>CM061747.1:135993181-137288182 GCA_030979885.1 Lolium multiflorum | reverse complement strand
ATTATGCGGGTTATTCAAGTGTACAAGTATTTCAATGGATGAAGTTAGGAAGAAATTATTTGTTATGTCGCTATCTGGTAAAGCGGCGCATTGGTATAAATTGCTGAAGAATGGGGATTCTCTTGATTGGAAGGATATTGTGCCTCTATTTATTCTAAATTCTATCCTCCAAGTGAAATTCACAAAGACCGAAACCGCATATGTAATTTCTGGCCTCATGATGGAGAGAGTATTGCCCAAGCATGGGAGAGATTGAAGTCCTTAATGCTCAAATGCCCCAATCATGAGCTTCCTAGTAATGTTATCATTGATAATTTCTATGCAAGACTTTCTTTTCAGGATAAAACCTTGCTGGATACTGCTTGTTCTGGATCATTCACGCGCAATAAAGAAGAGTTTAAATGGGACCTTCTTAATCGGATTCAGGAGAACGCTGAAGATTGGGAGAACGACAAAGGTAAAGAATCGGGTATAAACTATGATTATGAATGCATTGAAACTTTTATGAATACTGATGAATTCGAAATATGAGTGCTACCTATGGTCTTGACTCTCAAGTTGTTGCAAATTTTTATAAAGCTTTTACTTCTCACATTGAATTGCCTAGGAAGAATTTTGATAAGTATCATGAACCTTTTAAAGAGGCTTGCATGAAGGATGAAACTATTATTAATGATTGCAATGAACATGCTTCCAAACTTCTGAAAATGCTATTTCCTATAAGCATGTTAATTTTTGTGGAATACATAGACCTTGTGGAATTAATCAAATCGAAAATGAATATTGTATCCACCATAGGAATGAAAAAACTAGAAAGTGGTCTAGGGCTCTAGATGATCTTGGTGAAAAAGTGTGTGCCCTCTATCCTTTTATTTGTGAACTTTGCCATAGATTTGGTCAATTTAATTTCCAATGCTCCTCCAATGATAATTCGAACCCCATGAGTGCTGCAAATTTGTATTGTGATGATGAAATTATTCCTAATCAGCATGATGAACTTACCTTATTTTGAAGTGTGAAGAGTTATCAAGAAAAATTTCTTTGTTAAGTATTAACGATCTTAATATTGATGATGTCCTGCGCATAGGTGTTTTTCTTATTGCATTAATAATTGCCATACAAATACTTACATACAAAATATTTTAGAAGATGACACTTTGCCAAAATATGATAGGACCGTTGTGTGTTTCAAACTTATTAATGAAAAGGGGGAATCCTCCCAGTTTCTTCTATTGTTTTTGGAAATAAATCAGGTTATGAGGAGAAGCATCCCTTCAAGCCTCTTCCTCCTAAAAAAAGGGACTGTATGAATGGAAGAAGAAGAAGAAGAAGAAGAAGAAGAAGAAGAAGAAGAGGGGAGAAAACCATCTAGGGAAAGAGGTAACGGCGTATCCACGCGTGTATGAGGTAACAATAGGTAGCCAGTATGTTGCTCTAATGATTATTATGATAATGAATCGGAAGTGCGATGATCTTCCTATACCCTTTACCCATATTAGTGATCATGATTTGGATGAGCACACTACCTTTGATATTGGAAATCTCTTTGGTACTGATTATGAAAGTAATGATGATAGCATTATTCATGTCCCCTTAAACGATGATATTGAAAGCTCTAAGCTTGGGGATGTTGTGTTTGAAGATCCTATATTTGAGACATCTACTTTTAGTGAAAATGATGATATTACATATTCTGGTTTAGATAATTGCTATAGAGATGTATATGACACATGTTACAATTATCCTTATGAAACTTGTCATAGTTATGATGGGCTTGCCAAAAACCATTCCCCTAGTATGCAACTTGTTTACCATGTTCAAATTCTTAACAATGATCCTGCCCCAATTACTATTTTCTTATGACAAAAATAATGATACCTTTATGCATATGAACCATGATAAGAATGTTTTAAGTGATGGTTATATTGTGGATTTCATCAATGATGCTACCGAAAGTTATTATAAGAGAGGGAAACAAGGTTGTATGCATCTTAATAATATTCAGTTTCCCCTCTTTATGTTGATCTCCAGAGTAACTCGTGTCTTATTTACCTGTATGCTTGTGCTTTTGTTCTTCATAAATTGTTTGTGTGCAAGACTCCTTTTCATAGGAAGAGGGTTGGGCTTATAAATTTGTTTCATACTTGCTTTTTGAAGCTCTCTTTCAACTCTCATCCTTATGAGAGCATCATCATTAAAATTACTGAGCCCCATCTTAATGGCTATAAAAGAAAGAACTTCTTGGGAGATAACCCATGTGTTTATTTTACTACAGCACTTTGTT
The DNA here is from genome assembly GCA_030979885.1 of Lolium multiflorum. Lineage (NCBI taxonomy): Eukaryota > Viridiplantae > Streptophyta > Magnoliopsida > Poales > Poaceae > Lolium > Lolium multiflorum. The sequence goes on along the minus strand of CM061747.1, from coordinate 137,285,898 downwards.
TTATATTTGAGTCTTGGAAGTTGTTTTACTACTGTAGCAACTATCCTTATCTGTTTTTTGTGCCAAGTAAAGTCACTAGTAAAGTTGATGCTAGATTTTGGATTGCTGCGCAGAAAGAAACAGATTTTTGTCTGTCACGAATTTGAGCAGAAGTCTCTGTAAAAAAATCAAACAAATCTGCAAATTTGCGTGTGTGATTGATCCTGAGATATGTACGCAACTTTCATTAGTTTGAGTTTTTCCGTTTGAGCAAGTTAGGTGCCCTTCAGGTTAGGTCTTCTGGACTGTTCTGTTTTTTGAAAAGATTCTATCTTTTTTATTGCATTGCGCTTTTGCTATGTTGAATGGGTTTCTTTGTTCCATTAACTTTCAGAGGTTTTCAATATCGAGAAGTGTTAAGAATGATTGTGTCACCTCACAAGCATGTGAATTTTTGATTGTGCACTAACCCTCTGATGGGTTTGCTTAAAGTTTGGTGTGGAGGAAGTTTTCAAGGGTCAAGAGAAGAGAGGTGATATATGAAGAAGAGTGAAAAGCCTAAACTTGGGGATGCCCATGGTTCATCCCTGCATGTTCAAGAAGACTCAGCGCCTAACCCAGGGATGCAGGCATCCATGGCTTCATCAACTTATCAGGTTTCTTCTATTGAAGCTATATTTTATTCGGTCACATCCTGTGTACTGCTAGCGTCTGTGTGCTTTTATTTCGTTTTGTTATTTTTTTTGTTTGGATAAATTCATGCTTGTGTAGGAGAGAGACACGCTCCAGCTGTTGCATATGAACACATGTGTTCTTAGCTTTACTTTTAATGTTCATGGCGAAGGTTGGCTGCTTCGTTCATTGTTATATTGGTTGGAAACGGGAAATGCTTCTTGTGGTACATGGTATAATGTCTTGAATAATTTGATACTTGGCAATTGTTGTGCTCATATAGACCATGCTTAAGCTCTTGCATCATATACCTTGCACTTATTAAAGAACTACATAGAGCTGGTTAAAATTTGGTTTCATGATTGGTCTCTAAGTCTAGGTATTTTCTGGTTAAAGATGTTTGAATAACAAGAAGGAGATGATGCAAAGTCTTATAATACTTACAATATGTTCATGTGTGAGTCTTGGCGCACCGTTTTATACTTGAGTTTGCTTCAAACAACCTTGCTAGCTAGCCTTGTATTGAGAGGGATTCTTCTCGTGCATCCAAATCCTTCAGACAAAAACTATGCCAATTGTGTCCACCATACCTACCTACCACATGATATTTCTCTGCACCATTCCGAAGTAAATTGCTTGAGTGATATCTTTAAACAATTAAAAGTTATTACCTCTTATTTGTGTCAATGTTTTATAGCTCATGAGAAGTATGTGGAGTTTATCTTTCAATCTTCTTGGGCAACTTTCACCAATGGACTAGTGGCTTCATCCGCTTTATCCAATAATTTGCAAAAGTGGCAATGGGGTTCCCAACCCGAATTAATCCTCTCATAAATTTACAAATAGACCCTCCTCCATGGTATGTGATTTTTGGTCGGCACCCGAGGATTCGATTAGCCATGGCTTGAGAAAGCAAGGTGGGGAGGGTGTCATCTAAATAAAACTAAAATAAAAAGGCACTCCTTCATGGTATGAGATTGTTGTCAGGCACCCGATTAGCCATGTTTTGTGAAAGCAAGGTTGGAAGGAGTACCACAAAAATAAAAATTCATGGGAGCCGCTCTTTGAAAGTCTGTCTGGCAAGGGGTTAGAGTGCCTTCGGTGACAACAACAAACACCGCTCAAACTTTACTTTTTATGCTCTCTTATGTTTTCAAAATAAAAGCTCTAGCACAAATATAGCAATCAATGCTTCCTTCTGCGAAGGGCTATTCTTTTACTTTATTGTTGAGTCGGTTTACCTTTCCTCCTATCTTAGAAGCAAACACTTGTGCCAACTGTGTGCGTTGATTCCTACATGTTTACCTATTGCACTTGTTAATTGCTTTGCAGTGACAATTATCCATGAGATATACATGTTGAAGTTGAAAGCAGCCGCTGAAACTTATCTCTTCCTTTGTGTTGTTTCAAAGCTTTTTACTAAGAATTTATTGCTTATGAGTTAGCTCTTATGCAAGTCTTATTGATGCTTGCCTTGAAAGTACTATTCGTGAAAAGTCTTTGCTATATGATTGAATTGTTTAGTCATTATCTTTACCATTGATTTAAATCACTCCATTCATGTCATACGCTTTACAATAATGTTGATCAAGGTGATATGGTAGCATGTCACTTGAGAATTATTTGTTGTTATCGTTTGCCTACTAGAGACAGTAGGAACTAAAAACAGGATGCAAATAAATGTAAACATTATCACATTTTCTAGATATTCATGCTTATTTTATGACAATACCTACATGTTTGTTCACACTTTATATCGTTTGATGCGTTTTCCGGAACTAACCTATTGACGAGATGCCGAAGTGCCAGTTGCTGTTTTCTGCTGTTTTTGGTTTCAGAAATCCTGGTAAGGAAATATTCTCGGAATCGGACGAAATCAGCGCCCGGTACCCTATTTTCTGTGGAGCTTCTAGAACACCCCGAGAGACACCGAGAGGGGAGGCACGGGGGCCCCACACAAGGTGGCGGCGCGGCCCGGGGGGCGCGCCCCTCTCTGTTGGCTCCCTTCCGACCCCGCCTCTTCGCCTATAAGCCCCCTTTCGACCTAAAAACCCTATCACGATTGAAGAAACCCGAGAAAACCTTCCAGGGCCGCCGCGCCATCGGGAAATCAAGATTCGGGGGACATAAGTCTCTGTTCCCGGCACGCCGCCGGGACAGGGAGTTGCCCCCGGAGCCATCTTCACCGCCATCGCTGTTCACATGATGAGGAGGGAGTAGTTCTCCCCAGAGGCTGAGGGGCTGTACCGGTAACTATGTGGTTAATCTCTCTACGCCTCCAATACAATGATCTCATGAATTGCTTGCATGATTGGGATCCATATGCTTTGTACCGCTACTAGTTATGTGCTACTCATGCTGATGTTATTAAAGTAATCTATTCCTCTGCATGGTGTAATGGTGACGAGTGTGTGCATCATGTGGTTCTTGTGTAGATTATGATCTTAATCTCTTGTTCAGTTATGGAGTTGATTATCGCTATGATAGTATTGATGTGATCTATTACCTTTTCATAGTGTAATGGTGACAGTGTGTATGCTATGTTGGTACTCGGTTTATTTTGCAAAGATTATTATGCTCTAAGGTTACTTAAATATGAATGCAGCCGAAAGTTGTGGCGCTTGTTAACTCCGGCAGTGAGGGTTCATGGCCCTACACAATGAATGGTGTTTTTCATCCAACAAAGAGTGTATGCAGAGAGAAGGTATTATTTATTATGCGATCAAATGTTGAGAGTGTCCACTAGTGAAAGTATGATCCCTAGACCTTGTTTCTAACTGCAAACACCCCGCTTATTTACTGTTCTACTGCATGTTTACTTGCTGCCATATTTTATTCAAATTGCTATTACCACTCATATACATCCATACTTGTATTTCATCTCTTCGCGAACTAGTGCACCTATACATCAGCAAGTGTATTAGGTGTGTTGGGGACACAAGAGACTTCTTGTATCGTGATTGCAGAGTTTATGAGAGGGATATCTTTGACTCTTCCTCTTTGAGTTCGATAAACCTTGGGTGATCCACTTAAGGGAAAACTTATTGTGGTATTCTACAAACCTCTGCTCTTGGAGGCCCAACACTGTCTACAGGAAAGAAGCGTGAGTAGACACCACGGTCCTCTAATTAAATTAAATGTGCCATGCATTAACCTAAACCATATATGTGTAACTAACCCTAGCTAATCAACCCTACTTAGTTAAAAACACACAACCCTAAACTATACTAGATATAACCCTATCTAATAAAAACATATCTATATATAGCAGCTAGCTAGCAAACCAAGTAGATTAACACCAATTAAAATATACATGGCCTATATACAGCGATCATGTTAACATATCCCCGAGATTCATTAATTAATTATATAATTATGTGATAAATTAATTAACTTGATTTTGACAAGTTCTCTCGAATATGAAAACACATTTGATTAAGTTGCCCATAATTATATATAAATTAGTGTGCATGCATGGCCTCATGCATTCGTTATATATATATATATGAACATATTCTTGAGGATTTCAGTCTCTCTCTCTCGATCATCTATATATATATCGTTGGCCAACAAACACACATATATACGCATGCACTTTGTAAGTAAGCGTAGTGCCTCACAATAATGTGTGTCTTTTCGATACGATGATCCCTAAACAACCTAAAGCCACAAATTAATTATCTATCTCCTGTGATTCATTAATTAATTATATAATTATACGATGATAAATTAATTAACTTGAATTTTGACAAGGTTCTCTCGTATGAAAACACATTTGATCAAGGCCTCATAAGTATACATCTATATAATTAGTGTGCATGCATGGCCTACCATGCATTCATGCATATATTTTAATATATATTTGAACATATTCTTGGGGATTTCAATCTCTCTCTCTAGATCATCATCTATATATCGTTATTGGTGGCCAAAAAAAACACACATATATGCATGCATATGTATATATATATGTGCCTCCTGACCAATGTGTGTGCGCACTCGATCGATGATCCTAAACCTTAAACAACCATAAAACCTAATCCATAATCTAAACCTAAACACCTAAACATAAACCTAGACCTAAACATCCTAAAACATAAACCTTAAACCCTAGACCCTAAACACCTAAACATAAAGCCTAAACACCCTAAACACCTAAACACTAAACCCTTCCCTAGACCCTAAACACCTAAACACTAATCCCTAAACCCTAAACACCCTAAACACTAAACCCTAAACCCTAGACCCTAAAACCTAACCCTAACCCTTTAACCCTAGCTAACCCTAAACCTAATTAAACCCAGTAATAGATAAGACATTTCATTATAAACTTGGGCAGGGGCCCTCTGGTGATCTCTGGTACAAAAATTAAATCATGCCATGCATTAACCTAAATACCATGTATCTCAGCTATTACTATATTAATCAGGCCTAGTTGGTTGAAACACATAACCCTAAAGCTATACTAGCTATAACCCGATCGAATAAAAACATGCTAGCTAGCAAATTAAACGGTAGATGATTAACACCAATTAATTAAAATATATACATGGCCTATATCGATCATATGTTGTATAACATCTCCATGAGATTCATTAATTTAGTTATATAATTATTGATGATAAATTAATTAACTTGAATTTTCACAAGTTTTTTTTATAACAACAGGAGAACTGTATTCATCGCAATAGAGGAGAAGGTCAAGACGACCGGTTGACCCAGTTTATGAGGAAAACCGAGCCCGAAAACCGTACAAAATGACCCCATTTTTGAGGAAAAAAAGGTCGAAAAACCGCACAAACAACAGAGCCTCGTCGCCCACACGACACAAAGCCACCATTGCACAAAACAAACACATCCGTGCCCGGAGCCGCCACTCCGGCTTCCCCTGCTCGGCTTCGAGCCGCAACGCCGCACGGACTAGACACCTCGTAGCCCAGGCTACACTAGACGACCATCCGCAGACCACGAACGTCGCGCCAAAAGATCCGGGGCCGCCGCCCCGACATGCCAGCCAGACCGACCATCCGATCGCGCCGACCGGGCCGACGGACTCGCTACCCACGTAGCACGAGCACGCCACCCATGCCTTGTTAGACCACAACCACACCCCATGCGCCGGTAGTTGCAAGGCCGTTCGAGGCCGCCGCCTCGACGCACCATCCACCGTCCGGAGCCGCCGCCCCGGCGTCCACCATCTTCGGCCGCAAGGCAACCATGCCTAGTTGATGCAAACCTACCACACCACAAGTGTCGAGGCCTCCAAAGGCGACGCCTTCAAGAAGGTAGCGGCATAGATGTCGCCGTCGCCCGCTCACGAGGAGCTCAGGTTTTCACCTGGAGAACACCAGACACCCGCGACGGCAGGAGATGTAGCTCACGAAGACGCCTTCAAGAAGGAGTACGGCTCCCGTGGGCACCGTCGTCATCGGCACCTACTCAGGATAGGTTCCTCATAATATATATATAATTTTGACAAGTTCTCTCGAATGAAAACACATTTGATTAAGTTTCCTCATAATATATATATAATTAGTGTGCATGCATGGCCTACCATGCATGCATTAAAATTCGTGCATATATTTTAATGTTGAACATATTCTTGGGGATTTCAATCTCTCTCTCTCTCTCGATCATCTCTATATATCGTTGTGGTGGCCAAAAAAACACACACATATGCGCATGCACTTTATACGCAAGCGCGTGTGCCTATAATAATATTATTATTGTCACTTTCGATCGATGATGCTAAACCTTAAACCTAAATAAACCTAATCCCTAATCCCTAAACCTAAACACCGTAAACATTAAACCCTAAACCCCTAGACCCTAAGCCCTAACCTCCTAACCTAAACCCTAAACCCTAATTAAACCCTATATATAGGCTAATGACACTTAATTGTGCATCAAGCGAGGCCAGGGAGTGCCTCGCGGTCCTCTAATTAAATTAAATGTACCATGCATATATATGTGCTTAATTTGGGGATTTCAATCGCTCTCTCGTATGTAGCTCTCTCTCTCTATCTCTCTCTCTGTCTCTCTCTCTCTCTGCGTTGGTGGCCAACAACACACATGCACTTTGTGCGCAAGGCATGCGCCTCTAATAATGTGTGCGCAGTCGATCGATCTAGTTTTGATTAATCATAGCACACAAATAAAAAGTTGTATTTGAATCCACAACCTAATCTAAAACACATAACCCCTAACATGGCCTAATTAATTAACCCCTTCTCTCTACCTAATTAGTGGAAATTGCACAAAATCAAAAGGCCGGGGGGCCTCACTAATTATGCATATCTGCTAGATTGTGATAAACTTTTGCCCCATATATATTTGGTGGATGGGTGCATCTTGGCATGTAAAACAATTAGTGTTTGCAAATGGCGTTGTCAAAATTTATGTACAAATAATGATTTCTTTCCATCCCAAAGTACATAAAATGGGAGTTTTAATGAAGAAAGTACAAATAAAACAGCTCAACATGCTTCCACACCCCGATTTTCACACGAAGTAGAGCATACTTAAAGGATAATTCCAGAGTTTTACTATTTTTCAAGCAACTTTGCTATTCCCCCACTCACATGACTTTATGTCGATTTAACGAAAATATGGTGAATTTAAACTACATGGGCGGAATAGTTTGAATTTGTGCGCGCGGCAAAGGGAACCGCCTATTCCTCAACCTTGTGCACGGCAAATTACACACGCAACTCCACTAAACGCCACCTACCGACCTTAATTATCACCCCGGCGGCCCGGCCCCATGACCCCCCCCACCCCTACACAACTTATCCCCGTCCGTGCGAGGAGCTTCCCCTCCCTCCGTGCGAAGAAAAAGCTTCCCCTCCCCGTCGTTCTTCTCGAGACGCACCGGCGGCCAAGTTGATCCACGGTAGGGCTGCTATCTCTAGCTCAATCATGTATCGGGCAAGACAGCCTAACGTTTATATTTTCTTGATGCTAAAAAAAATTGTGAGTATGCTCGAACTAATTGGCACTTATAGTTTTCCGCTCGATTTGGCATCGATCAATTTGTTCATTTGCATGGGCATATAGAGTCAGATTCTGCACTTGATCCGTTAATTTGCTGAAATACCATGTGAGTTTTGTACACGATCTGTTTGCTAAAATGTCGATGGGCATTTTTTTTTTTGTACTCGACATGATTGCTGAAATGCATAATCATGTAGTATAGTTTTGTACTCGATGGATATACATTTCCTACTTAGCCTTAAATTAATCACCAACCATTGTATCTCATAATTAAACAGATGGACAGAACTTGGATATTGCATGGACACTTATGTTCCCCTTCATATATAAATGGTGTTCAACCTTTATGGGGTTTATTAGAGCTCATGAAGGTCACAACCTGGGCGTGTATTGCCCGCGCTGCACATGTATGAATGATGAGAAGAGGCCTCACCATGTAGTGGAAGATCATTTACACATTTTTGGGATGGACCGCACATATGTTAGGCGGGTTTAGCATGGTGAACCATATAATGATCCTTTAGCAGGAGAAGCAGATCTTGCTCACACTGTATGTGTGTTGGCATATGTAGTTAATTATTTATATTGATGCTGCCGTTGTTTCAATCAATAGTTTGCATTTCTGTGCAAGGTTCTGTACTCAAATTTAACTTGGTGCGATGGATGGGCAGAAGGAGAAAAGCGCTTGCTTCGGGGAAACGGGTTTAGCTACAGACTGTGTGCTATGCGGATAGGGAAAGGTAAATATGTAAAGCGGCATTTGTTCAGGTTGCATCCCTTAGATTTTTTCTAATCGGTTGATGTACTAATTGCGGAAGCATAAGTTGAAGGGGTCTCTCAGTTTGATGGGAGATTTGAAGATGAATCTCAATTTGATGCACCTGTGGATGGTACTGATGGCGAGCCTTTCATAGACGAAGGTCCTGCACCTGAGATTATCCAGCCTACAGAAGGAGGCCGTGGACCGAGTACACAGCTTTGCGTTGAAGTGGATGCACGCCCGGAGATCATGACGGGCGTCCGGGTAGTCTCAAGACCACCCAGCCCTGATGCACTGTGGATGGTACTGTTGACGACCTGCAGACGAAGGTCCTGCACCAAGATTATCGCCTACGAGAAGGAAGCTGGTTGATACAGCTTTACGTTGAAGAGGATGCACACCCGGAGATCATGCATCAGGCGTCTCAGACCACCCAGCCACGATGCAAAATGTTGAACTACTTTATGATTCGGTACTCTTATGTTCTAGTGCTGTAGTATGTTATGATTTTGTTACGTCTTTGGCGCTAGATTAAGCATTCGATGGATATCATGGTCACAGGTGACTTCTGATGGAACAGCCATTGTGATAGTAGCATTACTTCTACGTGGTCTTTTGGCATTGGTTGGTAGCATGAAACACTTTCAGGTACTCCCCTCTGATTCATATTAATTAACTCTTTTTATAGATATGGATGTATCTAGATGCATTTATTAACTAGACTAACAAACTTGAGTCGGTTAATATGAATCCGTGTCCACCCAAGTCCTCGAGCAGCTAGTTTATTGACTATGGACTCCAAGCCTCTCGCGGCAAGCCATCGACGAAACTTTGACCAGATCTTGGCCCACAATTTTTTTTGTGGCGAATAGCAAAGCTTTGACCCAGTTCCTCTCGGGATTGGCATGCGGTGAGCTTGCCGGTTGCCCGAGGAGCACTTTCCGTGAACTTCCTGCGAGCGCCCTCGAGCCGCAGCTGCGGACAGCCGCAGCATTTCGAGGTGGACGATTGTGGATCTTAGGGCAGGGGGTCCGCCTCGTCAGAACGATCTCCAGCGGGTTAACGAGGACATGCATGGCGACCTGTTTTGGTTTGAGCTTGGGATTGGGGTTTTCGGATAGGGGAGGAGGAGGAACCGAGGAAGAGAAAGGAACAGCCGCTTGCTTGGCGCGTGGCGGTGTGCTTGAATTTGATTTTTTGTGAAATGTTTCATTTCCTCGCTACAATTCGGGGGTTTCTTGACGCGCCAATGCGTCCCGCCGGGCAGCTTCAAGTGAATTTGGGGTGCCACACTATTGTTATCACCTGATTTTGGCCAAATCAGGAGTTGGGCCGTAAGCGAAGATGGGCCTTGAAGGACGTACACATGAAGCATCTTCGGAGCGGCTTTGCGCTGAGAGTTCGGGCTTAATTGCCCATGTATCTGTAACATATTAGATCGCATTGTAATTTAGATTAAAGAGATAGAGTCCGGCCCGTGCACGGTTGGGTGCACGCCTCAATTAGAAAGTCCCTTGGACTATAAATATGTATCTAGGGTTATCGGAAAAAGGAGGACAATCACCGTTCAACCAAAACAAACCAATCTCGGCGCATCGCCACCCCTTTCCTACGAGGGTTCTTACGGTAAGCATCATGCTGCCTAGATCGCATCTCGCGATCTAGGCAGCGTAAGCTTAAGTATTGTTCATGCGTGCTGAAGCCTTTTTGACGGCGAGCAACGTAGTTATCTTTAGATGTGTTGGGTTAGCATTGTTCTTCACGTATTATGCTATAGTGCAAACCTTGCATATCTAGCTGCCACTACGTCTATCAGGAGCGTAGGGGCAGCATCTAGCTTGATCATGCTTAGTAGATCCGTTCCGTTATAGTTGCTTCCCTGCATCTGCAGGGTTAGTTTAATATCTGCATGATTAGGCCTTATGCTAGGGTCGGAGGATCCGGTGGTGCGTTAGATACTGTTTACCGTCCCTGCGAGGGATGTTCCAGGGATCAACGTTATGTTGGTTTTTAGGCCTCTCGTAGGGGTAGTTTGTCTCTCGTAGCTGCTAGGCCCAATCACACACGTAGGCCGTTCCGATTATGCGGTGAAAACCCTAAACTGTCGTGGATGGTTTTAGCTGATCAGCGGGATCCCATGCCATTGCTAATCCATCAAGGACCATGGGCGATGGCTGCCCAGACGAAACCTGAGAGACGATAAGGCTCGTATTTAATGTGCCTCCGTGTCTACCATGCAGGAACAATCGAAGCACTATAACATGACTAGGTCTAGGTCAGGTGGCACGCCCGAACAACCGCCGGGATAACGCGCCAGGAACTGCGGGACGACAGGGTGAGGATCCACTAAGCGGCCTAGGGCCTCTCCGGCTCTTCGTGTTACTGGCCAAAGCCCGTCGGGGGGTTTGGAGGGTAACACATTCTACAGCACGCCCGGTGGGACCTCTTCTGCAACATCCCCGTCAACACCGACATACGGGATGGCAGAGGAGCAGATCATCCACAAGGATTTCTGGAGCACAAGAAGAAATACGATGAGGTGAAGGCCATCGCCAAGCGAACTCATCGACTCCTGCGAGACAACCACGTTCTCCGCAACATCAAGCTCGGAAGCACGTGTCTGTCGCATGGCGTCGACGCGGTCGATCTCAGCCACTCCGTACGAAAGAGAACCCGGGTTCTCTTTCGATGTCAATATGGCGGGGTTCGTGATTCGCCATGGCGCGGACAAAGCGAGCAGCCACTCTCGTGGCAAGGATAAAGGAGGCCGTTCCACGTGACCGGCCCCAAGGCGACGATGGACGGTACCTGACCGAGGAGGAAGTGAGAAACGTACGGTATCCACGCCCATCCGTGCATCTCCTCAGCAAATATGAACAGCGGTGCGACCGACGTCGCCGCTACGACAACGACGATGAAGGATATCGTCGGTGCGATGCACTAGCAGGAGAGTATCGTCGGCATGCTTGGAAACGGCGCGGCGGGTACGAGGCGTCGCGCCAGAGAGAGGTCAAGGAGCAAGACAACGTGGACAAGCACTGGAATTGTCCCTTCTTCAAACATTGCTGGGACCCGGGAATGAGCCGATTGCCAACAATCGAGAACGCCAGAATACGCACAGCCGAAGGAAGAGACGACAGTTTCGGTGTTCGGCGTCTGGACCTCTCCACATCGAACAAAGCGAGCTGAGTCATCTCAAGAGAAGACTTTGAGGAGTCGGATGAAGAAGATAGGTATCACCGACCAGGGTGGTCCCGATGGACTCAGCCATTCTCAAGCGTAGAGTGCGGCTGACTCTACGAAACACCAGGAAGAAGCCGAGGCAGTACACATGCACGTTGAAGAAAGCGGCCAGTCTGGCAGCAATCCAACAAACAATGGCAGTAGAGACGAAGGCGCGCCCGCCAAAGAAAGTATGGGCGCCTAGCGGCGAAAGCCGATGAGGCATCGGCTGATACCGATGCAGATGCGTCGGCTGGTACAAATTCAGTGTTCAGGATCTCGTCAGAAATTCATGACCCAAGACGTGGTGAGCATGCTTCCGTCGAGCCACATCACCACAATAAGAGGCCAAGAAGTTGTGGACCCTCAGTAAGCATCACAATGGAAAAGGAGGCCGATTTCAGCAATCGGCCAGCATTGTCCTCAACATACGCTTTGCCGGTATGCAACATCGAATCTGTAACGATGAAAGCGGGTTATGGGTTTACATCAGCGGACGAACTAGAAGAGGTTGATATTGGTCCTGGGGACAAGCCCCGACCAACATTTATCAGAAACTAGACCCACATCGAGGGCCCGATGATAGCCCTGGTTAAAGGAGTACCGGATTGTTTTGCTGGGATTATACAGATGCACGGGTTAGTAGGAGCATCATTGAGCACCGGCTTCCTGAAGAAAGGATTTCGGGTACCAGCAGCGAGCACGACAGATGAAGGCCGAAGTTTTGGAGGAAGTCAGAAAGAAATCAAGAAAATGCTGGACGCCGGATTTCAGGCCGCAAGTACGCTGAATGGATTTCCAATATGGTGCATGTGCGAGAAAAAGGACGGCCGATGCGCGTAGCCATAGATTTAACCTTAACAGCGCCACTCCGAAGGACGAGTATCCGATGCCCAGCAGAAACCCTGATCAATGCAGCGGCCGGCCATAAAATATTGAGTTTCATGGATGGCAATGCTGGCTACAACCAAATTTTCATGGCTCCGAAGATATACACAAGACCATTAGAGTGCCAGCTCAGTGGGCTTGTTCGAATATGTGGTCATGACGTTTGGATTGAAGAACGCCGGCGCGACATATCAAAGAGCCATGAACTACATCTTCCATGACCTAATCGGCCAATTGGTGAGATTTCCATCGGCAGCGTGGTGGTAAAGTCTGTTACGACGGACGGACATAGAGGATTTGCGGCAGTCTTGGACCGAACCCGGTTCGGATGAGGATGAATCCGAAGAAGTGCGCCTTCGGCGTGACGGCCGGTCAATTCCTAGGATTCTTTGTCCACGAACGTGGAGATTGAGATCGGCCTAAAAAGTCAAAGAGCGATTCGAGTGATGAAGCCGCCCACCACAAAGAAGGAGCTCCAGTGTCTCATCGGCAAAATTAATTTCGTCGGAAGGTTCATCTCCAACCTGTCCGGACGAATTGAGCGTTCATGGGCTTGGTCAAAATCAAGCCCGATGAAGAGTTCCGCTGGGGGGCAGAACAACAGCAGGCTTTCGACGATATCAAGGAATACTTGACCAAGCCACCGGTGTTAGTTCCGCCGCGGCAGGACAGGCCCTTCTATATTTACTTGTCAGTGGCTGACACCTCCATCGCGTCAGTGGTGGTGCAGGTTTATGAGGGCCTGGAAAAAGTGGTTTTACCTCAGCGGAAGGATGTTGGATGCAGAAACGAGGTATCCTGAGATTGAGAAATTGTGCCTCTGCCTGTTCTTCACCTGCACCAAGATCCGACACATCACAGTGTCAGCCGATATCATCGTTATATGCAAATCGGACGTCATCAAACATATGTTGTCGGCTCCTGTATTAAAAGGCCGACTCGGCAAATGGATGTTTGCACTATCGGAGTTCGAGATCCGGTATCAACCGGCAAAGGCAGTCAAAGGTCAAGCGCTAGCAGATCTTATTGCCGAACGAATCAGTACGGACGTGGCGGCACTATCGATACGCGCGTGGGCTATGTTCTTCGACGGATCGGTTTGTGAGGATGGTTGCGGCATTGGCGTGCTACTCGTGTCGCCTCGGGGGGCAACATACTCCTTCTCTATCAAATTAGCCGATCCCTGCACCAACAATATGGCCGAGTATGAAGCAATCTGCAAGGGAATGAAGTTGCTCTTGGAAGCTGGGGCTGAAGCGGTCGAGATCTTTGGAGATTCCAAATTAGTGATCTCTCAGCTTACAGAAGAATACAAGTGCGAAAGCGAGTCACTCTTCCCATTTTGGATACAATGCCGTGAGTTAATGGCACAGTTTAGGTATATAAGCTTAAATTGGATCCCAAGGTTGCAAAATACTGAAGCCAACGACCTCGCACAAACAGCGTCGGGGTACAAGGACACGGCGGGAGAAGCCGATTTTCAGGTACAATGACCAGACGATTGGAGAGCCGATATCTTCAATTATTTGAAAGATCCGGCTCGGGGGGCACCTAAGCGTACAAGATACAGAGCCATGAAGTACGTACTGATTGGCGATGACATGTTCTATAGAACACTGGAAGGATTACTCCTCAAGTGTTTAGGGTCAGCCGAGTCCAATCGGCTTTGCAGGTGCATGAGGGTGTGGAACCCACGGTCGGCCCATAAGATGAAATGGCTGATTAGGCGCTCAGGATTTTATTGGCCTACCATGCTTGAAGATTGCTTCCAGTATTACAAGGGTTGTCAAGCATGTCAGAAGTTTGGGAGCATTCGGATGGTGCCTGCATCAGCAATGAATCCCATCATCAAGCCTTGGCCATTCCGAGGGTGGGGTATGGACATGATCGGAGAGATTCATCCTGCATCGAGCAAGGGCCATAGATGGGTTCTGGCCATCACAGATTACTTCACGAAATGGGTGGAAGCGGTCCCTATGAAGAAAGTAGCGTCGGAAGACGTTATCAAGTTCGTATTAGAACATGTTATTCATAGATTCGGGATTCCCCAAACTATTACGACCGATGGAGGTTCGGTCTTCGTTTCGAAAGAGATGAGAAAGTTCACGACGACATGGGAATCAAGTTGATTCGATCGTCTCCATATTATGCTCAAGCAAATGGGCAGGCCGAAGCATCCAACAAGAGCTTAATCAAGCTGATCAAGAGGAAAATTGACGAGCACCCCAGGCGATGGCACGAGGTGTTGTCAGAGGCGTTGTGGGCCTACCGTATGTCATGTCATGGGGCAATCAAAACTACCCCATATCAGCTGGTCTATGGACAGGAAGCTGTATTACCCTGGGAAGTCAAGGCAGGATCAAGGCGGGTCACGTTTGAATGACCTAACTTCTGAAGAATATGCGGCCACGATAGCGTGACATTGAGGATGCGGCAGACTTGGGCTATGGTCACTCGAGAAGATCAAGGAAAACAAAGCCAAGGTAGCTCGGGCATACAATAAGAAGGTGAAGCCAAAGAATTCCAAGTCGGCGATTTGGTATGGGAAGTTGTATTGCCATTGGGAACAAGGGATAAAGAGTATGGGAAATGGTCTCCGAATTGGCATGGCCCGTATAAAGTTGTCCAAGTTCTAAAGGGGAATGCGTACATGCTTGAGATGTTAGATGGCGTGAAATTCCCGGTGGCCGTCAACGGCCAGCATCTAAAGAAATATTTCCCAAGTATGTGGGATGATGGACAGTAAAGATATGGAGGCCGATACACAAATCGGCCAGTAAAAAATGGGGGCCGATTAGTAGAGATCGGCCGGTAAAAAACAAAAAAAAATATAATCGTGTTTGGGATGCAGGCCGACGCTGTGCCATCGGCTTTGTGAGCAGTGACTTCATTCGACAAATCGGCCAAGCTGACAAAAAAGCAAAGGTTATGTAGAGAAATTTTCTTCATTGATAAGAAAGGATCTTTACAGGGAAGAGCCGATTGCTCAAGAAAGGAGAGCAAAAGAAGAGCCGATTGCTCGGGAATTGCTAGTCCTACGAACTAATCTTCGCTGGCTAATCTTCGCCGGCTTCATCGTCAGCGCCGGAACCACCGTCAGCACTGCCCGGAGGCTTCTCCGTCGCTGCTGCCCAGGTCCTCGACCGAAGCCTCTTCTTCCTCGTCATCATCATCCTCGCTGTCCGCCCAGCTGCGGAAGGCTTCGTCGGCGGATATCCGGCGGAGGAGGAGAATCATCTTCCTCCTTCTTCTCCTTCTCGTCATCATCATCGTCCTCGTTGTCCGCCCACATGCGGGAGCGCTTCGGGCAGTGCCTGACGGAGGAGGGGGCCTCTTCCTTCTTCACTGGTTCTTCCTTCTTGTTGGAGGAGGTCGCCCGGGATGAGGGTCGCCGTCATTCTTCGACGGAGCTCGGACGGAGAGATCTGAGGAGGTAGAGGAAGACGAAGACATTGCTGCAATGGAAGAGGGTTTTTGGTGTTGGTGGTCAGAGCAGAGCGAGGGGATGAAGTGGCGAACCGTTTGGCACAGGTAAATAAAGGGGATACAGTGGAGATTTAATGCCGTGACGGTTCTCGAAGATGTGGTGCCAAAGCCGTCAAATCGTGCAGAGAAGACGGAGTCATGATGAAGAATTTGCGACGGTTCGCTCTGCCATGACATGACCCTTCAAGGAAAAAACGATGGTTTTGATATTATCATTACCAAAACCAGGGGGGCATGTGTTATCACCTGATTTTGGCCAAATCAGGAGTTGGGCCGTAAGCGAAGATGGGCCTTGAAGGACGTACACATGAAGCATCTTCGGAGCGGCTTTGCGCTGAGAGTTCGGGCTTAATTGCCCATGTATCTGTAACATATTAGATCGTATTGTAATGTAGATTAAGAAGATAGAGTCCGGCCCGTGCACGGTTAGGTGCACGCCTCAATTAGAAAGTCCCTTGGACTATAAATATGTATCTAGGGTTATCGGAAAAGGGAGGACAATCACGTTTCAACAAAACAAACCAATCTCGGCGCATCGCCACCCCTTTCCTACGAGGGTTCTTACCGGTAAGCATCATGCTGCCTAGATCGCATCTCGCGATCTGGGCAGCTAGTATTGTTCATCACGTTGCTCGTACTGAAGCCTTTTTGACGGCGAGCAACGTAGTTATCTTAGATGTGTTAGGGTTAGCATTGTTCTTCACGTAATATGCTATCGTAGTGCAACCCTTGCATATCTAGCTGCCCTTACGTCTATCCGGACGTAAGGGCAGCATCTTGCTGATCATGCTTAGTAGATCCGATCCGTTATGGTTGCTCCCTGCATCTGCAAGGATTAGTTCTCTCTGCATAGTTAGGCCTTATGCTGAGGTCGGAGGATCCGGTGGTGCGTTAGATGCTGTTTACCGTCCCTGAGAGGATGTTCCGGGGATCAACGTTATGTTGGTTTTTAGGCCTCTCGTAGGGGTAGTTTGCACCGTCTCTCGTAGCTGCTAGGCCCGATCGCACGTAGGACGTTCCGATTATGCGGTGAAAACCCTAAACTGTCGTTGGATCGCTTCAGCTTTGTCCTGATCAAGCAGGATCCCCATGCCATTGCTAATCCATCAAGGACCATGGGGCGATCGGCTCTTTGAGCCGATCCACGGGCAGATAAGGCTCGTATTTAATGTGCACGTGTCTACCATGCAGGAACAATCGAAGCACTAACACCTGACCAGGTCTAGGTCAGGTGGCACGCCCAGCAACCGCCAGGACGCGCGCGAGAAGATTTGCGGGACGACGCGAGGTGCCGGGGATCCACTAAGCGGCCCTAGGAGCCTCCCGGCTCTTCGTGTTACTTAGCCAAAGCCCGTCGGGGGGTTTTGGAGGGTAACAACTATGGGCCCTAGTTTCAGTGAGACATGTAATGACTAGTCACATCAGTAAGTTCACTGTGTAATAAAATATGTTACCCTCCCCTTTATGTAGCACCCCTTTTCTCCCGATCGAGTGCCGATTGCCGACGGATGCAACCGCTAGCTCGATCCCCTCCTTTCGCCTCCACCGTCAGGCATCCAGCTTGGAGGGCAAGCTGCATCTAGACCAAGCGGATTAGGTAGGACTAGTAATGTTCTTTCCTTTCTCGAGATCGGTTCTTTTTTCTCTCCTCGATATCTTGCGCATCTCTTTCCTAATCTGGGCGAAGGGGTGTCTTTATGGTCACCCTCGAGCTGGGAGTGATTGATGGGGGTGGGGGCGGGGGCTACCTTTGCTTGGATTTGGGTGTTCTTCCTTTTTTGTCGACATTTGCAACCTTTGTAGTTTCTGATCCTCATGTATCTTTTGTACAGGAAAAGGAAAGACCAGGCGGTGGGGGCAATGGAGCGTAAGGCCACCACGTGGGGCATTTGAGCCTGAGCTGCGTCCCCAGCCGAAAGCAGTACTCCGTTTTCTTATCCACTCTTTACCTTTTAAGTGTCTCTGCATCCTCGTTTCTGTTCTGGAATATGCTTAAAGTAGCACATGTCTTCGGTTGTTTGTGCGTAAAGCCTCTGTGATAGCATGCTCTATATTCTCTGTATCGGGTTGGTACCTCCGGGTTCCGTGCTTGAGGCTATGGGAACGAGAATAGCGCCCCACCTGCTGCAGGAGCATGGCCCGATCTCAGCACAAGAAGCGAAATGCCTGCCGAGCTGGACGGGGACCGCCCAGGGGTAATTTTTTTTAACCAACTTACCATGATGTAGTCTGAATCTGATACTCCCTCAGATCCAAATTAATTGACTCAACTATCTGTAGATACGGATGTATCTAGATGTGTTTTAGCTCTAGATACTCCTGCCTCCATCCCAAAGCTTTGGGCTTATATTATTTTTAGAAGTCAAACTATACCATGTTTGACTAAGCTTTCACCAAAAATCAGTAACATGCAAAATACAAAATTAATATCATTAAATAGATAATAAAATATATTTTCCTACGGTATCTACATAGTATTATATTTGTTGATAGAATGTTCTAAAATTTTGGTCAAACTTTACTTGTTTTGATTTCTCAAAAATAAATAAGCCTTAAGCTTTTGGATGGTGGTAGCACATTCATATCTAGACAAAGCTGAGTCAACTAGTTTTTTTGTTTGTCCATAGCTAGTGTTCCATATGAAAAAGGCTAAGAGCATCCACTATATGCATCAGTCTATCTCATAATTCAATATCACTGCTGAGGTCTGCCTTTTGTTTTGCTATTCATATGCGAGCGGAACTTTAGGGCCTTTACTCAAAAGGAAGATCAAAGCTGGTGATCGGGCTGCCGAGTATGTTGATCGCCCCATCTTCTAAATGCCTCTACAAGCACAAGGCCACGCGCCAGCTGGTGTGATCTTTTAATGAATATGGTATATTTTCTTAATCCACAAAACATGCCTTGATTTTTCTCTGTTTATTGTCGGTTTTTTCTATGCTTGCCAAAGTTTACAACAACAACAACAAAAGCCTTTCAGTCCCAAACAAGTTGGGTAGGCTAGAGTTGAAACCCATAAGATCTCGAAGCCAAAAGTTTAGAAACACCAAATTCGTTTGCTTACAATCATCATACAGTAATGTTCATCTACTCCAGTTCTTAACCCAACAAAAAATGATATTAATTACGATTTTTAGATTAAAAGAGCACCATTAGGTGTTGTTAATTACGACTTTGAGATTAAAATGTCATTTGCAATTGTTTACAATTTTGAGACAAATGGTTAGTTTAACCTCGATCTCTTCTGCTCTCCATTTTTCCCAACCGAACAAAAATGTAACCATTCCATTCCTCCGAAATGGAACCATTCCATTCCATTCCATTCCACGTTGTTTCAGAACCTAACACACCCTGCATTGTTGTGCTTGTTGTCCACCACTACCCTTCCACCCATCCAACACTATATGCATCAGTCTGTCTCGAGTCATTCAATATCACGCTGAGATCTGTTCCCATTCTTATGCTGAAACTACTGCGCCTTTACTCAAGTGGATGCAAAATGAGGCTAGTGAGGCTGCTGTGAGGACGATGGTGCAGCACCATCTTGAAAACCTCTACAAGCACGAGGCCATGGGCCAGCTGGTGGTGACCTTTTAATGAATATGGTATATTTTCTTAATCCACATACATGATTTCATTATTATCTATTTAATTATGGTTGGCTTTGTCTAATGCTTACCAAAAGTTCAGAAACATTGCGTTTGCTTACAATCATCATACACTAATTTTTCACTTTTCAGTCTGTCTCATCCAGTATATAAACTGTTGATTTCCATTGGCTTCTTTTGTAATCATTTGCATTGTTGTCAACTGTTCTCTATGCACAACCCTATTCTTCCACTTACACCGCACTATTTGCATCAGTCTATCTCATAGATTTATTAAATATCAATGATGAGTTCTGTTGCTATTCATATGCAGGATGAAACACGTGCCTCTACTCAAATGGATAAAAAATGATCCCGATGAGGCTCTGTGAAGGCGATGGTGCGCCACCATCTTGAAAACCTCCTCAAGCACAAGGCCACGGGCTTGGGTGGTACCTTTTCAACAGGTATATTTTCTTAATCCTCATACATGATTTGATTTTTGTCTGTTTATTGCCGGCTTGGTCTAATGCTTACCAATAGTTGAGAAACACACACACCTATTCTTCCACTTACATCCAACACTATATGCATGGTGTCTCATAGATTCATTTTATATATCACTGCTGTCTGTTGCTCTTCAATTTTCATATGCAGACTGAAATTGCTAAGCCTTCATTGGTCAAAGGATTGCAAGCTACTGCGATGAGGCATCAGAGGCTGCCACCAAGTTACTATCAGCCCTTACTGGATGCTATATAGCTCAAGTCCAAGGACCAGCCAGGGCGTAACCATCAAGGGTTCGGGTATATTTTCTTAAGCCACATATACATGCCATGATTTATGTCTGATATTATCACCGGCTCTGTCTAATGCTTTTTGGAATTCGGAAACACCAAATTAGCATGCTTATATTCATCATACACTAATTTTTCACTGTTCAGTTTGTAACATAGTGTTATGCACTCGCTTGTCAACATTTGCATTGCTCTGAACTATGCACTTTACACAACCTAATTCTTCCACTTACATTCAGCGCTACGCACCAGTAGTACCTCCCATGTTTCCTTCACCATCCCGATGCTGAGCTTGCGGGAATATGGCGGGCCCATGTACATACCCTGCATATAACACCTCCTATGGCTCTATCTACCTTTCTAGTAACTCCTTCACAGAGTTACATGTATGTATTCTCAGTGGTTTAGCATGAATTGGCATATAGTAAGTCTTGTTTTTAGTCTTCTGCTTCTTACATTTGTATCAATTTTCACATGCAGACTGTACCTTGTGAACTTCGTCCAATGATTAACCAGATGTGTCCGCATGAAGGGTCTTTCACTATGCATGGCAATGGCAAATTGATGAACACCTACACGGTCTATGAGGTGTATGTCTACAAGACGCAGGCCATTACATATTTGTATGGACATGATTGGAGAAAGTTTGCTTTTGACTACGGTCTGAAGAAGGGCGACGAGCTGAGGAAACTCAAACGGGCAGATATACGTAACTGCTTACAGAGTTGGAGACACTTCCAAATATATAATATGTAACTTTTTCGACTCATATCTTTTGATAACTGCATTCTGAGCAGTTGTTCTAAACCATTCCCTCTGTTCTAGCTTGCTTGGGTTTAACATGATCAAAGCTGCAGATCCCCTGATGGAACAGGAGCGGATGTCACAAATGGCAACCACACCAGCACCGGCACCGGCTTCCCACTCTCCTGCATCACCGGTTCTTGTACCAGCTCCGTTTACTGCATCTACCCAGCAGTCCCTACATCAGCATTGGTTCCTGAGAGGCCCCATATACTACACTTGCCCGTGGCTCCCATCCGGTTCCTCTAGCTGCACCGTTTCTTGCACACCTGAGTCTCCTGTCAGCACCAGTTCCTCTAGAGGCACCTTACGCACCTGCCCAACAGTCTCCTGCATCAGCACCGGCTCGTGTACCAGCCCGGGCTCCTGCACCTGCCCGGCCAGATCACCGAGGTCTCGGCTCATTGCTGTGGCCACCCGTGTGGTGACCAGGCGCATCGAAGCTATGTTCGTGAGTATATGACATAACTGCTCTTATCTTGATGTCTTCTCTGCTCAAAGTCTCACATGGTTCAGTGCATTGGTGCCATTGACTAATTTTGGTGGTATCTCTTGCTTTGAATCGAAATTGCCTAAAAGTATCTCCAAGGATCTCGATGCTGGCCGAAGCAAGATATCCCTCGTCGTGGAAAGTGAAGGTCTCACGTGGAGGACGGTACTCCGTCGGTCCACAGATGACCGCTTGGCTGTTACTTCCAGTGGAAAAAGTTCATTGACGGTGCCAAACTTAGCATTGGATCAAAGTTGATGGTCAAGATCTTTCGATGCCGCTGTGACATGCTGGTCATAAAGTTCGCGGTTGTCTAGTGCTGTTGTCCCATGAGCCCTTAGCAAATACAATTGTAGTTATACTTATATAAGGTTATCTTATCTGAACTGCTAATTAATTGTATGGGTGGTAAAACTCTGGCAAGCTTTTGCTCTTAGCAAGTATGTATGTATGATCAGCTATTATGATAACTAATGTTTGTGTTCATCATTAATTTGCATTTCCATTTTAGAAAAAACTTAATTTCTATTTTGGCTGGCCTGTTAGAGAACTATCAGATTGAACCCACAACATGATTCCAATAGATTCATTACACTGAGCCACATGTCTTGACCTTGCTATACACTACTTCCATTAATCGGTGCAAGAAGGCTTACCTGAGCCTGAACCATGGCAGATTCGAATCCACCTTATCTATCTAGAAATACAACCTTTGCAGAAAGAGGATTTGCAGTATGGGGAGGCTGACATTGGGGACCCATGAGCCAGCAGCGTCGTCAACGTTTTAAAGGTGGCAGGAGATCGAAAGAAAAAATAAGCCAAAAATCAGTTGGTAAACAAAATTCAAGAAAAGAAACATTTACCTTTTGAGAGGATGACATGCGGGACCCATGAGGCAGCAGCATCCTCAACTATTTCAAGGCGGCAGGGGATCAAAAGAAAAAGGAAATAGCCAGAAATTAATTAGGGTCAAAAATAAATCCATCAAAGGAAACTTTTATTGTTCATAGAGGATGACATGTGGGACCGACTTGCCAGCTGCGTCGTCATCGTTTTAAAGGGGCAGGGGATCAAAAGAAAAGGCAAATAGCCAGAAATTGGGGGAAAAAATAAATCCAACAAAGGAAACTTTTATTGTTCATAGAGGATGACATGCGGGACCCATGAGCCAGCAACTTCCTCAACGTTTCAAAGTCGGCATGAGATTGAAAGAAAAAGGCAAGTGACATAATATCGGGAGCCAAAAATAATCCAAGAAAAGAAACTTTGTTGTACATAGAGGATGACATGCGGGTCCCATTTTGTAGCAGCGGTCTCAACGCTTCAAGGCGGCACAGGACCAAAGAAAAATGAAGTAGCCAGAAATCAGGGTGTGAAAACAATCCAAGAAAAGAAAGATTTCAATTGGGCTGCATCTGGACATCTGGGCCTTCGAACTATCCTCTTGGGCCTTTGACTCGTACAATTACAGCCCACTCCAAAACAGGAAAGTTCGGATTTTCTCAAAAAAACAAGAAAGTCCTATGCTTCGCAAAAACAAAAAACAAGGAGATTCAACATATAAGTTTGTTTATGTAGATATAAAGATTTAATTTATCCGTTTGCAATAGCTCGAGAGCGAAATACAATGTTTATTGTCAAAAATAAGATATCACATGTTTCTTGTACGGGAGGCTGACATCGGGGACCCATGAGCCGCAGCGTCGTCAACGTTTCAAAGGCGGCGGGGGATCGAAAATAAAAAAAGCCAAAAATCAGTTGGTAAAAAATCCAGAAAATAAAACATTTATCGTTAGAGAGGATGACATGCGGGACCCATGAGGCAGCATCCTCAACGTTTCAAAGTCGGCATGAGATCGAAAGAAAATGGCAAGTGACATAATATCGGGAGCAAAAATAATCCAAGAAAAGAAACTTTATTGTACATAGAGGATGACATGCGGTCCCATTTTGTAGCAGTCTCAACATTTCCAAGGCGACACGGGACCAAAGAAAAATGAGGCGGCATTCTCAACAATTCCAAGGCGGCAGGGGATCAAAAGAAAAAAAAGGAAATAACCAGAAATTAATTAGGGGTCAAAAATAAATCCACCAAAGGAAACTTTTATTGTTCATAGAGGATGCCATGTGGGACCGACCTGCCAATAGCGTCCTCATCGTTTCAAAGGGGCGGGGATCAAAAGAAAAAGGCAAATAGCCAGAAATTAGGGGTAAAAAATAACTCCAAAGGAAACTTTTATTGTTCGTAGAGGATGACATGCGGGACCCATGAGCCAGCAGCTTACTCAACGTTTCAAGGCGGCATGAGATCGAAAGAAAAGGCAAGTGACCAAATATCAGGAGCCAAAAATAATCAAGATTTATTGTACATAGAGGATGACATGTGGGTCCCATTTTGCAGCAGCGGTCTCAATGGTTGAAATGCGGCTTGAGATCAAAAGAAAAAGAAAGTAGCTAGTAATTAGGGGTCAAAAAAAATCCAAGAAAAGAAAGTTGATGGACATAGAGGATGACATGCGGGTCCCTTGAGCCAACACTCAACGTTTCAAAGGGGCGGGGTATCAAAAGAAAAAGGCAAGCAAAAATCAGAGGGTGAAAAAATCCAACAAAGGAAACTTTTATAGCACATAGAGGATGACATGCGGGTCCCATGAGCCAGCAGGTTCCTCAATATTTCAAACATGGCATGAGATCGAAAGAAAAAGGCAAGTGACGAAATATCAGGAGCCAAAAATAATCCAAGATTTATTGTACATAGAGGATGACATGTGGGTCCAATTTTGCAACGGTCTCAATGTTTGAAATGCGGCTTGAGATCAAAAGAAAAGAAAGTATCTAGTAATTAGGGGTCAAAAATAGTCCAAGAAAAGAAAGTTGATGGACATAGAGGATGGCATGCGGGTCCCTTGAGCCAGCGACTTACTCAACGTTTCAAATGGGCGGGGATCAAAGAAAAAGCAAGCCAAAAATAAGAGGGTGAAAAAATCCAACAAAGGAAACTTTTATAGCACATAGAGGATGACATGCGGGTCCCATGAGCCAGCAGGTTCCTCAACGTTTCAAACGTGGCATGAGATCGAAAGAAAAGGCAAGTGACCAAATATCGGGAGCCAAAAATAATTCAAGAAAAACATGATTTACATAGAGGATGACATGCGGATCCCATTTAGCGGTATCACCGTTTGAGAGGCGGCAGGGGATCGAAAGAAAAAGGAAAGTGACCGAATATGAGGTGCCAAAAATAATCCAAGAAAGAAAGTTTTATAGTACATAGAGGATGACATGCGGGTCCCATTTGCAGCAGCGGTATCACCGTTTGAGAGGCGGGGGATCGAAAGAAAAAGGCAAATGACCAAAATGAGGTGCCAAAAAAATCCAAGAAAAGTTTTATAGTACATAGAGGATGACATGCGGGTCCCATTTTGACGCGTATCACCGTTTGAGAGGCGACGGGGATCGAAAGAAAAAGGCAAGTAACCAAATATGAGGTGCCAAAAATAACTCCAAGAAAAGAAAGTTGATAGCTCATAGAGGATGACATGCGGGTCCCATTTAGCTGCAGCGGTCTCAACGTTTCAAGCGGCACGGGATCAAAAGAAAAAGAAGTAGAGAAATCGGGGTCAAAAAAATCTAAGAAAAGAAAGAATTTTGGTTCATAGAGGATGACATGCGGGACCCATGATCCTGCATCGTAAACGGCTCGATCGGAGAGCGTTGAACGAGATGGCGCGATCGAGAAAAAAAACAATGCTAGAGAGGCTGCCATCTGGGCCCTACATCCCTGGGCGGTGCGGATTGCGTTGACTCGGCCGGCGAACCCGAGAATTCGCGATGCACCACGTCCCGGGCCACCATACGCGACGTTTTGGCCGCTTTCGTCGGGCCCTCAAAACGAGGAAAAAGTTTTGACATGCACCACGGAGGGACCAAAAATCGTCGGCCATGGTGCACCAGCAACCACGGCGCGACTTCAACTTCGTCGGCCATGGCAACTTTTCTTGTAGTGCAGGCTAACAAATGACACGTGTTTTATGGCTCATGGCCCATTCGCGACGCGCGGGTGAGCTCATCTCACGAGCGCAGTGGTGCACGAATTATGCCCATGCAACCAAACGCGCCCCTATAGCTCAAATTCAGCAGCAGGTCTAGTATTGCATGCGCTAATGGCCGCCGATAATTTCATGTTTAATTAGCCTATCCTTGATTGATTTGGACCTAGTGATGTAAATAGAAGCCCGATATAGCCCATTCTCCCATCGTACTATTTGTTTAGTGGAGCAAATGTCAATCCTGCCCACCCCCATCCAGATTGCAGTCAATTGTAACGCCACCCATATATGTCTAAACCTATGGATCTTCCTGACTGCATCTAGCTGATATGTTTGCAACGTATTTATTTATTTCAAAGGTTGTTATGTTAAAATTATTAATATTTAATAATTAATTATATTCATTGTAACTAACTTATTAGTAGTTGAAAAGTGCAATTTTTTTATTTACACTTTGTTATGTAGGAATTACATGAAAATTACAAAGGAGACCCTCGTTGCAGTAAAATTCAGAGTTTCCATAGAGGAGAATTTTCAAAGGTTGCCACGACATGATCCAAAGATGACGTCAAACAGAAAAATATCAAAACATTGAAGTTGTGGAAATTTCACGCTTATTTTTTCATATATGAAATATAGAAGTCCAAGTTTTTGTGTGACTAGAATGCCCCGTCACCGAAGGTCTAAATGTAAACTTCGAGAGTCCAAAAGTGGATGATGAGATTGACTATAACTCTTGTTACATTCGATGGATGATTGGATCAGGTTCGCTTCTATGGACTAGTGGAATAGAGAGAATGCCTAGTAACATCCTAGAGGTGCTCAAGAACCCTTGGATCAAAGGGTCAAGGATCCCAAGGCCAAGATCAGGGATGAAACCAGCAGGGGCAGGCTGGGGCCATGGCCCCCTTATGGTGAAAAATTTGTAGAAAAACCTTGCTAATACGTATGTTTGACTTGCAATTTACCTAAAATTTACCTATATGGCCCCCTCCAACAAATTTTGTATGCAATTGACCCCCTTGTGTTACTTTCCTGGCTCTATCCCTAGCCATGTTGCAATGTCCAACACTATTTTTATGGGGAACCTATTTTTAGGCCCTGATATATGTAAAATGTATCCAAGAAACTTGTAGTTTATTATGTGATATTCTAAATTATTTGCATCATAATTAGACTTTTCGTCATCTATTTTAATGTGGATTTCCCACGATCAGGGACCTGTTCCCGCTAGTTCTTTGTCTTGGTTTGGCATAATAGGAGACCTCCGATTTAAGAGATACTATGGTCATATCCGTTTTGACCTTTAGCTTTGGGGTCTTTCCATGGAGGGAAAGAGGGGCGGCGGACATCAAACAGGGGAGCAGACGCAGTGGAGCTGCAAGCAGCATTACTGTAGCGGGTTGTGCCAGCAAGCGAGCGATGGAGCGAGGGAAGGAAGAGAGTAGAGGAACACATGGGTGGGTCCAGAGGGTCAGCATGATGCGCGATGAGAGGGACAACCGATCTTTTCCTCTAGATCAGCCGATGGATCGGCAACATTTTAATTTGTTATTCTAAGTATGAGTTTATTTCAAAACCATTACAATATTTATCTTTTCTTCTCACCTTTTCGAACGTCTTGACTTAACTCTTTTGAAACAGGAGACATACCTCTATCTAGGTTCAAGGAGGTTCATATTTTCTTATTTATATTTAATCAAACTTTGGAAGCTTCGATTTTTTGCTAAATTTATAATCTTTATTTATCGAAGCAAGCATTTACATTTTAGCGGAATGAGTTCAAGTCTAGATGCTTCACTCTGTTTTCCTCAATAAAATTGGCTATTGCGTCACGTCCAAAGAACCCGCTCGGCGCCCGCCGTTGCAAGTGGCACTTGCTTTCATCTCCCCACGGAAACCCAACTCCAAGATCAAGATACGAAAATGACACCCCAACAAACCAAATCTGTGAATGCTGGTGGTAGGAATAACGGGAGGGAGAGACGCAGCCGTGCCTTTGTACCCCCTACAGCGTTGTTTGGTATTAGAGTGTCGTAGGGATTAGTGGGGCTAATACTTTAAAGTATTGGATGAAACTCTCTAATGTCTCTTAATTCTCACAAAACCCAATCCCCAATCTACTAGGTGGAGATAGAGTATTGGAGATTGAAAAAAATACATTAAAATTTGGAAAAAAAGTGAGGATAAATGGGGACTAAACTCGCTCATACTCTAGCACCAAACATGTATTTATAATAAGTGAGGATTTAAAGTTTAGAGAGAATTATCCCGACTAATCCTAACCAATGCCTTGTTTGGTACTAGTGTTTCAGTGGGGATTAGTGGAGATAATACTCTAAAATATTGGATGAATCACTGTTGTCATTCAATTCCCACAAAATCGCATCTCCAATCCACAAGGTAGGGGCGGTAGAGTATTGAGGATTAAAAAATTACACTAAAATTTGAGAAAAAATGAGGATAAGTGGGAGTTAAACTCGTTCATACTCTAGCACCAAACATGCATTGGGGATGAGTGGGGATTTAAAGTTTAGAGCGGATTATTCCCGCTAATTCCCGCTAAAACTCTAGTATTAAACAAGGCCTAAAACTCTATACCAAACAAGTCCTTCCTGTTCATGTTTGAATTCCGAACCTGTAGCCACAGCCAGGGGCGGAGCCAGGGGGGGGCGAGCAGGGGCTAGACCCCCCCCAATGGTTGGCCCCCCTCAACGAAATCCAGAACGTAATACTAGTAGTATACATGTGCAAATGATCGAAAGTAATAGCTTAATTAGCCCACTGCCCACTATTAATTAACTGGTCCTTTGCATACCGGAGAAAACAGGCCCAGTATAGAACAGCCCATGTATCTGGACAAACTCTATTTCCTCTACCCCGAGCGATCGGTCAGATCGATCGATTAATCGAAGTTGTGCGTGAGTGGTGCCGCCTCTATCTTCCCATCTGGCTGCTAGGGCACTGGGCGCTTGCCGCTGCCGCCGTTCACCATGCTCTTCCACAACATACGGCCGGAAGTCAGCGTCCAAAATACGTCTGCTCCGCTCCATGAGGCCCGAGGTATTAGTCAAGATTGGCACACCGGCCGTCTACCCCAGAAAAATCCCAGCGGATCAAATTTTCAAGGTATGTACTTCTAATCGCTTTGTCTGATCTCTCTGATGGGATAATGCCTACATGTGCTAAGATGAGAGATATAAATCGAATTTGTTTTTGTTTCAGTTTAGGAATACTTCTCTAGTTTAGATATAAATAGCCAAATAGGTTTAGCCTTTGTGAGCACTTCTTTTCTGAAATTTTGGATTGAACTGTACAAATATGCTAGCACATTTTTAAGGCGGAATTGATTCACACACGATGTTTTACATACGAATTGTGTACGATACGTGCAATCAACGGTGCGAACTGCCTATGAAGCAGTCAAGGGTGGAGAAATGCATCGGATGCACTTCGGACAGAAATTTGTCGAATGTATAGCACTACTTTTTAATGGGCGTGGTGAGAATATTAACTCACACACAGCTAGTAGAATAGCTAATGGAATACTGTAGATGTAAATTAAACCGAGCAATGTCAAACATGCATGTTCGTGCTTACATCTCTTGAAAAATATAGAACTTCAGCATCATTGCCAAAAAAAAAGCGCTACATGTTATATATGCGACACCTGATAATTCATAGTGTCGCCCCCCCTATGCCCAAATCCTGGCTCCGCCCCTGGCCACAGCAAGTATTTCCCTGACCGTTCGACTATTATCACGCGCGGGCGCGGCGGAGCCCTGCCGACGTCGGCGCCTCCGTGCGCGACGGCGACATACGCGCGGCCGACCTGGAACACAGTACACGTAGACGGAGACATCCAGCCAAGAATTAAATAGAGGTATACATCTAAGCGCTACAAAAATCCCTAGCCGCGCGCGTACGTATGCCGGTGAGTACGTACGCGAGCTAACTACCATGAATGCCATGCCAGCTCGGCCGCCATTTACACATCCCCAGTTCCCCATCATATCCAGTCGTTGTCGCGTCCGACCCCGACGTCCGGTCTATGATGATCCCTGTACAGATCGACCGACGGATCACCCGGCAAGGTCGCGGAGGAGATGGAACCCGGTGGCGCTCAGCCCCCGATGGTACTGCTGCGACGCCGCTGCGTCGGCGTCTGACGGCATGCCGGCCCCATACTGGCCACCGTTAGAGGAGTGCACGCCTCCGCCCAACTGCTGGTCGCCGGCCATGAACAGGTACTCGGCGGCGCCGCCGTGCGACGTGGAGGCCGACGGGGACGCGGCGGCGAATGCGGCTACGTTCACGCCTCCATGTCCATGGTACTGCTGCTGCTGGTGCTGAAGGCCCAGCGTGAGCGACACGCCGTTGCCGCCGAACCCGGCCGCTGCCGCCTCGTACGGGTCGAAGCCGAGGTGGTCCATTATGCCGAAGTTGAGGGCCTGCCCGTGCTGGTCCGCGCCCCGGCCGATGCTTACGACGGAGGCCAGCGAGCCGGCGTCGTGCAGGTGCAGCTGCGCCCGCGTCGGCTTCTGCTCGCCACCGCTGCCCTCCAGGTGATTAGGGTTCCCGAGGTCGCTGGCCTGCTGCGCCGAGGACTGGCCGCCGTCGCCGCTCCCCTCCTCCTTGTCCTTCATCTCCTCCGCGTACATCTCCTCCACCATCGGCTTCCACAGCCTCACCCTCGCGTTGATGAACCAATTCGAAACCTGCATACGTCGCACAAGTTAATATTTGCATCCCACACCACACACTTCGTTAGATTCTTCATTTGAGCGATCACCACCACGTGAAGACACAAACGTACGATCGACTCGGACGTGTCGCCCGACCGACGACAAGTAGTTATGTTGACATCTTACTCCCTCCATTCCATAATTTTTATCGCAGAGCTGGACGCATCTATACACAAAATGTGTTTAGATACATCAAAATCACGACAACAATTATAGAATGGAGGAAGTAGCAAGTTGCAGCTCGAAATTAGTGGCACGGAACCGGCCAGCATTATATATTTATGCGTAGCCAATGACATGAACAACACAACGATTACGACGTGATGATCGATCAGTATCCAGCAGTGTGTGTGTGGGTAATTATTGGATAGAAATTCGTTAACATTTTTGTATGATTGCAGCTGATGGATGGACGGATGATTTGAACTGGTGACAAGGAGGAGGAGTACGTACTTGGCTCCGTGATAGGCCCGTCTGCCGCGCCAGGATGTGCTTATCCACGTCGCTCGGGTACCTGGACGAGAAGATACCAATTTAGGGCGTTAGATAACCTGCCCTCCCACCATCTCGATCATACAGGTTGTACAGTTAGTGTAGCTAGAAGTATGCAACAAGAAAAAAACAAATCGTGATTCTGTACGTAGGTAGATTTGATTAGCACAAGAGAAGATATCTAGGGATACTGTTATATTGTAAAGCTTGTTCGTAGATAGGACATGGAATATTCCTACAAGACAAGGGCGGTATTTGATGTGGACATTGCAACAGTAGTAGAGAGAAGAAGAGTATTTGTTGGCATATGAATATAACTAGCTAATTATATGTATATATAATTCTCGATAGAAACCATACGAGCAAGACTAAGTGAGTATGTGGCTATGTGCTGTTTTGTCAGCGTTAATTAAAAATTAGCCAATATGTGTATAATTCTCGATAAAAACCATACGAGCAAGACTAAGTGAGTATGTGGCTATGTGCTGTTTTGTCAGCGTTAATTAAAAATTAGGCAATCAGGAGTATACATATAAGCAAAGTGATATATACATGGGAACACACGAAGCATAGCTCCTTTGTTCATCATTAGCAAGTACCAAATAAAATACTACCTCTTTTCATAAAGATGTTGAATTCTGAAATATGTTCGGCATCTGAATTATGAAAAATGTTCAGCATCTTTTTAGGGATGGAGGGAGTATAAAGTTTCCAAAAATCAATGAGATTTTTTCACTAAACTAAACCTAGGGCGCAAAACAAAAATAAATTGTTGCTAACAAAATTGCCAAAAACTGCAGTGCATGTTAGTTTTAATAAAAGTCAAACGATGTAAAATTTGAGTAAAGATGTAGGAAAATGTAACACCACCTATAACGATCATCAAATTTTACATCATTTAACTTTTGAAAGAAAACTAAGATGCCCTGCATTGTGACAAAGAGGGAGTACCATGGAAGAGAAATATGCCACGGAGCAAAATACAAGGACAAACAAGATGTTTCAAATGATGTGCACAGTTGAGCATCACTTGATGTGCAACACATTTGGATGGTTAGCATCTTCTCCAAGTACTCCCTCCATGTGATCCACTAAATATTTTTTCTTAGAAAAATCTATCTAACAATGCGGGCATCAATGCATGCCAATCTTCTTGTAGAGAGGCAGTCATTAGAACGCTAGTAGTAATTAGTACGATGCTAGGAAAAGATCGAGTAGGAAACTAGGAATTGATGGAGGGCATAATAACGGAGTAAGTAAGGATCAAATGCTTACGGGTGGAGGAAGTGCTCGAAGAGCCAGGCACGGAGGACGGAGACGGCGCGCTCCGGCAGGCCGCGCTGCGGTCTCCACGGGTGGCTGTCGAGCATGCCGGAGTGGTACGCCTTGTGCTGCCTGAGGCACTGGTCCAGCGCCCTGAGCCTGGGCGTCTCCCCCTTGGTCATCCCGGGGATGGCGGCCCCGGCGTCCTTCTCGCCTAGCGCCCCGCGCACCGCCCGGACCTGCGCCGCCACGCCGTCCCGGACGCTCCGGAAGTGCTTGGAGATGGTCCGCGACGCCATCCTGGTGTACACCGCCGCCGCCTGCTGCCCGGCGACGGCCTCGAAGGACCCCGCCACCGCCCTCATCTGGTCGCGGTACCTCCGGTACCTCCTGTCCACCTGCAATTCAGAGTCAGAAATCACACGTACAGTAGGATATGAGAATTATTGTCACTGTGGATTCAGAAATGCGACAGTGTTTGACTCATGACTATAGCTGTAGCTCTGCGCCTGCGTGTCTAGCTAGTAGCCTAGTGCTAGGCTGCAGTGCACCTACCTATGAATTGCACTGTAGTACAAGTGGGCAGTGTACACAAGAAGGGCAACGGAAGCAGGAGATGGGCCTGCGCAAGTGCAGAGATCTCTGGGTTCACCATGGAGCCACTGACCAGAGACTGCGAGTTCATGCATGCATGAGATTCGTGCAGAGACCAGAGGTAGAGAGAGAGAGAGAAGGGGGCGTAGGCTGTAGACTAGGACTGGCATGCCCAGGACAGACTACACCTAGCTGCTAGTAGCTAGAACTGCAGCGATCGAGGTGAAGGAATACAGGTTTCCAAAAGGGGACGGTGAGGCCAGGAAGGAATCACCCCCACTGTGCCTGTCCCAGGAACCCTCCTTGGGCAAGCCATCATGGAACTGCCACTCCTCGCGCCTTGCCTGCATCTTTTGAGATTTCCAAGAAACTGGTAGTTTCTGACGCACGGAAAGCATGGCCCGTGATCGATGATCGGTTGAGGAACCGAGGTGTGGTCTGTGGTGGTGGTTAGCTAATCGAGGCTAACGTACCTCTTCGATCATGGTGTAGAGCCTGGCCTTGAGCCTCTGCAGCTCGGCCGCGTCCATGCTCTGGATCCGCGACGACGACGGAGGCGGCCACGACGCGGAGGACGACGAGCCACCACCGCCGCCGGCTGGCTCTTCCTGCGCCGACTTCTTCGCCGCCTGCTTGGCGGTGGCCTCCATCGGGATGCTGCAGACCTCCTGCAGGAGCTGCTGCGTCGGGAGCAGGAACCTGGACCCGCGCAGGTGCCAGCCGCCGCCGCCGCCCTGCGCCTGCCACGCCGTCTGGTGGTGCAGCTGTTCACCACCGAGCTGCTGCTGCTGCTGCTGGTGCAGCATGAAGGACGACGACGGCGAGACAGCGTCCGGCTGGCCGTGGAGCGAGAGCGACAGCGGCGCCCGTCCCATCTGCTGGTACTGCTGCTGCTGTTGCTGCTGCTCGGCGCGGAAGAAGCTGATGGTAGACGAGCCGTCCACGTCGTCGAGCGCGGCCTTCGGCGCCATGCCGCCGAAGCCCCTCGCCCCGAACATCTCCGCCGCGGCGGAGTGGTGGTGCGATCCTCCGTCGCCGTACATCTCGTGCTCCCCGCCGCCGTCCATCTCCGGCACCAGCGTCACGCCGCCGCCTCCTGGCGTCGCCGCGAAGTAGTCCGCGTACCCCAGGCTCGGATCGTGCGCCATCTTTATACCCGGCCACCGCGCGCTCTCGTCTTCGTTAGTCTGTGGATCGACGGCAGACGGACGGAAAAGGCTAGCTAGCTGGGAAAACGAAAAGTGGAGGCAGGACAAGGGAGGCGAGCACGGAGAGGGGAAGCTAGCTAGCTAGGAAATAAAGCGAGGCGAGTGGCGAGAGATGGATGGAGACGCGCGCGCACGAGGCGAGGACGGACGCGCCTTTGCGCAAAGGGGAGGGAGCAGCGCAGGAGCGCAGGGCCATATCTTTGTGGCGAGGAGACGGACGACGTGAGCTCCATCGGAATGAGATGGGTGGATGGGATGTTTCGTTTGTAGCAGAGGAGGGGTCGAGGGGACACTCTCACACGGGGAGAGGCGGTAGCTAGCACCAGAAAGTACAACGTCTCCTTGCGTTTTAGAGCATCTCCATAGCCATATCAATGCGAAAAACCGTTTTTAAATTTGGGAGCATATGTTTATAGTAAATATTTAAAATTTCAAAAAATATGTTGATATTATATGTGTGCAAGCCAAGTTTCACGGAAAATTAACATTTTTTGTGTCCTGTAAAAAAAGATAAAGAAATGTCTTGTCAAAAGCTTTTTCAAGCAACAAAATTTGTCTTTTTCAGCGTGAAGGTGGAGAGAGCAGCAGGCCATACCATGATGTTCCTCTTTGTAATTGGACAGTACCAATGAGGCACAGGAATGTACCGAAGCGGCACCGCCAGCAGCACCGAGTTCACCGACACATTAGGCAAGCTCACATCCTACAAATAACCATAGTGCAAGAACAATGGTAGGCAACCGCACTAACAAGCTTTGTAAACATAGCGAGAACACCTTCTAAGCAAACATGCAAAAAACCTTCGTTGACTGCTGTCAATTTGTAATTGTGAAGCTGGTACAAGGAGAAGATGTATATATTGTAGAAGGAATCATCGTGCCAACTATTGCATTTATACATGGACTACGCACCTACGAAGATCATACAAAAAAAAGGTGTTCGACGCAACTAAACCACCTCCGGATTATAGCAAACAAGTCAAGCCTTACAGTTACAGATCTAAGCTACCAAGCTTAAATCTAATAAAAACTAATAGATCTAAGCTAGTGATATGACAGATGGATGCTACGGAGGAAGAAGAGTCCATGTCAGCAAGGCAGAGGAAGATGACCCAGCGGAGCTCTACCTTCCTAAGAAGAGACTGCTCCTTACCTTGTTGTCGGTGAATATATTGGCTCGACGGTGAGCCCGAATGGGGGAAAATGGTGGCACGACTTTTGGTGGTGAGGCGGGGTGGTGTATATAGGCGCGGAGTATCGGCGAGAGGTGACTGAATTTCTCCTGAGTACTTTCCTGAACATGCGCAAGCTCCCTCCATCCTTCCCTCGCACAAGCTAGGCGCAAAATATCTCCACTGAGCGTGAGAAGAGGTTGGCTTGTCAGGCACGGTTGAATCGAGTGTGGCTCCTCATACAACCTCTGGGGTGCTTTAAACTTTGTGCGATGCAAGAAAAAAAATTTCGTGGGCTACCAAACCCCTGATTTTCTTGTCCACGGATGCGAGAAACCGGTTCGTGAGCAACCGGTCACGCCCCTTGCACTTTAGAGCATCTCCATAGGCGTATCAAAATGCCGCTTGTAAGCATCTGTTTGGTGGTCTAGGGAGGAAAATAATAGTCCTGCACAGATTGCATTTTAAAACAGTCTAATACTAGATTTGTGCGGTTGATCTGAGGGTTATCGGCCAGCCAAATGCTAACAAGGGCAAAAGTGGGCCATTTATGGCTCCACGCATGCTACGGATGTGCGTAATTTCGATCTACTCTAACCTACTCATCTTAGTGGTGCGCTTAGATGATGTCCCATTCACGCTACTAACACCTAGTTTCGTCGAGTTTTTGATGGTCTACTCGTGCTCATATTTGTAGCATTTTTAGACGCATTTTGTAAAATTCATCGCAAATGGTCAACCATTTGAAATCCTCTTCGACGAGTAGCTTCTCTCACCGTTCCGCATAACATTTGTGCTTTGACATTTGTAGATGAGTAGATCTATGTCTCCTATTAAATCTTACAAGCATGTAGAAATACTCAAGTTATACTCGGGTACGAATGTCAAAAACGAAAATTTCGAACACGACAGTTGTGTGCAATAGTGAGATGAAGCTACTCCTTGAAGGAAATTTGGTTTGACAAAATTGTTCCATAAAGTTCCAAACATGAACATGAAAATAGAACTTTAGAAACTCCACGAAACTAGGAAACGGTTGTGGGCATGGAACAACAAAGTCGAGGCACATCTTTTTCATGTAAAATTTATCTTGAATCGGAGCATGGGTGGATAGATTACAATATGGATTAAGTTGAACTTGTTTATTTAAGCACAATACACCTCAACGCCTCCTTTTATACACTACTTTTTTTTTTCTCCCACGGTGCAAAAATGAGCTTGCAGGTAACAAAAGGAAGTGCACAAATAAGCTCAAATCATGTTTCCACGCATACAGTCTCTCGTGAGACAAGTTGCACGAGACGAAAAAATCAAGGTTTAAAATAGCGTGCTATTTCTACGCTAAAAGATACTCTAGCATATCTCTAGATCGAGTCCACACTAAATTTTAGTATTTTTTCTTGCTATAATGCTATTTGTAAAATAGCATACTATATCGCGCTAAAACATCATAATATTAGCACGGTATGTTTTTACGCCTATTTTAGGGCCTAGGTTTTTCTCCTTAAAAAAGAAGAAATTGCTTTTCAGTTTGTGGCCGTGATAAACTACAATCTATTGGTTCATGTTGTGAAGAGGAAGATAATATGGCTAATGCTGATGATTTTTGATACATAATTTATACTATTTTGTTTTGTCATGAATATTAATGTTAGACTTCTAAAAAATTGAAGAATTGTTTTTTGTATGTGGTGTTATATGTATTTTTTTCCCTAAAATCCTTTATTTCTAGGCTATATCTTGTATTTTTTGAACGCTCTATGAAATATAGCACGATATAGCATGTGTAGCATTTAGGGGAGGTTACCCCTATTTCCTTTACAACGCCGTCTTAAACCTTGGAAAACCCCATGTGACCAACCAAACTCGCCCTAATCCTATTGGGATGCACCCCTGAAAATACGCTCTCATCGGTACCCAGAACTTTCTATTGATAGTTGGAGCGGCTCAAAACTTTATCTCGCACTCTCGCGCTGGACCAACCCGTAAGGACCTTCAGATTGGCCTCATGGGCCCCCTTAGCAGAGGCACTAAGCACACACGTCCATGGACGAACTTACTTATTTGCACGTCACCCACTTTGCCGATTATCTAGTAAACGCTTCATCACACGTCGACAATGGCTCTTCACACGCATGACGGCTCATCTTCCGATGTCTATGTTAATGGCGTGGGCCCGTCCACCTACCTTGGAAATCCATAAAAGGACTTCCGGTGAGAACTAGCCTTGTCGTCTTCCTTGTCCTTCTTCTAGCTTGCCCCCACAGATCTCGCACATACACCACGTAGGGTTTCATGGCGCGCAATGATGGGGAGGTCGAGGGTAGTGACGGCAACCCATGCACGCGCAACCTCACGATGGAGGAGGCATTCTCCCAAAACAATTTCACGGGAATGCTGACTTGTGGGAGTCATCAACCATTTTGGAAATCCATTGGTGTCCGAACTCTCTTTACCCGAAGTAGTATATTGGAATGGCTTCTTTTACTAAGCCCTAAGAGAAGCCCTCCGCATGCATCCTAGGTAAGAAATGTCTCCTCGTTGAGAACAACAATCTCGTGCCTCCGGACTAGGGCCTCCCCATTGGGTGGAATATCACCTCCATGGGTACTCCATCACACAAATCCCCCACGGCATCGCGATGGAGGAGTACATACAGTGCCAATGAAATGTCCTCACACTGGAGTTGCTGCTCAACCCGGCTGGGCCACCAAGAGTGTCTTGTGGTTGCCGCTCTTCTAGGTGGAATGTGAGGTGGAGCTCACGAACCTCTATGGGGCCTACGGCGGCTCGTACGACCCCATCGGCCAACATCGGTGGCTGGACAGTCGTGATGTTGATGTTGTCTCGCCCACTAAGGCTATGTGTGAAAGGGTATTTTTCTCTTGTTCGTTATTTTGGATAATGATGACACCATAGCTATTGTGTAAACAAATATTACCTCTAAGTGATCATACATGTTTTAGTTCACCCATATCAAAACTATGTGTAGTTTTAGAATGAACTGAATAAATAAGAGAAATAAACATGCATATGATAAAGCTAATAGTTATAACTTCTAACACGATAAAGATAGTGGCATCGCATTTCCGAGGTCCACCATGCTAGTTTAACAAAATATGAATGAAATTTTGGGTTATCTATTTTATGGCCACGTTTGTTAGTTTTGCTCAATTATACCCTCGTCGGCTTGAAGTAGGCAAAAAAAAAGTTGAAACCAAAACTATAATACCTTAAGCATCCAAGCTCCAAATAAGATGAAATCAATAGTCTCTTTGGAAATATTAACGACAAGAACTATATATCCAACAATACATAGAGGTTTAAACCTAACTCAACAAAGAACAGAGCTAAGTTATCTATGTGGGCAAAACTGAACACAAGACACGGCCCTGAAGATGTTGGTGGTACTCCAATATACTAGGAGATGGGGAAGGTTAACTTGACCATGACATGCTCGACGTTCGTTTGGTTGGGCAGGGCACATACTATACGTACGGCTCTGGGAAAAACAAAACGCGGTGGTTGCAGCGTCGTGATGCAAGTTGCGCTGCAAACCTCCGGGGAAGGAGGGGGTGCTGCACTGCTGCAGGCTGAACGCTGGCGCCGACGACGTCTGGTCCGCGGGCAAGGCTGGTCCACGTACGGCGAGTCGTCGACGGACCAACTAATCGCCACTTGGAAAACTGGCCTATTGGACACGACGGAGCGACCGGGACCAGCAATATCGCTATCACGCATCTCCCTCGTTGCTAAATACGGAGTAGTCCGGTGGATTATGTGTGTGAGAGCGAAATCTCCTGAAGTGTTGTATTTTACTAGTACTCCTATTTACGTACCGGACGTCGTCGCTATTGTTTTCCCGTAAGTTTACGTACCGGACGTGGGAGGAGAGTAAGAAACGGTGTCAAAGTCCTGCAAGAGACAGCGCGGGGCTTTGGAGTGCTCGATCGAGAACTAAATGTATGTATGTCACAGGATTGTTAATTGTGGGAAACAAGAAATGATGAGCGTTTTGTGGCAACACTGATTAATACAATTGACATTGAGGATATTTGAAAAAAAATAGCCTCGAACATGGTTTTTTTTTTTTTTGTGTATGCACAGTTTGCTGCATGTACTTTGTTGTTGTCAGGGCGAAACCACCCAAATAAAACATGAATTAGCCACATTCCATTTACAAAAGTTGTGCATTTGTAGGAACACGGTGCACAACTATGCTCTTGTATTGTTCTGAGTACAAGAGTTCAACACTTACGGGAGGATTCAAAAAGGCAAAGACATGGGAGTTACAAAGATCTCACAGCAAGATAGTAAGGCAATAAGAAGTAATCTAAAGTGAAGATGATTCACAAGTGCTACCACATACAACGACATCAATTGACAAAGACAATGGGTATATTGGAACTAGTTTCCGGTGGTATATATATTGCAAGAATATTCATGATCAACTTCACAAAAAGACATAGGATAGAAGGCACAAGGGTTAAACACTATGCACGGGTTGAGATTCTCTTGATATAAATAATTATGCAAAGCAATGATTAAAATTATTTGAAGTAAACAATTTTTCAAATAAGATATAGAGATATGTATTTAAGGAGAACCGCACCAAGAATTTCTTGCTCAAAAAAAAAAACATGATCAATAAAAGCTTTTATTACGAGTGGATCTTGTTTAAGGAAACATGCCAATATCAACTCTAAGTGGCGATACCTCATATGTTCATAGTTTCTAGGGTTGTGGTATGGATAAAGCATATTACTCCTCCATAGTGTGATAAAACATTTCTTTTCAACAAGAGGAAAATATCATTCAACTAGAGATGATTAATGGACATTTGGAATTTGAATTTCTTATGAGTATGACACACCACATAGTGAGTAGATAATATTGCAATATCAATTCTAAATGGTAGTACTAATGTACACACATTTTAAGGATTGGGAGATGCTAGTAGGAAAAGGCTCATACGGTTCGTGAACTATGCATACATGATCGAGACCCCTCTCATGGTCGAAGGATTAGGTTACTATGTGTCGAAATCTTATAGCAAGACAAATTTAATGACTTGATCTTATGCTACGTTTATTATGGGTGTGTGCCCATTATATTATTCTTCCAATGACATAACTTTGTTATTAACAACATCCAATGTTCATGATCAGGAAACCATAATCATTTATTAATCAACAAGCTAGCTTAACAAGAGGCATACTAGGGACTCTTATATGTTTACATAACACACAAGTATTAATGTTTCCGATTAATACAATTATAGCATGAGATGCAAACATTTATCATAAACACAAAGATATAATAATAACCACTTTATTATTGCCTCTTGGGCATATCTCCAACACATCCTTCCATGAAAAGTTCCGTCGCCGCCGTCATCGTCCAGACGAGTTTCGGGGGTTAGAAGTTCCTGTTCTGACACCCTGCCGGAACGGGGATTGACCCCCGGAGCCATCTCCATTGACTCCACCCCCTCCACTTTTACTCCATGATGGTTTGTGAGTAGTTCCCCCCTAGACTACGGGTTCTCGGCTGTAGCTAGTTGGTACTCTCTCTCCCATGTACTTCAATACAATAATCTCATGAGCTGTCTTACATGATTGAGAACCATATGATGTAATCGGTGTTGCGTTTGTTGGGATCCCATATATTGTGGAATTGTGATCAGATTGTTCATCATATTATCATACTACTCTTATTTAAGATCTTGCATGCACTCCGGTACTTGTAGTTACCTTGATCAAGTAGTTGCGTGTATCTCCAAGAGGGAGTATTTATGATCGATAGTGGGTTCATGCCTCTAGTAATCTGGAAGAGTGACAATAACTTCTAAGATTGTAGATGTGATGTTGCCACTAGGGAGAAAACAACAATATTTTTTCTAAGGATAATTCTATTATTTACTTACACACATTGCTTAATGCGATAATCTGTTGCTTGCAACTTAATACTGGAAGGGGTTCGGATCATAACCTGAAGGTGGATTATTAGTTATAGACGCAGTTGGATTATGGTCTATGTATTATGTTGTAATGCCTAATTAAATACTACAGTAACATTTATCTTATCATAGCATGCAATGTCATGCCCTCACAAATATCAATTGTCCAACTGTAATTTGTTCACCCAACACATGTTATTTGGGGAGTTACCACTAGTGTAGATAGCTGGGAACCCCGGTCCTTCTGTCATCGTCATTGCTCTACAGTCAATTCCGCAATGGAATACTTTCTGGTGCCATCTCCTCTGTGCTACTGATGTTGTGTTACTATTGCCATTGCTCTTAAATTACTGCTGCTTTCACATCACCCCAATTACTAGTGCTTTTCCAGGTGCAGCTGAATTGACAACTTCGCTGTTAAGGTTTATAAGTATTCTTTACCGCCCCTTGTGTCGAATCAATAAGTTGTTGGAGATATTCCCAAGAGACAATAATAAATTAGTTATTGTTATATCTTAGTGTTCATGATAAATGTTTACATCCCATGCTATAATTGTATTAACCGAAACATTGATACATGTGTGTTATGTAAACAACAAAGAGTCCCTAGTAAGCCTCTTGTATAACTAGCTTGTTGATTAATAGATGATCATGGTTTCGTGATCATGAACATTGGATGTTGTTAATAACAAGGTTATGTCATTGGGTGAATGATATAATTGACATACACCCAAATAAGCGTAGCATAAGATCAAGTCATTAAGTTCAAACTTGCTATAAGCTTTCGATACATAGTTACCTAATCCTTAGACCATGAGATCATGTAAATCACTTACACCGGAAGGGTACTTTGATTACATCAAACACCACTGCGTAAATGGGTGGTTATAAAGATGGGATTAAGTATTCGGAAAGTATGAGTTGAGGCATATGGATCAAGTGTGGGATTTGTCCATCCCGATGACGGATAGATATACTCTGGGCCCTCTCGGTGGAATGATATCTAATTAGCTTGCAAGCATGTGACTGGTTCACAAGGGATATCATATCACGGTACGAGTAAAGAGTATTTATCGGTAACGAGGTTGAACTAGGTATGGAGATACCGACGATCAAACTTCGGATAAGTAAAATATCGCGTGACAAAGGGAATCGGTATCGTATGTGAATGGTTCTTTCGATCACGAAGTCATCGTTGAATATTGGGAGCTATTATGGATCTCCAAGTCCCGCTATTAGTTATTGATCAGAGAGGAGTCTCGACCATGTCTACATAGTTCACGAACCGTAGGGTGACACACTTAAGGTTTGATGTCGTTTTAAGTAGATACGGAATATGGAATGAAGCTCGAATATTGTTCGGAGTCTTGGATGGGATCCAGGACATCACGAGGAGTTCCGGAATGGTCCAGAGAATAAGATTCATATATAGGAAGTCACTTTCCAAGTTTGAAAATGATCCGGTGCATTTATGGAAGGCGCTACAATGTTCTAGAACCTTCCAGAAGAAATCACTATGGAAGGTGGAGTCCCGGTGGGACTCCACCAA
Organism: Lolium multiflorum; assembly: GCA_030979885.1. Lineage (NCBI taxonomy): Eukaryota > Viridiplantae > Streptophyta > Magnoliopsida > Poales > Poaceae > Lolium > Lolium multiflorum. The sequence continues at coordinate 137,243,190 of CM061747.1, read as the reverse complement.
CCCTAACTTGCCAACCAAGTGGGAGGGTGGATTCCATGGTGGACTCCACCTCCTTGGCCGGCTAACAAGGGGGAAGGGGAGAGTCCCTGTCCCTCTAGGTTTCGTCCATATGGCAGTTTTTTGAATTGGGGTCTTATTCGAAGACTTTGGGCAAACCCTAGGGATTCCACCTATATAATGAGGACGAGAGGGAGAGGGCTGCCCAAGGCTTGGCCGCGCCACCTAGGGCACCCAAGGGCCGGCGTCCAAGTGCCCCTCCTCTCTCCCAAACCCTAGCTACTCCTCCTCCTACTTCTCCCGCAAAGCTTACGGCGAAGCCCTGCCGGAGAGCTCCACCACCACCGTCACCACACCGTCGTGCTGGCGGGATTCCGAGGAGGATCTACTACATCCGCTGCCCGCTGGAACGGGGAGAAGGACGTCGTCATCAACACCGTACGTGTGACCGAGTGCGGAGGTGCTGCCGATTGTGGCACCGTCAATATCTTCTACGTGCTTTTGAAAGCGGCAAGTGATCGTCTACATCCACCACGAGATCTTAACGCTTAGCGATCTTCGAGGGTATGTTGATCTTCACCTCGTTGCTACCATCTACTAGATTAGATCTTGGCTTGTTGTTCGTTCTTACAGTAGGAATTTTTTTTGTTTTCTATGCTACGAATCCCAACATAAGTTTGGGTTTTACTTCCCTCGAAGACTGTTGCGATCCCCTATACTTGTGGGTCATCAATACTATTTTCTGGCGCCGTTGCCGGGGAGGCATAGCTCTACTCATAAGTTCATCTTACCTGTCTCTTTGTTTTTATTTCATTTTATTTTGTCTTGTCTAGTTTATTTTTTGCTTAGTTTATTTCTGTTTAGTTGTGTTTTGTTTAGTTTACTTTCATCTAGTTTATTTCTATGTTGTTTTTTTTTCTTATATACCCAAAAATCCATAAAAACTTGAAAATCCGAAAATATAAAAAACTGTTGTTATGGAGGAACCTGCTAGAACCTCTATGGAGAAATTTATAAAATATAGAGAATCATATAACGGTAAAGTCATGCGAGGCGTGTTAAAAAGGTTGGATCAAATTGCTAAAAAAATTCTTAAACACCATGATATAAATTTTTGCTCTGAACAGGATACTAAACATCTTAAATTTCAATGTGGCTTTAGTAAAGAAGTTTTAATTATGAACTATCATTGGAATAACTATATTCATCTTGGGTTTGAAGAAGTAGAACAATTTGTCTTATTTATGGGAGCTTCTGAAATAGAATCCTTCATGTCTAAAAATTATGAAACATGTGTTGCTTGTAAAGACCTTAAAGATTTGGTCTCTTCTATCCTTGATTATTGCATAGAAAATTTCAGCAATAATTTTTATATCATTGATTATAAAGAGAGACTCAGTAATGCACAAGAATGTATCTGATGGGATTCTTAGCATAGAAAACAAAAAATTACCTACCGCAAGAACGAATAACAAGCCAAGATGCAATCTAGAAGATGGTAGCAACGAGAAGATCATGAGACTAATCCTTGATGATTTCCAAAGCCTAACGAGATTAGATCTCGTGGTGGATGTAGTCGATCACTTGCCGCTTGCAAAAGCGCGTAGAAGATCTTGACCGCTTGCAAAAGCGCGTAGAAGACCTTGACGGTGCCACAGACGGGCAGCACCTCCGTACTCGGTCACACGTTTGGTGTTGATGACGACGTCCTTCTCCCCGTTCCAGCGGGCAGCGGAAGTAGTAGATCCTCCTCGGAATCCCGGCAGCACGACGGCATGGTGGCGGTGGTGGTGGAGAACTCCGACAGGGCTTCGCCTATGCGCTGCGGGAGTTGTATGTGGAGGAGGGGTGGCTAGGGTTTGGGGAGAGAGGGCTATGGGCGCCGGCCTCTGGGTGGCAAGGGTGGTGCGGCCAAGATGTGGCTGATAACGCGTGAAGCACACGTCCGTTGGGAACCCTAAGTGGAAGGTGTGATGCGTATAGCAACAAGTTTCCCTCAGTATGAAACCAAGGTTTATCGAACCAGTAGGAGATGAAGGCCACATGAAGGTTGTTGGTGAAGGAGTGTAGTGCGGCGCAACACCAGGATCGGCGCCAACGTGGAACCTGCACAACACAATCAAGATGCTTTGCCCCAACGTAACAGTGAGGTTGTCAATCTCACCGGCTTGCTGAAAACAAAGGATTAAACGTATGGTGTGGAGAATGATGTTTGTTTGCGAAGAACAGAGAACAGATTGTAGTAGATTGTATTTCAGATGTAAAAGAATGGACCGGGGTCCACAGTTCACTAGTGGTGTCTCTCCAATAAGATAAATAACATGCTTGGGTGAACAAATTACAGGTGGGCAATTGACAAATAAAGATTCATATACATATCATGATGATCACTATGAGATTTAATCAGGGCATTACGACAAAGAACATAGACCGCCATCCAGCATGCATCTATGCCTAAAAAGCCCACCTTCGGGTTCGCATCCGCACCCCTTCCAGTATTAAGTTGCAAACAACAGACAATTGCATTAAGTATGGTGCGTAATGTAATCAACACAAATCTCCTTAGACAAAGCATCGATGTTTTATCCCTAGTGGCAACAGCACATCCACAACCTTAGAACTTTGTCACTGTCCCAGATTCAATGGAGGCATGAACCCACTATCGAGCATAAATACTCTCTCTTGGAGTTACAAGTATCAACTTGGCGAGCCTATACTAGCAACGGAGAGCATGCAAGAACATAAACAACACATATATGATAGATCAATAATCAACTTGACATAGTATTCCATATTCATCGGATCCCACCAAACACAACATGTAGCATTACAAATAGATGATCTTGATCATGATAGGCAGCTCACAAGATCTAAACATGATAGCACAAGAGGAGAAGACAACCATCTAGCTACTGCTATGGACCCATAGTCCAAGGATGAACTACTCACGCATCAGTCCGGAGGCGGGCATGGTGATGTAGAGCCCTCGGTGATGATTCCCCTCTCCGGCGGGTGCGGCGATCTCTGAATCCCCCGAGATGGGATTGGCGGTGGCGTCGTCTCTGGAACTTTTCCGTATCGCGGCTCTCGGTACTAGGGTTTCGCGACGGAGAGTTTAAGTAGGCGAGAAGGGCAGTCGGAGGAGGCTCGGGGGCCCACCCCATAGGTGGCGCGGGCCCTCCTTGGCTGCGTTGCCCTATGGTTAGGGCGCCTCGTGGCCCTCTCCGTCTCCTCTTCGGTCTTGGAAGCTCCGTGGAAAAATAAGACCGTGGGCTTTTGTTTCGTCCAATTCCGTGAATATTTCTGTGTAGGATTTCTGAAACAAAAAACAGCAAAGGAACGGCTTCGGCATCTTGTTAATAGGTTAGTGCCGGAAAATGCATCAAAACATCATAAAGTGTGAACAAAACATGTAGGTATTGTCATAAAACTAGCATGGAACATAAGAAATTATAGATACGTTGGAGACGTATCAGTGGCCGGCCCCCTCCCTCTCCTCATCTATATATAGGTGGAATAGCCCCAAGGGTTTGCCCAGAAAACGAATAAGAGCCCAACTCCTAAACCTTCCATAAGGACGAAACCTACCCAAGGTGGGACTCCCACCCCTTCCTTGGTGGGGTGGCCGGCCACCATGGGGTGGAGTCCACCTGGGACTCCTCCTCCCTAAAGCTGGCCGACCATGCTAGGTGGAGTCCCGGGTGATTCCTTCCGGACTTTTCTAGAACCTTCTAGAACATTCCATAATTTCACCGGATCATTTCCAAACTTGGAAAGTGACTTCCTATATATGAATCTTATTCTCCGGACCATTCCGGACCTCCTCATGATGTCCTGGATCCCATCCGAGACTCCGAATAAAACTTCGAACTCCATTCCATATTCCATATCTACTTAAACGACATCAAACCTTAAGTGTGTCACCCTACGGTTCGTGAACTATGCAGACATGGTTGAGACTTCTCTCCGACCAATAACCAATAGCGGGATCTGGAGATCCATAATGGCTCCCACATATTCAACGATGACTTAGTGATCGATTGAACCATTTACATACGATACCGATTCCCTTTGTCACGCGATATTTTACTTGTCCGAGGTTTGATCATCGGTATCTCAATACCTTGTTCAACCTTGTCTCCAACAAGTACTCTTTACTCGTACCGTGGTATGTCATATCTTATGAACCATTCATATGCTTGCAAGCTAATCAGACGACATTCCACCGAGAGGGCCCAGAGTATATCTATCCGTCATTGGGATGGACAATATCCCACTCTTAATCCATATGCCTCAACTCATACTTTCCGAATACTTAATCCAACCTTTATAACCACCCATTTACGCAGTGGCGTTTGATGTAATCAAAGTACCCTTCCGGTATAAGTGATTTACATGATCTCATGGTCGAAGGACTAGGTAACTATGTATCGGAAGCTAATAGCAAGTTGAACTTAATGACATGATCTTATGCTACGCTTATTTGGGTGTGTGTCCATTATATCATTCATCTAATGACATAACCTTGTTATTAAAAACATCCAATGTTCATGATCACGAAACCATGATCATATATTAATCAACAAGCTAGTTATACAAGAGGCTTACTAGGGACTCCTTGTTGTTTACATAACACACATGTATCAATGTTTCGGTTAATACAATTATAGCATGGTATGCAAACATTTATCATAAACACAAAGATATATTATAATAACCATTTTATTATTTCCTCTTGGGCATTCAATAATCTAGTTTACATTTGTAAAGATATAACACCTTGGCCTTCTGGTGCTTTATCATGTTTTGCTCACGGGAGAGGTTTTAGTCAACGGATCTGACACGCTCAGAAACGTATGTATTTTGCAATTAATTTGTGTCTCAATGCATCACTCATTTTCCAAATGAGTCGGCATTTAATCATATATGTTCAGTCTTCTGGTGGAACCGTAATTCCGCGGTCTGAAATATGTCACTAATATTGTCATACACAATATAGCTTCAAAGTCCTGACACTATCGGAACTACACCAAGTTCTCAAAGAACTCCTCGACATAAACATCCTCAGTCATTGTCAAAACAATTACATACTCTGCCTTCGTTTGTAGAATCCGTCACAATATTTAGTACATATCTAAATCTAGCATAGACAACTTCTAGCTCATTGTGCTACCTTTTAAACAACACTTAGCCTAATTGAGATTGAAATTTATTTTTATATGTGACCAAACTAATATCGGTGCAATACCTTACATCGATTTGTTTGTCATCAAAGAAATGGCTAAACCTGAAATCTCATTAGATGAAAAAGAGGAGTAGAGTGATGAACAAAACGAGGAAGAATGGATTAGCTACACATGCCTACCTTCTAATGAGAATAACTCTTTATCCCTTACACTATTTGATTGTCCCCCATTCTTACCAAAGGAGGATGAATGTTATGTTCCTGTGGATTCTCTTGAAATATCTACTATGAGTAAAACTTGTGATAATAATTATGCTCCTATTATCTATGATAATCCATGCTATTTTGATAAATCTTATGATAATCCTTTATATATGCCTTATTGAAAATGAGATTGGAGGGGTATTGACTTTATCTTGGAACCCCATATCTATTGAGAATGATCAATCATCTTGTTATTAAATTGTTTAAACTGGGTTTGAATGTTCTAATCCCACTATTTTTGAGCTTGATAAAAATTATGTGTTTGTAGATCATGAAAAGCATGCTTATGTGATAGTTATATTGTTGATTTTATTCATGAGGCTACTGAAAATTATTATGAGATAGATAATATGGTTTTAGAAGTTTTCATGGTACTAAAACACCTCTCTATATGCTAAACTTTTTGAAGTTACTCTTGTTTAGTCTTCCTATGCTTGTCACTTTGTTCTTTGTGAATTTATTTATGTACAAGATTCATATGCATAGAAAGTGGGTTAGACTTAAATGTGTTTTGAATTTGCTTCTTGATGCTCTCTTTTACTTTAATTCATACTTCTTATGTGAGCATCTTCACAAATTACTGTGCCTAGCTAAAAGGCATTAAAGAAAAAGCGTTTATGGGAGACAATCCATTGTTTTATTTCTGTAACTTTTCTTTTATGTTGAGTTTTGGAAGTTATTACCTCTTTAATTACCTCTCCTTATCATTTTTTATTTCATTTTTGTGTCAAAAATAGCCTCTAATAGGAAGAAAGTAAGATTTGGGGAAGTTGCTATCCTGAAAACAGATTTTGTGCTGTCACCATAAAACATTGTATGAACAGCCAGAGAGGAATTTTGAGCTGACAATTTTTGTGCATATGCCCCAGGTTATTATCTAACATTCTTTAGTTGAACATTTTTCGATATGAGCAACACAAGATTTTTGGAAAAATCGATGTTTACCTGTTGTTCTGCTTTGACAGATTTCTATCACCATTTGCATTTGCCGCTTGATCTCTTTCTTAATTTTGAGTTCTTTTGAGAGAAGGAGATTTTCAAATAAATTGCTTCAGTAGCTAAATGTTTTAATGGATGTTTTATTTATGTTAGAACTGAAACGAGTGGATTTATTATTTTGATTGCACTAATGTTGCTAATAAGAATTGTGTGAAGTCTTGTATGAAGAAAGTTTTCAAGTGTAGGGAGAGAAGAATAATGTAATGAGATGAAGAATGGAAAAAATTTACAGCTTGGGATGCCCATGTCACCCAAATAAATATTAAAGAAGTACAAGCGTCAAAGCTTGGGGATGCCCAAGGCATCCCCTTCTTCATCAACAAAAAATATCAGGTCTTCTTTCAATACACTATATTTTATTGCTTCATATGTTATGTGTTGTTCTTGGAGCGTCTTTGTTTGTGTTTTTAGTTTTCTTTTGTTTTGTTTTCTGTAGCATATGGTTGGACCCCAACATATTTGTTTTGGAAAGAGACACGCTCCGTTTTAATTGCATAGAACGCTCTAGTTTCGCTCTTATTGTTCTGTGAGTGTTCTAGTTTTCTAGTACTGCGTTTAGCTCTTGTTATTTCACTCGAATTTTATTTAGAGATAGTTAGTATTATTTATTTATGTATGATTAGCTCTCTGGTCCATATTTATTTTCATCTCGGAGAGCTATTTCAAATAAATTGATTGGTGTTGGAGACGAGTAAAATGTTTCATGTCTATAGTGATGCAAAAGGAAGCTTGTTTATACTATGGCACAAACTTTGTCATGTCATGTTAGATGTTATTCTTATGATATTATTAGTGGTTATTGTTGTAGCATGATTTGTCTCAAATATCTAAGAGTTCTTAATGTGCCACAGAAAGAATCATGTGATGTTTCCATCATACAAAAGCATAATATTGTGGTATTCTCCTTTGATGTTGTTATTGGGTCGACTTGGCACATGCTTACACCATGTTATGACTACAAACCAGTCACGTAAAGTCTCTATGATCATTTAGTTTTTGACTTTTAATATCACTTTATGCTTTGATTAATAATGTTTTATCGCTATGCATGATTATGATCATTATTGCTCTCTTAGTTGGTCGCTCACAGTATTTTGCTAGCCTTCACCTGTACTGAGTATGAGCTCTACTCGTTTATCCAACTACCAAAAACCAAAGTTGCCAATTGTCTCCACCATACATACCTATATGTGGTATTTCACCGCCACTCCAAAGTGAATTGCCTGTGTGCTACCTTTAAAATCTTCAAAATTACTACCTGATTTGTGTTTTGTTTTAGCTCATGAGGAAGTATTGAATGGTTTATTGTCCTTTAATGACTAAATGATACGTCTCCAACGTATCTATAATTTCTGATGATCCATGCTTGTTTTATGACAATACCTACATGTTTTGCTCGCACTTTATAATGTTTTTATGCATTTTCCGGAACTAACCTATTAACAAGATGCCAAAGTGCCAGTTCCTTTTCTGCTGTTTTGGTTCCAGAAAGGCTGTTCGGGCAATATTCTCGGAATTCGGCGAAACAAAGACCCAAGATCTTATTTTTCCCGGAAGACCCCAGAACACCGAAGGAGAGTCGGAGGCGGGCCAGAGGGCCACCACACCATAAGGCGGCGCGGGCCCAGGCCTGGCCGCGCCAGCCTATGGTGAGGAGGCCCAGGCGCCCTCCCGCGCCGCCTCTTCGCCTATAAGACCCCTTTCGACCTAAAAACGATACCAATTGACGAAACTCAGAAAGACTCCAGGGGCGCCACCACCATTGCGAAACTCCAATTCGGGGGACAGAATCTCTGTTCCGGCATGCCGCTGGGACGGGGAAGTGCCCCCGGAAGCCATCTCCATCAACGCCACCGCCTCCATCATGCTCCGTGAGTAGTTCCCCCATGGACTACGGGTTCTAGCTGTAGCTAGTTGGTATTCTCTCCCCATGTACTTCAATACAATGATCTCATGAGCTGCCTTACATGATTGAGATTCATCTGATGTAATCGGTGTTGTGTTTGTTGGGATCCGATGGATTGTTACATTATGATTAGTCTATCTATAAAGTTTGTGAAGTTATTGTTGCTGCAATCTTGTTGTGTTTAATGCTTGTCACTAGGGCCTGAGTGGCATGATCTTAGATTTAAGCTCTATACTTATTGCTTAGATTGTATCTACAAGTTGTTTGCACATGTCTATGTCCGGAACCCGAGGCCCCAAAGTGACAAATTGGGACAACCGAGGGAAGGCGTAGGTATGAGGATCACATGTTTTCATGGAGTGTTAATGCTTTGCTCTGGTGCTCTATTAAAAGGAGTACCTTAATTTCCAGTAGATTCCCTAGAGGCCCGCTGCCACCGGCTGGTAGGAAAAAAGATGTTATGCAAGTTTCTCATTGCGAGCACGTATGACTATATATGGAAAACATGCCTACATGATTAATAATCTTGATGTTCTGTCTTAATGCTATTTCAATCCTATAAATTGTCCAACTGTAATTTGTTCACCCAACACTTGTTATTGGAGAGTTACCACTAGTGTAGATAGCTGGGAACCCCGGTCCATCTTTCATCATCATATACTCGTTCCTACATGTCATTGGAAGTAGTATCAACTATTTTCGGTGCCATTGCCTCTTTATTACTCTGCGTATTCTGTTACTCTGCTCTCATATCTGCTACTTCCACATCACCTGTTACTAGTGCTTTTCAGTGCAGCTGAATTGACAACTCGGTTGTTAAGGCTTATAAGTATTCTTTACCTCCCCTTGTGTCGAATCAATAAATTTGGGTTTTACTTCCCTCGAAGACTGTTGTGATCCCTATACTTGTGGGTCATCAAGACTATTTTCTGGCGCCGTTGCGGGGAGGCATAGCTCTACTCATAAGTTCACCTAGGGAGTACACTCTACCTCTCTCTCTACTTTTATTTTATTTTGTCTTGCTAGTTTACTTCTGTCTAGTATTATTTTGCTTAGTTTACTTTTGCCTAGTTTGTTTTTGTCTTGTTTTATTTTTCTTATATATCCAAAAATCCATAAAAATTTGAAAAACCTAAAAATTAAAAACTGTTGTTATGGGAGAACCCACAACCTATTTGGAGCTTATAGAATTATATAATAATTATAGAGAATCAAGAACGGGTAAAGTCATGAGTGCTGTGATAAAAAATTGAATACAATTGCTAAAATCTTGCTTAAACGCCATGATATAAACTGTTGCTCTAAACAGGATACTAAACATCTTAAATTTCAATGTGGCTTTAGTAAGGAAGTTTTAATTATGAACTATAACTGGAATAACTATATTCATCTTGGGTTCGAAGAGGTAGAACAATTTGTCTTATTTATGGGAGCTTCTGAAATAGAATCCTTCATGTCTAAAAATTATGAAACTTGTGTTGCTTGTAAGGACCTTAAAGATTATGTCTCTTCCATCCTTAATTTTTGCATAGAAAGTTACAGTGATAATCCTTATATCATTAATTATAAAGAGACTCATTAATGCACAAGAATGCACTCACAATTTGCAGGAACCTGTGAAAGAAGAAATTGATGAACCTGAAGCTCATTGGATGAAAAAGAGGAGGAAATTGATGAACCTGAAATCTCATTGGATGAAAAAGAGGAGGAGAGTGATGAATAAAGGAGGAAGAATGGATTAGCTACCCATGCCAACCTTCTAATGAGAGTAACTCTTTATCTCTTACACTATTTGATTGTCCTCCATGCTTACCAAAGGAGGATGAATGTTATGTTCCTGTGGATTCTCTTGAAATATTCCCTATGAGTAAAACTGGTGAGAATAATTATGCTACTGCTATCTATGATAATCCATGCTATTTTGATAAATCTTATGATAATGCTTTGTTTGTGCCTGATGTCGAAATGCATGGTACTAAAGAGTTTTGCTTGGCAAATGTTTATGATAAATCTCTAGATGATGGTCCTATGTTACTTGATAATATTAATTGTACTACTAATGAAAATGGGATTGGAAAGGTCTTGACTTTATCTTGGAGTCCCATATCTTTTGAGATTGATCAATCATCTTGTTATGTTATCGATAAAAGTGGGTTTGATAGTTTTAATCCCACTATTTTTGAGCTTGATAAAAATTATGTGTTCGTAGATCATGGAAAGCATGCTGTATGTGATAGTTATATTGTTGAGTTTGTTCATGAAGCTACTGAAAATTATTATGAGAAAGGAAAATATGGTTGTAGAAATGTTCATGGTATTAAAACACCTCTCTACATGCTGAAAATTTTGAAGTTACTCTTGTTTTATCTTCTTATGCTTGTTACTTTGTTCTTCATGAATTTATTTGTGTACAAGATTCCTATGCATAGGAAGTGGGTTAGACTTAAATGTGTTTTGAACTTGCTTTTTGATGCTCTCTTTTGCTTCAACTCTCACCCTTATGTGAGCATCATTAAAATCGCTGAGCCCATCTTAATGGCTATAAAGAAAGCACTTCTTGGGAGATAACCCATGTCTTTATTACTGTTTTGTTGTGTCTTGGAAGTTGTTACTACTGTAGCAACCTCTCCTTATCTTTATTTTATTGCATTGTTGTGCCAAGTAAAGTCTCTAATAGAAGGTTGATGCTAGATTTGGATTTCTGCGCAGAAACAGATTTCTATCTGTCACGAATTTGAGTAGATCTCTCTGTAGGAAACTCAGAAAAATCTGCCAATTTACGTACGTGATCCTCAGATATGTACGCAACTTTCATTAGTTTTAAGTTTTCTGATTTGAGCAACGGAAGTACCTCTTAAAAATTCGTCTTTACTGGCTGTTCTGTTTTGACAGATTATGTCTCTGTTTTTTGCATTGTCTCTTGTGGACTTTAATTGAGGCTTTCTAGACGTGGAGAGCTGTAGCTAATGTTTTATTGAGTTCTTGCAATGTGTCACTACAGGACTAAAGAGGATTAAAGTTTTTTTGAGTACTAACCCCTCTAATGAAGTTTATGAGAAGTTTGGTGTGAAGGAAATTTTCAAGGGTCAAGAGAGGAGGATGATATATGATCAAGAAGAGTGAAAAGTCTAAGCTTGGGGATGCCCCATTGGTTCATCCCTACATATTTCAAGAAAGACTCAAGCGTCTAAGCTTGGGGATGCCCAAGGCATCCCCTTCTTCATCAATAACTTATCAGGTTTCTTCTATTGAAACTATATTTTTATTCGGTCACATCTTATTGCTTTACTTGGAGCGTCTGTGTGTTTTTATTTTTGTTTGTGTTTGAATAAGATAGGATCCTAGCAATCCATGTGTGGGAGAGAGACACGCTCCGCTTTTTCATATGAACACCTGTGTTCTTCGCTCTTACTTTTAATGTTCAATGGTAAAAGTTGGAAGCTGTTGCATTTATTGCTATTCGGTTGGAAACAGAAAATGCTTCATATTGTCTTGGATAATTTGATACTTGGCAATTGTTTTGAGCTCTCAAGTAGATCATGTTTCTCTTGCATCATGTAGTTTAAACCTATTAGTGGAGACCTACCGTAGAACTTATTGAATTTGGTTTGCATGATTGGTCTCTCTAAGGTCTAGATATTTTCTGGTAAAAGTGTTTGAGCAACAAGGAAGGCAGTGTAGAGTTTTATAATGCTTGCAATTTGTTCTTATGTAAGTTTTGCTTTACCGGTTCATACTTGTGTTTGCTTCAAACAACCTTGCTATCCCAAAGCCTTGTACTGAGAGGGAATGCTTCTCGTGCATCCAAAACCTTGAGCCAAAAACCTATGCCATTTGTGTCCACCATAACTACCTACTATGTGGTATTTTGCCATTCCAAGTAAATACTTCATGTGCTACCTTTAAACAATTCAAAAGCTATTATCTCTTATTTGTGTCAATGTTTTATAGCTCATGAGGAAGTATGTGGTGTTTATCTTTCGATCTTGTCATTTACTTCTGACAGACTCTCACCAATGGACTAGTGGCTCATCCGTTTATCCAATAATTTTGCAAAAAGAGCTGGCAACGGGGTTCCCATCCCCAATTAATTAACTTTCATTAATAATTATCTTCACATGTTTTGCCTGATTCATCAGTAAGCAACTTAATTTTGCAAATAGACACTCCTCCGTGGTATGTGAATGTTGGAAGGCACCCGAGGATTCGGTTAGCCATGGCTTGTGTAAGCAAAAGGTTGGGAGGAGTGTCATCTAATAAATAAAACTAAAGTACATGTGTAAACAAAAGAGAAGAGGGATGATCTACCTTGTTGGTAGAGATAACGTCCTTCATGGGAGCCGCTCTTGAAAGTCTGGTTGATAAGGTAGTTAGAGTGCCCACTACCATTCGTTGACAACAACAAACACCTCTCAAAACTTTACTTTTATGCTCTCTATATGATTTCAAAACTTGAAAAGCTCTAGCACATGATTTAATCCCTGCTTCCCTCTGCGAAGGGCCTTTCTTTTACTTTATGTTGAGTCGGTTTACCTACTTCCTTCCATCTTAGAAGCAAACACTTGTGTCAACTGTGCATTGATTCTTACATACTTGCTTATTTGCATTCATCATATTACTTTGTGTTGACAATTATCCATGAGATATGCATGTTGAAAGTTGAAAGCAACTGCTGAAACTTATATCTTCCTTTGTGTTGCTTCGATGCCTTTACTTTGAATCTATTGCTTTATGAGTTAACTCTTATGCAAGACTTTTGATGCTTGTCTTGAAAGTACTATTCATGAAAAGTTTTGCTATATGTTATCTATTTGATTAGCAACTATAGATCATTGCCTTGAGTCACTTCATTCATCTCATATTATTTACAATAGTATGATCAAGATTATGTAAGTAGCATCTCACTACAGCAATTATTCTTTTTATCGTTTACCTACTCGAGGGCGAGCAGGAACTAAGCTTGGGGATGCTTGATACGTCTCCAACGTATCTATAATTTCTGATGTTCCATGCTTGTTTTATGACAATACCTACATGTTTTGCTCGCACTTTATAATGATTTTATGCATTTTCCGGAACTAACCTATTAACAAGATGCCAAAGTATCAGTTCATTTCTGCTGTTTTTGTTCCGAAGAAAGGCTGTTCGGGCAATATTCTCGGAATTCGACGAAACAAAGACCCATCTTATTTTTCCCGGAAGACCCGAACATCGAAGGAGAGTCGGAGGCGGGCCGAGGGCCACCACACCATGGGCGGCGCGGGCCTGGCGCGCCGGCCATGGTGAGGAGGCCCGGGCGCCCTCTGCGCCGCCTCTTCGCCTATAAGACCCCTTTCGACCTAAAAACGCGATACCAATTGACGAAACTCCAGAAAGACTCCGGCGCCGCCATCGCGAAACTCAATTCGGGACAGAATCTCTGTTCCGGCACGCCGGACGGAAGTGCCCGGAGCCATCTCCATCAACGCCCGCCTCTATCATGCTCCGTGAGTAGTTACCCCATGGACTACGGGTTCTAGCTGTAGCTAGTTGGTATTCTCTCCCCATGTACTTCAATACAATGATCTCATGAGCTGCCTTACATGATTGAGATTCATCGATGTAATCGGTGTTGTGTTTGTTGCGATCCGATGGATTGTTACATTATGATTAGTCTATCTATAAAGTTTGTGAAGTTATTGTTGCTGCAATCTTGTTGTGTTTAATGCTTGTCACTAGGGCCCTAGTGGCATGATCTTAGATTTAAGCTCTATACTTATTGCTTAGATTGTATCTACAAGTTGTTTGCACATGTCTATGTCCGGAACCCGAGTCCCAAAGTGACAGAAATTGGGACAACCGGGGAAGGCGTAGGTATGAGGATCACATGTTTTCACGAGTGTTAATGCTTTGCTCCGGTGCTCTATTAAAAGAGTACCTTAATTTCCGATTCCCTAGAGGCCCGGCTGCCACCGGCTGGTAGGACAAAAGATGTTATGCAAGTTTCTCATTGCGAGCACGTATGACTATATATGGAAAACATGCCTACATGATTAATAATCTTGATGTTCTGTCTTAATGCTATTTCAATCCTATCAATTGCCCAACTGTAATTTGTTCACCCAACACTTGTTATTGGAGAGTTACCACTAGTGTAGATAGCTGGGAACCCCGGTCCATCTTTCATCATCATATACTCATTCCTACATGTCATTGGAAGTAGTATCAACTATTTTATGGTGCCATTGCCTCTGTGTTACTATTACTGCCGATGTGTTACTATTACTACTGCTCTCATATTACTGCTACTTCCACATCACCCTTGTTACTAGTGCTTTTCCAGGTGCAGCTGAATTGACAACTCAGTTGTTAAGGCTTATAAGTATTCTTTACCTCCCCTTGTGTCGAATCAATAAATTTGGGTTTTATTTCCCTCGAAGACTGTTGCGATCCCCTATACTTGTGGGTCATCACTTAACACCTTGACTAGCATGCATAATGTGCTAAAGTCCTTAATATTGCAAAAAGAGCAAGGCAACTGGGTGCCCATCCCAAAAAAATATAAAATAAACAAAATGTTTTGCACATTATGTACTGAAGAGATCCTAAATAATGGTGTGCCATGGAGAACTACATGGGAGTCGCTCTTGAGGTGACTTATGAAAGGATGATAGATTGTTTGATGACATTTGTTGACATAGACATGCATACCTCTCAAAATATATTTTTTCAACACTCCTATTCTTTCAAAATAAAAAAGCTCTAGCACATGAGTAATCTTGCTTCCCTCTGCGCAGGGCCTTTATTTTACTTTTATGTTGAATCTTCATCTTCTTACTTTATGCACCACTAAGAGAGCATAGTTGTCATTCTGAGTATAATGTGCATAGTCCCAAAATTTATTATTGATTGATTCATGATTATGACTATTGCTTGTTCTCAAATTATTTGTATCTAGTCACCCTCTAAACTTTATAGGTGTCCTCACACTTATGTTTTGCTACTTCATAAACAGTTGCTTTCAGTGCATTATTATTCATGATCTTTTGTTTGAGTTACTTCTCATGTTATAACATATATAGTTGCTAAGTTCTATTGAATCATATCTATCATGCCTATGTTTAGAGTACTTTGATACCAGCTCACAATGCTTTTACAATAACTTGATCAAGATTGTGTTGGCTTAATGTCACCTCAAAAATTATCATTGTTATCACTTACCTACTCGAGGACGAGCAGGAGTTAAGCTTGGGGATGCTGATACGTCGCAAACGTATCTATAATTTTTGATGCTCCATGCTTGTTTTACACCAATTTCTACATGTTTTGTCTACACTTTGTGGCACTTTTATGCATTATTTGGAACTAACCTATTGACAAGATGCCACAATGCCAGCTCCATGTTTTCTGCTGTTTTGTATTTTAGAAAAGTTATACAGGAAATATTCTCGGAATTGGACGAAACAAAAGCCGAAGTTCCTATTTTACCGAAAGGAAGACGGAGTCCAGAGGAGAGACGAAGGGGGGCCAGGAGCCGGCCAGACCAACCCTAGGCACGGCCTGGCCTTGGCCCTGGCCCGCGCCTAGGGGTGGTGTGGGCCCACCTAGCGCCCACTGACCTCGCCCTTCCACCTATAAATTGCCTCCGACACGAAAACCCTGAAACAACCACCCTCCATCCACGAAAAGTTCTGTCGCCGCCGTCATCGTCCAGACGAGTTTCGAGGGTCAGAAGTTCCAGTTCCAGCACCCTCCCAGGACGAGGATCGACCCCCAGAGCCATCTCCATCGACTCCACCGCCTCCACTTCGACTCCATGATGGTTCGTGAGTAGTCCCCCTGGACTACGGGTTCTTGGCTGTAGCTAGTTGGTACTCTCTCCCATGTACTTCAATACAATATCTCATGAGCTGCCTTACATGATTGAGATCCATATGATGTAATCGGTGTTGCGTTGTTGGGATCCAATATATTGTGGAATTGTGATCATATTATTCATCATATTATCATACTACTATTACTTAAGATCTTGCATGCTCTGCGGTACTTGTAGTTACCTTGATCAAGTAGTTGCTTGTATCTCTAAGAGGGAGTATTTTATGCTCGATAATGGGTTCATGCTTCTAGTAATCTGGAAGAGTGACAATAACTTCTAAGATTGTAGATGTGCTGTTGCCACTAGGGAGAAAACAAAAATATTTTGTCTAAGGATAATTCTATTGTTTACTTTGCACACATTGCTTAATGCGATAGTCTGTTGCTTGCAACTTAATACTGTAAGGGGTTTGGATGATAACCTGAAGGTGGATTATTAGTTATAGACGCGGTTGGATTACGGTCTATGTATTATGTTGTAATGCCCAACCTTTATATTATCATAGCATGCATTGTCATGCCCTCACAATTATTAATTGCCCAACTGTAATTTGTTCACCCAACACATGTTATTTGGAGAGTTACCACTAGTGTAGATAGCTGGGAACCCGGTCCTTCTGTCATCATCATTGCTCTACAGTCAACTCCGCACTGGAATACTTTCCGGTGCCATCTTCTCTCTGCTACTGATGTTGTGTTACTATTATCATTGCTCTCATATTACTGCTACTTTCACATCACCCCTATTACTAGTTTTTTTTTAGGTGCAGCTGAATTGACAACTCTGTTGTTAAGGCTTATAAGTATTCTTTACCTCCCCTTGTGTCGAATCAATAAATTTGGGTTTTACTTCTCTCGAAGACTGTTGCGATCTCCTATACTTGTGGGTCATCAGCCCCGTGCCGCGAAAAGGAGCGAGGGCAAGTCCCGCGGCCCTGTAAGCTGGCTTGTCTCCCTCTCAGCTCTCAATGGCGCCATTGCCGCAAGCCACCCAGAGCCCCACCGAGCACATCCCCAACACCTCCGCATCACCCTCTTCATATCCCCTTAGTTTCTAGTGTGGCACACGTATTTGGGCGAACCTCCAGCGGCGGAAGAGAGCAACTCTATAACACCTCGGTCGTCCCTCTGCCAGGCATGTCACCTCTGGAGGCTCTCTAGGATACCTAGACTGGCCCCATAGACCAACACATGTCTTTCATGTGCAATTTATGCTCACTCGTGCGCACCCAGAATGGACTTGCCGGTCGGTCACCCATCCTCAAATCGCTCTAGGCCAAACACACTTAACCTAAGAGTTCTTTGGAGATGAGCTTTCGGAAAAGAAGTTGCAACTTGCTGGTATGAGTATGCTATCAATCTTATTGAGACCTGGGTCAGGATGTCACACTCAACCCCCTTAGAAGATCGACGTCCGCGCTGATCAACCTCAAGCCAGGAACTTCCCCTCTTGGCACACGTCTGTGAGTCCACTGCCGGCACATGTGCCACGACGGGCCACACCAGCCATGCGCCACATGCCCGAAACCATGATCCACACACACTCGTGTAACCGTGAATGTCAGCTCTAATACCAAATGTAACACCATGGCCAGGCATGTCACCACTGACAGCTCTCTAGTGACTCCAGTGCCGGCACATGTGCCAAGACGGGCCACATCAGCCATGCGCCACATGCCCGAACCCATGACCCACACACGCCCGTGTAACCGCGAATGACGGCTCTGATACCAAATGTAACATCCCGGCCGGGCATGTCACCCCTGGTAGCTCTCTAGGATCTCTAGACTGGCCCAACATACTAACACGTGTCTTTCATGTGCACTTGGACTTTCCGGTCGGCCACCCATCCTCAAATCGCTCCACGTCAAGCACGCTTAACTTTAAAATTCTTTGGAGATGAGCTTTCGGAGATGAAGTTGCAACTTATTGGTATGAGTATCTTATTAATTCTATTGAGCCCTGGACCAGGATGTCGCAAACTCCGACCTAAAATTTCCCTCCCACCAAAGCGTTGACTCGTTTATAGGGCACCAACAAAATTGGTTTCGAAACTGCGAAAGAAAAGGTTCTCGGGCGTGGATTCTCGATGCCCTTTAAAACATTTGCGGGTCAGCCAAGTTTTACGGGATCTGAAATGTACAACTTTTTGACCCAAATCTTGAAAATCGGTTATTTGAAGGGTTCGACCACATTTACACGATTTGTAAGAGATGCTTAGCAGGGCCCAACAGACAGCGAACTGCGATAGTCCGGTGTTCATTCACACTTGAATGACGTAGAGCTAAAAAGTGTAAATCTTGGATGGGTTTGCTTCAGCTGGACAAATCATGACATGGAACATGGACGACGACCTAGACTCACATTCCGACTGGGTTGATTGATCTCGCACTCATCGGTTTCATTTTCCTACGTAGACTAAGTTTATGGTGTTTTCAGATCTCCAGTAATCCAGTAGGATAGGAATGGCTAGCACCGTGAGTTAGTGCACATCTCCAGGCTCCAATTATCCAATACAGCACCTGGGATCGAACTTTCTTATATGGTACATATGTATGAATGCACATCTTGGAAGTGGTCGTCTTGAGGAAGTTCATTTGCATTCAGAACAAGAAAGGTGCAGTTCAGGACGGGAGACATACACGTATGCTATAATGAAAAGTCCGTGAAAGCAGTTATGGAGATCATGACCTATGCTGCTATGCTATCGATTTCAGAACGGCAATTGGTTAGGGATGTTTAAGATCCTTGGTGGCTTAGAAAATTATTACGGTGAATTCTAGGTTTTACCCCTTTGTTTGATGTTTTTACCATAATTACTTCATTCAACAACGTTTCATACTAACAAGTGATTACATGAGCTATTTTCATACGAGAATCAACATGTGGTTGGATGGTAGAAGCGCAGTGGCATTCCTAACTCATTAGAGTTTAAACCCTAGGTCTAAAAATTTGGTATCTTATAAAAGGCGAAAAATATTCGTTAGTGAGAGGCAAGGTTCCAGACGATAGTGAGGCGACGTGACAACGAGAGCATGCTCAATGTGTTGGAAGAAAATCCTTTGACAATGTCGTCGTTAATAGTCATGTTGACGAGGAAGTTATCATCAGGGAAGTAGTGATCGTTTGGAAAGTAGTCCTCTGGAACAACATCCAAGAAGAAGCAAGTAATCACGAAAGAGTACTCCCCAAAAAACTTGATCACCCCTCTCAGGATCATGAAAGACAAGATTCTAGAGGCCTGCAATCCCATCTCTGGGTGCACACTGGGAGGCGGGATGAGGAAGTCATGAACGGTGGCGCAAAGCTCCTAAACTGAAACAGTCACGTGTGTGTTTGTGTTATGTCATGGTTTTCTATGGTTGAGCGACCTCTTTGCTGAAACATTCATTGTTTGGATTCAACTTCCAAAAATATTTGGACTTTAGCTTGGCTCGTGTGTGGCAAAAGGAAAGACGACACGTGTGTGTGGTATAGGTCCCACCTCGGCTCGGCTCATTCACGAAATACGATGGCGCGCGACAAACGGATGGCGTCGGAGGAGGAGTAAGCATGTGTGTGTGTCTCCTTTTCGTATTCTCACTACCCGTAGAAGAGATAACCTTATATATTGTTCTAACTATCTTTCAACCACTAAGGTAGGACTAAACTTTAGTCCCACCTCTTACTATGCATGCATAAGCCACATAGGTTTCTAGGATTTTCACTATGAATTATTGTTAAAAGAATAATGTGAGGGCCCATTAGTTCCAACAATCTCCAATCAGATACGCGCAGAGTTAGCCAATCGTTGCAAAACATTATTTATATAACCGAAACTTTGGTGAAGACTAATAAGTTGTTTTTTCAAAAATCTTGTGCTACACTAGTTTTAAAATGTAAAAAATAAAGTATGCTTTGAATTGTGAATTTCCTATGAAACTAGTTTTACACAAAACCTTGACCGATACTAAGTTGTCTCGGGGCTTCTTGCGGCTGGTCATTATAAGTCATATAGACTCAAGGACTTCTCATGAGTTTGTTAGAGAGTATCCAACTTTCACACACTGAGTTTAACAGTCGGACTCATATATGAGTGTTCTTTCAAAAAATTATGCCAGAAAACATCTCTGGTTAAAGAAGAAACTCATAACACATTAAGATAAAAACATCAACCTAGCATAAAGATTAGAATAGTTTTATATTGCAACTTAACAGAGTGATATTTACATAAATAAACATACTTTTCTCCCGGTCGACTAATAGTTTGTCTCCTAGTTTTACTTCTTGGGATCTATGTTCCATAGAGCGGGTTGCTGCCATGGAAAATTCATGTTGCGGATTTCATGCCCATCTCGTTCGATGCAAAGTCTATCACATAGCGTGGGGAAACTTTGCAAAAGGATCTTCTAATTTTTTTTTCTAGTTTAGGTATAATCTAACGCAGTAACTCCCGAGAAGTTTCACATTTTATGACAGATTTTAGTCTCATTTTCAGGTGCCTTGATCACTTATTAATACCCTTGGAATTTCTCACCTTGACAACGAGTGTATGATTATCACAGTTCACAATAACCGATATTGGTTTTTCAACCACAAACAATTCTATCAAGTGCTGATGAAACTACTTTGTTTCAACATTTTGTTTTTCGAAATGGGGTTGCCCCAGCCTCTGCATCAAAATGATGCATATGGCTGCTAAAAAATGGTCTAGCCTGGGCCTCAAGTATAAATAGAAACCTAAATTCGAGTCCGTGAGGATTTAAACTCAGGTGCTAGGTTTGTACATCCACTCCCGCAACCAGTTGAGCTAGGCTCACTCCCGCAACCAGTTGAGATATCCACTTTGTTTCAACATTGGTTGCATCTAATGTTATGGTACCACTTTCATTGTTGGCCTCACTAAGATGCTCTGCCTGCAAGACTACCAAGAAATAGGGACACCACCAAGTTTAAACACATATCCACTTGTCAATTTAATCTCATCGGCATCAAATATATCACCACAGAATCGCTAGGCATATCGCGATGGATTTGTGGGAAGACGCATCCGAACCTCCAAAAAGTTATTTCCTATTTAGATTGCTTGATTCATTGGATTGAATCATGTAGGAACTTTTCCTAAAGGTTCACTTGTACTATGTCTTACATAAAAATTTACATCAACTCAAATCTCTTCATTGGATCCTTTGTTTTTCCTGCGGTACAATGCAACCAAACAAAATAGACCAGAATTTAAGTTGGCATTACATTACAGTCTGCGGTCTTCCGATCTCTTGCGTATCAAAATGGCCATGCATAACTTGTGAATGTTCTTTTTCTTTAAACTAGTAAAGGTGCACGCGCACTGCGCGTTTTGGATAATAGTATGGATTTATCATAAATATATTACATCTCTTATAATGAAGATCAAAAGAGCGTTGGTACCTTAGTCAACATGCATTGTTGTGCATTAGAATGGCAATCCAATACCACATTCATCTAGCTACGCTCCATACTTTCTTTGATTCAGCTTACAATAAAATATATAAATAATTTAACCGTGAGTATGTTTCATCCACTCTCAAGTCCTTGAGCTTGGACATGAAATACAATTGATAAAATGATAATGGAAATGAAAGCATTAGAAGCCGTCTTCAACATTGGAAGGAGTCTTCAACATGGTGAGACCTTGTACTTGCTACATAAATGGTAGAGGCAAATCTGAAAGAAAAAATGCCACAAAAATAAGCCAGTAAGTTAAATAAGGAAATATTGTATATTTCATGGATACAATAGCAGCTTCGTAAATTTTGAGCCATCCGGAATGGAGTACTGCATTGAAGCTCAGTAGGTTACAAAAACTGATGAGAGGTATCATGGCCCAAAATTGTTCGCTTCTCTATGTAAAACCAATAAAGTTGACGACCTTCAACTCATGTTAAAGTTAATAGATTATAGAAGTAAAAACTAAAGGATTGTAATTGTGGAAAATGAAAACGTGACAACTCAAAGCATTATGTCACTAATAAAAAAAATACATTATAACTTCCCAATCTTGACAACAACAATCACGCAACTGTTGTGCTCTTCAGTGTACAGATGGATGAAACACATAATGTAAACTATCTATCAAGCAGTTTGATATATTGGTGGTAATAAGTAGTTGCTTTTGACAAACCAGGAGAAAAGAAATTCAGTTATAATTTTGTATAATTGCTCTTACAAGGGAGGGGTTTTTATGTGAACAAGCTTACCTTCCAAATGCATATATAAGAATATTTACCTTTCATACTCTGAAGGTGTCATTACAAGTATACTGGATTATCATACCACCAATATATCCAGTATAAACAATTGAACTTGGTTCTACAATCTTTCCTCATAAATCCTTTCCAAAATCTCGGTGTGGTTGTTGGCCCTTGAAAACAATGAATATATCCGAAGGTCCCTTAGTGACATCTGAGGAAACCCTCTGTAAGAATCCAAAATCTGCCATTATTAAGTAAAGACAGCTTAGGACAGTGACTCAACTAAGCCAAAGAATTCCACCAATCTTCCCCTGAAGATTGAATGAGACAAGGCTTAATTCACATGCACCAATCCACTCAATCAAGATTAATAGAGATCAAATATCAGGAGTGTGTATGAATACGACATATCTGGTAAATAAGGACAGTAGAAAAATTCGGACGTCACAGGGAGTCAGTGGATAATTACATCAAGATCTCTGTTCATTTGAGTTCATGTCCTCAGTTTCCAACTACTTGTTTTATCTTTGTTGAGATACACGCAGGCAATTAATAAACTTGCAAGTCCAATTAAGACTGCACTGTGTAGATGGTTCATACCTCATGATTCTGAATTCATCTGCTTCTTATTCACTCAGACATAAGTGCAGCCTGTCAATGCCAGCACTTTTTTTTCATATCGCACATGAAGAGCAATAAACTGACAGATGCTTGAAATCGGTTGCATCTCCTCATCCAATATTTCAAGACGGTCATTATCGGCAGCTGCTTCGCGTCCCTTTGCCCCCTATCTTTCTCTCCCATGAGCCACTCCCAGGTGCGGCCACGGCCCTTCGTACCCCTTGCCAGGCGCGGTGGCGCGGAGCCCATCCTCGACTCCGGCCATCTTGAGCTGCCGGTAGGAGTGGGCGCGTTCGGTCGCCATCTCGCTCGTCGGCCGCAAGCGGCGCGGTCTCCGCGTCGAGCTGCGAGGAGGGGGCGGGCGCGGTTGGCGTCTCCATCTCGGTCGTCTGTCGCAATTAAGGAGGCGGCGGCGCTAGGCAGGGGCTCGCCCTCCGGTGACGGCGTGGATGCTAGCCAGGCACCGGCGCGTGGGGAGGCAGCGTGATCCAGATCGTGCGAGGTAGTTTCTTCTATGCGTGGACTGCGTGCGGGTGGGAATTTTCGTCCGCTGGGCGGACCATGACAGACAACACATCATTGGGAGGATCTGAGACGTTGGATCTAGACCTGTGAACGGTGCAGATTATTTGGATGGGACTCTCTGGGTCTTTTATTAGTATAATAGTGGTGATATAAAATAACTTAAAGCGAGATGTGAGAGGTGTGTAGCAGCGGCTGCCGTCCACAGTCTGGAATTTAAGCTCAAACAGGAGGTCGACAAATATATAACCATTGCTATTGTTTGTGAATGTTCTTTTTCTTGCGTATCGAGTAGGCGTGGGTCTTTGAAACAGATATATAACCATTGCTATTGTTTGTGTGTGGAGGACCACTTATACAAAGGTTGCTTGTTTGAATAATATTTGTTTAGTTACTCTCCAGACTGGAGCAAAAAAAATCAAATAAATTGATATATTTTCTGTTTTTAGCAATTCTATCAGAAATATATAAAGACGGTTGTAGATGCTCTAATTACTCGCTGCTTCCAGCTTCTTTACACGATGGGCCCTGCGATAGACCATGGCCGTTCATCAGCTTCTTGTGCCGTGGAGAAGAGAAAAGAAAATTTCCTTTGGGCAATTTACCGTAAAATTTGATCCATAAAAACAGTAGATAAAACATGACTATTATAACATGGATCAAACTAGTCATATAAACTTATAGGCAATGGAAAAATATCATACATAGTAGTAAATTTGAGGAGAGCGTATCTACTCCAAATGCTAGAACAAGGAACTGAACCAGCAGCATGACCGTTGTTGGTGATGTCCCCCATGTCGTCGAAGAGGTCGTCGACGTCCGGAAAGAAGTCGTCGTTGGGGAAGGTTTCGTCGGCATCCGTGATGAAGCCAGTAGTCGCGCAAAAGCGCTCCCCAAAAACCTTATCGCCCTTCTCCCGTACAATACTCGAAGCAGCGCGGTTCCGGAGGCCTACTGTCCCGACTGGCGGTGCACGCCGCAGGCCTGGATGGGAAAGACTTGAGGGGCGGCGCAAAGCTTTGAAACCAGGAGGTAGGCGCATAGGCAGTGGTGGTTGTATCTGTATTTACAGGAGTCGAAGCAGGGCGGTTCCGCAGGCCTACTGTCCCAACCGGCGGTGCATGCCGCATGCCGGGATGGGAAAGACTTGAGCAGCGGCGCAAAGCTGTAGAACCGGGAGGTAGGCGCATAGGCAGTGGTGGATGTATATGTATTCTTCTGGAGAGGAGATACTTTTCTTTTATAGGTATAGAGGGAGGAGCCGAACAGGCCACGCGAGGAGACGAAACGAAGGGTCAGCGAGGTGAACCGAACAGGCAGCAGCCGAAGCTGAACAGCCTTCGCATTCAAAACACAGTGAGAAAAACGTTTCAGATCCTTGCGTCTGTTCATATGTGGCAAAAATAAAGAGAGAGGCTCTCAGCTTGAGGCATTTCCGCGGTGCGGCGAGCGAGCGACGGCGTTGTCGTCGGAGGAGCACGCGTGTGGTTAGCTCCTATTTCCTCATATTATTTCTCTCTTACAAGTGGTGTGAAGAGCTCCCATTATAAAGCTTCTCCAACTCTCCTTCAACTAGCAATGTGAGACTAAACTTTTATCCCACCCCTTGCCATGCATGAATGAGCCAAGTGGGCCTCTAGGATTTATTAGGAATTTCTAGAATATTAAATGGACTGGCCCAAAACGGGCTGATACGTCTCAAACGTATCCATAATTTCTGATGTTCCATGCTTGTTTTATGACAATACTTACATATTTTCATCACACTTTATGATGTTTTGATGCATTTTCCGGAACTAACCTATTAACGAGATGCCGAAGTGCGGTTCTGTTTCTGTTGTTTTTGGTTCCGAAAGGCGTTCGGGCAATATTCTCGGAGACGAAACGAAGACCAAGCATCGTAATTCACCGAGACGGACCAGGACACCGAAGGGGACCGGAGAGGTGCCAGGGGGACCCACACCATCGGCGGCGCGGCCAAGGGGCGCGCCAGGGTGGTGAGCCCACCTCGCACCCCTCGCGCCGCCTCTTCGCCTATTTAGTCCTCGTGACCTAAAAACAAGATACCGATTGACGAAACACCAGAAAAGCTCCAGGGCGCCGCCATCGCGAAAATCCAATTCGGGGACAGAAGTCTCTGTTCCGGCACCCTCCGGGAATTGCCCCCGTCATCTCCATCGACACCACCTCCATCTTCATCTTCATCGTGTCTCCCATGATGAGGAGGGTAGTTCTCCCCCTGAGGGCTCTACCGTAGCTATGTGGTTAATCTCTCTCTGTACTCCAATACAATGATCTCATGAGCTGCTTTACATGATTGAGATCCATATGATGAGCTTTGTATCGCTACTAGTTTATGTGCTAACCATGTGATTTTATTAAAGTAGTCTATTCCTCCTGCATGGTGTAAAGGTGCTAGTGTGTGCACCGTGTGGTTCTTGTCGTAGGCTATGATCATGACCTCTTGTAGGTTGTGGAGTTAATTATCATTATGATAGTATTGATGTGATCTATTCCTCTTTTCATAGTGTAATGTGGACAGTGTGTATGCTATGTTGGTTCTTGGTTTATTTTGCAAAGATCTATTATGCTCTAAGGTTATTTAAATATGAACATCGAATGTTGTGGAGCTTGTTAACTCCGGCATTGAGGTGCTCTTGTAGCCCTACACAACGAATGATGTTTGTCATCCAACAAAAGAGTGTATGTAGCACAAATGAGAGAAGCTATTATTTATTATACGATCAATGTTGAGAGTGTCCACTAGTGAAAGTATGATCCCTAGGCCTTGTTTCCAAACATCGAATCTCTGTTTATTTACTGTTCTGTTGCATGTTTACTCGCTGCTATATTTTATTCAGATTACACTCATATACATCCATACTACTTGTATTTCACTATCTCTTCGCCGAACTAGTGCACCTATACATCTGACAAGTGTATTAGGTGTGTTGGGGACACAAGAGACTTCTTGTATCGTGATTGGGGTTGCTTGAGAGGGATATCATTGACCTCTACCTCCCCGAGTTCGATAAACCTTGGGTGATTCACTTAAGGGAAACTTGCTGCTGTTCTACAAACCTCGCTCTTGGAGGCCCAACACGTCTACGCGTGAGTAGACATCAAGCTATTTTCGCGCCGGGGAGGTAAGGTAAAAGGTATTCACATCCTCCGACTACTAAGTTATTTCTTAGCATTGTTGCCGGTGTGTGAGTGCTCGAAACTATTTCCTTTAGATCCTGCAATTGCATCTTTTTGTTTCTTGTTTTTATTTTCACTAGTTAGGCATAATGGAAAACAACAAAAAATTAGTGAGCTTTTTAATCTTTTTCCTGATTTAGAATTGTTTGATGCGAAAATTAAAAAACCTATGGAACCTTATGTGCATGCTAGTAGCAATGTTATTAGTATGAATGCAATTACTGCTAATGCTATGGAGAAGTCTAAGCTTGGAGAAGCTAGTTTTTGTGATCTTTTTAGCTTCCCATCTTTAGGGAGAAAATTTGCTCTGATAATACTTTATCTCCCATATGCGATAACTCTAATGATGTTTGTGATATTTTAAAACCACCTACTGAAAGTATTTCATATAAAATACCTATGAAAATTATTGAACGTGTTAGGGATAACCGCTATGAAGGGGATGGAACTGTTCATCCTGAGGATCATTTACTATTCTTGCATGAATTATGCGGGTTATTCAAGTGTGCAGGTATTTCAATGGATGAAGTTAGGAAGAAATTATTTGTTATGTCGCTGTCTGGTAAAGCGGCGCATTGGTATAAACTGCTGAAGGATGGGCGTTCTCTTGATTGGAAGGATATTGTGCCTCTATTTTATTCTAAATTCTATCCTCCAAGTGAAATTCACAAAGACCGAAACCGTATATATAATTTCTGGCCTCATGATGGAGAGAGTATTGCCCAAGCATGGGAGAGATTGAAGTCCTTAATGCTCAAATGCCCCAATCATGAGCTTCCTGGTAATGTTATCATTGATAATTTCTATGCAAGACTTTCTTTTCAGGATAAAACCTTGCTGGATACTGCTTGTTGGATCATTCACACGCAACAAAGAAGAGTTTAAATGGGACCTTCTTAATCGGATTCAGGAGAACGCTGAAGATTGGGAGAACGACAAAGGTAGAGAGTCAGGTATAAATTATGATTATGAATGCATTGAAACTTTTATGGATACTGATGAATTTCGAAATATGAGTGCTACTTATGGTCTTGACTTTCAAGTTGTTGCAAATTTTTATAAAACTTTTGCTTCTCACATTGAATTGCCTAGGAAGAATTTTGATAAGTATCATGAACCTTTTAAAGACGCTTGCATGAAGGATGAAACTGTTATTAATGATTGCAATGAACATGTTGAAACTTCTGAAAATGCTATTTCCTATAAGCATGTTAATTTTTGTGGAATACCATAGACCTTGTAGAATTAATCAAATAGAAGATGAATATTGTATCCATCACAGAAATGAAAAAACTAGAAAGTGGTCTAGAGCTCTAGATGATCTTGGAGAAAAAGTGTGTGCCCTCTATCCTTTTATTTGTGAACTTTGCCATAGAGTTGGTCACTTTAATTTTCAATGCTCCTCCAATGATAATTCGAGCCCCATGAGTGCTGCAAATTTGTATTGTGATGATGAGATTACTCCTAATCAGCATGATGAACTTACTTTATTTTTGAAGTGTGAAGAGTTATCAAGAAAAATTTATTTGTTAGATATTAACGATCTTGATATTGATGATGTCCTGCATGGGTGTCTTTCTTATTGCATTAATAATTGCCATACAAATTCTCACATACAAAATATTTTAGAAGATGACACTTTGCCAAAATATGATAGGACCGCTATGTGTTTCAAACTTATTAATGAAAAGAAGGAATCCTCCAAGGTTTCTTCTATTGTTTCTGGAAATAAAGCAGGTTATGTGGAGAAGCCTCTCCCTCCTAAAGAAGGGGATGAGAAGAAGAAGAAGAAGAAGAAGAAGAAGAAGAAAAGAAGAAGAAGGGGAATAAAAAGAAAGAGGTAACATATCCCCGCGTGTATGAGGTAACAATAGGTAACCGTAAGTATGTTGCTCCTAATGATTATTATGATAATGAATCTGAGTACGATGATCTTCCTATGCCCTGTACCCATGTTAGTGATCATGATTTGGAAGAGCACACTATCTTTGCTATTGGAAATCTCTTTGGTACTGATTATGAAAGTAATGATGATAGCATTATTCATGTCCCCTCAAACGGTGATATTGAAAGCTCTAAGCTTGGGGATGTTGTGCTTGAAGATCCTATATTTGAGACCTCTACTTTTAGTGAAAATGATGATATTACATATTCTGGTTATAGAGATGGATATGACATATGTTACAATTATCCTTATGAAACTTGTCATAGTTATGATGGGCTTGCCAAAAACCATTCCCTTAGTATGCAACTTGTTTACCATGTTCAAATTCTTAATAATGATCCTGCTCCAATTACTATTAATGAGAAGAGTTTCTCTTATGTAAAAAATAATGATACCTTTATGCATATGAACCATGATAAGAATGTTTTAAGTGATGGTTATATTTTGGATTTCATCAATGATGCTGTTGAAAGTTATTATGAGAGAGGGAAACACGGTTGTATGCATCTTAATAATATTCAGTTTTCCCTCTTTATGTTGAGAATCTTGAAGTTACTCGTGTCTTATCTTTTTATGCTTGTCACTTTGTTCTTCATGAATTTATTTGTGTACAAGATTCCTTTTTATAGGAAGTGGGGTAGGTTTAAATGTGCTTTGAATTTGCTTCTTGATGCTCTCTTTTGCTTCAACTCTTATTTCTTGCGAGCATCATTAAAATTACTGAGCTCATCTTAATGGCTATAAAGAAAGAACTTCTTGGGAGATAACCCATGTCTTTATTTTACTACAGCACTTTTGTTTTATATTTGAGTCTTGGAAGTTGTTTACTACTGTAGCAACCTCTCCTTATCATGTTTTTTGTGCCAAGTATAGTCTCTATGGTAAGGTTGATACTAGATTTGGATTACTGCGCAGAAACAGATTTGACGTCTGTCACGAATTTGCGCAGAAGTTTCTGTAGGTAACTCAGAAAAATCTGCAAAATTACGTGCGTGATCCTCAGATATTTACGCAACTTTCATTAGTTTTGAGTTTTTCCATCTGAGCAAGTTAAGTGCCCCTGAAAAATTCGTCTTTACGGACTGTTCTGTTTTTGACAGATTCTGCCTTTTATTTCGCATTGCCGCTTTTGCTATGTTGAATGAGTTTCTTTGTTCCATTAACTTTCAGAAGCTTTGTGCAATGTCCAGAAGTGTTAAAAATGGTTGTGTCACCTCTGAACATGTGAATTTTGATTATGCACTAACCCTCTAATGAGTTTGCTCTAAGTTTGGTGTGAAGGAAGTTTTCAAGGGTCAAGAGAGGAGGATGATATATGATCAAGAAGAGTGAAAATCTAAGCTTGGGGATGCCCCCATGGTTCATCCCTGCATATTTCAAGAAGACTCAAGCGTCTAAGCTTGGGGATGCCCAAGGCATCCCCTTCTTCATCAACTTATCAGGTTTCTTCTAATGAAACTATATTTTTATTCGGTCACATCTTATGTACTTTACTTGGAGCGTCTGTGTGCTTCTATTTTCGTTTTGTTATTTGCATTCTTTGAATAAATTCATGCTTGTGTGGGAGAGAGACACGCTCCGCTGTTGCATATGAACACATGTGTTCTTAGCTTTACTTTTAATGTTCATGGCGAAGGTTGAAACTGCTTCGTTCATTGTTATATGGTTGGAAAAAGGAAATGCTTCATGTGGTAAAAGATATAATGTCTTGAATAATTTGATACTTGGCAATTGTTGTGCTCACATAGATCATGTTTAAGCTCTTGCATCATATACTTTGCACTTATTAATGAAGAACTACATAGAGCTTGTTAAAATTTGGTTTGCATGATTGGTCTCTCTAAGTCTAGATATTTTCTGGTTAAGGTGTTTGAACAACAAGGAGACGATGTAAAGTCTTATAATGCTTACAATATGTTCATATGTGAGTATTGCTGCACCGTTTTACACTTGAGTTTGCTTCAAACAACCTTGCTAGCCTAGCCTTGTATTGAGAGGGATTCTTCTCGTGCATCCAAATCCTTGAGCCAAAAACTATGCCAATTGTGTCCACCATACCTACCTACCACATGGTATTTCTCCGCCATTCCAAAGTAAATTGCTTGAGTGCTATCTTTAAACAATTCAAAAGTTATTACCTCTTATTTGTGTCAATGTTTTATAGCTCATGAGGAAGTATGTGGAGTTTATCTTTCAATCTTGTTGGGCAACTTTCACCAATGGACTAGTGGCTTCATCCGCTTATCCAATAATTTTGCAAAAAGAGCTGGCAATGGGTTCCCAGCCCCGAATTAATTAACTTTCATAAATTTACAAATAGACACTCCTCCATGGTATGAGATTGTTGGTCGGCACCCGAGGATTCGGTTAGCCATGGCTTGAGAAAGCAAAGGTGGGGAAGAGTGTCATCTAAATAAAACTAAGATAAAAAGGCACTCCTTCATGGTATGAGATTGTTGGCAGGCACCCGAGGATTCGGTTAGCCATGGTTTGTGAAAGCAAGGTTGGAAGGAGTGCCACCCAAAAATAAAATTTCATGGGAGCCGCTCTTTGAAAGTCTGTCGGCAAGGGGGTTAGAGTGCCCACTACCATTCGTTGACAACAACAAACACCGCTCAAAACTTTACTTTCTATGCTCTCTTTATGTTTTCAAAATAAAAGCTCTAGCACAAATATAGCAATCAATGCTTCCCTCTGCGAAGGGCCATTCTTTTACTTTATTGTTGAGTCAGTTTACCTACTTCTTTCTATCTTAGAAGCAAACACTTGTGTAAACTGTGTGCATTGATTCTTACATGTTTACCTATTGCACTTGTTATATTACTTTGTGTTGACAATTATCCATGAGATATACATGTTGAAGTTGAAAGCAACCGCTAATACTTATATCTTCCTTTGTGTTGGTTCAAAGCTTTTTACTAAGAATTTGTTGCTTTATGAGTTAACTCTTATGCAAGTCTTATTGATGCTTGTCTTGAAAGTACTATTCATGAAAAGTCTTTGCTATATGATTCATTGTTTACTCATTGTCTTCATCATTGCTTCGAATCGCTGCATTCATCTCATATGCTTTACAATAATGTTGATCAAGATTGTGTTGGTAGCATGTCACTTCAGAAATTATTTGTTGTTATCGTTTACCTACTCGAGGGCGAGTAGGAACTAAGCTTGGGGATGCTTGATACGTCTCAAACGTATCCATAATTTCTGATGTTCCATGCTTGTTTTATGACAATACTTACATGTTTTGATCACACTTTATGATGTTTTGATGCATTTTCCGGAACTAACCTATTAACGAGATGCCGAAGTGCCGTTCCGTTTTCTTGTTTTTGTTCCGAAAGGCAGTTCGGGCAATATTCTCGAATTCGACGAAACGAAGACCAAGCATCGTAATTCACCGAGACGGACCAGGACACCGAAGGGGCAGGAGAGGTGCCGGGGGACCCACACCACCCGGCGCGGCAAGCGGGGGCGCCCGGGGTGGTGAGCCCACCTCGCGCCCCCTCGCGCCGCCTCGCCGCCCCCTCGTGACCTAAAAACAAGACACCGATTGACGAAACCCGAGCTCCAGGCGGCGCGCCATCGCGAAACTCCACCCGGGGGACAGTCTTGTTCAGCCTGCAGGCGGGGGATTGCCCCGGAGTCATCTCCATCGACACCATCGCCATCTTCATCGCCATCGCTGTATCCCATGATGAGGAGGTAGTTCTCCCCGGGGCTGAGGGCTCTACCGTAGCTATGTGGTTAATCTCTCTCTCTGTACTCCAATACAATGATCTCATGAGCTGCTTTACATGATTGAGATCCATATGATGAGCTTTGTATCGCTACTAGTTTATGTGCTACTCATGTGATGTTATTGAAGTAGTCTATTCCTCTTGCATGGTGTAAAGGTGCTAGTGTGTGCACCGTGTGGTTCTTGTCGTAGGCTATGATCATGACCTCTTGTAAGTTGTGGAGTTAATTGTCATTATGATAGTATTGATGTGATCTATTCCTCCTTTCATAGTGTAATGTGGACAGTGTGTATGCTATGTTAGTTCTTGGTTTATTTTGCAAAGATCTATTATGCTCTAAGGTTATTTAAATATGAACATCGAATGTTGTGGAGCTTGTTAACTCCGGCATTGAGGTGCTCTTGTAGCCCTACACAACGAATGGTGTTTGTCATCCAACAAAAGAGTGTATGTAGCACAAATGAGAGAAGCTATTATTTATTATACGATCAATGTTGAGAGTGTCCACTAGTGAAAGTATGATCCCTAGGCCTTGTTTCCAAACATCGAATCTCTGTTTATTTACTGTTCTTTTGCATGTTTACTCGCTGCCATATTTTATTCAGATTACTATTACCACTCATATACATCCATACTACTTGTATTTCACTATCTCTTCGCCGAACTAGTGCACCTATACATCTGACAAGTGTATTAGGTGTGTTGGGGACACAAGAGACTTCTTGTATCGTGATTGCAGGTTGCTTGAGAGGGATATCTTTGTCCTCTACCTCCCTGAGTTCGATAAACCTTGGGTGATTCACTTAAGGGAAACTTGCTGCTGTTCTACAAACCTCTGCTCTTGGAGGCCCAACACTGTCTACAGGAAAAGAAGCGTGAGTAGACATCACGGGCCGAAATTCCAACAATCCCCAACCAGATCCCAGAGGCACACGAAATTTGCCTTTGGTTACAAAACATTGTTTTATATACCGATGCTATAATGGAGAATGTTAAGTTAAACTTCCACCTAGACTTCTATGTTACACTAGTAAACAACTTGGACAGTGGACTACGCCTTGAACTGCAAGTTTTCCGTGAATCTAGTTTCACACAAAGCCTTGATCGATACTAGGCTGCTGTGGGACTTCCCCACGGGTGAAGCTTATGCGTCATACTCCTAGACCTTTCATGAGTTTATTAGAGAGCACCCCACTCAT
The DNA here is from genome assembly GCA_030979885.1 of Lolium multiflorum. Lineage (NCBI taxonomy): Eukaryota > Viridiplantae > Streptophyta > Magnoliopsida > Poales > Poaceae > Lolium > Lolium multiflorum. The sequence continues at coordinate 137,209,548 of CM061747.1, read as the reverse complement.
GGACTGCGACGTTTAACAGTCAAACTCATATAGGTGCGTTCTCTAAAAGATATTCTGCAGGACAACATCTCTGCATAAATAAGCCACTTAGAACATATTAAGATAAAAATCAATCTGCCTTGCAGAATAGGAGAGTATTGCATCTTCATGGAGTGGTATAAAAGGTAGGGATACTCTGCTCTTAGTTGATCAACAACTTGTTTCCCAATTCTAATTCACGGGATCTCCGATTACATAGAGTGGGTTGCCACCGTGAGCAACTCATTGTGTGGATTGATGGCGTGTAACTCACACGTTCGTTGGGAACCCCAAGAGGAAGGTATCATGCACACAGTAGCAAGTTTTCCCTCAGAAAGAAACCAAGGTTTATCGAACCAGGAGGAGCCAAGAAGCACGTTGAAGGTTGATGGTGGCGAAATGTGATACGGCGCAACACCAGGGATTCCGGCGCCAACGTGGAACCTCCACAACACAACCAAAGTACTTTGCCCCAACGAAACAGTGAGGTTGTCAATCTCACCGGCTTGCTGTAACAAAGGATTAACCGTATTGTGTGGAAGATGATTGTTTGCGAAGAAAACAGTAAAGAACAAGTATTGCAGTAGATTGTATGCGATGTAAAGAATAGGACCGGGGTCCACAGTTCACTAGAGGTGTCTCTCCCATAAGATAAAAGCATGTTGGGTGAACAAATTACAGTCGGGCAATTGACAAATAGAGAAGGGCATAACAATGCATATACATGATATGATAAATATAGTGAGATTTAATTGGGCATTACGACAAAGTACATAGACCGCTATCCAACATGCATCTATGCCTAAAAAGTCCACCTTCGAGGTTATCATCCGAACCCCTTCCAGTATTAAGTTGCAAGCAACAGACAATTGCATTAAGTATGGTGCGTAATGTAATCAACAACTACATCCTTAGACATAGCATCAATGTTTTATCCCTAGTGGCAACAAGCACATCCACAACCTTAGAACTTTCTGTCACTGTCCCAGATTTAATGGAGGCATGAACCCACTATCGAGCATAAATACTCCCTCTTGGAGTTAAGAGCAAAAACTTGGCCAGAGCCTCTACTAATAACGGAGAGCATGCAAGATCATAAACAACACATAAGTAATAGATTGATAATCACCATAACATAGTATTCTCTATCCATCGGATCCCGACAAACACAACATATAGTATTACAGATAGATGATCTTGATCATGTTAGGCAGCTCACAAGATCCAACAATGAAGCACATAAGGAGAAGACGACCATCTAGCTACTGTTATGGACCCATAGTCCAGGGTGAACTACTCACTCATCACTCGAGGCGATCATGGCGATGAAGAGTCCTCCGGAGATGATTCCCCTCTCCCGGGGTGCGGGCGATCTCCTGAATCCCCCGAGATGGGATTGGCGGCGGCCTCTCGGTAGGTTTTCCGTATCGTGGCTCTCGGTACGAGGGTTTCGCGACGAAGACTTTAAGTAGGCGGAAGGGAACGCGGGGGCCACACGAGGGCCCCACACACCAGGGCGCGCGGGCCAAGGCCGGGCCGTGCCGCCCTAGTGTGGCGGCGCCTCGTGGCCCCACTTCCTTTCCCCTTCGGTCTTCGGAAGCTTCGTGCAAAAATAGGACCCTGGCCGTTGATTTCGTCCAAGAAATTTTCACTAGGATTTGAAACCAAAAACAGAACTGGCGGCTCTTCGGCATCTTGTTAATAGGTTAGTGCCGGAAAATGCGTAAATACGACATATAATGTGTATAAAACATGTAGATATCATCAATAATGTAGCATGAAACATAAGAAATTATCGATACGTCGGAGACGTATCAGCATCCCCAAGCTTAGTTATGCTCGTCCCGAGCAGGTAAAGATAACAAGGATAATTTCTGGAGTGACATGCCATCATAATCTTGATCATACTATTGTAAACATATGTAATGAATGCAGCGATCAAAACAATGGTAATGACATGAGTAAACAAATGAATCATAAAACAAAGACTTTTCATGAATAGAACTTCAAGACAAGCATCAATAAGTCTTGCATAAGAGTTAACTCATAAAGCAATAAATCAAAGTAAAGGTATTGAAGCAACACAAAGGAAGATTAAGTTTCAGCGGTTGCTTTCAACTTATAACATGTATATCTCATGGATAGTGTCAATGTAAAGTAATATAACAAGTGCAATATGCAAGTATGTAGGAATCAATGCACACACAAGTGTTTGCTTCTTGAGGTGGAGAGAGATAGGTAAACTGACTCAACAATAAAACTAAAAGAAAGGTCCTTCAAAGAGGAAAGCATCGATTGCTATATTTGTGCTAGAGCTTTTATTTTGAAAACATGAAACAATTTTGTCAACGGTAGTAATAAAGCATATGAGTTATGTAAATTATATCTTACAAGTTGCAAGCCTCATGCATAGTATACTAATAGTGCCCGCACCTTGTCCTAATCAGCTTGACTACCGGATCATCGCAATACACATGTTTCAACCAAGTGCCACAAAGGGGTACCTCCATGCCGCCTGTACAAAGGTCTAAGGAGAAAGCTCGCATTTTGGATTTCTCGCTTTTGATTATTCTCAACTTAGACATCCATACCGGGACAACATGGACAACAGATAATGGACTCCTCTTTAATGCATAAGCATGTGGCAACAATTATTATTCTCATATGAGATTGAGGATATATGTCCAAAACTGAAACTTCCACCATGATTCATGGCTTTAGTTAGCGGCCCAATGTTCTTCTCTAACAATATGCATGCTCCAACCATTAAGGTGGTAGATCTCTCTTACTTCAGACAAGACGGACATGCATAGCAACTCACATGATATTCAACAAAGGATAGTTGATGGCGTCCCAAGCATGGTTATCGCACAACAAGCAACTTAATAAGAGATAAAGTGCATAAGTACATATTCAATACCACAATAGTTTTTAAGGCTATTTTGTCCCATGAGCTATATATTGCAAAGGCGAATGATGGAATTTTAAAGGTAGCACTCAAGCAATTTACTTTGAAATGGCGGAGAAATACCATGTAGTAGGTAGGTATAGTGGACACAAATGGCATAGTGGTTGGCTCAAGGATTTTGGATGCATGAGAAGTATTCCCTCTACAAGGCTTAGGCTAGCAAGGTTATTTGAAGCAAACTCAAGGATGAACCGGTGCAGCAAAACTCACATAAAAGACATATTGTAAACATTATAAGACTCTACACCGTCTTCCTTGTTGTTCAAAACTCAATACTAGAAATTATCTAGACCTTAGAGAGACCAAATATGCAAACCAAATTTTAGCAAGCTCTATGTATTTCTTCATTAATGGGTGCAAAGTATATGATGCAAGAGCTTAAACATGAGCACAACAATTGCCAAGTATCACATTATCCAAGACATTTTAGAATTACTACATGTAGCCTTTCCCGATTCCAACCATATAACAATTTAACGAAGAAGTTTCAACCTTCGCCTTGAATATTATGAGTAAAGCCTAAGGACATATTTGTCCATATGCAACAGCGAGAGCGTCTCTCTCCCTTACGGTGAATGCTAGGATCCATTTTATTCAAACTAAACAAAAACAAAACAAACCGACGCTCCAAGTAAAGAACATAAGATGTGATCGAATAAAAATATAGTTTCAGGGAGGAACGATGATGTTGTCGATGAAGAAGGGAATGCCTTGGGCATCCCCAGCTTAGATGCTTGAGTCTTCTTAAAATATGCAGGGATGAACCACGGGGCATCCCCAAGCTTAGAGCTTTCACTCCTCTTGATCATAGTATATCATACTCCTCTCTTGACCCTTGAAAACTTCCTTCACACCAAACTTCAAGCAAACTCATTAGAGGGTTAGTGCACAATTAAAAATTCACATATTCAGAGGTGACACAATCATTCTTAACACTTCTGGACATTGCACAAAGCTACTGACATTAATGGATCAAAGGAATTCATCCAACATAGCAAATACGGCAATGCGAAATAAAAGGCAGAATCTGTCAAAAACAGAACAGTCCGTAAAGACGAACCTGAAAGGGGCACTAGACTTGCTCAAATGGAAAAACTCAAAACTAATGAAAGTTGCGTACATATCTGAGGATCACGCTCGTAATTTGCAGATTTTTTCGAATTTTCTACAGAGACTTATGCCAGAATTCGTGACGACAGCAATGCTGTTTGCAGCGATCCCAAATATAACATCAACTTTAGCATAGAAATTTTACTTGGCACAAAAACATGATAAGGAGAGGTTGCTACAGTAGTAAACAACTTCCAAGACTCAAATATAAAACAAAGATTGCTGTAGTAAAAACATGGGTTGTCTCCCATAAGCGCTTTTCTTTAACGCCTTTCAGCTAGGCGCAAAAAGTGTGAATCAAGTATTATCAAGAGGTGAAGCATCAACATCATTACCTTGGGAGTTGGGAGTTTCCTCTACAATGCATGTTATCTTATCTATGTAAGTTTCAAAGGCTCCCTTTTCATTACTCTTAGGCTTGCTATTCTCATCAAATAAATTTTCGAGAACAATCCAATCATAATTCTTTTCTAGTGCCTCGAACATTCCTACAAGCTTGCAAGGTATTGATGTCTTAATGTCCCTCCATCATTAACATTATTAGTGTACTTCATCCTATCAATATCCATTTTTTCAAGGGTGCTAGCAAAGTTAGTGTAAGAACCAAGCATTTTATATTTAGTAAAGACTTTTCTAGCCTCTCTTGCTACACCACCAAATTCTTTTAGAAGAGTTTCTAAGACAAAATCTTTCTTTTCTCCTTCCTCCATATCAGAGAGTGTAAGAAACATGTGCTGAATTATAGGATTAAGACTAACAAATTTAATTTCCAACATGTGTACTAGAGAAGCAACAGCAATTTCGTAAGTAGGAGCAAGTTCTACCAAGTGTCTATCTTCAAAATCCTCAGCTATACTAACACGAGTGAAAAAATCTTCTATATTATCTCTTCCAATTATAGACCCTCGGCCTACCGGTATGTCTTTTAGAGTGTGCTTAGGAGGAAACATGATGAAATAAACAAAGAGTAAACTAAGCAAATAAAGTAAAGACAAGTAACTAATTTTTGTGTGTTTTTGATATAGAGAGCAAGACAGTAAATAAAGTAAAACTAGCAACTAATTTTTTTGTGTTTTGTTTAGGTGCAGCAAACAAAGTAGTAAATAAAATAAAGCAAGACAAAAACAAAGTAAAGAGATTGGGAAGTGGAGACTCCCTTACAGCGTGTCTTGATCTCCCGCAACGGCGCCGAAAAAGAGCTTGATGACGTGTAACTCACACGTTCGTTGGGAACCCCAAGTGGAAGGTATGATGCACACAGTAGCAAGTTTTCCCTCAGAAAGAAACCAAGGTTTATCGAACCAGGAGGAGCCAAGAAGCACGTTGAAGGTTGATGGTGGCGAAATGTGATGCGGCGCACCAAATTCCGGCGCCAACGTGGAACCTGCACAACACAACCAAAGTACTTTGCCCCAACGAAACAGTGAGGTTGTCAATCTCACCGGCTTGCGTAACAAAGGATTAACCGTATTGTGTGGAAGATGATTGTTTGCGAAAAAACAGTAAAGAACAAGTATTGCAGATGTATGCGATGTAAAGAATAGGACGGGGTCCATTCACTAGAGGTGTCTCTCCCATAAGATAAAAGCATGTTGGGTGAACAAATTACAAATTGACAAATAGAGAAGGGCATAACAATGCATATACATGATATGATCAATATAGTGAGATTTAATTGGGCATTACGACAAAGTACATAGACCGCTATCCGCATGCATCTATGCCTAAAAAGTCCACCTTCAGGTTATCATCCGAACCCCTTCCAGTATTAAGTTGCAAGCAACAGACAATTGCATTAAGTATGGTGCGTAATGTAATCAACAACTACATCCTTAGACATAGCACCAATGTTTTATCCCTAGTGGGCAACACATCCACAACCTTAGAACTTTCGTCTGTCCCAGATTTAATGGAGGCATGAACCCACTATCGAGCATAAATACTCCCTCTTGGAGTTAAGAGCAAAAACTTGGCCGAGCCTCTACTAATAACGGAGAGCATGCAAGATCATAAACAACACATAAGTAATAGATTGATAATCACCATAACATAGTATTCTCTATCCATCGGATCCCGACAAACACAACATATAGTATTACAGATAGATGATCTTGATCATGTTAGGCAGCTCACAAGATCCAACAATGAAGCACATAAGGAGAAGACGACCATCTAGCTACTGCTATGGACCCATAGTCCAGGGGTGAACTACTCACTCATCACTCCGGAGGTGATCATGGCGATGAAGAGTCCTCAGGAGATGATTCCCCTCTCCGGCAGGGCCGGGCGATCTCTGAATCCCAGATGGGATTGGCGGCGGCGGCCTCTCGAAGGTTTCGTATCGTGGCTCTCGGTCACAGAGGGTTTGCGACGAAGACTTTAAGTAGGCGGAAGGGCAACGCGGGGGCCACGAGGGCCCCACACACCAGGGCGCGGGCCAAGGCCAGGCCACGCCGCCCTAGTGTGGCGGCGCCTCGTGGCCCCACTTCCTTTCCCCTTCGGTCTTCTCGAAGCTTCGTGAAAAAATAGGACCCAGGCGTTGATTTCGTCCAATTAGAATATTTCCTTACTAGGATTTCTGAAACCAAAAACAAAAACAGCAACTGGCTCTTCGGCATCTTGTTAATAGGTTAGTGCCGTAAAATGCGTAAATACGACATATAATGTGTATAAAACATGTAGATATCATCAATAATGTAGCATGGAACATAAGAAATTATCGATACGTCGGAGACGTATCATGGATCTCATACCCATCTCTTTCGATGCATTATCTATCACATTACGTGATAGACCCTATGTGAAGGGGTCTACCAAATTTTTAGATGTTTGGATATAATCCAACGAAAACTCCAGAGTTTCTCATTTTTCTGACAGATTTTAGTCTCCTCTTTCACATAGCTTGATGACTTCATATTGTCCTTAGAACTATTCATTTTGATGATTATAGTTTGATAATCACAGTTCATCAGGATGGCAGGTATAGGTTTTTCAACCACAGGTAAATCCATCAAGAGATGTCTCAGCCACTCTGCTTCAACAGTGGCAGTGTCTAAAATGATGTGAGTTCTGCTTCCATAGTTGACCTTGTTAAGATGGTCTGCTTGCAAGACTTCCGAGAAACAGCGCCACCACCAAGTGTAAATACATACCCACTTGTTACTTTTATCTCATCGGCGTCAGATATCCAATTTGAATCACTATAACCCTCAAGTACCCTTGGATACCCGGAATAGTGAATCCCATAGCTCGCAGTGTATATCAAATAGCGCATAATTCTCTCAAGAGCATGACAATGATCATCACCTGGATTTGAAACAAACCGGCTAAGTTTGCTCACAGCAAACGTGATGTCAGGCCTCGTAGCGCTGGCTAAATACATAAGCGAGCCAATAATTTGGGAGTATCGCAATTGATGTTTTGAAATTCTTCTATTCTTACGAAGCAGCACACTAGGATCATATGGTGTTGATGAAAGCTTGCAGTCGCAATACCCAAAACGATTCAAGATCTTCTCCACATAGTGAGATTGAAGCAGTGTTATCCCACCATTATCATCTCTCAGTAACTTGATGTTCACGATAACATTAGCCATTCCTAGATCCTTCATCTCAAAACAGTGAGATAGGAAAACCTTGACCTCTTCAATCACTTTGAGGTTGGTTCCAAAGATTATTATGTCGTCGACATACAAACAAAGAATGAATCCTTCGCCCCCGCCATGGCGATAGTACACGCATTTGTCAGCTTCATTTACAGCAAATCCTGCAGTAGTTAAAGTTCTTTCAAACTTATCATGCCACTTCTTAGGCGCTTGCTTAAGGCCATATAAAGATTTCAGCAATTTTCACAACTTTCCTTCTTGACCATTTTACCACAAATCCATCTGGCTGATCCATGTAAATTTCCTCTTCCAACTCTTCATTTAGGAAAGCAGTCTTAACATCCATTTGATGAACGAGAAGACCATGTGAGGCAGCCAGCAAAAGTAGTACTCGAATGGTGGTCAGGCGTGCTACAGGTGAGTAAGTATCAAAGAAATCTTCACCTCCTTTGGGTATAACCCTTTGCCACAAGTTGTGCCTTGTACTTCTCAATAGTACCATCAGGCCTAAGCTTCTTCTTGAACACCCACTTGCATCCTACAGGTTTGCACCCATAAGGACGATCAGTGATTTCCCAAGTTCCATTAGCCAAGATGGAATCCATCTCACTACGGACGGCTCCCTTCCAGTAGTCAGCATCTGGAGAAACATAGGCCTCTGAAATAGAACTGGGAGTATCATCCACAAGGTATACAATGAAATTATCACCAAAGGACTTTTCAGTCCTCTGTCTCTTGCTCCTTTTAGGAGTTGCACTATTGTCTTCCATAGGATTTTCAACGTGTTCCATCGAAATGGTAGGTTCAGGAGTTGGAACTAATTCATGACTTGAAGTAGTAGGCATCTTCTGAAGTGATGAGCTAACATGTCCTTCATAGTAAAAATGTCCTCAAAGAAGGTCGCGTCATTCGACTCCATAATTGTACCAACACGCATGTTGGACACATCGGATTTTATAACCAAGAATCTATAGCCAATGCTATGAAAAGCATATGCCATAAAAACACAATCCATGGTGTTTGGTCCAACCTTGTGCTTCTTAGGATATGGAATATTGACTAACGCCAAACAACCCCAAGGTCGTAGGTAAGAGAGTTTTAATCTTTTCTACTCCCATTCCTCAAATGGAGTTATCTCTTTGTCCTTTGTGGGAAGTCGGTTTAGTACAGGACACGCAGTCATAATCGCCTCCCCCCACCATGCCTTGGAGAGACCAGATGTATCTAACATGGCATTAACTAAATCTGTTAGAGTAAAGTTCTTTCTTTCACACCCCATTTGACTGAGGTGAATAGGGAGGTGATACGTCTCCAATGTATCTATAATTTCTGATGTTCCATGCTAGTTTTATGACAATACCTACATGTTTTGTTCATACTTTATATCATTTTTATGCATTTTCCGGGACTAACCTATTAACAAGATGCCGAAGTGCCGGTTCTGTTTTCTGTTGTTTTGGTTTCAGAAAATTCTACACGAAATATTCTCGGAATTGGACCCCACGAACACGAAGTCAATACCGAGACGGACCCAGAGAGCTAGAGAAGGGCCAGGGGGGCCAAGGGGCCTCCACACCATAGGGGCGCGGGTGGCCCCTGGCCGCGCCCAGATATGGGGTGGGCCCCTCGGGACCCCTCCAAGGCCGCCCTTTCGCCTATATAATCCTCTAGATGCGAAAACCCTAAAGGGATCGGTCTTCCTCCACGAAAAGTTACGTAGCTGCCGCCATCGCGAAGCCAAGTTCGGGGGACAGAAGTCTCTGTTCCGGCACGCTGGGACGGGGAAGTGCCCGGAATCCATCTCCGTCGACACCACCGCCATCTTCATCGACGTTGCTGTCTCCCATGATGAGGAGGGAGTAGTTCTCCCCCGAGGCTCTACCGGTAGCTATGTGGTTCATCTCTCTCTCCCATGGTGTGATCTTTATGTGATCATGAGCTTTGTAATCTAGTTGAATATGTAGATGTTACTCTTGTTATTATGCACTCTAGAGGTTACTTTAATATGAACTCCGGAGTTACTCTCCACGGTGTGATGGTGACAGTGTGTGCATCGTGTGTGATTCCTTTATGAAGTTGTGGAGCTTGTTTACTCCGGCTTGAGGGTGCTCTTGTAGCCCTACACAATGAATGGTGTTTGTTATCCAACAAGAGAGTGTTTGAGAGTAACATTTATTTAGTCAATTATGTGATCATTGTTGAGAGTGTCCACTAGTGAAATTATGATCCCTAGGCCTTGTTTTTAAGCATTGAAACACCGTTTCCAACAAGTTCTGCTACATGTTCGCTTGCTGCCATTTTTATTTCAGATTGCAATTACTACTTATAATCCTCCATATTACTTGTATTTCACTATCTCTTCGCGAACTAGTGCACCTATACATCGACAAGTGTATTAGGTGTGTTGGGGACACAAGAGACTTCTTGTATCTTAATTTCAGGGTTGCTTGAGAGGGATATCTTTGACCTCTACCTCCCTGAGTTCGATAAACCTTGGGTGATTCACTTAAGGAAAACTTGTTGTTGTTCTACAAACCTCTGCTCTTGGAGGCCCAACACTGTCTACAGAAATAGAAGCGTGCGTAGACATCAAGCTATTTTCTGGCGCCGTTGACGGGGAGGTAAAAGGTATTCACATCCTCCGACTACTAAGCTATTTCCTAGCACTGTTGCCGGTGTGTGAGTGCTCAAAGCTATCTCCTTTAGATTCTGCAATTATATCTTTTTGTTTCTTGTTTTTATTTCACTACTTAGGCTTAATGTAAAACAACAAAAATATTAGAGATCTTTATAGTATTTATCTTGAGTTAGGACATGAGGTGTTTGAAGAGAAAATTAAAAAACCTATGGAACTTTATATGTATGCTAATGGCAATGTTATTAGTATGAATGCTTTGAACATCATTTTTGCTAATGCTATGGAAAATTCTAAGCTCGGGGAAGCTGGTTTTGAGGAGCATGATATTTTTAGTCCCCCAAGCATGGAGGAGAAAATTTACTCTGATGATACTTTACCTCCTATATATGATGATTACAATGATGACTATCATATTTTCAATCCACCTACTATTGAGGAGAAAATTAATCATGATTACAATATGCCTCCTATATATGATGATTATGGTGATGAGAATAATAATGATAGCTATCTTATTGAATTTGCTCCCACTACAATTAATAGTAATGACTATGCTTATGTGGAGAGTAATAATTTTATGCATGTAGTTCATGATAATAATGTTTCATGTGATAGTTATATTGTTGAGTTTGTTCATGATGCTACTGAAAATCTTTATGAGAGAGGACAATATGGTTGTAGGGATTTTCATGTTACTAAAACACCTCTCTTTTTGCTTAAAATCTTGAAGTTGCAGATTCATTCTAATTTCCCGACCAAAAATTCTATATCTCTATTCTATGATATTTCTATATATATATATATATATATAGAATATGATATCTAATATGACACCCAATTTGTCAAAGGTATTGGATTGGTGACTTACCCATTCAGTTACTTTGGCACTGGACGTTCCAAAAACGGGTACTATCGGATCGGGCTTATTGCATTATGCTTACATGACTTGTTTATTTACAAGATTCCTTTTTATAGGAAGTGGGTTAGACTTAAAAGTTTTTCTTATTTTCTTTTGATGCTCTCTTTTGCTTCAACTCTTATTTCTTGCGAGAGCATCATTAAAATTACTGAGCCCATCTTAATGGCTATAAAGAAAGTACTTCTTGGGAGATAACCCATGTTTTTATTTTGCTACTGTTTTGTTGTGTCTTGGAAGTTGTTACTACTGTAGCAACCTCTTCTTATCATGTTTATTTCGTTTTTGTGCCAAGTAAAGTCTTTGATAGAAAGTTGATACTAGATTTGGATTTCTACGCAGGAACAGATTTTTATCTGTCACGAATTTGCGTTTTTCTCTCTGTAGAAAACTTGTAAAATGCTGAAAAAATTCATGAGTAATCCTCAGATATGTACACAACTTTCATTCAACTGGAGCTTTTCCATCTGAGCATGTTAAGTGCCTCGAAAAAATTCATCTTTACGGACTGTTCTGTTTTGACAGATTCTGCCTTTTATTTCACATTGCCTCTTTTACTGTGTTTGAGTGGATTTCTTCGCTCCATTAAATTTCAGTAGCCTTGGGTAATGTCCAGAAGTGTTGGTAATGATTGTGACCTTGCTGAACATGTGAATTTTTGATTATGCACTAACCCTCTAATGAGGTTGCTTTGAGTTTGGTGTGAAGGAAGTTTTCAAGGATCAAGAGAGGAGGATGATATAATATGATCAAGAAGAGTGAAAAGTCTAAGATTGGGGATGCCCCCGTGGTTCATCCCTGCATATTTCAAGAATACTCAAGCGTCTAAGCTTGGGGATGCCCAAGGCATCCCCTTTTTCATCAACAACTTATCAGGTCACCTCTAGTGAAACTATATTTTAATTTCGTCACATCTTATGTGCTTTACTTGGAGCGTCTGTGTGCTTTTATTTTTGTTTTGTTATTTTCATTTTCTGAATAAATCGGATCCTACCATGCTTGTGTGGGAGAGAGACACGCTCCGCTTTTTCATTTGAACACTTGTGTTCTTCGTTTTACTTTAATATTCATGGCGAAAGCTGAAAGCCTCAGCATTGATTATTTGGTTGGAAACAGAAAATGCCTCATGTGGTAGTTGGTATATTGTCTTGAATAATTCGATACTTGGCAATTGTTTTGAGCTCTCAAGTAGATCATGTTTAAGCTCTTGCATCATGTAGTTTAAACCTATTAGTGGAGAACTACCGTAGAGCTTGTTGAAATTTGGTTTGCATGATTGGTCTCTCTAAGGTCTAGATATTTTCTGGTAAAAGTGTTTGAGAAACAAGGAAGTGTAGAGTCTTATAATGCTTGCAATATGTTCTTATGTAAGTTTTAGTGTACCGGTTTATACTTGTGTTTGCTTCAAACAACCTTGCTAGCCAAAGCCTTGTACTGAGAGGAAATACTTCTCGTGCATCCAAAACCTTGAGCCAAAACCTATGCCATTTGTGTCCACCATAACTAGCTACTATGTGGAATTTTTCTGCCATTCCAAAGTAAATTGCTTGTGTGCTACCTCTAAAAATTTCATTCCTTGCTTTTACAATACATACCTCATGGGAAAGTAGCCTAAAAACCTATTGTGGTAATGAATATGTCGCTTATGTATCTTAGTTCTTATAAGTTGCTTGTTGAGCGGTAACCATGTTTCTGGGGACGCCATCAACACACCTTTGTTGAATATCATGTGAGTTGTATGCATGTTCGTCTTGTCTGAAGTAAGGGAGATTTGCCATGAGTTGAAATGGTTTGAGTATGCATGTTGTTAGAGAAGAACATTGGGCCGCCAACCAAAGCCATGTATCATGGTGGAAGTTTCAGCTTGGACATTAATCCTCGAATCTCTTATGAGAATGTTATTGTTGTTGAATGCTTAAAGCATAAAAGAGGAGTCCATTATCTGTTTTCTATGTTGTCCCGGTAAGGATGTCCTCAAGTTGAGATCTATCAAAATCGAGAAATCAAATGCGATTTATCTCCTTGGACCTTTATACAGGTGGCATAGAGGTACCCCTTTGTGACACTTGGTTGAAACATATGTAATGCGATGATAATCAAGAGCTAATTAGGTGCGGGCACTATTAGTATTCGATGCATGAGGCTTGCAACTTATAGGAAGTTTTATACATAACACATATGAATTATTACTACCGTTAACACAATTGTTTCCATGTTTTCAAAATAAAAAGCTCTAGCACATGAGTAATCCCTGCTTCCCTCTGAAGGGCCTTTCTTTTACTTTATGTTGAGTCAGTTTACCTACTTCTTTCTATCTTAGAAGCAAACACTTGTGTCAAGTGTGCATTGATTCTTACATGCTTACTTATTGCACTTATTATATTACTTTGTGTTGACAATTATTCATGAGATATACATGTTGAAAGTTGAAAGCAATTGCTGAAACTTAAATCTTCCTTTGTGTTGCTTCAATTTTTTTATTAAGAATCTATTGATTTATGAGTTAACTCTTATGCAAGAATTTTTGATGCTTGTCTTGAAAGTACTATTCATGAAAAGTTTTTGCTATATGATTCAGTTGTTTAGTCATTATCTATTTTTTTGCAAACTATAGACGATTGTTTTGAGTAACTTCATTCATCTCATATGCTTTACAATAGTATTGATCAAGATTATGTTGGTAGCATGTCGCTTCAGAAATTATTCTTTTTATCGTTTACCTACTCGAGGGCGAGTAGGAACTAAGCTTGGGGATGGTAGAAAATAGCTTGATGTCTACGCACGCTTCTATTCCTGTAGACAGTGTTGGGCCTCCAAGAGCAGAGGTTTGTAGAACAGTGACAAGTTTCCCTTAAGTGAATCACCCAAGGTTTATCGAACTCGGGAGGTAGAGGTCAAACATATCCTCTCAAGCAACCCTGCAATTAAGATACAAGAAGTCTCTTGTGTCCCCAACACACCTAATACACTTGTCAGATGTATAGGTGCACTAGTTCGGCGAAGAGATAGTGAAATACAAATAATATGGAGGATTATAAGTAGTAATTGCAATCTGAAATAAAAAATGGCAGCAAGCGAACATGTAGCAAAACTTGTTGGAAACGGTGTTTCAATGCTTAGAAACAAGGCCTAGGGATCATAATTTCACTAGTGGACACTCTCAACAATGATCACATAATTGAATAAATAAATGCTACTCTCAAACACTCTCTTGTTGGATAACAAGCACCATTCATTGTGTAGGGCTACAAGAGCACCCTCAAGCTGGAGTAAACAAGCTCCACAACTTCATAAAGGAATCACACACGATGCGCACACTGTCACCATCACACCGTGGAGAGTAACTCCGGAGTTCATATTAAAGTAACCTCTAGAGTGCATAATAACAAGAGTAACATCTACATATTCAACTAGATTACAAAGCTCATGATCACATAAAGATCACACCATGGGAGAGAGAGATGAACCACATAACTACCGGTAGAGCCCTCGGCCTCGGGAGAACTACTCCCCTCATCATGGGAGACATCAACGGCGATGAAGATGGCGGTGGTGTCGATGGAGATGGATTCGGGGGCACTTCCCGTCCGGCGGCGTGCGGAACGAGACTTCTATCCCCGAACTTCGCGATGGCGGCCGCTACGTAACTTTTCGTGGAGGAAGACCGATCCCTTTAGGGTTTTCGCATCGGAGGATTATATAGGCGAAAGGGCGGCCTCGGAGGGGTCAGGGGGCCCCACCCATATCGGGCGTGGCTAGGGGCTGCGCCCCTATGGTGTGGAGGCCTTGGCCCCCTCGGCCCTTCTTTGGCTCTCTGGGTCCGTCTCGGTAAAATATTTTGTGTTCGTGGGGTCCAATTCGAGAATATTTCTGTGTAGAATTTCTGAAACCAAAACAGCGAAACGAGGCTGCACTTCGGCATCTTGTTAATAGGTTAGTCCCGGAAAATGCATAAAAATGATATAAAGTATGAACAAAACATGTAGGTATTTTCATAAAACTACCATGGAACATCAGAAATTATAGATACGTTGGAGACGTATCAGGAGGCGTCCTCTCATGGATTATACCATGTTCCGCACAAAAGGAATCAAACTTATTGGAAAAATACTCTCCACCATGATCAGACCTTAGCCTCTTAATATTTCGATCAAGTTGGTTTTCTGCTTCAGCTTTATAAATCTTGAAGAAACTCAAAGCTTCATCTTTCGATTTCAGAAGATACACATGACAATATCTGGTAGATTCATCAATTAACGTCATGAAATATTTCTTTTCACCTTTTGCCAACACACCATTCATCTCACAGAGATCAGAATGTATAAGCTCTAGTGGTGCCAAATTTATCGCCTCTACAGTTTTATGAGACTTGCAATGTTGTTTAGCTTGCACACAAACTCGGCACTTAGAACCCTCAATAGGTGTGAAGTAAGGAATTACGCTTAATTTGGATAGTCGCGTCATGCAGCTAAAACTGATATGACAAACACATGAATGGCATAAATTTGATTCATTGTTGCAAACATGATTTACAACTTTAGTACAGACATCAGTCAAAGATAGGAGAAACAAGCCTCCACACTCATAGCATTTACCAACAAAGGTTCCAAACTTGGAAACTAAAAATTTATTTGACTCAAAGACAAGCTTGTAGCCATCTCTACACAGAAGAGAGCCGCTAAGAAGATTATTATTTATAGAGGAAACATAATGCATGTTCTTCAGCCGTACAATCTTCCTCGAAGAAAACTTCACATCGATTGTACCAACACTACGAACAGAAGCATGCGAACCGTTGCCCATGAGCACGTAAAAAGTTCCTGCTGCCTGATAAGAAGAGAACATAGAAATATCAGAACATACATGTACATTGGCGCCCGTGTCAATCCACCAATCAGGAGAATGACATACTGAAGTATAGTAGGATATATATACCGTACCCCGCATCCTTCATCTCAGTATCACCAATGACAACATTGGCGGTCTTGCCGCGTTTCCCATGCTAGCGCTTGTCAAAGTGATTTGGACCGTTGGTAGCCCAATGCTCAGAATCACCACAAACATGGCAGACTCCTCTCTTCTTCTCAGACTTCTTCATGAAGTTGGTAGAATGTGATGCCTTGTTCTTCACATCAAACTTTCCTTTGCCTTCAAACTTGTTCTTGTTCTTGAACTTGTGGGATTGGAAGTTTCTCTTCTGTACCAAGTTGGCACTAGAACTTCCATCAGCACCTCGAGCATGTGTTTCCTTTGCTCTCACCTTTTCTTCCACATCAAGAGTCCCAATGATATCCGAAACGGAAAACTCCTGTCTCTTGTGTCTCAGAGAGGTAGCAAAATTCCTCCATGAGGTAGGAAGTTTAGCAACGATGCCTCCGACAATTAACGTGTTCGGTAACACACAAGTGAAGTGCTCAAATTCTTTGGCGAGTGACTGAATCTCATGAGCTTTCTCAACCACGGAGCGCTCATCAGTCATCATGTAGTCATAGAATTGCTCCATGGCATACAGCTCAGTGCCAGTATCTGAGGTACTGAATTTGGCCTCAAGCACATCCCACATTTCCTCAGCATTGTCAAATGACCCATAAGCATCAACAATATTATCCCCAAGAACACTTATCAGAGCAAGCTTGAAGAGGGTATTTATTTTCTCATAACTTGGCTCCTGTTGAGGGTCGAGATCACCCGCAGGTTTGTCAAGAGTGACGTCATAGCAGCTCATGGTTCGAAACCAGAGAACTGCTCTCACGCGCCATCTCTTATAGTTGGCACCCTCAAACACATGTGGCTTCATAGACGCAGCAAAGCCGCTTGGCGTAAATTTCCTTTAATAAGGTTTTTTGATTGTTGGAAATATAAGCAATTTACCTCAAAATTTAATTCACGAAAATAGTAGATAAAACATGACTATTATAACATGGATCAAACTAGTCATATGAACTTTTAGGCAATAAAAAATATCATACGTAGTAGTGAACTTGAGGAGAGCATATCTACTCTGAATGCTAGAACAAGGAACTGAACCATGATCTGAAACATGAACCTAAACATAGGAGATATGAGTACATACTGGACAGAAGCAGAAGCAGCAGCGTGACTGTTGTTGGTGATGTCCCCATGTCGTCGAAGAGGTCGTCGACGTCCGGGAAGAAGTCGTCGGCGTCCGTGATGAAGCCAGTAGTTATGCGAAAGCGCTCCCCAAAAACCTTATCGCCCTTCTCATATTGAGCGGCAGCGCAAAGCAGAGGCTCTCGGCTCTCGGCATTCCCGCAACCCACGGCGTGTGGTTAACTCCTATTTCCTCCTATTATTTCTCTCTTACAAGTGCTATGAAGAGATCCCCTTATAAGCTGTTCCAACTCTCCTTCAACTAGCAATGTGAGACTAAACTTTTGTCCGACCCTTGCCATGCATGAATGGGCCAAGTAGGCCTTCGGAATTTATTAGAAATTTCTAAAATATTAAATGAACCGGACCGAAATGGGCCAAAATTCCGACGACACGCGATAAAACAGAGCCATTACGTGGTTTCATGCAGCAAACCGAGAGCTAATTCTCAAAAAAAAAAAAAAAAAAGGAAACCGAGAGCTCGCTAGCTCCCTCTGTCCCTCATGATAGAGCAAATGATCCACATGGAGCCAAGAGGCATTGCCGAGCTTGTACGTAGTTCCTTCTTTCTGCGTAGTTAGACGCCTTGTTAATTGCCCCATACAGTTTGACATTAATCATAGGTCAGTTCGATCATGTCCGTATGTGCCGCACTGCCGCTCGCTGCTGCGGGTAAAACCTATCAGGCAGCCATTGCGTCCACTATGCCGCAGAAGACCAGGCGCTAGTCACTGCTGGGCCGGCCCAAATAGGTGAGATTCTTAACCTTTTCTTTTTCGCTTTCTATACCTTTTCCTTTTTTGTTTTTTATTATATTTCATTTTCATTTATTTAATAATTTTTGGCTTTCCTTTTCTTTTTTCTTCATGTTTTAATTCTTATTGTCAGTTTTGTAATTTCTTTTTTCCTTTTCAAAAACAAATAATTTTCTTGTGTATATTTGTTTTAACATCGTCAACAATTATTTTTTACCGTGGACCATGTTTTTCTTCATATGGAAATTTTCTTGTTCTTTTTTTAAATCATATAAATTCTTTTTTATTATGTAACAAAGAGGTTTTTTGAACATCGTGAATAATTATTTGGACTATACAAATATTTATTATATCTTGTGAATAGTTTTGGACTCGTTTACAATTTTATTGAGCCGTGCAAACTTTTTCTCAAATTATTTTACAAAATCTCGGAAACATTTTTTTAAACCTCCCGAGCATTTTTCTCAACTATGTGAACTTTTTAAACCTCGTGAACATTTTTTACAACTTTCTAATTATACTTCTTAAATATAATTAAATGTAAACTTTTATATTTATAAAAATGTTCTTTCCAAATGCTAATAGTTCTAATTACACACATTAACTTTAAATTACTCTCTAATTCAAACAAATAAACAGTTTATTTGATGCCTTTTAGTTTTGTGTCTAATTTCGAGATCAAAATGGTGTCTATTTTCTATTCTTATCTCAAGCTGAAATAAATGAAAAAAATAAACTAAACGAGGCAAAACATGTTTGAAGGGAATCTAAAGGTATAATTGTTGCAACCCCATGGGGCATGGAGAGGCTATCCACGTCAGCCAGGAGGCGCGCACGGGCTGGACGCTGCCTTGTTTCTGATTCCAGCGATTGGGCTACGTGTTGCTTTTTAATTGGCTTACTTGAAGGGGGATATGACGCTAACGTGGGACAAAGTCATCCTCCCAAAACCTACCCCAATCCCCACAGCCGCCGCCTCCGCTCGTCTCTCTCCTCCCGCGCTCGCCCTCCTCTCTCCCTCTCGAGCCTCCATGGAGCCGCCGCCGGTACTTTCCCGCTCAAGCCCCCTCGCCTCCGCCCCGTGGAGCCCGTCTCTGGACCCTCGTATCAGCCGCCGGCCTCCAACGGGGTGCGGAAGGAGGTGGGCGCGAAGGGCGGAGCAGGTGCGTGTCTCGGAGGAAGGAGGTGGCGGCACTCCAGGGTCGAGGCCGCCGTCCCCGACCTCTCCATCATCCTCCGACTCCAGGCCGCCAAGATCATCCTTGACCAGCACGGTCGTCCTCGACCTCCTCAACCAGCACGAGCAAGCAGAGTGGCCTAACCGTCGCCCAGAGGAGCTTCTGGTGGTTGTCTGGAGCTCCTCCCTTTGACTTCGTGGCGTGCTCCGCTTCTTTGTTGTCACCGAGGACGCCCAGCAGTGGCACAACATCCTCTTCTTCAAAGAAGACCATCAGGTTCTCCCTCTCTCTCAAATGTACGGGGAAAATCTCATATGTGTTTGTCAAGATTCGTTTTTGTCTGTGCAAGGTGTTTGATAAAAATCCTAGATAATATGGCTGTGTGTAGTAATTAAGGAGAACGTTTGGAATAATTTTCATATTACTTTACATTGTAAGACACCAGTGTCTAAGCAACACTAGTCCATAAATACACATACAGTAAGTTCTTCCACATTTTCTTAGGCGTCATGTAGCAAGTTTGGAATAATTTGTGCAGTTTTTAAAGTCCTACCTTTTCTCTGGTACCTATATTCACTAATGAGGGGTGTGGAGTCCCTCATGGTCGTGTCCGATGAGGCGGAGGAGGAAGCCCTCCATAGTGCTGCCGATACTAGAGACAGCGGCGAGGTGAGTGTGGGAACCCGGACTAGCTGTCCGAAACACCCGTTATGCATACATATTCACGATCCCATGATCAGTGTGTCGTGAAAGCATAACCGAACTGTTATCAAATACATCATCCATTACCATACCGAATAAAAAGATTACAAGAGGTCACATGACCAATACTTACATAAGAGCCGCAATGGTAGGAGATCAACAATCACACAACATAAATACTTCACACGAAAGCGTTCGCATGGCCCAAGTCATGCCATAACCCTACAGGCAACTGACTGGGAAGACGTTCCTAGCTCGCATAGACGTCGTCGACTCCTTCTTCATCTGTCGGATTCCACCAAGTCTGGCCAAGTAAATAGCCAGGGACAAAGCCATGAGTACATTGTGAATTGTACTCGCAAACCACCTTAGAGAGAAGTAAAGGATATGCAATTTGGCAGTAGCAAGGATCAGGCACTATTCTAAGGTTACAAGGAGTGAGAGATAGCTTCTCTCGAGAATATGACACCTCTATAACTTTGTTGAAAACCTTTTTGAAAACAAGTTTTCTTTTGAAGACTAATAGGTAAGGGTGACCCAGTTTCCTTCCGGCCATCTCATATGGCCAAAACAACTTTTCCAACTTTCCACCGTACCTCCAGGTACATTCCCCATCCCCGGTATCCTTTTCCAAACTTTTTGGAAAACACTTTTATAAAACTAAATCTCTTCAGCGTAGGTATCATGCCTTCCCAACCGTCCTTAACCGCGGACACGGCTATTCGAATAGTTTTCACTCTGCAGAGGTTGTACACTTTCCCCACAAGATCCGATAAATCCGCCGGGATCATCCCGGGTTCACCAAGCGTCACAACGCGAGGTTCGGATAACCGATCGCAGTTTTTCGCTTGCTCGCCTTAGCCTAAGACATGCCGAATGAGTTGTACCTCCCAACACCAGAGTCCGGGATGCCGTTTACCCAGGAGTTGCAAAGTCCCCGGCACCCGACCCTCCGGAATGCCACCCAACCACTTAGGCATCTTTCAATGGGAGCTCATAGGTTGTACCCCGCGTACCTGAAAAGGCAAATAGGTTGCGTCCCTTCTCATGGGAAGAACCCCGGTCGAAGCGTCCATGGTCGGACTGCCACTACACTTGCAGGACCCAAACTAAGGCGAGACAAACTACTACGCTACGCCCCGTGCCCACTTTGGGGTAATGTGGTTGCACTGTGTAATTGGTCAGGTTAAGTACCCAAGGCACCAAAGTTTTCTAAAACATATTTATCTCCACTTTCTTCCAGCAAAACTTCCTTTTTCAAAACACTTTTTATTTTAAAATCTCCCACTTGGTCAGGGTTACCCCATTCCAAGGTTTTCGAAAAACTTCTTTTTCGAAAACTTTTTTCCAAAAACATTTCCGAATGGGCTCCCAACCTATAGTCCATCTTTTCTTGAAAAGTGGCGACAAAGATGATAAGGTGTTAAGCACCATATCACTATTAGGGGTGTAATCAGTA
Source organism: Lolium multiflorum (assembly GCA_030979885.1). NCBI lineage: Eukaryota > Viridiplantae > Streptophyta > Magnoliopsida > Poales > Poaceae > Lolium > Lolium multiflorum. The sequence continues at coordinate 137,188,089 of CM061747.1, read as the reverse complement.
GGTACCAACGAGGTCTGCACCCTAAGGGTGGATTATTAAAACTCCGGGTGGCACTAACCACCGACATAATAAATAAAAGACATGCACTTTATAAAACCTGTAATAATGCAAGAGCAAGATATATAGGATCAGAGATGCATCAAGAGGTGGCTTGCCTTGGTTGGCTATTTGTCCCGGGACTTCTTCTTCACGAATCACCTGCTCTTCCTTCCTCTTCGAAATCCTCACCGAGTTCCTCTCCTTCTCCGGGAGCGTGCGCATTCTAACGTCGCAAAATAAAAGGAAGAACAATCAACACACAACAGCCAACCACTAAATCAGAGACACTAAACACATCAAATAATAACACCTAGGGCAAAATGGTTATTTTGCTAATAAGGCTCTGCCTCACAACAAATCATAATCTACACAATCGAAGGGGGATAATTACCTTTGGAAACCACCAGTAGGGGTCTGGTGCCAAGGTGCATTAAAAAGCATTTTAAACAAACAACACAATTTTCCTATGGGTAAAATAAGCACTAGCATCAATTTAACAAGCCACTCCAGAATAATGCACAATTTTTATTTGTAAAATCACAGTGAGTATATCTTGATTTTATAAAGCTATAGAAATTGGATTCACTAAATTTGGATTTTTAAACAATAGATATGATTTTTATAAAACCAGAAATGACTTAGGGACCAAATAATTGGCCTAAATCTTTCTGTGAGTCACAAAAATACATGCAACATATCTACTTGAAGCTACTAACATGTAGAACACATATGCATTGGAATCAAACACAAATAAGTTTTTAAATATTTTAAAACATTTTAATAATGCAGAAACTAAAGCAATCCATTTTCAAGGAACACAGAGATCAGAGCATAACAAACCAGAAACAATCATGCCCCTGTATAGGTACTGCAAAATGTGACCTACCAAAATTGGTTTGGCATTTTTCTGAGCTATAAAATAATTTACAAAATTAAAACACTAAAAGGGTACCCTGTTTTACTAGTAAAATGCTCAGAAATAAAATAATACTCAAAAAAAATATTTCCCTGGACCCAACTGTACCCTACTTTGATACCTACCAGATGTACTTGGGTTTGCTACAAAAATCATTTATGTTTGCGAAACAAAAATCAGAGAACACCTCCCTGGCAAAAATTTGATTTGTCAAACAAACCAGATCCAGGAAACTCCTTTACTGGGGACCTATGCCAACCTGTACGTATTGACTTCTACTAACCATAAAAATTGGATTCACACAGAAAAGTTTCACACAACTCTCACAAACAATAAAACACCAAAACAGACACATATTAGTAGAATAATTTTCAGCACAAAACTATACTGGCAAAACATATGCAAGCAATACTTGGTGGTTAGGATTTGGTATAGGAGCATCCAGAAATTTGAATCACGTAAATTGGTCATGTGTGGTATTTCTAGGGATTTAAAAGCTGAGACAAATGTTTCAGCAGGAATTTTCAGCAGAAAAGGAAAAGGGAGAGATTCGGGCCACATCGGCCGGACCGGCTCGGCCCACGGCCACAGCGGCGAACGCGCGGGAGGCCGCAGTTCAAACGGCCCGGGCGGGGCCCGTAGATCTGCCACCATGCAAGCGATGGGGCTGCTGCATGCGGCCGTGGATCTCTGATCCGATGGCGGCTGTCGCTCGCGTCCGCGACGATGAGGAAACAGCAGTGCGGCTACGTCCTGGCGACGGAGGAAGATCTAGGAGGGGAAAGGAGGGCTCACCGAGGGAGGCTGCGGGCGATGGAGGCGATGCAGATTGGACGCGGGAGGTCCGAGGCGGCCGGACGCAGCTCGCGGCGGCGTCAAGAACATGCTTGCGGGGCTCCCGCGCATCACCCGCGCATGCAGCATCGGGGCACGGCGTTGCAGAGCGGAGGCGCTCGCCGGTGGTTTCTCGAAGGCGGAGGTGGCGACGACAGCCATGTGCACGAGGACATGCAGAACGGCGGCTCGGCTCGGTCTACCGGGATGAGTAGGCGAGCTAGACAACACTACAGCAGACGGAGCTGCACGGCCAGAACGTCTACATCGGCGTCCTTCCGCCGGCTGCATGGGCCAGAAAAAGAGCATGTTAGGCAGGCGGGAGGGAGCAGCAACGATTGACGGAGCTCAAGGGTGCAGAGATGGCTGGGTGATCTGCATCTTGTCCGCCACGGTGCTGTGGCCGCGACGGCAAAACGCTCACGGCGGATGCCCAAGGCGGTCCGGAGAAGGTGAACGACGGAGTGCAGCGGTGAAGGGAGTACTCGGGGGACTGCGGAGGATCGGTCCAGGGCGCGCACAAACATGCACAACGTTCGGGACGCCGGCGGGGTCGGAGGCGAGCTCCATGTCGCCACGGCCGAAGTCGACGTCGACGGCGTTCCTAGCAGAAAAAGAGGCAACGATGAGGTGCCCAGGGCGTTAGAGAACAGCACGAAGAAGAAATAGAATGGAGAGGAAGGGCGGAGAGGTGCTGGCAGTGACGTGCTCGGCGACATGCACACCGCGGCCGGTTTGGCTCAGTTTCTTCTCCGGCGAGGAAGAGACGGCTGGGCGCGGTATTCTGCTCCTCGGAGGGTTGCAGTGAAGTGAGGTGAGGAGGTGTGGAGTGGAGAGGGAGAGAGCTCGGTCTCTTGTAACAGGGAGCCGGTCGATGTACTGCCACGACGTGGCGCTCGTCGACTGGCGTCAGTGCGCGGCGAGCTCGACCATGCGTAAGGGGACAAGGAGAAGAGGGGACGGCGTTGATGCGTGTCCAAGCAGAGGCTCACGTTTTGGAGTGATGCGGGCGTCGGCGTCGCGAGGGAATCGAAGGGCGGGGAGAGGTCAAGTCTGCCTGCGAGCTGTTCGGGAAAATGTCAGTGGCTTGTCAAGCTCGCGCGCGTGCAGGGCAGCGCAGCGCAGCGGCTCTCCGTGCAAGGGCAGAGTCGTGGCACTCCTCTCGCTCACCACTGGACGCCTCAGGCCACATAAGAGGAGGCGTGGGGTGGCCGACGTGGACGTGTCCATTGTTAGCAATAAGCCATGGTGTTCGTGGCGTGCATGGTGGACCGGTGTGAGCGCGCCAAGGTCGAGTCCATGCACGGCATGGTGCGCGCGTGTGGCAGTGTGTAGTGCGTGCGTTGTGTGCGTGCGTTTAGTCGCGTTTCAGTTTGTACCTAGCGAGTACAGCGGAGGACTTGGTCCAGCAGCGGCCGGCCGTGGCGATCGCGTATGAGCGCGTCGTGCGCGAGCTGGGAGAGCTGATCATGGGCGAGTGGGTGCGTGTGTGCGCGCTGTAGCGACGTGGGTGCGAGCTGCAGCTATAAGACCCCTCCCTGTAATCTCCATTTGCTGTACCACGAGGTGGAGCTCGGGTTGAAAATACAGAAAAGGTGTTCGTGCGCCACTCCTTCGTCTACCTCCGTCCGTGAGGTGAGTGAGAGAGAGAGGGTGCAGCCTCGGGCTGCACCAACATCCATGCCGGCGTGCATGGCGATGATTGGTGTTTTGACGATGTGCTGGGGGTTCACGGGGTCGAGCTAGGGGAAGTCTGCAGGCGTGCAAGGATGGCGCAGGTGCGTGGGCTGCTACTGGCTTGGCTGGGAGTGAGGAGAGGGATGCCCATGCGAGTCTGGACACGCATGCAATGGATCAGCCGGCCTCCTCTCTTCTTTCCCATTTCTTTTACCATACCAACGTGCCAGGAATCACATGGAGGGGAAGGTACATGCCAGCGTGCTTGGAAATGGAGGGGAGAGAGAAGTGAGAAGAGAGAGAGAGAAATGGGCATGATCACATGCAAGGGCATGGACATAGCCGGCCTCTCTTTTGCCCATCACAAAAGTGCACGACAATGCACACGAGGGGTAGTGCAGGTCGATCAGGAGCTAATGCATATAGAGGCTTGCCACCTAGGTGATTAGATAATGATTAATAAGGATTTAGATATATATATATAGAGAGAGAGGAGAAAAGAAAAAAAAATGTTGGTGACAAAAATAGGTCATGATGGCATGATTTCCTATTTTTGATTTGAGAAAGCAATGATGCTAGAAGTGGGATCAGTGAGGGTGTTTTATGTATAGAAGATACTATTAAAGTTTGGGGCTTTATTTAGATTTGTTTTGATCACCTTCTGTGAGAATTGCCAAATGGGAAATTAATTTTGAAAAGGATTTTGAAAATGTCTGAGAACAACAAGATAGTATTTTGAGTTCAAAAAGTTCCACTTGCATTACTCTGCATAGTAGATTTTCTCGAAATAGAATTAAGCAAGAAAAAGGAAGAAAATGTATAAGTATCATAAACCTGCCTTTTTGTCAAAAATAAAATAAAATGAAGCAACTAAATATATAGAATTATTTTTGGGTGGAAATACGGTGATATAAAATACCACACACATTCCCTATTTTATTTGAGAAAATAAAATGAAAAGTTTTGATAAAACTAGAAATATTTTGGAAATCAAAATAGAGAAGAATAGGGTTTTAGATGTATTGGAAGGAAACTCAAATTTTGAAGATTGGGAGCATTACCATAGGGCAATAGACAGATTTTTTTATAGACGATATTTTGTTTAAGTTTCTTGAGGATAAGGTTCTAAGAGTAGGATCTAGGTAAGATAATTTAGAGAAGGTGATCAAGATAAAAGATGGCTAGGCCAAGAGTGTTTTCTAACATAGAGTTGGACTTTCTTGGAGAGGTGGAGATACAATTGGAGATTAATCATTTGTTGGCCAATGATCATCTAACAAGATCATGACTAGATGAAGTGGGGATGTTAAGTGATAGATCAATAAGACATATTAGTGGCAAGAAAAATGCCAAGGATGTTTGATCACCGATCAAATAGTCCTCTAATTATTTCTGGTGTCTATGGCCCTTATTTGATTTAAAATAGGTAAAACTTTATTTGAAATCGACTGAGAGGAGAGTGTGTTTCTAGCAGAGTAGGATGATCCATAGTTGAATTAGAATAAAATATGGATCACTCCATTTTACTTTTGGAAAACAAAACTGCATATAAAAGCTTTTATAAATTTTGAAGTCTCACAAAGTAAGAGTATGCCATTTGGCAAATACTTTCTGTCAACACTAATTTTAGAAACCCCTATTATAAAACTATGATCTAAGTGACCATAGCCAATTTTAAAGAAAATATTTTTGTCAATCCCTTTTGAATTAAGTCTTTGAATCAAAAGACAAAACAAAAGAGGTTGTATATTGTGTCAAAAGTTCAAATAATTTTGAAGAGAGTAGGTTAAAGTAATACAAGAGGGGGCATGGCATGAGTGATTTTCTTGAGACTTTTAGATGGTTGGTTCAGTTTCTATAGGGAGTGCTATGCAGTACAATCACTCAAGACACTCAAATTAGACAAAAAATTTAATCTAGAGCATGACACACAAGTAACACACAAAGTTTTTGTTCCCCCTGATTTTTGCATTCTGGGCCACAAACAAGGTTACAAAACTTGGGGTGTTACAGTGAGCATGGAGAAGCAGCATAGCGGTGGGACACCCCGACGCCTCTCGTGGCCATGTTGGCTGCCATCGTCCGCAAGCTGCTTGACATGGAGTCTGTTGCCAGCGAGGAGGTGCGCTTCAGCTGCATCGGCTCCAAGCTGAAGGTAAAGACTATTTTCTTCAATCCCCTATTGGATCCAGAGGGTTCTATTGTCATTGTGTTGTTTTCCTCTCAGAACATAAAACCCCCTGTTGTTTTTCCTGTCAGAACAAAGAATCACTGTGTTGTTTACGATGGTGTTCCAATTATTCCTCAGGACCTTCACCTGGATCTTTTCCTAAAATCTGCATCTTGCTAATTATAGTTCATATTGGTTGGCATGATAAGTGGTGAGTACTTCTCATGCCATGGAGAACGTCAGAATATAACACTTTGAATTATGTAGGCAGTGTAGATGATGTGTTTGAACTACTACGATGGTTGTTAAAAATGTATTTACTTCCATCTGTGTTCCATCTACTTCTGCCAATTGGGAACCCATGTACATATATTCTGGAATATGAGAACTAACTAAACAGCTGCTGCACTCTTGACAGGAGTTGGCAATGATTCACGAGAACAAATCAATACTTCAGCATCCCCAAGCAAGTAAGCACCAATGTTGCTGTTGGCGATGATTAGATATGTGTTCAAAGATAATTCAAGTATCTAATCATCATTCCTTGCTAGAGAATAGGATAAAATCAACCTCCTGACATTTTATAAGCTTTTTCTTTTTATATTTTGGATGTACCACCACTTTGTACTCTGATAATTGTTGTTTGCAGGCTCGGTGGCATTGTCACAAAGATAGTTCAAATCATCTTAAATGGAAGAGAGCGATATTGATTTATCACTGCTACAACAAATGAACTACTACTTGAGTCTCTTCTCTATGTAATTTTTCAGTTTTGGTTCTGCACGTTGCTGAATCAAAATTATTTTTCTCTATCTCTGCAAGTTTTGATCCCCCACTAACGTTAATGTTTTTTATTTTATGTCCAACACAATTGTCAGATAAACTGAACTTCTTCTGGATCTGTTTGCAGGTCCTTCGTTGCCGAGGTTTTGGTGTGCTTAGGACTTGAACTGAACCACAAGCGAGCAGGCTGAAGAATATGTGCAGCTAAAAGGTATGGCCCTACTCATCTCCAATCACTTGTATCTGACTAAGACGGACAATGGTCTTACGATATTATACATGTATGTTGCATCATCTTCTTCGGAGAAAAGAAGAGCCTAGAGGAAGCTTTCCATCTTCAACACATAGAAGTATTGGAGAACAATAGCAACATCAAGCAATTTTGCTATCCGCTCATCAAGAATCGGGAGCTAACTCTTTTTTTCCGCTGTATGTAGGTGACAAAAACAGTAGGAGGAGAGGCGTGCATGGACCAACGCCAAGCGACCACAGGCCTGAATCGTGGAGCTTCGTCTGTTAACCGACGGCAATGAGCATAGGCGTGAGGAGGTGGTCTCGAGGAGAAGATGCTCGATGAGGTTGGTCTGTCGCCGAGCTTGACTGCAAGATCCTCATCTCTGTCTGCTGCATGAGTAAGGTACCTGTACAACATTCCTGAGTTATTTAGATTGAGTTTATAGGGCCAGGTAATGTGTGATATGGTTTCTGTGATCTGTTTTTTTATCCATTGAACACAACATTGAGCAATACATAGGTGGGAAAGTATGCCGGCGCAAAATTGTTTGTTTAATTCTGGCGCTGGTGTTCATCTAGGTTGAAATGGTCAAACAAGTTGAGCACCGGCAATCTTTCTTGAGCTGCTCAATTGAGCCTAAACCGAATGATGACGTGAAGTAAGGTACCAAACTGCCAGTACAGCTTCTGTTACCACCTTCTACTATGTTCCTTCACTCCCTGCTATATAAGAATATTATTTATTCAATGGACTTTTATTACTACAAAAAGAACGTAATAATTCAGTAGGAAGAAAAACTGTCAAAGAACTGCAAGAAAATTAAGTACACACTTCTGGTACCAGTGTAAGCAAGGGAAATTTTAGCATGGTTTTTTGCCTTCAAATACCACTTACGCAGTCCTGTATTAAAAGTTACCTTATTAAACTGCTCTCAGCTGATTAAAATTCAGTGTTGTCTTAATTTCATTCTTTAGTTTAACTGTACTAGAAGATATCTGTAAACCAGTAGCCTGATTTAGTGATTTTCATGTGCATGTAAGTTAGCTTTTGTAGATAGAAAATCCATGTAGTATCCAGATGTTGCTTTTTGTTTTCACAGGGGGCAACTGCTTATGAAAAGTATCCGGCCATGAAGGATCTGGATTTCATGTTAGAAACTATGGTTACCTGTCCAGACACGTGGTTTAAATTTCCTCCAAATTTCATCTGCTTGGAGAACCATTATCTGTGTTACTCTTACTATTTAGTTCTTGATTGTGCATGCTTTATTTTTTAACTAATCTATGTCCCTTCCTGCGTCTACGTTGTATTATTACAAATAGGTTTCTCCTGAAGTGGCCATCCCTCTTATGCAACTATCTGGTGTTAAAACTGATGGGCCTAAATTACTGATTGAGTTTAGGGGGTAAGAGATTATAAAATAGATGCAGCAAAATAGATTGCAGCTCAGTTACCATGCAAAATAAATCTAATCTTGCAGCCACGTATAGTTTTTTATTAATGTATTGACAAGCTTCCACTAATTCAATTCTTTTTGAAACTGATTTACTAATTTGGTTTGTCCTCCTTTTCCTCTCATATAACTAGATCGCTTCATAAGTGAATGTGGGTCTCATTTAGCAAAGGAAGATGATATCATGTAGCACCAATGCCATGTCCTTTACTACAGGAATAAATGAGAGACTCTTCTTCTAAGAAAATAAAAAAGGCATATGATCCTTGTGTGTTCTTCAGTCCAAGACCATTTCAGTATAGTTAGTGTTTTTTTTTACTTTTTCTATTGGTATTTCCATGCCATGGTTGAGTACTTTATTTTTTGCTACATCAGAAAAGTAGGAGCATGGTTACTATATGGCTGTTTATTTCAGTATTCACACTATCCGACACGATCCTGACACCATCTACCTTTCTCCAATGTTGCTACTTTCCCCTTTGCTGAATCTGCCTTGCTGATGTGATCTATCATCTATGCCTCTTCTCCCAGGGGTTTAACTAAGCTGCAAATGGAACAGCACAGGTAGTCTCTGTATCTGAACTCACATGTAAAGCATTTACCCAAGATCTTATCTTCATCATGATTCATGTCTACTCACTGTTCCTGTTAAGATTTACTTTATACTCCATACTCTTATCCTTGGATAATTAAATATGACGTCTCCATTCTTTTCTCTTTATCATCTAGACTGCTACAAATTTTTAAAATATGCTTAGGCTTTGACATGCACTCTAATTATTTTTTCTTTATCCTCTATTCTGCTGCAATTTCCGTGCATCAGTCACAAACTCACAGTAAAGACTACTGATCTTGGATACATGCTTTACAAGTGAGATCAATCTTGCCAGATGGAAGGCCCATGCCTTACTTCATGTCCTGAAATAACATGTTGACTAAACATGCTTATCTTAGGTCTACGGTGTGCTATTGTATAAATTGTTTGTCTATGAAGACCACTGATTTGGATAATATTTAGATGAGCCACCAGTACTTGTATATCTTCTTGATGTATGGAGGATAAATCTGTTATACCATACTATATATACACCGTTGATTTCACTAGAACTCAATGCTACGTTTGGGGATTCTTTACACTGCTTACGTTTGGGGACAGTTTAAATCATTTAACTGAATCTGTAAAAAAGGGATAAAACACCTGAAGGTAGATAAATTGCTCCCATTATTTTTTTATAATGCTAGGCTACAGTTTGGTGTTATTTTTCAGCACCAACAATTTATTTTCTTCTAACAATATACTTGATCTATAAGTATGAAAGGTTCAACAGTACTGTGCTTATAATATTGATTACACACTTCGGCTTTTAACCATATCTGGGTTTATTATCGAGTACATTATTAGGATATTCTTTGCATCCACAGAACCCTGGTAGGCAGACCTACCTAAAATGAGTATGGTAATCAACTAATCATAGTTCTTGCTTGTTCAGGCCGTTTTTTATGAAGAGTTTTATGCAGTTTGAACAAGATCATGAGGGTAATTACCAGTTTTCATGTATTTTGCTTACAGGAAATCTATTGAGACTCAAGATTGAAGGCAAGGGCAAGATTTTTCTGAAGGCAAAGATGTTTCTTTATTCTGATACATGAATGGATACTTATTTTTGCAAATCATTAATAGGCGTTAGAAGCTCCGTAGATTTCCTAAGTTAAAGCAGGTTAGTTCATTGTTCTGAATTTCGATCTGGTGCTCATCTCCCTTCCATTCTTGAGCGCTTTACCCAAAAGTAGGATGGATGCTTGTGGTGGCAGGGAAGCAGCCATCAGCGAAGAGGGCGCTGCCGCAACGAGTGTTCTCGCGTCGCTTGTCCAGATTGCAGCAACGCGAGGGGCATGTGTCCTTTTTACAGGTTGTCGTCTAAGTGAAGATTGTTGCATGAGAGCTACCTCTGGTGGTACTTCTACGCGTTTCTGCTGCAATGCCTATATAGATAATGATTGTGGGTTCTTCCTTGCTTTTGTTGCTCTCAGTAGAATCAATAAATGTTAGTTGCTATAATTTATTTTCCTCGGTTGTATATAAATGTTTGTTTTTATTTATAATTTATTGTGGTTTGCTACGATTTTATAAAACCTAAGAAATATGTCTTATAATTTTCTCATCTACACACGAGTCACGGGATCGTGCGCGGCGCACGCTAAAATCTAGTGAGAATAAATGGGCCTAGCCCACAAGGCACAGTTTGACGATTAAAGCGGCAAATATGAACTCCCCTCGATACGGGCATTAGGGGCCTCGGCCCTCCGAGGGGGTTTCATGGGCAACATCAAATGTTGTCCAATACAAAGCTGATAATATTATTTTAATTTTGTAATAAATCACAAATAAATTATGTTTTTAAATTTATAAAGTCAGTAATGATGTAGAAAAAATATCGAGCTGGGATAACATCTATTAACCTGGTGAAAAAAATTTCAATCCGTTGATGTATTTTTTAAGTCTGGTGGTATTTTTTTGAATCCATTTTTTCGAACTTGATGTTTGATTATTTGTTTTCTAGCATTAATTGATTGCAACCGGTAGAAGGACGTGCTTGGCAAACGGACGCCACTTCTCCTAGCAGCTTCGAAGGTAGGCACCACGTCCTACGCCCCACGCCACCGATAAAAATGCTATGCCCGACCATCCGATTACAGACGACATAGCTAATCAGGCTTGCCCGATGTGATGCCACGAAATCGGTCCCGCCGGCACGAGAAAGACTGGCTGTCTCTGAACTGCATCGCCACAAATGGCATACTAGGGAGGAAAGATGAAAAGTTCAGATCTGTACCAACTTCATGTTCCTGGCTTCACAAAGGCATGTATCTCCTTCAGTGTTTTTGCCGTCGACTAGTTGCGTCCTTAACCAGGTCTGCACCGTGTTTCGGAAACTTCTGTCCTGAAAACGAAAATGCGTACCAACATGTTTGGCGCAGCACTGAATTTTCTTCGTGCGTGATACTGCAGATTGCAGAACCACTTGGTTTGTAGTAGAAGAAAATAGGATCACTGCTGTAGGAAAAGTAGACGTAGAAATAACGGCGGGACACACCACACTGGCACACGGCACTGTCCTGCATTTCGATGCATTGGATTGCATGTGCAGGAGGCCGAACTAAGCACAACTGTTTACATATTTACAGTGTCTTCACTTACAGGTAACTGTCGATAATGCACCTCCCGTAGCAGACTATGACAAAAAAAAATCGCTACGAAAAACAAAATGTTCCTGAAGACTATTTATAAATAATATCTCTACAGGTTACGCCACACCTACGGATAATCAGATGTCCAGGACATGGTGTCAGACACTACACTGCTTCAGCCCTTTGGGTGTTTGATGACCTCCCTTCAGCCGGACCTGCACAAAAGAGTATTTTTCAGATGGTGGTTCAGTAAAAAAAAAAAGCTCTCTTTTGCTCGTCTCTCGTCAGGATCAGAGTGGCAAAAGTGTCTGATCCATTTTATGGATAATCATGTTTTGCCCTTAACAAATGGGCAACAACGCGCTAATGAGTTGGCGAGGGAATGGTATTTAGTTCCTCGGCCCTCTTTCTCACCGAAAGCAGAGACGACAACTCGGTATGATCACTACGATAAACCCCACGTAATGCCTGGATTATTCTCACGAATCACGCCAAAGTGAAATTTTCGGGCAGAGATGAGTGAACTTAGCAGAGAAGAAAGTGGTAGGAAAGCGGAGTACTCACGGCCTCGACGTCGATCCTGTAGACGAGCAGGCGGCGGCGTTCGCGGCAGCTGGTCCGGTACGCCACGGCGAGGTGCGCGGCGGCGAGCGAGAGGGACAGCAGCAGCATGGGCTCCGGCCCCTTCCCCTGCAGCGCGACGCGCATGGCCGCGGCCTTGGCCAGCACGTACGACACCGACGCCGCGACGCTCGCCACCACCACCCACAGGTAGGCGCCGCCTCCGCCGCACACCGTGTACGCGCCTGTAGCCACCCGAAGAACAAGAGCGTCGATTGGTCAGTTGACGTACGGCGAGAGGAAAATCGAGCCGGCAATGGCAAGGGAACGGTTTGGGAACTCACAGAGGATGAGCAGGGCGCGCGCGGCGGAGACGGCGGGCAGGTCGACGAGGGAGGACCGGAACTCGAACGCCCGGGCCTGGTCGAGCGCGGCCGGGACGAAGGACGAGTTCGGGGTGACCGCGCCGGCGCGGAGGTGCGCGGAGAGGAGCGCGGGCGGGAGGGCGAGGTCGAGGAGCACGACGAGCAGGGGCGGGGCGCAGACGAGCAGCAGCGAGGCGAGCATGGCGACCAGGAAGAAGGCCGTCTTGGCCCACCGCCACGGCCGCGCCCACGCGGGCTCGCCGCCCGCACCGTGCTTCTGCGCCAGCGCCAGCGCGATCGGAAGCTTCTTCTCCATCTCTTCCCGCTCGCCGGGCCGCCACCGGTAGCTGCCTCGCCGCCGCCGGCCAGTGGAACGCCTGCGCGTGCAGACAGCGGACGATGACGGACGGAGACGCTGTCGTGGGCTGGTGCAATCGATCGAGCTGTGGTGGTGGTGATCGGGCGGTTGGGTTTGGGTAGACGGATTCTTTTAAGGCCGGACGGGACGGCAGGGCGAATAGGGGAAGTGGTTCAAGTGGATGGAGCCATGGACATGGAGGCAGCTGCGACGAGGTGGTTTAGTTTGCTTCGCCGCGTGGAGTCCGACGGTCGATGGGGACGTGGCGTGGTGACTTCGCCGGTTTGACTCGGCAGGCAGCGAGCAACTGCCGAAATACAAGCGCGGGAACGGATGCAGATTCTCGGGCTCGCCTCATTTACGGCGGGTTCCACGAGAGTGGACCGGTAGGGAACTGCCTGCGAAAATACCACGATTTCGAGGGTTTTCACCTTCAAGTCTTCTTGAGCTAGACCTCCTGTTTCTTGGACTTTTTGCTCTTAGGTTCACATTCTAATGCATCCCCCATCCATAAAAAGTGTTGATTTCAAGTTTAAATTAGCTTTGATCTAAACAAAATATAAACATTTATTATTGATCCTTATAAATATATTTTAAATGTAAACGCTAAAAGAATTACATAAATTCTTCGATCTATATACCGGTCTGGACATTCTATTTTTCACACAAAAAGGCGAAAATATGTTTTTTCTAAAATACACCCGCCAAGGTGTATTATTTTTTTTTAAAAAAAAAGGCCAAGATACCCGGTACAATATCAAGTAGGCCACACGACAGTTCGATCGAGCCCTTCAACAACTAGTGATACGCCATGGTATCACAGTATCACTCAAAGATAAACCATGTCCTTTATGTGTATCTACATAGGTCTGAGCCCTCTAATAGCATCACAACCGAATCAGGAATTTTGGAAGACCAACTCACTCTCTAGCATGGCACAACCAACGCATTGCCCGCTCTTAAGTGCCTAAGAGTCTTTAAGTGAGTGGCGCAGCGAATCAACCGGGAAGATAAGTCGACTGAGAAGCATCAACAACGGTGTATATAGCGCCTCTAAAGCCCATGCTCTTAGCGGCACAACAACCTGGACTCCATATTGCCACTTCGGGGAATCCACGGGCGGCCTAGACAATGCATCCAAGGAGGGGAAGACACCGTGGTGCCGACGTTGTCCAATCCGGCCAGAATCTAGGATTTCCTCCAACACTTGAGGTGGGGCGGCACGGCCAGTGCCATGATAACGACACCATGGAGGAAACAGGCCGGGGGCTTTCCGTCGCCAACTTCTGCAGGGCATTCACCTGACGCATCCGTCAACCGCGAACCTCTTGAAAAGACTAGACGAGAGCCAAACATGATGTCGGCTAAAGGGATGCACCGATCGCCATTCCACCACCAAGCGAAGCCAAAGCCTCCACCAACATCGTCGTCAAGCTACCTTCTGCCGAGATTTCGCCGCCGGGTGCCAACAAGACTGCACACCGCCGTTGTGACGAGAACCGCTGCCCAGGGAGAGGTTTCCCCGGCTGGGTCAAGTGTTCCCCTATGTCACCTCTCGAGGAGGGACATGGGGTGACATTGCTGGGTTTCGGGTTTTTCTTGGGAATTTGCAAATATATTAAGATATTTTTTTAGACAATGATCGAATACATTCATATTTATGAGTCAAAGTGGATTTCCGCTGATATATCGTCCTACTTGGACTCGATCGTGGTCACGCGGGTCGTGCAAAACTAGCTCGTTTGCAAGCTGAGAAAAACTAGCTCGATTGCTATAAACGGTGAGTCATGACACCTGAGAAAAAACTCAACCTCATCAAAAAAGGTACTCCGTAAATAGGTTTCCATTTCCCAATCGATCGGTATCGGTATCGGTATCGGTATAACATAAAGTGCGTGGTAGCATTGCCTAGGTGAAGAGACCTCCACCACTATTGTCTGCACGCATGCTATTACTCCAGTTTGTCTTCTTCTGGGACATCACTAGAAAATCATGAACTGATTAATGCAGGCCGGTGCAATCGCGCGGCAACACATGGCTACCATGTGGTAGCTACTTTATGTGAGCCAAAAAAAGGCCCAGGGCCCGGACACATACGCGCCGGCCAGCCGGGAGGGCGCCGTGCCGCCGGCCAGGTCCAGCCGAGGGAATTGCAGATTTCCTAGACAATTCCCCTTCATGTTCTCTTCCATTTGTTGCACAAAAAGTAACCTAGATTTTTTTAAGGGTTTCACCAAGTACTGCTCTAAGTGCATCTTTAGTAGTGAAGTAAACCCTAACTCAATAGCCCGACGCAAATTAGCTGGTATGTTCGTGTAGATGTATTGCGGCCTAAATTTGCATCTGGATTGCGTCACGGCGGACACTTCACGGTCAGCGCAAGCATCCACGCCCTTCTCTCTCGAGCCCGCATGCCAGCGAGCGCGAGTGCTTTGTCTTCTACGTCGCCGCTTCAATCTGCCGCTGGATCTGCGCGACGATCCGTCCTTCGCCCTGAAGTTCTACAACTGGGTCACCTTGGAGCCATGGGAGTTCCACCCGCTTCAACATGGCCCTGCCACGCGGTAGAGGAACTTCTCGCTGACGTAGGGCAAGCCGGTCAAGCCGCTAGTGACTCCTAAGCGCGTCGTGCCTCTCTCCACTCGCACCGACAGTTATGCTGGCAACACCTCCTCTCGCTCCACTCGCGCTAGTAGTTGTGTCATCGGCACCACATCATGCGTTGTACTGGCCCTGGTGGTGGGCGTGTCCGGTCTTCGTGGACCTCGTTAACACCGACGAGGACGAGGAGTCCATGGTGGCGCCCTAGTTAGGGTTCTAGTTTTTTTTTAATCTTTTCTTCGGCACTATATAAATTACTTTCTAGTAATGAAAACTATTATTAAAAAATATGTTGGGCCCCTTGGGCAGCTCCTGACCTAAACCGACAACGGCTGAGAACCGATCATTTTCAGGTCTCCAGCGACCCAAACGGATATAAATGGGCGCAAATCGTGTTTAACATGTATCGGGCCGCTGGAGATGCACTAAAACCTGTTGCGGTTTCCACCATTTAGTCATGTAATCAGCTCGGCTGATGCTAAATGAGTAGTTGTAGTTGGCCCTCAGTGCCTCAATAAATATTAAAAAATTAAAAACTTAAAATGTCAAAAAGAATAACCGCTAACATTTTCTAGCACACCTCCGTGACATCGTCAGCGCCCATGTGGAAGCGCCACGGTAACCGCTAAGAGCATCTCCAACAGACGCGCTAAAAGGCCCGCGCGGTAAAAAAACCGCCGGTTTGCCGCGCGAGCTGCGCGCTGCTCAGCGAGAGGCGGGAAAAAGCGCGCGCTAAAATTTGCCGCCGCGCGCTTCGCGCTATCCCGCGAGGAAACTTGCCGCGTGCGATGCCGCGCGCGGTATAAACACGCCACGCGCGAGCGCGGCCGCCCTTCCTCCCGCGTCTCTCTCCTCGCCTCTCTCCCTCCCACGCCGCTCCACCTCCGGCCGCTCGCCTCCTCCGCGCGCTCCACCTCCGTCCGCGAGATGCCTCCGCCCGCCCCTCCTCCGGCTACCACGGCATCCGGGCGCGGCGAGCGGCCGGTTCGGAAATCCGCTCCGGCGGAGCGGATCCGCCTCGGCACGTTCGACACCGCGCACGATGCGGCGCGGGCATACGACGCCGTCGCGTGGCGGCTCGGCCGCTCGCGCCGGACGATGAACTTCCACGACGTCTTCACGCGCGAGCAGGTGGAGATGCTGGCGCCGCCGTCGCCGATGATCACGCGCGAACAGCAGCGCCGCCATCGGGAGGAGAGGCGCCTCCTCATCGCCGAGCGCGACGAGGCGATGCGCGTCGAATGGGCGCGGCGCTTCCCGGACGTCGCCGCCACGGAGGCCTTCTACGCGCGAAGGAGGAGAAGGCGGCGATGAAAGCGAAGAAGAAGGCGAGCGCCGAAGCGCGTCCGGCGCGAGGAAGAAGGCGAGGCCGACGCGGGCGGAGGAAGGAGGAAAGGAAGAACGCCGCAGGGCCGTCGACCGTCGTCCTCTCGTCCTCCTCCGACTTCCAGTACCCGACGACGTCGACGCCGGTGTCGGACACGACACTGAGCAGCTCCGACTTCGACAGTCCGAGTAGTAGTTTTATTTAGTATTTTCGTTTAAATGTCGCATTGTATCGTCGCACTTTAAATATATTCGTATTTTCGATCAAATTTTATAGTTTGTTTGATGAATTTTCAAAAAAAAACGGTCGGATTAGCAGTTTGTGACGCGCGCGCTGCAAAATAGCGCCTCTGGCGGAGGTGCGTTTTTCGCACACCAACGCGCGCTGCAAAATACAGCCTCTGCCGAGGGCAAATTCGCTATGCCACGCGCGAGCGGTATACAGCGCGCCCAATCACCGGTATAGCGCGCGAGATTTTACAGGATGCTGTGACTGCCACAGTTTAAGATTAGGATGTCGAACTGTCCAGCCAGGATTGATCTTGGTTGGGACCCTCTCCATGGCCGAGGAATAGACTGGAGAAATAAAGAAGGAGAAGAGCCTGACAAACTCGATCGCCCCTTGCTCCGTACAGCTAATTAAGTACGGAGTATCTGATTACAGCTGTGAGTAGCGAGCTTTTTAAATTCGGCTCTTCTAGTACGTGACGGTTTTGGACTTTGGAGTTGGCGTCGGAGCTGGGGTCACGTTTGGATATCTGGGATCTTTTTTGTCTTGGAAAGACTGCTGCTAACTAACTGAAAAAATCTTTATTAATAGGCCTACAAACCCTTTTTTGGACAGTGCTCACAAGCTATAGTGAAAATTAATCGAGCCCTTCTCCTCCTGGGCGTCACTTATTTATGTACTTTTTATAAGCTCCGTGGCCAAATGAAGGGTAGCTGAAGGTTGCTACGGCCTAGTTGGACAGAGCTGGCGCCCGTACGGACGATTTAGACGACGTTTCCGTGGAGTAACGTACTGTACAAGGTTAGCATTTCTCGTCATGTTTACTCAGGGTACCGAATTATGTACTTTCACGCCACAAGAAGCCAGATAAGCTTCGATATTGACCTGTTGTCTGGAAAAGAAAAAGTAACCTTCGATATCACCGAGATCGAGCTGGCTCTACATCTAATGGACCGGCTCTTTTTTCTTTTCTTTTTGATGAAACAAGACAAAAATTTACCTTTTCTTTTATTAAGATGAGGTTTTAAGAACAGGGAATATGTGACGAATAAACCGCTCCGGTTTCACTCGCTTGAGGCATCCGGAATGAAACCTAGAAGTGTCGCTGGTCCACCCACCGCCAGGGTGGACATATCCCATGTGGCTCCGCTGGGTGTTTGGGTGGGCTTGGAACTATTTTATCGGTTTTCGCTCTGTTTTTCTCTAAACAACCTGACGCTTTATTGAATAAGGTAAAGCTTTTTTCCTTGGTTTAGTTTTTTTCATGGAACAACGACTGATTGGGACAAGTCCTAGTTGGATTATAGGACAAAATAATTCACCCCAGCCAAGCTCCAAACTTTTGTCTTGTGTTTGACCTTCGTGATGATGTAGTTGCAGTGCAGGCATGATTGTAGAAGAGGATGAGGGTTTATATTATTGAATCTTTTTGGAAACGTACAAAAGCGCAATCGAAGCAGGGCTTGTGCTAGAGACTAGATAGCAAAACTACAAGCAACACCAACAACCACAAAATGTAAAGATATTTCATAAGAAAGAGAACATAGAAGACGCACTCTGTCATGTGCTTTAACAACACAACCGTATGCTCAATTTTGCGGTGTGAATCTTCTTGATCAAATATTTATCCTAGATATCTCCTAACTAGTGAGGGCCCTCAAGTTCATATGATATACAATTGGAGAGCTTAATCTTTGGTTGGATGATCCAAGATCTAGATATACCCTAGGCTGGAGAAGCCTGGCTTCAAAAATACCAAGCCTTTCTTGAATACATCTGCTTTGAAATATTAACTTTTAATATTCTCATAATAGAAGTCTTGCCCCAAAAATTGGAAAATGCCAAGGCTTTGCCCGACGAAGCTTCTCTTTTTTAGAAGTCAAACATTTTCAATTTTGATTAAATTTTACACGAAAATAGCAACGTATGTGACATCAATTTACTATATTATCAAAGATGCATGTCTGCTATTTTTCATGGCTTTTGCGAGAGTATTGTAGAGGTGTTCATGGATGATTTTTCTGTCTATGGGAATTCATTTGATAATTGCTTGCGAAACCTTGATAAAGTTTTGCAGAGATGTGAAGAAACTAACCTTGTTCTTAATTGGGAGAAATGTCACTTTATGGTTAATGAAGGAATTGTATTGGGACATAAAATTTCTGAAAGAGGTATTGAAGTTGATAGAGCTAAAGTTGAAGCAATTGAGAAGATGCCCTATCCTAGGGATGTTAAAGGTATTCGTAGTATTCTTGGTCATGCTGGTTTTTATAGGAGGTTTATTAAAGATTTCTCTAAAATTTCAAAGCCTCTTACTAATCTTCTTCAAAAGGATGTACCTTTCGTTTTTGATGATGATTGTAAGGAAGCTTTGAAACTCTAAAAAAGCCTTAACAACTGCTCCTATAGTTCGAACCTTTGATTGGAATTTACCTTTTGAAATTATGTGTGATGCTAGTGATTTTCTGTAGGTGCTGTCTTGGACAGCGAGTAGATAAAAAATTAAATGTTATTCATTATGCTAGTAAAACTCTAGATGCTGCTCAAAGAAATTATGCTACAACGAGAAAGAGTTATTAGCCGTAGTTTTTGCACGTGACAAGTTTAGACCCTATATTGTTGATTCAAAAGTTACAATTCATACTGATCATGCTGCAATTAGGTACCTTATGGAAAAGAAAGATGCTAAGCCAAGGCTTATTAGATGGGTGCTTCTTTTGCAAGAATTTGATTTACATATTGTAGATAGGAAAGGTGCTGATAATCCTGTTGCTGATAATTTGTCTAGATTGGAAAATATTACTTATGATCCTGTTCGTTAATGATAGTTTTCCAAATGAACAATTGGCTGTAATAAAGGTGAGCTCGCGAGAGAGCCCTTGGTATGCTGATTATGCTAACTTTATTGTTTAAGTATTTGCCTCCAACCTTTTCAGCTCAACAAAGGAGGAAATTCTTTTATGATTTGAGGCATTATTTTTGGGATGACCCACACTTATATAAAGAAGGAGTGGATGGTATTATGCGAAGATGTGTCCCAGAATATGAACAACAAGAGATATTGAGTAAATGCCATGGTAGTGTTTATGGAGGACATCACGCCGGAGATAGAACCGCACAAAAGGTTTTACAATCAGGTTTTTATTGGCCAACACTTTTCAAGGATGCAAGGAAGTTTATCTTATCTTGTGATGAATGTCAAAGAGTTGGTAATATCTCTAGACGCAATGAAATGCCTATGAATTATACTCTTGTTATTGAACCATTTGATTGTTGGGGATTCGACTTCATGGGTCCTTTCCCTTCTTGAGAAGGTAATACTCATATACTTGTCGCTGTTGATTATGTTACTAAATGGGTAGAAGCTATACCTACAAAAAGTGCTGATGGTGAGACCTCTATAAAAATGCTTGTAGATGTTATTTTTCCTAGATTTGGAGTACCTAGATATATTATGACGATGGAGGTTCTCATTTTATTCATGGTGGTTTTAGAAAAACTCTTGCCAAATATGGTATTAATCATAGAATTGCTTCAGCTTATCATCCTCAAACTAGTGGGCAAGTAGAATTATCGAATAGAGAAATTAAAGCTATCTTGGGAAAGACTGTTAATAAATCTAGAAAGAATTGGGCTAGTAAGTTAAAGGAAGCATTGTGGGCTTATAGAACTGCTTATAAAAACCCTATGGGAATGTCTCCTTATAAAATGGTTTATGGAAAAGCTTGTCATTTACCTTTAGAACTAGAGCACAAAGCTTATTGGGCTGTAAGAGAACTTAATAAAGATTTTAAACTTGCCGGTAAGAAGAGGTTGCTACAATTGAGTTCTTTAGATGAATGGAGAAGTGAAGCTTATGAAAATGCTAAACTTTTTAAGGAGAAAGTTAAGAAGTGGCATGATAGAAGAATTATTAAAAGAGAATTTAATGTTGGAGATAAAGTCCTATTGTATCGGTCTCGTCTCAGATTTTTTGCAGGGAAATTACACTCAAAATGGGAAGGACCATATGTTATTGAGGAGGTATATCGTTCAGGAGCAATAAAAATTAGCTCTTTGGATGTCCACCATACCTACCTACTACATGGTATTTCTCCGCCATTCCAAAGTAAATTGCTTGAGTGCTACCTTTAAAATTCCATCATTCACCTTTGCAATATATAGCTCATGGGACAAAATAGCCTTAAAAACTATCGTAGTATTGAATATGTACTTATGCACTTTATCTCTTATTAAGTTGCTTGTTGTGCGATAACCATGCTTCTGGGGAACGCCATCAATTACTCTTTATTGAATATCATGTGAGTTGCTATGCATGTCCGTCTTGTCCGAAGGATCTACCACCTTAATGATTGGAGCATGCATATTGTTAGAGAAGAACATAGGGCCGCTAACTAAAGCCATGAATCATGGTGGAAGTTTCAGTTTGGACATATATCCTCAATCTCATATGAGAATAATAATTATTGCTACATGCTTATGCATTTAAGAGGAGTCCATTATCTGTTGTCCATGTTGTCCCGGTATGGATGTCTAAGTTGAGAATAATCAAAAGCGAGAAATCCAAAATGCGAGCTTTCTCCTTAGACCTTTGTACAGGCGGCATGGAGGTACTTTGTGACACTTGGTTGAAACATGGCATTGCGAAGATCCGGTAGTCCAAGCTAAGTAGGACAAGGTGCGGGCACTATTAGTATACTATGCATGAGGCTTGCAACTTGTAAGATATAATTTACATAACTCATATGCTTTATTACTACCGTTGACAAAATTGTTTCATGTTTTCAAAATAAAAGCTCTAGCACAAATACAGCAATCGATGCTTTCCTCTTTGAAGGACCATTCTTTTACTTTTATTGTTGAGTCAGTTTACCTATCTCCCTCCACCTTAAGAAGCAAACACTTGTGTGAACTATGCATTGATTCCTACATACTTGCATATTGCACTTGTTATATTACTTTATGTTGACAATATCCATGAGATATACATGTTATAAGTTGAAAGCAACCGCTGAAACTTAATCTTCCTTTGTGTTGCTTCAATACCTTTACTTTGATTTATTGCTTTATGAGTTAACTCTTATGCAAGACTTATTGATGCTTGTCTTGAAGTACTATTCATGAAAAGTCTTTGCTTTATTCAGATGTTTACTCATGTCATTACCATTGTTTTGATCGCTGCATTCATTACATATGTTTACAAATAGTATGATCAAGATTATGATGGCATGTCACTTCAGAAATTATCTTTGTTATCGTTTTACCTGCTGAACGAAAGAACTAAGCTCATGATACGTCTCCAACGTATCGATAATTTCTTATGTTCCATGCTACTTTATTGATGATACCTACATGTTTTATGCACATTATATGTCGTATTTACGCATTTTCGGAACTAACCTATTAACAAGATGCCGAAGAGCCATTGCTTTCTGCTTTTTTGGTTTCAAAATCCTAGTAACAAATATTCTCGGAATTGGACGAAATCAACGCCCGGGGTCCTATTTTTGCACGAAGCTTCCAAGACCGAAGGAGTCGAAG
This sequence comes from Lolium multiflorum, assembly GCA_030979885.1. NCBI lineage: Eukaryota > Viridiplantae > Streptophyta > Magnoliopsida > Poales > Poaceae > Lolium > Lolium multiflorum. The sequence continues at coordinate 137,165,812 of CM061747.1, read as the reverse complement.
TGGGGCCACGAGGTGGCGAGATGACGGGGTGGCGGCCCGGCCGCGGCCTGGGGCCTCGTGCCGCCTCTTGACCTGCCCTTCCGCCTACAAATAGCCTCCGTCGCGAAACCCCGTGCGAGAGCCACGATACGAAAAACCTTCCAGAGACGCCACCGCCGCGAATCCCATCTCGGGGATTCGGGAGATCGCCTCCGGCACCTGCCGGAGAGGGGATTCATCTCCGGAGGACTCTACACCGCCATGGTCGCCTCGGAGTGATGAGTGAGTAGTTCACCCCTGGACTATGGGTCCATAGCAGTAGCTAGATGGTTGTCTTCTCCTAATTGTGCTTCATTGTTGGATCTTGTGAGCTGCCTAACATGATCAAGATCATCTATAATACTATATGTTGTGTTTGTCGGGATCCGATGGATAGAGAATACTATGTTATGGTGATTATCAATCTATTGTTTATGTGTTGTTTATGATCTTGCATGCTCTCCGTTATTAGTAGAGGCTCTGGCCAAGTTTTTACTCTTAACTCCAAGAGGGAGTATTTATGCTCGATAGTGGGTTCATGCCTTCATTGACACCTGGGACAGTGACAGAAAGTTCTAAGGTTGTGATGTGTTGTTGCCACTAGGGATAAAACATTGATTCTATGTCTAAGGATGTAGTTGTCGATTACATTACGCACCATACTTAATGCAATTGTCTGCTTTGCAACTTAATACTGAATGGGGTTCGGATGATAACTTTGAAGGTGGACTTTTTAGGCATAGATGCGGTTGGATGGCGGTCTATGTACTTTGTCGTAATGCCGGATTAAATCTCACTATATTTATCATATCATGTACATGCATTGTTATGCCCTTCTCTATTTGTCAATTGCCCGACTAAATTTGTTCACCCAACATGCTTTTATCTTATGGGAGAGACACCTCTAGTGAATTGTGGACCCGGTCCTATTCTTTACATCGCATACAATCTCTGCAATACTTGTTTCTTGTTTTCTTGCAAACAATCATCTTCCACACAATACGGTTAACCCTTTGTTACAGCAAGCCGGTGAGATTGACAACCTCACCGTTGGGCAAAGTACTTGGGTTGTGTTGTGCAGGTTCACGTTGGCGGAATCCTTGTTGTTGCGCCGCATCACATTTCGCCACCATCAACCTTCAACGTGCTTCTTGACTCCCTGGTCCGATTAAACCTTGGTTTCTTACTGAGGGAAACTTGCCACTGTGCGCATCATACCTTCCTCTTGGGGTTCCAAACGGATGTGTACATCTACGCGCATCACTTTCTACCCAACCTTGCTAGCCAAAAACCTGTATTGAGAGGGAATGCTTCTCATACATCCATAACCTTAGACCAAACCCATGCCATTTGTGTCCACCATAACTACCTACTATGTGGTATTTTGCGCCACTCCAAGTAAATACTTCATGTGCTACCTTTAAATAATTCAAACTATATTACTCCTTATTTGTGTCAATGTTTCATAGCTCATGAGGAAGTATGTGGTGTTTTATCTTTCAATCTTGTTGGGCGGACTTTCACCCATGGACTAGTGGCACATCCTCTTATCCAATAATTTTGCAATAAGAGCTGGCAACGGGGTTCCCAGCCCCAATTAATAACTTTCATTAATAATTCTCTTCACATGTTTTGCCCTGATTTATCAGTAAGAAACTTAATTTTGCAATAGACACTCCTCCATGGTATGTGAATGTTGGAAGGCACCCGAGGATTCGGTTAGCCATGGCTTGTGAAAGCAAAGGTTGGGGGAGTGTCATCCATAATAAAACTAAAATACATGTGTAAACAAAAGAGAAGGGGATGATCTACCTTGCTTGGTAGAAATAACGTCCCTCATGGGAGCCGCTCTTGGAAGGTGTCGGCAAGGGGTTAGAGTGCCACTACCATTCGTTGACAACAACAAACACCGCTCAAAATCTTACTTTTATGCTCTTTATATGATTTCAAAAACTTGAAAAGCTCTAGCACATGATTTAATCACTGCTTCCCTCTGCGAAGGGCCTATCTTTTACTTTTATGTTGAGTCAGTAAACCTATTTCCTTCTATCTTAAGCAAGCGATTGAGTTGTTGTGAACCAACCATTTATGCTATGTTTTAGTTAATCATGTCTTTTATGCTTTCTTGTTTAGTACAAATTTTATCTGAATGAATATGACTTTGAAAGCTATCAATGATTATGAGGAGATTATTATGATTGAGAATGAAAGCCCTGCTATATAAATTCTAATATGAAAGTTTTGCTTAGAAGATAAGTACAATCCGTTAGTAGTTCTCTGACCAAGAACAAAGTTTGCCATAACCACTTATGATTTCCTATGCATCTCTATTTGTGATTTCCCTTTACTTATTTCAAGTTGAGTTATATGAGGAGGATGTTTACTAGAATATCTTGTGTGAATCAATATGATGCTTCTTGTCCGTATTTTATTTATCGACTCTTCACTCCATAAACATGTGGTCTTGTTTATTGAGCTCAGTTTCGCTTGGGGACAAGCGAGGTCTAAGCTTGGGGGAGTTGATACGTCCATTTTGCATCACTATTTTATATCATAATTTGCCGTTATTCATTGATATATTTCATATTTAGAGATGATACTTATGTTATTTCATCTATTTTGCATGTTTCATTATCATTGGAGAATTATTCACCAGGTCGGGATTCTGGAAAAAGCACCGTCGGGACACCATATTTCGAAGATCAACAATTGACGGAAATTACACGGAAAATCCTATTTTTCCAGAAGACGAAGGGAGCCAAAAGGAGGAGCCGAGAGGGGCCACCATGGGCCCCCCATAGGTCGGCGCGGGCCCAGGCCTGGCCGCGCCGCCTTGTGGGGAGGGGGCCCACAACCCCTCGCCGCCTCTCCTTCGCGTACTTCTTCGTCCCGAAAACCTAAGCCCGGGAGTTACGGAGAATTGACGGAGCCGCCTGCGGGGCGGAAAAACACGAGAAAAAAAAGAGCTCTCCCGGGCAGGAATCCGCCGAGGAAATTCCCTCCCGGAGAGGGAAATCGACGCCATCGTCATCGTCATCGAGCTGGACATCATCTCCATCACCATCATCATCATCTCCACCATCTACACCGCCATCTCCACCACTGCATCTCGTCACCGTTGTAACGATTTGGGTTGGATCTTGATTGTTTGATAGGGGAAACTCTCCCGGTGTTGATTACTACTTGTTATTGATGCTATTGAGTGAAACCATTGAACCAAGGTTTATGTTCAGATTGTTATTTATCATCATATCACCTCTGATCATGTTCCATATGATGTCTCGTGAGTAGTTCGTTTAGTTCTTGAGGACATGGGTGAAGTCTAAATGTTAGTAGTGAATTATTGTTGAGTAGTATTCAATGTTATGATATTTAAGTTGTGGTGTTACTCTTCTAGTGGTGTCATGTGAACGTCGACTACATGATACTTCACCTTTATGGGCCTAGGGGGTGCATCTTGTATTCGTTTGCTAATTGTGGGGTTGCCGGAGTGACAACATAAACCCCGTTAGTATATCGGTGCAGGAGGGATAGCAGGATCTCGAGTTTAAGGCTGTGGTTAGATTTATCTTAATTACTTTCTTGTATTTGCGGATGCTTGCAAGGGGTATAATCACAAGTATGTATTAGTCCTAGGAAGGGCGGTGCATTAGCATAGGTTCACCCACACAACACTTATCAAAACAATGAAGATTAATCAATATGAAGCGAAAGCACTAGACTAAAATCCCCGTGTGTCCTCAAGAACGTTTGGTCATTATAAGTAAACAAACCGGCTTGTCCTTTTTGCTAAAAAGGATTGGGCCACTCGCTGCAATTATTTCTCTCGCACTTTACTTACTCGTACTTTATTTATCGCAATATCAAAACCCCAGAATACTTGTGTGAGCATTTACGGTGAATCCTTCATCGAAACTGTCAACACCTTCGCTCCTCGTTGGGTTCGACACTCTTATTTATCGAAAGTACTACGATGCACCCCCTATACTTGTGGGTCATCAGTCGTCCTCCTCGTCGGTGCTGTCGCCGTGGTAGTCCCTGTCGCCGTGGTAGTCCCGGCGGCAGCGCCTCTCGTCGAAGACCTTGACGCTCATGTCCCTGTTGCCGAAGTAGGAGAACGGGAGGATGAAGCCGCTTGAGTGGTGGCGCGTGAACTTCTCCCATCCGATGTTGAGGTACATCTTGCGCGCGTCGTAGATCGCGTCGACGATCCACCGGTAGTAGCCGCACGAAGCCTCCCGCGAGATGCATCATGCGCGGCGTACGCCGTACTCGGCGAAGGAGTTCGGCACCTCGGATGTCGCGCGGGTCGCCCGCGAGGACGAGGACGAACTCGAACGGCGCGTCCGGCTCCACGTCCATCTCCGACGATGAAGACGACGGCGCGGGAGGCGACGGCGATCGTTCAGCTTGCCGCGGCCACGACCACGACCACGACCACGGCCGCGGCCGCGGGGTCGGCCTCCGCCTCTACCGGACATAGCGTCGAGTCTTGTTGAGAGATGGTGGCGGCTAGGGTTTGGGAGAGAGGCGCTAGGGTTTGTGTGTGAGAGGGACGACGAGAGGCGCCTTTATAGGCCGGACGGAGGCGGATGAGCGGTGACGCTCATTAACGCCGGCACGCAGAGCTAGGGGCGACGGGACGAGTCGCTGCGCCCTCTGTGGGAACTGCACCGTCGCTGCGCGCCAATAACTTCCGCGAGGAGGCGGCGGTTAGGTTTAAATTAATAATGCGTGACGGGTCGGCGCCACTCCCGCCTCGCTTTTCGGTGTGGCGTCCCAGGCGTCCCACGTGGGACGGGGACGGGCTCGAAGCGCCGGACACCGTATCGGGCGGCCGTACAAAAATGGGCTTTGGAGGAGGTGGAGCATTTTTTGTCAACAGAATTCCTGGGGAACGCGCGGAGATCTTCGGTACACTTATTTAAGGACGGCCCCCCTATCGGCTGCACGCCTTAATTACTAGTTTGTCTTCTTCTGATACCTACTTTTGAATCGATTTTGTTCGCGGGTCTTACGAAAACTTGCTGGTTTCCAAACCATCGATGAATCGTGACAGGTGAGAAAAAAACTCTGCCTCGTCAAAAACGGCAGTAGATCCATTCTCCCAATCGGTCGATGTAACAAAAAAGAAGACAGCAAACTAGTAACGCAGACAAACATTTTATGATTTCGTCGGCACGGCATGTTTTTAGTTTTGTCTTCTTCTGAGATTATCATTACACATATAAAACCATGAACTGAGTACGTAATGCTGGCCGGTGCAATCGCACGGCAACACATGGCGGCCGCGTGGCGCCTATGTTACGTGACAGTACGATGCTGCATGCATGGGCGGAACACGCAAGAAGATACCGATCACACACGCGCCGGCCGGCCAGCCTTGGAGCTAGCCTACAGCTTCAAACTGCCACGCCGCCGTCCAGGTCGCGAGCCAGTCACTATCCACCACTGCCTAAACTTGCCATCGTCAGCGCCCATGTGGAAGGGCCACAACTACAGCTAACTATCGCCGGTTTAATATTTAAATCCAACTGTCCAGCCACGATGATTCTCCATCGCCCAAGAATTGACGGGAGAAATAAAGAAACAAATGAAGAGAAATAAGCTGACAAACTCGTCTCTTGCTCCGTAAGTATCTGATGACAACTGTAGACTGCAGTCGTGTGGTTTTTAAATTCAGCTCTTCTAGTACGTGACGGTTTGGACTTTGGAGTTGGCGTCGAAGCTGGAGTCGCGTTTGGATATTTGGGGGTTTTGTCTTTAAACGACGGCTAACTAACTGAAATATTCTTTTAAAATTAAATTGGCCTACAAATTCCGGAAATTCAATTCGGTCTCGGGTGTGTATGGTTTCTCTACCAAAAAATTACATTTCAGTATTATAAAATTTTGACAAAAAATTCTACATGTACATTTTCATAATATATATGTGTTCGTCAAGTTTCGCAAAAATCTAAATATTTTTTATGGTCTATGTAAAAAAGGGAAATTTTATCTTGTGAAAAGCATTATTTTTAGCACTTTTTTTTATCTTTTTCACACACGTCACATGACAAGTTGATATTTTATGAAACAACTTTATATGTGTGCAAATTTTTTATTCTAATTTTAAAAAATTTAAAATATGTGTAAGATGTATTTTAAAATAGAGGAAGCATGTGCTCTCATGTTTCCAAAACACCACTCCTGCTTTGGACAGTGCTAACAAGCTAGTTTATGCACTTATAATTCCACAGCCAGATGAGGGTAGCTGAAGGTCGCTAGGTGGACAGAGCTGGCGCCTGTACGGACGATGTAGCCGTCGTCTTCTTGGAGACATAGTCGCTAGATTAGCATTTCTGGTCATGTTTAGCCAGCGTACCGAGGTGTGTTCTTTCACGGCCGAAAAAGTCAGATAAGCTTCGATACCGACCTGCTGGCTCTGAAAAAAAAAGTAAGCTTCAGTATCACCGTTGGGCCACCTACCGCCAGGGCGAACAGGCCCCGTGTTACCGCTTGGTGTCTGGGTGGGCCTGGCCCTGTGTGTATAGGTTTTCTCCATGCTTCCCTCTAATTAAGGGAGAAATCTATTCACCGCTCATTGCGGCTCCCATGGTAGGGGCCACATGATGCTAACCCCGGCTAGGCCAGCTAGGTTTTTGGGGTTTCTTTTCTTCCTTTTTTCGTTTTATTTCTGTTTTTTCAGTTTTACCAGTCAGTTTTTTGAACTTTTAATATTTTTTTTTATTTTTCAACACTTTTATTTTTTTGAACATTTTTCAATTTTGAACTTTTTTAGGTTTGATTTTTCTTGTCAGATTTGAGTCTTTTTGAATTTTAATTTTTTTTAATAATTTTTAATTTTGAACATCTTTCAAATTTTTACTCCCTTCGATCTTAAAAAAGTGTCGGACCGTCAATACAATTACATTTTGCAGTTAAACCCTTTGAAATCAGCTATATCGGCGGATAAACGATCATGTCCTGGGAACGGACCATGCATGTTTAATTAGACTACTTATAGTGAGAGTAACTTAGGTAGTAACATCAGACAACCCAATGCATTTTGGTGACATGACATGACAATAAATGAAAAAAAAGAGTGAGGTGGTAATTAGCTATGTTACCATAACATCACATATCTAAAGACAAGATGAGTCTACAACAAAATAAATAGAAGTTTACATGATATCACACATATGTTACTCTCCGCTATAAAGGTAGTAACATGGATGAGTAACATATACATGTTACTACTCTATGTTACTTCCACTATAACTAGCCTTACGGTCTGTCTCTCATCGTTATTGATTCTCTCTCATCGTTATTAATGCATGCATGCTAGGTCAATCCGAGCGCGGTTTAATGCGGTCATATTGTGGAGTGCGGGTTGACAACATATTAAATGCAAGGTCTTTCTTACAAAATGAAAATGGTTCATCAGTCAATTTTTCTGGATCAGAGGGAGTATAATTTTCAAATTTGAATATTTTTCAGATTTGAACATTTTCAAAATTTCAACATTTTACAAATTCGAACATTTTTTAACTTATCTACTTTTATGTTTGAATTTTTTAGATTCAAATATTTTCAAATTTAAACATTTTCTTCAATGTAAACAGAAAGAAGAAGAAGAAAAAAGACATAATCATAACCTGTTACCGGGCCAAAATCAGCGCGGCCCACGACCGGAACACTCTAGGCGGGAGCAACCATCGCAGCCACTTAAGGCGGGGAATAAGCAGCCCCCCTAATTTGCATATTTTTCTTAATTAATGGATCTTGTGTTTGATCTTTGCCATGATGTACCGTAGTGGAGACATGATTGCAAAAGAGGATGAGGGTTTATATTACTGAATACTTTTGGAGAAGTACAAAAGTGCGACCGAAGCAGGGCTTGTACTAGAAACAGGCTAGCAAAACTGCGAGCAACAACAACAACGACAAAATGTGAAGAAAATGCATAAGAAAGATAACATAGAAGGGGCACTATCCTGCACTTGTATAACACAACGGTATGCTCAATTTTGCAGTGTGAATCTTCAGGATCGAATCTTTATCCTAGATATCTCTTAACTGGTGAGGCTCTTCAAGCTCATATGCTACTGACGCAATTGGAGAACTTAACATTTGGTTCGATGATCCTAGATCTAGATATACCCTAGGCTGGGCAAACCAAGCTTGAAAAAGGGTTAATTGGATCTATGCCACTCCAATTTTCGTGGGTTGGAGAAATACCATTACAAAAACACAAGTTGGGCATATGCCATTACAACTTTATCATACCTCTTCATATGCCATTTTCTTCGCTTAAAGAGGTTAACAGTTGGAAAAATGCATGTATTCCATATGAATTTGAATATTGACCATATTACCATGTGTTCAAATTTGGGCAACACTTCGGATGTCCGGGATGCCAAAAAAATTAAAATCTGGCTGAAAATTTGAACTACCCAAAAAATTGAAAATTTAACAAACATTTAATCATACTAAACTACTAATACAAGACAACTGCTCAATTTCTAGCGAATTTTAGGCACGGACCCTTGAATTGTTCCTCGAGTCTCCATGAGTGAACCACTACTGAAAACTGAGTTCTAACTCAGTGGCAAGGCAAGCGAGTGCGCAGCCAACCCACCCAGATTCGATCATTCCCCCGTTGATCAACGTTTGGGTGCACCGCTACCGCTTCTCATTTTGCATGTACGAACTGACGAGCACTTTCTCTGCTCCTGTAAGGAGATTTGATACTTCCAGATCCCCATCCGGATTTCGGTCGAAAATCAGAAGAGCGAGAGGGATTTTACGAGCTAATGCTGCTAGGTGATGCGTTGAGGGTAGGAGTGGATGATAGATGGATCGATCTGGGGATTCTCTCATTCGCGGGGACCAGCATCCCATAAATCCAGCCGACAGCCAGCCTACGCACCGCCGCCGCCTCCAGCAGCGCCCTCCTCCACCAGCGGCCACCTCCAGGCTCCAGGTTTTGCGTGGGGTAAAACAGCCCTCACGTCTTTCCACTATATATAAGGATCAGTACATGTACAATACACGTATACAAACAGATATACAAGCTAGACTACTTAACACTCCCCCTCAATCTAAACCTCTGCTAACTAGGTTGAGATTGTTCTTAAATCTGTCTAGCATCTGCCGTGTAGCCGGTTTAGTAAACACATCGGCCAACTGATCATTAGTGGAAATGAACCTGACATCCAATAAGCCGGCTGCAACTCGTTCACGCACAAAGTGGAAATCTACCTCAATGTGTTTCATGCGAGCGTGGAAAACTGGATTAGCTGTCAGATATGTAGCCCCAAGATTATCGCACCATAATATGAGAGGACGCTGCTGTGTGACTCCAAGCTCTCTCAGAAGTGAATCAACCCATAATGCTTCAGCAGCGCCATTTGCCAAGGCTTTATACTCTGCCTCGGTGCTGGACCTCGAAACTGTTGGCTGTTTCCTTGAACTCCACGAGATAATGTTTGAACCAACAAACACTGCGAATCCGCTCGTGCTACGGCGATCATCTACACAGCCAGCCCAATCTGCATCAGTAAAAATACTAATGATGGATGACGGGGACCTCCGAATCTGCAAACCAACTTGAAGAGTCCCTTTGACATATCGCAAAATTCGCTTCACTGCTTCCCAATGAGCGTCAGTAGGCTGAGAGAGATACTGGCACACCTTATTCACAGCAAATGAAATATCTGGGCGTGTCAGGGTCAGATACTGTAAGCCTCCCACAACACTGCGGTACCTGAAAGCATCATCAGTACTAAGAGCAGTTCCTGTATCACGAGCAAGCCTCTCTGATGTCATCAGAGGAGTAGGAGCAGAATTACAATTCTCCATATTGACTCGATGAAGAAGGTCAAGTGCATACTTCCGCTGAGTCAATGTCATGCCCCCTGAATTGTAAGATGCTTCTAATCCAAGAAAATAATCCAGCTTTCCCATATCCTTAATGGGGAAAGAAGCAGCAAGAGCATGTACCAAGCGATCCACTGCCTCAGGTGTAGAGCCAGAGATAACAATGTCGTCGACATAAACCAACATATAAATCTCAACACCATCTCGAGAGAAGAAAAACAGAGATGTATCGGCTTTAGAGGCCGAAAAACCAAGCTCATACAAACGCTGACTCAGACGAGCATACCAGGCACGTGGCGACTGCTTCAGACCATAGATAGACCGCTGGAGCTTGCAGACATGAGAAGGGTATCGTGCATCCTCAAAACCTGGGGGCTGCTGCATATAGACGTCTTCATTCAAAAATCCATGAAGAAAAGCATTGCTAACATCAACTTGACGCAGACACCAGCCACGAGATACTGCAAGAGAGAGCACAAGTCGGACTGTCGCAGGCTTCACAACCGGACTAAAAGTGTCGCCATAGTCGATGCCGTGCTGCTGAGTGAAACCTCGTGCGACCAATCGAGCCTTGTGTTTGTCAATGCTACCATCAGGGCGGTGCTTAGTTTTAAAAATCCACTTACTGCCAACAATGTTTACTCCAGGAGGGCGCGGGACCAATTTCCATGTGCCTGTCCGTGTGAGAGCAGCGAACTCATCAGCCATGGCGGAGGACCTCCCGGTGAGAGGACGGTGCAGCAAAGAATGCTCGGCGCCGAGGATCGTAACGAACCGTCCCATCGGTGTAGACCTTCTCCGTCCTTGTGTGATCACGCGCACGAGTTACCATAGCATGCGTAGAGCCAGTAGGAGGAGCAGCCGAAGGTGCCGCGGCCAGAGAATCGGCAGGAGGCGGCACGGGCTGCTCCGGTGCCAGTTGCAATGCGGGGACAGTGGGCGACGCGGCCTCAGGCAGGGGCGAGGCAGAGGCCACGCGTGGTGATCCCTGCATGGCCGTGCCATGCACGTCGATCGGCGACGCTGACGATGCGGCTTGCGGCGACGCAGGACCTGGCACCTGTGAACAAACGGCATCTGAAACAAGAGCATTAGTGGACAAGAAGGTCAAGTCATAATTTCGAATTGGCATACTCGTAACTGGTTCATCGGAGGGGAATGTGATGGATTGCTCTAAAGTGGAAACATCAACAGAGACTCCGGGTGTGGCGAAAGGAAACACCGATTCATCAAACACGACATCACGAGAAATATAGATGCGGCCTGTTGATTTATCCAAGCATTTGTACCCTTTATGCATCGGACTGTACCCGAGAAAGACACACATCCTAGAAAGGAAATCTAGTTTGTGGGAGTTGTATTTGCGAAGGCTAGGCCAACATGCGCACCCAAAAATGCGAAGAGAAGAGTAGGTTGGCTGAATCTGAAGAAGTCGAAACATGGGTGTCTCATTCTTAAGAACGGGTGTAGGCATACGATTTATAAGATAGCTAGCACGCTGTAAGGAAAGCTTCATCCCAATAGTGGAGAGGAAGTGAAGAATGAGCGAGCAAGGCAAGGCCTGTTTCCACTAGATGACGGTGTTTACGCTCTGCAATACCGTTCTGCTGAGATGTATGTGGACAAGAAACACGGTGAGAGATACCCGTGCGCTGAAAATACTGGTGAAGGCGATGATACTCACCGCCCCAATCCGATTGAACAGATTTAATTTTGGCATTCAAAAGACGCTCAACATGAGCCTGGAAAGCATAAAAGATCTGCTCAACATCAGACTTGTTTTTCAGAAGATAAATCCAGCAGAATCGTGAATAGTCATCAACAAAACTAACGTAATATTTGTACCCCCCTGAAGAAGCACGTGCTGGACCCCAAACATCAGTGTGTATCAACTCAAGAGGCATAGTAGTAACATGAGATGACAAAGAATAAGGCAACTGATGACTTTTAGCACGCTGACAAGCATCACACACAAGAGATAAATTGTCTGAAGATGAACAGGGGAGTTCATTTGTTCTAATAATGGATTGAACTACATTATTGGATGGATGACCGAGGCGTTGGTGCCACTGTGATGGGGTGACCTTGACACTAGCGAAGGCATGGCGAGTGGAGGCTGACGTTGCTTTGGCGAATGGAATAGGATAGAGCCCTCCATGGCTTGTACCTTGCAGGACGACTCTCCTCGTGACCTTGTCCTTTACAAAGAAAGCATGACGGTGAAATTCAACGAACACGTCATTATCAGAAACAAGGCGAAAAACAGAGAGGAGATTTTTGCTAATGTAGGGTACATGGAGGATGTTTTTAAGACGAAGAGATGAACCAGCTAGATTCGAATAGCCAATATGCGAAATTGACAAACCTGAGCCATTTGCCACTTGCACTTGATCCTTGCCACCATAACGTTCATAGAACTGAAGGCGCTCTAGTTCACTTGTCAGGTGGTCCGTCGCGCCACTGTCCAGGTGCCACTGAGGGTTGCCGCCACCACTAGTCGACGCAGCGTTGCCGGAGCGCTGGGTGATGAAGTTGTTGGCGCGCTGGTCCTCCGCAGCGCGACGGCAATCGGGAGCAAGATGCCCCCAATAACCGCAGTAGTCACAGCGTGGACGCCAGCGCTGGCGTCCTCCTCCGTTGCGTCCACCGCCGCCGCGACCACCGCCGCGGCCGTTGCGGCCACCGCCGCTGTTCCCGCCTCCGCGGTTCTCGTACGTGTTGCCGCCTCCATAAGTGTTGTGCCCCCCGTAGGGGTTGCCGTAGGGGTTGTGCCCCCCGTAGGAGTTGTGCCCCCCGTAGGGGTTGCCACCTCCGCCACCGTGCTGAGTGCCCCCGCCATTGGGACGATATGCGCCTGGAGCGGGCGGGGTATAGTAGTCGGGCGCACGAGGGCGGTGATCGGCCGGAGGTGGTGGTCGAGAGGCGGCGTTGGCCGACGAGGTCCATCCTTCGACTTGGGCCTGCTGCGCCTGGAGAGCCTCGAAGGAGAGGATGTGAGAGTAGAAATCAACATAAGGCACGGACTTGTTACCAACGGTGAGTGATGCCGCGATGCCGTTGTACGCAGAGCCAAGCCCGGTGATGATGTAATCGACGAGGTCATCGTCGGAGATGGGCGATCCGGCGGCCGCCATGGAGTCTGCCAGAGCCTTCATCATGTGCATGTACTCAGCTGCGGATCGATCCTCCTTCCGCAGGCTCTGGAGTTGACGCCGAATATTCCTGACGTTGGCGCGGCTGTGTGCACCGAACATGGCGTGAACGGATGTCCACGCCGCAGCCGCCGTCTTGCAGCCAATCAGCTGGCACGAGATTGACGGCTCCATGACTCCGAGGAGGAAGCCCAGAACCTTCTGGTCCTGAAGCCACCAGGGGTGGTAAGCGGGGTTAGGGACGGTCACCGCCTTGTCTCCCTCCCCCGTGGTGATCTCCGTTGCCGGCGCGGGCTTGGTCCCATCGAGATGCCCATGAAGATCGGCGCCGGAGAGGTTGGGCAGTAGGAGGCCCTTCCACAGCAGGAAGTTGCCATGGTCAAGACGAACAGGAACGGAGAGCGAGATCGCGGCAGGAGTAGAGGCCGTCGATGATGAGGTGAGGGCGCCGATGTCCGTTGTCGTGAGCGCGGATGACGACATGGTGATGCCGCGAGGAGAGGCTCGCGGTGAGAGAGAGGCGGAGGCGAGCTCCGATCGGATCTACGGCCGCGCGTCGCGGTGAAGGGCTCGCGGCGGCGGCTTGCTCTGATACCAAGATAAACGAAGTGGTTTAGGGTTTTGCGTGGGGTAAAACAGCCCTCACGTCTTTCCACTATATATAAGGATCAGTACATGTACAATACACGTATACAAACAGATATACAAGCTAGGCTACTTAACACAGCGGCCACCTCCAGGGTCCAGCCAGCCTACGCGCCACCCACCTCCAGCAGTCGCCGCCACCAGTTCATGTGAGTCGGGGTGGCTGGAACTGGTTCGTGCAGCTTGATCGAGTTAGGAATCGAGTCAACTGTCCGAGAGATGTGTGTGAACGTGTAAAAGAAAATAAATCTGTTCGTATAAAGGCGTGTATGGATGTATAAGGGTAGTATATGGTTTGGTATTAGACAAAATGGCATAGGTAGAAGTATATATGAAAGAATTGTAATGGCATATGTCCAACTTGTGTTTTTGTAATGGCATTCATCCAACTCATGAAAATTGCAATGTCATATATCCAATTAACCCCTTGAAAAATGCCAAGCCTTGGTCGAAACACCTGCTTACAATTATTAATTTTGAACATTCCCGTAATAAAATCCTTGCCCGAAAATGCCTGGTTGGACAAGGTATAACCGTTTCTCTCCATTCTCAGTCAAAAGAGTATTCTGAGAGTGATAATATTCAGATGTGGCCCTCGCACCTAAAAGTAGTCAAATACGGGTCAAATAAACCCTACAGTAGGCAAGGAGGGGTGTAGGAAATAAGATTATGATACCGTGTGAATGCTATACACAGCCTCACATCTCTTGAGTGGCAAACGCCGGCGAGCAATTGAAGCTTTTTGTAAATGTAGTTGAAGGAACATGCTTCAATGGACCGGCGGACATCAGTCGAAGCTTTGGTTTAGCAAGCAGCCATCTCTGCGAACAAAACCAACTCATGCCCTTATAGGCTTATTTTTCTCCATCCATGGGATCACAGGCTGCTGCCATTTGGAACTTGATGCACGCATCAGCAGTGTAAAGTCTTCAGGCTACCTGACAGAACAAAAACAAACCAAAGACAAAAGAACAAGACTAATATGTTTCATCGACCAAACAAGACTTGGCCTGCAGAACACTATCCAAATTTGCTTCGGAGTGGATCGCCACTGATCATTTCTTCGTGTCACGCACGCTTACAAGTCACATCTAGCTGATTCTTGCTGCGGACACTTCCTGATCCACTCACCCATCGCCTTGGTTTGATCACCTCGCAAGCACTAGAAACGCGTAAGTTCAGAGAAACTTCTCACTTTCCAAACGACGACTCTGGCATTGACTGTCGACCACTCTTCCCGTCTTCCGGGTGGCCGAGGGCGACTGCCACCAAAGCGCGCCTATATCAAGCGACCAGCCATCGTCAGCTCGCCATTGCTACCTAGCTACCTAGCCAGCGTGAAGACGATTACGTGCGGCGTCGATCGAGATGGCGGCGGCGACGCAGGAGTACATGGAGAAGGCGCAGCTCCGGCAGAGCTACCGCAACGTCTGGCACACCGACCTCACCAGCGCCACCCAAGCGGATCTCCCATGTGCGTATCCTTTGAATCGATTCTGGGCTGTTCATTTCTTCCTATAGGTCTGGACTTGATGCAATTTTATGTTTCTGTTTGCTTCCTTTTTCCTGCAGACTGCTGTCTGTCGCTGTGGTGGTGAGTGGGCGCACTTCTCATTTTCTGAACCCGTGATGTTCAAGCTCTCTGTTGTCATATCGTAACTGTAAATATTTGCAGCGGCCCATGCGTCTCGTACATGCTTCGGAGGCGTGCTCTCTACAACGACATGTCAAGGTAAATTTTCGCTTAAACCTTTTTCTTCTTCTTACTCGGGGTTCAGGATTAAGAAAACAGTTCTATGGTCTTCAGTTTCATCCATGTCTGTGTGTGTGTGTGTGTTTCAGATACGTGTGCTGCGCCGGGTACATGCCATGCAGCGGGAGGTGCGGCGAGAGCAGATGCCCAGAAGTATGCCTCGCGACAGAGGTGCGTGCGTGGGCGTGGCACACAAGTTCTTCTGCACGTTTTGCTCCTTCGCCAAAAGAATTGGTTTCCTCTTAATGATCTTTTAGTTCTGATCAACCGTTACTCTACTGATTAAAATTCCAGGTGTTCTGCTGCTTCGGCACCTCTGTTGGGTCGACCAGGTTCCTGCTGCAGGACGAGTTCAACATTCAGACGACCCAGTGCGACAACTGCATCATCGTACTCGCCTCTTTCCCGCTCACCAAAATTTTCACCACCGCTGTTGTTTCACAACTCTGCAACTGATCATCCTAATAATCCCAGAACTGGTTTTGGTTACTGCGCGCAGAGCTTCATGTTCATCCTCCAGCAGCTGGCCTGCATCTGCTCCATTGTCGCCTGCATCGTCGGCAACCAGCAGCTGTCGGAGGCGTCGCGGGCGATCTCCTGCTTATCTGACATGGTCTACTGGACGTAAGACACTCTATTCCGCAGATCATTTTATTCTCTCAAGACTGAAAGAGCCACGTCTAACTTGTCTCTCTGAATCTGTGCAGGGTCTGCTCCTGTATGCAGGTAATGGCACACTAAGCTTACTTCACTCAACAACTGAAGTTTTCTCGTTCGTTGACATTGATTCTGTGGTTGGAACTTCAGACGCAGCATAAGGTGGAGATGGACAAGAGGGATGGCAAGCTGGGCGGCCCAATGGCGTTTCCAGCGATGCAGCAGATGTCGCGCATGTACCAGTAGACCGGGTCCGTGCGCGGCACACTACAGGTGGCTGGGGTTGATGTTTGAGGAATGTACGGAGATCAGATCATCTAGCTCGATGAATATGTGTTTGTAGTTTGTACACCCATTGAACTGTCTCATGTTCCATTTGGCGATTGTGTGAAGATGCAAATTTCTCTGTGAGGGCGGGCGAGCTTCACCTGACCGCTCCCACTTCGAGAGACATTATGCATATATAATGGGAATGAATTGGCATATCACGATTATCTTGCCGTTTATCTAGAACTAGTGTCTCCTCCTTTTCTTTATGAGACGAGGCTCCATAACACAGCCACAGGCGAGGGGGTCTCAGCACCAACGATTTGGTTACCAGAAGTAGCCGGTAGCCGGCATACCACAAGTAGCTGGGGTTGATGTTGGAGGAATGGATGGAGATCATGTAGCTGGATTGATATGTTGTTTGTACACAATTGAGAACATGTGAACTCTTTCATTTTTCATTTGGCGATTTTGTGAACTTGCAAAATCATTCTGCATATATTATGGGAATAAGTTGGTACATCTCGATTATCTCGCCGTTCATCTAGAACTAGTATCTCCTCCTTTTATTCATGAGATGAGGATCCATAACACAGCCACAGTTGAGGATGTCTCAGCACCAAGGATTTGGTTACCAGTCTGGTAATCCAATTACCCACCGGTAACCGGAATTCCCGAGCACCCTTGCGAAATGAGCCTCCAGGGGAAAAATCAGACTATTTGAATTGATTTTTATTCAAGATTATATGAATTCAAATTTTGGTATTTCTCCAGTTACCGAGTGGTTACCACAATTACAAAAATTTGAATTCAATTTGGTTTTTGAATTTATCCGGTAACGGGTCACATTTTCCTGGTAAACGAGGTAACCGGGAATAGCGGGGCCCCCAGGGAAAAAATTCGGGAGCCAAAACCTTTCTCAGCACTATATAGTCCATTTTAACAAAACCGAATAAAATTAATTTAAGACCCTGTCCGCGGGCGTTTTCATCATATTGAGATCCCATGCAGTTAAACAAATAATAACAGATCTAATATGAATAGAACGCTAACATATTTTCTTGCGAAAAATAGAAATGCCAACAATACGTTTTCCGTAGTCTAGTTTCGCCACTGTTTGCTCTTTGGCGGGACATTTGTGCTTCTTTTTTTTTAGCTATGTGCATCCTTGATATATAGACTTGTGCACGTTATCTACCGGTGCAATACTTTGCTCCGCTCATGGTCGTCTCTTCAGCGAATGGTGAATCGAGACCTAGAGATCTCTTTACGAAGATTTTTACATGGTTGGGGGATACGGCGAGGGAGTTTGTTACCCAACATGGGTGACAGCATAATCTCAGGATTGATCCATCGCCATCTTAGGGGTTGTTTGTTACATCACTATATTTTTGGATTGAGTCTTTTTAATCCTTTATTTCTTGAATTGTGTGCGGCTGTGTGCATGAGTGCATCTTAGTTATGCAGAGACCGGGTGTAATGCTTAAACTTTTTATGTAATGAAAATGCCCTTTATCGAAAAGACTTGATCTTAACATTATGTTGTTGCAGAGACTGGGAGTATTTGCTATCTTGGTATTAATATATTCTCTCTTTATTAAAAAAATCTCTCTCCAAACAAAACGATATCGTGCTCAGAATCCAGAAGACACATTTTCAACACATGAAATCCGCCGTACCGGAAAAATAGATAGAATAACAGGGTACAGCTCGGTTCCTTGCCCGCACGTATGCAACGCCTTACTGATCTCGATGATTGGCGAGTGCGTGAAGGCACATCGCCGCGCGAAGATGTAAACGATGTTCCTCCCCAATGATCACCTACTAATTAGCCACCACTCTGATTGATCCAATCCTACGTGCTGCTCACTATAAATTCAGTCGCCCCATGCCGTCTTCTGGCAGAGCTCAGCTAAGAAGTAGAGTGTTACAGAAGAAAGAGAAGCAAAAGCAATGGCCATGGCTTCTGCTGCGTGCACGTCCACGGCCATCTTGGTCCTCCTTGTTTCTCTGGCAGCCATGGCCACCACCGCCGACGCCAGGTTCAGGGCCATGCAGTGGACTCCCGCCCACGCCACCTTCTACGGCGACGAGACCGCGGCGGAGACGATGGGTATGTTCTCGTGGCTATTGGCGCAGCACGCTACCCTACATGCTTATACATTTTGTGTGCTGATATGATATAAACTTGCGTTTCCGCAGGCGGGGCGTGCGGGTACGGGAACCTGCACACGGCAGGGGACGGCACAGACACGGCGGCGCTGAGCACGACACTCTTCCTGGACGGCTACGGGTGCGGCACATGCTACCAGATACGGTGCGTGGGCGCGCCGGACTGCTACAGGGGCTCGCCGGTGATCACAGTGACAGCAACCAACCTGTGCCCACCCAACTGGGCGCAGGACTCCAACAATGGTGGGTGGTGCAACCCGCCGCGCACCCACTTTGACCTCGCCAAGCCCGCCTTCATGAAGATGGCCTTCTGGCGCGCCGGCATCGTCCCCGTCATGTACCGCAGGGTGCCATGCATGCGCCAGGGTGGGATCCGGTTCACGTTCCAGGGGAACCCGCACTGGATGCTGGTGTACGTGATGAACGTGGCTGGCGCCGGGGACATCGGGGAGATGTGGGTGAAGGGGAGCGTGGGCAGCCAGGGGTGGGTGCGCATGAGCCACAACTGGGGCGTATCCTACCAGACGGGAGGGCAGCTCGCCGGCCAGGCGCTCAGCTTCAAGCTCACCTCCTACACCACTGGGCAGACTATCCTCGTCGCCGACGCTGCACCGTCGACCTGGAGCATCGGGCTCACGTACCAGGCTGGCACCAACTTCAGATAGAGAAGCCAGGAGAAGCTCTGAAGCACACCACAAGTAGCAGGAGCTGTGAGCCTGTGACACTGTCCACACTCTGCTCTGCTGTGCTTCAATTTCTGTTTCGTTCCATATTTTCAGTTCAGTACATTTAGGAGGTTCTCGCCGGTTGCCCCCGTTCATGTGGAACTGTGGGTTTGAGACGCACATGAACTGCTTACCCTCTATTGCACGATCAAAGCAAAAGATTTGCTGGTTGTATTGTGCCATAAAATTCCACCTCACTATTAAGATTTTTCTTCATGTACTCCTGTGTTCGGTGCAACATCAGATAGCTGGAATAATTTTCATTCAGAAACATGGCGGGGTGAAACATGACATACTAAGTTGCTACTACACAGATAACGTCAATCAATATGGCAAAAATACAGTTGAATGCTGATTTGTAAGAACAACATGCACAGAACCATTCTCCTAACCCATCGAGGTTCGAATCCTGGTTTAACCAGATTGCATACCCCTTCTTTTTCAAGGAGGTCAATGGAACAATCATTTTTTTTTCAGAGAAGACACATCAAGGGATTAAGTTCAAGATTATCCATACACCCATATTCAAGCTTAACAAACGATTTTTGTGGCCTATGGCAGGCCACACGTCACAAATATCCATGTTGACAATGGAAAGTTCTCACATACCTCGCTTTCGGTTATATTTGGTCAAACTTCATATTTTCAGGTACAGTAATTCATGATTTTAAAACCAGTACATGGATCATCAAACCAGAGCAGGGTACTGCTTGGCCTGCAGCCGAACACGTCTCTTATATTCTGATGGATCCTGCAAAGCAGAAGAAAGTATCTCGACTAGATGATATGGAAGAACTAATGAACTGAAGAATCTCGTTCAGATTTTATTTCTAACCTGGATAAAAAGGTGATAACCATCAGTCTGGGCAGGATCAGCTGGATTAGGCAGATCAAGCAAATCCTGTATTCCAACTAGAATCTGCTTAACGGTGATGGCAGGTCTCCAACCCTGAGAATGTACAACTAGAAATGTAAATTCTGCAGTGTGGAATTTCAATAAAACCAACGTAATAGTTTGTGCGCTTACACTATCCTCATTAAGAATCGAGAGGCAGACTGTCCCTGAAGGATAGACATTTGGGTGGAAAAAACCCTGTGGGAACTTGCATTTGGGAGGTTTGCTAGGGTAGTCCTCGCTGAAATTGAGGGTAAGAGGAAAGTATCCACCTTCCCAATCAGTCTGCATAAATGACAAGGGATTAGTTAAAATATCCATTTTATCATAGATTCCAGACTGAATTAACAGGGAAGACAAAACATGAAAGAGAAATACTCCCTCTGTCTCGTGAAAGTTTTCGTAGATTTGTCTAAATTTGGATGTATCCGCACACTAGAGAGTGTCTAGATACATCCAAATTTACGCAAATTCAAGACAGCTTTCATAGGACAGAGGGAATACAAGTGAAGAGCACATATTCACTACAATAGTCATATCGCAGAAATGGAGAAAGGTAAGAGACATCACATTTAAGAAAATAGAGACGACAGGCTAGCAAAGTCCACCAGATGCAAGGCAGAATAATTTGACTATGAAGAAGTAGAGCAAGAGTGGTGGCAGAAAACGATCTATCTACCAGCATCTCTGTCCTACAACAACAATTCCTTGTTGAACCAATAACTTTGCACATTTGTTGTGAATCCTTCCCCGCTCCCCATGGTTTGCGGAAACATCAGCGGGGACCGGGGAGAGTCTGCGCAGCGCTGCTAAACCACTAGTCTAACTGAAACAACTCGAGTTTCCTGGTGATATCAGAAGGTGAGTCATGTTAAGGGAAAGTGGATCATAAGTTGATGTTCTGTTTGTGAAAAAATATAAAATCAATGTCCTAAACGTTACAATGTGGTAGTATTTGGTTCATTAAATTAGAGTATATACACCTATAACAGTACTAAATCAGCATGATGACAAGATAATAAAGGCATAGTATGTTCATCATGAGAGAAAAATGCACTAATATTCAATCCTCGCAACATTCTGAAGAGGGTAAGTTTACCCTCATGTCACCAGTTTTTGTTTATTTGGGTTTGTTAGCTGATGTTGGGTTTCATCTCTAGCCTACACCAACTTGCTTGGGAGTAAGAGCATCTCCACTCGTTTGCCCTCCCCACGCCGAAATCCGGGGAAATTTACGTCCAATCCGGACGTAAATTTGGCGTGGGGAGGAGTTGTTTCCCAGCCGCGTCCTCAGGCGAAAGCGACGATGTAAATTTGAAAAACTTAAACTTGACAAACTACGGCTAAAAACGGGCGAATTTAGACTAAATTTAATGATATTTACTATATAGAGGCGAAGTTCATACATAGAGGCGGCGACTATATTTCGAATTCGGCTAGGGGAATACAACTTAAATTATAAAACACAGCGTTACATGCCTAAATGGCGGTAGAACACCGTGTAGTCACCGCCGTCGTCATCGCCGTCCGAGCCGTCGTCGAACTGCGGCGGCGCGGCGCTGCTGCCCGGCGTCTCCCCACCGAGCGGCGATGGCTTGTACCATTCGTCGTCCGAGCGAGGTCGGCGACGAGGGACGGCGGATGGAGGTGTTGTGGCGGAGCGGCGAAGTCGTCGGTGGCGGTTGGAGCGCGGCGCGGCGCCGGTGCGCGGCGGCTGGGTCCATCAGCCGCCGCTGCGCTCGCCTCCTCGCGCTCCCGATCACGCCTCGACCACTCGGGCGCGCCCTCGGGGAGGCGTTGTCGGCGGGCACCAGGTCGTTGAGCGACCCGCGACGCCGGCCGCTTCCTCCGCGCCGCCTCCTCCTCGGCGAGCTTGTTTGCGGCGTTGGCGCGGCGGCGACGTCCTCGCGCTTCCTCTTCGCCACGCTGGGGAAGAGGGCTCGCGGATGACGAGGCGCCCGCTGCGCCCTCGGTCGGCGGTGGTGGAGCGCCGGCTCCTTCTTGACGCGCCGGCGTCGACGGAGCGTCGCCTCCCTTTCACCGCGCCAAGGACGGCCTCGCGCCGATCCGGAAGCGACGGGCGGCAGCCATGCCGTGGCTGCGGACGTTCCCCGGCGGCGGCTCGCCGATGCCCTCGATGCGGGGGCATCGTGAGCACCGGGAAGTTTCCTCCTCGATGTGCTCGAGGACGTTCGCCCGTCCTATCCGGCGCGCTCCACCGTCGTCGTCCCGCGTTGTTGCGCGCGGCGGGCGGCGGGCCGTCATAGGCCGCCGGCTCGCTCCCCGCCGGAGGAAGTATGAGTTCCACCGCGTGTAGTTCTCGGCGAGCGGAGTGGCCTTAAATAGGCGCGGCGGGCGCGGCGGCCCGGCGATGCCGCGTGGAAGACGATGCGTGCGCGGATGACGATGCGACGGCATTAACTCGCCGCGTGGAAGCTACGCGTCCGGCGAATGCTGACCGGCGGCAGGCTTTTACAGCGCGCGGAAGACGATGCGATGAGGACGATGACCGGTGTCTCTCGCCGACAAGTTGGGGCCACCAGACGCGCGGGAAGTTTCCTCGCCGTTTCGCGCGCTTTTCTTTCGTCCGAGTCCCCAGAGCTCCCGGGGGGGGATGGCGTGGGATCGCCGGATGAATTTAGGCCCAAATCCGGACGAAATCGAGGAGCCGGCGGGCAATTTCGCCGGATGGAAAAAACGTCGTTCGGGGGCCTAGTCGGGGAGACGAGTGGAGATGCTCTAAAGGCTTC
This sequence comes from Lolium multiflorum, assembly GCA_030979885.1. Taxonomy (NCBI): domain Eukaryota; kingdom Viridiplantae; phylum Streptophyta; class Magnoliopsida; order Poales; family Poaceae; genus Lolium; species Lolium multiflorum. Next base: position 137,142,917 of record CM061747.1, on the reverse strand, counting down.
GTTGTTGCTGCTGTTTTGTTGTATGGGAAATCTACGCCGGGAACATCCGTAGGCAGCTCCAGAGGCTGACCTGCAAGCCACTGTGCAGGCGTCACACTGAGTTCTTCGTGCCACAGAACTCCCCTTTGTTGTAAGTGGAGTATGGAGAAATTGTACCTCAGTAGTTCTATGGCTCTCAGGTTGGGATAACTGGTACGCGGATGAGGAAGAATTGATGGCTACTAATTTGGCAAGAATTATACCAACAGGCTTCATAATCAATAGATAAACCACCATGCACAAACCAGCCGGCAGACATCCAGCACAACTTTAATTTTCTCACACACGCGAGACCCGATTGCTCACTGGCACTAACAAAGACGGTCGAAAGTGCACAAAACTTTAGAGCTATCTGGAACTTACCCCCTGCTTGCCGGGGATGGTGCAGTGCCAGACCATGAGGTTCACCGACCCGTCGGCCACCGTCTCCGGCTTCGCGACGAAACCCTGCGAATCAGTGGTTCCAGATCAAGACCCGAATCTTACCGGAGGGAGGAGGGGGTGGGGGTCGAGGCGAATAGGGAAGGAGCGAGACGGTACGGACATGAGGGTGGTTCTTGCGCCAAGCCTTGCGCTCCTCCGCGAGGCGGCCGCGCGCGATCCCTCCTCCCGACATGGGCGGCGGCGAGGGAAGCTGCTCTGGCTGCTCTGTGTCTATCAGTTTGGGGCTTTGGTTTCGGAGATTCGCAGATGAGGACGAGTTGGTTTTTTCTTCTTCTTTCCTCGGTAATTGGCAAAATTGTTCTTTCTAGAAGCGGAAATAGTGATAGCAAAATCGGAAATTCAATTCGGCTCCCGGGTGCGCAGGCTCCCTATACAAACAAATTATATTTTGAGTTGTCGAAAAATTTTGACAAAAAATTCTACATGTACATCTCCATAATATATGTGCATTCGTCAAGTTTCACGAAAAATCAATATATTTTGTGTTCTATGTAAAAAAGAGAAAATTTATCTTGTAAAGCATTATTTTTAGCACTAAGTTTTATCTTTTTACACACGTCATATGACAAGTCCATTTTTATGAAACAATTTTGTGAGCGCGTAGCATGTGAAGATGTACGTGCGAATTTTTCGTTTCAATTTTTTTGAAATTCAGAATATGTGTAAGATGAATTTCAAAATAGAGGGAGCATGTGCTCCCATGTTCCAAAACACCACTCCCAAATTGCCAATAAAAGGAAGTGTTTATTATTTACCTAACGACCTCTTTTGCCAAGGCTAGGGTGGCTATTACTCTCGAATAATATGCACCCTAATTTGAACGTGAAGACGGCTAGGCGGCTAGGTAGATGGCAATGTAAACGGTACACGCTTGTATTTTCACTGTATTTTATTTATGTATGCTCGTACTTCTATCGTACTTGATGATTATATTCGAGATCACATAAGTATAGACTACTTTGATTTTACATATACTTTTGTTTACCCTTCAGAGTTCGCAGTACCTCAACTTCTGTCCGTCCTCCGCCTCGCAGATGCTAGGAAATTGGTTGGCAGGTGTCAGAAAAAAACATAAGCCACATATCCAAAGATAATAAAAAACAAAATACGGAAAAAGGATAACAATACGAAACTACAGACTATTATCATACGGCCTATTAGCTCAGCTGGTTAGAGCGTCGTGCTAATAACGCGAAGGTCACAGGTTCGAGACCTGTATGGGCCATATTTTTGCTTAATTACGCAAAATTCATGCAAAAAACAAAAACTATAATTTGGCTTCGCCCGGGTTCGAACCGGAGACCTTCAGTGTGTTAGACTGACGTGATAACCAACTACACCACGAAACCATTTTTGTTTAACTGGCATAACTTCCTTTCAAGACAGTATTGTGCCAAACAAAAATAAGTGTCTACTCTTTAGCAAGGGCTGCATCGTTTAAATTTCACTTGTATCTCATATCAGCAAACATGATTGCCACAGTTCTCCACGGTGAGTTGTATCTGGTACTCCGGGACTAGCAGTAGGAAGAGGATGGTCACCTTGACGTAGTCGCAGAACCAGTCAGGCGTGAAGCCCGTGCAAGTGTGTCAAGATGCATGGCCTGAAACTGCAAGTGTGTCTTTCTCGCGGCACACGATTCTGGGCTGATCTTATGTATGTCACAACCTAACCAAGCAAGGTTACGAGAAAGAGTACAAATAAGAGGAATTACATCAGGAGGGATATAAATAGATGAGTAGTCAAAGAAGTAAAGACATTAATTATAAAGAAAAGGTCAGAATCCAATCTAAAAAAGGTTGGTCCAAAACATGTTTCACTCTATGCTGGTGTAGTGATAAATCATTTTCTAATTGAAACTTTCATCTAGCAAGTGAAGACATCTGGTTGTCGAAGATGTGGTCATTTTGCTCCTTCCTTATGTTCCAAGCAGTAGGGACAAATAGTTCCAGCATGGAGAGACATGTAATGAGCAATCCTACTCAATCCCAATCAAAGGCCGTGTGCATCATCATGATGCAGAAGCCGGGGTTTTATTCCTCATTTCGGAAAAAAAAAACTCAATCCCAATCTTGTTCCGGTATGAAGAACCAAACGAGCAAGTGAAGAATAGATGGCCTCTGGATTGTAGCACACTAGTGTTGAAGAGAACACATACCAACTCTTCCTTTACATCACATCCTTGGCGTTTAGCAGGTCCATGAAGAGTAACTGAGCAAAACTTTAAGCTTGAGGAGGCACTTAGATTTCCAGATAGTTTACATGCCCTTCTCATCTGAATTGGCTCCAAACATGAACTTATAAATATTGCCCGAAGAGTAATTTGAGCTACCCAAGGAAAATAACCTTGAACGGCCAGCTCCCGGGGCGGAGGCGACCGCGATGGGTCTGAAACCACGGCTGGGGTGGCCGGAGGGCGCCGGCGGAGCCAAGGGGCGCGAGGCGAGGGCCGCTGTCGCAGGTGAGGGATGCGGGGCGGGGGCCGCCACTCCCCATCGCCGCTTTTCTGCGCCGTCGACGGCTGGGGGTCGCCTGGTGCGGCGGAACAACTGGTTTTTGCCGCTGCTGTGGGAGAGCGATTCGGAGGGCTCGTTGTGCTCGGAGGAGGAGGTGGTGCGTCCCCATGGCCCGATCGCAGTCAAGCTGGGATGGTTCCTCCCGCCGTTGTTCGGTGCTGGCGACGCCACAGTGGAGGAGTGCTATGCGGCGACAGAGGTCTCCACGCCTGGGGCGTGTGCGACAGATCTCAACCCCGCCCAAATTTCATTGCCTCCCAAGTAATATACCACCTCACTCCGCTTAACATCCCGCTTGGCACCATAAAGTTCATCAACAAGATTGAGAGAGCCTTCCTTTGGTCCGCCAAAGATTCCACAACCGGCGCCAAGTGCAAAGTTAATTGGGACACCGTATGCCGCCCTAAGAAGTTGGGCCTGCTCGGAATTCTTCACTTGGGCAAGTTTGCAACGGCCCTTCGCCTTCGTTGGCCTTGGCTTCAACGAAAAGACCCGGATAAAATTTGGGCGGGGTCTAGTAACCATTGTACCAAGGAGGATATGGAAATTTTCTACGCTCTTATCGGCATCTCTTTGGGGAATGGCAACAAAACCCTATTTTCGCAAGCTCCTTGGCTCGATGGGAGGAGACCTCTTGATGTTGCCCCCCTAATTTTTGACTTCTCCAAACGCAAAAATTGGGAAGTCTCCAAAGCCTTGGATGAAAACTCTTGGGTGACGAAGATTGACCTTGAGAAGAGCTTCACCATTCACCACTTTAACCAATTCCTTGAGCTTTGGACACTTTTGTCCACCATCCAACTCAACGAGTTTGTCGAAGACGACATCTCTTGGAGAGTTACCCCCAACGGCCAATACTCCGACCAATCCGCCTATGAAGTGAAATTCTTGGGTTTGATCAAGTCCGCTATGTATGACACGGTTTGGAAGGCTTGCGCTCCGCCCAAAGCGAGCCAAAGCTAAATTCTTCGCTTTGCTCATCACACAAAATAGAGTTTGGACGGCCAACCGGTTGGCCAAATGAGGTTGCCTAATTGTGGTCTTTGCCCCCTTTGCAAGCAATGTGTTGAATCGGTTGATCACCTATTTGTGCATTGTCGCTTCTCCATTCGGATTTGGAACCTCATTGTGGGTTGGCTTGGGTTGACCGGCGTTGACACCTCCCTATGGGCCGGCCTAAGCATAAAATATTGGTGGGTTATGATGGCGGCCGGGAGTCTTCCCAACCGCAAGGCCATGTCTTCTCTTACTTTAATCATAACATGGGAGATTTGGTGCGAGCGAAACGCGAGAGTCTTCCGCAACAACCATGCGCCCGCACTGTTGTCTTTGATAGGATTAGGCGTGAGGCTAGGCTTTGGGTCTTAGAGCATCTCCAGCCGCGTCCGCCAAAGCGGCCCCCAAAGGGATTTGGGGCGTGCCGGACAAAAATTCGTTCCCAGCCGCGCGCCCCAAAGGCCCTTTCCGTATGGCGCAGCCTAATATGGTGTCCGGCGCCCCGAGCCCGTCCCCGCTCCACAGGGGACGCTCCGGGCACGTCGGACACAACGAGAAACGAGGCAAGGAGACGTGGGCACGACGCGTCAGCGAATCATGAACGGACGCTCAACCGCCGCCTACCTAGAGACGGTGCAGTTGCTGGGAAGGGAAACCGTCGCAGTGGCAACCACGTCGATCGACGCGCGAACCGCCGGAATGGAGCGCAAACTCCGCGGTAGATCAACCGCCGCTCTCTTCGATATCTGCGCCGCCATTCTTCTGCACTAAATAAGACCCCTACGTATGCTCTTTCTGATCTACAACCAGTCGACGCCATTCATCTCTCCTCTCCTCTCTCACAATGAGCGACCGCTCTCTGCCATCAGACACCGACATCGAGGGGAAGCCGCCGGGATGGCGCCATTGGTGGGACAAAGTTGCAACGCCTAGCAGCGATGGTTCCCCGCCGCCGGACAGCAAGGAGGAATGGGAGGCCGACGAGGAGGAGGCCGAGGAGGCGGTGGCGGCAAGGGCCCGGGTGAAGGCGGAGGCGAAAGCGAAGGCGAAGGTGCAACCGGTGACATAGGCATCCCCAATGGGCCTGCCAAAGATGGTACCCGGGGTTTACTGAAGGCCCAGAACTCGAAGAATACGAAGACTCGGAAGCCCATTTAATGGTTAGGAAAGATAGTTTGTATTAGGAAAGATAGAGACTTGTAATCTTACGGGTTGGATACGAATCCCTCCCGAACTCTGTAATCTCTGTATCACGAAACCCTCGGCTCCGCCTCCTATATAAGGGGAGTCGAGGGACAAAGCATCAATTTCTGTCAACAGAACCCTAGTTTTCATAATCCGAGTACTTTTCGCCTAAACCTTCGAGATCTACTTGCCCTCTACTTCTAGCAAAACCTAGTCTACAATCTGTAGGCATTGACAAGTTAATCCCTTGTCAATTGGCGCCGTCTGTGGGAATTAGAGGCTGCAAGGATCTGATCTCGATGGCACGTTCAAGATCTTCGACTTCATCGACAGCAAACGCGATGGATCGAGGTAACAAGGAAAAACTGATCTATTCAATTTTATTCCTCACCCGCCCTCCCGTATGGATGCATGTGCCTATCTGGAGGAGCCCATCGTCATGACGTTCGGAGAATTCCGATTTGGCGTCAACAAGGAAGGATCCTATCGTCTCGAAGTTCCGATCTCGTCGGAATTTTCAGCGGTCGACTCCAACTTTTCGTCGGCCGACGAGGTTTTCGTCGACATACTTCGTCGACAACAAGGCAAGCGGAAAGCTCGCCAAGATCTTCGAACACATCCTTCGAGTCATCTGCGGACTCCTTTATAAGCAGCGACTCCGACACGACTTCAACTTCATCGACAATCTGCTGCCATCGGAAAGGTCTTCACCACTCTATATGATGGTGTCACCGGTCCCGACAAAAATCAATGCACAAAATATCATCGGATCTATGTGGTAGAAGGGCAGGCACATCAGACCCGCCAACATCGAGAGCTTTCGACGAATTGGGAAATCCATACGTCGATCCCGATCTCAGACATGGTCTAGGCACCAAATATCCTGGATCCACAACTCGCGCAAGAGTACAACTCCCAAAGCGCGTGGGATAGGGCCGCGAAAGCCATGGATGGTTCGGAACCCATGACCAACACCGCTACGTACGGGAACTTCAAGCATATCAATATAGACTTGAAGTAAGCGAGAGAGTTGGAAAAACAGACACATCCTTGAATAGGAGAAAGACGCTCGCATCAGCGACGGAGATTTAAGTCGCCTTTCGGAAATACGGAGATAGTCACGGAGAAGCTCGGAGGAGAGCAATGTCTCGCAAAAACATACCGAAGAAAGAGGAAACATAATCCAAAATCTCGACATGTCCTTTATGTCGATCGATGAGAGAGGAAATATCATCCCGAAAACGCGGTTACATGGCAACACAAGCATACATCTTGGCATCCAGACCACCTGCTGGAGACCCGAGAGAACCATTGTTCAATATGGCGATGGCCGGAGTAGGAGTTATGGGAACGGCGTTTGCAACAACGCCTCCCGAAGAAAATCCCAGACAAAATAGTCCACGACACACCGCAGTTCAAGACCCACCACGAGCAAGTGGAGCAAGAGACCGACAGTCAAGTAAGAGTGGACGACGCGACAAGAAAGGAGGGACCGTCGGTACTCGCGAGCTTGCCGACGAAGATATGTGTGGGCTCCCATGCTTTACGAGAAGAGTGCGAAAAACTCGAGTCCCAAAAGGGTTCAAGTTACCAGAGAATTTCAAGAAGTTCGACGGCTGCAAGATCCCGAGGTTGGCTCGTGGATTATCTCGAGATGGTGACGATAGGAGGAACCAGAGCAACAGCTATGCAAAGTATCCAAGTTCACGAGTGGTGCCGCAAGATCTTGGATAAAAAAACTCCTCCATCGACACTGGGAAACCTTTGAGGACATCTTCGTGAAGAACTTCCGATCCACCTGCAAAAAACCCGCGTCGTTGGAAGAATTACGAGCGTGTCGACAAAAACATGACGAGTCGATGAGAAAATATATACAGCGGTGGAACATTATCAAAAACTCGGCAGAAGATATATCTGACGAGAGAGCAATAGATGCGTTCGTGGCGGGAATCCGACGAGGGACTTCGTCGAGGACTTGGGAAGAACTAATCCCAGGACAATCTCAGCGTTGATGGAAATCGCTAACAAGTGGGCAGATGGAGAAGACGCAATATACAACAAACGACACAGGTCGCCAGAAGAGGATCGTAGTCGAAATTACCAAAATAGAAGACGATTTTCTCGCCAGTTCTACAACAACGATGCTCCTGGCCATATATCGGCTGGTTTTCGGGAAACCCTGGAGGAAATAGTCGAGATGATTATCAAAGGAGCAACGAGCAACAAGGCGACAATAGAGGTGATTTCGCGGCAACAGACAAAATAGTGGACCAAGGATTCAAAGACCTTACGTGTCTCCCGGAGATGATGAACGGTCCGTGTCAAATGCACTTTTACCTCGACAACAATGGAAAGAGACAGTCGGGACATCTCCGAAAAGACGCAATTTTCAGGCAATGTTGCGAGCCGCAGGAATCGCAAATGCCCAAGCAAATAACAAAAATCCTCGGGAGCCAAGGAGCGAGATTCACCTTCCACCTCCTCCCGCAATAACCGAAGAAAATCGACACCAGCTCAGAATAGCGGCGGCACCACAACCACCCCCATATGTCGATCCCAATTCCAATGGCGCAGTTTTAATGATTCAGAAAGCTAGGCCGTCCAACAGGGCGCAGAAGGTCATATCTCGACAAGTGTTTATGGCAGAAAAGATGCCTCCACCAACGATCGAGTATCTAAATTGGTCGGGGCAAGACATAGGCTTCACAATTGCGGATCATCCGCAGCAAGTTCCTCGACCAGGACAATCAGCACTTATTCTACCCGCAGGAATTGCTGGGTTCGACGTGTCGCGAGTTTTCATAGATGGTGGCAGTCTAAACCTCATGTATGCGGACACATTGAGGAAGATGAACATATCCCTGGCAAACTTGAAACCAACGACACACGTTTTCATGGGATCACACCAGAGAAGCCAAGTTACCCATTGGGTAAGATCAACCTCGACGTTCATTTGGAACCCGAGAAAACTACAGGATAGAGAACCGGAGTTCGAAGTTGTGGATTTCCGTCGCAATATCACGCTTTGTTGGGACGACCAGCTTACGCCAGGTTCATGGCGGTGCCGCATTATACATATCTGTTGTGGAGGTTGCCTGGGCCTAAGGGACCTATCACGTCAAAGGAAGCTTTGCGGCCGATAAATGCGACAAAGATTTCCATCGTATCGAAACTTTCGGGATGCAAGCGAGAATATGCGGCACCTAGGCTCACCGATTATGATGCCAGAGGTAGGAAGATCTAAGGAGCCAACTTTCAATATAAATAAAGATTCAAAAGAGGTACAGATCCACCCAACAGATCCAAAGAAAACGACGTCCATTGCTACAAACATGGATGTCGCATAGGAAAGCGCTCGTCGAGTTCCTCCGTGAGCAACTGGAAAATCTTCGCATGGTGTCCAGCCGACATGCCAGGAGTACCCAGGGAACTTGAGCACCACCTCAATTTGGATCCTCTTGCACGACCGTAAAGCAACCTTTGCGGCGTTTTCAGCCTAGCCGCAAAGCTATGTTATCAGAAATAGATCGACTCAAAGATGCCGGGTTCATCAGAAATATCTACAGAAGCCACATGGGTAGCTAACCCGGTGATGGTGCCGAAGAAACACACAATAGTCCTTCGCATGTGCGTCGACTTTACGTGTCTCAATAAACATTGTCCCAAGGATCACTTTCCCCTCCCAAGGATCGATCAAATCATCGACTCCACGGCAGGATGTGAACGTCTTTCCTTCCTGGACGCATATTCTGGTTATAACCAGATCAGATTAAAAGAAGAAGATGAAGCCAAAACAGCGTTCATCACACCTTATGGCGTGTTTTGTTACAAAACAATGCCCTTTGGAGAAAAACGCGGGAGCAACATATCGAGCGGATGATGCAGAAGTGCCTAGCAACACAGATCGGGAAAAATGTACAAGTCTACATCGACGATGTCGTAATAACATCAAAGAAAGGGTCAACGCTGATTGAAGATTTGAAGGAAACCTTCGACAACCTCGACAAGTTCTGCCTCAAGCTGAACCCGACAAAGTGCTCTTTTGGAGTACCCGAGAACTTCTCGGGTTCTTAGTATCGGCAAGGGGATTGAAGCTAATCCCGAAAAAATACAGGCCATCGTCACTATGAGAAAGCCAACAAAGTTGAAGGAAATACAACAGATTAACGGGGCGAGTCGCAGCTTTAAGCGGATTCGTCGCGGAGCTAGGAGAAAAGGCTTGCCGTTTTATGCGTTGATCAAACAAGGAGAAAAATTTCAATGGAACGAGGAAGCGGACAGAGCTTTCGAGAATCTCAAGCGAGCAATTTCGACACCGCCAATATTGGTGGCGCCAAAAGAGAAAGAACCTCTCCTCTTGTACATTGCGGCCACACAGTGGTCAGCACGGCCTTAGTGGTGGAAAGGGAAGAAGAAGGTAAGCTTCATGGAGTTCAAAGGCCGTATATTTCATCGTAATCTTTCGCCATCAAAAGCGGTACCCGCAATATCAAAAGCTAGCATATGGAGTATTCACGACAGCAAGAAAATTGCGGCATTATTTTTCGGCTCACCCGAATAGTGGTCAATGAAGCTCCCTTATCAAATATATTGAACAATCCAGAGGCTACGGGTCGTGTCTCCCTTTGGGGAATAGAACTTTCCCCTCGGGACATCACGTATGAAAAAGAAAAGCAATAAAGTCGCATCTTACCGATTTCCGCGAGTGGATGGAGCTACAAAACACGGGACCCCATTTATCGAGGACTTGGACCATGAATTTCGACGGGGATTGGAAGGAGCTGGAGCGAGCGTAATCTTGGTATCACCCGAAGGCGATAAGTTGAAATATGTCTTGCGGATGACGTTCCCAAACGCGTCTAACAATGAAGCGAATATGAAGCGCTGATACATGGGATGAAGATGGCGAAAGCTGCGGTGCGACACGACTAAAAATTTTCGGCGACTCACAATTGGTGGCACAGCAAGTCATGAACCAATGCGATGCGGTCAACGAAAGTATGATGGCATACAAGGAGGTGTACAACGAGCTGGAAAAACTATTTGATGGTTGCGAGGTAAACCACATCGGAGGATGAGCAATGATGAAGCCGACGTTCTTGCAAACATCGGGTCCCAATGCCTTGCGATCCCTCCAGGCGTGTTCGGGAAGAGATTAGCGAGAGATCAACAAAGCCAGCAAAAACAAAGGAAGAAAGAGAAACCCTCGAGGCCAAAAACAAGATGAAGAAGAAGAGCAAGAGCTAGTCATGATGGTGCAAATTCCATGGATGCAGGCTTACATATCATACATCTTAAGGAAAACACTACCCGACGATCCTTGAAGCAAGGCGAATAATCAGGAGAACAAAAGCCTTCATTGTGGTCAAAGGGGAATTGTACAAACGAAGTATCTCGGGAGTGCTACAGAGATGCGTCACACCGAAGAAGGAAGAATCATCTGAAAGATGTGCACGAAGGGATATGCGGGCACCACGAGTAGCAGAGCTATCGCAGCTAAGGTTTTGAGCAGGATTTTATTGGCTCACAGCAATCGAGGATGCAAAGGAAATAGTGCGCACTTGTGACGCGTGTCAAAGGTTTGCGGCAAGACCTCACTCACCAGCAGCGGAACTTATGCCAATCCCGCTATCTTGGCCCTTTGCTCAATGGGGTCTCGATATGGTGGGCAAGTTGCACAAAGCTTCGCCAGGAGGATATGAGTACTTGCTGGTGGTGTCGACAAATTTACCAAGTGGATAGAAGCGAAGCCGATAAATTCACCAGATGCAACGTCCGCAATAAAGTTCGTGAAGGACATTGTCTTTCGCTTTGGAGTACCTCACGGCATCGTCACAGATAAGTAACTTTACATCCAAGGAATTCAAAGCATATTGTGCGAAGTGGGCATAAAGCTAAGTTTTGCGTCTGTCGCACATCCACAGACCAATGGTCAAGTCGAAAAAGCCAATGGCATCATCTGCAATGGCATCAAGAAACGCCTGGGACCTTTGGAAAAAGCTAGGCACACTTGGCCGAGGAGTTACCAAGTGTTTTGTGGAGTATTCGAACGACACCAAATACAGCGACAAACGCCGTTCTTCTTGGTCCACGGAGCTGAAGTCTTGCAGATAGAAATAGAGCACGATTCTCCACGAGTCGCAGTATGACGAAGAAACTTCGAGAAAAGCTTTGGAGGACGGCGTCGACGCACTCGACGAGCTCGCGATGAAGTCTGTCGCGAGTCACCAAGTACCAGGACCTGAAAAACTATCACAGTCGACGATTGCGGCCAAGATCTTTCCAAGTCGGTGACCTGGTTCTACGATTCAATCAAAAAAGCCATGAAAAACTCGAGTCACCATGGCTAGGACCATACATCGTCACGAAGTGATAGAAGGAGGAGCATACAGAATCAAAGACAAGAAGACAGGGATTGACGAGCCAAATCCCTGGAACGTGGCACAGCTCGGCGTTTCTACGCCTAGGTGTCGAAAATATAGTCCTCCTTTGTAAAGCTACAATGTACTGAAACGCCCAGTTTTCGGGCACTCTTTTCCTTTTCGGGGCACCGAGTGGGGCCGGGAAGGTTTTTAATGAGGCGGGCTCGTGGTGCTGCAATATAATAAAGATAGTGGAATTATATACTTTCTTCTCGACAAGATTAGGGGTTTTCCCTACATGATACAATATATATATAAACACAGTGTCGACAAATGCAAAAGAAGTATCTGGCCTTGGTAAACATACCTCGCCAAAAACAAAAAGAGATATAAACAAAATAGTGATCAACAAAAGACTCGGGGGCTTGCACCCAAAAAATAGTACACAGTGCATATTATCTTGCCTTGGGACAACCTCGCATTATAATAAACAATTGCAATCAAAAAACGCCCGGGGGCTTGGCGACAAAAATAAAATGACTTTACAATATAGTTCGTATACAAAGGACTCAAACTTCGGAATAAGTTCGTCTTCAAGGATTTCCCAATAAATTGTCTATGGTCAAGCGCTCATTATTTACAGCACGGGTACTATGCTCAGCGTAGCTACCTTTCACAAAGAATTCGGAATCCATCCGAAGAAGTTCATCCATCATATCTTCAGCAACAGGCGTAACAAGGTCATCATATTTGCCGAAGTTTCTCCTCTTCTTCGACATCTTCTTCAGGCACTTTGGAACAATCTGCCCTACATCCAACTTCGGGTAGCAAATCTTTACCATGATCATCGCAAACCTTGCGCCAGCAGCTAGTTGGGCTCGTACAAAGCCGTGGATACGAGGAGCATCTCGAAATTTGTCCATCAATGCAGGAAGAGTCTCTGGCATCTTATTACGAGGAAACATGGTACCATAAACCAGGGCCAAAGTCCTTGTACAGAAATCCAGATACTCGCGAACCTGAATCGCACGGTCTTGAAATCTCACAATTTGGCGAGTCCGTTCGGGTGTGCCCCAAAAAGTCGACCCATGTTCACGCGCAAGCCGAAGAAGAACATTGGTACGAGCTTCAACACGCTCATCTTCAGTTGTAGCGTCCAAAAAGCACCTATTGTTTCTCAAAACAATTCAGTGAGCAATAAGGAGGCAAGCAGCAAAGGAAAAGAAGCAAGATAGACAATGAAAACTTACCCGCCATATCCAAGCTAGCATCTGTTAGCAGTTGGAGCATAGAATCCTCTCGAGACTTAGCTGCAGTGGCTTCAGCAACAGCAGAATCCTTTTCAGCAATGACAGCTTGTGCTTGCTGGAGTGCAATTTCCTCGGCTTCAGATGATTTACGAGCCTTCTCCATCAGTACAAGTGATTGCTTCTTCACGTACTGAAGTTGGTGGCGAAGTTCATCCAATTCTTGCGGCAAGGAATCTTCGACAGGCGAAACATCAGCAGGAGTTTTCTTTGTGGGAGAAGAAGGCGAAATATTGGAAGGACCAGGAGCTGGCGTATAATTGTCAAAAATCAACTGGCAAAGAGAAAAATTTCGACATCAATCAATGAGCAAAGATAGATTTCCATTCATCTCCATAAATATATACATGTCTATTACAAAAGGAAGGACCTCCTAAAGGGATACTGAAGCAGTTCTCGACACTACGGCGACAAAGCCAAAAGACAGAGGTACGCTAAAAACAAAAAGCAGAGGCATTCAACTAGACCTCCGGCTTTGACGAGCTAGGAGTTGAAGATGGCTTGATCCCGATGTAAGCCAGGATTTTCCTCGTGTTGGGCTTGGCTGCCTTAATCAAGGATCTCCACCTCGACTGTTCTATTTGCTCCGTGTTGCCAACCTTCGACCAGTCGATAGACTGTTGGCTATCAGCAACTAAGGCGACAGTGTTCTCCACGGCAACCTTCATATTTTCATGGCGCACCTTTAATCCAAGATCTTCCGCCGGATTGAAGCACTTGGCGAGGTCAAGGAAAGTATCGGGTTCCTCTTTCCTGGGGAAGAAATAAGGAAAAAGCCGCGACAACCCTGCTTTGGCCTGATCAATGCCTGCGCGTGCCTCACATCCATGAACTTCGAGAAGTGAAAGGGCATCAAGCAGAGGATCATTGACAGGCTCATCAAGTTGAAACTTCTGAGCTGTTTTAGCTGTCACGAAAGAAACTTATTGAGTAAACAAAAGAAGTTCAGAGAAGGAAATACACAAGATATTGAAGTGGTACTTACAAACGAAGCGGCGACTTTGCGTCGTTACACGCTTAAGGATTGCCTCCTCGCGAGCAGATTGGGCAGCTATGTGATCGCCCAGAGAAGTTTCGGCAGTGTGAAGCCTCTTTCGAAGATCTTCGACACCAGCAGCACCTTGGCCTTGTCGGCCTCTGCTCGCGCATCAACAGCATCCGACTCAGCCTTTTTGCGCGCCTTTTCACTCTGCTCTAATTGCTGAGCAAGTGTGTTGGCACGCTCATTGGCTTCCGCCAGTTTCTCTACAATAAAAGATAAATATAGTTACAAATTTCGACAACAAAGAAGGAACAAAAGAACAGAGGCAAAAAGAAGCAGAGCATTACCTTCAGCTTTACTCGCATAATCACGGTACCCAACAAATTGGGCACCGATGCGAAGAAGATCCTTTATCACAGGTTAACAAAGAGAAGAAAAAGAGAAAATGCAGGTATGAGAAAAATATGGTGACAGATAAAAGAAAACAAAGGAAGTATAAAACATCGACAAAAAGTTAAGAACTTACATCTTCCATGAGAGGATTAGAAGAGCTACCCAATTGGAGAGTAGGCTCCGAGATAATCTCCGTCCTTGCCCTTTTCGGTGAAGGGGCTCGGGGGCTCGACGGAGGAGTAGAGGCGCCGAGGTTTTGTTGGGGAGGCGAGGATTCTTCTCCCTCAACTCGTGGCTCTGAAACAACTAGGGTACGTGACGTACTCGTTCGAGCAGCCACGTCCAAAGTTGGCGTTTCTTCGTCCTCATCACTATTGAAAACGAGCGGCAGTATAGAGAGCAAGGCAAGCAAAAATTCTTCGAATAGGAAAATACAAAAGACAGGGAACTTACGAGCTGATGATACTCGCAAGATATGGGTCATAAGCTGCCTTTTTCGGTAAAGGAGCAGCTTCTTCGGGTTGAGAGGTCCCGGAATCCTCGTCGACATTTTTCTTCCTTTTGCCCTTCGGAGAAACAGCAGGAGGAGGAGATTGGGCCGACGTAGTCTCTTCAGAAGCAGTACCCGCAGATTTCCTGGATTCTGCGGGTTCATTCACAAACGAGGGGGCCTCCTGATTGTCATCAGAGACAATGGCCCTTTCGTCGACATCTCCACCTTCAGGAAGAGGAGGAAGCGAATCCATAGAAGGATGGTTCTGTCGAAATATAAAGACATAAAAGAAAAATATATATGAGCGAAATATCAAAACAATGAGGTGCAGGAAAAGAATGGAGCAAGGAATAATATCGTGAAGACAAAATACCTTGGGTAGAGGATTGGTGGAGCTATATGGTTCCACGCCGCAAGATGAAGGAATAGGATCCCTCTTGTTCAGCGAAGTAATTCTTCG
Source organism: Lolium multiflorum (assembly GCA_030979885.1). Taxonomy (NCBI): domain Eukaryota; kingdom Viridiplantae; phylum Streptophyta; class Magnoliopsida; order Poales; family Poaceae; genus Lolium; species Lolium multiflorum. Next base: position 137,127,740 of record CM061747.1, on the reverse strand, counting down.
AACAAGTTTCTCCAAATCCTTCACAGAAAGATCCTTCGACAACCTGTTGGCGTCCTTCTCGCCACATACGTCCAAAGGGGATTTTTGCGAGCCTGAAGAGGCTGTACTCTAATCCGAAGAAAGTAGGCGATAATTTGGACACCAGAAAGTTCTTTTCCTCGAAGATTCTGCAGCTCATGAATGCGAGTCATCAGCGTCGCCTTTCTCTCTTCTTCGGAAGCTTCACATCCCAGGGATAGCGGCGCTGAATTTTGGCGTTTCCGTCAAAAGGAACTATGTTGTGCTCAACGGAGTTGGCATCTTCCTCGTGAATGTAGAGCCACCTTCTGCGCCATCCTTGGACAGAATCGGGGAATTTGACGTCGAAGTAATCAACGTCATTCCGGACACAGATAACAACTCCACCTATGTTATAAGTGGTGTTGTGGGAGCCATTGCGGCGGAGGCAGAAAAGGCGTTTCCAAAGAGCCCAATTTGGAGCAACTCCAAGGAAACACTCGCACAATGTGATGAAAATAGAGACGTGAAGGATGGAATTGGGGGTCAGCTGGTGTAGCTGAATCCCATAGACAAAGAGAAGACCGCGAAGGAAATCATGAATTGGGGCGGAAAGGCCGCGGATGAGATGATCAACAAAACTAACCCGATACTCCATTGGAGGGTTGGGGTAGCTCTCTTCCTTGGGGAAGCGGATGGCGTTCTCTTTCTTCATCAAGCCAAGCCTCTTGAGCAGGTTGACGTCCTGGTTCGAAACCTTGGATCTTTCCCACTCCGCGTTTCCCAGATTCGCGGCGGCCATGGATGAATCAGGAGTGCTGTGGCGAGTGAGACGTGTGCGTGGTGGCATCGACCGCGGACAAAGCAAGGCTTGGGTGTGCGGAAGATCAGAGTTGGGCGCAGGAAGTTTTTGCAGAGAGGAGAACAGATGTGCGGCGAAGAACTGGACCGAGGTTGAAGAAAGGTTTATATAGGGTTCAGATGCAGAGTGCACCGTTGGATGAAGAAATCGTGTGATGAAAAATGATCTTATCAATAGAAGGGTAAAAACGTATTTTTACTGGAAAGTAATGGAACAGGCGTTACCATACGTGCGCCGGAAAAGCGGAGGACGTGTGTCCCCACTCGCACGACGTGTCAACGTGGTGCGAACAATGGACCCACAGTACAGGAAAAATTTCGACTATTGATAGAGATGAAGAGAATTTGACAAGGGACAGTATGTCGACAAGAAAAATAAAAAGAGAATGGCGACAGGACAAATCATTCGACATACTCTTGGAGCTTTTGATCAAATACAAGTTTTTGCCCAAATGCTCGGGGGCTACTCCCATCGGGAACGCTGGTCGCGCACCCGATAGATATGAAAATATCGAGAAGGATTATAAATATAGCGACAAGATGCAATAAAATGTTGAGCCTACAACCAAGCACAAGTTCTTGGCTGTAGCCTCGGGGCTACTCCCATCGGGAACGCTGTTCGCGTGCCGATGAAATTTGTAAAGAAAAAGAAAGAAAGATAGAAAGGCAAGAGAGTATATTTCGAGTTATACCTAACTCTACATATATTCCCATCGGGAAGACAAAATAAGTCATCAAATATGACTCAATAAAATGTGCTATTCCAAAGGCGAAAAGCACTCGACAATATATTCTCGAACGCCAAAGTTGCGATCAATTTCTGAATGCCGCAAAATTGCGAAGGTAAGACCCAGATCCGTTCTGTTGGGCGTGGCATCGCCAAAGACTGCGCTCGCTACTTTTATCCGTATCAACAGATACGAAGAAAAATCCTAACGGACGCGTTAGGTACCGATAAATTTGGGACTCGACGAATGGTAAGACCTTAAGCGGCGCCTGTCGAAGTTTACACCAGTATCCCGAGATCATGTCCGGGGACGTGATCTTGAAGTAGGTTTTGCGGATTGCCACTAGAGCGGTTAACTAGTACCGTCGGATGAACTAGCCCCAACTACCGTTATCCTGTACAAAATAGTGTTTGCATATCGAAAGATTATATGACGAGTAAAGTTGGAGATTTTCCCTGATTCTTCGATTCAAGAAAAATCTCGGGGGCTACGACATAGGCATCCCCAATGGGCCTGCCAAAGATGGTACCCGAAGGCCCAGAACTCGAAGAATACGAAGACTCGGAAGCCCATTTAATGGTTAGGAAAGATAGTTTGTATTAGGAAAGATAGAGACTTGTAATCTTACGGGTTGGATACGAATCCCTCCCGAACTCGTAATCTCTGTATCACGAAACCCTCGGCTCCGCCTCCTATATAAGGGGAGTCGAGGGACAAAAACATCGATTCTGTCAACAGAACCCTAGTTTTCATAATCGCCGAGTACTTTTCGCCTAAACCTTCGAGATCTACTTGCCCTCTACTTCTAGCAAAACCCTAGTCTACAATCTGTAGGCATTGACAAGTTAATCCCTTGTCAACCGGCGAGCACCGTCGACGACGAGGGGGGCACAAATTCCTCTGACGCGTCGAACGACTCCGGCTCTTCGGAAGAGGTGACGAGCAGGAAGTGCCACTGAGAACGACGAGGCGGGGCCATCAAAGAAGAAGTAGTTTAAATTTTTTTGCTCAAAGTTTTTATATGTAATTTGTTTATGTTTTTTTGAAGTTTCTATATGTAATTTGTTTCACCGCTTTGAAAATTAGTACAACGTTATTTCTTCACCGTACCTACAAATTTCTTCTATCTATTAAAATAAAAATACATTATTTTAAAGTTTTAAGGGCGCGTTTGGGGGATGCGGCTGGGGAGCGATTAGGGCCCTCAAACGAGGCACAAAGGAAAAAATGTCCCCCAAACGTTCGATCCGGCGCCGTTTGGGAGACGCTTTGGGGGACGCCGGCTGGAGATGCTCTTAGCGGGTGTGAAACGTTTGGAAAAATTGATGTCGGGAGAGTAACTCGTGTATCCATAAACCTTGTATCGGTTTTGTAAACTTGCTAAACATCTCCTTAATTAATAGAATGGGGCATATTAGACATGTATAATGATATGTATCCAATATGGTGTAGTACACCAATTGGATACGTATCCAATCTGTACAAGCCACGGTGGAGGCTCTTTCCACCAATATAACACGCAACCGAACCCTCGAACAAGGGTATCGTTCCTCCCATAGAAGATTACATGGTATCAGGCCCCTCCCTTCCCTCCTAGCTGCCGCCACCAGTGATCTACTCTCACCGTCGTCTCCTCCACGATACTCCAAGCTCCGGACGTTGACATCAGGTCTCCCTCTTGATCCCCCCTGCTCGCTATCTTCCAGGTCTCCCAAAACCTCCCCAACCCGACCAGATCCCACACCGTCCCAACCCTAAACCCTTCTCCGCCGATCTTCTTCATGGCGTCCTCTTCGTCTACGACAGCTGCAGCCATCATCGGCGCGCCACCGGCCACCAAGTTGACCCGTGCCAACTTTCTGTATTGGCATGCTCAGGTTCTCCCTACCCTTCGTGGTGCCTGTGCCATGGGTCTACTCGACGGGTCAGATTCTGCTCCGCCTGAGGTTCTTGAGGCTGAAGATGAAAACAAGAAAAAGGTGTCCATCCCCAACCCTGCCTATGATACTTGGATCACCCGCGATCAGCAGGTGGTCAGCTTTCTTGTCAATTCTCTCTCCGAAGAAGTTCTTCCTCATGTTTTTGGCTGTACACATGCCTCTGATGTTTGGCGTGCCCTTCAAGAACTATACACCTCTCAATCCAAGTCGCGGGTTTCAACTCTCCGCGGTGCTCTTACCAACACAAAGAAACAGGACATGACCGCTCAACAATTTATAACCAAGATGAAGGGATTTGCCTCTGAACTTGCTGCTGCTGGCAAGCCTGTTGATGATGATGAGTTGAAAGACTATATCCTTAATGGTCTCGATGGGAATCTCAATGCTCTTGTGGCTGCTATCAATGCTGTTCCATCCACTTCTCTCAATGACATGTGTTCCCAATTGTTATCCTGTGAGACTCGTGATACTATGTTGCTCTCTACTGGACAATCATCAGGCTCCTCGTTCATGTCTTCGGTTAATGCTGCTCCTCGCCGTCCAAGTCAGGCGCAGCCTCGGCCACCACCTACTCCTATGCCATATGGATATTCCTCGCCGCAGCCACACCCATATCACCCTCCACAGCAGCCATATACACCTCCCTACAACCCTCCACAACAGCCCTATACACCTCCTTATTCTCCCTATCAACCTCCCATGATGCCCTACCAATCCCACTATCCCCCGCCCTCCTACCAGCCTCCCCTTCTTCCCCTCCCAAATCCGCCCTATGCCCCAGCCAACCAATACAGACCCCCTCGCCCGCCTCAGCAGCCTCAAGGACGCCAAGAGCCGGCGCGGCCCCAACCTCAAGGGCGTCGTCCAAAGGGGGGGGCGCAAGGAACAGCGTGGACGTGTTGCATCACCTTGGCAGGAAGGGGTCTTCTGTCAAATCTGTAAGAAAGAGGGTCACTCCGCCTATGAATGTTGGTGGCGTTATGGGGATGACAATGATGATGATGATACCTCGAAGGACACCAAAGGTGCATATGGCGTCGATACAAATTGGTATATTGATACAGGGGCACACATCATGTCACAGGCCAGCTGAACAAACTCAGTGTCCATGACACATATCAAGGGCGTGATCAAGTTCACAATGCTAGTGGACAAGGTATGTACATTGCTCATATTGGTCATTCTACATTGCACACCCCCCATAGTTCTATCCAACTTCGTAATATTCTTCATGTTCCAGATGCTTCTGTGAGTCTTCTTTCTGCACATAAAATTTCCCTAGACAATAATGCCTTTGTTGAAATTCACCCTTTCTTTTTCTTGATTAAGGATCAGGCAACCAAGCAAGTCGTGTTTAGAGGTCCCTGTCATGGTGGCTTATATCCCCTTGTTCCAGTTTCGTCGGGGTCATCCAAGCATGCACTAGTCACCATCAAGCCATCATCATCCACGTGGCATCGTCGTTTAGGGCATCCATCCTCTTTTATTGTTCAGCAAGTTCTTAGGAAGAATAATCTTTCATATTCTCCAGAAATAAATTCTTACATATGTGATCCATGCCAACAGGCCAAGAGTCATCAGCTACCATATCCTGTATCCACTAGTGTTTCTACAGTTCCTTTGGAACAGATTTTCTCTGATGTATGGGGTCCCGCCCCTCTCTCTGTAGGCAAACATGCATATTATGTAAGTTTCATCGATGATTTTAGTAAATTTACTTGGATCTACTTGCTTAAGAAGTGTTCTGATGTTTATCAAGTGTTTCTTGATTTCCAACAATATGTTGAGCGCCAATTTAATCGTAAAATTATCACCATGCAAACTGATTGGGGTGGTGAATATGAAAACTGAATGGCTTTTTTCAACGCGTTGGCATTGCTCATCATGTTTCATGTCCCCATGCCCATCAACAAAATGGCTCCGCTGAGCGTAAACACCGTCATATTGTTGAAGTTGGTCTTGCTTTACTTGCCAACGCCTCCATGCCACTCAAGTTCTGGGATGATGCTTTCATTACTGCCACCTTCCTCATAAATCTGCTTCCTATAAAGGTGCTCAATCTCTCCACTCCCACTGAAAAACTTCTTCAAGTCAAGCCCAACTATGAGCCTCTACGTGTCTTTGGTTGTGCATGTTGGCCTAATCCGCCCATACAACAAACACAAACTCTCCTTTCGTTCCAAACGTTGTGTGTGATGTCTACGGGAGCTTCTATTCTTGTAGACAGTGTTGGGCCTCCAAGAGCAGAGGTTTGTAGAACAGCAGCAAGTTTCCCTTAAGTGAATTACCCAAGGTTTATCGAACTCAGGGAGGAAGAGGTCAAAGATATCCCTCTCAAGCAACCACTGCAACCACAAAGCAAGAAGTCTCTTGTGTCCCCAACACACCTAATAGGTGTACTAGTTCGACGAAGAGATAGTGAAATACAAGTGGTATGAATGAATATGAGCGGTAGTATAGCGCCGAAAATAGCTTGCGTGCGATTGATGGTAGTAATATTGCGGGAAGTAAACATGCGGTAGTAATTCAGCGGTAGTAACGGTAAAAAGTAACAAGCGCGATAGCGATATTTAGGAACAAGGCCTAGGGAATAGACTTTCACTAGTGGACACTCTCAACATTGATCATATAGAATAGATAAATGCATACTCTACACTCTCTTGTTGGATGATGAACACATTGCGTAGGATTACACGAACCCTCAATGCGGAGTTAACAAGCTCCACAATTAGATGTTCATATTTAAGTAACCTTAGAGTGTAAGATAGATCAATACGACTAAACCAAGTACTAACGTAGCATGCACACTGTCACCTTCATGCATATGTAGGAGGAATAGATCACATCAATATTATCATAGCAATAGTTAACTTCACAATCTACAAGAGATCATGATCATAGCATAAACCAAGTACTAACACGGTGCACACACTGTCACCTTTACACACGTGCAGGAGGAATAGAACTACTTTAATAACATCACTAGAGTAGCACATAGATAGTAGTGATACAAAACTCATATGAATCTCAATCATGTAAAGCAGCTCATGAGATCATTCTATTGAAGTACATAGGAGAGAGATTAACCACATAGCTACCGTACAGCCCGAGCCTCGATGGAGAACTACTCCCTCCTCATGGGAGCGGGCGGTGATGAAGATGGCGGTGGAGATGGCAGCGGTGTCGATGGAGAAGCCTTCCGGGGCACTTCCCCGCTCCGGCAGGTGCCGGAACGAGAGACTCTGTCCCCGGATCTTGGCTTCGCGATGGCGGCGGCTCTGGAAGGTTTCGCGTACCGTGGCTTCCTCCTCGGGGTTTTAGGTCAGGACCTTTAAATAGGCGAAAGGGGCCTCGGAGGGGCACCAGGGTGCCCTCACCAACAGTGGCGCGGCCGGCCCGGCCCGCGCCCGGGTGTGGTGTGGGGCCCCCTGGCCCATCTCTGGCCCCTCTTCGGTGATCTGGAAGCTTCCAAAAATAGGAACCTAGGCGGTGATTTCGTCCGAGAAATATTTCGTTACTAGGATTTCTCCAAAAACAGCAGAAAAGCTTCATCTTGTTAATAGGTTAGTTCGAGGTTACGTTCATAAAATAAAACATGTAGGTATCATCAATAAAGTAGCATGGAACATAAGAAATTATCGATACGTTGGAGACGTATCAGTGTGTTCCTTGGGTATAGCCCCCGTCATAAAGGAGTAAAATGTCTAGATGTCAGCACAGGGCGAGTTTATATTTCTCGAGATGTTGTATTTGATGAAAATATCTTCCCGTTTGCATCTCTTCATCCCAATGCTGGTCGTCGCCTCCGCGAAGAAATAATGCTTCTCCCAGACACTACACCATCACTGGCTTCAGATGATAGGGGTGTGCATGCTAATGATCAATATTTGCACATTGTTCCTGTTGTTGATCCTCCGCAGGTTACAACACAATTTTCTGGGCAAAATTCTGGTGAAAACAGTGCAAACAGCACATCAAATGATGCTACAGCCGAAGCACCTGAAACAACAGCAGCTGGCGCCGATCCCAATGCTGCAGAATCTGTCTTGGATCACCCTCCTGATGCGCCTGCCGCATATTCGCCTGTGCGCGGCAGTCGACGCGCTGCACGCGTCCCGTCGCCGCGCTCCCGCTCTCCTCCCGCGCGTGGCGAGGAATCTCCTCCGCCTGACCTGTCTGCGAGCGCCACGTCGCCGCGGTCCCCCGGGCCGGCTCCCTCCCCTGCTGTGCGGTCCCCGGAGCTGTTCCCTGGCTCCCCGACCGTGGACTCTCCGCTCCAACGAGCGTCCGCCACGTCGCCTGGAGACTCTGCTCCCTCATCATCACCCGACCAGGTGCCTACAACTACCAGTAGCAGCTCTGTTCTGCCTGACGACCTGGTTCAGGTTCCACAGCCTGGATCTTCTGTGCAGCCTCCTCCTGCTACTGGGGTGCAAACACGTCTCCAACGAGGTATACGACAACCGAAAAAATATACCGATGGTACTATTCGCTATGCTTTACTCACATCTACAGGAGAACCAAGAAATCTCTCTGAGGCCCTTACAGATGCACGTTGGAAGCTTGCCATGCAAGATGAATATGATGCTTTACTTGCTAATCACACATGGCACCTTGTTCCTCCAAGCTCTCGTCGCAATATTATTGACTGCAAATGGGTTTATCGTATCAAGAAAAATGCGGATGGTACAATTGACAGGTATAAAGCACGTCTTGTTGCCAAGGGTTTCAAACAGCGGTATGGCATCGATTATGAAGACACCTTTAGTCCTGTTGTCAAGGCTGCAACCATTCGGCTTGTTCTTTCTATATCAGTTTCCCGAGGATGGAGTTTACAGCAGCTAGATGTAAAGAACGCGTTTCTACATGGTGTTCTGGAAGAGGAGGTCTATATGAAACAACCACCTGGTTTTGAGTCTTCCGCTAACCCAACCTATGTTTGCAAGCTTGACAAAGCATTATATGGTCTTAAACAAGCACCTCGAGCATGGTACTCTCGCCTTAGTTCCAAGCTTCGCATGCTTGGTTTCTTTCCATCAAAGGCCGATACTTCGCTTTTTCTTTTTGACAAGCAAGGTATCACTATGTTCATTCTTATTTATGTTGATGACATCATTGTGACAAGCTCCTCTGATCAAGCCATTTCCGCCCTTCTTCACCATTTGAGCTCGGAATTTGCTCTTAGGACCTTGGTGATCTTCATTTTTTCTTGGGTCTTGAAGTTCATCGGAAGTCTGGTGCTCTTATTCTGAATCAAGAAAAATATGCTACAGATTTATTGGATCGCGTTGGTATGAGTTCCTGTACTCCTTGTCCAACACCACTATCCACCACAGACACGCTAACACTGTATGATGGTTCTCCTCTTGGTTCTGAGGACATTACGAGGTACAGAAGCATTGTTGGTGCACTTCAGTATCTGACCCTGACCAGGCCTGATATTTCATTCTCAGTAAACAAGGTTTGCCAGTATCTTCATGCTCCTACAACTTCTCATTGGACGGCTGTCAAGAGGATTCTTCGATATATTCATGGCACTCGCACTATTGGACTCACTTTTCTGCAGTCCCCCTCTACATTACTTAGTGCGTATTCAGATGCAGACTGGGCTGGTGACCTTGATGACAGACGGTCTACTGGAGGATTTGCCATTTTCTTTGGTCCTAATCTCATTTCCTGGAGTGCCAGAAAACAACCTACTGTCTCCAGGTCTAGCACGGAGGCTGAATACAAAGCTCTTGCCAATGCCACTTCTGAACTTATTTGGCTTGAAACTCTTGTTCGTGAACTTGGTGTGGTTCTTCGTGAACGTCTAAGTCTATGGTGTGACAATCTTGGTGCTACATATCTATCTGCAAACGCAGTTTTTCATGCACGCACCAAGCATATTGAGATAGATTTCTTTTTTGTTCGAGAACGGGTTGCTCGCAAGCAACTTGATGTTAGGTTTATCTCTAGCAAGGATCAGATTGCTGATGGTTTTACCAAACCTTTATGTGTTAAGAAACTAGATGAGTTTAAGCGTAATCTGAACCTTAGTCCGGCTCAGATTAAGGGGGGGTATTAGACATGTATAATGATATGTATCCAATATGGTGTAGTACACCAATTGGATACGTATCCAATCTGTACAAGCCACGGTGGAGGCTCTTTCCACCAATATAACACGTAACCGAACCCTCGAACAAGGGTATCGTTCCTCCCATAGAAGATTACAGGGCAAACCTTTTGCCCCGTTTCGAAAAAAAAAGTCAAAACGAGTTAGGTTAGTTGTAGCATCTTTTTGGCGAATTAAACTAATTTGAACTAGCTAGTGATTTAGTGGGCTTATGCGGAACGTCAGCAGCTATGCACTTTGGACACGCGAACATCCAAGACATACCAAGGAAAAAACATCGTCAACTTTGCATCAATGCCGGCCACTGATGGGATCGATCCCTCACTCATCGGTACACCAGACCAGTTGGTATATGCCTAGCCAGTTTGACCTAGCTTATAGCAAATCATCCGACGAGACGCCAGATGTCCATGGTAAGAAGACGCAAAGCTCGCAACTTGCAAGTCGGCCAGGGCAATAGGGCTTAGCTAAGCTACCTGGGCTTAGCTAAGCTACCTGGCCCCCACGGACCGGCGACGATGATCACATCCACTGGGAGGCTCCAGCCTTGTCTGCGCTCGCCGTTTTGGAAAAGGCACGCGCTCTTTTCTTGTTTCGGCACCCGATATATATGATCGATCGAGATGAAGATTCGATCGCGGTCACCGCTGATCGACGGAAAAATTACGCGGCCGTGAGACGGATGTGAGATTCCATGTAGACTGCCGTCGGCTGCTTTATTCGATCGGCTGCTAAATCAAGATTTAAGATAGATGGATGGGTGATTGGGTGAGATTTTCCGGGATCGTGGAAGATAGCAACGGTTACTTTCCCATCTAAGGTTCCGCGATTGTCCATCTCGACAAGAATAACTTTGCTTATAGTGTCAGAGGACGCGTGGGGTTGTGTATCCCATGGAACTCCTGAAATCTGGTTAAAGTTTTCCTGTTTGTTGGTGCGCTTCGGATCTGGCTCTTCCCAGTTACCAGTTTGATCTTTGACGATAGTTATTGCTCTGGTGCGCTAGTGTTTTAGGGCCTCAGCATAATGTATTTCTGTTTATCAACTAGAACAAGCTATACTATGATAAGTTTTGCCCGGCTTCGGTAATAGAAGGCGAGGACGTCGGCACGTCTTCGGTTCGTACCAGTATCTGTAATCGTTGCTAGGTTGTGTGAAAACCTTTTTGTAATTTTTATTATTTTTATGTTTTGTTGCTACAATGGATTTTATCAATAGATGGGTGAGCTTTTCCAAAAAAGTTATTTGTGTCCTTCACAATATTTTTATTTTGGGGAAACCACGATGTTTTTTTAGGGAACATGATATAGATTGCTGAGGAGTGAGGATGCTTAATTATGGCATGTACATTGGTACAGAATCTCCCCTTATTTTTATACATCATCTAGAAAAGACAATAGATATGTCATCTTACAGTCATTTCTTTTTTGATAGAAAGAAAATGTTGCACTTTATTGATCAAATAACATCGTTACATAGTTCAGCCCAAATGCAATCTGGGATAACGGCAACAAATAAATTACAAATAGAGCGCTCAGACGAGTGAGCTAACCGATGTGCTATGATATTCAAATTACGACTAATATGCTTGAAAGACCATGAACAGAAACCTTTCGACAAGGTCTTGATATTGTTCACCACAAGGCCAACCATTGACTGGCTGGCAAAGAAATGCGTTAGATGATAGATAAACAGCCTGCGACCAAGATCATGTTTAAGTATCCATTTCTAGCAATTAATAATAATTAATTAAATTTGGTAGAAAATTATGTTGCTAAGAGAAAACATGTGATATAATGGAGAAAATAACCTCCTCTTAGTTTTAAAAAGATAATCCCTTATTAGTTAAGGAAGACAACCTTGTTTTTATTTTCCTCTTCAATTAAGCAAAAAATCTAACGTGACAAAAGTGTTGACACCATTCCATTGCACATGCACCTACGACCATACGCTCATACACAAGTTTCTTCAAAAGGGTATCCGTACCTGATGTCAGTCGTACTATCTGCTAAACACTAGCTGCACATTACACATATGAAATGCCATGTTGATAGTTTGGATTCTCTCGAGGAGAGCTTTACCTCTGCACAATGCCAGCCCGCGGTTCCAACTTTGGGACCAACGTGGGAGGTCACTACCACCACTGTGCAGATTTTCATAGACCAATCACTGCTCACGTAGTACGTTTTCGTAACCGGCACATGACTTCAAAAGGAACGAGCTGCGTGTCAGCCAGTCAGGCACCCACGAAAAAACTCTTAATTAGTAGGACACTTACCATAATTGTATGGACCACAAATCCACTAACTGCTATTTTAAGCTGCCTAGTACGTGCAATTCTCAAAAGAAGTTCTCAGTGGTTTTGCACGCTCTCATGCACAAACACAGCAAACTTGCAGAGGAAAAGATTCGAGATTGAACGTTTAAGAAGTTTTATGTGGTGGACAATAAATCCTTTTTGACAAGTGCGTGTAAAAATATTATAACAACAAAAAGTAAGAACATCCGAGGGTGGACATGTGAACACCAGCGGGATAACCGTTTTGTAACTTAGGTGATAATATGGAGCCAGGGCCCGAAATGCGTTATAACCGACGCGAGATCTAGCAGAGAAATATACTTTTATAATAGAAGAGGTCCATGTTGCCTATCACCCTACTACTTTTGGGACCTATGTATCCTAGTATTGTAACATACTATAGATATCTGACTATCGTCGCATGTTATCACAATTCTTGTATACTTACAAGAGACGTTGTACACTTCCATGCAAGTGAATCTCGAGGCCATAACATATGTACAGAAAACCAGTCATAACAATCCGATTAACTAATTTTCTAAGTTAGTCGCAGTAGCAAACAAGTCGGGTCAATACCAAGGAGGAAGTGAACATCCCAAACAATCAAAAGTGGGAAAGCCCATGCATGGTAGATACAAAGAATGATAGACTAACTTAGAAGGGCGAAGAGTAGGAATATTATCGTAGCCTCACAAAAGTGAGAATGCGAGAAACTGTGGCAGCATACGTAAAATTTTTCAGCCCTTTCTCTGTTCACATATTATTACCCTACGCCCCTACCTAAAGTAGCTCGTTCCACAATGATATATGATAGCAAGGCTAAGTAGGAAAGTCCGGAAGAAAGAAAATGCTAAGGACATGTATAATGGGGTGACGTTAGATTTCCTTTACGGCCTTCACGTAGGGTTTTTATTTCTTAGTTAGAGGAGAGAGAATAAATAAAGTGAAAGTTATCTTCCCTTGGCTAAATGATGATCCTTTAGAAAATAAAAGAAGATTACATTGTACCTTGTGTCTTCACTTATTAACCTAATTTCCTATTAAAACTAATTGTTTCTCGTTAATTGATATAAGAGATAATGCATTGTATCACTTATATTTAGTATCTTCTCTAGACGACGTGGACGCTAAAAGAAGGTTGGTCTTCTCAACCATTGTACATGCCAGCCTGCAAAAGAATTCTGAAGATGAATGGCAAAATACAAGAGGGAGAATTATTAATATTTGCTTTGTGCAATGCAATGATGACAGGTAAGCATGTCGCCGGGTGGCACTTTACTCTTGCAGCTTGCCATTTGGGGTGTAAATAAAGGTATATATCAAGATACGGGCCGCACCATTTGCACAATAAAAATAGTACCAACAACTATGAGAGAGAGAGAGGAGATGAGATGTAGAGAGGAGAGAGAGATTTGCGCCATCTGCCATAGTGTACTTCTAACTATTTATATATATATTATTATTATTATTATTATTATTTATATTTAATTAATTTAGTAGCAAAAAGTAACAATATATATGTTGTTAAACCAGTATATTATAATACTACATCTCAAGAGGGGTCTTGCGATACTAATTTGATGTCACAGATGATTCTATTTTTCTTATAAAGTTAGTCAAAGTTTAAAATAATTGACATACAGCAATGACTAGAGGTACACTTATTTGTAGACAGAAACATTGCATGTATGAAATCATGGATTGGACTGTCCTACACGGCCATTTAAGGCGTGATTGGTTGGTTGGGTCAATTTTGTGTGGGGCCATGGCGATGGGAATACCGCTACGTTCTCTTAGTTGTTTCCAAGACAATTACAAATAACAAATAACCACCACAATAATGGGTAGGTTAATAAAAAACCACCACCTTTAATTTTTTGATAGAAAACCACCAATTTGAAGTAACAACGACTTGTTGTCAATGAATTAAACACAAAAATGACAGCTGGACCTCCACCATGTTAGGCTGACGTGGCAACGCGTAAACAGTCAGACAAGCATTAGACTATTATAAATTATGAGTGTTTTTGTAAATTTGATGTGCCGACATGTCAGCCCCCCTCTCTCTCAGATCTTGGCCCACTTTCTCCCTTTTTTCCTTATTCCATTTCCTCTTTTTCTTCCATCTTATTAATTTTTCTTTTATTATTCCTTTTTCTTATCCCTTGGGAGAAGCACCACCACCCCTCGTTGGCATCACTCCCCTTCCCTTGCGCTGCACCGGCCAGCGCTGCCCCACCCCTACAGCCTACTCGCTAAATTTCTGCAAGAGCTTAGAGGAGACGACATGGATGGCCTAGGCGGCCGCCGTAATATGGGCACGTCATGGGGAGGAGTTCAGCGACTCCCACCCCCACGTCGAGGACTCTGGAGGACGGCGGGGCGACCCCCACGCCTTCGTTTTTCGTGATTTTTCTTTCATCAAGAATTAGTTCAAATATATTAAAACTATTTATATATAATTAGCATCATTGGAAAATGTTTTTCAATACGAATCCAACTATAATTATACTAATTACGTACATTATAATTAAGATCTATTTGCTGAATATTTTAGTCAAGGTTCATCTTGAAATACGAACCCAATGAATATAATACTACCTATGTACATAAAATGATATCTCAACTTACCAAAATATGAACGTATATAGGCATATTTTACTGGAGTGTGGCGTTTTGGAGGCCGAGCTACATGTAGGTCTTTATTTCCAAAGACCAAAAAAATGTAATTCAAAATTTCAAAAAATCTAAACAAAATTCTAGAGGTAGGCAATAATGTATGAAACTATGGTGCAGAATCCTAATGCAAACTGATTTGTATTATAGGCTACATGAAATTGATAAAATCCGACAAAATTAGTAGTTTTTGAACGTGTACTATTCACTATAAAATTTGTTGGAATTTGTTATTTTTGTGTAGCCTAGAATATAAAACAGTTTGTATCGAGATTTTACACCATTGTAGTATACATTGACTATCTGTAGAATTTTGGTTCAGATTTTTAATTTTTTTGAAATACAGATTCTAAGTGTTTGAACATAAAGGAGGTTACGTGTAGCTCGGTCTTTTTGACAGTCACTCCAGATCGTACTGGTTGCTACGTGACAAAGAGGCCCTTCTTGGCGGGTCTCCCGGACGCCTCTGCTGTGCCCAAGGTCCTCCACGCCTGCGTGTCGCCATCGGAGAGCCCCGTCCGTACGGACCCCGGGCGTGAGGCTGACTGCCTGCTCCACCCTCGTACACTAGTGTGGGCCCTATTTTTACCGGGATTGGGAACCCTGCTTCGGTCTTCGGTGCTGCTGCATCATGGTGTAGGCCCCAGCGATAGTCTCGATGGACATATAATCTTGTACCTATAGACAATGATGGATGGGTCCTCCGTATATGGGGCCACTTTTTCAGCCAGCTTTTGCTGGGGAATCTGGGATTCGATAGGAATTGTCGCTTGTAATAAAAGTTTGACACTGATTGCCATCACGGGAAGGCAGACATCATTCTACCGTACTCTATTTGTCCTTAAATAAATAGACATCTAGCTCCAAAGTTTGTTCATAAAAAGTGTAAAAGCATTTTGCAGCGCGTTCTGTGTTTCGTGCAGGATAACATATTCACCTTGGACAGAAGCTCTAAATTCTGGAGTGTAAAACTGGGTAGTTAATCGCGCGCTCTTTCCAGCACGGTAGATATAGTGCACGAGATAGCGCTTTTGTAGCGCGCTCCACTTTACAACACCAGTTGCAGCATCTGTTGGAGCATCAATTTGCGCCTCTCGCGCGGTAAACTAGTCACTTTTTTTTGGATACAGCGCCTGTTGGAGATGCTCTTAGCTTATTGGAGGTGAAACAATTAAGGAGGGGAGATGCATGTTCCCAATATATTTTTTACTCCATTTTATAATTTGTTTTGAAAAACCCCCATATAACCTTACGAGACTTTTTTTATGGTTTAGTACTAGTACTTGTAGCAAAAACAATTTCACCAAGGAGTAAATATGCAAGGTGGATGTTTCAAGACAAAAACCATCGAAACAAGCATTCCCCCTGCTATACAAATATAGCGACCATAAGATGCAATTGTTGGCCAGCAGCACAGTCTAGCCCAAAGGATATAAAAAAGAGAAAAAAATAAAGAGAAAAAACAGTGCCAACAACGACATACTGACGAGGTGAAAATGAACTGCAACTGTTGTGCCCTCTGTTGTCCCGCCATACTCGTAGTACTCCGAACGACCGCATACCAAGCAACACCTTCGAAAAGGAATGTGACGATGACAACGTTGTTGCCCGTACTGGTCCTTGGGTTTCCACAGTACTCGGAAGGGACTAGGGAAGGGGTACACCTGACACCCTTTAGGAAGGATCGACGAAATACATTAGCCAATATGAGAAGTAAACACGTCAGTCAGCCAGGTCTAAAATCCACTTTTCATTCTTATTGCTTTCTTTTTGAGTCCTAAAAAATAATTTGCAATTACGGAATCCTATCTTAAAGGCCATCCCTATATTTTACTAATCTTAACGGAATCAAAATTTCATAAGATGGGAATTAATATCCGAGAGAGAAAGAAATGGCAGCACACGCAGGCGTCACTGTGTCGGTGTCGGACGAGCCGAGATGGATTACTACCAAATAACCACTACCCGACCACTCCGAAGCACTCCATCCAACTTGCCGCCCACCATCGTGCGCCATCACGGTCTTGTCGCCACCTTCTTCTCCCTGCGGTGGCCGTGCCGCCGAAACCTAGAAGGCGGAAGAGGAGAGCACAACGTAGTCGGGAACAACAACATCGCCATCACAGATGGAGTGCTTCATGTCTTCTCTTACTTTTCAGCCTTTCTGTTGGTGGTGCATGTCTACCGTGTGCATCTTTGATGTTTTGTTGTCTTACCAGGCTAGGTTTATCTACTTGTAATAGTTTTATGCTTGAATACTGTAGGATAACGTTGCATAGAAAACAAAAAATTTCCTACCGCGAGAACGCAATCCAAGCCAAGATGCAATCTAGAAGATGGGAGCAACGAGGGGATGAACGAGACTAACCCTTGAAGATTTCCAAAGCCTACAAGAGGAGGCTCGTTGCTGCGGTAGACGATCACTTGCCGCTTTCAAAGCGTAGAAGATCTTGACGGTGCCACAATCGGGCAGCACCTCCGTACTCGGTCACACGTTCGGTGTTGATGAAGACAACGTCCTTCTCCCCGTTCCGCGGGCAGCGGAAGTAGTAGATCCTCCTCGGAATCCGGCAGCACGACGGCGTGGTGGCGGTGGTGGTGGAGATCTCCGACAGAGCTTCGCCTAAGCTATGTGGGAGAGAGAGGTAGGAGGGAGCTAGGGTTTGGGAGAGGGGGCGCCTAGGGCAGCCTTGAGGGTGCGGCCATGGTGGTCTTGGTGTGGCCGGCCAGCCCCCCTCCCTCTTTATATAGGTGGAAGCCCCAAGGATTAGGTCAAAAGTCTCCGAATAAGACCCCAACATAAGACCTTCCATATGACCAAACCTAGGGGAAGTGGGACTCTTTCCTTTGGTGGGGTGGCCGGCCACCATGGGGAGGAGTCCACTTGGGACTCCTCCTCCCTTAGGCTGGCCGGCCAAGGTGGGTGGAGTCCTGGGACTCCACCTTCCATGCTTATTTATTCCGGACTCTTCTAGAACCTTCTAGAACCTTCAGAAAATACGGGATCATTTTCAAACCTAGAAAATGACTTCCTATATATGAATCTTATTCTCCGGACCATTCCGGACCTCCTCGTGATGTCCTGGATCCCATTCGAGACTCCGAACAAAACTTCGAACTCCATTCCATATTTCCATATCTACTTAAACGACATCAAACCTTAAGTGTGTCACCCTACGGTTCGCGAACTATGCGGACATGGTTGAGTACTTCTCCGACCAATAACCAATAGCGGGATCTGGGATCCATAATGGCTCCCACATATTCAACGATGACTTTAGTGATCGAATGAACCATTCACATACGATACCAATTCCCTTTGTCACACGATCTTTTACTTGTCCGAGGTTTGATCATCGGTATCTCTATACCTTTGTTCAACCTCGTCTCTGACAAGTACTCTTTACTCGTACCGTGGTATGTGGTCTCTTATGAACCATTCATATGCTTGCAAGCTATTTAGACGACATTCCACCGAGAGGGCCCGGAGTATATCTATCCGTCATCGGGATGGACAAATCCCACTGTTGATCCATATGCCTCAACTCATACTTTCCGGATACTTAATCCCACCTTTATAACCACCCATTTACGCGGTGGCGTTTGATGTAATCAAAGTACCTTTCCGGTATAAGTGATTTACATGATCTCATGGTCATAAGGACTAGGTAACTATGTATCGAAAGCTTATAGCAAATAACTTAATGACGTGATCTTATGCTACGCTTAATTGGGTGTGTCCATTACGTCATTCATATAATGATATAATCTTGTTATTAATAACATCCAATGTTCATGATTATGAAACTAATCATCTATTAATCAACAAGCTAGTTAAGAGGCTTACTAGGGACTCTTTGTTGTTTACATATCACACATGTATCAATGTTTCGGTTAATACAATTATAGCATGGTATATAAACATTTATCATAAACATAAAGATATATAATAACCACTTTTATTATTGCCTCTTGGGCATATCTCCAACAGTCTCCCACTTGCACTAGAGTCAATAATCTAGTTTACATATGTAAAGATATAACACCTTGATTTTCTGGTGTTTTATCATGTTATGCTCACGGGAGAGGTTTTTAGTCAACGGTTCTGACACACTCAGAAACGTATGTATTTTGCAATTCATTTGCGTCTTCACGCATCACTCTTTTTCCAAATGAGTCGGCATTAAATATGTTTGGTCTTCTGGTGGAACCTTAATTCCGCGGTCTGAAATATGTCACTAATATTGTCAAACACAATATAGCTTCAAAGTTCGACACTATCGGAACTACACCAAGTTCTCAAAGAACCTCTTGACTTAATATCCTCAGTCATTGTCAAAGCAATGACATATTCTGCCTTCTTTTGTAGAATCCGTCACAACATTTTAGAACTCTTCTAAATCTAGCATTGTGCTACCTTTTAAACAACACTTAGCCTAATTGAGATTTGAAATTCATTTTTATATGTGACCAAACTAATATCGGTGCAACATTTTACAGCGATTTGTTTGTCATTACCCCGTACAATATATTTATATATCCTTGATTCTTCTGAAGTATTCAAGGATATTCTTACTGTTGTCCAATGATCATCACATGAATCATTCTGGTATATGCTCAAAACACTTTAGAGCATAGGACATCTGATTATGTACATATTATATGTGATCTATAATCACTCATGTGTTTCAACTCATTGAGTATCATATACACTCAAGTCTTGTTAAAACTTAACATGACAAGAACATTTTCTTAATATTTATATATTGAACTACTTCAATATCCATTCTATGTACTTTGACTTAAACTTATTATGTGTTTCAATCTATCTTCATAGATCTTGACACTAAATATGTTTCAGTCCATATCCTTTCATTGAAATTAATTTCTCAATGAAACCTTTTAATCAAGTATATAATTACATCATTTATAACCAACTATATGTCACCTACATAAAGTATTATAAATACGTCTCAGCGCTCCCACTTAATTTCTTGCAAATACAAGCCTCTTCATCGTCTCTTGATGAAATCAAAAACTCTTTGACTATTTCATCTGGTGAAGATTCCAACTCCGCGATACTCACTTCATCCAATTGAAGTTTGTATACTTATCTAGTATTCTACGGACAGGCAAAACTCTTGGTTGTATTTTGTATACACCTTTAATACATACTTCTGATAAGTAATGTATTTTGCCATCCTACTAGCATATCTCATAAAAGAAATATGTAGTGATTACTAGAATAAACCACATAGACTATAAGCATTGCTACGGAAGATCTAACTTATCGTAGTCAACTCTTTGAACTTTGTCGTAAACAATTTTTCGACAAGTCGAGCTTCTTTAAGGATATTTCATCCAAGTCTATAGATCCATTTACTTTCAAAAAGTATTCATCTATTATGGATTTCATGGCGCATGGCCATTTTAATGGAGTCAGGGCCCATCATAACTTCTTTGTTTGTAGTTGGTTTATCATTATTCAAAATCAATCCTTTGTTCACAAATCATTTATTTTATCACAAAGTAAACCATACCTACAAGATTCAATATGTACTTCGATCTCCATGGCTAAAACACTTTGTAGTCATGGGAGCCATGATCGTCGTGGCCGCTTCCGAAACAAATTCCGATGCTGCGCTACTCTGATCATTATGCTCAGGTTCATAAACCTTATCAAATTATATTGTCCTCCCACTCAAATACTTCACTAGAAACAATTTCTCGGAAATAAGAAACATTGACAAACACTTTTGTCTTTGTCTCGTGGGAAGAATTCCCAATTAAATCTCTGGATAACCAACAAAGACATTCATCCGATTTTGGTTGTAAACTCTTAGACCAAAATTTAAAGAAAGACTATTAGGGTTCATACCCATACCATAACTCGTATGGTGTCATTTCAACGGATCATGATGATGCTCTATTCAGTGTAAAAGCGGTAGTCACTAAAGCATAATCCACAAAAATATAATGACGTCATAATATTTTATCTCATCATTAATCCAACAAGGTTTGGATACATATCTCGGATACTATATCATCATTATGATACTCCAAGAAATGTGAGTTGTAGAACAATTTCATAACTCTCTTAGATGTTCGCTAAAACTCGTAATTCAAATATTTCTACCATGATCCAATCATAGATATTTGACTTTTCTATTACGATGATTTCCACTTCATGCTGAAATTTATTTGAATCCATTCAAATGTTTCAAACTTCTTCCTTATTGAATATATCCACATATATATACTCAATTCATTGTTGAAAGTTTTCATGAAGTACAAGAATCTCCCGCACACAACCCAGTGAACCACATACATCATCATGTATTTTTCCACTAAGTTAGTTGCCGTTCAACTTTTGGCCTATGAACGGTATTTTAATCATTCTCTTTAGAAAAGATTTGCAAGCGTCAAATGATTCAAAAATCAAGTGACTCCAAAAATCCATTTGCATGGAGTTCCTTCATGCGTTCCTTTCTAACATGACCTAAATGGCGGTTCCACAAATAAGTGGAATTCAAATCATTTGCCTTATGGCATTTTAGCGTCAGTGTTATGTATGTGTGTTTCACCATTAAGATTTATAATAACTTATCCATCATACATGGAGTAATGTCATAATTTGAACAACTCATTGTTTTCATTTGATCAGAGCAAAATAACAATTATTAAGTTCTTTATTATAAATTCTAAGGGCTAGATAGAATGCCAACGACGAACATAATAACACTTTATTTTTGTTCTAGACGTGCATTTCTATCATATTCCTTGTCAGTCACTTAGGCCATTGTATTCTTGTATTGTGTTGTTTTGTATGACACTTCATACCAACCAATATGGTACTAATACCCAAGAATTTCATTGTGTGACCAAACTAGGAATACAACCATAACATGTATATCATTTATATACACCTGAGCTAGACTTTCTAGTCTTTTATTTTCTTTCTTTCTGCCAATAATCTTTTGTAGTTTCTCTTTTAGCTTTCCTCATTATTCAGAAAAACACTTCAACATCAATAACTTCTAGGTTTGTTGATCAAATATCAATAACCTTGAGGTTCTTTGAAGTTGATCATCATATGATAAGTGTTCCGGATTTCACTATTAGTAACCTTTTAATATGATGAACAATTTCACTCATAATTTTATCCATCATATCATGACGACTTTTCGAGACCATGTCTGTACATGCTAGGCTCGTAAAGTTTAACCTCAGTATTCGCATGTGCAAATCTGGCTTGCACCCGTTGTATGCACACATAGAATCTATACCTTAGTATTCGAAACTATGAGTCTTAGCAACGGTGCATACTAAGAACGATCACTTCATGGATATATGAATATCGTTAGTGCCCCAATAGTTGGAGGATTGGGACGCCTTGCGTCTTCAACCTTCGTACATTCCCATAAAACTTATGAGTTTATGTAGTCTCACCAAATTATATTCTATCACCTTGCAACAAGGTCTTAGATATCACATATATCTCATACCTTGATTATTTCTGAAAACTAAATTTTCAGCTCCTTACTTTTCAAACAGATTTGAACTTCAAGTTTCACGGAGACAAGATAACTTTAGGTACTAATTGAAACCATAGCTCTTTGAACCAACAATGTGAGGTTTACTAAAAGTTTGCAATAGGACTTAATAATTTCTTGATTCTTTAACAATACGGTACCAGTCCGTAAAGTTTATTTTCAGATTTTAACAGTATATCTATCTCAATAAACAAGACTAGCGTTTGGTAGAAAAACGGATGCCAATACTACAAATTAATTCAAAATACTACTCAGACTATGTTTATGATAATTAATTCATGTTTTAATCTAATTACTAATGAACTCCCACTTAATACAACATCCCTCATAGTTGTTAAGTGGTACACGATCCAGATCCACTACACCAAAACCGATCATCACGTGAGATGATGTAGCTTCAATGGTGAACATCAACATGTTGATCATATCATCCATATGACTCGTGTTCAACCTTTCGGTTTCCGTTGTCCCGAGGCCATGTCTGTACATGCTAGGCTCGTCAAGCAAACCCAAGTATTCCGCGTGTGCAACATGGCTTACACCCGTTGTATGTGAACGTTGAGTCTATCACATCCGATCATCACGAGATGCTTCGAAACGACGAACTATATCAACGGTGCATACGAGGAGAACACTTTATTATCTTGATATTAATGTGAGGGATCATCTTATAATGCTACCGTCGCGTTCTAAGCAAAATAAGATGCATAAAGGATTAACATCACATGCAATTCATATGTGATATGATATGGCCCTTTAGTATTTGCGCCTTCGATCCTCATCTCCAAAGCACGGACATGATCTCCATCATCAACGGGCATGATCTCCATCATCGTCGGCGTAGCGTCAAGGTCCATGGCGCCGTCTTCATGGTTGTTCACCTCATGTAGCAACTATTACAACTACTTTGAAATACTACTCAACATGAAATTTAAAGACAACCATAAGGCTCCTGCCGGTTGCCACAATACAATAATGATCATCTCATACATATTCATCATCACATTATGGCCATATCACATCACCAAACCCTGCAAAAACAAGTTAGACGTCTCTAATTTGGTTTGCATATTTTACGTGGTTTAGGGTTTTCGAGTAAGATCTAATCTACCTACGAACATGAACCACAACGGTGATACTAGTGTTGTCAATAGAAGAGTAAATTGAATCTTCACTATAGTAGGAGAGACAGACACCCGCAAAGCCACTTATGCAATACAAGTTGCATGTCGAGCGTGGAGCAAATCTCATGAACGCGGTGATACGTCTCCAACGTATCGATAATTTCTTATGTTCCATGCTACTTTATTGATGATACCTACATGTTTTATGCACACTTTATGTCATATTTGTGCATTTTCTGGAACTAACATATTAACAAGATGCCGAAGTGCCAGTTCCTTTCTGTGTTTTGGTTTCAGAAATCCTAGTAACGAAATATTCTCGGAATTGGCGAAATCAACGCCCGGGTTCCTATTTTGCCCGGAAGCATCCAGAACACCCGAGGCGCGGAGGGGGCCTGTGGGCCCCAGATGACATGGTGGCGCGGCCGGGCTGGGCCGCGCCACCTATGGTGTGGGCACCCTTCGACCCTCCTCTGCGCGCCTCTTCGCCTATATAAAGCCCACGCATCGAAAACCCTTACGGAGGAAGCCACGGCGCGAAACCTTCCGGAGCCGCCATCGCGAAGCCAAGATCGGGGACGAGAGTCTGTTCGGCACCTGCCGGAGCGGGAAGTGCCCGGAAGGCTTCTCCATCGACACCGCTGCCATCTCCACCGCCATCTTCATCACCGCTGCTGCTCCCATGAGGAGGGAGTAGTTCTCCATCGAGGCTCGGGGCTGTACCGGTAGCTATGTGGTTAATCTCTCTCCTATGTACTTCAATACAATGATCTCATGAGCTGCCTTACATGATTGAGATTCATATGAGTTTTGTATCACTATCTATCTATGTGCTACTCTAGCAAAGTTATTAAAGTAGTTCTATTCCTCCTGCACGTGTGTAAAGGTGACAGTGTGTGCACCGTGTTAGTACTTGGTTTATGCTATGATCATGATCTCTTGTAGATTGCGAAGTTAACTATTGCTATGATAATATTGATGTGATCTATTCCTCCTACATATGCATGAAGGTGACGTGTGCATGCTATGCTAGTACTTGGTTTAGTCTTTTGATCTATCTTACACTAAAGGTTACTAAAATATGAGCATTATTGTGGAGCTTGTTAACTCCGGCATTGAGGGTTCGTGTAATCCTACGCAATGTGTTCATCATCCAACAAAAGTGTAGAGTATGCATTTATCTATTCTGTTATGTGATCAATGTTGAGAGTGTCCACTAGTGAAAGTCTATTCCCTAGGCCTTGTTCCTAAATACTGCTATCAGCTGCTTGTTTCTGCGTTACTACTCTGCGTTACTCTTGCATGTTTACTTCCCGCAATATTACTACCATCAACTACGCGCCAAGCACTTTTGGCGCCGTACCTACTGCTCATATTCATTCATACCACTTGTATTTCACTATCTCTTCGCCGAACTAGTGCACCTATTAGATGTGTTGGGGACACAAGAGACTTCTTGCTTTGTGGTTGCGGGGTTGCATGAGAGGGTATCTTTGACCTCTTCCTCACCGAGTTCGATAAACCTTGGGTAATCCACTTAAGGGAAACTTGCTCTGTTCTACAAACCTCTGCTCTTGGAGGCCCAACACTGTCTACGAATAGAAGCACCTGTAGACATCAAGCACTTTTAGCGCGTTGCCGGGAGGAAAGGTAAAGGCACTCATACTCCGGTTCCAGGTAACAATTTTCTGGCGCCATTGTGTGTGTGCTCGAAGCTATTTCCTTTAGACTCTGCAATTGCGACATTTGGTTTCTTGTTTACACTAGTTAGGCATAATGGAAAACAACAAAAATATGAGAGATCTTTATGAACTTTATCTTGAATTAGGACATGATGTGTTTGAAGAAAGAATTAAAGCCCATGGAACTTTATATGCATACTAATGGGAATGTTATTACTATGAATGCTTTGAACACCATTGTTGCTAATGCTATGGAAAATTCTAAGCTTGGGGAAGCTGGCTTTGATGAGCATGATATTTTTAGTCCCCCAAGCATTGAGGAGAAAATTTACTTTGATGATACTTTGCCTCCCATTTATGATGATTATAATGATAGTAGTCTTTTGTTACCACCTGTTATGGAGGATAAATTTGATTATGATTACAATATACCTCCTATATTTGATAGCTACTTTGTTGAATTTGCTCCCACTACAATTAATAAGAATGACTATGCTTATGTTGGGAGTAGTAATTATTTTATGCATGAGACTCATGATAAGAATGCTTTATGTGATAGTTATATCGTTGAGTTTGCTCATGTTGCTACTGAAAGTTATTATGAGAGAGGAAAATATGGTTGTAAAAATTTTCATGTTACTAAAACACCTCTCTATGTGCTGAAATTTTTGAAGCTACACTTGTTTTATCTTCCTATGCTTGTTACCTTGCTCTTCATGAACTTGTTTATTTACAAGATTCCTATGCATAGGAAGCATGTTAGACTTAAATGTGTTTTGAATTTGCCTCTTGATGCTCTCTTTTGCTTCAACTTCTATTTCTTGCGAGTGCATCATTAAAACTGCTGAGCCCATCTTAATGGCTATAAAGAAAGAACTTCTTGGGAGATAACCCATGTGTTTTTTTACTACAGTACTTTGTTTTATATTTGTGTCTTGGAAGTTGTTTACTACTGTAGCAACCTCTCCTTATCATGTTTTTGTGCCAAGTAAAGTTTCTATGTCAAAGTTGATGTTATATTTGGGATCGCTGCGCAGAAACAGCATTGCTGTCTGTCACGAATCTGGGCACAGTTCTCTGTAGAAAATTCGAAAAAATCTGCCAATTTACGAGCGTGATCCTCAGATATGTACGCAACTTTCATTAGTTTTGAGTTTTTCCATTTGAGCAAGTCTGGTGCCATCTTTAAATTCGTCTTTACGGACTGTTCTGTTTTTGACAGATTCTGCCTTTTATTTCGCATTGCCGCTTTTGTTAAGTTGAATGAGTTTCTTTGTTCCATTAACTTTCAGAAGTTTTGTGCAATGTCCAGAAGTGTTAAGAATGATTGTGTCACCTCTGAACATGTGAATTTTTGATTATGCACTAACCCTCTAATGAGTTTGCTTGAAGTTTGGTGTGAAGGAAGTTTTCAAGGGTCAAGAGAGGAGTATGATATACTATGATCAAGAGGAGTGAAAGCTCTAAGCTTGGGGATGCCCCGTGGTTCATCCCTGCATATTTTAAGAAGACTCAAGCGTCTGGGGATGCCCAAGGCATCCCCTTCTTCATCGACAAATTATCAGGTTCCTTCTCTTGAAACTATATTTTTATTCGGTCACATCTTATGTATTTTACTTGGAGCGTCTGTGTGTGCTTTTATTTTTGTTTTGTTATCTTAGTTCTCTGAATAAGTTCATCCTTGTGTGGGAGAGAGACACGCTCCGCTGGTTCGTATGAACACATGTGTTCTTAGCTCATAATATTCATGGCGAAGTTTCCTCTTCGTTAAATTGTTATATGGTTGGAATTGGAAAATGCTACATGTAGTAATTGGTAAAATGTCTTGGATAATGTGATACTTGGAAATTGTTGTGCTCATGTTTAAGCTCTTGCATCATATACTTTGCACCCATTAATGAAGAAATACATAGAGCTTGCTAAAATTTGGTTTGCATAATTGGTCTCTCTAAGGTCTAGATAATTTCTAGTATTGAGTTTTGAACAACAAGGAAGACGGTGTAAAGTCTTATAATGTTTACAATATGTCTTTTATGTGAGTTTTGCTGCACCGGTTCATCCTTGTGTTTGTTTCAAATAAACCTTGCTAGCCTAAGCCTTGTATCGAGAGGGAATACTTCTCATGCATCCAAATCCTTGAGCCAACCACTATGCCATTTGTGTCCACCATACCTACCTACTACATGGTATTTCTCCGCCATTCCAAAGTAAATTGCTTGAGTGCTACCATTAAATAATTCCAAATTTATCACCTCTTATTTGTGTCAATGTTTTATAGCTCATGAGGAAGTATGTGGTGTTTTATCTTTCGATCTTGTCATTTACTTTTGACAGACTTTCACAATGGACTAGTGGCTTCATCCGCTTATCCAATAATTTTGCAAAAAGAGCTGGCAATGAGGTTCCCAGCCTCAATTAATTAACTTGCATTAATAATTCTCTTCACATGTTTTGCTCTGATTCATCAGTAACTTAATTTTGCAAATAGACACTCCTCCATGGTATGTGAATGTTGGAAGGCACCCGAGGATTCGGTTAGCCATGGCTTGTGTAAGCAAAAGTTGGGAGGAGTGTCATCCATAAATAAAGAAAAACTAAACTAAAGTACATGTGTAAACAAAAGAGAAGAGGGATGATCTACCTTGCTGGTAGAGATAACGTCCTTCATGGGAGCCGCTCTTGAAAGTCTGGTTGATGAGGTAGTTAGAGTACCCGCTACCATTCGTTGACAACAACAAACACCTCTCAAAACTTTATTTTTATGCTCTCTTTATGTTTTCAAAATAAAAGTTCTAGCACAAATATAGCAATCGATGCTTTCCTCTTTGAAGGACCTTTCTTTTACTTTTATTGTTGAGTCAGTTTACCTATCTCCCTCCAACTTAAGAAGCAAACACTTGTGTGAACTATGCATTGATTCCTACATACTTGCATATTGCACTTGTTATATTACTTTATGTTGACAATATCCATGAGATATACATGTTATAAGTTGAAAGCAACGCTGAAACTTAATCTTCCATTGTGTTGCTTCAATGCCTCTACTTTGAATTATTGCTTTATGAGTTAACTCTTATGCAAGACTTATTGATGCTTGTCTTGAAGTACTATTCATGAAAAGTCTTTGCTTTATGATTCATTTGTTTAACTCATGTCATTACCTTTGTTTTGATCGCTGCATTCATTACATATGCTTACAATAGTATGATCAAGATTATGATGGCATGTCACTTCAGAAATTATCTTTGTTATCGTTTTATTGGGACGAGCAGAACTAAGCTTGGGGATGCTGATACGTCTCCAACGTATCGATAATTTCTTATGTTCCATGCTACTTTATTGATGATACCTACATGTTTTATGCACACTTTATGTCATATTTGTGCATTTTCGAACTAACATATTAACAAGATGCGAAGTGCCAGTTCCTGTTTTTGCTTGTTTTTGGTTTCGAAATCCTAGTAACGAAATATTCTCGGAATTGGACGAAATCAACGCCCGGGTTCCTATTTTGCCCGGAAGCATCCAGAACACCGAGGCCGAGAGGGCCTGTGGGCCCCAGATGACATGGTGGCGCGGCCGGGCTGGGCCGCGCCACCCTATGGTGTGGCGCCCCTTCGACCCTCTGCGCCGCCTCTTCGCCTATATAAAGCCCCTGCATCGAAAACCCTTACGGAGGAAGCCACGGTACGCGAAACCTTCCGAGCGCCGCCATCGCGAAGCCAAGATCGGGGACAGAGTCTCTGTTCGGCACCGGGACGGGGAGTGCCCGGAAGGCTTCTCCATCGACACCGCTGCCATCTCCACCGCCATCTTCATCACCGCTGCTGCTCCCATGAGGAGGGAGTAGTTCTCCTTCGAGGCTCGGGGCTGTACCGGTAGCTATGTGGTTAATCTCTCTCCTATGTACTTCAATACAATGATCTCATGAGCTGCCTTACATGATTGAGATTCATATGAGTTTTGTATCACTATCTATCTATGTGCTACTCTAGCAAAGTTATTAAAGTAGTGAAAGTGCATGGAGCCCCCATGTGTGGTTTTGGTAATTAATGACAATCCCTATGGACTAATGTTTGCATTGAGTTATATTTGTAGGAGTTGTCCATAGGCAATTCTTGAACCATATGTTGGCTTCAAGATTGCAATAAGAAGAAATTGATGAAGGATATCAAGTGTCAAGTATGTCTTGAAGATGAAGATGAAGTGAGCCCTCAAGTTACTTCAAGACATCAACATGATGAAGAATGAAGAAATGGAGTGCAAGTTCAAGATGAGCCATCTCGAAGAGGTCCTTTGCTTGAGTCTTGCCATCCATATGGTGATCATGGATATGTGAAGATGCGCCGAAGAAGAAGCTCTCCCATGGTGGATTATGGGGGAGCAATCCACATGGTGGTCATGGTTATGTGAAGATGCGCCGAAGAAGAAGCTCTCCCATGGTTGATTATGGGGGAGCAATCCTCAAGACTTCGTCAAGCAAACACAAGCAAGAAAGGCGTTCCATCTTGTTGAGGTCAAGATCGTCGTCATCAAGCTCAAGTGGAATGCGCAAGTATAAGGTTTGCTCTTGATAGGGTTTCTTTCTCACCGGTCTCATAGTGTAGTTGGAGACCGGTTTATAGTTTAGTTGCCGTACTATCAAGAGGCTCTCGAGTGAGTAACTCGATCGTATCGTTCGGAGAGAGCTCAAACCTTTGCATCCTTGCATCATCTTTCTTGGTTGTTATTTGGACCTTATCCATGTGATGTTTTAGAGCTTGTGCTTATTCATGACAAGCTCTAGTTCACCGAAAACGGATTTCGCATAGATCACCTGTTGCGTTTTCGAGTTTGGTTCATCATCTTTATTGGCGTTATTTGGACCTTATCCATGTGATGTTTTAGAGCTTGTGCTTATTCTCATGACAAGCTCTAGTTCATTGAGAATGGTTTTTGCATAGACAACTTGTTGCATTTTCAAGATTGAAGGTTTTACCGGTATGTCTCTTTGAGATAGGTCAAACCTTTCATCATTTGTTTCTATCCTCCTTTGCTGGACTATGATGTTTCTATGCATATTGTTGTAGAGCTCGTTGTTGTGATTTCAACGAGCCCAAGATCATCGAAATCGGAGTCCGGATGCAAAAGTTATGCCCGTTTTAGTTTTGGTGTTTCTGCAGTTTGCTTTGGCCGGATATTTCGGAAATATCCGGGCCGGATTATCCGGGCCGGATATTTCGGAATAAATTGGCTAAGGACCATACGAAAAGCAGCTCTGGATAGGGCGGATATTTGGCCGGATTTTGACCAGGTTTTGTCCCTGAGGCCGGATTATCCGGGGGGGCGGATTATCCGGCCCTCACTTAGGCCGGAATATCCTCCTTGGGCTGTAGCTTCTTCCACTCTCTCTCTCCTCCATTATTGTTCTTGAGAAGCTTGCCCTATCTCTCTATCCCTCCATGATTCTTGCCCCCATTTGAGGGAAAAGAGAGAGGAGATCTAGATCTACACTTCTACCAATCAAATCCATCTCTTTGTGAGTGGAACTCTCTAGATCTTGATCTTGGTGTTCTTTGTGAATTCCTTTGTTCTTCCTCTCTTATTCCCCCAATAGCTTTTGTAGCTTTGTTGGAATTTGAGAGAGAAGGACTTGAGCATCTTTGTGGTGTTCTTGCCATTGCATTTGGTGCATCGGTTTGAGTTCTCCACGGTGATTCGTGGAGGTGAAAGCAAGAAAGTTGTTACTCTTGGGTTCTTGGAACCCTAGACGGATTCTAGGCCTTTGTGGCGATTTGTTGGGAGCCTCCGATTAAGTTGTGGATGTGTGCCCCAACCTTTGTGTAAGGCCCGGTTTCCGCCTCGAAGGAAATCCCTTAGTGGAACCGTGACCTAGGCCTTTGTGGCGAGGGTCACCGGAGATTTAGGTGAGGCGCCTTCGTGGCGTTCGGTTTGTGGTGTTAGTACCGCATCTTGGGGTGAGGCCTTTGTGGCGTTGGTGTGCATCGAGCAACCACACCTCAAGGTGAGCACTAAGCAACCGCACCTCTCCACCGGAGATTAGCACTCGCAAGAGTGTGAACTCCGGGATAAATCATCGTCTCCCGCGTGCCTCGGTTATCTCTATACCCGAGCTCTTTACTTATGCACTTTACCTTGTGATAGCCATCGTGCTTGAAGTTATATATCTTGCTATCACATAGTTGCTTGTATTGCTTAGCATAAGTTTGTATATCTTGCTATCACATAGTTGCTTGTATTGCTTAGAATAAGTTGTTGGTGCACATAGGTGAACAATAGTATATATAGGCTTTGGGCTTGACAAAGTAAACGCTAGTTTTATTCCGCATTTGTTAAGCCCATCTCGTAAAAGTTTTAAACGCCTATTCACCCCCCCTAGGCGACATCCGTGTCCTTTCAATTGGTATCAGAGCAAGGTCTCTCATTCTTAGGCTTCACCGCCTTGAGAGTAAAGATGTCGGTTAGGGGATTAGCGCACAATAACTTGGTTATATTTGATGGCACAAATTATGATCTATGGAAAATTTATGTGCTTAATATTTTGCGGCGTATGTCTCGGACATGGAGCGATTTCTTGACATGGGTTTTTCTTCTCCTAAGGATCCTCAAAATTTATCTCTTGAGGAGGAGAAAAACTCTTGTCTCGATGCTCTTGCTTCTCATGTGTTTTCCATTGTTGTGAGCAATGTAGTTACTTCTTCAATCATGCCTTTTGGGAGCGCTCATGAATTATGGACAAAGCTTCAAGATAAATATGATGTGTCCAATATTATTGAGGATGATTGTATTGCTTCCACTTCCGGCCGTGATGAGTTCTCATCTTCATCCACTTCACCAAAGTGTGGTAAGACACAAGGTAATGATATGGTGAGTGGTGATGAAAATTGCAATGTTGATATTGAGCTTACTATTGATGATTCTTCATCTCTATCTCATTGCAATGCTTCATCTTTGGACTTAAACACATCTAGCACTAGAAATGATTTACATGCTTGTGTTGATAGTCCTTGCATATCATGTGTAAGTTGCTTGAATAAATCTAATGATGATATGCTTGCTTTGTCTTGTGGCCATGATAAAAATGCTTATATTTCCTCTAGTTGTTGTGTGACTAACATTGTAGAGGAAACCAAAGATTCTATTGGTCAAGACAAGATCTTGAAAGGAGCCTCAAGTAACTCCTCATCTTTATCTCACGGTCCTCATATATGCCTTATGGCCAAGGGTTCCACGGTACCTCCTACCATGGAACCTAATATGTCTCGTGGTGATAAGGATGAGGATGAATATGAAGAAGAGGATTGGGTTGTCTCTCTACGCGATAAAGGTGAGAGCGTATTCAAGGTTATTTGCAAAGATAAAATTGCTAGCACTCACTTCTTTGAAATCTTGACTACCGCTATTGAGAGCCAAAAACTTATTTGGATGCATGAGAACACCATTGATAAAAAGGGTGCTCTTGAACGAGAGTATGCCGATGATGTAGCATCACTAAAGAATGATCTTGAAGAAGAACAAGAGACCGTAGCCTCTCTTGAAGAGCAACTTGAAACCCTTGAAGTGTCTCAAAATGAAATAGTTTCTAAACTCACTAAGGAAAGAGACCATGCTAAAGCTCAAGTAAAAATGCTTAAAAAGGAAAATTCCAAAGTTGGCGTTGGTCATGATAAACTTGTTAAGGATCTAGATGATCTAGACAAGGCCCACAAGGCCTTGGAGAGCGAACACTCTATCCTCACCAAGTCACATGAGCAACTCCAAGCTTCTTATTTAAAAGAGCATGATATGTTACCCACTCTTCTTAATATGTCTTGTGATGATGCTTGTGCTACTAACTCTACTCTTTGTGAAGCATCTATCTTGAAGGAGAATGTTGAGCTAAGGGCTCAACTTGAATTGCTAACTTGCAATTATGGGAAATTGGAAGAAAATCATGGAAAGCTTTCTCGCTCCCATGAGGATCTTCTAGCCTCTCATGATAGGCTAAAGTTAGCTCATGAGGCTATCATATCTAAGGCAACACCTTGTGAGCCTCATGTGGATACTAGCACTACTACTCAAAATGCTATATTGCCATGTGCTAAATCTTGTGATGAATTATCTTCCTTGCCTTGTTGCTCTAACAATGAAGATTCTACTTCCTCTAGTACTTGTGTTGTTACTAACCATGTAGAGGAAATCAAAGAGCTCAAGGCACAAGTCACTTCTTTGAAGAATGACTTGGTAAAGGGTCATGAAGGGAAATGCAAACTTGACATGATGTTGAGTATGCAACAATCCCCCAATGACAAGAGTGGACTTGGATTCAAATCCAACAACAAGAACAAGTCCAAGAACAACAACAAGAAGAAGGGCCAAGTACAAGTCAAAGACCCGGCCAAGATTGTTTGCTTCAAGTGCAATATTGAAGGGCACCATGTTAGATCTTGCCCTTTGAAGAAGAAGCAAAAAGGGAAGCGGCCTCAAGCTCAAACTCATATTCAACCTCAAGTTGAAGAAATGCCACTTCCCAAGAAGAAACAAGCCAATGCTCCCATTGTGGAGAAACCTAGTGAGAAGAAGGAGAAGAAAAGAACTTGCTACATATGCCGTGAGAAGGGCCACATCTCCTCCTTGTGCACTATTGGTACCTCATCCAACTCTATCACCATTGATGATGTTTATTCTCTTCGTAAGGATGAGGGTGGCAATGTGTTTGCCAAATTTGTTGGTGCTCAAAGTGGTGTCAAGAAAAGAACCATTTGGGTTGCCAAGCCTATTGTGACTAACCTCTTAGGACCCAACTTAGTTGGGGACCAACAATCCAAAATTTGATCAATAGGTGCTTGTTGGAGGGCATTGGAGACTTGGCTACATCATGAAGAATTAAGGGATCTTCATCATTTATATTATCTCAAGCCAAGTCTTTTGGTTATCTTACTTCTATCATATACCCAATGTTCCTCCTTGCGGTAACATGTTCTCAACTCACTTATATTGAAAGTTACTCGCCCCTTTGCATGTGTTAGTTTTGTTCCTAGCATGTGTTTGTATATGTTGTGCTTCCTACTTGCTTTTCTTGAGAAATCAAGTCTATGTATGTTGGGTTGCACACCGTGTACTTGTGTTTATGTTGGAGCCTCTTTGCATCTTGTTGTATCTTATATGGCTCTTATGAGAGATTAATGGACTATCCCGTTTTGGGGGAGTGATATTCCTTTGGGAATTTCATGATCCTAACAATGTGTGTACATGAGGAATATCACTTAGAATTGATATTGCAAGATTATCTAGTCTCTATGTGGTATGTCATCGTCATGAGAAATTCAAATTCCAATGTCCATTAATATCTCTAGTTGGATCTTATTTGCCTCTTGTGAAAATATATTATTTATCACATTATGGGGGAGTAATAAGCTTTGTGCATATTACAAGCCTAGGAAATGTGAACATTTGAGGTTGTGTCACATGGAATTGATATTGTAAGTTATCTCTCATATGTGACATGTTTTTCTCAAACAAGTTCCAAATTGCTTAAATGGCTTCATTGCTAATATCTTTGTGGATCTTATTTGTGAAAGTTCTTCTTGGCATGGTTTTCCACAACGTGTCCCTCAATACATTTTTGGAAAACCATGTGCTTCAAGTCATACTATTAATTGCTTTGCATGTTGGTATGAATACTATTAATTGCTTTGCATGTTGGTATGAATACTATTAATTGCTTTGCATGTTGGTATGAATACTATTAATTGCCTTGCATGTTGGTATGACTAAATGAAGCTATCAAGAAACTATCTTTGCATGATGGTTAACTCTTATCTTTTACCATATGCTTTGTTCGTTGTAAATATGATCTTATGTATACTTACAAACTACCACCGGGAAATATTTCCTAATACCTCTTGTCCTAGGACAATTGGTAATCAATTATGAGGTAGATATTTATTGATCATATCTACATTGGCTCTTGTATTTATATTGCCTTATTTATTGCCATGAATTTGTTGTGCTTTGACTCCCATGTGTCTTCCTTGCATCTTATGGATCTAAGTTGTTTATTCAAACTTTCTTAGCATTGTTAGAAGATATAGGTAGCGTGATGATCCTAGTTTTGTGCATTTTGTATTCATATAAAAAATCCTTGATAATGCACCAAACTTGGGGGAGCTCTTCTATATTATTATAATGCTTAACATCTCTTGATCTTTATCAAAAATTTGGTTTTGGGAGACATAAAATTTTCTTTTTGGTACTTTGTGCCATCATAAAAAATGTCGAGGGTTTGGTTTATTTGTTGGAACCTTGCTCTCTTGGGAGTTGGTTATCTCATTCCTTTGTGTTTAGGTTTAATTAGCTTCTTATAATGAGATAAGTCTTTGGAGTCAATCTTGTGTTGATTTGATTCTTTGATATAGTTTGGCCAACCATTATCTCTTGTTTATTTGGTGGTTTGTCCAAATTGTATCGTCCTTTGGTTCTTGAAAGTATTGTGCATGCATATTTAATATATGTCTATCTTATGGCATTTGTTACTTTCTTTGATCCAATATATAGGGTAAACTCCATCAAATCCTAATTTGGCTAAGATGTGCATGAAATTCAATTTCATATCTATATGCACATAGTATTGTGGAGTTTGTCCTATATGTTGTAGTGTGTCTAACTACTTCGGACCCAATTAGTTTGGGGACCTTTTTGTACTTACCTTTGTGTTAGGTACAATGGATATGCATTGGATGCTTGTCTCACTCTTGGGGAGAAGTGGTGACTCAATGGTAACTCGAGGCAAGCTAGGATGGTCAACGAACACATATCTACTACATCCACACCAATGCTATCTTGGTAACAAGTATCTTCTCATGCATACTTTTGTTGTATCCAACCTTATGGTTGCATCTTGGCATGAATCTATTGATTTGCAAATGTTGTGCTTCTTGCAAAAGTCTTAATGAAACCTCTTTATTGTGAATGTGAGTAATTTGAGATGAGTGCATTTGTTGGGAAGTATTTTAAATCATGCTCATGATTCATCCATCCCAACTATGCCTATCTAGCAATTTTGTTGCATATCAATTCCTCAAGGCTCTCACATGTGCAATATAGATGAAAGTGCAAATTTAGTTACTTCTTTTGGTATCCCCGTTTGTGATACTTGTTGCCTTTCTCAAATGCATCCCAACTATCTTCTATCCCTTGTTGATATTTGTGATGTATTTTAGTTGTTTGTGGTTGAAGTTCATGAATGTACAATAAGATAAAATTGAGCCTTTGGCCATGCTATTAAGCAAAAATTCTTATTGGTATATTGCATGACTTTGTCTTGAATATCATACTATTTTTCTTGTGTATCTATTTTATGTGCATGTTTCTTTGTGGATAAATATCTTTGTGATATTGCTCACTTAGAGAAACTTATACACATAAGAGATGATACATCTCCTTTTGATATCTTATTTATTTATTGCATGTTGATTGGTCATGCTAAGCAATATAATTCATTGAAGACTATGATGATGCTTTTTGCTCATCCTTGCAATAGTCTTATAATATGCTTTATCATACCTTTCACATATCCTCTTGGTTGAGCCTTTTATTATGGTGCCTCCTACTTGTTGCTCAACCATTTGTTTGTTGCAAGTGTTAAGCTTAATTTTGTATCTATGATCTATTGCAAATGTTTGTGTTTTAAATGGTAATGAGGAAGTGAGGATTCAATGTTATGCATATTGTATTCAAATACAACATTTTAATTTATGCATGTACCTTGGGGAGCTTCCTCATTTAATTTAGAGCACTATATTTTGGTGATCATTAGAGTTTGATTCACTTGGTATATTTTGTTTTTGAATGATTTTATGGGAGTGATGATTCCATGTTTGTGCACTTTATACTCCAATGCAAATTGTCTTGTTTTGTGCACAAACCTTGGGGAGCTTCCTCATATTATTTAGAGCAATCTTCTTGATCTTATCATAATATCTTTCTTTCTTTTGGTATCTTCTTTGTGGTTCATTTGCTTGCTTGCTTCATTTGTTGAAGTTTCTTGACTTTGTTATCTTTTTGCAATCTTTGATCCTATCTATGGTGTGACTCCTTCCAAATATTCGTAATTGGATATGTGCATTTGATTCCACTCAAATTATGAGAAATGCACACGCTATGGAGGATCTCTCACTATAGTGGCCTTCTAAATTTTTCACCCATTTCGGCAATTGGTGCCAATGGGGGAGAAGTTTGGAGGGTTTAAGGGAATTTGGTTATGTCTTTGCTTTGTGCTTAAGCATGTGCCTTTATTGCATTGCATCTTGTTGCTTTGCATAGTTGAATATTTAGAGGAAACTCCACTAGGCTTTGAATGCCAATATATTCAATGAAAGTCAAGATCATTCACACATGCATATATTATGGGGAGTTTGCTCTATAGATTCAACTTATTTGTTACTTAAATTCCTTATATAAACCCTCTCAAAGAGATTGTCATCAATTACCAAAATGGGGAGATTGAAAGTGCATGGAGCCCCCATGTGGTTTTGGTAATTAATGACAATCCCTATGGACTAATGTTTGCATTGAGTTATATTTGTAGGAGTTGTCCATAGGCAATTCTTGAACCATATGTTGGCTTCAAGATTGCAATAAGAAGAAATTGATGAAGGATATCAAGTGTCAAGTATGTCT
Source organism: Lolium multiflorum (assembly GCA_030979885.1). Classification (NCBI taxonomy): domain Eukaryota; kingdom Viridiplantae; phylum Streptophyta; class Magnoliopsida; order Poales; family Poaceae; genus Lolium; species Lolium multiflorum. Next base: position 137,090,102 of record CM061747.1, on the reverse strand, counting down.
TGAAGATGAAGATGAAGTGAGCCCTCAAGTTACTTCAAGACATCAACATGATGAAGAATGAAGAAATGGAGTGCAAGTTCAAGATGAGCCATCTCGAAGAGGTCCTTTGCTTGAGTCTTGCCATCCATATGGTGATCATGGATATGTGAAGATGCGCCGAAGAAGAAGCTCTCCCATGGTGGATTATGGGGGAGCAATCCACATGGTGGTCATGGTTATGTGAAGATGCGCCGAAGTAGCTCTCCCATGGTTGATTATGGGGGAGCAATCCTCAAGACTTCGTCAAGCAAACACAAGCAAGAAAGGCGTTCCATCTTGTTGAGGTCAAGATCGTCGTCATCAAGCTCAAGTGGAATGCGCAAGTATAAGGTTTGCTCTTGATAGGGTTTCTTTCTCACCGGTCTCATAGTGTAGTTGGAGACCGGTTTATAGTTTAGTTGCGTACTATCAAGAGGGCTCTCGAGTGAGTAACTCGATCGTATCGTTCGGAGAGCTCAAACCTTTGCATCCTTGCATCATCTTTCTTGGTTGTTATTTGGACCTTATCCATGTGATGTTTTAGAGCTTGTGCTTATTCATGACAAGCTCTAGTTCACCGAATAGATCACCTGTTGCGTTTTCGAGTTTGGTTCATCATCTTTATTGGCGTTATTTGGACCTTATCCATGTGATGTTTTAGAGCTTGTGCTTATTCTCATGACAAGCTCTAGTTCATTGAGAATGGTTTTTGCATAGACAACTTGTTGCATTTTCAAGATTGAAGGTTTTACCGGTATGTCTCTTTGAGATAGGTCAAACCTTTCATCATTTGTTTCTATCCTCCTTTGCTGGACTATGATGTTTCTATGCATATTGTTGTAGAGCTCGTTGTTGTGATTTCAACGAGCCCAAGATCATCGAAATCGGAGTGCTAAAGTTATGCCCGTTTTAGTTTTGGTGTTTCTGTTTGCTTTGGCCGGATATTTCGGAAATATCCGGCCGGATTATCCGGGCCGGATATTTCGGAAATATCCGGCCCCAAATTGGCTAAGGACCATACGAAAAGCTCTGGATAGGGCGGATATTTGGCGGATTTTGACCAGGTTTTGTCCCCGAGGCCGGATTATCCGGGGCGGATATCCGGCCCTCACTTAGGCGAATATCCGGCCCTGGTTTTGCCCAACGGCTCGATTTTCTTGGGGGTATAAATACCCCCTTCTTCCTCCTTGGGCTGGCTTCTTCCACTCTCTCTCTCCTCCATTATTGTTCTTGAGAAGCTTGCCCTATCTCTCTATCCCTCCATGATTCTTGCCCCCATTTGAGGGAAAAGAGAGAGGAGATCTAGATCTACACTTCTACCAATCAAATCCATCTCTTTGTGAGTGGAACTCTCTAGATCTTGATCTTGGTGTTCTTTGTGAATTCCTTTGTCTCTTATTCCCCCAATAGCTTTTGTAGCTTTGTTGGAATTTGAGAGAGAAGGACTTGAGCATCTTTGTGGTGTTCTTGCCATTGCATTTGGTGCATCGGTTTGAGTTCTCCACGGTGATTCGTGGAGGTGAAAGCAAGAAAGTTGTTACTCTTGGGTTCTTGGAACCCTAGACGGATTCTAGGCCTTTGTGGCGATTTGTTGGGAGCCTCCGATTAAGTTGTGGATGTGTGCCCCAACCTTTGTGTAAGGCCCGGTTTCCGCCTCGAAGGAAATCCCTTAGTGGAACCGTGACCTAGGCCTTTGTGGCGAGGGTCACCGGAGATTTAGGTGAGGCGCCTTCGTGTCGTTCGGTTTGTGGTGTTAGTACCGCATCTTGGGGTGAGGCCTTTGTGGCGTTGGTGTGCATCGAGCAACCACACCTCAAGGTTCGGGAGCACTAAGCAACCGCACCTCTCCACCGGGATTAGCACTCGCAAGAGTGTGAACTCCGGGATAAATCATCGTCTCCCGCGTGCCTCGGTTATCTCTATACCCGAGCTCTTTACTTATGCACTTTACCTTGTGATAGCCATCGTGCTTGAAGTTATATATCTTGCTATCACATAGTTGCTTGTATTGCTTAGCATAAGTTTGTATATCTTGCTATCACATAGTTGCTTGTATTGCTTAGAATAAGTTGTTGGTGCACATAGGTGAACAATAGTATATAGGCTTTGGGCTTGACAAAGTAAACGCTAGTTTTATTCCGCATTTGTTAAGCCCATCTCGTAAAAGTTTTAAAACGCCTATTCACCCCCCCCCTAGGCGACATCCGTGTCCTTTCAAGTAGTTCTATTCCTCCTGCACGTGTGTAAAGGTGACAGTGTGTGCACCGTGTTAGTACTTGGTTTATGCTATGATCATGATCTCTTGTAGATTGCGAAGTTAACTATTGCTATGATAATATTGATGTGATCTATTCCTCCTACATATGCATGAAGGTGACAGTGTGCATGCTATGCTAGTACTTGGTTTAGTCTTTTGATCTATCTTACACTAAAGGTTACTAAAATATGAGCATTATTGTGGAGCTTGTTAACTCCGGCATTGAGGGTTCGTGTAATCCTACGCAATGTGTTCATCATCCAACAAAAGTGTAGAGTATGCATTTATCTATTCTGTTATGTGATCAATGTTGAGAGTGTCCACTAGTGAAAGTCTATTCCCTAGGCCTTGTTCCTAAATACTGCTATCACTGCTTGTTGTTTCTGCGTTACTCTGCTGCGTTACTACGCATGTTTACTTCCCGCAATATTACTACCATCAACTACGCCAAGCACTTTTCTGGCCGTACTACTGCTCATATTCATTCATACCACTTGTATTTCACTATCTCTTCGCCGAACTAGTGCACCTATTAGGTGTGTTGGGGACACAAGAGACTTCTTGCTTTGTGGTTGGGGGTTGCATGAGAGGGGTATCTTTGACCTCTTCCTCCCTGAGTTCGATAAACCTTGGGTAATCCACTTAAGGGAAACTTGCTACTGTTCTACAAACCTCTGCTCTTGGAGGCCCAACACTGTCTACCAGAATAGAAGCACCTGTAGACATCACGCGGTCATGTAAAGTTAGCCCGAGCCGCTTCATCCCACTATGCCACAAAGATGCAAAGTACTCAAACTAAAGACAATATAAGCATCAACGCCCATAAAACCATTGTGTTCTACTCGTGCAACCATCTATGCATAGACACGGCTCTGATACCACTGTAGGATAACGTTGCATAGAAAACAAAAATTTTCCTACCGCGAACACGCAATCCAAGCCAAGATGCAATCTAGAAGATGGGAGCAACGAGGGGATGAATGAGACTAACCCTTGAAGATTTCCAAAGCCTACAAGAGGAGGCTCTCGTTGCTGCGGTAGACGATCACTTGCCGCTTTCAAAAGCGCGTAGAAGATCTTGACGGTGCCACACCGGGCAGCACCTCCGTACTCGGTCACACGTTCGGTGTCGATGAAGAAAACGTCCTTCTCCCCGTTCCAGCGGGCAGCGGAAGTAGTAGATCCTCCTCGGAATCCCGGCAGCACGACGGCGTGGTGGCGGTGGTGGTGGAGATCTCCGACAGAGCTTCGCCTAAGCTATGTGGGAGAGAGAGGTAGAGGGAACCGCTAGGGTTTGGGAGAGGGGCGCCGGCTAGGGCAGCCTTGAGGGGTGCGGCCATGGTGGTCTTGGTGGCCGGCCAGCCCCTCCCCTCCCTCTTTATATAGGTGGAAGCCCCAAGGATTAGGTCAAAAGTCTCCGAATAAGACCCCAACATAAAACCTTCCATATGACCAAACCTAGGGGAAGTGGGACTCCCCCCTTTCCTTTGGTGGGGTGGCCGGCCACCATGGGGAGGAGTCCACTTGGGACTCCTCCTCCCTTAGGCTGGCCGGCCAAGGTGGGTGGAGTCCCTCTGGGACTCCACCTTCCATGCTTATTTATTCCGGACTCTTCTAGAACCTTCCAGAGAAAATACCGGATCATTTTCAAACCTAGAAAATGACTTCCTATATATGAATCTTATTCTCCGGACCATTCCGGACCTCCTCGTGATGTCCTGGATCCCATTCGAGACTCCGAACAAAACTTCGAACTCCATTCCATATTTCCATATCTACTTAAACGACATCAAACCTTAAGTGTGTCACCCTACGGTTCGCGAACTATGCGGACATGGTTGAGTACTCACTCCGACCAATAACCAATAGCGGGATCTGGAGATCCATAATGGCTCCCACATATTCAACGATGACTTTAGTGATCGAATGAACCATTCACATACGATACCAATTCCCTTTGTCACACGATCTTTTACTTGTCCGAGGTTTGATCATCGGTATCTCTATACCTTTGTTCAACCTCGTCTCGACAAGTACTCTTTACTCGTACCCGTGGTATGTGGTCTCTTATGAACCATTCATATGCTTGCAAGCTATTTAGACGACATTCCACCGAGAGGGCCCAGTATATCTATCCGTCATCGGGATGGACAAATCCCACCGTTGATCCATATGCCTCAACTCATACTTTCCGGATACTTAATCCCACCTTTATAACCACCCATTTACGCAGTGGCGTTTGATGTAATCAAAGTACCTTTCCGGTATAAGTGATTTACATGATCTCATGGTCATAAGGACTAGGTAACTATGTATCGAAAGCTTATAGCAAATAACTTAATGATGATCTTATGCTACGCTTAATTGGGTGTGTCCATTACGTCATTCATATAATGATATAATCTTGTTATTAATAACATCCAATGTTCATGATTATGAAACTAATCATCTATTAATCAACAAGCTAGTCAAGAGGCTTACTAGGGACTCTTTGTTGTTTACATATCACACATGTATCAATGTTTCGGTTAATACAATTATAGCATGGTATATAAATATTTATCATAAACATAAAGATATATAATAACCACTTTTATTATTGCCTCTTGGGCATATCTCCAACAAATACATTTGAATTTTTTTTCCAAAAAGAGTCTAATCAGATTAATGATTTTCTCCAACATGAAAAACATCAAATGTATAGGAGCTTGTTTCTCCTTTCGAAAAGGTAAATGCACTAAAGCTCTAGAATTAAGTATGTATCATATTTAACTATTACTTTTTATTTTTCAATTTGATATGGAACAAGAATAATCGAAAAATGTCTTTGGCTCCCGAGCTCCAGTGTTCTCTTTGTTTCAATAAAATAAAAAAAATTTGTATTTATAAGTTTCAAAAAATTCTGGACATAGTCAATGATGAAACCTACCAGCATGTAAAATTTCAATGTGTATTGTGGGATAAAAAAATGACAAAATGTAATAAAATTTAGAGATTTAAAAATATGCATACTCAAATCCACGTGTTTGTCAATTTTAGTTAACCAAGAATACAATAGTTGAAAGTAACATTTTCATGTTTGTAAGCATTGGTTGTATCCACATTTTTTTTATTAAAGAAATATTTAATACCGTGAAGATACCAATTACACCCAGCCTCTCCACCAACTGATTTCCAAAGACATCAAAAATGCGCCCAGCCAAGAAAATAATAAAAAAAGTGAGAAAAGGAAAAACAAATACCCTGTCGTGGTGATAAAACACTCTCAACATCATCACTCTAACCACTACCAGAGGTAACACCTGGACTACAAAAGAGATTCTCCAAACACAATGCCTCCAAAAAGGAAACAAAGCACCAACGTTATTGTCTCCCGATCGAAGATCATGGGTTTTCACTCTAGAGAAACTAGGAGCTTCGAAAACAATGCCTTCAGTAAGATCATTGTGAGTTACAACCAATGAAGGCCGGAGCTTGGATTTTCACCCTAAAAATCATGACATTGTTCGGTAGGAGCACCAAAAAATTGTAGTCCTCTTATGCTGCCACCCCTCTTGCCAAGGCCGCTACTACAAGTCTCCAAACACCTGACACAAAGGGAAAACCCATGCCACATAGGATACGTTTGGTTCATGCCCCGTATTGCCCTAACAATTCGCGGGCATGACCAAATTTTTGGCGAACGAATCGGCCACCCTCATCTTGCCCAGGATTTGGCTGAAAAATAAACTGCACCGCACACTTCGGCATGGGCTAGCCAAAATATTGGAAGCCAACCAAACAGGACTAGTAGACTATGTGGGCTTGCCAATTTTTTTGGTAAGGCAGTTTCGTTGGGTCAAAACCAAACGTACCCTCTGTCAAAAAAAAAAAAAACGTACCCATAGTCTTCATCGCAACTAATTCTCCTATCAGCCATTACCAACCTTCGGTCGCATTTAATTGACACGAGGCTACAAGTGATCATTGCTAGGTGTTCTCACAATTGTGCGTCGATTAGGGCATCTCGAGTGACCCAAACGGATGCGCTGGGTCGTCCGTTTTGGGCCGTTTGCGTGGCCGCGCGGAGAGCGGCCCGCGTCGGCGTGTCCGTTTGGGTCGCACGGGGCGCCCAACACGGCGACCCAAAAAGACGCCACGTGGTTCGTCTTCGTTGCGCGGCGCTGCGCCATGGTAGGCTTCGACGAGACAGCCATGGTGGGCGGTGGAACGCGCGGGAAAGTTCCCCGCGCGCGAAAAGGCCATCGAGGAGCGTCTCTCCGACCTTACGCGCGTGACGAAGGAGCACGAAGCCACCTGCCGGGCCGGCCGCCGCCGAGGCGACCTCCTCGGCCGAAGAACGAGCTGGTCGCTATGCGAGCAGCCCGTCACCTCATCCAGATGCCCTCGCCCGAGCGGCGTGCCGGGAGGCTGCTGCGTCGGAGCGCGCGGCCGGCAAGAGCGCATGCGCCGGCGGCAGAGAACCACGAGGCCCGGGCCGCCGGCCGCGTCCGCTCGAGGCGCGCACCGCCGTGGGCGCGCCGCCTGCAGCAGCTGAGCTATGCGGGAAGCGGATGGTTCCGCCGCAGAGGCGGAGCGCAGCGCGCCCGAGGCGCGCGGACGGAGGGAGGAGGATGAAGGCCTTCGCCAAAGCCGCCGCCACCGCGCCACCCAGCTCGTAAGCTGGAGTGGAATCCTCAAGCGTACAGGCCGCCCGCGTCGAGTGAAATCCACGGCCCCGATGGCGAGCCGGCGAGAGTCGCCGGTGAGGCCGCCGGCCCGTACGTATTAGGATAGAAGTAGTAGCTAATTTTTTTTGAGTTCTTTTAATAAAAAAATGTTTATGTCTATGACACGCGGGCGGGGCGGACGCGAGCGACCAGCCTTTCGTCCCAAACCCCGCCCAAATTGGGCCGGGTGCGTTCCCGACGTCATGGCCATCCGTTTTAGGGATTGGTCCACATGCTGGGCCGGGTTTTGTCCATTGGACCATCCTGACGCGCGGACGCGGGATGGGTTGCCGCGTTGGAGATGCCCTTATTAGGGAGTGAGTAGCTGCAAATGTCGCCACCCTATAAGGCTATAAACGACCGGCGGGTCCCCTGAATTACCCAGCATGGGAAATTCCTCGCGCGGTCGCCTTCTCTATTTGGCGCTTCCATTTTTACCCCTTTGATACCTTTCCTCTCTCCGGCCGTCATCCCACCCCTTCCACTAATCAGCAGCCGCGGGAGTATTTCCCTCTCCACCATATAAATCCACAGCACAGTGCTCGCACACCCCACACTACCCCTTTCCGCTCCGGGCTACACGGCCAGGGAAGAAGCACGGACCAGAAAAGCGAAGCCCAGCCACGGCCGCGCCGCCCCCAGTCCTCCTCGCTTTGCCACTTCCGGTACGTACTCCCTCAGATCTACACACTTTTGTCTCGTTTCATTCATCTACCCTGCCTGCAATTCATTCATTTAATCATCTCCTTTGTTTACTGCGCTGTGTTGCTCGTGATTGGCCGCGGCGCGCGTCCGCAGTTCCGAATTTTGGTTTGATTCCGTTTTGGGGAGGAGGAAGGATGGTGCGGGGGAAGACTGAGATGAAGCGGATAGAGAACGCGACGAGCCGGCAGGTGACCTTCTCCAAACGCCGGAACGGCCTGCTCAAGAAGGCCTTCGAGCTCTCGGTGCTCTGAGACGCCGAGGTCGCGCTCGTCGTCTTCTCCCCGCGTGGAAGGCTCTACGAGTTCTCCAGCGCCGCCAGGTACTCCTCAAATCTCTCTTCGCTATATATCTGCTGGTGCCGTTAGAAACTTTTTTGGGTTGCTTGAATTGTGTTGTTTGGATTGGATTTTCTTGCTCGTGTGTTGCCCCGGCTCGAGGGCGTTTGCGGTGCCGCGGTTTGCTCAAGAACTCCTTGACCTGCTGCCAGCCAGTCCGGCCTCCTCAAAGTATCTGTACGGCATCGATGATGAACACAGATCCGAGTCAAAAGCTCAGTCCTCCTAGCTCCATCTTCATTCTTTCTCTTTCTCTTTCTCTTTCTCTTTCTCTTTCTCTCACACACCCTTTGACTTTATCTCCTTTCTTCTCCCATCTCTCGGTTTCTTTGGTCACACTCACTCCCTCAGCTCATGGAGTTTTTGCGGGCTTCTTTCTTGCCTCTCCTATTTCTGTCCTCCGTTCAATCACGGGCGGCGGGCACTGTGCTGAAAAACCACTGGCACTGGTACGATGGAGCACAGACATAAATCGATGTGCTGCCACTGGTGCAGTGAGGCTGATTCCCAGTAATTGCGGTGCGGCCGGAGAAAGAAGGGTGCAGCCAGCTACAAATAGAGAAAGGCTCATGGGACGTCCGGACTCGGGAAAGTGAGCTTCACCTACAAAAGCAAAGCAATTATTTCTCATGCGTTAGCACACTAGGCACTACTCCTACTGCCGATTTGACCTGTTTTCGCGACCGCGTCAGTTCCGTATGGCCTGCGTCTTGCACAGTATAGCTACGGTAGAGGCTAATTTCTCGCTTCATTAATTGGGGACTGCGCACAATGGTCAAGCGGTCGTACATGCGATACTGTGGTTTCGGCGAGATTTCTGCTCCACTTTTGGTTCTAGCGCAAACTAGCTAGTTTTGCTCCGACTTTCCTTTGCATTTGGTGAGTTTTAGTCTATTCTTGGAACCTAGAGGGTGTTGCGCCTTGATCCTCATATGTTGATTTGGCTTTGTTTAGATCTACGGTTGAGTATACCTTTTTGCTAGAATAATCAGCCTTTGGAATATCTGTATGAAATTTTACTTGTATGGTTCGATCTGTATGATTATGACAGATCGATGGTGTCTCGTTTGGGCACAAGCTCTGGAAAAAATAATACAAAGTCATTGTTGGTTAATTGTCCACCTCGCATTCACTAAGTTATTGCTAACATTGTTAAAGATATAAATTCGCACCACCAAGAATGTATTAAGGAGTATCAGAATTAATACTTGACCACTGTGTGCATTACCCAAACAGTCTTTCCTTACGCATACATACCAGGAAAGTTTGTTAATGCAATAATAACATTCTAATCAGAAATATAAACACTATATTGAGTAGTCTCTTTGTTTCCCTTCAAGATTCTATGTTACTGTGCAATCGAGCACTACCAACTTTTGAAGAAAGCGTACGTACATGCAACCCATGCTTACAAATATACTCCCTCCAGTCGAATTAAATCGACGCGAGCTGGGTAGCGAAAATTGCTTAGATACGCACACAAGCCATGTCAATTAAACCCGACCAGAGAGAGTATATAATATTGTTTTAGGTACAATATACGAATAATTACAAACAGTACATCATGGAAGATAGTCAAGTTCTTTTTGGTTCAACTTCTCCAGAACTCTTATTTTTTAAATCTCAGAAGGTATTTTCAAGTTAAACAACCTCAATGGAAGGCATGCAGACAGTGTTGTAGCCACATTGTGGCATGTGTGGTCAATTGACCACACAGGTTTCTGGCAAATCCTTTGTATTTTGGTATAAAAATAGTACAAAAATATTTTAAATAGGTCAAAACACATGTGTTTGACACCACAGATTTAAAATAACAACATAGAGTTTAAGTTCTGCCTCTGTCACTGGCATTGGATGTACACAATGACAGAAAGTAATAAAGGAACTAATTAAGTTGTAAAACATATATTACCGACCCTACAATTGTTGGGCATGCCAAGTGTATTAATTTTGTAGGTTAGCTGGCCATCTTTTAGTAGTTTTTACGCTCTGTACGATCTGAATCAAGTTCCATGCATCTCAAAACAGATGTTTTATCAATTACTTTGTCAATGAATTAAGATATATTGCTGAAAATAAAGTTCAGCCTGCATTTTGCTAGACTCAACCATGTGATAATGAAATACTTTGTTTCAAAAGAATATGCTCAGATGGCATCTATCCAGACACCAGTAGGTACGTATATGGAAATGCTTAAAGTACCATCTGTGAGATCTGTGTTAATTTGCATATATTCTATATTTACCAACAAGTTAATGCTAACTCTAGAAAAGCTACAATGAAAAGGAACGACTTTGCACAAGCAATCTTCGTATTATATTTTCCGGTTTACAGAAGGCACATGGAAAAACTATTATACAGCCACAGTCTAACATTCATGGTGATTATATAGAGCAATTGTTCCTTATCTAATATTAGATGAACAAACTTATTGTATATAGGCTGTCCTTATATGTGTTCGTTGGAAATGTTTTTAGTTGATAAAAAGCAAAGGTACGGTTTGTACTAGGCGGGAAGATAAGCGGGCTCGACTCCCTCCTACCTCCTCCCTCCTCAGCCGCCGCAAGGGGCGCGCCCGAACAAAGTCTGGCCGGCGGCGGCGGCGGCGGGGCCCCTCCTCGTCCCCTTGTCCCCTTCAAACCGCTTTGGCGGCCGGCGTTGGTGGCGGCTGACCGGCAAGGAGGGCTTGGGCGTGGTCCTGCCGGGTACCACGGCGCCGCATCGGTGGTGCGGCGGACGGCATCGACTCTTCTTCAGGCGGATCTACAACGTTGGGTGGGGTCTGCCGGTGAGAACCGGGCTCCGATTCGGTCGGAGCCGACGATGGTGGTGTCCTCGGGCGTCATCACCTTGTTGAAGGCATCGTTGCTACAGATCTGACCTCAACCTCTTTGTTCTAGGGAAACTCCAGATCTGGATACGGATCAGATGATAGCGGCACCTCTGGTGTCGTTTTCCCTCTTGAGGGCATCGTTCTGGAACAAGTGAAACCTGGAGGAAGTCATATGGTGGAGCGGTGTTCCATCTACTGTGCCGATGTTGGTGGGTCTCGGCGGCATGGTGCGGCGGAGCCTCGGAGACGGACGCAGCGTGATGGACGTGCGCAAGATGGTGGTGTAGCCTGGCGTCGTGGTGGCGTTGGTGGCAGGCCTCGCAAGGTCATTGCATTGATCTCTCCTGAAGATGGGTATGCGGAAGATGGTGGCGGCGAGGACTTCTGGAGCGTGTATGATGGTACGCGCCGAGAGTCCGCCGGACCGGTTGTGCCACCTGCTCGCCAGTGGGCGACTTGTCGAGGCCTTCGGTTTTTTGATGATGCGCATTGGTGTGATGTCAGGGTGTTGGCTCTTTTCATTGACCCCCCTCATCGGTGATGTAGGATTAGCGAGCTATCGTTAGTTTTAGTGGCTTCGGTTCGATCTTTGTAATTGTTCTTGTAAGGTGTTGTGAATAATCTAATAAAAAAAGCCGTGTGTATTCCTTGGATGCAGAAGCTGGGGCGATATTTCCCCCATTTCGAAAAAAAGTTGGCATTTAGTAAACATAGTTAAATGATGCCATGTCTCCATATTCTCCTTGCGCACTAGTGGCGAGGCAACATAGATAAGATCCCATATCTTCCTATTATCCTTGTACCTATGGCGTCACAACTTATTAGTTTGAAGGCGGTACCGTCCTACTAGGTGAGGAGACACCTCCAGTAGTCAAAGGGGCCTTTACCCAACTACACCATTGGAATGTACATTGGTGTTATCTTATCAATGACACGTAGGATAATAGCTAGTAGGAAGAGAGAAAGAAACATAATAAGGTTTGCATTCTCTTTAGCTCAGAGATGATATGTTACTAAGGCAAGGTAAGGCATTTTATACATTGTAAGAGATATCTTCTCTTACTCACATGGTTTCTTGTTTAATATTAATAATTATCCCATAATTTTAGGTGGCTACAATTAGTAATATCTCGAGATAACATACGATTTTTCCATTGTCTTCTATACTTTTTGGTCTTCTAGAGATGAGACGGAATAAATAAGAAAATAAAGTCTTATCGTCCATTTACGGTCCTTAGATCCCATAGCTATGTATTTTCCTTTGGCGAGCAACATAGTGAAGTGGCTGTCGCAACTAGTATGGCTTGTGGAGGCAACCACCGTGTGCTCAATCATGACCACCATACTCTTGTCCTATTGGCACATAGCCACTTTCCATCCTTGTCCTTCGTCCTTTTTTTTGGGAAGGAGGTTGGGACCCTCCCCCCCCTCCCAAACATGCGTACATCCTTTATTTGAATTAATTTTTTAAATAAAAGACTGATAAGAGCATACATCAAACAACCTGAAGCCACCACAGAACACCTATAAACCTGACAATGGCTGAAGATCATGCCACCAGTGCCTCATGGCCTAAAACATAAGCAATGCCACATCCTCTAGGTAGCTGGGGCATCACCGAGTCACCCTATGGAGAGTTAGGAACACCCATCTGGTCTAACATACCCTAAGCAAGAACCTCATGCTGTCAGGCACACGCTTCAGGAGGCATCACAACCATCGAACTGCTGAGTCATCCTCAGGGTAGTTGCATAGAACTTGCCAAGCTTGCCATCGACACCACCATGACGCCATACATCGCCTCAACCCTGTGCATGTCAACCATCATGAGTCCTAATCCGAGACACGGCTACAACATGCCGACAAGACTCGTGGTCGATGATGTGCTAGAAGTAGCACCACTCCACCTCTAGACCACTCTAGTCAGTGTGTGCTCCCAAAATGTTGCCCTCAAGACGGAGAACGGCACAATAAGTGTCGCCAACGTCTGATCTGGGAAACCCAGATCAAGGGTTCAGAGCAAGCAGGACGCTGCAAAAACAATGCCTTCACCAGGGAATGGCACCAAGATGTGCCGCCATCGTTCGCGTCTATATTCACCTGCAACTATGCATGTCCAAGTCCGACACTGATTAGACCACGATGCAATTGCCATGACGAATGTAGGACAGATCGAAGGTACCCATCTCCGATCGAGCCCCTAGGGACCCATAGCGGACCCAAAACAGTCCCATCCTCTCATGACAACCACCTCCCTTGCCGATCGGATACTAGATCGCAGTCCACCAGATCGCAAGCCGTTGCCACACACCGGAGAGCCTCGCCGCGGCGGTGCATGACACGCAACTCGTGTCGCCGACCCTGCGCGTAAGGAGACGAGCCCACCCCCCTCTGCCGGCTGCAGGGGAGGGAGGAGTGTGGGGATGGGCTGTCATCAACTAGTAGGTTTTCCCTCCTGTTGGTGACCAAGCTTCACCTGGCCGCGCCTTTGGCAGGGTCGAGTGTGGGGAGGGCTAGCGGTGGCCAGTAGGTTCCCCTCCCTTTGTCAAGCCGCTGCCCTTACTAAATAGTGAAGCCGTGCATACGTTTCCTCACTCAATCCGTCTGGTAGCAGAATCCCTTTACCTAGGGTAGGGCTTCACGAGGTTTAAGTTTAAGATTATTGATAGAATCTCTTTATGGTCCTTCTGATAAAACAAGTTGATGAAGTTGGCAATGTTGTCATCCACCTCTCGGTTGTTCTTGACCGCATCCATGAGCTGAATTTCTCAAACATGCCACTTGTGATTGTAGAGAATCTCACGTGCTACTTGCCTCATCATAGGTGGTTCAAAGAAGAGTTGTTATGACTCACGAGACGAGCTCTTCACATGATTCTACTCACGGACGGCTCAAAAATCATCTACGAGACTACGACTCTAGGAATGTGCCGATTGAATCATAAATGTAAGATGTTTTAGATAGATTATTATGGACTACGTACATATTTAAATGAGTGAACATAAACACAAATGTTTCTAGATACATACGATTAAGAAAAAAGCTAAAACATCTTATAATTTAATTTAGAACGAATGGATAATAATGATCTTTTTCAATAAATGATGTTTTATTATTTAAAAGATTTAAACATTACTTCCGGTCTCTGCATAGCTGAGATGCACACAGCCGCACAACCATCGAGCATCCGGATAAACAAAAGGTAACACAAAAGGGCAATACAAGAGATTATAGAGTATGTATGAGCGCCTAAGGATCCGAAGGTCCAATACGTAGATTACGCTACCATCTATGTTGTGAAAAGAATTTCTCGTTGTGTCCTCCAATTGAGTAGATGCCTCTATAAATAGATCGCGGCTCCACTCGCTGAAGAGATGACCACAAACGGAACAAACCAATACACCGGTAGATAACTTGCAAGAGAAAGTAATTTTTATAATTAAAAACATTGTCATAAAGCCATAGCAACGAAATTATTGTGAGCGCTCTCACCCTAATAAGTACTTTAAACCTATGATCCACCCCATTTAGCCAGTTGCCAAAAATATTCTCAACACTATGTGGCAGGTATAAGGTAAAACTTATTTGCATGATTGATCATATATATATCTATCAAACTGGCATTGAAAGAATAAGTGTTTGATAAGACACGCTATTTTACATCCATTCCATTACGTTTTGCTAGGTTGTCTTTGTTAAGAGTAATGCCCTATGAAGATACATCGCAAAAAACCTTAATTCTTAGCAGTATCTTTGTTTTCCAAATATTATTATTACTATCAACCTACACGTCAGAATTATCCAAGGTCTATTAGAAACATACTTTCTCTTTATGATAGTTTGCCAATTCCCATCTTCACAAAGAAGCTTAAATAACCATTTACCAAGCAGTGTTTGGTTTTGAAACTCAAGGTTTTGAATAATGAGTCCTCCTTGATCTTTTGGACGGCAAACAACATTCAATTTAGCCCGTGGATATTTCTTTTTTTCACTATCCTGTAAGAATCTTGATTGGAAATAGTTCAATCTTTGCAAGACTCCTTTGGGCAATTTGAAGAGCGAAATCATATATAGTACCATATTGTTGAGTACTGAATTAATGAGAACCAGTCGTCCACCAAGAGATAGTAACTTGCCTTTCCAGCTAGTCAAATGCTTTTGAAGTGTTTGCTCAGCATGCTTCCATTCAACATTTTTAAGCCTCCGAATAAATCAGGATGCCTAAATAACTGATAAGAAAATGTCCAATCCAACAACCAAAAAGATCATCATACTATGTGGTCTCGTGTTGAGACCCACCGATGCAAAGCAATTCACTTTTATGGAAGTTGATCTTGAGACCTAATAGTTTCTCAAACACTGGTAAAATCAACTTAAGATTACTTGCTTTCTTAAGATTCTGCTCCTTAAATAGAATCGTGCCATCGGCATTCAGAAGAATAGATAGTCCACCATCCACGAGGTGTGGAACTACCCCTTCAATCTAACCATCAACTCTTCCTCTCAAAACAAAATTATGAATTAGATCACACCACTCACTAGAAAAACTTTTCACCCCGAGTTTTTGTTGAATGCAAGATATCTGATTGAATGCCCCCAATTGGCTTCTATGACCTTCTTGGGCCACCATCACAACCATCCAGATATCTACCTCTACACTGCAGCAGTCGGAGTGCAACAACATAGAAGGACAAAAAGAAATTACCGACACTCACAAACCAACAAAACACAAGTCACCCTCTAAACGAAGTGGAAGGATACAAGGTTGAATGTGAGTGTATGAGTCTAGGGATTTAACAACCTAAATGATGAGTCAACATTCTTCATGTCACGAGTTGTGAATGGAACTATGTGGGTAAAAATTGGGATCAAATGGCTCAATAGGGTACATTTAAGGCGCATTGATATATGATGGTTGTTTTCGAAATGTTATTTTACTAGTCTGGTAGTGACTGTTGGGGTACGACCACAATGCCGATGGTTATGGACTTAGGTTTTAGGGATGAGGAGCGCGCTGGTGGATTCGACGGTGTACAAACAACACAACACACGTGACATGATTTACCCAGCTTCAGGCCCCCGGAGGGAAAAACCTACGTGTTGCTTGTCTGCACTTGATTGATGATGATTAGGTTTAGAGGGTTGCCGTGATGGATATGTTATGATCGATGGATATGTTATGATCGCGTATTTTCTAGTATCATTTCCGTCAATCCATCCTAGTCCTTATATATAGGAGGCTAGGCATTAGGACTTCGGGCCGGTTACATGTTCGACTATCCCTGTATGGGCTTGACCTTGTGCTGCACGCCAGGTTCCTAGGCTTCGATTGCTTGTTGTGTCATGGGTTTCGTGGGCCTTCTGTTGGATATCACCCGAGTATGTTAACAATGGGTACCTGATAAGGTATGCCCACGTCAGGTAGAGACTGGATCATGTCACGAAGCTTGAGGACAATACACACGTATCTCTCTATTTATACAATATACATTAATGGAATACCCATCAAGTGATCCCATGTGACCAAGAAGCAACAACAATGGATCCTCTATGATCTATAATGCTTCCCATCAAAGGTAACAAGCTAGCATAATGTCGGGGTATGTAAGATCTCCTCACTAGGACCAAAGGATGTGCCTAGAGCATGCACAGAAACTAGACGACATACCTCCAAGAACGATGCCCTCAGGGTGGGAGCCACATTAACATCACCGCCATCGTGTGACCCAGCAAGCTAGATCTTGGTTTTTAAACTAGGACTAGGAGAAGAGAGTCGGGAGCGGAGGGAGGTCGATCGGGGCTCCTCGACTATGCCACCAAGGGAGAATGGCGCTCGAGGGTGCCATGCTCGTTAGCACCGACAAAGGCTAGGCAAGGTTTACTATCGGTGCAACACGGTCACCACTCACACATCTCGCAACACTATAAAATACCCAACAACAATCTTATTGTAGCTTACAACCGTGTCAGCCTAGTTGGACCTCCATCGTGCCAACGGATGTCACCACGCGTTCCAAGTCATGGGATGACACAAGATGACGCCCAAGGTTGCAAGCACATCGCATGGGATACTGTGTGTTGACTAGTTGTTGCGCTCCTGTGCCGTCCTCAAGGGCGACACTGGGGCGAAAACCCTAACTGATGCCAAGAGCTTCTACGGGCAGCTCGCCTGCCGCCGCCGTTGCCGCTGCCAGGGACGCGGTGCTGGTGAGCCTTGGTGCCGAAGGTGCTGGGGACCGGACGGTCGAGTTTCTGTAGGAGATGGTCGGGGCGACGCCCATGGCCCGATAGTGGCGGTAACCTTTTCTTGGTTGACTTCGTGTTTGTGGGGTCTAGGCTCCCACCTAGATCCATTGCCAGCTATGGTGGCATGGTTCGCGGCTAGCGTGGAGCCGATCTACACGACTGAGTGGTGATCTATCCGGTTGCGAGTGGGGAGGCACGTGTCTATGAACGCCATACCTAACTCCGGTTGGGGCGGACGATGATGGCGTCTATGCGTTGTTGCCTTGTTGAAGGCATTGATGTTGCAGTAATCGTGTACTCACTTGTCCTGCTGGGGAAACCCCAGATCTTGGGTCTCTTGGATAGGACTATAGAGCCGCGCTCGGTGTCGAGTTTCTAGAGCAGTTGTTGGATGGAGGACGCAAGAGGTGGAGCCGTGGAGTGGTGTTCTTCTAACATGTCAACGGCGGAGACTCTCGGCTGTGTGGTGCAGCGGATCTCAGTGAGGAACGTGGCATGATGGACTCAAGTAGGGGGATGGGGCGCTGTTTGGCGTGGCTACGTTGATAGGAGGCCAAGTGAGGGCTATGCGGATCTCTGCCTTCAAGATGGCTAAGTGGTTGCGCGGGTGGCAGCTTCTGCAGCAAGTGCATGAGGTGCTTGCTGAGATTCTGCAGGGCCGAATGTTTGCTCGTGTTTTTCCATAGGATGACTTGGCGATGCCCCGGTACCTAGCTTATGGAGCTTTGATTGTGGTTTTAGGGCATAAGGCCCCAGGTACCTAGCTTATGGGGTGATGGATTATGCTAGATTCAAGTTCTTTGATGTATGCCCTTGACAGGTCTTTGTTGAATAAAATAAAAATAAATACGTATGCATCTCTCCCAAGGCGGCAGAGGCGACCTAGCAGAAAAGCCTCACTTGTCTACTGCTGCCACCCTAAAGAAGTGGAGAAGGGCGGGGACGCTAATGCCACAACAGGAATGAGCGCGAGATTCAGTTGTTGCCATCGGGATGTACCACGGTGGGATCCTAGTCGTTGCCAACCAAAGCGGACCTCCACACCGTACCAAACAAATCGCGCACACCTAACCCCACAAAGGCCCAACCCTCACCGTGCTGCACCAGCGTCCTGCAAGCGGCGCAGCTACTACTGCAATGGATCCCAATGTCGACGACCAAAGCGGAGCTTTTTACCGCTCTGGCCAAATCCACTTGACTCATGCAATAAGATGGCCAACCGCAGTGAACAACTGATTTGTAACCCCATTGCCGATGTTCCCACGCGGGCTTTGCCTGTGGGCCTCTTCTCCAGGAGGTGGATGAGGGAAGGGGATGGCTCTCGAGTTACCGCCCGAGCCGCCTCATGGGAGCGATGCAGTTATGCTGGTCTTCTCCATCTTGATTTAGTATAAAATTTGCTAATCATCGATCGGGTGGCATAAAATCAAGATTGATATCCAATGCGTGCAGTCAAGTTTTGAAATTTGCCTACGGAGGGCATGACTTAGAAGAAGGAGCACTGAAGTGGGACCAATTATGCAGTTAAAGCCATTAAGGGTGATCAGAGGCATGATAGTAGGGATTGTAGGGAAAACCCAGCGTTGTTGGTTAAACGAAACAACATGGTACGCTTCTTGGAATTATTGATAACATTCACCTTTTGGGAAAAGAGAGTTAGAATCCTTGTAAGAGTATCGTTGTAGGGATCGTTGTAATACATGTCTTACTGTTCTAATAGCGTGAACGTTGAGAAATCTTTCTCAGTAGTATGTACGCTGCCAAATTTTCTAGGCTCCTTGAAGAGCTGACCCCAAGTCGGTTCTACCTTTGCTGTAATCAATTTCTATAGAAAATGTGCTAATATCTACAATAGAAATACATATAGTACAAATTGCATTATACTAATTTGGTTTTATAGTTGTTGACTTTTTAGAAGACTTTCTCAATCCTAAGGAAGTTGACTTAGGACAAAACTACAACTTCAATTAATTTACAACGGAGGAACCTACTACCTATTGTTATATGTGATTTCTAACAAAATAAGCCATACTTCTGCCTAAGTTTAGTTGTGGCAAAGTTATCTTTGAAGAAATGCTCGTTCTTGATGTGCATGAACTGTCCAACAGAACACTACATTGTTGGCACTTAATCAAAATATACCGAACATGTGGATGCCCTTTCCTCAGAAAAGTGGATTATTATGTTCTAACTTTTATTTTCTTGTCGTGTGTGCAATTCAGCTTGGAAAAATCGATTGAACGCTATAAGGCATATACAAAGGATAATGCTAATAACAAGACAGTACAAGAAGATATACAGGTAATATTCCGAATATGAATTTGCTGGTTGATAAAGACTTGAATCATGCATGCACATTATGTGAATATCTGAAACTGATTTCAGTTTAAAATAATAATCATTTTAACTTTTTAATATAGAGACCGTCCAATTCAGAATAATCATGCCGCCTCGGTATAGCAATGATGCAACTTACTCTTGCTTGGTATATTTATTTGTCAATGGCCAACATGACACTGAACACATCCGGAATACTTTATATTCAATTGGTACATGTAAGCTAAAAATTACCAAATGCATGACCCTTATACATGTAATATAATGTAGGAATATCGTAGCATGTTAAGGTTTATATTAATTTAACATTTTAATTGGCATATTCCATGAATACATCTGTATATTTGCATGAGGGCTTGTGTCTAAACTATGGATGATCATGCCATGCTTAGTTTAACCTATCAAACATCAGGATCCACCAATGTTGTAAATTATGCAAGCTAACAACTGCAATGTCAGGGACACATGTTAAAGACAAAAACATCATATCGCCCATTAGTTGTCAGTAAATTAGGACTACTCAGTTATGTGCTTTGAGCAGTATGTCATGTGATGTGATGGCACACATTCTGATGCTGAGTCTGAACTCTGAACTGCAGCAAATAAAAGCTGATACTGTAAGCTTGGCAAAGAAACTTGAATGTCTTCAAGATTTGAAACGGTAAGTAATCTTTTCACTTTCGGAGGACTAGACTATTTAGGCAGCCGAAAGTAATCCTGAATTATATGAGATGAGACGCAGAAAGATATTGGGTGAAAATTTAGGAGGATGCTCGGCTGAAGAACTACACAGTCTTGAAGTTAAAATTGAGAAGAGCCTTCGAACAATCAGAGGAAAGAAGGTTGCATAGTTAAAACTTTCAGATTTGCCGGAAAAGCCTGCCTAATTATCTTACACAAACTAACATGCATGTATTATTTTTTGTGTCACTGCACTGCCACCAGACCCAGGTGCTGGAGGAGCAGATAGCTAAGCTGAAAGAGAAGGTACCGAACTACCGACTGATTCCTAACCCAGAAGCCATAATAACCTATGGCGGTTCTGCGTGTGTTTCTTTCTTCTTTACAACAGCCTATATACATAACTCACAGCGCACACCCCAGCTAAATCTGAATGTTAATGAATCTCCATGATCAGGAGAAGGCGCTGCTGAAAGACAATGAAGACTTACGCGAAAAGGTGATGACGATGAACAACGTCCTTCAGGGTTACAATGCGAACTCCAAACTGCTAGTCTGTTTTTGCAAGTAAAACTGCAGAGTGCATGCATGATACCTTATGTGCAAGAGACAAAGAGGGCATACCATGTGAATCTCACACCGCAAACTCAATCAGTCACTGATTTCTATTTATCACTGCTGCAGCAGGGGATCCTTGAGGCACCGCTGGTGGTTCCCGCCCTCAACTGTGTGGCGCCCTTGCAGTTGCGAGATGCCCCGGAGCCGGTGAAGAGCGACGACGACGTGGAGACCGAGCTCTACATAGGGCTGCCCGGCAGGGATCGCTGCTCCAACCGGCCGTCAGGTTAGGCCAAGTAGTCAGCTGATCGAAGCAACCACACCCGCAGGCGGTGTGCACTGTCAAATTAACCTGCCAAAGGAATAAACTCTCTGCACCAGCAGGCATGAAGTGCCAGGCAGAAGCCTAGCATTTCTTTATGTTTAGTTAGTATCTGTAATCTCTTGCTGTCTTGCAAAATGTAATTTAGCGGCAGCGACGATGGCAAACCTGCAGCGAACCTCTCCGAGATCTGAAAGTGAAACGCCCAGCGCACATAGTTCTATTCCTTCGCCTGGCTGTGTATATATATAAAATTCAGTACGAGGTTGATGTTGATCACTTGCGATAACTTATATATAATGTAGTACGAGGCAAATAAAAGAAGAAGAAAGGATATCAACCGACTTGGAAAAGAAAGAACCAGATGTCTCCCAAGTCCATATCCACGAGTCTTCAACGACCGGATTGAGATTTCCCAGATCTTGAAGGCCTGCAAAAACCTTGAATGCCAATAGGTTTCTTTATATCGCTGATCCACTTGGACTCCGGGAGAGCCTCGGACAGACGGCCACAGTTCTGTTAGCCTTAGTGGCTTCCGAAACCACTTGGTAAACATCAGGTGCGAGGTCATCAATAATAGGTCTTCCATTAATCCATTGTCCGTTCAAAAGAAACATTTCTTCCCATTGCCAATCTCCACTTTAGCAGTGGCGTTGAAATGTGTTTAGAGACGCCATCAGCGGTCCTAAGATTCCAGGCCCAACTAGTGCGTAAGGCCGTGCTCATGATCTTCAAGTCCATAATACCAAGCCCACCCTTGGATTTCGGACGGCAGACCATGGGCCAGCTGACCAAACAGTGCCCTCCATTTATTGGTTCCGTTCCCTTCCATAAAAAAGCTAAATGAGTTTTATCAATGGCTTCAATGATGAGGTGGAAGATGGCCATGGCTGAGATCACCGATTGGACCAAGATATTTGATCGCCATGTTCTCCATCCTACAGTTGAGGATCCCAATGAGAGAGTGAGAGTAATGATGGGGTCCTCTTCACAGAAAATGTAAGAGATTGTGCTCTTTGACATGTTGCATCTAAGGCCCGACGCCCCTCCAAACGCCTCTAGCAGGAACTTTTCTTGAAATAGGCTTTCGTCCCGCTATATTAATATAGCAACCACACGCTACAAGAAACATGCTGGGGCCACAACACAACCAAGCCCAAACGAAACTACAAAGAAAGGAAAGAGAAAAAGAATGCCGACACCACCAGCAGATCGACATAACGAGAACGGCCCGCAACCGTTGTGCCCTCCGGAGAAGTCCTACCATGCTCCTAGCACTCCGAATCGCCGCATACCACACAACACCTTCAACAAGGGAACGACGACGCCGCCGTTGTTGCCTGGACTAATCCTAGGGTTTCCCCCGGTATGCGGAATGGATTGGGGAGGGGGTACACCCGACACCCTTCAGGAAGGTAAGGTGGCACCCTCAGGCGTCACCATGTCGGTGTCAGACAAGCCGGCATGGATTTCTCCCAACCCCACCACCACCATCCCGGACGATCCGAAGTGCTCCACCCAGCCTTCCACCCACCAGCACACGCCACCACGGTCTTGACGGCATCCTCGCCATCTCCCTGTGGTCATCGACGCAGGGCCTAGAAGAGAAGGAGGGAGTCAGCATGGCCAAGGCTCCTGCAGCACCACAGCCGGGGGAGGGAACTGCCTCCACCGCCTTCTCATTTGCCGACCGGACATGGCAACAAGGACAAACCATGCCCCTACTGGCCCGGTCGGGCCCACACTGACCCGCTAAGTCCCCGCCGCCGGGCTGCAGCAGGCCGGCCGTAGCGCCGCCACCACCCTACCACCGCCATCTCGCCAACTCCGTGCCCAGGGAGCATCACCGTCGAGCAAGGAAGATTCGGCCCACCCTAGCCTAGACCGGGCCCAAAGGGGCCCAGGGCCGAGCTAGAGCCGCCGCCCTCCCGACCGCGCCGACCCACCGCTAGCAGCGGTGCCGCTGCATCTCCGCACCACCCAGCGCGCGGGAACCACGCCGCCGCACCGAACCGCCGCCGGCCGAAAGCCACCGTCGCCAGCCCAAGGCCCCCGCGCCCCTGACTGCGCCACGGGTAGAGTCAGACCCGCCACCGCCGGCACCGCCCGGGCAACTCCCGGCGGCGCACGCCGTCGGCGGCGGCATGGGAGAGCAACGGAGAGGGGCTAGAGAGAGGCCGCAGAGGCGGGTAGCACCGCAGGTGAAAAGTCACCCCACAAAAGACGAAAAACACCATATGAAACAATTCGCCTGCAGTGATAGTCAGGCATGAATTCTTCCACCACGTGAGAGGTAGGGTTTATCTGCGTTGGACAGATGTTGCACGCATGTAAAGACTAGGATGAATGGCTTGAATCATTGTGTCGCGCGAGGTAATTTCTTTCTACTACAATGGCTGGCGCACTGCTATTTTAACCGCACGATGGAAAAAGTCAGCCCTTCTCCCAATAGCCCTACTATATAATCTGTTTGAGAAAAAAAAGCCATCTCCAGGCCCGGCCCAGCAAGCAGGACAATACACAATTTGTTCACAAGACGCTGTCCATAGCGTGCTTAGCCGTTCTTCCGATCTCCTAATGGCATGTAGATTATTAGTTCTGACTATGGGTATCTGTACCATCTCGCCACGTCACCTGTAGACAGCCTAGGAGACAACATATACAACGGGGGAATCCATGTCTATGCTTGTAATAACCCGAATTTCAGGGGAAAGAGGGAACATAAGAGTATACATAATGGGGTAACGTCTGTCTTCTCTTACAGTTGCATGTTAGATTATTTTTGCTTAGTTAGAGGAGAGAGAATAACAAAAAGAAGGTTATCTCCCCTTAGCTAAGAGATGACCTTTTAGAAAATAAGAGAATGCTATTTTGTCCATTGCACCATGTGTTTTCCCTTATCAACCCAATTTTTTTACTAAATTTAATTGATTCTCATTAATTGTTGGAGATGATAATAAACGATAATGCATTATGCCACTTATATTTAGTGGCTTCTCTATATGATGTGAACTGTTAAGAGACAATGACCCTTCTCTCCCATTGTACATGCACTATTTTTTTCTGACAGACGAGATCCAACTGACCAACGTCTTGCGACGAACTCGTATAACGGGAACGAGGCTGTCTCTAGACATCGATTTTAGCTGCTATCGTCAGCTGATTGTAATTCTATAGACGACCCCTTGTTTTGCCTCGTCTCTCTCTAACACGTCATATGATTTTCTACATGGCTTGTTTTAATAACTGTTGATTGCATACGGAAATTCAATTCGGCTCCCGGGTGCGTATGCTCCCTATACCAAAAAATAATATTTCGAGTTGTCGAAAAATTTTGACAAAAAATTCTATGTGTACATCTCCATAATATATGAGCATTCGTCAAGTTTCATGAAAAATTAATATTTTTTGTGGTCTATGTAAAAAAGAGAAAATTTATCTTGTAAATAACATTATTTTTAGCACTTAGTTTTGTCTTTTTTACACACGTCACATGACAAGTCTATTTTTTATGAAACAACTTTGTGAGCGTGTAGCACGTGAAGATGTACGTGCGAATTTTTCGTTCCAATTTTTTTGAAATTCAAAATTTGTGTAAGATGAATTTCAAAATAAAGGGAGCATATGCTCCCATGTTCCAAAACACCACTCCCCTGATTGTACACTGTTGTACATGCTCTAAACTTGCCATATACTGCAGTCATGATATGATCAAAGTCATCAAATCAAAACACAAGGTTGAATTTGATGAAGCATGTTGAGGTAGCGTAATTGTACTACATCCTCCTCCTCGCCCTCCTCACACGAGGATCTCCCTCTTGTGAAATTAGTCCAAGCGCTAGGATGAAGCACCTCCAAAATACCCACATGTACGGAGTGGAAGCCTCACACACTAGACTGATACATTCGCAAGTACAACTAAGATGTTAGAGAAGTAGCTGCAGCGTGAAGTGATCAAGCCTGATCATCTGGCCCCACCATCTCTTATACAGATGTCCCTGATGGGTTTCTACACTAGAGTCCCATTAGTACCATAATCCTTCTCTAATTTGGATGTAATCCGTATTAGGCTAGCCATAGTGCTAGTATCATAGTTAGTATCATGCATCCTAGCCCCACCAAAAATGCTGATGTGGCAGGTAATTATGGATGAGAGAGAAGATTAGAGTATCATAGGTAGATACTGTATCATAGCGCACATCACGAGAAAAGTTAGTATCAAATAAATCTTGTACACAAATTTATATTGGGATTCTACAAATCAATTAATATAGCAAAATTATGATACTAGTCTATGATACAAAAGTATCATATACATGATACTACTATATTACTACCCACTATGGCCAGCCTTAGGCTTCCATCTCCTTAAATGAATGACCCTACCTGTTCATGCACATATAGACATGACACGAGTACACTATTAGCATGAACTCAGTGAACTCTTTGATTGCCTCTAGAACATATTTCTTACAATATAGTTCTTTACTTCCTTTTGCAAATTTAATTATCTTATTCTTATTGCATTGCAAAATGACCCCTAAAGTGATCTATGAAAAGGATTGTGCAGCTTACTGAGAGCAAATGACTCATCAAGTTATAGCCGAGTCATTCATTATGTACTACTATTAGCATACATTAGTTGCTTGTTCTCGAAGCATGGATGGTGAAGCTAACTTTGAAACCGAATTCATATCTCTACAAGATGCATCAATGGTTCTGAACCACCATGGCAAATATTTTGTTATCCCATTTTACAAGTAAAATATAAACGTGCTGCCTTTTGGGCTAAACTATTAATGTCGCCTGGTCCATCCCAAAAAGATGTTTCTATATGTTTCATCAAAAGTGTTATTGTACATAAAAAGATTCTGTAGCCCATATTTGGGAGTGGTGTTTTAGAACATGAGAGCATATGCTCCCTCTATTTTTAAATGCATCTTTCACATATTTTGAATTTTTTCTAAAATGAAACAAAAAAATTGCACGTACTACGAGCTCACAAAGTTGTTTCATAAAAAACCGACTTATCATGTGATGTGTGTAAAAAAACGAAACTCACTGCTAAAAATAATGCTTTTCACAAGATAAGTTTTCTATTTTTTACATAGACCACGAAAAATATTGGTTTTTCGTGAAACTTGACGAACGCACATATATTATGAAGATGTAAATGTAAAAAAAAATTGTTAAAATTTGTCAACACTTCGAAATACGATTTTTTTTGGTAGAGGGAGCATACGCACCCGAGAGCCAAATTAAATTTCCGATATATCTGTCCTATGAGTATCGATGTAGTATCCTTGGTTACTTGTAGCAGTACTCAATACAACCAATTCTGCTCTGCAATTGATTAGCCAACTAAATTTCTTGTTTTATTCTCGCCAATCTCGTTGGCTGTTGAGTAATGGGTGTGGAATGGGATGAATATGAAATCCTTCATGTTAGACCAATATTACATGAAGAATTTATTTACAATAGATGAAATAGTCCTTCCTTTCTAGACCCGCCAGTCAACAACCCACGATTTTGGGGTGAACAACAAAACAAAAGTTTGGTTGGCTAATCAATTGTATAACTGTATTGAATGCAATTACAAATACCCAAGCATACTACATCAATAATTGCAGGACATGTAGGAGCTACATTATCTTATTAGGTATAAATGAACAATATGTAGTTTGTCAAAGCAGAGCGCAACATGTTCTTCGGATGTGCCACATGAACACGTGACAGTTTAGCCCAAAAGGTAGCGTGTTGTTTTTTACCGATAAAGGTGGTAATAAGAGATTTGACCTGATGGTTAAAGAGAACCATTGATGCATATTTTAGAGATGAATTTCGTTCCAAAATTGTCTTCAGTGTCCATTGCTTACAGAAAACTAATTAAGGTAGGTATGCTAATAGTAGTAGATAATGAATGTCTCAACTATAACTTTATGAGAGCAACCAAAAAACGAGCGGGGCCCGTATTTTTCCGGCGAGAAAACGGATTCGGGCCGAAAGAGGCCTAGAACGGAGCCAGAACTCGCGGCCTAGCCCGTAAAATAAGTTCGGGGGCCAGAGAAACTAGATGGTCGCCCCGTTTTATACAGGACGCGGAGACGAGTTGGGTTCCAAAACCCTACTCCCTCGCCGCCGCTGCCGCCGCTCCACCGCGAAAAGTCTCGACCTTCGGCGAGCAATTTCTTCGCCGTCTTCGGCTTATTTGCTCCGCCGCCACCATATCTCCCTTCGCAATGGCGCGTGCACGACGGCCCGGTAGGGGAGGGGGCCGAATCGGCGGCGGAGGATCGCCGCCGCGTCCACCGAGTGTGCGGTCGGAGGCGGACTGTGCGAGAAGGGCGCGCTCCGATGGAGCTTGGAAGCGGGTGGCCTGCGAGGAGGGCGCGCTCCGAGGCGCGCGATGGGGAAGCCGACGCGCCGCCCACCGGCTCGTGCAGCCCGCCGCTGCCGGCGCTTCCGCCGCGCGGCAGCGACGACGACGAGGAACATGGGCTGGCTCTCACCTGCGGGAGCTTGGCGGAGGCGGCGCCGTTCGAGGTGGCCGCAGTCGTCCTCGCATAGGCGTCACCGGCGCCAAAGACCCTCCTCCTCCTCCGCGCGTAGAGCCCCGGTGACAATCCCGGGGCCAATTTTGGATCAAATTAGCGCGCATGAGTAGGTTTAGTTAGTATTTTGATTCATATATATAAATTATGTTCGAATGTGGCTTGATCGGAGCAAAATTTTGTTTCATTTCGCATGGTTCATCGGAGCAGAATTTCCCGGGACGTTTGATTTTCATTTTTCAGTTCGCGTTTTCGGTTTCTATTCTGCGCTGCGACTAAAATCATCGAAACTGAAAAATCCAGGAGACCGAACTCCGTGTTTTCAGTTCGTGTTTATACAAGCACTACTAGAGATGCTCTGAGTCACTTTTGCTCCGAGTAAGCTGCAACATCCTTCACATATCGCTCTGTCTAGATCATGTAATAGATTTGGAAGATGGTTGCAACCCGTCATTACTAATCAGAAACGAACCTACAGATCTGCGAAATGAATATGGCTGATATGTTTTTAAATAGTTGTATTTGCTAAGGACAATACATATTGCTCATGGTTTTTTTTGCTCAAGTATCTCTCTTGATGAGCATTGTTGGAGTATACTGTAGGGGGAGACTTGTATAGGATCAGCTCTTAGGTGAGATTATAGGACTAGTTCATAAAAATTATATTTACAAAATTTTAAAAAATCGGTGAAAAAACTTTACAACATACCTATAGTGTGTATTTACAACTTAAAAAAATCGTTCAAAACTCGATCTGTCTACATTTAGAAACACAAATAAAATTCTGTTGTGAATAGTGTCAACCTTGGGTGAATAATATATCACACTATTCACTCCCAAACTTATCTTTTTTTGGATCTCGAAATGTAGATCGAATTTGAAGCAGCAAATGTCTGGTGTTGCATATATAACAAAGATGCGTGTTGTCACTTTATTAAAAAAATATTTAAACATGTTTCCTATGTTAGGATGATCTCCACCAGTTCGAGCCCAACGGCTCGACATAACCCTTGACCGCGCATGATGGGGGGCGCCCAACCGTTCACTGGTTGGTGGCCCCCTGTCGCCTGTGCTATATAAAGTGGTGGGGGCCTGCGGCACAGTTCACGAGGTTGACTGGAGTGCCACTCGCCCCACCGACAGACCTACCGATCTAGGTTTTGCACATTGCCGACGGGAAGCTCCGCCGCCACCCCTCTCGCTCGACCTCACGCCGTCACCATCGCCATCGCCACCATGTCGACTTCGACGGGTTCCTCCTCCAAGTCAGAAGGTAAACCCACAGTACCAGTACATTCGTTATAGAGATAGCGAGTACCCGGCATTAGATCTAACCAGGCATTAGATCTAACCTAGTCGATCTGGCAAAGCAAACATTGGTATCAGAGCCCTACTAGTTGGTATCTTTATGTTTTTCGGGTAGATAGTGTTGCACTCAATCCCTAGCCAAACCCTAGATCGTTTTCGGAACCCGCACTCGACAGAAACCCTAACCCTAATTCGAAAAAGAAAGAAATTTTCACCGGCTGCTGCTACTTCTTGTAGCGCCGGCAAAGTGTAGGGCACCACCACTGAGCCATTTGACGCCGGTGCGCCCACCCTCGGGTGCACGCACGCGACGGAAAAAGGCCCAGAGGAGTGCCAGCTGCTGCTCCTTCTCCATTGGAGGCCGTCGTTTTATTGGATGGGGGCTGAGCAGAGACAGAAAAGTGGAGAGGAAGGCAGCTCGACGCCGGTGCATGCTCGCGCGAGCAGCTGTCGGGCGACGCCGCCGCTTCCTCACCGCCATAGAGAGGCGTGTGGGAGTCTCGTGGGGAGGGGCCCGTCCTCACCGGTGTGACGCGGGGGCAGCACGTGCGAGGGGGAGGAGAAGCCTCTCCGCCGCCGCCACAGAGAGCCACAGAGAAGGGTCGGGGAGAAAATGACTAGGATTTTTTTTGGGGGGGAGGGGGGGCTAGATTTTCGAGCCCCTTATATACTGAAGGAAAGCCACGCGTGACCGGCGGATTAAATCTGACGGCCGGTAGAGCGCCGCACGGTGGGCACTGATCAGGCAAGCCGCGGGCTGCCAAATGGTCCGTGGGCCGCATTCGACAGGGCGCCAACGACGCATCCGAGCGGCGCGTAAGGAGAAAGTGTTCACGTGGGCTGTGGGCCGCTGGAGCATTTTGGGCTCTGGACAGTTTTTCTGTTAGTTATTCATAGAGGCCTTTTAGACATTTTTAGGCTGTTTTTTTGGCCAATTTTTGTCTAAGATTTTTTCTGAATAAATATGACCAACGAAATATTTGTTCAGCAAAATTAAAAGTGAGAGTTATGCCTCTGAAAATTTTAAAGTTTAAAGTTTAAATTCATAGTTTCCGCTGCAAATAGTAAAAGAAGCATTTTGTCAAGATATTTTCTGAGCAAATTAAACGAACGAGATATTTGTTTTAGGAAATAAAAAGTAACAAAGATGCTTCTGAAAGTTTTAAAGTTTAATGAATTAAAAGTTTTTGCTGCAAATAGTTAAAGATGCATTTTAAATTTGAAAAATGCAAAGTGATTATTAGAATATAAAAGTTGATTAAATGTGATTGTTGAAACAATTATGATTCTGTCATTTTATGACCAGCATTATTAATGGCATGATCATGTTTTGTTGCAATAAGAAATGCATTTATCTCTATTTCTGTCCAACGGTGATATAGATTTAATTGCACAAACAGTTGTATGTTCTAATTTTGACCAACGTTGGATTATTGCATGCAATTGTTGTTATGATCTCATTTCATTGTGGTTTAAAGGAGGGTACTACTTGATGAGATGCATCAAGGATGTTCCAACCCTCAGAGGTGACAACTACACTGAATGGAGAAAAGAATGTCGATTTGTGCTGAGGTGGACTGGGTTTCCGTATCCGGTCAGACCAAAAGATCCGGTCAGAAATGACAAGGATGATTATGCTGCATGGCAGAATAAAAAAGTGGCTAAGTGCCATTTATAAAGAATAAAATTGAGAATGCTATTGTGGGCTCAATTGTATTCCGTAGGGGAGTATCCTGAAAGAATAAAAAGTCAGTTCACTGGTTCTTCAAAGATATGTGCGACCCAGCTGCTGAAGCAACTGGTGACAGAAAAGTACACTTGGACATGAAGGACATGGCAAGTGTGCCATATGGTGTAATAATGCTTATGTGGGGGGTTCCTTTACTCCATGATATGATGAGTTTTATTTATTGTTCTTGCGTGAAAAAGGTGTTGTCTGTGTGTAATGTGAATGAGAAGGTATCCATGTCAGACAAAGAACAAAAGAAAAGAAAAATGACTCATGAATTATCGAAACTATGCACTGTCGCTTAGCCCATATTTCGAGGGGGGAATAGAAATACTCGTTAAAAATGATATTCTTCCTCCATTATAATTCTCAGACATAGAACAATGCATCGATTGTATTAAAGGAAAATTTGTAAAGAAAATTAAAAAGGGTGTAAATTGAAGCACCACAACACTAGAAATAATTCACACCGATATATGTGGATCATTTCCTGTGAAAAAAGTGGATGGATATGATTCGTTCATAACATTCACGGATGATTACTCCCGATATGGTTATATTTATCCAATCAAAGAAAGTACAAAAGCGCTGGATAAATTTAAAATATTTAAAGCTGAAGTTGAAAATCAGCATGATAAAAGAATAAAGATAGTGAGATCTGATCGTGGAGGGGAGTACTACGGTCGACATACTCCATATGGCTAATTCCCTGGACCTTTTGCAAGGTTCTTATATGAAACTGGAATAGTCGCGCAGTATTCTATGCCCGGCGAACCTCAACATAATGGGGTAGCTGAAAGGCACAACCGTACCCTTATGGATATGGTGCGCAGTATGATGAGCTATTTCACCCTACCATTGGAATTGTGGATTGAGGTGTTGACATAGGCATACCCAATGGGCCTGCCGAAGATGGTACCCAGGGTTTACTAAAGGCCCAGGACTCAAAGAATAAGAAGATTCGGAAGCCCAAGATGCTAGTAAGGAAAGCTAGAGTTGTATTAGGAAATATAACTTGTAATCTTGCGGGTTGGGTACGAAACCCTCCCGGACTATGTAACTTGTGTATTACGAATCCCTCGGCTCCGCCTCCTATATAAGGGAGAGTCGAGGGACCAAGAAAGGATCGAATCTATTGTCAACACAACCCTAGTTTTTACGATCAGCGAGTACTTTTCGGCTGAAACCTTCAAGATCTACTTGCCCTCTAATTCTAACAAAACCCTAGTCTACAATCTGTAGGCATTGACAAGTTAATCCCATGTCAATTGGCGCTGTCTGTGGGAATTAGAGGTTGCAAGGAGCTGATCTTGATGTCACGTCCAGAATCGTCGACTTCATCGGTAGCAAGCAATGCGATGGATCGAGGTAAACAGGAAAAAACTGATCTAGTCAATTTTATTCCTCACCCGCCCTCCCGTTTGGATGCATGTGCATATCTGGAGGAGCCCATCGTGATGACGTTCGGAGAATTCCGATTTGGCGTCAACAAGGAAGGATCTTATCGTCTCGAAGTTCCGATCTCATCGGAATTTCAGCGATCGATTCTGACTTTTCATCGAGCGATGAAGAGCTTTCGTCGCCACGCTTCATCAACACCAAGGCAAGCGGAAAGCTCGCCAAGATCTTCAACGACACATCCTTCGAGTCGTCTGCGGACTCTGTTATAAGCAGCGACTCACAACGTCACGACTTCAACTTCATCGACAAATCTGTTGTCATTGGAAGGTCTTCACCAATCTCTATGATGGTGTCACCAATCCTGACAAAAACCAACACTCAAAATATCATCAAGTCTATGCAATTGAGGAAACAAACCGAGCAGAACCAGAGATGTCAGAGGCTTTCGATGATGTGGGAAACCCATACGTCGATCCCGCTGATCTCAGAAGAGGTCTAGGCACTAAATATGTTGGGACCACTCCACGTGTAAGAGTTCAGCTCCCGCAGGCAGCGTGGGACAGAGCCGCAAGAGCCATGGATGGTTCAGAACCAATGACCACAACTGCTACTGCAGAAGAATTACAAGTCTATCAATATGGACTTGCTCGTGTGAGTAGGGAGTTGGAAAAACAGACAGCTTCCCTGAACAGAAGAAAGGAGGCAACCTCTGCATCAAGTAGGCGACGAGCAGAGCTAAGTGGACAATCAAGAACTTCGGGAGATAGCCATAGAGAAGCTCGGAGGAGAGCAAGATCTCGGTTGCAAAATATACCTGAAGAAGAGAGAGGAAATATAATTCAAAATCTCGACATATCTTTCATGACGATTGATACAAGGGGAAATATTATCCCGAAAACACCAGAAGCTGGGTGACGTGGGCATTACCCTTCGGGTAACCAGTATTGCTCTACCCTATACGGTCCAGATGGAGGCCCATGAAGGTACTCGAAGGCAAGATGGGCCACTAGGACGGTGCGGCAGAAGATTACTTGATGTACAAGACATGGAAGAAGCCGAAGAAGGAAAGATTAGAGATAGATCTACTGTAAACCTATTCGTACTCGATTAGACCTCTCGGGACCTGGCCACCTATATAAAGGCCAGGAGAGGGGCTATTGAGGGACACAATCAATCTTAGCGATCTTAGCCACCAGAAGCTTAGAACTAGATTACCCTAGCAATCAGCTATCTCGACGAGATCACAGCCGAACTATTCGGCACCCCATTGTAACCCATTATTCTCATAATCAAGAACAGACAGGCAGGACGTAAGGGTTTTACCTCATCGAGGGCCCCGAACTGGGTAAATCGCTCCCCCCGTTTGTCGTGTACCGATGTCTCGTATCGCTTGCAGGATTCCATCAACCCTAATTCTCTATCGGAGGACATTGCCGAGGAGCACCCTCGACAATTGGCGCCGTCTGTGGAACCCTGCTGGCGCAAGATCGATCATCGGCAGATCCGATCATGTCATCGACATCTTCATCGGCACCGCCATCACCAACTCGGGAGGTCCGGTCCGATTCGGCTCCTACGAGTTCACTCCGCATAGCGATTCTTCTCGCTCAAACTTCTCAGATCTACAAGGAAACATGGAGATGACCATCGGCAGCGTCCACTACAACGTCAACGCGGAGGGAATTCTCCAGCTGGAATCGCCTACCTCTGGATCAACGAGCCCTAGCGCGTCATCATCACTCAATTTATTGGCCGGCCTGACAGAATCGATGAGCTCGCCCGCACCTTCGACTCCCCGTTCAGCGTCCTCAATGTCAGTAGGATCCGACGAACCCATATCCTCGGAATTAACCTCCTACTATTGCTCGAACTGCGACGCCAGGCATGGTTTGGGGTCAAGCGACACATCGTTCATCTGCAATGCCCGATACTCGTCGGGAGAAGACAGTGTCGGTAGCATCGCCCGAAGAGCCACCCGAAGAATAGCACACCATCAGGTCTACGTCGCCAACAACACAGGAAATACAAGGCACGGAGGAGACGGAGACCGCACGCCTCGTTCCAGCAGGAGAGCGAGCTTCGAAAATAGCGCGCAATCGCGACACCGACTATACCATCGCGGATGAGGAGTGGGCTGCGGCCAGGGCAGCCGTGCTTAACAACACCCCGCTCCCCGCAGGAACCTCGGTTGGAACCCTAAACGCATACCGCTCTATACTAGAGAAAACCGGGAGCACCTGTCGAGAGAGCAAGCTACCCTCGAGAGACGTCTATCTGCGGCACGATCCAGCGAGCGACGGAGAGCTTCACAAGGAAGCGCTTCCCGAAGTGCTCTTGGGGCAGGAAAACATCGGTCAAGACTGTCCAGGCTCTCGAAGACGACGCCAGAGAAATAACGTCGAATCTAACCAAATCCTTCATGACCACGGACACGCGGGCATGCCACGGCCGAAGAACGTTGCGGGAGCAACAGCTAATCTCGCTGCATACCTCATCAACCAGCGCCCTGAAGGATCCATGGCACAAGCTCACCGTGGTGCCCTGGAAAGTCTCGCGATATTGGGAAACAATCTAGTTCCGCAGAAGGAGAAAACCACGGCGCAAGCCAGCGGTTCAAAACATCGGGCGAGAGATGCTCGGGATGAAATCACCCAGCCGGATTGATAAAGCAAGACGACGCGCCGCCAAAAGACGACGACGTGACTCCTGACGAGGATCAGGAGTACGACGAACTAAGGGGAGCCGATTGTTTGAGTTACAAAATCCGCGAGACGATGCCACCCAAAAAGTTCAAGCCTACTCCCACCGACGCTGCCAAATATGATGGGCAGCAGGAGCCAAGATCTTGGATAGACGACTACCTGCAGACGTGATTCTGCATAAAGGGAACCAGATAGCAAATGCAAGCTTGCAGCTCTACTTCAAGGACTCAGCGCGAGCCTGGTTAAGGGGGCTGCCGAAGGGTTCCATCAAATCATGGGACGACCTAGTGGACGCCTTTGTTGCCAATTTCCGCAACATACAAAGACCGTCGGGATTGAGGAGTTACGCAACTGCCAGCAGAAGCAGAAGGAGTCGATGCGCTCATACATAGGGAGATTCACCAAACTCCTAAACGCTGCCGAAGATGTATCCGTAGACAGAGCAATCCGCTTTCAGCGATGGCGTCCGACGTGAAAGTTACATAGAAGAACTCGGACGCAAAAGCCGAAAACCATTACCAAGCTAATGGAAATCGCCAACAGTTGGGCTGATGGCGAGGACAACGTGCGAAGACCGCGCCCGCAGCGATGACGAAGATGACGACCAGCCAAAGCACGACTCGGGCGCCGAAGGATCGGCACAAAGGAGGAAAAACCGCAACTATGACGACAACAATCTGGTAGCTGCAGGATACTTCGATCGACATGACGATCGGTATGATGAAAGAAGAGACGACAGGATGGCAATCGGAACAACTCAGGAACCGTGGTTATAAACCACGGCAAGAGGACTCCCGAGCTACCCTATGCCGAGCGATCAACGCCCTGTTACTTGCACTCGTATGTCGACTCCAAGGACGGCAAAACGAAGTCAAGTCACCTTCTCAGGGATTGTCGACGATTCCTTGACATGCACAAACTCATCCAGCAGTCAGGACAGCAAGCGTTGCCACCTCTACCCCCACCTCCACCACAACACCAAGTCCAGCAGGCTCAACCTCATCAACCCAACGAGGCGTTCCCACCACCACGGGGCAGATGAGTATGATCCACAAGACATGTGTCTCAAGATGAGAGATGAAGAAGCTCACCGAGAAATTAATCTGGCCGAAAGCATCATGGCAAACATCCCGAGTATGTCGAGTGGTCCTCTCAGAACATTACGTTCAGCCGAGCAGACCACCCGATGACCATACCAAAACCAGGACATGCTGCCCTAGTAGTTGATGCACAGATAGGGGGATTCAAGATGAGCAAAGTCTTTATGGATGGTGGGAGCGGGTTAAACCTGATTTTCGACACAATCAAGAGTATGGGGATCACTATGGGAATGTTGGAGGAGACAGACACCTGCCCATGGGATTCTACCAACCGAACCAGGTTACTCTCTTGGCAGAATTTACCTGTCGTCTTCGGCAGATCCGACAATTTCGGAAGGAAAAGATCGAGTTTGAAGTAGTGAACTGGGAATCACAGATCACGCTATACTCGGGAGACCAGCTTACGCCAAGTTTATGGCCGTGCCGCACTATGCATATCTCAAGTTGAAGATGCCTGGGAACAAAGGGACAAACATCACAGTTCATGGAAGTTTTTCACGCTCGACATTGTGATCGTGATTTTCGGAGGATCGCTGCGAAGTTCGGGAGCAAACAAGAAATTACTAAGCCTCCACCCAAGCTGTTGTTGAGCAAAATCAAGGAAGAGAAGCACGACAGGGAAAGCAAAAAGAAGCCACCGACCTTGCCCTAAAGCTTCGCAGCAGAAGCCTCGGCAGCAGAAGCTTCGGCAGCAAAAGTTCGGCAGTTGATGGCAGAAGGCATAGAAGACAGCAAGACGCTGGCAATCACAGCCCAAACCCCTGATGAAACCAGCAACGCTGCAGCTACCACTAACGTGGTGAAGAAGCCAGGAGAAAAGAAGAACCCCTTCCGAGTATAAGAAATTTTTCAGCCTTTATTTTCCTTTTTCCTCTTGCTTTATACAGGGCCTTCCTTTTTTCGCCCTCTAGCCCTGTGCTTACTTTATTAATAAGGACTTACGCTTCCATCCTTTGTTAAAGCATTGCAGTGATCATGAACTTCTAAGCCCCATCACTACATAAACGTAGTACGAGGATCGTGCTCCAAAAAGCCTCTACGAGTGCTAAAACGACGTTCACCTTTCCCTATGCTATAGATGCCTCTACGAGCGCCGTAAATAGCAAGAGGTTGGAAATACACACAAATAACAACCCACGTTCGATATTTTACTTATGGAAATATCAAGGAACAACGGGCTCATCGGCAGAATCACTACACCCGAAATATTCGGGAGTGCCTGTCGAAATTTAAAACGGTTGAAAGCAAAGTTGCACATACAACAGGTTTAGCAAGACCTACAACACGAGCTGATCACTCACATGATTTGCTAACCAACCAATATACATACATTTAAAAAAACGAGCAACTAAGATTCGCTCAAAGTCGAAACTTGCCAACGGCAATAACATGGTAAAAGTACATATACATGTATCTACCAAATGAAAAGGCGACATTACATAATCCAAACACTTGGATAAAGTGGCCAAACTATTTATTTACAAGCAGACATTAAAACCCTGAAATCACTCTTGCGGAGTTCTTCTTTCCTCAGGTACCCTTGAGTCCTTCTCGAGTTTGTCGACAATTATGTTGGCGGGCAGCAATATCTTCGGATACAGCGCCTCCAAGTCTCCAGTAGCATTGGCAATCGACAGCAAACCTGCCGAAGGATAACGGGCAAGTACAAGGGCAAGTGTAAACCTGGCTCCTGCAAAAACTTGCGCGCGCACCAAGTCTCGGATCTTCTTGGCGTTACCGAACTCAGACATCAATGCAAGGAGCGTGGGGGGAACTACGTTCAAAGGAAGCATCGTTTTCCAAACCACCCTCATGGCCTTGTAGCACTTGTCAAAGAAGTGATGGACCTGCTGAACCCGATCTTGAAATTGCGCGACAGCCGAAGCCTTCGAGTGCTCCCGCCAGAAAATCTCTTCGGCTGAGGACAGCTGGGTTAACGCATGCACACGCTCGTAAATCTGTTTGTTTTTTTTCCGCACGGTTTAGAGCTATGACTGGCAAAGGAATAAGCAAAGGATCAGATAAGACGCTATCATCAAAATGGCGCAGGGATCAAGAAACTTACAGTTCAAACTGTCGGCAGCCTTATGTAGCTCAGTAAGAGCGTATTGCTCCACGTTGGCTGCAGTTTCACTCTTCTTGTTGACAATAGCAGCTAAGGCGTAAGTGTCGCGCAGATCCTTTTCCATCTGGGCGATCCGATCCTTCATCCGCTGGATCCGATCACTTTCGGGAAGAACGCCCGAGGAGTCGTCGACAAACGAAGGCACCGGGAAAACCTGCAGGAAACAGAGTTAAAAAGGGTGACAGATATAGTCAAATTGAGCATCCAACGCAACTCCCATCGGGAGAAGTACAAGTAATCCCTATCAGGAGAAGTGCAAGTAAAAGAAGTTATGATAAAAGTGTGCCAGCAACATTGTCAGCACGAAGTTCATTACAAACATACGGTTTCGCAACAGAATAATGTTTCACATCAGCCCGAGGTTAAAATTACAACAATCAAGGAGCTTGGGTCTGAGCAGATAGGCTGGGGCTAGCCGATGTCTTCTCTGACGAAACTAACGCAAGGAGCTGGCGAGCACAAGTACGGGCAGACACTGTAAAAGCGCTCAAGTCAACAGATCGCCCATCTTTTTCTTTCGGCAGCTCCTTAGTCATTTCTTCAATGTCAGCCTTAAAGCCGTAACCCATCATAAGTTGGAAGGCAAGGAGGGCACCATAGGTACGTGAGGTACGCTTGAATACCTCAATAGTTTCCTTGGTGTCAACCGCGAAGGCATCAATCAGTTGCCCCAGAGTCTTCTCCTGCTTGACCTTGGGGAAAATCATCGAGTGCATCCGCGCCAAGGCACCCTTTCCCTTGTTAAGAAGCTCCCGGGTAAGCTGGTGGGAGGCGAGAGCCATCGACACACCGTTTGCCGGGGAGTTATTTGGAACGCTGTCCAAAGCAGTGGCAGGGATGCTGGCGGCCTCTGCAATAAAGCGAATTGGAGAAAATCATTGATGGATTCATAATAATACTAATCAACAAGAGATGTATGGAAGAGCTTACCAAGCAAAGTCAAAGCAGATTGACGAAGGAGATCATCCTTTTCTGCCGACCGAGCTTCCTCCTCCTTCAGCTTCTCTTTCAGCTTGTTCAGCTCCTCTTTCAGGGAGTCGACCTCCTGGCGAGCTATGGCAGCCTTTTTGATGGCGCCGTCTAACTTTGAAGAAGTAGATTTAGCCTCCTCTTGCAGCCGAACTTTGTCTGCCTCCAGAGAAGTAAATTGAGAGGCGAAGGCTTCTAGAGAGGATATCACACCTCTTAGATCCTTAAAGAAAATAAATGTTTTACATCAATCATTAGGCAAAACACGCCCCAAAAGATTCATGTTACATTCGAGAAGGACTTACAGAAGGAGGAGCTGTGGCGGCAGCAGGAGCATCTTTCCCTTTGGAAAGGGAGGAAGCAGTCGATGCTTGAACTGCGGGAGCTGCTTTAGGAACCGAAGCTTCGGAAGCTACGGCAGCTGGAGAAGCAGCATCGGATCTGACCCTCTTAGGCGGAGGTTCAATGAAGCCTTCGTCACTACGATAAGGATTTTGATCAACTAAAGTTATAAAGAAAATGCGGGAAAACAAAGGAACACAGTATAGTAAAACACTTACATGTCAAGAAGATCATCTTCATCGGCAAAGCCGCCGATTGTTCTCTTCTTGAGCGGAGCCCTGATTTCCTCCGTGGCTGCATTAACAAAGGCATCATGATTAGCGTCATCATCACACACTGATCCCTCTGTGTTGCAAGTGTCATCGGCTGATGGAGGGAGACTGGTATGAACAGTTTCTGAGTCTATCGGATCATCGTGACCACTTTTCGGGCTTATGTGTTCGATAGTATGGAAATCAACAGGGTCTGAAGAGCCTCTTCCTTCGGAAACATCGGCTGGCGAGTTGTACAAGTCCCTGGAAGCTACAAGAGTCTGTCGAAGGAAAGGCAGATGAGAACAGCAGTAATTATGACGACTAAGTAAATAGTAGCATGATAAAAACTTGAGAAGGGAAGTTACCTCTGGCGGTGGATGTTCGGCATCAAGAGGAGTATACGAAGACACCAATGGGATCAAATATTCTTGGCTAAAGGAAGTGAGGCGACGGACTTCATCGAGCAGTTCCTTTTCCGACAATTCGGCAGCATTAATTCTGGTCTCATCTTTCGGGCCTGAGTACAACCACATTGGGTTAACTCTGGCCATGACTGGTTGGACTCGACGTTTCAGGAACACTGCTGCTATCTCTGTGCCGACCATGGTTTGGCCATCGGCTTCCTTGATCCGAAGAAATCTGTCAAATAATTCATCGGCTGCTGCTTTTTCATCGGGAGATAGAATATTCTTCCAGGAATTCTTAGGCTTGGCTTCAAGGACATCGACAAAGCAAGGAAGCTGAGATTCGGGTGACGAGGTGTCCTTGAGGTAAAACCACTTCAATCTCCACCCTTGCACGGACTCCCTCATTGGAAAATTGAAGTAGTTCACATCCGAACGAGCTACAAATCCCACTCCTCCGGTGACAAAAGATCCGTTGCTACTGTTGTATCTCTTCACATAGAAGATCTTTTTCCACAACCCAAAATGAGGCTCAACGCCCAGATATGCTTCGCAGAGGGTGATAAACACATCAACGTGGAGGATTGAGTTGGGAGTGAGTTGCCATAGTTGGATTCCGTAGGTTCGCAAGAGATGGAGGAGGAATTCGTGGACGGAAGCGAAAGGCCTCGGTATAAGAACGACAGAACATCACGGTAAAACCGGCAGGGGGATTAGGTCGAGAAATCGCACCTGGAAAGATCACATTCCCCTCATCGGAGGAGATCAATCCCAGGCTTCGGGATCTCTTCTCGTCACGCTTGGTGACGGTTGAAGCTGTCCAATCTCCGGCCTGGCTGCTAAGCTCGGTGGCGCCGGCGGTGCCGGAGCTAGGGAGAGCGCCTGGGGCGCCCTCCTTCGAAAGAATCGAGGAAGACTTGGCGGCAGCACCACCACTCGTGGAGCTGGCGGCGGCTAGGTTCTTCTTCTTCACCATTATGAGATCTGGGAGAAACCGGAAGGCAGTGGTGGCGGCCCGAGCAGTTGTGAATGGGAGAAGAGGAAGAACAGCGAAGGGATGAATGAAGGAGAAGATTAGGGATTTCTATCTCTTGGGAAACTTAAGGAAGGCCTCGTATTGTCAGTGGGCCTTTTCTCCGTTAATGGTTGCGGAAATCGAGGAGGTGCCTCGCTAACCGTGTAGAGAGAAGCAGGAATTGCTCGAAAACACGGCTGGCAGGTTGCGTCTTATCAGTCAAAATTAAGGGGACAGAAAGACGTCATCAATGACGTCATGAGGAATGATTGCATACGAAGAGATAAGAAAGTATCGGGTGATCAACTTGAGCCTACGCACGGATTGCGAGCATCCGCACCTAGGCTCGGGGGCTACTCCCATCGGCAGCGCTGGAGCGCATCCGATAGAAAAAAGACTCGAAGGAAAATTTTGACTCAAGTCTGCACCCGGACGTAAGCGCCCGTGTCCAGACTCGGGGGCTACTCCCATCGGGAGCGCTGACGCGCACCCGACAGAACTTTTTTTCGCACTCCAGGATCATGCCCGGGGACTTGATTCTGTGTAGG
This sequence comes from Lolium multiflorum, assembly GCA_030979885.1. NCBI lineage: Eukaryota > Viridiplantae > Streptophyta > Magnoliopsida > Poales > Poaceae > Lolium > Lolium multiflorum. The sequence continues at coordinate 137,048,653 of CM061747.1, read as the reverse complement.
GTAACGTTGTTTTGCCATCAGCAGTTAACCAACAAAAGTTGGGCACGTTATTCGTTATCCCTTGCGTAAAGAAAATATATCGGATGGTCTACAAAGACTTGCAGGAAAGACTTCGGCAGAAGATGTTCGAGTGGTACAACTTGAGTCTACGCACGGATTGCAAGCATCCGTACCTAGACTCGGGGCTACTCCCATCGAGAGCGCGCGCACCGATAGAAGACAGAAGGAAAGCAAGAATGATCAAGGAGAAGGACTTCGGAAGAAGATATGCTTCAGTCTCTACCCGAACTATGTTCGGCTAGACACTCGGGGGCTACTGACGTGGGCATTACCCTTCGGGTAACCAATATTGCTCTACCCTATACGGTCCGGATGGAGGCCCATGAAGGTACTCGAAGGCAAGATGGGCCACTAGGACGGTGCGGCGGAAGATTACTTGAAGTACAAGACACGGAAGAAGCCGAAGAAGAAAAGATTAGAGATAGATCTACTGTAAACCTATTCGTACTCGATTAGACCTCTCGGGACCTGGCCACCTATATAAAGGCCAGGAGAGGGGCTATTGAGGGACACAATCAATCTTAGCGATCTTAGCCACCAGAAGCTTAGAACTAGATTACCCTAGAAATCAGCTATCTCGACGAGATCACAGCCGAACTATTCGGCACCCCATTGTAACCCATTATTCTCATAATCAAGAACAGACAGGCAGGACGTAAGGGTTTTACCTCATCGAGGGCCCTGAACCTGGGTAAATCGCTCCCCCCGTTTGTCTGTGTACCGATGTCTCGTATCAGCTTGCAGGATTCCATCAACCCTAAGTCCCTATCAGAGGACATTGCCGAGGAGCACCCTCGACACTGGGTACATGGCAACGAAAGCTTATATCCTTGCGTCCAGACCACCTCCTGGGGACCCGAGAGAAGCATTGTTCAACATGGCAATGGCAGGATTTGGAGTCATGGGGACAGCGTTCGCAGCTACACCTCCCGAAGGAACTGCAAGGCAAAATAATCCACGACCCACCACAGCAGTGCAAGATCCACCGAGAACAAGTGGAGCAAAGGATTCAGCGGCTCAAGCAAGGGTGGATAGAGCGCGACAAGAAAGAAGGGAACATCGGCAATCACCAGAAGTTGCCGATGAAGATATGTGTGGTCTCCCATGCTTTACGAGACGAGTTCGAAAAACTCGAGTCCCGGGTTCAAGCTACCCGAAAATTTCAAGAAATTCGACGGCCTACAGGATCCTGAAGATTGGCTCGTTGATTATCTCGAGATGGTGAAGTTGATAGGAGGAACCAGGACAACTGCCATGCAGAGCATCCAAGCACATTTGAGTGGAGCCGCGTGATCTTGGATAAAGAAACTTCCCCCAGGTTCCATCGACAACTGGGATAGTTTTGAGGACATCTTCGTGAAAAATTTCCGTTCCACCTGCAAAAAACATGCGTCACTGGGAAGAGCTGAGGCGTGCGACAAAAACACGACGAATCAATGAGAAAATATATACAGAGGTGGAATATTATTAAAAACTCGGCAGAGGAAATATCTGATGAGAGGGCAATAGATGCGTTCGTGGCAGGAATTCGACGAGGAGATTTCGTCGAAGACCTAGGGAGAACCAACCCAAAAACAATATCAGCGTTGATGGAATAGAAAACAAATGGGCAGATGGAGAAGATGCCAAACACAACAAGCGACATAGGTCGCCAGAGGAGGACCGCAGTCGAAATTTTCAAAATAGAAGGAGATTTTCTCGACAGTTCTATAGCAACGATGCTCCTGGCCACATTTCAGCTAGTTTCCGAGGAAACTCTGGAGGAAATAGTCGAGATGATTATCAAAGAAGTAATGAGCAACAAGGCGACAACAGAGGTGACTTCCGTAGTAACAGGCAAACTAGTGGACCAAGGTTTCAGAGACCATATGTGTCTCCCGAGGATATGATGAATGGGCCATGTCGATGCACTTCTATCTCGACAATAATGGAAAGAGGCATCATCTCTAGAAAGACTGTCGCAATTTCCAAGCAATGTTGCGGGTCGCAGGATAGCCAATGCTCAAGCAATGAATAGAAACCCCCCAGGGCCAAGGAGTGAGATACACCTCCCACCTCCTCCCGCAATTATGGACGAAAATCGACACCAGCTCAGAATAGCGGCAGCACCACACCCACCTCCATATGTTGACCCTAACTCCAATGGTGCGGTCTCGATGATTCAGAAAGCTAGGCCATCTAACAGGGCGCAGAAAGTAATATCGCGGCAAGTGTTCATGGCAGAGAATATGCCTCCACCAACAGTCGAGTACCTAAATTGGTCGGGACAGGACATTGGCTTCACAATTGCGGATCACCCGCAGAAGTTCCTCGACCAGGGCAATCTGCACTTATCTTACCCGCAGTCATCGCTGGTTTTGATGTGTCGAGAGTCTTTATAGATGGCGGCAGCAGCTTAAACCTTATGTATGCAGATACATTAAGGAAGATGAACATATCCTTGGCAAATTTAAAACCAACTGACACACGTTTTCACGGAATCACTCCAGAGAAGCCGAGTTATCCGTTGGGGAAGATCAATCTCGACGTTCAGTTTGGGACCCGAGAAAACTACAGGATAGAGAAGTTGGAGTTTGAAGTTGTGGATTTCCGTCGCAATATCACGCCTTGTTGGGACGACCAGCATATGCCAGGTTTATGGCGGTACCACATTACACGTTGTTGTGGAGGTTGCCTGGACCTAAGGGACCAATCACGTCAAAGGGTTTCGCGCTAGCTGATAAGTGCGACAAAGATTTTCATCGACTGTCGGAAACTTTCGGGATGCAAGCAGAATATATGGCGTCAAGGCTCACTGACTATGATGTGCTCCCAGATACAGGAATGCCACTCAGGGAACCAACCTTCAATACTGCTAAGGATTCAAAAGAGGTGCAGATCCACCCGACGGACCCAAAGAAAACGACGTCCATTGCAACAAACATGGACCTCGCATAGGAAAGCGCGCTCGTCGAGTTCCTCCGTGAGCACTGGAAAATCTTCGCATGGTGTCCAGCTGACATGCCAGGAGTACCCAGGGAACTTGCCGAGCACCACCTAAATCTGGATCCAATTGCGAGACCAATCAAACAACCTTTGCGGCGTTTTTCGGAACCAAACCGCAAATCTATGCTATCAGAAATCGATCGACTTAAGGAAGCTGGTTTTATTGAAGAAATATCTACAGAAGCCACGTGGGTAGCTAACCCAGTGATGGTGCCGAAGAAAAACACGAAAGTTCCTTCGCATGTGTGTCGACTTTACGTGTCTCAATAAACATTGTCCAAAGGATCACTTTCCCCTCCCAAGGATCGATCAAATCATCGACTCCACGGTAGGATGTGGACGTCTTTCCTTCCTGGACGCATATTCTGGTTATAACCAGATCAGATTAAAAGAAGATGATGAAGCCAAAACAGCGTTCATAACACCTTATGGTGTGTTCTGCTACAGAACAATGCCTTTTGGTCTAAAAAACGCGGGAGCAACATATCGCGGATGATGCAGAAGTGCCTTGCAACACAGATTGGAAAAAATGTACAACTTTATATCGATGATGTCGTCATAACATCAAAAAAGGGGACAACACTGATCAAGGATTTGAAAGAAACCTTCGACAACCTCGACAAGTTCTGCCTCAAGTTAAACCCGACAAAGTGCTCCTTTGGTGTTCCTGCGGGAGAACTTCTCGGGTTCTTAGTATCAGCAAGAGGGATTGAGGCCAATCCAGAGAAAATCCAAGCCATCGTAACGATGGGGAAGACGACAAAGTTAAAAGAAATACAACAGTTGACGGGGCGAGTCGCAGCTTTAAGCAGATTCGTCGCCGTTAGGAGAAAAGGCACTGCCGTTCTACACATTGATCAAACAAGGAGAGAAATTTCAGTGGAACGAGGAAGCAGACAGAGCTTTCGAGAATCTCAAGCGCACAATTTCGACACCACCAATCTTGGTGGCACCCAAAGAGAAGGACCCTCCTGCTATACATCGCAGCCACACCTCAGGGTCGCACGGCTCTTGTAGTCGAAAGGGGAGAAGAAGGAAAGCTCCATGGAGTACAGAGGCCAGTATATTTCATCAGTGAAGTACTATCGCCTTCAAAACAGCGGTACCCGCAGTACCAGAAGCTGGCGCATGGAGTGTTTACAACAGCAAGAAAATTGCGGCACTTTTTTCGGCGCACCCGATAATAGTGGTCAATGAGGCTCCCTTATCGAATATACTAAACAACCCAGAAGCTACGGGTCGTGTCTCCCTTTGGGGAATAGAGCTTTCCCTCGGGACATCACGTATGAAAAAAGAAAAGGAATAAAGTCGCAAATCTTACCAGACTTCATCGCAGAGTGGATGGAGCTACAAAATACAGGACCTCCAGATTTATCAAGAACCTGGACTATGAACTTTGATGGGTCCAAAAGGTTAGAGGGCGCTGGAGCAGGCGTGATATTAATATCACCTGAAGGCGACAAATTAAAGTATGTCTTACGGATGACGTTCCCAAACGCGTCTAACAATGTGGCAGAATATGAAGCTCTCATACACGGGATGAAGATGTCGAAAGCTTGTGGTGCAACCTAACTGAAAATCTTTGGCGACTCACAATTGGTGGCTCAGCAGGTCATGAATCAATGTGATGCAGTCAATGAAAGTATGATAGCATACAAGGAGATGTACAATGAGCTAGAAAAGCTATTTGATGGATGCGAGGTAAATCACATCAGCAGATTGAGCAATGATGAAGCCGATGTTCTTGCAAACATCGGGTCGCAATGTCTCGCGATTCCTCCAGGCGTGTGTTGGGAAGAAATAAGCGAGAGATCCACAAAGCCGATGAAACCAAAGAAGAAGGAGAAGGGTGAAAAACCCTCAGGGGCTGCAAAAGAAACACTGGAAGAAGAAGAGGAACAGAGCTAGTCATGATGGTGCAAATCCCATGGATGCAGGCATACATATCATACATCCTAAGGAAAACAATACCCGACGATCCAATAGAAGCAAGGCGAGTAATCGGCGTTCTAAAGCCTTTACCGTGGTCAAAGGGGAGTTGTACAAGCGAAGTATTTCGGGTGTGCGTCACACCCGAAAAGGAAGGATAATCCTGAAAGATGTACACGAAGGAATATGTGGTCATCATGCAAACGAGCTATCGCGGCCAATGTTTTCAGGGCAGGATTTTATTGGTCGACAGCAATTGAGGACGCGAAGGAAATAGTGCGAACTTGTGACGCGTGCCAGAGATTCGCCGCAAAACCTCATTCTCCAACAACAGAGTTCATGTCAATCCCGTTGTCTTGGCCCTTTTCTCAATGGGGTCTCGATATGGTGGGAAAATTACACAAAGCTTCGCCAGGAGGATATGAGTATATGCTCGTTGCTGTCGACAAATTTACCAAATGGATAGAAGCAAAGCCGATAAATTCACCGGACGGCGCGTCGGCAATCAAGTTTGTGAAAAGCATTGTCTTTCGATTTGGAGTCCCTCATAGCATCGTCACAGACAATGGCAGTAATTTCACATCCAAGGAGTTCAAAGCATATTGTGCAGAAGTGGGCATCAAATTGAGTTTTGCATCAGTCGCGCATCCACAGACCAACGGTCAAGTCGAGAAAGCCAATGGTATCATCTGCAATGGTGTCAAGAAGCGTCTGTTAGGACCATTGGAAAAAGCTCGACATGCTTGGCCAGAAGAGTTGCCAAGCGTATTATGGAGTATCCGAACAACACCAAATACAGCGACACAGGAGACGCCGTTCTTTTTGGTCCATGGAGCTGAAGTAGTACTGCCGATAGAAATAGAGCATGATTCTCCAAGAGTAACAGAGTACGATGAAGAAACTTCGAGAAGAGCTTTGGAGGATGATGTTGACGCACTCGATGAGGCTCGAGACGAAGTGTTATTACAGGTCGCTAAGTACCAGCAAGATCTGAAAAACTACCACAGTCGACGATTGCGACCACGATCTTTTGAGGTTGGAGACTTGGTTTTACGACTAAATCAAAAAAGCCATGAAAAACTCGAGTCGCCGTGGCTTGGCCCTTATATCGTCACAAAAGTAATTGAAGGAGGAGCATACAGAATCAAGGACAAGAAGACGGGAATCGCTGAGCCAAATCCTTGGAACGTGGCGCAGCTCAGGCGTTTTTACGCTTAGAAGCCGAAATATAGTGTCCTTTGTAAACATACAATGTACCGAAACGCCCGCGAGTTTTTAGACGCACTCTTTTCTTTTTTGGGGTACCGAGTGGGGCCGGAAAAGGTTTTTAATGAGGCGGGCTCGCGGTGCTGCAATATAATAAAGATAGTGGAGTTATATAGGGAGCGGCGATTTGGCTCCCGGGAGCATTTGCTCCCGGTTTTTTCCGAAAAATTAAAACAAATCGAAAACTTGTCAAAAAATTCGAAAAAAATCATGCATGTACCTGACCATGGCACGCACCACCGTGTAAAATTTCGCAAAATGTCATTGTATGCGCCCTGGACAAAAATGACAAATTTCTGACATGAAATGAGATCCAAAAATATGAATCTCAAATCTGGAAATTTGTCATTTTTTCCCAGGACGCATACGATGACATTTTGCAGCGAAATTTCACAAGGTGGTGCGTGTCATGGTCAGGTACATGCATGATTTTTTTCGGAATTTTTTGAAAAGTTTTGAAAAAGCAAAATTTGCTCCCCAAAAATCCGGGAGCAAATGCTCCCGGGAGCCAAGACGAATTTCCGAGTTATATATCTTTTCGACAGACTCGGGGGCTTGCACCTAGAAGATACAATATATATACACAATGTTGACGAATAAAACTTGCAAAATATCTCGCCTTGGTGCAAAGCACCTCGCAAAAATAAAACGGTGATGCAAAATAGTGATCAACATAAGCTCGGGGGCTAACGCAAAAATAGTACTCAATATAATTTATTTTGCCTTGGGTCAACCTCGCATTATAAAAAGAAAACATCGCCACCAAAACGCCCGGGGGCTTGACAATGAAAAACAACAAATCTAGTGACTTTACAATATAGATTATGTCTACAACATACAGGATACAATTCTTGGGCAATAAATTTTCAATTGTTGCCCAGTATATTATCTATAGTCAACCGTTCATTAGTTACAGCACGAGTACTATGTTCAGCATAGCTTCCCTTCACGAAGAATTCGGCGTCCATCCGAAGAAGCTCGTCCATCATGTCCTCTGCAACAGGGGTCACAATGTCATCATATTTGCCGAAGTTCCTCTTCCTCTTCGCCATCTTGGCCAAGCACTTAGGAACAATTTGACCCATGTCCAACTTCGGGTAGCAGATTTTTATCATAATCATAGCAAACCATGCGCCAGCAGCTAATTGGGCCCGCACAAAGCCATGGATTCGAGGAGCATCCCGAAATTTTTCCATCAAAGCAGGAAGGGTCTCTGGCATTTTATTACACGGAAACATGGTGCCGTAGACCAAAGACAAAGTCCTTGTACAGAAGTCGAGAAATTCGCGGACTCGCAGCGCGCGGTCTTGAAATCTGACGATCTGGCGGGTACAATCAGGTGTGCCCCAAAAATTAGAACCATGATCCCGCGCAAGTCTTAGAAGCGCATTGGATCGAGCTTCAACACGCTCATCTTCGGCAGCAGTGTCCAAGAAAGAACCTATTTTGAAAGAATCAGCAGAAAAAGACGAGACAAGCAAGAGAAAAAAGAAGTACGACTAAGTTAATGAAGCACACCTGTCATATCCAAGCTAGCATCCGTTAGAAGCTGAAGCATGAAATTTTCTCGAGCAGAAGCTGCAGCAGCCTCAGCAACCGCGGTTTCCTTTTCAGCTATGGTATCTCGAGCCTGTTGAAGCGCAACCTTTTCCTTCTCGAAAGATTTTCGAGACTGCTCCATTATCATAAGTGATTGCTTCTTCGTGGATTGGAGTTGTTGGCGAAGTTCCTCCAAATCTTGTGCTGAACCTTTACTCGATGAATCTTCAGTAAATTCAACAGCGACAAGTGTTTTCTTCAAACGGGATGAAGCAGGAAAAACTTCGGAAGGACCGGGAGTTGCAGTATAGTTGTCAAAAATCAACTGAAAACAAAAGTTTCGACATCAATCATCAAGCAAAGATAGATTTACATTGATTCTCAAAGTATGTACATGGATATTACAAAAGAAGGATCACTAGCGAACTATTGAAGCAGTTGCCGCCAAAGCTACTAAGGCGACAGCGCCAAAAGAGAGTAAAAACTAAAAGAAAAGACAAGGTGGTCTACTTGACCTCCGGCTTCGACGGACTGGGGGCAAGAGTGGGATCATATCCGAGGTGTGCAAGGATTTTCTTCGAGTTGGGTTTGGCAGCCTTAATCAGCGACTGCCACCTCTTCGTTTCCATTTCCTCCGTGCCGCCAACTCTTGCCCAGTCGACTTCTTGTTGACTCTCAGCAACCAAGGCAATTGTACCTTCAACACCAACTTTCAACCCCTCTTGGCGAAGTTGGAGTCCAAGCTTTTCTTGGGAAGAGAAGCACTTGGCGAGAGCAACAAAAGTTGCGGGTTCCTCCTTTTTCTTGAAAAAATATGGGAAAAGCCGCGACAGGCCAATCTTAGCTTCAGTAAGGCCATCACGGGCCTCATCACCATGGATTTCAAGAAGAGAAAGCGCGTCAAGGAGTTGGTCACCTTCAGGGCTCTCCCGCTCATACTCTTGATTTGTTCTCCCTGAATAAAGTAAAAAAGAGTTGATCAAAAGAAAAAGAGAACAAAGACGACTCAAAGAAGCAGTGAGGGTCTGAGCACTTACTAATAAAGCGTCGAGTTTGCGACTCCAATCGACTAAGGATTTCTTCTTCGCGAGCAGAATGCTGAGCTATGTTTTCGCTCAGTGAATTTTCTGTGTCGTGAAGTCTTTTTTGAAGATCTTCGACGGCAGCATCTGCTTCAGCTTTGTTGCGAGCTTTTTCGCTTTGCTCTAACTTCACAGCAAGAGCGCCAGCGCGTTTGTTGGACTCCGCAAGTTTTTCTGCCATAATAAGAAAGAAAAGTGAAATATTGTAGCAAAAAATGGCGACATAATATACTTGTTAAAGAAAGACAGATAAGGAAAAAAGGGGGACCTTCAAGCTTGGCGGCATACTCACGGCACCCAACAAATTGGGTACCAAAGCGGATAAGCTCCTTCATGAAACTCTGAAGAGAAGACCATAAAAAAGAGGATCAAAATAGGAAGTGAAAAGTTCGACATCACCAAGAAATAAAGAGAGGAAAATTCAAAGCGACTCAATCGGTACAAGGAAAAGAAACAACTAACTTCTTCCATTAGAGGAGTCGTGGAACAACCAATCAACAAGGCAGGCTCCTTGGCTGGATCCACCCTAGCTCTCTTTGGTGAAGAGGCTCGGGGGCTCGCAACTGGAGTTGGATGCTCAGTGCCTTGCTGAGGAGGCGAAGTTTCGTCCGCATCGGGTTGCGCTTCAGAAACAACTAAGGTACGGGACGTGCTCGTTCGAGCAGTCGCGTCAATAGGAACATCCTCCTCTTCATCACCACTACAACAAAATAAAGCGACAAGATAAGAAAGCAATTTGGAAAAGTATCGAGAACAGACAAATATAGTGCATCAAGAACTTACGAACTGACAAGAGCAGCCTCGTAAAGGTCGATGGTTTTCTTCCCAGCACCAGGTGCAGGTTCTTCAGCATGGGCGGCATCAGCTTTAGAGGTGCCGGAATCAACAACCTCATCCCTCTTCCTTTTGTTCTTTGGAGAAGCAACTGGAGGAGGAGAGTGTGTCGATGCGGTTGCCTCGGTTTCAGCGTCCTTTTCAGAGGATGCTGCGGACTTTCGAGAACCGCGTTTTCACTCTCAGGGCGAGACGTACCCTGGTTGTCGTTGGTGACAACAGCCCTTTCTTCGACTTCCCCACCTTCGGGAAGGGGAGGAAGTGGCGACGCAGTCACATGGCCCTATTCAAGATAGAAAAAAAATCAGCATGGATCTTTATCAAGAAAAGCAGTCGAAGGAAAAGCAGTATGAAAAAGACAAAAAAGAAAAAAGAATGCATAAACATAATTAAATAGCATATTACATGCGGGAGTGCGTTGGTGGCGCTGTACGGCGTCACACCGCAAGATTTCGGGACGGTGTCCTTTTTGTTCAGCGACGAGATCTTTCGGACAAGTTTTTCCAAGTCCTTGACCGATAAATCTGTCGATAGGCGGTCTACATCTCCATCGCCAGCATACATACAGAGGGGGTTTTTGCGAGCCTGTACAGGCTGCACCCTAATCCTAAGGAAGTACGCCGTGATTTGGATACCCGACAATTCTTGTCCACGGGTATTTTGGAGCTCGTGGATGCGTGTCATCAGTCCCTCTGTCGCCGTTTTTTCTTCGTCGGTGGCTTCTGCATCCCAGGATCGGCGGCGACAGATTTTCGGCACCATCAAACGGAGGAATATTATCTTCTACTGAGTTATGGTTCTCTTCGTGAATGTATAACCATTTTTTGCGCCACCCTTGAACTTAGTCAGGGAATTTGACGTCGAAGTATTCGACGTCGGCGACCAGATCACAACGCCGCCTATGTTATAGGCGACGCTGGAAGAGCCATTACGGCGACAGAGGAAAATACGTTTCCATAGGGACCAGTTAGGCTGGACCCCAAGGAATGACTCGCACAATGTGATAAAGATAGAGATGTGGAAGATGGAGTTTGGAGTAAGATGGTGAAGTTGCAGTCCATACATGAAAAGCAACCCACGCAGGAAATCATGGATGGGGGAAGAAAGACTGCGGATGAGATGGTCAACAAAACTGACCCGATACTCCATTGGAGGGCGTGGATAGCTCTCTTCTTTGGGGAAGCACAGCGAGTCTTGTTTACTGCTGATCCCAAGCTTCTTCAGCAGGTTGATGTCTTGTTGGGAGATCTTGGATCTCTCCCATTCGTTGTTCCCCAGATCCGTGGTCGCCATCTTCGAAACGGGAGCGCTGTGCTTGGTGAGCTTCCGCGGTGGCATCAACAAGCGTGGAGGAGAAGAGCGCAAGAGCGGTGGAGCACAAGCAACTATGGGGCGCAGTGGAGAACTTTTGCAGAGGAAGAGCAGAGGTGCGGCGCGAGCGAAAGTGCCGAAGGAAGAAGATGATGGCCTTAAGTAGCAGTGCGACGAATCGACGCAACCGTTGGATGGAGAAATTGTGAGGTAGATGGCGAACACGTGGACAAAGGGTAAAAATGGACTTTTACGAGAAAGGAAGGGACAGGCGATACAGTGTGTGCGCCAGTAAAAGCGGAGGACGTGTGTCCCCCACTTGCACGACGTGTCAATTTGATAGGGAATTTGGGCCCACGAGACAGAGAGAGAAGCCGTTCTTGCATGTTCCCGATACAGTAATCGTGGCAATCGTTAGCAATGATATCACCTTGGCGAGAAGAAAACTCGACAATAAAGCATGATAAAAATATCAGCAGGTTATTTATTTCGAGCCTTTGATCAAATACAAGTTTTTGCCCAAATGCTCGGGGGCTACTTTGGAAGAAAGAAAATCCGAGTATGACAAAATAGAAATGGCGAGAGCCTATGACCAAATGCAAGCATTTGTTCATAGCCTCGGGGGCTACTCCCATCGGGAGCGCTGATCGCGCACCCGATAGATATGAAAACCTCGAGAAAGAATAATAATATAGCGGCAGAAGATACTAATCTGTGGAGCCTACAACCAAGCACAATACCTTGGTTGTAGCCTCGGGGGCTACTCCCACCGGGAACGCTGTTCGCGTGGCCGATGAATTTATACAAAAATATAGAGAAAGAAACAAAAACAGAAGTGAGTATATTCCGAGTTATACAGATAACTCTACATATACTCCCATCGGGAAGGAAAAATAAGTCATCAAATATGACTCAATAAAATGTGCTATTCCAACAGCCGAAAAGCACTCGACAATATATTCTCAGAGCGCTAAAAGTCGCGAATAATCTCTGAATGCCGCAAAACTTTGCGAAGGTAAGACCGATCCGTTCTGAGCGGCGTGTCACCGTCTCTGATGGCGGTTTGCTACTTTTTCCGTATCAACAGATGCGAAGAAAAATCCTAACGGACGCGTTAGGTACGATAAAATATGAATGAGACTCGACATGGTAAGTCCTTAAGCGGCACTGTCAAGTTTACACCGGGATCATGTCCAGGGACGTGATCTTGAAGTAGGTTTTTGCGGATTGCCACTAGAGCAGTTAACTAGTACTTGATCCGTCAGATGAACTAGCCTCAATTACCATTATCCCTGTACAATATAGTATTTGCGTATCCAAAGGATATGTGATAAAATTCGACAAGATTATTGAATGATTTAAGTTGGAGATTTTCCTTGATTCTTCGATTCAAGCAAAATCTCGGGGGCTACTGACATAGGCATACCCAATGGGCCTGCCGAAGATGGTACCAGGGTTTACTAAAGGCCCAGTACTCGAAGAATAAGAAGATTCGGAAACCCAAGATGCTAGTAAGGAAAGTTAGAGTTGTATTAGGAAATATAACTTGTAATCTTGCGGGTTGGGTACGAAACCCTCTCGGACTCTGTAACTTGTGTATTACGAATCCCTCGGCTCCGCCTCCTATATAAGGGGGAGTCGAGGGACAAAGAAAGGATCGAATCTATTGTCAACACAACTCTAGTTTTTACGATCAGCGAGTACTTTTCGGCTGAAACCTTCGAGATCTACTTGCCCTCTACTTCTAACAAAACCCTAGTCTACAATCTGTAGGCATTGACAAGTTAATCCCATGTCAGGTGTTAAAAATCAATAATCACATTTTAAACAGAGTACCAATAAAATCGGTGCCCAAAACACCGTATGAGCTATGGACAGGGAGAGTGCCTTCTCTAAACCACCTAAAAGTGTGGGGGAGCCCGGTTGAGGCAAAGTATTCAATTCAAATATCGCAAAGTTAGATACCAAAACAGTCAGCTACCATTTTATTGGCTATCCTGAAAAGTCAAAAGGTTATCGTTTCTACTATCCAGAGAAATACACAAAGTTTGTGGAAACGAGACATGCTATCTTTCTAGAGGACGAAATGATGAGGGGGGAGCATGGTAGATCGGAAAATTGATCTTGAGGAGAAGAGGGTGCATGCACCTAATCCGATGAATCAGAAGGCATTTTTTTCGCTACCATGTGCACCTACACCGATAATCCCTGCGATTGTGGTGCATGCGTCTGTTGTGACTCCACCCATGACAAGGATGAGTGAAAATTCAGAACCTGTCCGTCAGGAGCCGAATGAACCATTTGTTGAGCATGAAAGAGAGCAACAACAGCCACCTCCAGAAGCTGAGCCACAAGTTGAGGAACAGAATGCTCCAGAGAATGAGGCCCCTAGAAGGTCTACAAGAGCTAAAAAAAATCAGCCATTTCGACGGATTAGAAAGTTTACAACACAGAAATAGTTCATATGGAAGATGATCCCACTTCATATGAAGAAGCCATGAGAATCCCAAATTTATCAAAGCTGGTGGAGGCCATGAAGACGAAATGAGATCGATGAGTGCCAACAATGTTTGGGACTTAGAGAATATTCCTAAAGGAGCCAAAACAGTGGGCTGCAAATGGGTCTACAAAATAAAATATGACTCCAATGAGAATGTGAAAAGTATAAAGCACGACTTGTGGCAAAAGGATTTACAAAGAGAAGGGATATATTACAATGCGACATTTTCTCTAGTCTCATGTAAGGATTCCTTCAGAATCATCATGGCACTAGTTGCACATTTTGATTTAGAGTTGCATCAAATGGATGTAAAGACGAAATTTCTAAATGTGGATTTAGAAGAAAATGTCTACATGAAACAACCCAAGGGTTTTATCATGGAGGGCAAGAAAGAAATGGGATGCCGCCTAAAGAAATCCATTTATGGAATAAAGCAAGCCTCCAGACAGTGGTATCTAAAGTTCAATGAGACAATTAAAAGATTTGGATTTAAAGAAAATATTGAGGACAACTGCGTTTATGCAAAGTTTAAAAGTGGGAATATATATATATATATATATATATATATATTCCTAATCTTGTATGTGGATGATATTCTGCTTGCAGCGGTGATGTTAGTCTACTACAAGAGACAAAGAAGTTCTTGTCCTCAAATTTTGATATGAAAGATCTTGGTGAAGCGTCATATGTTTTGGGCATAGAAATTCACCGAGATAGGAATAATGGAGTATTAGGACTATCGCAAAAGGCTTATTTAGAAAAGATTCTAAGTAAGTATAATATGCATAAGTGCAGTGCCACACCTGCCCCTATAGTCAAGGACGACAGTTTTGGGAAATTTCAAAGTCCCCAAAATCAATACGAGCTCGATCAAATGAAAGCGGTTCCGTATGCTTCGGCCATTAGAAGCCTACAGTATGCACAAGTGTGCACACGCCCTGACTTAGCTTTTATCACTGGAGTACTCGGTAGATATCAAGAAAATCCAGGTTTTGAACACTGGAAAATGGTAAAGATGGTATTGCGTTATGTGAAAGGCACAAAGAACTAAATGCTAACATACAGAAGATCTGATTCCCTAGAAATAAGAGGGTATTCGGATGCAGATTTTGCGGGAGATAAAGATGATAGAAAATCCACATCTAGAAATGTATTCACTCTCGAAGGGGGGGGGGGGCTATGTCATGGAGAAGCTCCAAACAGACAATAGTTGCATCATCCACGATGTATGAAGAATTTATAGCATGTTATGAAGCCACGGTACATGCATTATGGTTAAAGAAATTCATACCCGACTTGAAATTGGTAGATTGTATTGACAAGCCACTAAAGATGTACTGCGACAATGAGCCTGCAGTATTTTATGCTCACAACAACAAGTCGAGTAATGCTACGAAACCGATTGAGGTTAAGTATTATGTTGTGAAACACAAGGTCCAAGATCAAACTATAAGTCTCGAGCATATAAGGACAAAAAATATGTTTGCGGATCCGCTAACGAAAGGCTTACCACCCAGCGTGTTCAAGGAACACGTAGCCGGCATGGGTTTAAGGGAAAGTCTTACCTATCCTGGATCCATAAGAGGCCCAAAAGTAAAAGAATTTGTTTCAAAACAGAGAAGTGTATTGTGGCTGTCTGATTCTATCGGCAATAGAGTTGTGACGATGAAACATGCCCTATGGACTGATCCAAAATGAAACGAATAAAATAAAAGTATAAAGCTAAAAGTAAAGTTGAGATCCAGGGGGAGAATGTTAAGATGATCTCCACCCGTTCGAGCCCAACGGCTCGACGTAACCCTTGACCGCGCCTTGATCGGGAGCGCCCAACCGTCCACTGGTTGGTGGACCCCTGTCGTCTGTGCTATATAAAGTGGTGGGGGCCTATGGCACAGTTCACGAGGTTGACTGGAGTGCCACTCGCCCACCGACAGACCTACCAATCTAGGTTTTGCACAGTGCCGACGGGAAGCTCCGCCGCCACCCCTCTCGCTCGACCTCATGCCGTTGCCGTCGCCATCTCCACCATGTCGACTTCGACGGGTTCCTCCTCCAAGTCAGAAGGTAAACCCACAGTACCAGTACATTCTTTACAGAGATAGTGAGTACCCGGCATTAGATCTACCCTAGTCGACCTGGCAAAGCAAACATCCTGTATTAAAAGAAATCGATCCCATTGATCCTATCTAAAATCAGATCCTACCCAAGTTGTCACCGTATATTGTAAGTGGAAAAACTTGGGAGTGGTGTTTTGGAACATGGGAGCATATGCTCCCTGTGTTTTAAAATTCATCTTACAAATATTTTGAATTTCAAAAAAATGAAAACGAAAAATTCACACGTACATCTTCACGAGCTACGCGCTCACAAAGTTGTTTCATAAAAAATGGACTTGTCATGTGACGTGTGTAAAAAGGACAAAACTTAGTGCTAAAAATAATGCTTTTTACAAGATAAATTTTCTCTTTTTTACATAGACCACAAAAAATATTGATTTTTCATGAAACTTGACGAATGCACATATATTATGGAGATGTACATGTAGAATTTTTTGTCAAAATTTTTCGACAACTCGAAATATAATTTTTTGGTATAGGGAGCATACGCACATGGGAGCCGAATTGAATTTCCGTGCTTCAAACTGTTACAGAATTTAATAACTTAAGATCCCTTTGAGTGAGTGAGCTAGAAAATAATGAAGAGATGGGGCTAGGCATGGTGAAACTCGACGGGGCTTGCATTACAAAACTATTCTGCAGATTATTGCTATATGTATGATGTACCCACATTTCGTGATGTGCTCATAATCCTGGAGAAGATCATGGGCAGAAGGGTGATTGATCATGGTCTAGTTGATGCTCGTCATTCTTGGATACACCAATCCTTTATATGATTGTTTACAAAGGAGAGAGCAAGATATTGTTATACTTTGAAAAGCCTAAATATAAACATCCATGGTCAATGTTTTGTAATCTATTTGTGACATGGAGGTAGCAGCACAACACTCGCAAGGTAGATATAGGGATACATCCCAGCTCTAGTTCGTCCATTTTTTGACTTTAGCAAAATGGCCTGCACCCGTTCAACCAACAATTCTCCTATATACTATACGCATATATATTTCCCCAGTGGATTCAGCTGTCAATAGCTGAATACCGCCTTTCCAGTTGTTGCACTACAAACGGCAAACAGGCCATTAAGCTGTATGATTACAGATTGCACATATTATATTAAAGTTTATAAAGTCTGCAGACGAAGCACTGGTCAAATTTATAAATATCGACTGTCGAGTTTAGACTCTTGAGGCAATTTCCCAAGTTACGCATTACTCGAATATGTTTGACCCCCTTGTATGTCTTTATGATTGTCCAATTTAGTGAAATTGAACCGTTATTGGTACTTGGTGCTATTGATTTGATGCACCATACACATATAAATAGCTTTCATAGGAAGGTCAAAATTGCCCTGAGCATTTTGAGAAACATGGTGGCTAAACAGATCAAAAGTTTTGTATTGTCAATATGTCCAAACTTATTATTCAGGTATACATTCGGTAATGATTATATTAGATCTATGCTGGAATATTATATAGTACAGAAATACAGTAACTGTCTCCGTCTGAGTACTTTGTGCTTCTCTCAACTGGGAAGCGCATGTTCAAGTACTTTTTACTTTGTCGTCGTCTAGCCGCTGATTATATCCTCGTAGATGTTCCTGACCTTAGCAAAGAACGCTTTCCTGTAAAATTCATCAGTTGGAGTTGCTTTAGCACATGGAAACGGAGTCCTTATTTAGGAGTGCTAGAGCATTCTGCAGGTTTGGGTAAAATGGCCCCGCTCTATTACCTGTCGGGCTTGAATATCAGGTTCTTGTACGCAAAATACTGCATCAGAAATTCAGAACAGCAGATCAGATGTTGAAACTTGGTAGAAAATTGGCAGCAAGGAGCTTGTACAGCTCTATCAGTTTTGCGAACGATAAACGTAATAATGCTACTGAAGTTTTGTTCAGGAATCAGGACTGGATGTTATCTTACCCCGCTGTAGCCAATGCCAACGACCTCCATGAGACCTGGAACCACGGGGAGCCTGTCGATTGCCTGCAAGGTTAACACCATTATTATCAACTTCAGTTACTTCCATCGCCCAGCGATTTTTCAGTTACTTGTTTCAACAGCTTGTTGAGAGGCGAGAGCCATCCGTACCGATACTACTCCGCCGGCGCTCCACATGCCGAGGGTTGCGGCGACGGCGAGCGTGGTCACCGCGTACTTGTCCTCAACCCTATCCCACTGAACGTGTTGTCACTTATCAGTCACTCGCGCCACAAGAAATGCAACTCGATGAGCGGAGATAGGCTAGGCCACGTACGTACCTCTTGTTTCAATGCGCTGATGAACTCGGTGAGCTCGGCGTTGTCGGCCAGCGGTGCCGCCGGCTCCCCGGCGGCCATTGCCCCCACGTTCCTCGCCAGCCTCTTGCCTGAAAGAACACGCGCGCTTAGTGTCACGTTGGTGATTGTCGTCGATCGGTTTCACATGAATGTACCATGCCATCGTGCGGGTTCAGAGGCACTCACAGAAGGAGGCGACACGGGGCTGGCCGTGGGACGCGAGGCCGGGCAGGGACGTCCAGGACGGCATGGCGGGGAGCCCGAGCCCGACGGAGCGCGCGGCCTTTCCAACGTCGCTCACGGCAGGCGACGCGACGGCGCCCGTGGCAGGGGTGGCGACGGTCGGGGCCATGGACACCGATCGATGGCTTCCGCGGTCAGTGTACCTCTCGGCACCACTTGCGCGCTAAGCGTTCGTCCGCGGTCGGTGGGGCGGCGTGGTGGTGCAGCTGCGGGAGGTTAGGGAGCGGCGGGGTTTGGGCGCGCAAAGATAAAGTGGGGATGCGCAGGATGGGCGCCACACGTTTACGCAGGGAAGAACGATAAGATTGGGGTTTGGGTGGGCTCTGTATGGCCTGGATCTTCCCTTGTGCCGGATCTGGGATTTCTGGTGTTTATCGCGCGAAGAAGATCGATCAGGGAGGGTATGACACCAGGAGTACTGAATAATGATGGCCACGTGTGTACCTCAGTCTCTGCCGCGTGTGTTAGACATGTCCACTGCATTCTAGGGAATGTAAGGGCCTATTTGGTAGGCTGCATGTTTTTTTTGCCCCATTTTGGTAGTGCTAGGTATTCATGGCTAGCCAATAACATGGACTAGGCCATATTGTGCAGCCCGTTTGATAGCGTGCATAAAAATGTCTAGGTTTAGTTGGATGTGTACCCCCTATTTGATCCTTGTAATGCAAAATAATCTTGTTTGGTGACAACTTATAAGCCCGTTATGGTCACCATGTAACACATTTGGTGGAATTTTCGGCACAAAGGACGACCTGTATAAATAAATAGACAAAAAAGACCACCTACAAATCGAATTGCCTAAAAAGACCACCTACAACATGGCAGCATGGCCCCCAGGCGACACGTGGCCACATGCCGCCTTTAGCGGTGGCGGCAGGGCATGCCGACCCTGGCTATGGCGGCAAGGCATGCCGGCCCTGGCTGTGGTGGCACATTAGCCGGTCGACCGTGCACATCCATCATCATTTGGAGCTGCGGGCCATGCTGCCCCACCCGACGAAGGCAGGAGGACGTAGAGGTTGCATCCACAGCACCCGGCGGTAGGGCCCGCCACTGTGCGCTCGGTCATTCCGCAGCGTTGAAAGGGAAAGTAGAGATTCTCCCGAATGAATCTCCCCGATAACCATGCGCATCGCTGATTTCCAAGACGTGATGGCACTGACTGGTATGTCGGAGATTCCCGCCTAAAATCGTTCTGGTTTGAAAGACGTACGGTAAATAGACCACATAAAGAAGCATTCGCATATGATTTCTGTGCTGAAACAACACATAGACCACCGAATGTCTTCTACACTTATTTATTGGTGTTGTTCACGCTAATTGAAAGCTATATAAGGCATACTTAGCCATCTGCAATTTAGAACACCAGTGTAGAGTTTGCCTTGTCCGCTTCTTTCTTTCGATTCCAAAAACTTCATCCACTCGCCATGAGTGTGTCCTGCTCGGACTAGGATTTTAGGCCGATGAAGGGAAAGAATGCAAGCTTACCACCGGGGGTGAAAGCAGAGAGGTGTTGGTGCGGCCACCTTGCGAAGGTGAAGGAGGTGGTAGATTTTTCTGATAATTTCGGCATGAAATATTTCATGTGCGCGAACTACGATAATGATCCACCCACACAAACAAGTTCATCGTCCTCGAGACCTGCGGTATGTTCTAAAAACATGAGTAATAAGCGTATTTGTATGTCATTAATTTTAATTTATTAACCGTCTTATTTGTGTTGCAGTCTCCCCCGCCCTGTGCAAGTGGTTTCGTTGGATAGACACAGAGCAACCGGATTAGGCGCGCCGTGAGGTTGAGAAAAAAATAGGCGTGCATGGGCAAGGTTTTTTGAGGAGGAGTATTGGGAAAAGGTTGTTGCTAATGATAAATCAGAGAGACAGATACAAAAATTAAGGGCAGAGCAAGCTCGAAATCAAGAGGTGAATCAGAAGAGGAGGGATGATGAGGCTGCACGTAGGTATGCGGAGAAAGAGGTGCGCAGGGAGGTCTGTGAAGCGGAAAGGAGGAGATTAAGAAATAGAGTTGTTGAGGCGCGGCAGCAAAATAACATGGCGACAAAACCGGAAAATGGCCAGGCTGAACGCAGGGCAAGTAGAGTGATTTTTCGTAGTAATTATGTATCTTAATTTTAGTTATAGTTTGTCGTTATATCTTAAATTCAGTTGTAGTGTTTAGCCATTTTTAAATTGTAGCGTTTGTTGTATCTTAATTTCGTGAGATGTCTTAATAAAGTAGTGTTGATTTCCCGCCAAAAATTCGCGCCTAATTTTTCCCGCTAAAAGTTCCCGCCTATATATTCCTGCTCAGAAGTTGCCTCCTAATTTTTCCCGCGTGGAAATGCCGCTAAGATTTCCCGCCCTTTCTCTTCCTCGTGTGCTATAAAACCCCTTCCCCGGCGTTCATTTTTTAAGGCAAGAGTAGTCGCTCCAAGATGCCTTCTCCTGGCGATCGTAGTTTTAAGTTGTATATGGATCGTCATATTCTGTCCTCTGCTTGTTCTGTTATGAGTGCAAATAACATAGCCAATGTATAAGATCTCGTCACGAATGTGACCCTCCCCGTGGGGGTAGGTAGGATTTTTTATAGGCACGCATGTATGCCTGGTTGAACTCCGGTGGAAATACGACAAGAGCTTCTTAGGTTGGAAGCTAGGCTTGAGAAGAAGAAACCCAGGAATGAGAAGGAAAGAGAAGACCTTGCAAATTGTCCTACTTCTTCAGCTTCGTCGAGCAAGGATGATGAAGAAGTCTTCACGCCAAGGAGCCTGGCCAGGAGCGATGCATTTTTCAAGGGAAAGAGAGCTGCATCCACGAGCGTTGACTCCGACGACGATTTTATGCCACCGATCAAGAAGGGCAAGATGAAGGGCGTGTAATGTTCGTATCGTTCATTACATGTTGTATCTTAACCGTTATTACGGATGTTGTATCCTAAAATATTTGGCTTGTTGCAACTGGAGTCACAGTGTTCGAGCCGAGTTGAACAACTTGATTTCTTGATCCTCTATGGTGGTCTTTCACATCGTTGGCTCGTACGTGGATTTCCCACTTATTATTAAGTGTATCAATGTGACGAAACCCATGACTTTTCAATTTTTTAGCTTTCTCATCTAAATGTCATTGCATCTTTTCAGATCATGGCTTGCTCATTTGGTATCATGCGTTTGCGACGTGGCACTCTGTCAACAAATCATGACATACTCCAGTTCCAAGTTTCAGCGACCATGATGTGATAGGGAGGACTCGCACACCTTTTAACACGCCATTTTACACCTCATTATGCCGTATCGAGGCCCCGTGTCGTGAGCTTGCGCCCAGTTACTTAAATCAGGGCAGTTCTCGTTAATCCATGTACTCAAATTTATTTCAGTCCTCTGGCCCCTCCGATCTTCTCTTGGCGGCAAGGCATCACGCTCGATTTCTTTATTGAATCCAGCCAAAATTGCATTCATATTCGCTGATGTCATACATATCATATTGAATATCATGAACCAATCCCTGTTCTTGAACTTTGAGTAAAAAATGGCGGCCAAGTGCCTCATGCACCACCTTGTCTCTAGGTCAGGCCATCCCAAGTCAGTGTCCGATGACTGCTTGATTATTTCGACCGCGCTCAAAAGGCCGATTTCTCACGACTCCCATCATCAAGCAGCTGAGGAACCATAACCAGCTATATTTGTCCTCACTCTCGACTAGTGCATATGCAATAGGCAAGAGCTGATTATTTGCATCAGAAGTGATCGCCACCAAGAGTGTGCCCTTGTACTTTCCAGTGAGAAATGTATTATCGATTAACAACACCGGGCGGCAGTGATGAAATGCCTGGAGGAATGCCCAGAATAAATCATCAAAGATTTCTTGGTTTTTCTCTAGAGGGTGTTGATGTTGTCTCCTGAACACTTGAGTCCCCCGGTTAGTTACACATATCTGATGGAGAAATCTGGGGGAAAGGTCATATGCCTCCTCATAGGTGTCGTACAACTTCTGGAAAATGTCCTCCTTCACACGCCTTGCCTTGCTGTAGCTGACTGGGAAGCCAATCAGATCTTCCACGATTTGTTGCAGCTTCTTTGCACCAAGGGTTATATCTTCTTCCACCACCACTTGCATGATATGTGATATATATTTTGCAGTGACGTTGCGCTGGTTCCTACGGGGTTCTGTTTTTGAGATATGCCAGTGCTGACTGATACGTCTCCAACGTATCTATAATTTCTGATGTTCCATGCTTGTTTGATGACAATACCTACATGGTTTGCTTGCACTTTATATCATATTATGGCATTTATTGGACTAACCTATTAACAAGATGCCACAGTGCCAGTTTCTGTTTATTATGTCTGTTATTGCAGAAAAGGCCCAAAAACCAAAGTGCTCGGAAAAATCCAGAAAATCACAGAAATTCTATTTCGTCGGAAGACTCACGGAGCCAAGGGCAAGCCAGGGGAGGCCTAGGGCCTCCTCCCAATAGGCCGGCGCGGCCTGGAGGGTGGTCCCCACCGGTGTGTGGGCCCCTCGACTCTTCCGACTCCGACTCTTCGCCTATTTAAGCCGTCGTGACCTAAAACTTCGACACGATTGACGAAACTCCAGAAAGACTCCGGGCGCCGCCACATCGCGAAACTCCAATTGGGACAAGTCTCTGTTCCGCACCGCCGGACGGGGAATTGCCCCGATCCATCTCCACCGCCGTCTCCACCGCCATCTTCACCGCCATCGCTGTCTCCATGATGAGGAGGGAGTAATTCACCCCGGGGCTGAGGGCTCCGCTGTAGCTATGTGGTTCATCTCTCTCTTTATGTGATCTAGTTGAATATCATCTATGTGCTACTCTAGTGATGTTATTAAAGTACTCTATTCCTCCTGCACGGTGTAATGGTGACAGTGTGTGCATCGTGTAGTACTTGGCGTAGGCTATGATTGTAATCTCTTGTAGATTATGAAGTTAACTATTGCTATGATAGTATTGATGTGATCTATGCCTCCTTCATAGTGTGATGGTGACAGTGTGCATGCTATGTTAGTTCTCGGTGTAATTGTGTTGATCTATCTTGCACTCTAAGGTTATTTAAATATGAATATCGAATATTGTGGAGCTTGTTAACTCCGGCATTGAGGGTTCGTGTAATCCTACACAATTAGTGGTGTTCATCATCCAACAAAGGGTGTAGAGTAGTCCTATTATGTGATCATTGTTGAGAGTGTCCACTAGTGAAAGCAGGATCCCTAGGCCTTGCTTCCAAGCATCGAATCTCCGTTTGTTTACTGTTTTGTTGCATGTTTACTCGCTGCCATATTTTATTCAGATTTCTATTACCACTCATATACATCCATATTACTTGTATTTCACTATCTCTTCGCCGAACTAGTGCACCTATACATCGACAAGTGTATTTGGTGTGTTGGGGACACAAGAGACTTCTTGCTTTGTGGTTGCAGGGTTGCTTGAGAGGGATATCTTTGACCTCTTCCTCCCCGAGTTCGATAAACCTTGGGTAATCCACTTAAGGGAAACTTGCTGTGTTCTACAAACCTCTGCTCTTAGAGGCCCAACACTGTCTACAAGAATAGAAGCACCGTAGACATCAAGTACTTTTGCGCCGTTGCCGGGAGGAAAGGTACAAGGCACTCATACTCCGGTTCCTGGTACTTTTCTGGCGCCATTGTGTGTGTGCTCGAAGCTATTTCCTTTAGATCCTGCAATTGCATCTTTTTGTTTCTTGTTTTACACTAGTTAGGCATAATGGACAACAATGAGCTTCTTATTTTATTTCCTGAGTTAAGACATGAATTGTGTGATGCGAAAATTAAAGAACCTATGGAGCCTCAATTGCATGCTAGTAGCAATATTATTAGTATGAACGCAGTCACTGCTAATGCTATGGATAAGTCTAAGCTTGGGGAAGCTAGTTTACATAAAAATAATCTTTTTGCTCCTCCGCTTTGGAAGAAATATTTTGCTCTGATAATGCTTTATCTCCCATATGCGATAACTCTAATGATGCTTCTGATATTTTAAATCCACCTACTGAAAGTATTCGTATAAAATACCTATGAATATTATTGAACGTGTTATGGATAACCGCTATGAAGGGGATGGAGCTGTCCATCCTGGAGATCATTTACTGTTTTGCATGAATTATGCGGGTTATTCAAGTGTGCAGGTATTTCTATGGATGAAGTGAGGAAGAAGCTATTCTCTGTTTCGCTGTCTGGTAAAGCGGCGCATTGGTATAAATTGTTGAAGAATAGTCATTCTCTTGGTTGGGAGGAAATTGTATCTCTCTTTTACTCTAAATTTTATCCTCCTCATGAAGTGCATATTGATAGGAATTACATTTATAACTTTTATCCTCGTAATGGAGAGAGTATCTCTCAAGCGTGGGGGAGATTGAAGTCACTAATGCTCAAATGTCCCATCCATGAGCTCCCCCGTAATGTTATTGTTAACAATTTTTATGCGAGGATTTCAGGACAACACAAGGACTATCTGGATGCCTGTTCGGAGGGATCTTTCACAAGCAAGGAGGTTGAAGCTAGGTGGGATCTTCTTGATCGGATTGAGGAGAACGCTGAAGGATGGGAGAACAACAAAGGTGAAGAGTCAGGTATAAATTTTGATTATGAATGCATTGAAACTTTTATGGATACTGATAAATTTCGAGATATGAGTGCTACTTATGGTCTTGACTCTCAAGTTGCTGCAAATCTTTATAAAGCCTTTGCTTCTCATTTTGAATTGCCTAAAAAGAATTTTGATAAGTATCATGAACCTTTTAAAGAGGCTTGCATGAAGAATGAAATTGTTGTTAATGATTGCAATAAGCATGCTCAAACTCCTAAGAATGCTATTTCCTATAAGCATGTTAATTTTTGTGGAATGCATAGACCTTGTGGAATTAATCCAATCGAAGATGAATATTGTATCCACCATATTAATGAAAAAACTAGAAAGTGGGCTAGGGCTCTAGATGATCTAGGTAAAAAAGTGTGTGCCCTCTATCCTTTTATTTGTGAAGTTTGCCATGAAGTGGGTCATTTTAATTTTCAATGCTCCTCCAATGATAATTTGAACCCAATGAGTGCTGCAAATTTGTATTGTGATGATGAAATTTCTCCTAATCAGCATGACGAACTTACTTTATTTTTGTGGTGTGAAGAGCTCTCAAGAAAAATCTCTTTGTTACATATGAGTGATCTTGATATTGATGATGTCCTGCATGGGTGTTTTTCTTATTGCATTGATAATAGCCATACAAACACTTACATACAAAATATTTTAGAAGATGACACCTTGCCAAAATATGATAGGACCAATGTGTGTTTTCAATTAATTAATGAAAAGGAGGGATCCTCCCAAGTTTCTTCTATTGTTTCTGAAAGTAAATCAGGTTATGCGGACAAGCCACCCTTCAAACCTCTTCCTCCTAAAGAAGGGAACGAGGAGAAGGAAAAGAAGAAGAAGAAGGGAACGAAGAAGAAGAAGAAGAAGAAGAAGAAGAAGGAGAAGAAGGAGAATAAAGAGAAAGAGGCAATGGCATATCCCCGCGTGTATGAGGTAACAATAGGTAACCGTAAGTATGTTGCGCCTAATGATTATTATGATAATAAATCTGAGTACGATGATCTTCCTATGCCCTGTACCCATGTTAGTGATCATGATTTGGATGAGCACACTACCCTTGATATTGGAAATCTCTTTGGTACTGATTATGAAAGTAATGATGATAGCATTATTCATGTCCCCTTAAACGATGATATTGAAAGCTCTAAGCTTGGGGATGTTGTGCTTGAAGATCCTATATTTGAGACCTCTACTTTTAGTGAAAATGATGATATTACATATTCTGGTTTAGATAATTGCTATAGAGATGTATATGACACATGTTACAATTATCCTTATGAAACTTGTCATAGTTATGATGGACTTGCCAAAAACCATTACCTTAGTATGCAACTTGTTTACCATGTTCAAATTCTCAACAATGATCCTGCTCCAATTACTATTAATGAGAAGGGTTTTTCTTATGTCAAAAATAATGATACCCTTATGCATATGAACCATGATAAGAATGTTTTAAGTGATGGTTATATTGTAGATTTCATCAATGATGCTACTGAAAGTTATTATGAGAGAGGGAAACATGGTTATAGGCATCTTAATAATATTAAGTTTCCCTCTTTATGTTGAGAATCTTGAAGTTACTCGTGTTTTATCCTTTTATGCTTGTCACTTTGTTCTTCATGAATTCATTTGTGTACAAGATTCCTTTGCATAGGAAGTGTGTTAAACTTAAATGCTCTCTTTTGCCTCAACTCTTATTTCTTGCGAGTGCATCATTAAAACTGCTGAGCCCATCTTAATGGCTATAAAGAAAGAACTTCTTGGGAGATAACCCATGTGTTTATTTTGCTACAGTACCTTTGTTTTATATTTGTGTCTTGGAAGTTGTTACTACTGTAGCAACCTCTCCTTATCTTATTTTTATTGCATTGTTGTCCCAGTAAAGTCTTTGATAGAAAGGTTGATACTAGATTTGGATTACTGCGGAGAAACAGATTTTTTGCTGTCACGATACTGGGCCTAATTCTCTGTAGGTAACTCATAAAATTATGCCAATTTACGTGAGTGATCCTCAGATATGTACGCAACTTTCATTCAATTTGATCATTTTCATCTGAGCAAGTCTGGTGCCATTTTAAAATTCGTCTTTACGGACTGTTCTGTTTTGACAGATTCTGCCTTTTATTTCGCATTGCCTCTTTTTCTGTGTTGGATGGATTTCTTTGTTCCATTAACTTTCAGAAGCTTTGTGCAATGTCCAGAAGTGTTAAGAATGATTGTGTCACCTCTGAACATGTGAGTTTTTGATTATGCACTAACCCTCTAATGAGTTGTTTTGAGTTTGGTGTGGAGGAAGTTTTCAAGGGTCAAGAGAGGAGGATGATATACTACGATTAAGAAGAGTGAAAAGTCTACGCTTGGGGATGCCCCGATGGTTCATCCCTGCATATTTCAAGAAGACTCAAGCATCTAAGCTTGGGGATGCCCAAGGCATCCCCTTCTTCATCGACAAATTATCAGGTTCCTTCTCTTGAAACTATATTTTTATTCGGTCACATCTTATGTACTTTACTTGGAGCGTCTGTATGTTTTTGTTTTTGTTTGAATAAATGCTTGTGTGGGAGAGAGACACGCTCCGTTGGTTCGTATGAACACATGTGTTCTTAGCTTTTAATTTTCATGGCGAAGGTTGAAACTGCTTCGTTAATTGTTATATGGTTGGAAACGGGAAATGCTACATGTGGTAATTGGTAAAATGTCCTGGATAATGTGATACTTGGCAATTGTTGTGCTCATGTTTAAGCTCTTGTATCATATACTTTGCACCTATTAATGAAGAAATACATAGAGCTTGCTAAAATTTGGTTTGCATAATTGGTCTCTCTAAGGTCTAGATAATTTCTAGTAAAAAGTTTGAACAACAAGGAAGACGGTGTAAAGTCTTATAATGTTTACAATATGTCTTTTATGTGAGTTTTGCTGCACCGGTTCATCCTTGTGTTTGTTTCGAATAACCTTGCTAGCCTAAGCCTTGTATCGAGAGGGAATACTTCTCATGCATCCAAATCCTTGAGCCAACCACTATGCCATTTGTGTCCACCATACCTACCTACTACATGGTATTTCTCCGCCATTCCAAAGTAAATTGCTTGAGTGCTAACTTTATACATTTCAAAAGTTATCACCTCTGATTTGTGTCAATGTTTTATAGCTCATGAAGAAGTATGTGGTGTTTATCTTTCAATCTTGTTGGGCAACTTTCACCAATGGACTAGTGGCTTCATCCGCTTATCCAATAATTTTGCAAAAAGAGTTGGCAATGGGATTCCCAGTCCCAAATTAATTAACAAAAATAGACACTCCTCCATGGTATGTGATTGTTGGACGGCACCCGAATGATTCGGTTAGCCATGGCTTGAGAAAGCAAAGGTGGGGAGGAGTGTCATCATAATAAAACTAAAATAAAAAGGCACTCATTCATGGTATGAGATTGTTGGCAGGCACCCGAGGATTCGGTTAGCCATGGTTTGTGAAAGCAAGGTTGGAAGGAGTGCCACCCAAAAATAAAATTTAATGGGAGCCGCTCTTTGAAAGTCTGTCTGGCAAGGGGGTTAGAGTGCCCACTACCATTCGTTGACAACAACAAACACCACTCAAAACTTTACTTTTTATGCTCTCTTTATGTTTTCAAAGACCAAAGCTCTAGCACAAATATAGCAATCAATGCTTCCCTCGAAGGGCCATTCTTTTACTTTTATGTTGAGTCAGTTCACCTATTTCTCTCCACCTCAAGAAGCAAACACTTGTGTGAGTGCATTGATTCCTACATACTTGCATATTGCATTTGTTATATTACTCTATGTTGACAATTATCCATGAGATATACATGTTATAAGTTGAAAGCAACCGCTGAAACTTAATCTTCCTTTGTGTTGCTTCGATACCTATACTATGAAATTATTGCTTTATGAGTTAACTCTTATGCAAGACTTATTGATGCTTGTCTTTAAAGTACTATTCATGAAAAGTCTTTGCTACATGATTCATTTGTTTACTCATGGCATTTACCATTGTTTTGATCGCTGCATTCATCTCATATGCTTACAATAGTATGATTAAGATTATGTTGGTAGCATGTCACTTCAGAAATTATCTTTTTATCGTTTACCTACTCGAGGACGAGTAGGAACTAAGCTTGGGGATGCTGATACGTCTCCAACGTATCTATAATTTCTGATGTTCCATGCTTGTTTGATGACAATACCTACATGGTTTGCTTGCACTTTATATCATATTATGGCATTTATTGGACTAACCTATTAACAAGATGCCACAGTGCCAGTTTCTGTTTATTATGTCTGTTTATTGCAGAAAAGGCCCAAAAACCAAAGTGCTCGGAAAAATCCAGAAAAATTACAGAAATTCTATTTCATCGGAAGACTCACGGAGCCAGAAGGGCAGCCAGGGGGAGGCCCAGGGCCTCCTCCCAATAGGCCGGCGCGGCCTGGAGGGTGGTCACCCCACCCTGGTGTGTGGCCCCTCGGGACTCTTCCGACTCCGACTCTTCGCCTATTTAAGCCGTCGTGACCTAAAACTTCGACACCGATTGACGAAACTCCGAAAAGACTCCAGGGGCGCCGCCACATCGCGAAACTCCATTCGGGGGACAAAGTCTCTGTTCCGGCACCCTGCCGGACGGGGAATTGCCCGAGTCATCTCCACCGCCGTCTCCACCGCCATCTTCACCGCCATCGCTGTCTCCATGATGAGGAGGGAGTAATTCACCCCGGGGCTGAGGGCTCCGCTGTAGCTATGTGGTTCATCTCTCTCTTTATGTGATCTAGTTGAATATCATCTATGTGCTACTCTAGTGATGTTATTAAAGTACTCTATTCCTCCTGCACGGTGTAATGGTGACAGTGTGTGCATCGTGTAGTACTTGGCGTAGGCTATGATTGTAATCTCTTGTAGATTATGAAGTTAACTATTGCTATGATAGTATTGATGTGATCTATGCCTCCTTCATAGTGTGATGGTGACAGTGTGCATGCTATGTTAGTTCTCGGTGTAATTGTGTTGATCTATCTTGCACTCTAAGGTTATTTAAATATGAATATCGAATATTGTGGAGCTTGTTAACTCCGGCATTGAGGGTTCGTGTAATCCTACACAATTAGTGGTGTTCATCATCCAACAAAAGGGTGTAGAGTAGTCCTATTATGTGATCATTGTTGAGAGTGTCCACTAGTGAAAGCAGGATCCCTAGGCCTTGCTTCCAAGCATCAAATCTCCGTTTGTTTAATGTTTTGTTGCATGTTTACTCGCTGCCATATTTTATTCAGATTGCTATTACCACTCATATACATCCATATTACTTGTATTTCACTATCTCTTCGCCGAACTAGTGCACCTATACATCTGACAAGTGTATTTGGTGTGTTGGGGACACAAGAGACTTCTTGCTTTGTGGTTGCAGGGTTGCTTGAGAGGGATATCTTTGACCTCTTCCTCCCGAGTTCGATAAACCTTGGGTAATCCACTTAAGGGAAACTTGCTGCTGTTCTACAAACCTCTGCTCTTGGAGGCCCAACACTGTCTACAAGAATAGAAGCACCCGTAGACATCACTGACATACCCTAGGGCTCATCCGAGCGATAACTCTCCCCCTACAACCCCCATCCAATTTGACACATATGACTTTCAGCTGCCTTCGATCAGACTGCTTCACTCTATGCTCGCGAGATATGCCCAACATACCTCTTGATTGATTGGTCAGTCGAGTCCTTGTCTGGGAAAGTTTTACCAACCTACAGACTCACCTCCCCTAGGCCCGGAGCAAGGAAAATTCATTGTTGATGGTCATAGTTTGCAAGAACTCAGGTTCCATCGGTGCCGCAACCGCCCTCCGGGAAGGACCGACACCTTCTTCGTTCGAGGAGGATTTAGACAAAGAAGAACGAGTGTCATCGTCCAACGCCTCTGGCAATCCCTCCACATGCTCGCTAATGTCTACAAACACCGACCAATATCCTCGGTCAGGAACTGAGTAGGCAACCATCTACTCTGATGGGTTGGTGCTGGGGCTTGCAGTCAGGGCCATATGCTCCGATTGTCCTGTGATGTGTGTTGCAGTCAGGGCCATATGCTCCGATTGGCTGATGCTCGGTCATGTGGTGATGGCCATCTCCTCTTCACCAGCGCCCCTACTGCATCTGGCATCATCATCACCAAATATAAACTGAACATACACCATGGGCTCTTTGTACATAGCAGCACCAGGTGTGCTTACAAACCTCATGTACGTACCCCAATTTCTATCACTTTTTTACCTCCTACAAACTCCAACGGCCACATGCTCCATCATTCGCTCCAACGACGATGGGAGCCTCAATGATCATCTTCATCCCAGGCATGCCAGAACCAAATTTTGCTCCAATGCAGCTTCTAACATCCATAAATTCTCTATTGACCATGTCCGTCACTACAACTTTTATCGAGTCGCAGTGCGACACATCGACACCGGAATATTCGTTGTGTACGACGTCTCCGTATAAAAACTAATACAATTTCCATCATACCTACCATGCAACCAAATTTTCAAAATAATATTAGACTACAACACAACAATATTTAACATGTGATTAACATTTTTAATAATCATAA
Source organism: Lolium multiflorum (assembly GCA_030979885.1). Classification (NCBI taxonomy): domain Eukaryota; kingdom Viridiplantae; phylum Streptophyta; class Magnoliopsida; order Poales; family Poaceae; genus Lolium; species Lolium multiflorum. The sequence goes on along the minus strand of CM061747.1, from coordinate 137,017,282 downwards.
GACAACACCATCTATAATAAACACCATTACACAATAATTCCATAAACCGTAGAGTCATTCCATAATAAATTTAACACCAAACATAAGACGACACCATATTTTAATAGGCGACGAATTTTAATACTACCAACTAAAAACTAAAATTAAAATAACTATGGATGGATTTTAATACCTCAACTTCAACCCGTGCGCTCCACTTCTAATTATATCGCAAAATATTTCTACCTTATTGTAATTAGAGCATGACGAGGTATCGACTCGTCAATGCCTACATATTATAGATTTAGGGTTTCGTGGAAAATATAGGGCAAGTAGAACTCGAAGGTTGTCAGACAAACAAAGGCGTCCAACTAAACAAAACACGGTGTCTAGGATTTGCAATGATTCGATCCTTATAAAGGTGAAGCCGAGGATTTTCCTCGTCATACAAGTACAGAGTTATTGGGCCACATTGAGCCTTTCCTTATATTGTTACAAGTTTCCTATACCAACTCATCTTCCTAGGCCTCCAAATCTTCGAGACCATAGGCCTTCGACTTCAACCATTGATCAGGGGTATATATACGACATGTCCCTTAGGCATACCTATGTCAGAGCTGTCTATACTCAAATCGACCTAAAATACACATTTAACATATTTAGTTAGAATATTAATATTTCAGCACCGTACTATTATATGTCTACTTTAACATGGATCTTGGAAAAATCATTATTTACTACTAATGTTCACCATTACTTAGTCTAATTAGAAGGTCATTCGCACGTGATATATTTCTACGCAACACATAAAATCATAGTCTATATGCTCCGCATGTTACATACATAAAACATAAATTCTACACGGCACATTTATTAGCTACTTAACGTCCTAATTATATGTTGCATGTTCTAATATACTACTCAATAATAACTACACAGCTGATGGCGTACCAATATTTTCATCCTACTTATGCATGCAAGTACAGAACATGCACCAATCAAACTAATTACACTACACAACTAATTATGTTCTAACTACATAAATAAAATACATCATGCTACTTCTTGAAATCATTAAGACTGAGCAAACACTGAAATTTTGAGCAGCGAGCAAGAGACATCAACTAACTGAGCATAGACTATGTGCGTGAAGAAAAATGAGTATCCTGATAGTGAGAGTGCGCGAAAAGTGAGAGTGAGAGTGCAGAGCGAGTCAGGTCTTTATATAGAATAAGCTCAGCTCGGAGGAATCAACGAGGTTGCACTGAATTAATCATCCATGTTTTTGTGAGACACTCCGTCATCGGAAACAATGCAGTCTATTTCCTGTACCAGAAAATATGCGCCCCATATCAGCTCAATTTGTAACCGTTTCAGAGCAATCACGTCACCGAAAGCATCATAATTGCAACAGATTGAGCAATCAAAGCAGCACAATTTGCAAGAGTACTAGCTGTCGAATTGTCTTTTGCAGCATAAAAAATCAATGTTCCCGCATGGAAGTCAGTGCTACACTGAGATGATGCCGCCCAGGATTCCCGCGCGAGGCGGTCGAGCCATGCTGACCTGCTGCCAGGGCTTATGGAGGCATGCGCCACGCAGACATGCCGCCGGCCGCCACGACGGCAGGACCCACAACACCCAACAACGCACGGACAGCGGTCACAACGAACTAACCTACGGCCAATGTTTGCAACAGCAGGTGCTGCCACCTCTCTCTACGGCAGCAAGCTACATGTGTCGCATGGGGGCGTTGCCGCCACGCACGAGGTGGTCTCTTCTGGCAATTACACTCAGAGGTGGTCATTTTTATCAGTTCACTAAGGCCGGTGCTGGCGTGTAGGGAGTTAGAAATCCCTGGGGTGTAGCAGCTCCTTGTGACGGTAAAGCACACGTTCGTTGGGAACCCCAAGAGGAAGGTATGATGAGTACAACAGCGAGTTTCCCTCAGTAAGAAACCAAGGTTTATCGAACCAGTAGGAGATGAAGGCCACGTGAAGGTTGTTGGTGAAGGAGTGTAGTGCGGCGCAACACCAGTGATTCCGGCGCCAACGTGGAACCTGCACAACACAATCAAACTACTTTGCCCCAACTTAACACTGAGGTTGTCAATCTCACCGGCTTGCTGAAAACAAAGGATTAAACGTATGGTGTGGAGAATTATGTTTGCTTGCAGAAAACAAAAGAGAACAATGATTGCAGTAGGTTGTATTTCAGATGTAAAAGAATGGACCGGGGTCCACAGTTCACTAGTGGTGTCTCTCCAATAAGATAAATAGCATGTTAGGTGAACAAATTACAGTTGGGAAATTGACAAATAGGGAAGCATATACATATCATGATGACTAGTATGAGATTTACTTAGGGCATTACGACAAAGAACATAGACCGCCATCCAGCATGCATCTATGCCTAAAAAGTCCACCTTCAGATTAGCATCCGCACCCTTCGGTATTAAGTTGCAAACAACATACAATTTCATTAAGTACTGTGCGTAATGTAAACAATACAAATATCCTTAGACAAAGCATTGATGTTTTATCCCTAGTGGCAACAACACATCCACAATCTTAGGGGTTGCTGTCACTCCCCCAGATTCAATGGAGACATGAACCCACTATCTAGCATAAATACTCCCTCTTGGAGTCACAAGTATCAACTTGGCCAGAGCCTCTACTAGCAACGGAGAGCATGCAAGAACATAAATAACATATATGATAGATCAATAATCAACTTGACATAGTATTCCATATTCATCGGATCCCAACAAACACAACATGTAGCATTACAAATAGATGATCTTGATCATGATAGGCAGCTCACACGATCTAAACATGATATCACAAGAGTAGAAGACAACCATCTAGCTACTGCTATGGATCCGTAGTCCAAGGATGAACTACTCACGCATCAGTCCGAGGCGGGCATGGTGATGTAGAGCCCTCCGGTGATGATTCTCTCCGGCGGGTCTGAGGCGATCTTAGAACCCCCGAGATGGGGTTGACGGCGCGGCGCCTCCGGAACTTTTCTCGTATCGTGGCTCTCGGTACTAGGGTTTTCGCGAAAGGAATAAATAGGCGAAGGGGCACCGTCGGGCGCAGAGGCCCACCCCATAGGCCGGCGCGGCCAGGGGTGGGGCCGCGCCGCCCTATGATGTGGCCGCCTCGTGGCCCCTCTTCGTCTCCTCTTCGGTGTTCTGGAAGACTCCGTGGAAAATAGGACTGTGGGCTTTTGTTTCGTCCAATTCCGAGAATATTTGTAAACTAACTTTTCAGAAATCAAAAACAGTAGAAAACAGGAACTGGCACTGCGGCATCTTGTTAATAGGTTAGTCCCGGAAATGCATAAAAACATTATAAAGTATGACTAAAATATGTTGGTATTGTCATAAAACTAGCATGGAACATAAGAAATTATAGATACGTTGGAGACGTATCAAGCATCCCCAAGCTTAGTTCCTACGTCCTTGAGTAGGTAAACGATAAAAACAATAATTTCTGAAGTGACATGCTACCAACATAATCTTGATCAATACTATTGTAAAGCATATGAGATGAATGAAGTGACTCAAAGCAATGGTATATAATTTGCTAACAAAAAGATAATGACTAAACAACTGAATCATATAGCAAAAACTTTTCATGAATAGTACTTTCAAGACAAGTATTAAAAAGTCTTGCATAAGAGTTAACTCATAAAGCAATAGATTCTTAATAAGAGGTTTTGAAACAACACAAAAGAAGATTTAAGTTTCAGCAATTGCTTTCAACTTTCAACATGTATATCTCATGGATAATTGTCAACACAAAGTAATATAATAAGTGCAATAAGTAAGCATGTAAGAATCAACGCACACAGTTGACACAAGTGTTTGCTTCTAAGATAGAAAGAAGTAGGTAGACTGACTCAACATAAAGTAAAACATAGAAACAATTTTGTCAACGGTAGTAATAATTCATATGTGTTATGCATAAAACTTCCTACAAGTTGCAAGCCTCATGCATCGAATACTAATGCGCACGCCTTGTCCTAATTAGCTCGGATTTCCATGGATTATCATCGCATTACATATGTTTCAACCAAGTGTCACAAAGGGGTACCTCTATGCCACATGTACAAAGGTCCAAGGAGATAAATCGCATTTGATTTCTCGATTTTGATAGATCTCAACTTGAGGACATCCATACCGGGACAACATAGAAAACAGATAATGGACTCCTCTTTTATGCTTTAAGCATTCAACAACAAATAATATTCTCATAAGAGATTCTGAGGATTAATGTCCAAGCTGAAACTTCCACCATGATACATGGCTTTGGTTGGCAGCCCAATGTTCTTCTCTAACAACATGCATACTCAAACCATTTCAACTCACGGCAAATCTCCCTTACTTCAGACAAGACGAACATGCATAGCAACTCACATGATATTCAACAAAAGTGTGACAGGTTGATGGCGTCCCCAGAAACATGGTTACCGCTCAACAAGCAACTTATAAGAACTAAGATACATAAGCAACATATTCATTACCACAACAGTTTTTTAGGCTACTTTCCCATGAGCTATGTATTGCAAAGACAAGGAATGAATTTTTAAAGGTAGCACGCAAGAAATTTACTTTGGAATGGCAGAAAAATACCACATAATAGGTAGTTATGGTGGACACAAATGGCATAGGTTTTGGCTCAAGCTTTTTGGATGCACGAGAAGCATTCCCTCTCAGTACAAGGCTTTGGCTAGCAAGGTTGTTTGAAGCAAACACAAGTATGAACCGGTACAGCAAAACTTACACAAGAACATATTGCAAGCATTATAAGACTCTACTGTCTTCCTTGTTGTTCAAACACTTTTACCGGAAAATATCTAGACCTTAGAGAGACCAATCATGCAAACCAAATTTCAACAAGCTCTACGGTAGTTCTCAACTAATAGATTTAAACTACATGATGCAAGAGCTTAAACATGATCTACTTGAGAGCTCAAAACAATTGCCAAGTATCAAATTTTTCAAGACAATATGAAGCATTTTCTGTTTCCAACCAAATAACAATAAGTATAAGTGTTGCGGCTTTCAGCTTTCGCCATGAATATTAAAGATAAAACGAAGAACACAAGTGTTCAAATGAAAAAGTGGAGTGTGTCTCTCTCCAACACAAGGATTGCTAGGATCCGAATTTATTCAAATATAAACAAAAATAAAAACAAACAGATGCTCCAAGTAAAGCACATAAGATGTGACGAAATTAAAATATAGTTTTACTAGAGGTGACCTGATAAGTTTTGATGAAGAAGGGGATGCCTTGGGCATCCCCAAGCTTAGACGCTTGAGTGTTCTTGAAATATGCATGGATGAACCACGGGGGCATCCCCAAGCTTAGACTTTTCACTCTTCTTGATCATATTATATCATCCTCCTCTCTTGATCCTTGAAAACTTCCTCCACACCAAACTCAAAACAATCTCATTAGAGGGTTAGTGCATAATCAAAAATTCACATGTTCAGAAGGACACAATCATTCCCAACACTTCTAGACATTACCCAAGGCTACTGAAATTTAATGGAGCAAAGAAATCCACTCAAACACAGTAAAAGAGGCAATGCGAAATAAAAGGCAGAATCTATCAAAACAGAATAGTACGTAAAGATGAATTTTTTCGAGGCACTTAACTTGCTCAAATAAGAAAAATCAAAACTAATGAAAGTTTCGTACATATCTGAGGATCACGCATGATTTTTTTTTAGAATTTTTAGATTCTTCTACAGAGAGAAAAATGCAAATTCGTGACGGCTAAGAAATCTGTTTCTGCGCAGAAATCCAAATTTAGTATCAACTTTCTATCAGAGACTTTACATGGCACAACAATGCAAGAAAATAAAGATACAAAGATATTGCTACAGTAGTAACAAGCACCTTGACTCAAATATAAAACAAAAATTGCAGAAATAAAATAATGGGTTGTCTCCCATAAGCGCTTTTCTAAGTGCAAATCAAGTAACATCAAGAGAAGAAGCATCAACATCATAATTTGTTCTAATAATAGAATCAAAAGGCATCTTCATTCTCTTTTTAGGGAAGTGTTCCATACCTTTTTTAAGAGACAATTGATACTTAATATTTCCTTCTTTCATATCAATAATAGCACCAACAGTTCGAAGAAAGGGTCTTCCCAAAACAATAGGACAAGATGCATTGCATTCAATATCCAAGACAACAAAATCAACGGGGACAAGGTTATTGTTAACCGTAATGTTAACATTATCAATTCTCCCCAAAGGTCTCTTTATAGAATTATCAGCAAGATTAACATCCAAATAACAACATTCCAAAGGTGGCAAGGCAAGCATATCATAAATTTTCTTAGGCATAACAGAAATACTTGCACCAAGATCACATAAAGCATTACAATCAAAATCATTGACCTTCATCTTAATGATGGGCTCCCAACCATCTTCCAACTTCCTAGGGATAGAAGCTTCAAGTTTTAATTCCTCTTCCCTAGCTTTAATGAGAGCATTTGTAATATGTTTTGTAAAGGCTAAGTTTATAGCACTAGCATTAGGACTTCTAGCAAGTTTTTGTAAGAACTTAATAACTTCAGAAATATGACAATTATCAAAATCAAAACCATTATGATCTACAACAATGGGACCATTGTCCCCAACACTCTGAAAAATTTCAGCACTTTTATCACAAACAGTTTCAGCAGTTTCAGGCAGTTTTGTACACTTTGTAGTACAAGTAGAGACATTGCCAACACCAATTATTTTACCATTGATAGTAGGAGGTTTAGCAACATGTGAAGCATCAACATTACTAGTGGTGGTAATAGTACAAACTCTAGCTATATTATTTTCTTTAGCAAGTTTTTCTTCTCTTTCCCACCTAGCATGCAATTCAGCCATCATTCTAATATTGTCATTAATTCGAACTTGGATAGCATTTGTTTTAGCAAATGACTTAGTATCTTTAACTTCATTAGGCATAACTTTCAGTTTCAAAAGATCAACATCAAGAGCAAGACTATCAACCTTAGAAGCAAGAACATCAATTTTACCAAACTTTTCCTCAACAGATTTGTTAAAAGAAGTTTGTGTACTAATAAATTCTTTAAGCATGACTTCAAGATCATAGGGTACACTTATACTATTTTTGTAAGAATTACCATAAGAATTACCATAACCATTAATACTATTAGAAGGATATGGCCTATAGTTGTTGTTACCAAAATTATTCCTATAAGCATTGTTGTTGAAATTATTATTTTTAATGAAATTCACATCAACATGCTCTTCTTGAGCAACCAATGAAGCTAAAGGAACATTATTAGGATCAACATAAGATCTACCATTAACAAGCATAGACATAATAACATCAATCTTATCACTCAAGGAAGAGGTTTCTTCAACAGAATTTACCTTCTTACCTTGAGGAGTCCTTTCGGTGTGCCATTCAGAGTAGTTGATCATCATATAATCAAGAAGCTTTTTTGCAGCACCCAAAGTGATGGACATAAAAGTACCTCCAGCAGCTGAATCTAATAGGTTGCTTGAAGAAAAATTCAATCCTTCATAAAAGGTTTGGATGATATTACAAGTAGTTAGTCCATGGGTAGGGAAATTCTTTACCAAAGATTTCATTCTCTCCCATGCTTGGGCAACATGTTCATTATCCAATTGATTAAAATTCATAATGCTACTTCTCAAAGATATAATTTTAGCAGGAGGATAATATTTTCCAATAAAAGCATCTTTACATTTAGTCCATGAATCAATACTATTTTTAGGCAAAGACAACAACCAATCTTTAGCTCTTCCTCTTAAGGAGAAAGGAAACAATTTCAGTTTTATAATATCCCCATCTATATCCTTATACTTTTGCATTTCACAAAGTTCAACAAAATTATTAAGATGGGCAGCAACATCATCAGTTTTAACACCAGAAAATTGCTCTCTCACAACAAGATTTAGTAAAGTAGGTTTAATTTCATAAAATTCTGCTGTAGTAGCAGGTGGAGCAATAGGAGTGCATATAAAATCATTATTATTTGTGCTAGTGAAATCACACAACTTAGTATTCTCAGGAGTACCCATTTTAGCAATAATAAAAATAAACTAAGCAAAACCGAATAAAGTAAAACAAGTAACTAATTTTTTGTGTTTTTGATATAAAGAAAGCAAACAAGACAGAAAATAAAATAAAGCAAGACAATAAACAAAGTAAAGAGATTGGATGTGAGACTCCCCTTGCAGCGTGTCTTGATCTCCCCGGCAACGGCGCAGAAAAAGTTGCTGCGCGTGTAGGAGTTAGAAATCACAGGGTGTGCGGCTCCTTGTGACGGTAAAGCACACGTCCGTTGGGAACCCCAAGAGGAAGGTATGATGAGTATAACGCGATTTTCCTCAGTAAGAAACCAAGGTTTATCGACCGGTAGGAGATGAAGCCCACGTGAAGGTTGTTGGTGAAGGAGTGTAGTGCGGCGCAACACCAGTGATTCGGCGCCAACGTGGAACTGCACAACACAATCAAACTACTTTGCCCCAACTTAACGGTGAGGTTGTCAATCTCACGGCTTGCTGAAAACAAAGGATTAAACGTATGATGTGGAGAATTATGTTTGCTTGCAGAAACAAAAGAGAACAATGATTGCGGTAGGTTGTATTTCAGATGTAAGAATGGACCGGGGTCCACAGTTCACTAGTGGTGTCTCTCCAATAAGATAAATAGCATGTTGGGTGAACAAATTACAGTTGGGCAATTGACAAATAGGGAAGCATATACATATCATGATGACTACTATGAGATTTACTTAGGGCATTACGACAAAGAACATAGACCGCCATCTAGCATGCATCTATGCCTAAAAAGTCCACATTCAGGTTAGCATCCGCACCCCTTCCAGTATTAAGTTGCAAACAACAGACAATTGCATTAAGTACTGTACGTAATGTAAACAATACAAATATCCTTAGACAAAACATTGATGTTTTATCCCTAGTGGCAGGCACATCCACAACCTTAGGGGTTGCTGTCACTCCCAGATTCAATGGAGACATGAACCCACTATCTAGCATAAATACTCCCTCTTGGAGTCACAAGTATCAACTTGGCCAGAACCTCTACTAACAGAGAGCATGCAAGAACATAAATAACATATATGATAGATCAATAATCAACTTGACATAGTATTCCATATTAATTGGATCCCAACAAACACAACATGTAGCATTATAAATAGATGATCCTTATCATGATAGGCAGCTCACAAGATCTAAACATGATAGCACAAGAGGAGAAGACAACCATCTAGCTACTGCCTGAGTAGTCAGGGATGAACTACTCACGCATCATCGGAGGCGGGCATGGTGATGTAGAGCCCTCCGGGATGATTCCCCTCTCCGGCAGGGTGCCGGAGGCGATCTGAACCCCCGAGATGGGGTTGGCGGCGGCGGCGCCTCTGAACTTTTCTCGTATCGTGGCTCTCGGTACTAGGGTTTCGCGACGGAAGGAATAAATAGGCGAAGGGGCAGCGTCGGGGGCGCCGGGGACCACCCATAGCCGTCGCGGCCGGGGGTGGGGCACGCGCCCTGCGGTGTGGCCGCCTCGTGGCCCCTCTTCGTCTCGTCTTCGGTGTTCTGGAAGACTCCGTGGAAAATAGGACCGTGGGCTTTTGTTTCGTCCAATTCCGAGAATATTTGTAAACTAACTTTTCTGAAATAAAAACAGTAGAAAACAGGAACGCACTGGGCATCTTGTTAATAGGTTAGTCCCGGAAAATGCATAAAAACATTATAAAATATGACTAAAACATGTTGGTATTGTCATAAAACTAGCATGGAACATAAGAAATTATAGATACGTTAGAGACGTATCAGCCGGCGGTCTCTTTTGCCAAATATTTGATTTGGTGAGCTTACCATCGATTTACACATGATCAGCATGAGCAAAAGTTCGAACTTGACAACTAGAAAGTAAAATGTGAGATAGTCGAATCACTCCTCACGGATAACTTGACACATAGAGTGCATTGTGTCGGTCATGTTCACATAGAAATAAGGAAGTGATTCCGTGATATGATTGAAGAAAATAGATTAATATTACAACTCCTTAACATAGATACTTATTCTTTCATTGCCATGAGATCATCTCAGCATTCTACAAACAATCAAGACACACTGCACCTAGGATGTAGGGTTTTTACTATACATTGTACGTCCGGGGCCTGAACCTATATACAAATCTCTATCTTCAGTGCGCTACCATTCTGATATCTGAGCGTGACCTCCGTCGAACAAATATACTTCCGTAAAATACCTTGAAAAAAGGATAACATGTTGATGCATCACCATTTCATGCTCTCTTTTGTTTTTAGATAGTATATACATGTATCAACTCTGTATAACCCATGATGTAATATTTTTTAAGAGCTAAAAATAAGGCAATAAAAATAAGCATGCATCAGTCGATGCAACGGCTGGGACTATGTCTCTATTTTAAAAAATAGGGGTGACTAATTCTCAATCGAGTAATATAAGAAATAACTTATTTCCCCGCTAGCTGAATGTTGGAGATATGCCCAAGAGGCAATAATAAAGTGGTTATTGTCATATCTTTGTGTTTATGATAAATGTTTGCATACCATGCTATAATTGTATTAACCGAAACATTGATACATGTGTGTTATGTAAACAACAAGGAGTCCCTAGTAAGCCTCTTGTATAACTAGTTTGTTGATTAATAGATGATGATGGTTTCGTGGTCATGAACATTGGATGTTATTAATAACAAGGTTATGTCATTGGATGAATGATATGATGGACATACACCCAAATGAGCGTAGCATAAGATCAAGTCATTAAGTTCAACTTGCTATAAGCTTTCGATACATAGTTACCTAGTCCTTCGACCATGAGATCATGTAAATCACTTACACCGGAAGGATGCTTTGATTACATCAAACGCCATTGCGTAAATGGGTGGTTATAAAGATGGGATTAAGTATTCGGAAAGTGTGAGTTGAGGCATATGGATCAATAGTGGGATTTGTCCATCCCGATGACGGATAGATATACTCTGGGCCCTCTCGGTGGATAGTCTAATTAGCTTGCAAGCATGTGACTAGGTCACAAGAGATGACATACCACGGTACGAGTAAAGAGTACTTGTCGGAAACGAGGTTGAACTAGGTATGAAGATACCAATGATCGAACCTCGGACAAGTAAAGTATCGCGTGACAAAGGGAATTGGTATTGTATGTAAATGGTTCAATCGATCACCAAGTTATCGCTGAACGTGTGGGAGCCATTATGGATCTCCAGACCCCTCTATTGGTTATTGGTCGGAGAGGAGTCTCGACCATGTCTGCATAGTTCACGAACCGTAGGGTGACGCGCTTAAGGTTCGATGTCGCATAAGTAGATTCAGAATATTAGATGGAGTCCAAAGTTTGTTCGGAGTCTCGGATGGAATCCAGGACATCACGAGGAGGTCCAGAGAATAAGATTCATATATGGAAGTCACTTTCCGGGATTCAAGAAAGTTCCGGTGTTTTGACCGGAGCTTCTAGAAGACTAGGATCACAGTGGGCCCACCACCCCAAGAGGGGCCACATAGGCGCCACATGGCATGGTGGGTCCTGCCCACTATGACATGGCCACCCCTAGAGATAAGATCTATCTCTAATTTAAATGGTTTAAATCTAGAGATAAAATCTATCTCCAATTTAAAGTGTTTAAATTAAGAGATAAAGGGGAAAGGCTTGGGGGGGGGGGAAAATCCCCCCCATGCGCCGGCCAAGGAAGAGGTGGGGCCAAGGGGAAACCCTAGGCCGACCCTTCCCCTATATAAAGAGGGGAGGGGGTGGCCGGCCACCACACCTCTCAGACCAAGTTCTGGCCGCCCCCTCTCTCCTCCATATTGCTGCTCCGGCTTAGGCGAAGCCCTGCAGTTTTCTCCTCCAACACCACCACCACCACGCCGTTTGCTGGGATTCCGGGGATCTACCACACCTCCGCTGCCCTGGAATGGGGAGAGACGGGCTTCATCGACACCGTACGCAAAGTACGAAGGTTTGCCGGATTGCAGCACGGACGATCGACTACATCAACAACGAGATCTAATCTCGTAGGCTTTGAAATCTTCGAGGGTTAGTCTCATGATCTTCTCGTTGCTTCGATCTTGGTAGATTAGATCTTGCTTTTTCCTAGATTGGATCTTCGTTTTTGTTCATGTTCACGGTAGAAATTTTTTGTTTTCAATGCAACGAACCCATCACTGACACCATCAATCACTATTTTAACCCATGAGAAGCACGGATCACGAGATAATCTAACTATCTTTTTTTCCTCGGTTGCAACTCATGAATAGCATGAATCACGAGTGAATTCAACGGTCTAGATCATTTTTCTCGGATGCATCCCATGTGTGAGTAGTAAAATCCTAGTGCAACCTAACCTGCAATCTCATTTGCAACCTTTGTTGCAACTCATGGTTAGTATGAATCACAATGCAATCTAATGGTTTAGGATTTGACTAAAAATTAGCAAAACCGTTTATATAATACACACAATAAAAATTGTTGGGTAGCATGATCAAATTTTAGTACCTGATGAAACATTCTTTTTCTTTGAAATTTGAAAGTAGTTTTAATATATGATTTTATAAAGGTTATTCTACTTAGGAAATGTGTCTTGATAATTCTCTCCATCCGGCTGTGGTCGTTAGCATTCACATCCTTATAGGGGGGAGCAACCAACAACCACATGTATACATACAATCTTTTGCTCATACAGAAATTAAAAATAATTTTTTCTTTTAAACCGGTAATCCAACTGGCGATCCATCTTGACCTTTGGATTCGTATCGACGAGGGCTTTAAAAGAAAATTCCATCTTAATATGTTTTGAGGATACTTTTTCGATGCTAGTCGCCTGGTTATAATATTGTATCTACCAGTTTCGTAGTTAAATGTTAGCACTCAAATTATAAGTGGTTATTTACATGTTTTGTTTGTTGTAGAAATGATCTACATGTCTAAAGAGTGGTTATTTGATCTAGTCTAAGCACAAAAAAGATGATATTATCATCATGCAAGGCTTACATGGGCGAGGAGAAAAGTTGAAAAAACCTGGCAAACATTTGATTTTGATCTGCCAACCAACTTTGGTTAACATGGTGACCAAGGGACTATAATTTGGCAACTAAGTTCGGATTTTTTTGTCAAAACATATCAACATGCGATCTAGTTTTAAGGATTCTGTCGCAAAAAGATAACACGAACATGGGTTCAAGAGATAAAGCGTTTCAAGTTTGAAAACATATGGAATATCACATGACAGATTGGCTACATGCTTATGGTTGCGGTTGACATATTTAATCTGTGTCAACAGAATACTAATCTGGTGCACTTGTCCTATATAGCACTTTTTTTTTAATAATGGTGACAATATATACTTATGTTTTATTTCTAAAAGTAATTCATGCATAGTAAAAAAATGAAATGGCTTGACCTAGGAGGAGCTTTCATATTATTTTTTGATGGTCAGCTTTCAAATTATGCATTCGCCATGTCGTTGTTTCCACAGTTTCCTTCGATTACCTTTTACGAGATAGCAGTTCTATTATTGCATTGGACTGGAAAATGCAGATTCCATCACGCGACATCTAAACACGGACGCACGTCTTGCTAGCTTTGGCCGTGACAAGGTACTCGCATCCATGATCCATATCATGCGCCGCCGCTCACCTCACAGCTGTATGCACCATTTCAGGCATGTCTTGGGGGTCGGAACCAGATCAACCCGATGCCTCGAGATGTCTCGATCACGGAGACCAGACCAGGAATCAATCAAAACAGCTCGATTCATTTGCTTCGTGCGCGCCTCAAATGCATACGCCCACGAATCCACGACGAGTCGACGACGACCTCGCATTGCATCGTCATCCTCCTAAATCTGCTCTCCTCGACCTCGTAGCTCAATCGTATATATATACCTAGCACCTCGTCGTTAACAGTTGTGCTGCTCCTTAATTAGCTCATCAGAGTAGTAGCTAATCAAGAGCTGCACCGGCCAACCTCACGCCGGCGGTGTTGGGTGTTGGCTGATCTTGGAGATCGATCGATGGCGACGAGAGGAATGATACTGGTCGCCGTCGTGTCGGCGCTGCTCCTGCATGCCGCCTGCGTCGCCGAGGCGCAGACCCTCAGGCTCGCGTACTACAACCAGACGTGCCCGTCCGCCGAGGCCATAGTGTTCGACGAGGTCCAGAAGGCGTACAAAGTCGACAACCGCACCGCAGCCGCCCTGCTCCGGCTGCACTTCCACGACTGCTTCGTCAACGTAAGCTAAGCAATAAGCGCGTTTCACAGTTTGAAGCCACGACATGCCCTGATGCCCATTGATTTGGTCTGTTTTCAGGGCTGCGACGCGTCGGTGCTGCTGGAGTCCGGCGACAACTTGGCGGAGAAGAACGCGGACCCGAACAAGAGCCTCCGGGGGTACGACGTCATCGACAAGGCCAAGGCGAGGCTCGAGCTCGCCTGCAAGCAGACGGTCTCCTGCGCCGACATCCTCGCCTACGCCGCCAGAGACAGCGTCAGGGTCGCGGTACGTGCGGCCGCGAGCGTGATAAGTACTACCTTGCCAGCTAGAACTTGCTATCGACCGATGATCACTGACCGACCAAAATGGGGATTGGCATGCAGACCGGCTGGTTCAACTACAAGGTGCCCGGCGGCAGGCCGGACGGCACCGTGTCGAAGTTGAGCATGGCCCTCTCCAACCTCCCTCCTCACAACCAGCGGAACGTGACGCTGCTCGCCAAGTCCTTCACCGTCAAGGGCTTGTCCGTGGACGACCTCGTCGTCCTCTCTGGTAAAATCAATCATGCTCCATGGAACATGGATCGATCGCCATGAAATCGATCAAGCTCATCGATCCTCTAGCTGACGCAATATGTATATAATGCAGGCGCGCACACGCTCGGGGTGTCGCGGTGCGGCACGTTCCAGTACCGGCTGGCGAACAACAATGACAAGGGCATGAACGCGACGTTCCGGGACGACCTGAGGCGTCGGTGCAACTACAACGCGGCGAACGTGGCGCCCCTCGACGCCGGCAGCCAGTACGGGTTCGACACCAGCTACTACGCCAACGTGCTGGCCAACAAGACCGTGCTCGAGTCCGACGCCGCGCTCAACTCGCCCTCCACCATCAACAGAGTGAGGCAGCTCAAGAACGACCCCTCCACCTTCATGCGCAGCTTCGAGCTGTCCATGGGGAAGATGGGGGCCCTCCGCGGCAGCAGCCAGGGCAAGGTTCGCGACAACTGCAGGAGGGTCAGGGTGTGATCCATGGGTCAAATGCAGGACGTGCGCGGCTCTATTGACGATTGAATTCATTGTTTCGTGATCCTGTCTTTCATCCGTTTCATTTGCATTCAAATGTAACACCCCTCCTTTTGCGATTTGAGGCATTAATTAAGTTTTTTTTTTTCCTTTTGTTGCGAGGACATGTAATTGAATCGAGAATTAGTGTTATGCAAAGTTTTTTTTTTCGAAAAAAAGAGGTTGAAATCCTGGGCTCTGCATCAAAAAGATACATACGATATTTGTTAAAATTTATTCAATAAATGTTGGGCGAGAAGGATACATCAACAACCGGAAGCCACTACAAAACATCTATACACTCAACAATGAAGAAAGATCATGCCATGAGGGATTATTCCCTCAACACATAGAATATAACGCCCCACAAAGCTACGTACCAAGATCAAACTGCTGCCTGGAGACCATCTTCCAATCACAACTGGTGCTCGATGTGGGATCCCAAGATCCTCTAGAACCGACCACCATCCGACCGACCTCCTGTAGGTGGAGATCTTCACCGACGTGTTCGGGTTCTCCGCCCGGTCCTCGTGTTGTAGGCTAGCCGCATGGCTAACGCGCCTATGTGCCGCCGCCAGGAGCCATTGCAACATGCTTTAAGGAGTAGCCTGGCCAAGCCAATCTGGGCCCAGATCGTACCCACATGTAGATGTGCCGCCACATGTAGCCACGGCACCTACACATAGAAATGTCGTTGGAATAGTCGAAATATTCGCCACCCAATAAATCCGACCGCCGCCACGCTACCCCCAGGCTTTGCCTAGCGTGAGAGGAGGGGATTGGCTGGAAGAGGGAGCCTTTCGAGGGGGGGGGGGGGGGCAGGGGCGCCGCGAAGCCGCACGTCACGGACACACATGGACTATAGAGAGAGGACAAGGGTGTATCCCTAGATCAAAAGTGCCAACCCTGGTCCGCAAGATGCCTTCAAGGATTCTTATGATGAGCGACCAAAAGTGTTTCACAACTATTCAACTATTTCATCAAGTGAGTACCATTTATGCCTTCGGTCAACAACAACAACAACATCAAAGTCTTATGTTTTCTTCTTAGAGGTTTCTACTGGGCTCCTCACACTATTGACCTTGCCTAATCTCAAGCTGTGAAAAGCACAGTTGCCATAAGAAAGAAAACAGTTGACGAACTAAGTGTTCCTCATAATGTTAGTAGACCGTGCTCGAGTCCGACGCTACATCGAACTCGTTGCCCAGCATTAACAGGATGAGGCAGCTCAAGAACAACCCCTCCACCAGGGCATCATCGAATCAACCTATGACGAAACAGTAGCACACATTCGGTTCAGCAGACACTTAGCCCGCACCTCATGCATGTGCATACTCCAAAAGCCTTCACCACCGCCAAGCCATAGACCCATCTATAGGGATGTGATCAGCACCGTCCTCGATGGGCCTATGGCCGATGCCACGCAAGACCATCAGAGAGACGTGTCGTCGAGCCCCTACCGCATGATTACGCCGAGACCCTCCATCTTCAACGCGGTAGATGCAATACCACTGCACCTCCTTTTTCAATAAAGGGAATATATTAATATCGCAAAGATACCAATTACACCTAACCTCTACAACAACGCAATACCCTAATGGTAGTACGGATGCACTCAACCAACAAAAGAAGAAGCTAAAAAGGAATGTCCCGCAATAGTGTTCGAGTCCTTCCAGCAGCAGCACAAACACCAGAAAGAAAACACATGAAGTCCAAGTTTTCCAAAAACGACGCTTCCAAAAAGGAAACATTGCATAAGCGACATCGTCGCAAAATTATATATCTTAGGTTTTTACTGAAGAAAGTATCTGCAGTCATAATAATACCTTCAACAAGGTCATTGATACGTTGCAAACGTATCAATAATTTTTGATGCTCCATGCTTGTTTTACACTAATTCATATATGTTTTGTTTACACTTCGTTGCACTTTTACATGATTTTTGACACTAACCTATTAACAAGATGCCACAGTGCCAGTTCCCTGTTTTATGTTGTTTTTGTATTTCAGAAAGTTGTACAGGAAATATTTTCGAAATTGGACGAAACAAAAGCCGAAGTCAATATTTTACCGAAATAAAGATGAAGTCCGGAGGGGGGACGAAGAGGCGCACCAGGGCGCCCAGAGCACCCCTAGGTGCGGCCTAGGCCTGGCCCACAGCTAGCGTAGGTGTGGGGCTCTGAGGCATGCACCCCACCGACCTGAATCTTCTGCCTATTTATACATCTTCTCGGGAAAATCCTGGATACCTGAGCCTCCATCCACGAAAAATTCCGTCGCGGCCGCCATCGCAGAACCCATCTCGGTGCTTGTGAGCTGCCCTACATGATTAAGATCTTGTGATATGCCCTACATGATCAAGATCTTGTGAGCTGCCCTACATGATCAAGATCTTGTGATCATGTCTTCTCCACTTTGTGCTTCATATATCGATCTTGTGAGCTGCCCTACATGATCAAGATCATCTTTATGTAATCCTATATGTTTAGTTTGCTAGGATCCGATGAATATTAAATACTATGTTGAGATTTATATTCATGTCATTTGTTATTTGTGATCTTGCATGCCCTCCGTTGGTAGTAGAAGCTCTGGCCAACTGGACACTTGTGACTCCAAGAGGGGGTATTTATGCTCAATAGTAGGTTCATGGCTAAGGTTGTAGATGTGATGTTGCTACTAGGGAGAAAACAACAATGTTTTATCCAAGGGTTATATTGTTTACTTTACACACATTGCTTAATGCGATAGTCTGTTGCTTGCAACTTTATACTGAAAGGTGTGCGGACGCTAAGCTGAAGGTGGATTATTAGTCATAGATGCAGTTGTATTATGGTCTATGTATTATGTTGTAATGCCCAATACCAAATATCATATTAATAATCTCGTCATGTATGGTCGATATTCTATCAGTTGCCTAGCTGTAATTTGTTCACCCAACATGCTATTTCTTTATGGAGAGACACCTCTAGTGAATTATGGACCCCGGTCCTATTTCCTTTACTGATAAATTCAATTGCAATCATGTTCTGTTTACTTTATGCAAACATCTCCTTCCATTCGATAC
This sequence comes from Lolium multiflorum, assembly GCA_030979885.1. Taxonomy (NCBI): domain Eukaryota; kingdom Viridiplantae; phylum Streptophyta; class Magnoliopsida; order Poales; family Poaceae; genus Lolium; species Lolium multiflorum. The sequence continues at coordinate 136,998,854 of CM061747.1, read as the reverse complement.
GTTTAATCCTTTGTGTTCAGTAAATCAGTGAGATTGACAACCTCACTGTAAATTGGGGTAAAGTTCTTTGGTTGTGTTGTGTATAGGTTTCACGTTGTGTGTGGGCCCAGCCACTAATCAGCCAGCAACACCTTCAGAAGTCACGCCTTTCTCCTACTGGTCGATTAAACCTTGGTTTCGTACTGAGGAAACTTGTTGTTGTGCTCATCACACCTTCCTCTTGGGGTTTCCCAACCCTTCCACAACAACACGACCAAGATTGTAAGGCGCCATGGATACCTCAAGATTTTAAGGCGCCGTTCGGGGAAGTTGCAAGGGAGTCTCTCATCTCCAATCTCTTTACTTTGTTATAGTTTGCTTAGTTTACTTTATTTTTTTGTTTGCTTTATTATATCAAAAACACACAAAATTTAGTTTACTTTTATAGTTGTCTTTATATCAAAAACACAAAAAAATAGTTTCTATTATAGCTGTTATTTTTGTTGCTTAGGTTATTCCATGCTCACTTTCCATGTTGATGTTTCTTGTTTTTATTTTCACTAGTAGGATTAATGGAAAACAACAACAAAAATTCGAGAGATTTATAGTATTTATCTTGAGTTAGGACATGAAGTATTCGAAGAGAAAATTAAAAAACCTATGGAACTTTATTTGCATGCTAATAGCAATGTTATTAGTACAAATTCTTTAAACACCGTTATTGCTAATGCTGTGGAAAAGTCTAAGCTTGGAGAAGCTAGTTTTTATGAAAATGATCTTTTTTACTTTCCCCGTTTTAGAGGAGAAAATTAATTATGATTATAATATGTCTCCTATATCTGATGATTATGGTGATGAGAATAATAATGATAGCTATTTTGTCAAATTTTCTCCCACTACAATTAATAAGAATTACTATACTTATGTGGAGAGTAATAATTATTTTGTTCATGTGGCTCATGATAAGAATGTTTTATGTGATAGCTATATTGTTGAGTTTATTCATGATGCTACTGAAAGTTATTATAGAGAGTAAAATATGGTTGTAGAGGTTTTCATGTTATTAAAACACCTCTCTATATGCTGAAAGTTTTGAAGTTACTCTTGTTTTATCTTCTTATGCTTGTCACTTTGTTCTTTGTGAATCTATTTGTGTACAAGATTCCTATATATAGGAAGTGGGTTATACTTAAATGTGTTTTTCTTCTTGATGCTCTCTTTTACTTCAATTCATATTTCTTATGTGAGCATTTTCTCAAACTACTGCGCCTAGCTGAAAGGCATTAAAGAAAATCGCTTATGGGAGACAACCCATGTTTTATTTATAGTAATTTTTCTTTTTGTTGAGTCTTGGAACTTATTACTACTGTAAGGACCTCTTCTTATCATCTTTATTTCGTTTTTGTGCTAAAAATAGCCTCTAATATGAAGAAAGTAATGTTTGGGAAAGTTGGTGTCCTGAAAATAGATTATGTGCTGTTACCATAAAAATTCGTAAAAATACCCATAGCGTAATTTTGAGCTGTTATTTTTTATGTATATGCTCCAGGTTATTATGTAACTTTCGTTAGTTGATCACTTTTCGAGATAAGCAGCAGAGCATGTTCAAAAATTTCAATCTTTACCTATTGTTCTGTTTTGACAGATTTCCGCACTACTTGCATTTGCCTCTTAAATCGCTTTCTTTTTTATTCTTTTGAGTAAAGAGATTTTTGAAAGGTTGCTATAGTAGCCTGTGCTTTAATAGATGTTTGATATATGTTAGTACTGAACACAAGTGGATTTGTTTATTTTAATTGTACTAATGCTGGTAATAGAGAATTGTGTGAAGTTTTGGACGAAGGAAGTTTTCAAGCGTAGGGAGAGAAGAATGATGTGATGAGATGAAGAATGAACAAAAGCTCAATCTTGGGGATGCCCCTGCACCCCAAGACATATTCAAGAGGTACAAGCGTCAAAGCTTGGGGATGCCCAAGGCATCCCCTTATCATCAGCAATGCAACTGGTCATCTCTCTATACACTATATTTTTATTGCTTCATACGCTATGTGTTTTTCTTGGAGCGTCTTTATTTTTGTTTTTAGTTTAGTTTAGTTTTGTTTACTGTAGCTTATGTTGGATCACGGCACATTTTTTTTGGAGAAAGACCCGCTCCTTTTTAATTGCATAGAAGGCTCTAGTTTTTGATGTTATTGTTCTGCAAGTGTTCTAGTTTTCTGGTACTGCGTTTAGCTCTTGTTCTTTCACTTGAATCTTGTTCAGAGCACGTTGGTATTCTTTATTCATGTATGATTAGCTCTCTGGTCCATATTTTATTTCATCTTTGAGAGTTATTTCAAATAAGTTGATTGGTGTTGGATACGAGTAAAATATTTCATGACTATAGTGATGCAAAAGTGGCATAGACTTTGGCATGCCATATTGGATGTTATTCTTGTCATATGCTTATTACTTATTGTTTTAGTATGACTTGTTTCAAATAGCTGAGAGTGCATAATATCATTTAAAGAATCATGTGTTGTTTCTATCATAAAAGCATAGTATTGTGGTATTCTCCTTTGATGCTTTATTGGGTTGACTTGGCACATGCTTATACCATGTTATGACTATAACCAGTCAACTAAAGCCTCTATGATCATTTAGTTTTTGACTTGTAATATCACTTTATGCTTTGATTGATAGTGTTTTGTCGCTATGCATGATTATGGCCATTATTGCTCTCTTAGTTGGCCGCTTCCAGTCTTTTGCTAGCCTTCACCTGAGTATGAGCTCTACTCATGCATCCAACCACCAAAAACCAAAGTGCCAATTGTTTCCATCATATCTACCTATATGTGGTATTTCACCGCCACTCCAGAGTAAATTGCTTGTGTGCTACCTTTAAACCTTCAACAATAATCACTTGTTTTGTGTAAATTATAGCTCATGGGAAAGTAGTCTACAAAACTATTGTGGTAAGTATTATGTCCTATGAATTTTTAGTTATTATAAGTTGCTTGTTGTGTGATAACCATGCTTTCATGGGGAACACCATCAATATGTCTTTGTTGATTATCATGTGAATTACTATGCATGCTCATCTTGTTTGAAGTAAGGGAGATTTACCATGAGTTGCAAAGATTGGAGTATGCATATTATTAGAGGAACATTGGGCCGCCAACTAAAGCCATGTTCACATGGTGGAAGTTTCAGTTGGGAGAAAAGTCCATATATACATTGTCCTTGTCCCGGTATGGATGTCCAAAAGTTGGATTCATCAAAATTGAGAAATCAAATGAGATTATATCCTAGGACCTTTGTATGGGAGGCAAGGAGGTAACCCTTTGTGACACTTGGTTAAAACATATGTATGTGATGAAATTCATGGAAGTCCAAGCTAATTAGGACAAGGTGTGAGCACTATTAGTATATTATGCATGAGGCAAGCAAACTTATAGGAAGTAATTATGCATAAGCCATGTTATTTATCACTACCGTTGACATGAGTAACACCTCTCAAAATAAATATTTTCAGTACTCCTATTGCTTCCAAAATAAAAAAGCTTTAGGCCTTTATTTTACTTTCATGTCGAGTCTTCATCTTCTACCTTATGCACCGATTAAGAGAGCATAGTTGTCATTCTTAGTGCAATGTGCATAGTGATGCGCGTAGATGTACACGTCCGTTGGGAACCCCAAGAGGAAGGTATATGATCGTCTGATGCAGTTTTCCCTCGGAAAGAAACCAAGGTTTATCGAACCAGGAGGCCAAGAAGCACGTTGAAGGTTGATGGTGGCGAAATGTAGTGCGGCGCAACACCAGGGATTACGGTGCCCCCTGCACAACACAACCAAAGTACTTTGCCCCAACGAAACAGTGAGGTTGTCAATCTCACCGCTTGCTGTAACAAAGGATTAACCGTATTGTGTGGAAGATGATTGTTTGCAGAAAACAGTAAAACAAGTATTGCATTAGATTGTATGCGATGTAAAGAATAGGACCGGGGTCCACAGTTCACTAGAGGTGTCTCTCCCATAAGATAAAAGCATGTTGGGTGAACAAATTACAGTCGGGCAATTGACAAATAGAAATGGGCATAACAATGCATATACATGATATGATAAATATAGTGAGATTTAATTGGGCATTACGACAAAGTACATAGACCGCCATCCATGCATCTATGCCTAAAAAGTCCACCTTCAGGTTATCATCCGAACCCCATTCAGTATTAAGTTGCAAAGCAACAGACAATTGCATTAAGTATGGTGCGTAATGTAATCAACAACTACATCCTTAGACATAGAATCAATGTTTTATCCCTAGTGGCAACAGCACAACACAACCTTAGAACTTTCTGTCACTGTCCCAGGTATCAATGAAGGCATGAACCCACTATCGAGCATAAATACTCCCTCTTGGAGTTAAGAGTAAAAACTTGGCCAGAGCCTCTACTAATAACGGAGAGCATGCAAGATCATAAACAACACATAAGTAATAGATTGATAATCACCATAACATAGTATTCTCTATCCATCGGATCCCAGACAAACACAACATATAGTATTATAGGATAGATGATCTTGATCATGTTAGGCAGCTCACAAGATCCAACAATGAAGCACAATTAGGAGAAGACGACCGTCTAGCTACTTCTATGGATCCATAGTCGGGGGTGAACTACTCACTCATCCTCGGAGCGATCATGGCGATGAAGAGTCCTGGGAGATGATTCCCCTCTCCCGGGTCCGGAGGCGATCTCCCGTGGGATTCGCGGCGGCGGCGTCTCTGGAAGGGTTTCCGTATCGTGGCTCTCGGTGCGGGGGTTTCGCCAGGAGGCTTTAAGTAGGCGAAAGAGGGCAGGTAAGAGCGGCACGAGGGCCCACTCGAGCGGCGGGCCGGCCCTGGCCAGCGACACGGCGTGGCGGCGCCTCGTCGCCACTTCGTTATCCTTTCGGTCTTACGGAAGCTTCGTGCAAAAATAGGACCACAGGCGTTGATTTCGTCCAATTCCAAGAATATTTCCTTACTAGGATATCTGAAACCAAAAACAGCAGAAAACAGCAATTGGCTCTTCGGCATCTTGTTAATAGGTTAGTTCCGGAAAATGCGTAAATACGACATATAATGTGTATAAAACATGTAGATATCATCAATAATGTGGCATGGAACATAAGAAATTATCGATACGTCGGAGACGTATCATCCCAAGCAGTTAGCTCGTCCCGAGGTAAAACGATAACAAAGATAATTTACAGTGACATGCCATCATAATCTTGATCATACTATTGTAAACATATGTAATGAATGCAGCGATCAAAACAATGGTAATGACATGAGTAAACAAATGAATCATAAAGCAAAGACTTTTCATGAATAGTACTTCAAGACAAGCATCAATAAGTCTTGCATAAGAGTTAACTCATAAAGCAATAAATCAAAGTAAAGGTATTGAAGCAACACAAAGAAGATTAAGTTTCAGCGGTTGCTTTCAATTTATAACATGTATATCTCATGGATATTGTCAACATAGAGTAATATAACAAGTGCAATATGCAAGTATGTAAGAATCAATGCACAGTTCACAAGTGTTTGCTTCTTAAGGTGGAGAGAGATAGGTAAACTGACTCAACAATAAAAGTAAAAGAATGGTCCTTCAAAGAGGAAAGCATCGATTGTTGTATTTGTGCTAGAGATTTTATTTAGAAAACATGAAACAATTTTGTCAACGGTAGTAATAAAGCATATGAGTTATGTAAATTATATCTTACAAGTTGCAAGCCTCATATAGTAGCACTGTGGTACGCAACTTGTCCTGTAGCGGACTACAGGATCTTGTAATACACATGTTTCAATCAAGTGTCACAAAGGGGTACCCATGCCGCCTGTACAAGGTCTAAGGAGAAAGCTCGCATTTTGGTTTTCCGCTACTGATTATTCTCAACTTAGACATCCATACGGGACAACATGGACAACAGATAATGACTCCTCTTTCATGCATAAGCATGTAGCAACAACTATTATTCTCATATGAGATCTGAGGATATATGTCCAAAACTCAAACTTCCACCATGATTCATGGCTTTAGTTGGCGTGACCCAATGTTCTTCTCTAACAATATGCATGCTCCAACCATTAAGGTGGTAGATCTCTCTTACTTCAGACAAGACGGACATGCATAGCAACTCACATGATATTCAACAAAGAGTAGTTGATGGCGTCCCCAGAAGCATGGTTATCGCACAATGATGCGCGTAAATGTACACGTCCGTTGGGAACCCCAAGAGGAAGGTATGATGCGCACAGTGGCAAGTTTTCCCTCAGAAAGAAACCAGATTTAATCGAACCAGGAGGAGCCAGAAGCACGTTGAAGGTTGATGGTGGCGAAATATGATGCGGCGCAACACCCGGGATTCCGGCGACGTGGAACCTGCACAACACAACCCAAGTACTATGCCCCAACGAAACGGTGAGGTTGTCAATCTCACCGGCTTGTTGCAAAAACAAGGGATTAACCGTATTGTGTGGAAGATGATTGTTTGCAAGAAAACAGTAAGACAAGTAGAGTGTATGCGATGTAAAGAATAGGACCGGTGTCCACAGTGTTCACTAGAGGTGTCTCCCATAAGATAAAAGCATGTTGGGTGAACAAATTACAGTCGGAGCAATTAACAAATAGAGAAGAGCACATATCAATGCATATACATGATATGATAAATATAGTGAGATTTGGTGGGCATTGACAAAGTACATAGACATAGCATCCATGCATCTATGCCTAAAGTCCACCTTCGAGGGTTATCATCAGAACCCCTTTCGGTATTAAGTTGAACAGCAGACAATTGCATTAAGTATGGTGCGTAAACTGTAATCAACAACTACATCCTTAGACATAGCATCAATGTTTTATCCCTAGTGGCAACAGCACATCACAACCTTAGAACTTTATGTCACTGTCCGAGGTGTCAATGAAGGCATGAACCCACTATCGAGCATAAATACTCCCTCTTGGAGTTAAGAGCAAAAACTTGGCCCGAGCCTCTACTAATAACGGAGAGCATGCAAAATCATAAACAACACATAAACAATAGATTGATAATCACCATAACATAGTATTCTCTATCCATCGGATCCGACAAACACAACATATAGTATTACGAGATAGATGATCTTGATCATGTTGGGCAGCTCACAAGATCCAACAATGAAGCAAAATTAGGAGACCATCTACCTACTGCTATGGACCCATAGTCCGAGGATGAACTACTCACGCACTCATCACTCCGGAAGCGACCATGGCGGTGTAGAGTCCTCAGGAGATGAATCCCCCTCTCCCGGCCCGAGGGTGCGTCCTCTGAATCCCAGAGATGGGATTATGAGGCGGCGGCGTCTGCGGAAGGTTTCCGTATCGTGGCTCGGTGCTGGGGGTTTTCACGACAGAGGCTTTAAGTAGGCGGAAGGGTGATGTCTACGGGTGCGGCACGGGGGCCCACCATAGGTCGGCGCGGCCAGGGTTTGGGCCGCGCCGGCCTGTGGTGTCGCCACCTCGTCAGCCCCCTTGGAAACTCTCCTTCGGTCTTACCACCGGAAGCTTAGTGCAAAAACAGGACCCTAGGCGTTGATTAGGTCAATTAGAGAATATTTTAGATTACTAGGATTTCACAAACCAAAAACAATGGAAAACATGTTGGCTCTTGACATCTTGTTAATAGGTTAGTTCAGGAAAATGCGTAAATACGAGCATATAATGTGCATAAAACATGTAGGTATCATTCAATAAAGTAGCATGGAACATAGAAATTATCGATACGTTGGATACGTATCAGCATCCCCAAGCTTGGATTACGCCGTCGACGGAGTAAAACGATAACAAAGGTAATTTCTGAAATGACATGCCATCATAATCTTGATCATGCTATTTGTAAACATATGTAATGAATGCTGCGATCAACAATGGTAGTGACATGAGTAAACAAGTGAATGTAAAGCAAAGACTTTTTCATGAATAGTACTTCAGACAAGAAGCATAAATAAGTCTTGCATAAGGTTTAACTCATAAAGCAATAAATCAAGTAAAGGTATTGAAGCAACAAAAAGGAAGATTAAGTTTCAGCGGTTGCTTTCAACTTATAACATGTATCTCACATGGATATTGTCAACATAGTGTAATATAACAAGTGCAATATATACAGAGTATGTAAGAATCAATGCACACAGTTCACACAAGTGTTTGCTTCTAAGATAGAAAGAATAGGTAAACTGACTCAGCAATAAAGTAAAAGAATGGTCCTTCAAAGAGGAAAGCATCGATTGCTATATTTGTGCTAGAGCTTTTATTTTGAAAACATGAAACAATTTTGTCAACGGTAGTAATAAAGCATATGAGTTATGTAAATTATATCTTACAAGTTGCAAGTGATACGCGTAGATGCACACATCCGTTGGGAACCCCAAGTGGAAGGTATGATGCGTATAGAAGCAAGTTTCCCTCAGTATGAAACCAAGGTGTAGGAGCCAAGCAGCACGTTGAAGGTTGATGGTGGTGAAATGTGATGCGGCGCAACAACGGGGATTCCGGCGCCAACGTGGAATCTGCACAGCAAAACCAAAGTACTTTGCCTAACGAACGGTGGGGTTTGTCAATCTCACCGGCTTGCTGTAACAAAGGGATTAAACGTATCGAGTGGAAGATGTTTGCAAAGAAAACAGTAAACACAATTGCAGTAGATTGTATGCTATGTAAAGAATAGGACCGGGTCCACAGTTCACTAGAGGTGTCTCTCCCATAAGATAAAAGCATGTTGGGTGAACAAATTACAGTAGGGCAATTGACAAATAGAGAAAGGCATAACAATGCATATACATGATATGATAAATATAGTGAGATTTAATTGGGCATTACGACAAAGTACATGAACCGCCATCCATTGCATATGACTAATAATCCACCTTTCGGTTATCATCCGAACCCCATTCAGTATTAAGTTGCTAAGCAACAGTTAATTGCAAAGTATGGTGCGTAATGTAATCAACACAAATATCCTTAGACAAAGCATCGATGTTTTATCTCTAGTGGCAACATCACATCCACAACCTTAGAATTTTCTATCACTGTCCCAGATTCAATGTAGGCATGAACCCACTATCGAGCATAAATACTCCCTCTTGGAGTTAAGGGTACAAACTTGCAGAGCCTCTATTAATAACGGAGAGCATGCAAGATCATAAACAACACATAAATAATAGATTGATAATCACCATAATCATGTGCTCTCTATCCATCGGATCACCGGGACAAACACAACATATAGAATTACAGATGGATGATCTTGATCATGTTGGGCAGCTCAAAATCCAACAATGAAGCACAACAGGAGAAGACGACCATCTGGCTACTGCTATGGACCCATGGTCCAGGAGTGAACTACTCACTCATCACTCCCGAGGCGATCATGGCGATGAAGAGGCCTCCAGGAGATGAATCCCCTCTCCGGCCGGGTGCCGGGAGGCGATCTCCTGAATCCCCGAGATGGGATTCGCGGCGGCGACGTCTCAGTAAGGTATCGTGGCTCTCGGTGCAGGGGGTTTCGCGACGGAGACTTTAAACAGAGGCGGAAGAGGAGACAGCGGGGGCCACCTTGTGAGGTGCCCGAGAGGAGTAGAGACGCATGACTTTGGGGCACAAGCGCGCCCATGCTGTCACAGCTGCCTCGTGGCCTTAGATTATCTCTTCGGTCTTCTGGAAGCTTCGTGCAAAAATAGGACCATGGGCGAAAGGTTCGTCCAATTCCGAGAATATTTCCTTACTAGGATTTATGAAACCAAAAACACAGCAGAAAACAACAAGTGGCTCTTCGGCATCTTGTTAATAGGTTAGTTCGAGAAAATGCATAAATATGACATATAATGTGCATAAAACATGTAGGTATCATCAATAAAGTAGCATGGAACATAAGAAATTATCGATACGTTGGAACGTATCAGTGCTTCACTCACCACTTTCATTGGATGCTCTTCGAAGTAATGTTTGACAAAGATAATTTCTGAAGTGACATGCCATCATAATCTTGATCATACTATTTGTAAACATATGTAATGAATGCAGCGATCAAAACAAAGGTAATGACATGAGTAAACAAGTGAATCATATGGCAAAGACTTTTCATGAATAGTACTTCAAGACAAGCATCAATAAGTCTTGCATAAGAGTTAACTCATAAAGCAATAAATCAAAGTAAAGGTGTTGAAGCAACACAAAGGAAGATTAAGTTTCAGCGGTTGCTTTCAACTTATAACATGTATATCTCATGGATATTGTCAACATAAAGTAGTATAACAAGTGCAATATGCAAGTATGTAGGAATCAATGCACAGTTCACACAAGTGTTTGCTTCTTAAGGTGGAAGGAGATAGGTAAACTGACTCAACAATAAAAGTAAAAGAATGGTCCTTCAAAAGGAAAGCATCGATTGTTGTATTTGTGCTAGAGCTTTTATTTTGAAAACATGAAACAATTTTGTCAACGGTAGTAATAAAGCATATGAGTTATGTAAATTATATCTTACAAGTTGCAAGCCTCATGCATAGTATACTAATAGTGTCCGCACCTCGTCCTACTTAGCTTGGACTACCAATCTTTGCATGCCATGTTTCGACCAAGTGTCACAAAGGGGTACCTCCATGCCGCCTGTACAAAGGTCTAAGGAGAATGCTCGCATTTTGGATTTCGCTTTTGATTATTCTCAACTTAGACATCCATACCGGGACAACATGGACAACAGATAATGGACTCCTCTTAAATGCATAAGCATGTAGCAATGATTATTATTCTCATATGGGATTGAGGATATATGTCCAAAACTGAAACTTCCACCATGATTCATGGCTTTAGTTAGCGGCCCAATGTTCTTCTCTAACAATTTTGCATGCTCCAACCACTAAAATGATAGATCCTTCAGACAAGACGGACATGCATAGCAACTCACATGATATTCAACAATAGTTGATGGCGTTCCCCAGAAGCATGGTTATCGCACAACAAGCAACTTAATAAAAGATAAAGTGCATAAGTACATATTCAATACTACGATAGTTTTTAAGGCTATTTTGTCCCATGAGCTATATATTGCAAAGGTGGATGATGGAATTTAAAGGTAGCACTCAAGCAATTTACTTTGGAATGGCGGAGAAATACCATGTAGTGGGTAGGTATGGTGGACACAAATGGCATAGTAGTTGGCTCAAGGATTTTGGATGCATGAGAAGTATTCCCTCTCGATACAAGGTTTAGGCTAGCAAGGTTATTTGAAGCAAACTCAAGGATGAACAGGTGCAGCAAAACTCACATAAGAGACATATTGTAAATATTATAAGACTCTACACCGTCTTCCTTGTTGTTCAAAACTCAATACTAGATATTATCTAGACCTTAGAGACCAAATATGCAAATCAAATTTTAGCAAGCTCTATGTATTTCTTCATTAATGGGTGCAAGCATATGATGCAAGAGCTTAAACATGAGCACAACAATTGCCAAGTATCACATTATCCAAGACATTTTAGAATTACTACATGTAGCATTTTCCAATTCCAACCATATAACAATTTAACGAAGAAGAAACTTCGCCTTGAACATTATGAGTAAAGCCTAAGGACACATGTGTCCATATGCAACAGCGGAGCTTGTCTCTCTCCCACAAAGTGAATGCTAGGATCCATTTTATTCAAACAAAAACAAAAACAAAAACAAACCGACGCTCCAAGTAAAGAACACAAGATGTGATTGAATAAAAATATAGTTTCAGGGGAGGAACCTGATGATGTTGTCGATGAAGGGGATGCCTTGGGCACCAAGCTTAGACGCTTGAGTCTTCTTAGAATATGCAGGGGTGAACCACGGGGCCCCAAGCTTAGAGCTTTCACTCCTCTTGATCATAGTATATCATTCTCCTCTTGACCCTTGAAAACTTCCTTCACACCAAACTTCAAGCAAACTCATTAGAGGGTTAGTGCACAATTAATAATTCACTCATTCAGAGGTGACACAATCATTCTTTACACTTCTGGACATTGCATAAAAGCTGGACATTAATGGATCAAAGAAATAAATCCAACATAACAAAAGAGGCAATGCGAAATAAAAGGCAGAATCTGTCAACAGAACAGTCCGTAAGAATTCAAGCAGCACAGGACTTGCTCAAATGGAAAAACTCAAAACTAATGAAAGTTGTGTACATATCTGAGGATCACGCTCGTAAATTGGCAGATTTTGAATTTTCTACAGAGAACTGTGCCCAGATTCGTGACAGACAGCAATGCTGTTTCTGCGCAGCGATCCCAAATATAACATCAACTTTGACATAGAAACTTTACTTGGCACAAAAACATGATAAGGAGAGGTTGCTACAGTAGTAAACAACTTCCAAGACTCAACAAAACAAAAAATTGCTGTAGGTAAAAACATGGGTTGTCTCCCATAAGCGCTTTTCCTTAACGCCTTTCAGCTAGGCGCAGAAAGTGCAAATCAAGTAACATCGAGAGTAGAAGCATCAACATCATAACTTGTTGTAATAATAGAATCAAAAAACTTCATTCTCTTTCTAGGGAAGTGTTCCATACCTTTCTTGAGAGGAAATTGATATTTAATATTACCTTCCCTCATATCAATAACTGGCACCAACATTCGAAGAAAAGGTCTTCCCAACACAATAGGACAAGATGCATTGCATTCGATATCCAAGACAACAAAATCAACGGGGACAAGGTTATTGTTAACCGTAATGTGCACATTATCAATCCTCCCCAAAGGTTTCTTTTTAACATTATCGGCAGATTAACATCCAAATAACAATTCTTCAATGGTGGCAAGTCAAGCATATCATAAATCTTTTTAGGCATAACAGAAATACTTGCACCAAGATCACATAAAGCATTACATTCAAAGTCATTGAATTTCATTTTAATGATGGGCTCCCAACCATCTTCTAACTTTCTAGGAATAGAAGTTTCAAGTTTTAGTTTCTCTTCTCTAGCTTTTATGAGAGCATTTGCAATATGTTTTGTAAAGGCTAAATTTATAGCACTAGCATTAGGACTTTTAGCAAGTTTTTGTAAGAACTTTATAACTTCAGAGATGTGGCAATCATCAAAATCTAAATCATTATGAGCTACAGCAATGGGATCATTGTTCCCAAGGTTGGAAAAAATTTCAGCAGTTTTATCACAAGCAGTTTCAGCAGTTTTAGCAATTTCAGTTTTGTACGCTTTGCACTAGGAGTAGAAACATTGCCAACACCAATTATATTACCATTGATAGTAGGAGGTGCAGCAACATGTGAAGAATTAGCATTACTAGTGGTGGTAATAGTCCAAACTTTAGCTACATTATTCTCTTTAGCTAGTTTTTCATTTTCTTCTCTATCCCACCTAGCACGCAACCATTAATCTTATATTCTCATTAATTCTAACTTGGATGGCATTTGCTGTAGTAGTAATCTTATTATCAATATCATTATTAGGCATAACTTTCAATTTTAAAAGATTAACATCGAAGGCAAGTCTATCAACTCTAGAAGCAATAGTATCAATTTTATCAAGCTTTTCCTCAACAGATTTGTTAAAAGCAGTTTGTGTCCTAATAAATTCTTTAAGCATAGCTTCAAGACCAGAGGGTACACTCCTATTATTGTTGTAAGAATTCCCATAAGAATTACCATAACCATTACCATTAACAGAAGGATATGGCCTATAGTTATTACGAGTTGTTCCTATAAGCATTGTTGTTGAAATTATTATTTTTAATGAAATTCACATCAACATTTTCTTCTTGAACCAATGAAGCTAAAGGAACATTATTTGGATCAACATTAGATCTACCATTCACAAGCATAGACATAATCACATCAATCTTATCACTCAAGGAAGAGGTTTCTTCAACAGAATTTACCTTCTTACCTTGTGGAGCTCTTTCCGTGTGCCATTCGAGTAATTTATCATCATATCATCAAGAAGTTTTGTAGCCGCCCCATGTGATGGACATAAAGGTACCTCCAGCAGCTGAATCCAATAAATTCCGCGAAGAAAAATTTAGTTCTGCATAGAAGGTTTGGATGATCATCCAAGTAGTCAGTCCATGGGTTGGGCAATTCTTTACCAAAGTTTTCATTCTCTCCCATGCTTGAGCAACATGTTCAGTATCTAATTGCTTAAAATTCATTATGCTACTTCTCAAAGATATAATTTTAGCGGGAGGATAATATCTACCAATAAAGCATCCTTGCATTTAGTCCATGAATCAATACTATTCTTAGGCAAAGATAGCAACCAATCTTTAGCTCTTCCTCTTAATGAGAAAGGAAACACTTTCAATTTAATAATATCACCATCTACATCTTTATACTTTTGCATTTCACAAAGTTCAACAAAATTATTGAGATGGGCAGCAGCATCATCAGAACTAACACCAGAAAATTGATCTCTCATAACTAGATTTAGTAAAGCAGGTTTAATTTCAAAGAATTCTGCTGTAGTAGCGGGTGGAGCAATAGGTGTGCATAGGAAATCATTATTATTTGCATTTGTGAAGTCACACAACTTAGTATTTTCAGGAGTATTCATTTTAGCAACGGTAAATAAAACAAACTAGATAAAGTAAATGCAAGTAACTAATTTTTTTGTTTTTTGATATGGAGAGCAAGACAATAAAGTAAAACTAGCAACTAATTTTTTGTGTGTTTTGTTTAGGTGCAGCAAACAAAATAGTAAATAAAATAAAGCAAGACAAAAACAAAGTAAAAGAGATTGGAAGTGGAGACTCCCCTTGCAGCGTGTCTTGATCTCCCCGGCAACGGCGCCAGAAATTTAGCTTGATACGCGTGAAGCACACGTCTGTTGGGAACCCCAAGTGGAAGGTATGATGCGTATAGAAGCAAGTTTCCCTCAGTATGAAACCAAGGTTATCGAACCAGTAGGAGCCAAGAAGCACGTGAAGGTTGTTGGTGGCGAAATATGATGCGGCGCAACAACAGGGATTCCGCGCCAACGTGGAATGCTGCACAACAAAACCAAAGTACTTTGCCCGAAGCAGTGAGGTTGTCAATCTCACCGGCTTGCTGTAACAAAGGATTAAACGTATCAGTGGAAGATGTTTGCAAAGAAAATAGTAAAACACAATTGCAGTGGATTGTATGCTATGTAAAGAATAGGACCGGGGTCCACAGTTCACTAGAGGTGTCTCTCCCATAAGATAAAAGCATGTTGGGTGAACAAATTACAGTCGGGCAATTGACAAATAGAGAAAGGCATAACAATGCATATACATGATATGATAAATATAGTGAGATTTAATTGGGCATTACGACAAAGTACATAGACCGCCATCCAACTGCATCTATGCCTAAAAAGTCCACCTTAGGTTATCATCCGAACCCCATTCAGTATTAAGTTGCTACAACCACAGACAATTGCATTAAGTATGGTGCATAATGTAATCGACAACTACATCCTTAGATATAGAATCAATGTTTTATCCCTAGTGGCAACAGCACATCCACAACCTTAGAACTTTTTGTCACTGTCCCAGATTCAATGGAGGCATGAACCCACTATCGAGCATAAATACTCCCTCTTGGAGTTAAGAGTACAAACTTGGCAGAGCCTCTACTAATAACGGAGAGCATGCAAGATCATAAACAACACATAAACAATAGATTGATAATCACCATATCATAGTACTCTCTATCCATCGGATCACGACAAACACAACATATAGAGATTACAGATAGACTTGATCATGTTAGGCAGCTCACAAGATCAACAATGAAGCACAATCATCTAGCTATGGACCCATGGTCCAGGGGTGAACTACTCACTCATCACCTCAGGGCGATCATGGCGATGAAGAGCCCTCCGGGAGATGAATCCCTCTCCCGGCAGGGTGCCGGAGGCGATCTCCTGAATCCCGAGATGGGATTCGCGGCGGCGGCGTCTCTGGAAGGTTTTCCGTATCGTGGCTCTCGGTCTGGGGGTTTCGCGACGGAGTTTAAGTAGGCGGAAGGGCAACGCGGGGGGCCACACGAGGTGCCCAGGGGGTAGGGCCGCGCGGCCAGGGCCAGGCCGCGCCGCCCTGTCCCCTGGCTGCCTCGTGGCCCCACTTCGTTATCTCTTCGGTCTTCTGGAAGCTTCGTGCAAAAATAGGACCCAGTGAAAGTTTCGTCCAATTCCGAGAATATTTTTTACTAGGATTTCTGAAACCAAAAAGCAGAAAACGACAACTGGCTCTTCGGCATCTTGTTAATAGGTTAGTTCCAGAAAATGCATAAATATGACATATAATGTGCATAAAACATGTAGGTATCATCAATAAGTAGCATGGAACATAAGAAATTATCGATACGTTGGAGACGTATCAGCATCCCTCATGCATAGTGTACTAATAGTGCCGCACCTTGTCCTACTTAACTTGGACTACCGGATCTTCGCAATGTCATGTTTCAACCAAGTGTCACAAAGGGGTACCTCTGCCGCCTGTACAAAGGTCTAAGGAGCTCGCATTTTGGATTTCTCGCTATTGATTATTCTCAACTTAGACATCCATACCGGGACAACATAGAAAACAGATAATGGACTCCTCTTTAATGCATAAGCATGTGGCAACAATTATTATTCTCATATGAGATTGAGGATATATGTCCAAACTGAAACTTCAACCATGATTCATGGCTTTAGTTAGCGGCCCAATGTTCTTCTCTAACAATATGCATGCTCCAACCATTAAGGTGGTAGATCCCTCTTACTTCAGACAAGACGGACATGCATAGCAACTCACATGATATTCAATAAAGAGTAATTGATGGCGTCCCCAGAAGCATGGTTATCACAACAAGCAACTTAATAAAAGATAAAGTGCATAAGTACATATTCAATACTACGATAGTTTTTAAGGCTATTTTGTCCCATGAGCTATATATTGCAAAGGTGAATGATGAAATTTTAAAGGTAGCACTCAAGCAATTTACTTTGGAATGGCGGAGAAATACCATGTAGTAGGTAGGTATGGTGGACACAAATGGCATAGTGGTTGGCTCAAGGATTTTGGATGCATGAGAAGTATTCCCTCTCGATACAAGGTTTAGGCTAGCAAGGTTATTTGAAGCAAACTCAAGGATGAACCGGTGCAGCAAAACTCACATAAAAGACATATTGTAAACATTATAAGAATCTACACCATCTTCCTTGTTGTTCAAAACTCAATACTAGATATTATCTAGACCGAGAGACCAAATATGCAAATCAAATTTTAGCAAGCTCTATGTATTTCTTCATTAATGGGTGCAAAGTATATGATGCAAGAGCTTAATTATGAGCACAACAATTGCCAAGTATCAGATTATCCAAGACATTTTAGAATTACTACATGTAGCATTTCCAATTCCAACCATATAACAATTTAACGAAGAAGAAACTTCGCCTTGAACATTATGAGTAAAGCCTAAGGACATATTTGTCCATATGCAACAGCGGAGCGTGTCTCTCTCCCACAAAGTGAATGCTAGGATCCATTTTATTAAAAAAAAACAAAAACAAACAGCGCTCCAAGCAAAGAACACAAGATGTGTTGCATAAAAATATAGTTTCAGGAGGAACGTGATAGATGATGAAGAGGGATGCCTTGGGCATCCCCAAGCTTAATGCTTGAGTCTTCTTAATATGCAGATGAACCAGGGGGCATCCCCAACTTAAGCTTTCACTCCTCTTGATCATAGTATATCATACTCCTCTCATGACCCTTGAAAACTTCCTTCACACCAAACTTCAAGCAAACTCATTAGAGGGTTAGTGCACAATTAATAATTCACACATTCAGAGGTGACACAATCATTCTTTACACTTCTGGACATTGCACAAAGCTACTGGACATTAATGGATCAAAAGAAATTCATCCAACATAGCAAATATGGCAATGCGAAAAAAGGCAGAATATGTCAAAAACAGAACAGTTCGTAAAGGCGAATTTTTAAAATGGCATAGACTTGCTCAAATGGAAAAACTCAAAACTAATGAAAGTTGTACATGTCTGAGGATCACGCTCGTAGAATTGGCAGATTTTTTAATTTTCTACAGATACTTGTGCCCAGATTCGTGACAGACAGCAATGTTGTTTCTGCAGCGATCCCAAATATAACATCAACTTTAACATAGAAACTTTACTTGCACAAAAACATGATAAGGAGAGGTTGCTACAGTAGTAAACAACTTCCAAGACTCAAATATAAAATAAAGTACTGTAGTAAAAACATGGGTTGTCTCCCATAAGCGCTTTTCTTTAACGCCTTTCAGCTAGGAGAAAGTGCAAATCAAGTAACATCAAGTAGAAGCATCAACATCATAACATGTTCTAATAATAGAATCAAAAGGCAACTTCATTCTCTTTCTAGGGAAGTGTTTCATACCTTTCTTGAGAGGAAATTGATATTTAATATTACCTTCCCTCATATCAATAACAGCACCAACAGTTCGAAGAAAAGGTCTTCCCAACACAATAGGACAAGATGCATTGCATTCGATATCCAAGACAACAAAATCAACGGGGACAAGGTTATTGTTAACCGTAATGCGCACATTATCAATCCTCCCCAAAGGTTTATTTTTAACATTATCGGCAAGATTAACATCCAAATAACAATTCTTCAATGGTGGCAAGTCAAACATATCATAAATCTTTTGGCATAACAGAAATACTTGCACCAAGATCACATAAAGCATTACATTCAAAGTCATTGAATTTCATTTTAATGATGGGCTCCCAACCATCTTCTAACTTTCTAGGAATAGAAGTTTCAAGTTTAGTTTCTCTTCTCTAGCTTTTATGAGAGCATTTGTAATATGTTTTTGTAAAGGCTAAATTTATAGCACTAGCATTTGGACTTTTAGAAGTTTTTGTAAGAACTTTATAACTTCAGAGATGTGGCAATCATCAAAATCAATCATTATGAGCTACAGCAATGGGATCATTGTTCCCAAGGTTGGAAAAATTTCAGCGGTTTTATCACAAGCAGTTTCAGCAGTTTAGCAATTTCAGGCAGTTTTTACGCTTTGCACTAGGAGTAGAAACATTGCAACACCAATTATTTTACCATTGATAGTAGGAGGTGCAGCAACATGTGAAGAATTAACATTACTAGTGGTGGTAATAGTCCAAACTTTAGCTTCATTATTCTCTTTAGCTAGTTTTCATTTTCTTCTCTATCCCACCTAACACGCAATTCAGCCATTAATCTTATATTCTCATTAATTCTAACTTGGATGGCATTTGCTATAGTAGTAATCTTATTATCAATATCATCGGGTTTAGCAGCCATTTTATTAATTAAAGAGGATTGTGATGCGGACATGTATGAGATTCGGGTTTCGGCATTTGAAATTTTAGTTTGCAGACCAGAAATCTCCCTATTCAAGTTTTCAAGTTGATTTCCTATATTTTCAACAAGGTAGATTGTTCATTCATAGTTTTAGTAAACAATTGATTTTGCTCATATTGTGATTGCATAAAGTTTTTAGTGGATCTTTCAATTTCTAGCATCTTTTCTTCATACCATAAGAATTACCATAATCATTACCACTAGCAGGGATATGGCCTATAGTTATTACCAGAGTTGTTCCTATAAGCATTGTTGTTGAAATTATTATTTTTAATGAAATTCACATCAACATTTTCTTCTTGAGCAACCAATGAAGCTAAAGGAACATTATTTGGATCAACATTAGATCTACCATTCACAAGCATAGACATAATCACATCAATCTTATCACTCAAGGAAGAGGTTTCTTAACAGAATTTACCTTCTTACCTTGTGGAGCTCTTTCGTGTGCCATTCAGAGTAATTTTTATCATATCATCAAGAAGTTTTGTAGCCGCCCCAAAGTGATGGACATAAAGGTACCTCCAGTAGCTGAATAAATTCTGTGAAGAAAAATTTAGTCCTGCATAGAAGGTTTGGATGATCATCCAAGTAGTCAGTCCATGGGTTGGGCAATTCTTTACCAAAGTTTTCATTCTCTCCCATGCTTGAGCAACATGTTCAGTATCTAATTGCTTAAAATTCATTATGCTGCTTCTCAAAGATATAATTTTAGCGGGAGGATAATATCTACCAATAAAAGCATCCTTACATTTAGTCCATGAATCAATACTATTCTTAGGCAAAGATAGCAACCAATCTTTAGCTCTTCCTCTTAATGAGAAAGGAAACACTTTCAATTTAATAATATCACCATCTACATCCTTATACTTTTGCATTTCACATAGTTCAACAAAATTATTAAGATGAGCAGCACATCATCAGAACTAACACCGAGAAAATTGATCTCTCATAACCGAGTTCGGTAAACAGTTTAATTTCAAAGAGTGCTGTAGTAGCGGGTGGAGCAATAGGTGTGCATATGAAATCATTATTATTTGCGTTTGTGAAGTCACACAACTTAGTATTTTCGGGGGTATTCATTTTAGCAACAGTAAATAAAGCAAACTAGATAAAGTAAATGCAAGTAACTATTTTTTGTGTTTTTGATATAGAGAGCAAGACAGTAAATAAAGTAAAACTAGCAACTAATTTTTTTGTGTTTTGATTAAGGTGCAGCAAACAAAGTAGTAAATAAAATAAAGCAAGACAAAAACAAAGTAAAGAGATTGAGAAGTGGAGACCCCCCTTGCAGCGTGTCTTGATCTCCCCGGCAACGGCGCCAGAAAGCAGGCTTGATGCGCGTAAATGTACACGTCCGTTGGGAACCCCAAGAGAAGGTATGATGCGCACGGCAAGTTTTCCCTCAGAAAGAACCAAGGTTTAATCGAACCGGGAGGAGAAACACGTTGAAGGTTGATGGTGGCGAAATGTGATGCGGCGCAACACCAGGGCGCCAACGTGGAACTGCACAACACAACCAAAGTACTTTGCCCCAACGAAACAGTGAGGTTGTCAATCTCACCGACTTGCTGTAACAAATGATTAACCGTATTGTGTGGAAGATGATTGTTTGCAAGAAAGTAAAGAACAATTGCAGTAGATTGTATGCGATGTAAAGAATAGGACCGGGGTCCACAGTTCACTAGAGGTGTCTCTCCCATAAGATAAAAGCATGTTGGGTGAACAAATTACAGTCGGGCAATTAACAAATAGAGAAGGGCATATCAATGCATATACATGATATGATAAATATAGTGAGATTTAATTGGGCATCACGACAAAGTACATAGACCGCCATCCAACTGCATCTATGCCTAAAAGTCCACCTTCAGGTTATCATCCGAACCCCGGTATTAAGTTGCAAAGCAACGGACAATTGCATTAAGTATGGTGCGTAATGTAATCAAGAACTACATCCTTAGACATAGAATCAATGTTTTATCCCTAGTGGCAACAACATCACAACCTTAGAACTTTCTGTCACTGTCCCAGGTGTCAATGAAGGCATGAACCCACTATCGAGCATAAATACTCCCTCTTGGAGTTAAGAGCAAAAACTTGGCGAGAGCCTCTACTAATAACAGAGAGAATGCAAGATCATAAACAACACATAAACAATAGATTGATAATCACCATAACATAGTATTCTCTATCCATCGGATCCGGACAAACACAACATATAGTATTACAGATAGATGATCTTGATCATGTTAGGCAGCTCACAAGATCCAACAATGAAGCACAATTAGGAAAAGACGACCATCTAGCTACTGCTATGGACCCATAGTCCGGGGGTGAACTACTCACTCATCACTCAGGGCGACCATGGCGGTGTAGAGTCCCCCGGGAGATGAATCCCCTCTCGGCGGGGTGCCATCTCCTGAATCCCCCGAGATGGGATTCGCGACGTCGGAGTTTCGTGGCTCTCGATACTGGGGGTTTCGCGACGGAGGCTTTAAGTAGGCGGAAGGGCAGGTCAAAGAGGCGGCACGAGGGGCCACACCATGGTCGCGCGGCGAGGCCTGGCGCGCCGCCTGTGGTGTCGCCACCTCGTGGCCCCTTCGATCTCCTTCGGTCTTCTGGAAGCTTCGTGCAAAAATATGACCCCGGGCGTTGATTTAGTCCAATTCCGAAATATTTGGTTACTAGGATTTACGAAACAAAAACAGCGAGAAAAAACCAGCGGCTCTTCGGCATCTTGTTAATAGGTTAGTTCCGGAAAATGCGTAAATACGACATATAATGTGCATAAAACATGTAGGTATCATCAATAAAGTAGCATGGAACATAAGAAATTATCGATACGTTGGAGACGTATCACACAACGCAACTTAATAAGAGATAAAGTGCATAAGTACATATTCAATACTACGATAGTTTTAAGGCTATTTTGTCCCATGAGCTATATATTGCAAAGGTGAATGATGGAATTTTAAAGGTAGCACTCAAGCAATTTACTTTGGAATGGCGGAGAAATACCATGTAGTAGGTAGGTATGGTGGACACAAATGGCATAGTGGTTGGCTCAAGGATTTTGGATGCATGAGAAGTATTCCCTCTCGATACAAGGTTTAGGCTAGCAAGGTTATTTGAAGCAAACTCAAGGATGAACGGTGCAGCAAAAATCACATAAAATACATATTGTAAACATTATAAGACTCTACACCGTCTTCGTTGTTGTTCAAAACTCAATACTAGAAATTATCTAGACCTTAGAGAGACCAAATATGCAAACCAAATTTTAGCAAGCTCTATGTATTTCTTCATTAATGGGTGCAAAGTATATGATGCAAGAGCTTAAACATGAGCACAACAATTGCAAAGTATCACATTATCCAAGACATTTAGAATTACTACATGTAGCATTTTCCAATTCCAACCATATAACAATTTAACGAAGAAGAAACTTCGCCTTGAACATTATAAGTAAAGCCTAAGGACATATGTGTCCATATGCAACAACGGAGCGTGTCTCTCTCCCACAAAGAATGCTAGGATCCAACTTTATTCAAACAAAACAAAAACAAAAACAAACTGACGCTCAAGCAAAGAACACAAGATGTGGCGAATATAAATATAGTTTAGGGGAGGAACACGATGATGTTGTCGATGAAGAGGGGCCTTGGGCATCCCCAAGCTTAGGCTTGAGTCTTCTTAAAATATGCAGGGGTGAACCAGGGGCATCCCCAAGCTTAGAACTTTCACTCCTCTTGATCATAGTATATCATACTCTCTCTTGATCCTTGAAAACTTCCTTCACAAAACTTCAAGCAAACTCATTAGAGGGTTAGTGCACAATAAAATTTTACATGTTCAGGTGGCACAATCATTCTTTACACTTCTGGACATTGCACAAAGCTACTGGACATTAGTGGATCAAAGAAATTCATCAACATAGCAAATACGCAATGCGAAATAAAAGGCAGAATCTGTCAAAAACAGAACAGTCGTAAAGACGAATTTTAAAATGGCACCAGACTTGCTGAAATGGAAAAACTCAAAACTAATGAAAGTTGCGTATATCTGAGGATCACGCTCGTAAATTGGAATTTTTTTCGAATTTTCTACAGACTTGTGCCAGAATTCGTGACAGACAGCACAATTGTTTCTGCGCAGCGATCCCAAATATAACATCAACTTTAACATAGAAACTTTACTTAAAACATGATAAGGAGAGGTTGCTACAGTAGTAAACAACTTCCAAGACTCAAATATAAAACAAAGTACTGTAGTAAAAACATGGGTTGTCTCCCATAAGCGCTTTTCTTTAATGCCTTTCAGCTAGGCGCAGAAAGTGTATTTCAAGTATTATCAAGAGATGAAACATCGACATTACCTTGGGCTTTACCCTTACCTTTCTTGTCCTTTTTCTTACTCTTTGGCTTAGGGAATATATGGCTACACCCGGGTGTAGAGGTGAATTTTAAGGTGCCTTCTCTCACGTCTATGACTGCTCCCAATAGTTTCCGAGGATGTGTGATTTGTCCTTGTTCCTGCACATTCAATGACAAGGTAATCAATGGATATTGTTCTCCCAAGAATGGTTGTATGCACACCCGCAGCTATCCCTTTAGGAATTATAACAGAGTTATCAATAAGAGTTATTCCTTCTCCCCCTTCAGCGAATTCCCAAAGTTTCAATGATTTATGAATACTCTTAGGCATTAGGCAAAATTCAGTCATAATATCACAATTAGCATGAAGAGTTTGGTTACCTATGACAATTTTAATAGTAGGATCCCACAATGAAGGTTCAGAGTTCACTAAAACTTGATCAAGACGGTTACGAATATATCCATAATTTTCATTTAGGCGAGATGCACTTGTTTCAAGAGTGTTTAATCTATTATAAATGCTAATAAGGGCTGAATCAAAGTTATTAGCTGAATCATGTGATGCAACCAACTTCTTTATGGCATTAAAAGCTTGATCCCCATTACAATGAAGGAAATCTCCTCCCACTAGAGCATCCAAGGCATATCTATAGCGAATCATAAGACCAAAATAAAAATTACTAAGGAGCAAACTTAGAGTCATTTGAGGTTCAGTTTTACGATAAAAAATTCTGGACCAAGCATCTTTAAAACTTTCCTCATCCCCTTGTTTAAAAGTAAAAACTAATTCCTCGGGTGAAGAAGTAACAAGTACAGAACTAGACATGATAACAAAAGTAAACTAAATGCAAGTAACTAATTTTTTTGTGTTTTTGATATAGAGAAAGAAATAAACAGAAAGTAAAGCAACTATTTTTGTGTGTTTTGTTTAGGTGCAGCAAACAAAGTAGTAAATAAAATAAAGCAAGACAAAAACAAAGTAAAGTGATTGGGAAGTGGAGACTCCCTTGCAGCGTGTCTTGATCTCCCGGCAACGGCGCCAGAAAAAGTGCTTGATGCGCGTAGATGTACACGTCCGTTGGGAAAGAGGAAGGTATGATGCACGTGGCAAGTTTTCCCTCGGAAAGAAACCAGGTTTATCGAACCAGGAGGAGCCAAGAAGCACGTTGAAGGTTGATGGTGGCGAAATGTGGTGCGGCGCAACACCAGGGATTCGGCGCCAACGTGGAACTGCACAACACAACCAAGTACTTTGCCCCAGGCAGTGAGGTTGTCAATCTCACCAGCTTAATGTAACAAAGGATTAACCGTATTGTGTGGAAGATGATTGTTTGCAAGAAAATATAAACAAATATTGCAGTAGAGTGTATGCGATGTAAAGAATAGGGCCGGGGTCCACGTTCACTAGAGGTGTCTCTCCCATAAGATAAAAGCATGTTGGGTGAACAAATTGAGTCGGGCAATTGACAAATAGAAAAGGGCATAACAATGCATATACATGATATGATAAATATAGTGAGATTTAATTGGGCATTACGACAAAGTACATGAGCCGCCATGTTGCATCTATGCCTAAAAAGTCCACCTTCAGGTTATCATCCGAACCCCATTCAGTATTAAGTTGCAAAGCAACAGACAATTGCATTACGTATGGTGCGTAATGTAATCAACAACTACATCCTTAGACATAGAATCAATGTTTTATCCCTAGTGGCAACATCACAACACAACCTTAGAACTTTTCTGTCCCGGGTATCAATAGAGGCATAGACCACTATCGAGCATAAATACTCCCTCTTGGAGTTAAGAGTAAAAACTTGGCCAGAGCCTCTGCTAATAACGGAGAGCATGCAAGATCATAAACAACACATAAGTAATAGATTGATAATCACCATAACATAGTATTCTCTATCCATCGGATCCCGACAAACACAACATATAGTATTACAGATAGATGATCTTGATCATGTTAGGCAGCTCACAAGATCCAACAATGAAGCACAAAGGAGAAGACGACCATCTAGCTACTGCTATGGACCCATAGTCCAGGGGTGAACTACTCACTCATCACTCCGGAGGCGATCATGGCGATGAAGAGTCCTCCGGGAGATGATTCCCCTCTCGGCAGGGTGCGGGACGATCTCCTGAATCCCCGAGATGGGATTCGGCGGCGAAGATCTCACGGAAGGTTTCCGTGTCGTGGCTCGGTCTGGGGGTTTCGCGACGGAGGCTTTAAGTAAGCGAAAGGGCAGGTAAAGAGGCGCACGAGGGCCCCACACACCGGGGCGCGGGCCCAGCCCTGGCCCAGCGACCTTGGCGTGGCGACGCCTCGTCGCCCACCGTTATCCTTCGGTCTTTTGGAAGCCGTTGCAAAAATAGGACCACAGGCGTTGATTTCGTCCAATTCGAAATATTTCCTTACTAGGATTTCTGAAACCAAAAAGCAGAAGAGAAGCGGCTCTTGCATCTTGTTAATAGGTTAGTTCAGGAAAATGCGTAAATATGACATATAATGTGTATAAAACATGTAGATATCATCAATAATGTGGCATGGAACATAAGAAATTATCGATACGTCGGAGACGTATCACATAGTACCAAAATTATTATTGATTGATTCATGATTGTGCTATTGCTTGCTCTTAAATTATTTGTATCTAGTCACCCTCTGAACTTTGAAGGTTTTCTTGCATTTATGTTTTGCTATTCCATAAGGACATGTTGAGTACTACTTTATTATGTTTACTCTATGATTATAAACACACAGTTGCTTTCAATGCACTACTATTCATGATCATTTGTTTGAGTTACTCTTCATGTTATAACATAGTTGCTAAGTTCAATTGAATTATATCTATCATGCCTATGTTAGAGTACTTAGATCCCACTCACAATGCTTATCAAGATTGTGGTGGCTTCATGTCACCTCAAAAAATTATTTTGTTATCACTTACCTACTCGAGGGAGAGCAGGAGTTAAGCTTGGGGATGTTGATACGTTGCAACCGTATCTATAAATTTTTATGCTCCATGCTTGTTTTACACCAATTCATATATGTTTTGTTTACACTTCGTTGAACTTTTACATGATTTCCTGCACTAACCTATTAACAAGATGCCACAGTGCCAGTTCCCTATTTTCTGTTGTTTTTGTACTTCAGAAAAGTTGTAAAGTTAATATTCTCGGAATCGGACGAAACAAAAGCCAAAGTCAATATTTTACCGAAACGAAGTACGAGGGGACGAAGAGGCACTAGAACGGACCCACCTAGCTAGTGGCCCCCTAGGCCTGGCCGTGCCTAGGGTAGGTGTGGGGCCCCAACTTCCCCGACCAGATCCTCCGCCTATTTATACATCTACTCGGGAAAACCACGGATACCCGAGTCTCCATCATGAAAAGTTCCGTGCGGCCGCCATTGAGAACCCATCTCGGGGTTCTGAAGTTCTTCGGCACCTGTCGGAGGAAAATCATCGCCAGAGGCATCTACATCACCATGCCCACCTCAGTGATGGTGAGTAGTTCATCCCTGGACTATGGGTCCATATCATTAGCTAGATGGTTGTCTTCTCCACTTTGTGCTTCATGTATCAATCTTGTAAGCTGACCTACATGATCAAGATCATCTTTATGTAATCCTATATGTTTGGTTTGCTGGGATCCGATGAATATTGAATACTATGTTGAGATTGATTATCTATTCATGTCATATGTTATTTGTGATCTTGCATGCTCTTCGTTGCTAGTAGAAACTCTGGCCAAGTGGACACTTGTGACTCCAAGAGGGGTATTTATGCTCGGTAGTAGGTTCATGCCTCTAGTTTTCTGGGAGAGTGAGTTTATAACTTCTAAGGTTGTAGATGTGTTGTTGCTACTAGGGAGAAAAAAAAAAGTTTTATCCAAGGGTAATTCTATTGTTTACTTTACACACATTGCTTAATGCGATAGTCTGTTGCTTGCAACTTTACTGGAAGGGGCGGACGCTAACCTGGAGGTGGATTATTAGTCATAGACGCAGTTGGATTACGGTCTATGTATTATATTGTAATGCCCAATAGCAAATATCATATTAATCATCTTGTCATGTATGGTCGATATTCTGTCAATTGCCCAACTGTAATTTTTTCACACAACATGTTATTTCTTTATGGAGAACACCTCTACTAAACTGTGGACCCCGGTCCTATTTCCTTTACTGATAAATTCAACTGCAATCATGTTCTGTTTACTTTCTGCAAACATCTCCTTCCATTCGATACGTCTAATCCTTTGTGTTCAGCAAACCGGTGAGATTGACAACCTCACTGTAAGTTGGGGCAAAGTACTTTGGTTGTGTTGTGTGGGGTTCCACGTTGTTGCGACGTTGAAATTTAGCTTGATACGCGTAGATGCACACGTCCGTTGGGAACCCAAGTGGAAGGTATGATGCGTATAGAAGCAAGTTTCCCTCAGTATGAAACCAAGGTTTAATCGAACCGTAGGAGCCAAGAAGCACGTTGAAAGTTGATGGTGGCGAAATGTGATGCGGCGCAACAACGGATTCCGGCGCCAACGTGGAATCACAACAAAACCAAAGTACTTTGCCCCAACGAAGATGAGGTTGTCAATCTCACCGGCTTGCTGTAACAAAGGATTAAACGTATCGAGTGGAAGATGTTTGCAAGAAAATAGTAAAACACAATTGCAGTAGATTGTATGCTATGTAAAGAATAGGACCGGGGTCCACAGTTCACGAGGTGTCTCTCCCATAAGATAAAAGCATGTTGGGTGAACAAATTACAGATCGGGCAATTGACAAATAGAAGAAAGGCATAACAATGCATATACATGATATGATAAATATAGTGAGATTTAATTGGGCATTACGACAAAGTCGTAGGCCGCCAAGCTGCATCTATGCCTAAAGTCCACCTTCGAGGTTATCATCCCATTCGGTATTAAGTTGCTAAGCAACAGACAGTTGCATTAAGTATGGTGCGTAATGTAATGACACATCCTTAGATATAGAATCAATGTTTTGTCCCTAGTGGCAACAGCATCCACAACCTTAGAACTTTGTCAGCGTCCCGATTCAATGGAGGCATGAACCCACTATCTAAATACTCCCTCTTGGAGTTAAGAGTACAACTTGGCCAGAGCCTCTACTAATAACGGAGAGCGTCATAAACAACACATAAACAATAGATTGATAATCACCATAATCATAGTACTCTCTATCCATCGGATCCAGGCAAACACAACATATAGTATTATAGATGATCTTGATCATGTTAGGCAGCTCACAAGATCCAACAATGAAGCACAACAAGGAGAAGACGACCATCTAGCTACGCTATGGACCCATGGTCCCGGGGTGAGCTACTCCTCATCACTCCGGAGGTGACCATGGCGGTGTAGAGTCCTCCGGGAGATGAATCCCTCTCCGACGGGTGCCAGCGATCTCTGAATCCCCGAGATGGGATTCGCGGCGGCGGAGTCTGGAAGGTTTTCACGTGTCGTGGCTCTCGTGCTGGGTTTCGTGACGGAGACTTTAAGTAGGCGGAAGGTCAACGCGGGGGGCCGAGGGAGCCGGGGGCAGGGTGGCGCGGCCGGGGCCGCCGCCTGGCCACAGGCTGCCTCGTGGCCCCACTTTGTTATCTCTTCGGTCTTCTGGAGCTTCGTGCAAAAATAGGACCTGGGCGAAAGTTTCGTCAGAGAATATTTCCTTACTGGATTTCTGAAACCAAAAACAGCAGAAAACAACAGCTGGCTCTTCGGCATCTTGTTAATAGGTTAGTTCAAAATGCATAAATATGACATATAATGTGCATAAAACATGTAGGTATCATCAATAAAGTATGGAACATAAGAAATTATCGATACGTTGGAACGTATCAGCATCCCCAAGCTTAGTTCTGCTCGTCCCGAGCAATAAAATAACAAAGATAATTCTGAGTGACATGCCATCATAATCTTGATCATACTATTTGTAAACATATGTAATGAATGCAGATCAAAACAAAGGTAATGACATGAGTAAACAAGTGAATCATATAGCAAAGACTTTTCATGAATAGTACTTCAAGACAAGCATCAATAAGTCTTGCATAAGTGTTAACTCATAAAGCAATAAATCAAAGTAAAGGTATTGAAGCAACACATAGGAAGATTAAGTTTCAGCGGTTGCTTTCAACTTATAACATGTATATCTCATGGATATTGTCAACATAAAGTAGTATAACAAGTGCAATATGCAAGTATGTAGGAATCAATGCAGTTCACACAAGTGTTTGCTTCTTAAGGTGGAGGAGATAGGTAAACTGACTCAACAATAAAAGTAAAAGAAGGTCCTTCAAAGAGGAATCGATTGCTGTATTTGTGCTAGAGCTTTTTATTTTGAAAACATGAAACAATTTTGTCAACGGTGGTAATAAAGCATATGAGTTATGAAAATTATATCTTACAAGTTGCAAGCCTCATGCATAGTATACTAATAGTGTCCGCACCTCGTCCTCAGCTTGGACTACCGGATCTTCGCATGCCATGTTTCAACCAAGTGTCACAGGTACCTCCCGCCTGTACAAAGGTCTAAGGAGAATGCTCGCATTTTGGATTTCTCGCTTTTGATTATTCTCAACTTAGACATCCAGGACAACATGGACAACAGATAATGGACTCCTCTTAAATGCATAAGCATGTAGCAATGATTATTATTCTCATATGAGGATGATCCAAAACTGAAACTTCAACCATGATTCATGGCTTTAGTTAGCGGCCCAATGTTCTTCTCTAACAATTTTGCATGCTCCAACCACTAAAATGATAGATCCTTAAGACAAGACGGACATGCATAGCAACTCACATGATATTCAACAATAGTTGATGGCGTTCCCCAGAAGCATGGTTATCGCACAACAAGCAACTTAATAAAATATAAAGTGCATAAGTACATATTCAATACTACGATAGTTTTTAAGGCTATTTTGTCCCATGAGCTATATATTGCAAAGGTGAATGGTGGAATTTTAAAGGTAGCACTCAAGCAATTTACTTTGGAATGGCGGAAAAATACCATGTAGTAGGTAGGTATGGTGGACACAAATGGCATAGTAGTTGGCTCAAGGATTTTGGATGCATGAGAAGTATTCCTCTGGATACAAGGTTTAGGCTAGCAAGGTTATTTGAAGCAAACTCAAGGATGAACAAGTGCAGCAAAACTCACATAAAAGACATATTGTAAACATTATAAGACTCTACACGGTCTTCCTTGTTGTTCAAAACTCAATACTAGATATTATCTAGACCTTAGAGAAACCAAATATGCAAATCAAATTTTAGCAAGCTCTATGTATTTCTTCATTAATGGGTGCAAAGCATATGATGCAAGAGCTTAAACATAAGCACAACAATTGTATCACATTATCCAAGACATTTTAGAATTACTACATGTAGCATTTTCCAATTCCAACCATATAACAATTTAACGAAGAAGAAACTTCGCCTTGAACATTATGAGTAAAGCCTAAGGACACATGTGTCCATATGCAACAGCGGAGCGTGTCTTTCTCCCACAAAGTGAATGCAGGATCCATTTTATTCAAACAAAAACAAAAACAAACCGACGCTCCAAGTAAAGAACACAAGATGTGATTGAATAAAAATATAGTTTCAGGGAGGAACCTGATGATGTTGTCGATGAAGAAGGGATGCCTTGGGCATCCCCAAGCTTAAACACTTGAGTCTTCTTAGAATATGCAGGGGTGAACCACGGGGGCATCCCAAAGCTTAGAGCTTTCACTCCTCTTGATCATAGTATATCATTCTCCTCTCTTGACCCTTGAACTTCCTTCACACCAAAC
Organism: Lolium multiflorum; assembly: GCA_030979885.1. Taxonomy (NCBI): domain Eukaryota; kingdom Viridiplantae; phylum Streptophyta; class Magnoliopsida; order Poales; family Poaceae; genus Lolium; species Lolium multiflorum. The sequence continues at coordinate 136,967,266 of CM061747.1, read as the reverse complement.
TTCAAGCAAACTCATTAGAGGTTAGTGCACAATTAATAATTCACTCATTCAGAGGTGACACAATCATTATTTTCACTTCTGGACATTGCATAAAGCTACTGGACATTAATGGATCAAAGAAATTCATCAACATAGCAAAAGAGGCAATGCGAAATAAAAGGCAGAATCTGTCAAAAACAGACAGTTCAAAGACGAATTTAAACTGGCACCAGACTTGCTCAAATGGAAAAACTCAAAACTAATGAAAGTTGCGTACATACCTGAGGATCACGCTCGTAAATTGGCAGATTTTTGAATTTTCTACAGAGAACTGTGCCCAGATTCGTGACAGACAGCAATGCTGTTTCTGCGCAGCGATCCCAAATATAACATCAACTTTGACATAGAAACTCTACTTGGCACAAAAATATGATAAGGAGAGGTTGCTAAAGTAGTAAACAACTTCCAAGACTCAACAAAACAAAAAATTGCTGTAGGTAAAAACATTGGTTGTCTCCCATAAGCGCTTTTCTTTAACGCCTTTCAGCTAGGCGCAGAAAGTGCAAATCAAGTAACATCGAGAGATGAAGCATCAACATCATAACTTGTTCTAATAATAGAATCAAAGGCAACTTCATTCTCTTTCTAGGGAAGTGTTCCATGCCTTTCTTGAGAGGAAATTGATATTTAATATTACCTTCCCTCATATCAATAACAGCACAACGGTTCGAAGAAAAGGTCTTCCCAACACAATAGGACAAGATGCATTGCATTCGATATCCAAGACAACAAAATCAACGGGGACAAGGTTATTGTTAACCGTAATATGTACATTATCAATCCTCCCCAAAGGTTTCTTTTTAACATTATCGGCAGATTAACATCCAAATAACAATTCTTCAATGGTGGCAAGTCAAGCATATCATAAATCTTTTTAGGCATAACAGAAATACTTGCACCAAGATCACATAAAGCATTACATTCAAAGTCATTGAATTTCATTTTAATGATGGGCTCCCAACCATCTTCTAACTTTCTAGGAATTGAAGTTTCAAGTTTTAGTTTCTCTTCTCTAGCTTTTATGAGAGCATTTGTAATATGTTTTGTAAAGGCTAAATTTATAGCACTAGCATTAGGACTTTTAGCAAGTTTTTGTAAGAACTTTAACTTCAGAGATGTAGCAATCATCAAAATCTAAATCATTATGAGCTACAGCAATGGGATCATTGTTCCCAAGGTTGGAAAAAATTTCCAGCAGTTTTATCACAAGCGGTTTCAGCAGTTTTAGCAATTTCAGGCAGTTTTGTACGCTTTGCACTAGGAGTAGAAACATTGCCAACACCAATTATTTTACCATTGATAGTAGGAGGTGCAGCAACATGTGAAGAATTAGCATTACTAGTGGTGGTAATAGTCCAAACTTTAGCTACATTATTCTCTTTAGCTAGTTTTCATTTTCTTCTCTATCCCACTAGCAAGCAGTTCAGCCATTAATCTTATATTCTCATTAATTCTAACTTGGATGGCATTTGCTGTAGTAATAATCTTATTATCAATATCATTATTAGGCATAACTTTCAATTTTAAAAGATTTACATCAGAGGCAAGTCTATCAACTCTAGAAGCAATAGTATCAATTTTATCAAGCTTTTCCTCAACAGATTTGTTAAAAGCAGTTTGTGTACTAATAAATTCTTTAAGCATGGCTTCAAGACTAGAGGGTACACTCTTATTATTGTTGTAAGAATTACCATAAGAATTACCATAACCATTACCATTAGCAGAAGGATATGGCCTATAGTTATTACCCGAGTTGTTCCTATAAGCATTGTTGTTGAAATTATTATTTTTAATGAAATTCACATCAACATTTTCTTCTTGAGCAACCAATGAAGCTAAAGGAACATTATTTGGATCAACATTAGATCTACCATTCACAAGCATAGACATAATCACATCAATCTTATCACTCAAGGAAGAGGTTTCTTCAACAGAATTTACCTTCTTACCTTGTGGAGCTCTTTCGTGTGCCATTCAGAGTAATTTATCATCATATCATCAAGAAGTTTAGTAGCCGCCCCCAATGTGATGGACATAAGGTACCTCCAGCAGCTGAATCCAATAAATTCCGCGAAGAAAAATTTAGTCCTGCATAGAAGGTTTGGATGATCATCCAAGTAGTCAATCCATGGGTTGGGCAATTCTTTACCAAAGTTTTCATTCTCTCCCATGCTTGAGCAACATGTTCAGTATCTAATTGCTTAAAATTCATTATGCTACTTCTCAAAGATATAATTTTAGCGGGAGGATAATATCTACCAATAAAAGCATCCTTGCATTTAGTCCATGAATCAATACTATTCTTAGGCAAAGATAGCAACCAATCTTTAGCTCTTCCTCTTAATGAGAAAGGAAACACTTTCAATTTAATAATATCACCATCTACATCTTTATACTTTTGCATTTCACAAAGTTCAACAAAATTATTGAGATGGGCAGCAGCATCATCAGAACTAACACCGGAAAAATTGATCTCTCATAACTGATTTAGTAAAGCGAGGTTTAATTTCAAGAATTCTGTGTAGTAGCAGGTGGAGCAATAGGTGTGCATAGGAAATCATTATTATTTGCATTTGTGAAGTCACACAACTTAGTATTTTCAGGAGTATTCATTTTAGCAACAGTAAATAAAACAATCTAGATAAAGTAAATGCAAGTAACTAATTTTTTTGTGTTTTTGATATGGAGAGCAAGACGGTAAATAAAGTAAAACTAGCAACTAATTTTTTTGTGTGTTTTGTTTAGGTGCAGCAAACAAAGTAGTAAATAAAATAAAGCAAGACAAAAACAAAGTAAAGAGATTGAGAAGTGGAGACTCCCCTTGCAGCGTGTCTTCATCTCCCCGGCAACGGCGCCAGAAATTTAGCTCGATACGCGTAGATGCACACGTCCGTTGGGAACCCCAAGTGGAAGGTATGATGCGTATAGAAGCAAGTTTCCCTCAGTATGAAACCAAGGTTTAATCGAACCAGTAGGAGCCAAGAAGCACGTTAAAGGTTGATGGTGGCGAAATGTGATGCGGCGCAACAACAGGGATTCCGGCGCCAACGTGGAATCTGCACAACAAAACCAAAGTACTTTGCCCCAACGAAACAGTGAGGTTGTCAATCTCACCGGCTTGCTGTAACAAAGGATTAAACGTATCGAGTGGAAGATGTTTGCAAAGAAAATAGTAAAACACAATTACAGTAGATTGTATGCTATGTAAAGAATAGGACCGGGGCCACGGTTCACTAGAGGTGTCTCTCCCATAAGATAAAAGCATGTTGGGTGAACAAATTACAGTCGGGCAATTGACAAATAGAGAAAGGGCATAACAATGCATATACATGATATGATAAATATAGTGAGATTTAATTGGGCATTACGACAAAGTACATAGACCGCCATCCAACTGCATCTATGCCTAAAAGTCCACCTTCAGGTTATCATCCGAACCCCATTCGGTATTAAGTTGCTAAGCAACAGACAATTGCATTAAGTATGGTGCGTAATGTAATAACAACTACATCCTTAGATATAGAATCAATGTTTTATCCCTAGTGGCAACGGCATCCACAACCTTAGAACTTTACATCAGTCCCAGATTCAATGGAGGCATGAACCCACTATCGAGCATAAATACTCCCTCTTGGAGTTAAGAGTACAAACTTGGCCAGAGCCTCTACTAATAACGGAGACGCAAGATCATAAACAACACATAAACAATAGATTGATAATCACCATAATCATAGTACTCTCTATCCATCGGATCCCGACAAACACAACATATAGTATTACGAGATAGATGATCTTGATCATGTTAGGCAGCTCATAAGATCCAACAATGAAGCACAAGAAGGAGAAGCGACCATCTAGCTACTGCTATGGACCCATGGTCCAGAATTCAACTACTCACTCCTCCTCGGAGGTGACCATGGCGGTGTAGAGTCCTCGGGAGATGAATCCCCTCTCCGGCGGGTGCCGGACGATCTCCCGAATCCCCGAGATGGGATTCGCGGCGGCGCGTCTCGGAAGGTTTCGTATCGTGGCTCTCGGCTCACGGGGGTTTGCGACGGAGACTTTGTGAGGCGGAAGGTCAACGCGGGGGGCCACACGAGGGGCCCGGGGCGAGGGTGGCGCGGCCGGGGCTTGGGCCGCCGCCCTGGCCCTGGCTGCCTCGTGGCCACTTCGTATCTCTTCGGTCTTCTGGAAGCTTCGTGCAAAAATAGGACCACAGGCGAAAGTTTCGACCAATTCCGAGAATATTTCCTTACTAGGATTTCTGAAACCAAAAACAGTAACAGCAACTGACTCTTCGGCATCTTGTTAATAGGTTAGTTCCAGAAAATGCATAAATATGACATATAATGTGCATAAAACATGTAGGTATCATCAATAAAGTAGCATGGAACATAAGAAATTATCGATACGTTGGAGACGTATCACGCCACCACTAGCCAACCAGCAATAATTTCAGAAGTCACGCCTTTCTCCTACTGGTCGATTAAACCTTGGTTTCGTACGGAGGGAAAACTTGTTGTTGTGCTCATCACACCTTCCTCTTGGGGTTTCCCAACCGCTTCCACAACAACTGCCAACAAGATTGTCTAGCGCCATCACCGGAGCACCATCAGCCATTACGAGGCACAACCAATTATGGCTAGACATTGGATTTTCACCTTGAAATTTAAGAATTTCAACTTCTCCTGTGATGACGCCGCACTCATATGCCGATGGTATGAAGCCTGAAACACCAAGCAAGTTTACCATCGTAGAAAAGCCTCGATCCGCCCAATACTAGTCCTCCGATCTCGGCTTCCATTCCATTATCCACCTATGACTTCACCCTGGCACAAAAAATACATGTCCCCTGATGATAAGAGATAGCAGAACTTTGCGGTGCTGCTCCCTCCTGAAACCTAGCGATTGGAAAAAAACATGGGTGCACACGACCAAATCTCATCCAATCCAGGAATCTCCATGCATGAGCCGCTGAAAGGGTAGAGATGGTAACCTATAAGGGTGAGTAGGTACTAGAAATTTTCTTTAATTTATTTTGCAATTTTATGCTTTGCGGAAATGTAAGTGTGCCTAATGCAAATTAGGTGAGACAACTCAGATGATGATACAAGGTGCTTCAAGCACCAAGGTTATCACAATAGTAAATAACACAAGTAAAGATTTCGATTAGGAATAACCAAAGCTCGTGGAGACGAAGATGTATTATCGTGTTTCGTTCCTTGGGAGGAATGAACATCACTTTAGATAGTTGCGGGATCCCATGAAGGACTTACCAATGCCACCTGGTCCAACCATTGTTCCCACAGCCGCAAGTAACAAAAATTATTAAGTAAATGCATACACACCAAAGCATTAAGCTAGATAATTGTGCCGTTGACCCCGAGTAAATCACTAAACATGTACCATTACTTTCCCCTTTCTATGATTGAGGTTTCCCAGTAGCACGTCGTTCTTCTCTCATCCCACCTCTTCCCTTGATCGATCTGATGGACATGGGTACCTGCAGATCATCGAATCGAGGAAAAGAGACAAGGATACAAGATTGCAAAGCTCCTATTCAATTCTTACACATATTTATGAGATTGGATGCATATAAAAGCTGCGAGGATTGACCCCAAACCGGAGCCCGTGAGGATTATACTCACACATAATATCATGATCAAAGATAGAAATCATTGTTGAAAATACTTGAACTAAAATCATAATATTCTTTCAATGGTCGCCAATTATCAAGGAGATATCTATTACAATGGTGATGGATATGGCTATGGAGGAGATGGGAGATGAAATGATGAACTATGGTGGTGGATCTCCTTCGGTGTGGTGTAGATGGATCTGGAGGATGGCGGCTCTGTTCGGCGACGAATGGCTATCTTTTTAGCGTCGGTCCCTTCACCGAACTTATAGGGTTTGACCTCGGGAAGACTACGACACCTTGTACGGGCAGACGGTACGGGCGGGACTTGCCCGTACCGATGTCCGCTAAACTCCCTAGAACCACCTTTCCACATATGGTAAACTCCCTAGAACCACCTTTCCATATCAGGTCCATTTGCCATTATGCTGTGATTTTCTGCACATCATTCAAAGATAGAAGAGGGTGCACATCTTTGCAATAATTAGTCATTAATAACACAATGCGAGGGAAACTTAGTCAATTTTTTAACATTGCTAAAGGTTTAAACGTGAGAAAACGTGGCGTATTTCAAATCCGTGTGCTGGACTTTGGGGATCGGGTTGACCTCGACAATTTGTCGAGAGAGCTCGGCAGTGTCACTCTGACACTTGAACCTGATGGTTTCACCGGAGCCCTCGAGCCTTCGGGCAAATTTTCAATGCGTCCCTCTACCGCAAGCTTTGCCAAGGGACGGAAAGGAAACATTATAGCGAACTATGGAAGATAGTTGTCGCACTCAAAGTTCAAATTTTCCTCTAGGAGTTGGCCCAAAATTGTTTACCCTCTAATGGTAACATCAACCAAAGGCACGTTCAATCTTCGGGCCTCTATGCGTTGTGTGAGGACTATGAGGACAGAAACCACATGTTTTTCTTGTGCCGTCTCGCAAAATTCCTATGGGGCGCAATTAGGGAATTATTGATACGCTCTTGGAAGTCCTCTTGTTTTGCGGACATATATAGGATCCTATGGTCTTGCGTAGGCCAAACTAAGTGGGTCCTCTGAATATGTTGCGCGGCTCTTTGCTGGACATTGTGGAATATTAGGAACAAGTTCACTATTGAGGGAACTTTTCCGGCTCAACCCGATGATGCCTTGTATAAACTGTCCACGTACTTATAGGTGTAGCAGGACCGCGAGGCAGTTAGCTAACGATTGGCAAGATCCATGCGCTCCACAACACCATTCGAGAAACTCCATCCTAGGAGTCCCTAGGATCTTGGTTGTATCCTGTAGCCAAGTCCTACTAGTGGTTAGCGTTGGGGCACAAACTTATTGTTTTTTTGCATGTGTGTTGTTTGTTGCTTGTAGACTCCGTTGTCGTTGTTTGTGTTGTTGTGTTTTTTTTCTTTCGGACTTTGTTGTAGCCCTGCCGTGGTGGTTTTATTAATTTAAAACGGGCTCCACTCGAGCCTTCCGTCCAAGTATAGGAATGACTGTATTTTTGAGAAAGAAGGGAGAGCCTTAGTACTCCCTCCGTCTCACGAAAATTATCTTAGAGTTTAAAAAAGTTGGATGTATCTACATACTATTTATTGTCTAGGTACATATAAATTTAGACAAATTTCATGGGACGGAGGGAGTAGATCAATCTCAACGCACAACCACAAGCTCTTCAAAACAGTTCAGAACTATGCAATCTTGTTGAATCTGACTTGCACGTGCAGCAACAAGTTCATGCACCCTCCAAGCTCACCTTGGAGCCTGCTGGCATCCCACAACAAGGCTGCACACTGCACACTTCGGTCTGATCTTCTCATTGCAGGTGCAAGTGTGTTCTCTGATGCTTCATGGAAATGTAAGAAAGTTCCAGCTCCTGCAGGTACCACGGTGACAGGAGTCGGTGTATTTCTTCAGTACATGGAAAAATGGTCAAAACTTTAACATCATGATCCAAGCCTCCAATCCTCTATTGCAATCAGTCTTGACCTATTGCAGATCGACCAGCCTACATTCCTGACGAACAATCGGGTCCTCACTAAGGCATCGTGAAGCGCAACACTTGATCATGCTCTTCTACATTGGGATGCCAGACATATACTTGAAGATTTCTTCAATGCTACACACAGGTCAGATGCTCATGTGTTTCATATTAGTAGAGACCTGAATGGTGTTGGGCATAACTGTGCTCATCACGTGCTTAGGCAGGACTTAAGTCAGCCTATCACAGTTGTGTATGTTCAGCTCATGGTATTTTTTCATGTCTTGCTATCTCAATCTTGCAAAATTAAGCTTGCCAGGACTTTGTAATTCATGCTGCACTTTGCAACTGAGCTGAATGAAAAATATGGCGCCACCAGAGCCCCTTGTTGGTCAAAAAAAATTGAGACCGTGTGAACGAACACGCTCCAAGCTGCGGTTTCCGACAGCGAAATCTGTCGCTGCGCCTGGCCAGGCAGTCGCCGTGGGCACGCATGGCCAACGCCTTACCCGTACGCGCCTTCCAACTTTTGCCATGTGCTGCTGCTAGCTAGCCTGAGTACACTACGCCATAAGCCTAATCTAAACTTCATGGACCTGTGAATCAGAAAGCTGATGCTTTTCTGTTCAAAAGAAAAGAGGCTCATGAGTGATCAGCCATGACAGAGTGTCAAAGGTAACGCTATACAAGCAAGATTCCAAGAGATCAGCCGGTTCAGCTTAAAACAGTTCACATTGCTTTAATTTCGTTTTGCTTGAGCTAGAACCTTCTTCTGCATGCATTCAGTTAAGGCAGTGCATACATGGCCACTTGGCTAGTCAGCCATATGTTCTACAGGAATATTCACATATTATATCCCACGAGGAACATCTTATTAAACATTTAGACTGGCTCCATAGATCCAACTTTGCCGCCACGATTGGTCCTTTACCCTGAGGTCAAAAGGTAACTCAGACGATCGACAAGAGTCTACATAAATCTTGTCACGGTATGACCTCGATCTACCAAACATGCACGATCTGCATGTGCTCTACAGAACAGTCAGTGGATCTGTACTTCCTTTTTTCTTTGTGGGGATCTGTACTTCCTTGTTCTTGGTAAAATCGTGTCTCCGCTAGGCTCGAGTAACATTCTTATCTTCCTGCATATGTAGGCCTTACTTGCATTGCATGTCCTTCGATCGTATCCATTATCACTCTCCCTGAATTCTGAACTTATGGCCACCTACTAAAAAGAACTATATGCTCTGCATTATTGCACCTTTGCTATAAAAAAAAAAAGCTTTTCTGATCCATGGTTAAGCTTCAGTACCACCATACTTTGGCTACACGACCGGGCATATGAGCAAATAGTTATGCAGATTTCTAGTATATTTGCGTCCTGCTGGATTCTTTCTAGCTGTGGCGCATTTGCCATTTTGCATATCTGAACTCACTGGAGTTTGCCTGTCAGGAATCAGGTTTTGCTAGCTATGCATGCCGCGTGTATCTGATGCGCCGTTAGACCTTTGCGACATGCAGAAAACAAACGGGGACAGACGAATTAGCATCTAAATTTGAGTAAAGCTACTTATTGGACCATTCAACTGTTATATAAGAAGATTGAGCAATTGGATCCATCCACATGCAGCGAGGCCACAATGATTAAGCAGAGCTAGCTAACAAATTCTAGCATATCTCACTTCGGAGAAAAAAAAAAACAAGACTACTAGCTAGCTCAGACATGGCTTACATTACCAAGTGTAAACGAGACGCATGTCACACTTCAGTCTTGGCAGAAAATAAATCGTCCTAACAGAACCTATGTTTATGAATTATGATAATCTTTTAGTTCTAGTTCATGCACGCACGACCTCGTGCGCTATAGCACCACTGACATCAGATAAAAACGTCGTCAGACATAATCACGAGATGCGGCAGAAATCACCATTTCATCTTCATCGCAAAATCATCACGGCGAAATGGTTCTGGATTCTGAAGTCTGGACTCTGGATCGACCGGTCGAATCCATGGCTTGATGTGCTGCATCTGGGTTCAGCTGAAAACATTAGAGTACGTACCAGTGTACCACACAGATCTCGCAGCCTTACCATTTGCACCAATGATAGCAGAAAAGCAGCAAAGCCGGCCATGCCCCGACCTCCAATCTCTCCACCACATCTTTCCACTACCAACCCTTTTTCCCCTCCGCGCGCACATGCACCGCCAATCCCTTAGAGATTCCCCTAATCTCTCCGGTGTTTAATTATTTCCTTGCACCACTATTTAACACACTGCCCTCGATCAGCTCTCGCCTTCCTTAGGCAAGAAGTATATAGCGGCGTGCCAGTGTATAAAGAGAGTGACAGACTGACAGTTCTGGAGCGAGCAGCTAGCGTAGCGGCAATGGAGGTGGCGCAGATGAGGCGGGGCGGCGAGACGTGCTTCGTGCTCCGGGTGGTGGCGGCAGTTTCCTGCTTGCTACTGATGGCGTCGACGGGGGCGCGCGCGCAGATGCGGGTGGGGTTCTACGACAGCTCGTGCCCGGCGGCGGAGATCATCGTGCAGCAGGAGGTGAGTAAGGCAGTGTCCGCCAACCCGGGCCTCGCCGCCGGACTCCTCCGCCTCCACTTCCACGACTGCTTCGTCGGGGGCTGCGAGGCGTCGGTGCTGATCGACTCCACCAGCGGCAACACGGCGGAGAAGGACGCCGGGCCGAACAAGAGCCTGCGGGGCTTCGAGGTGATCGACAGGATCAAGGCACGGGTGGAGCAAGCCTGCTTCGGCGTCGTCTCCTGCGCCGACATACTCGCCTTCGCCGCAAGGGACGCGCTCGCGCTGGTACGTACGCGCGCTCGCGCGCGTAAATCCATTTGCTATCACTTTACCCCAATTAATCCTTGTTACCCGTCACTTTAAGATCATCACCAGACATGATCATATGGGCTCTTTGCATCTAATCTAATCTAAGTAAAGCTAGGCCAGCACGTAGGCTTTCGAATTACTAAAGTTTATGTGATCTGTGTCCCCTTGCTACTTTTTTTTCTCTGCACATTGCCTGCACCAAATGATGCTGCACCTGCATATGCCAGGGGTGAGAAGAGTAAAAAAGAGAATTCTTTTTTGTTGTTGTTGTCCAAAGTGGATTGAGCCTCCAATCGATCTTGCTTCAAGCTTGCCTTGCTGGCCTCGCCAAGCAGGCTTGCCGGTGGGACCGAGTTGTCAGCCTGTTAAAATGAATTATTACATGTTCCAAATGTGGTTCTGAAGGGTTAGCTGGTTCAAAATGTAAGTACAGTACCTCTGCAACCTAATCAGCACGCACTCATCAACATCGTCTTGTGCGTGCAGACCGGCGGGAACGGGTACCAGGTCCCGGCGGGGCGGCGGGACGGGAGCGTGTCGCGGGCACAGGACACGGGCGGCAACCTGCCACCGCCGACCCCCAACGTGAACCAGCTCACAAAGATCTTCGCCTCCAAGGGGCTCAACCAGAAGGACTTGGTGACGCTCTCCGGGGCGCACACCATCGGCGGCTCGCACTGCAGCTCCTTCAGCAGCCGCCTGCAGTCGCCGTCTCCGACGGCGCCGGACCCGACCATGGACCCCGGCTACGTAGCGCAGCTCGGGCAGCAGTGCGCCGGCGCCTCGCCGGGCGCGCTCGTGCCCATGGACGTCGTCACCCCCAACACATTCGACGAAGGGTTCTACAAGGGCGTCATGGCCAACCGCGGCCTGCTCGCCTCCGACCAGGCGCTGCTCAGCGATGGCAACACCGCACTGCAGGTCGTCACCTACGCCAACGACCCGGCCACCTTCCAGAGCGACTTCGCCGCAGCAATGGTCAAGATGGGCTACGTCGGCGTGCTCACCGGCAGCAGCGGCAAGATCAGAGCCAACTGCAGGGTCGCATGATCCGTCATTCATGGCGCCATATCACTCGAGAGATTTTTGGCGTTTGTACTAAGAGTGGCGATTGATTGATTTCCCTATCCGACTTGATGGTAGCTTTCAATTAGAGGCTTTTCTTTGACCATGTATGTATTCGCTGCCTATTCTTTGTCCCATTGATCGGCTTGTGTCAATTCTTTCTTTCTGTTCACAAAATTGTAACTAGCCCCTGAGGGTTCATGTGCCAAATTAATCGAGCTAAATAATATATAGATACTAATGGCTTTGTAAAATAATGGTAGTCGATTCTTTCATTTCTGCGCGTGTTTGAACTTTGAACAGAGTATAATTTGCGGCACAAGAGTTAGGAATGATCAATCACACTAAAAGTGGTGGAAGCCCAACTTGAAGTAGATAGTGTGATGGATCTTACCTTCACAACCTTGAGCAATTGGATCGTATGCAAGATTGAGGAATTGGATCCATCCACATGCAGCAAGGCCACAATGATTGAGCAGAGGTAGCTAACAAATTCAGCATATCTCACTTCGGATTACTCCAGATTTCTGAGGCTTGCACCAGTTGCAGTGCGCGATCCGTCTGACCCTCCTGAACAAACTGTCCTAGAGAGGTAAGCGATTTGCGATTCCCAACTCTTCTCTTCCGTGATTTAGATTTAGATCTAGAGATATGCTAGATCTAGAGATATGCTAGCATATGGTCGCCGATTTATGGTCCGAGAAACATCTAATATGTTGTTTTTTGTTCTATTTATACCAAAATTTTATACGTGTATAACTCTATTTTAATCAAACTACAAACTCATTTACATAGTTAACCGTAATTATTTCAAAAACATTAATTATTTAGTTATTTTTCGACATAGTTTTGACATGTATAGATGAAGGGTACATGTCTTTTGGGCTTTTGGTAAATTGATACCATCCTTTTTGACTAAAGTTTTACATATTTTATCTCAGATTACATTCTTTTTTAGAAAATAATTAGACTGAATCATGTAATTTATATAAATTATGGTGTACATATATTAGAATGTGTGTTTTTACATATATTTATATATTTTGAAATTTCCTAGCATACATATATATATCTTAACGATGGTCTAACAAATATATTCTGAAGAAGTATCGAGTGTATGATTAGGAGTAAACCGCACTGGCGGTCCTGATTCTTTTTCGCACCTTCACTTTAGTCTCTATTCTTTGAAATTGAACATATAGATCCTAATTCTATCGTTAGTTGCTCACGCGAGGTCCTAAACTGGTTTGACCCGCGTTGACCGATGCCACGTCCATGGTGGGACCCGGGAGGTGTACCAGTCACCCTCCATATTTGCAAATAAGCCCTCAAGATGTTGTTCACGTCACCACGCAGACTCGCCGGCTGGAGCACGTCGCCGGCGGAGCAGCATGCTCACGCCTTGGGGACGGCGCCGCCCCAGCTCCACCCGCGCAGCATCCCCTGGTCCAACCGCACATCGCCCGCGGGTTTCCTTGCTTCAACCGCACGTCGTCCCCTGCTCCGGCCAAGTCGTCCTCCTCCAATCCGTTGTCGTGCTGCCGTCCCGGTCCTTCCCAGGCTCTTCCAAATCGCCCAACAGGACCGCCTCCATGTCCTCCCCATGATGGTGCAAGGAATCGAACCAAAGCGCCAAGAATTGGCCGCCCCGCCGACTTCTTCCCCATTTCCGGTCGGACACTGCCCCGTCCAATATCATCCCGCCACGCACGTCCGTGCGCTCCCTCTAGCCTCGTCGGTGCTCGCGATGGAGGCCAACTGGAAGCCTCCCACGCCATCCTCCCCCCCACACCGCGCGACTCTCCTTCTCGCCATCCTCCTGGCCGTCCTCTACGGGGGCTCGTTGTGAGCTTCCTTGCCCTCCGGCGGAGCGGGTGGTGCGGCACGACCAGGTCCAGTCTTCTCGCCGGAGGCACCGTTACCTCACCGGAGTACGGCGGCGAGAGTACCCAGCGGTGGTGGTGGTGGGCCCACCTGCCCTGGTTTTGAAAGAATTACAAAATAGTGAGCTTTTTGGCAAATTTGCTAGTCCAGCCGGTATGTCTCGAGGGCTCCACTGTCGACGTGGTAGTGGTCAAACGCCACATAGACAGGTCAACACTGGCCAGACCGATTTAGGAACTCGATGAATCACTTATAAAAGATTTAGGACCTAGACGTTCGATTTTAAAGAATAGGGACTAAAGTGAAGGGGCGAGAAAAGAATTGGGACCGCCAGTGCGGTTTACTCTATGATTAGGCATAAGTAACTAGAAAATTCAAGCAAGCGCCCTCCAGTTTTGTTCGTCTTTCAACAAAATATATTCAATAACATCTGCATCTTCCGTTAAGCATTTGAACTTTGGTTGACCATTTCCCATACTGTCGTGGATGTTTCGAATGCCCACGCTCTTCAACCAGGCTTTCTTGACTTAATTATGGAGAGAAGGCTTACTTCAAGATTAGTAAGAAATCCCTTCTCAATGACTTTCGAATTCAGCCATTGGAGAGGATGGTCCCTAGCAAGCAATAGAACATGAGAAGACTTCTGGCTCGAAGGCATCAACTACTAAGAGAAGTCCTACCATCGCTGGACCAAAATCGATTACCGCCGGTGCACCAGTGCGCACCGGTGGTAACACACTGGTGGTAATAGCAGACCGCCCGCACACCAGCCTGTTACGTTGGGAGTAACACCATATATCGTTGGCGCACCACTATGGTACGCCAGCGGTATTCATTTTTAGAATTCAAAGAATAAGCCTCGATCTAGATCTAGATCTGGTCATAACCATGGGAGATGCTCCATCAATCCAGATCTAGTCGTAGTTGTGGGCGTCGCGCAGGAGGGAGGGAGAGTAGGTTGTCGCCGGAGGGAGGGAGGGAGGGAGAGGAGGTGGTCGCCTAAGGGAGTAGATCTCCAGAGGGAGGTAGAGGAAGGGCACCGGAGAGAGGGAGAGGAAGGGGCGTCGGAGGTAGTAGCTCGAGGTCTCTAGAGGCATCCATCTCAGAGGTGGTCGCCAAAGGGAGTTGATCGAGTTGGTGGTCAACGGAGGGAGTTAGAGGAAGGACGCCGGAGGGAGGCATAGGATGGTGCGCCGGATGAAGGGATAGGATGGTGCGCCGAAGGAAGGGAGAGAAAGGAGGAGGAGGAGGAGAAGGTGGAGAATTGGACGAGGTGGGGAAAAGATGGTGGAGAAAGGAAAGAGGAGGAGGGAAAAGTGAGAATGAATAGAGGGAGAAGAGCCATGGTATGGTTTTCAGATTAATTAAGGTGAGGTTTTAAGAAAATTGCATTAAAATGAAACCTCAGAAAACTCTATTTTCATTTTTTATTTTGTGGAATATAAAAAGTCGGTAACAGACATAGGCGGTTGAATTGGGATGTAATTTTTTTTTGTAGATGCGTTTTCAAATAAAAGACTTTTCATCCGAAATCGTATGCAAAATTCATAGCCATTATACCGAAGCATGGCGTCATTTTGCAAAATATAGAAATTCAGGTTTCTTATTTTTCCTAACAACTAGGTTACATATGGACATCTCAAAGGATTTTAAAATTTTAAATTTCTATCATTTAATTTTATTTGTTTTCAAAACTGAAAATGCGAACCAAAGGAGGGGAGGGAGATTCTGCCGACACTTATCGTCGGCGCACCAATATAGTGGTAAGTGTAGGCACTGGCTCTGACCTGGCCCGGAGCTGAGCGAGCACCAATATTTGGTGTGTCGATGGTATTTACCTCGGGTATACCACTATATTGGTGCGCTAGTGGCTATACTAGAAAAGGCTTACCCGTATGAACACTACCGGTGGCGCACCAGGAAGATGTGTGCCACCACTAACCCTGTTACCAGTGGTGCACCAGGCCACACATGCGCCATTGCTATATTTTTCTTGGGTCCACCCCCTTCCCAGGATTACCAGTGACGCACGAGGCTATCTCACATAGTGGTGCGCCACTAGTAAGTCTGGGCCTTTTCTGAAAATGGGCAAAGTATACCCCCCCTAGCAATGGCACATCATGGCATGGTGCCCCATGTGGAAATTGATAAAAAAATCAATAGATAAAATCTGTCAAGATTTTCATGTGTTATTCATCTAGTTGTAAGAGAAATTAACAAAAATAAATTTCAAATTTTTTGCAAAATTGCGTCATGTATAGGTAAAACAGGTTTTCTAGGTGCATTCGAACCTCCGATGAAAACATTTTTATATGAAAATTTATCTAGGAATTTTTTTTGATTCCCAAATGTCTAAAAGGGAAATAACTGAGTTATTTCAGCTTTAAGATTTCAGCAAAAAAATTTAAAATAAAAAAGTAGTAGTGGTGCACGAAGCCTTGTGGTGCGCCACTACTAACCTTCCCCGCCTCCAAAATTCAAAATGGTCGGCCACCGCCTACCCCCACTACCATCTTATCCACCTCCATCATCCCTCCTCTTTCCTCCATAGATCATCTCCTCTTCCACCTCCTCCCCTCCTTCCCTCTCCTCCATCCTCTCCTCTCTCCCCCCATCCTCTCCTCCTTCCTCTCCTCCACTCTGGCGTCCCTTCCTCCTCTCCGGCCTCCTCTCCTTGAAGCACTCCATCGTCCGGCCCTCCTCTCCTCCACTCCATCTCTCCTCTCCTCCATCATCTCCTCTCGTCTCCTCCATTCTCCATCCTCTCCTCACCATCCTCCAACCTCTCCCGTGGACCATCTAATTGGGAAACAAAACGAGGAAAAAAATTGTGCTAGATGAACAGGACAAATAATTCGGAAAACAAAAACATGAAATAAAACAAGAAAAAAAATCGTGAAAATATGGTGCTAGATCTAGATCCGGATCCAGATTTCAAAATTTTACTAGTGGCGCACCCTAAAGAGCTAGTAGTGGTGCACCAATCAGGGTTAATATTGGCACACCTAAATTTTAGTAGTGGCACACAAGCTGGTGCGCCACTGCTATTTGGATTACCAATGGCGCACCACATGGTGCGCCATACTAGTGGTGTGATAGTAGTTGCGCAACCAAAAGTGGTGCGCCACTGCTAGGGTTTTTTTCTAGTAGTGTGGTAACCCTAGACCTATAGCCTATTTCCTAGTAGTGACTACGACTAACTCCAGATCATGTGTAGCATAATTAAGCTCGTGAGATCTCAACCGACGATAAGCATAAGCCAGAACCTTGCGGTCTTGCATCAGAACACAACCCAAACCAATGCGGGAAGCATCACAATAAATCTAAAATGGCTTGCTAGTGTCAGGGAGAGTCAGCACAAGAGTGGTGGTGAGGTACTTCTTGAGATCTTGGAAGCTCTTCTCAGAATCCTCAATCAACACAAATTTCTTATCATTCTTCAGAAGCTTGGTCATTGTCTTCGGTATTTTGGAAGAGCCCTCAATGAAGGGGCGGTAACAACAAGCCAACCCAAGAAAACTTCGGACTTTGAAGACAGACTTTGGAGATTTCCATTTCTGAACAGCAAACGCCTTGTTAGGGTAAAAACAACACCCTCATATGAAAGAACATGACTCAAAAATTCCATTGAAGGCTTCTAGAATTCACACTTTGAGAATTTGGCATAGAGGCGATGCTCATAGAGTTTCTCAAGCACCAATGAACGACGAAACCCTTATTTCCTTTATTATTAGGTATAGATATAGATATAGATTAGGGTTCATCTTTGTCTCTGTGAGAATACAACCGTGCTAAAATTTATTCTATAAAATCATATAATGGTAATTAATACATTTTCAAGGAACTTTCTTTTACTCGCATCTACATTTTTCTTACCTCGTTGTTGTTACCCCTATCGTCAATGATTTCTATAACCATGACTCGGGATTTGTGCAGCTCTTCAACAACTTCACATAGGTAAATGCAAGAGCCTCCAAATTTTAATGTTCTCCCAAGATAATTCTCAAGCATGCTTGTAAATATTGTGTTGAATAACAAAAAAAATCGTTGTGACTGTAGAATTTGGCATCTATGAGGGCTCGGTCACTATTCTTCCCGGGAATGAGGAACTCTATTCCCAAAAGGCAGCTTAAGGATGGCTATAACTCATGGGGCGTGCATGGGTAGTGATTTTTCCCCATGGATATCCGGTTGACATGTGGGACCCAAGTGTCAGTGAGACATGAGATTTTACCTAGTCCTAGCTGACCCTCTCTTGAGGCCAAAATCATCAAAGGTCCACTAAGTGTCTAAGTCTAACACGTAACCTTCGATTACCACTTCATTCATGGCCCCCCACGCTCACTCAATCGCACACTGCGAGGAAGGGCTTGGCCGACGGCCCTCCCTTCCACCTCTCCGTCAGTCCGGCTCTGCTCCGCCTAGAAGACACACTGTAATATCCCAGGTTTAGAGGCTATAAAATGAGGTAACACCAAAGTGTGCATTGCATTCATGCATAGAAAATTTGGGGAATTTTCGTGCTTTCAAATAAAACTTACCACAGTAACTGAAGTTTCACTTGACTTGCTGGAACTGAAGTAGATCATCAAGTCAAGCGCTATAAACTTTACTGTGATCTTTGTTAAAACATTGTTTTGGGTAGAGGATTTGATCTATGTGCTAGATCAAATGGGATTAGCTTTACAATAACAACACCTTAAGTAAGGATCAACTACAAGGTCTCATAAAAGATCTCAACATTACAATCCTTACAACAACACATGAATAATTATTCAACCGTAAATTTAAGAACACAATTAATTAAAAAAACTCTACACTTATCTTTTCCATGTCTTTTACTAAATCAATACTTCTACCATAATGCACATGGTATATCTTTTCAACTACAATACTTGAATCCATGTCAAGAAAATGCATATTATTCAATCTTGTTCATTAAAACCTATTCCTATTAAACCTCAGAGAAAGGGAAAGGATCATCTATATATGTTTACACCATCTATTGAGTAGAACTCTAGGTTAATATTCAAATACTATCCAAGTGAGGTAAGTTATTGATGCTAAATACTGTTACAATAAATATAAGTTAAGTACTAAACCCTACTTGACTTAGCCAAAACTTGATGGTAAGTCAGAGCTTAGTTCACTAGTGATTCAAGAGAGGCAATTGTTGTGATCATTACAACTTTGTAATGATCATAAACCCTAGAGAAAACCCTACCTATCCAAGAGAGCTCAAGCTACATATGTATACTCAAGTATATTGACTTATACTTGATCTTGGAGAGAAGAACCATGTTCCATTAATGAATCATTACAAGGCCCATACTTTGATCATTACAAATTGGGAGATGATCATAAACCCTAAGAATCTAAGTGAGTGTGATGAGAGAAGTAATAGAGAAGAGAGAGAAGTGAGGATTAAGTTGATCATGTCCAATGCATGACCATGCTTTGTTGATTTAGATGATAAGACAAACTTGTGAGATAATCAGAGATCATCCAACACATAAAATGATAGATCCTTAACAAATAAACCTAAACCATTTCTCATGCCTAGAGTGGAGGAGTAATGGCATAAACTCAACCCTTGTTGATCCAAACACTTGATATAACCTAGAATTGCCTTGATGCATGAATCCTAACCTAGTGAGGAGGATAACCCTAGCCAATCAAACATGACTAAAGCTTATTCTCATATCCTAATTCTAGTTGTGTATCACTAGGGTGATCACCACTAAAACCCTAAACCACATTTGAATTCCAATCCATGGATTACCTGGGATTATACGTAGAACCCTGCCATGCCTCATGCCTATTTTATACTTCAATTACTGAAGCATCATCAAATCCCTAAACCCTTTCACATGGGATCCACTTCACATAAAATATTGTTCCTAACTTGTGTATCATGGATCACAAGTATCAACCAAGCCGTATATACCTAAAGCCTAATGCCATTTAGTGATTAGTATAAAACCAATATTAAACCCTACATTTCCATCTTAGTGGCCAGAGTTGTTAAAGCCTTACTTCACTCAAGTATTTGATTTGGAAAATCCAGTACCTATGAGCATCAAATGATTTGGTTAGGAGTCTCAAAACAATGTGTTAAGAAAACCATATTAGCAACTTTAAAATAAACATAAACTAAATTCCTAAACCTTTAGAAACAACTCTTCACATAAAATCATAAACTCACCCATTCTCAATACCATTTAATTTAAACTCTAGCCATAATTAAACCATATGGGAACAATCAATATGATTAAGTACTAGCAAAATCCAATATTATGTTCACCATTCCCATGTTATCAAATTCCAAACCACTTAAATAAATTTGGTCCCTAAAATAAGAATAATTGAGATAAATACTTGAACCCTATCTATTTTAAATTCTGAATGACCTCACAAAATATCAATCTAATCATGAATCAAATATTTATTTATTTAAACAGCAACACTATGCAGTATGCAATAGTATCAAGTTATGTTGAAATTCAAATATTTTAGAACCTGCAAAAGAGAAAATGGAGAAAGAGAGGGAAGCTTACCTGGCTTACTAGACCGTCGCAGCCCACGAAACCTACCCAGTAGAAGCCCAGAACCAGCCCAGCCCTGTTGGAGATATGCCCAAGAGGCAATAATAAATTAGTTATTGTTATATCTTAGTGTTCATGATAAATGTTTACATCCATGCTATAATTGTATTAACGAAACATTGATACATGTGTGTTATGTAAACAACAAGGAGTCCCTAGTAAGCCTCTTGTATAACTAGCTTGTTGATTAATGGATGATCATGGTTTCGTGATCATGAACATTGGATGTTATTAATAACAAGGTTATGTCATTAGGTGAATGATATAATGGACACACACCCAAATGAGCGTAGCATAAGATCAAGTCATTAACTTCAATTTGCTATAAGCTTTCGATACATAGTTGCCTAAGTCCTTCGACCATGAGATCATGTAAATCACTTACACCGGAAGGGTACTTTGATTACATCAAACGCCATTGCGTAAATGGGTGGTTATAAAGATGGGATTAAGTATTTGGAAAGTGTGAGTTGAGGCATATGGATCAATAGTGGGATTTGTCCATCCCGATGACGGATAGATATACTGGGGCCTCTCGGTGGAATGTCATCTGATTAGCTTGCAAGCATATGAAAGGTTCATAAGAGATCACATACCACGGTACGAGTAAAGAGTACTTGTCGGTAACGAGGTTGAACAAGGTATGGAGATACCGATGATCGAACCTCGGACAAGTAAAGTATCGCGAGACAAAGGGAATCGGCATCGTATGTAAATGGTTCAATCGATCACTAAGTCATCATTGAATATGTGGGAGCCATTATGGATCTCCAGATCCCGCTATTGGTTATTGCTCGGAGAGGAGTCTCGACCATGTTGCATAGTTCGCGAAAGGGTGACGCGCTTAAGGTTCAATGTCGCATAAGTAGATATGGAATATGGTATGGAGACGAAGTTTGTTAGGAGTCTCGGATGGGATCCAGGACATCACGAGGAGGTCCGGAATGGTCCGGAGAATAAGATTCATATAAGGAAGTTGATTTCTAGGTTTCGGAAAAGTTCGGGATTTTCGGTGGAAGACCGGGAAGGTTCTAGAAGGTTCCGGGGGTACACCATGGGGCCCACGACCTAGGGGTCCAACATGGGCCGAGGGTGCATCGTAGCCCTAATGGGCCAGGGCACAAGCCCTCAAGGCCCAGCCGGCCAACCCTAGGGTTTTCCCCAAAACCCTAGGGGGATCACCCCCTTGGCCGCCCCTAGATGGGTTTGGGGCATTGGGGGGCACCCAAACCAACCTCCCCCTATATAAAGAGGGGAGGGGGCAGGGGGACGTTCACCCCTTCCAGAGCAAGTTCTGCCGCCCCCTCTCTCCAGAGTTGTTGGCTTGGCGAAGCCTGCGGCTTTCTCCTCCACCACCACCACCACGCCGTCGTCTGGGATTCCGAGGAGATCTACCACACCTCCGCTGCCCGCTGGAACGGGAGAGGAAGGGCTTCACACCGTACGCGGCCGAGTATGGAAGTCTGCGGATTGCGACCGGGACGATCGTCTACATCAACAACGAGATCTGATCTCGTAGGCTTTGAAAATCTTCAAGGGTTAGTATCTTATCAATCTCGTTGCTCCGATCTTGTAGATTAGATCTTGGGTGTTCCATAGATTAGATCTTGGATTTATTCGTCTTGCGGTAGGAAAAATTTTGTTTTGTATGCTATGAACCCCATCAGTGGTATCAGAGCCATGTCTATGCATAGATCTGTTGCACGAGTAGAACACAATGTTTTGTGGGCGTTGATGCTTTTGTTGTTTTAGTTTGTGTACTTTGCATCTTGCGGGATGGTGGGATGAAGCGGCCCGGGCTAACTTTACATGACCGCGTCTCATGAGACTTGCTCCACGCTTGACATGCAACTTGTATTGCATAAGTGGCTTTGCGGGTGTTTGTTTCTCCCACCATAGTGAAGATTCCAATTTGCACTTTCTATTGTCAACACTAGTATCACCATTGTGGTTCATGTTCGTAGGTAGATTGGACCTTACTCGAAAACCCTAAACCACGTAAAATATGCAAACCAAATTAGAGGCGTCTAACTTATTTTTGCAGGGTTTGGAGATGTGATATGGCCATGATGTGATGATGATTATATTTGATGTATGAGATGTTCATTGTTGTATTATGGCAACCGGAGCCTAATGGTTGTCTTTAATTTTTGTTAAAGACCTGCGTGTCTATTCATCATGTAATAGCTTTATTTCAAGTAGTTGTCATAGTAGCTATAAGTGATGGACAACCATGAAGCGGCGCCACGGACCTTGGTGCAATGCTGGTGATGATGGAGATCATGATCATGTGCTTTGGAGATGGAGATCAAAAGCACAAGAAGAAAGGCCATATCATATCACATATTATGAATTGCATGTGATGTTAATCCTTTATGCATCTTATCTTGCTTAGATCGCGACGGTAGCATTATAAGATGATCCCTCTCACTAAATATCAAAATAATAAAGTGTTCATCCTTAGTATGCACCCTTGCTAAGACTTGTCGTTTCGAAGCATCTCGTGATGATCGGGTGTGATAGACTCTACATGTGCATACAACGGGTGCAAGCCAGATTTGCACACGCGGATACTAAGGTTGCCTTGACGAGCCTAGCATGTACAGACATGGTCTCGGAACACGGGATACCGAAAGGTAGAGCATGAGTCATATGAATGATATGATGAACACTTTGAGTGTTCGCCTTTGAAGCTACATCTTTTCTCGTGATGATTGAACTTGGTGTAGTGGATTTGGTTCGTGTAATCACTAAGACAATGTGTGGGATGTTGTTTTGAGTGGGATTTCACCTAGTTAATTGAAGAATTAAAAATGAACTCAAATTATCATGAACATAGTCTGAATAGTATTTTGAATTAAATTTGTAGGATTGGCACCCGTTTTCTACCATGCACTAGTCTTGTAATTGAGATGAAAATACTGTTAAGTCTGACAAGTAACTTTACGGACTGGTACCGTATTGTTAAAGAATCAAGATATGATTAAGTCCTAATGCAAACTTTTAGTAAACCTCACATTGATGATTCAAAGAGCAAATGGTTTCAATTAGTACCTTAAATCATCTTGTCTCCGTGAAACTTGAAGTTCAAATCCGTTTGAAAAGTGAGGAGCTGAAAATTTTGTTTTCAGAAATAAGCAAGGTATGAGATATATATGATATCTAAGACCTTATTGCAAGATAATTGAATATAATCTAGTGAGACTACATAAACTCATAAGTTTTATGGGAACGTACGAAGGTTGAAAACGCCGGGCGTCTTAATCCTCCAACTAGTTGGGCACTAACGATATTCGCATATCCATGAAGTGATCTTCCTTAGTATGCACCGTTGCTAAGACTCGTCGTTTCGAAGCATCTCGTGATGATCGGGTGTTATAGATTCTACGTGTGCATACAACGGGTGCAAGCCAGATTTGCACATGCGAATACTAAGGTTAAAACTTTACGAGCCTAGCATGTACAGACATGGTCTCGGAAAGTCGTCATGATTTGATGGATAAAAATTATGAGTGAAATTGTTCATCACATTAAAAGGTCACTAATAGTGAAATCTGGAACACTTGTCATGTGATGATCAACTTCAAAGTAAGAACCTCAAGGTTATTGGTATTTGACCAATGGACCTAGAAGTTGTTGAAGGTGAAGTGTTTTTTGAGAATGAAGAAAACTAAAGAGAAACTACAAAAGATATTTTGGCAGAAAGAAAGAAAAGACTAGAAAGTCTAGCTCGGTGTATATAGATGATATACATGTTATGAATGTATTCCTTGTTTTGGTCACATAATGAAATTCTTGGATATTAGTACCATATTGGTTGGTATGAGGTGTCATACAAAACAACGCAATACAAGAATACAATGGCCTAAGTGACTGAAAAGGAATATGACAGGAATGCACGTCTGGAACAAAAATAAAGTGTTATCATGTTCGTCGTTGGCATTCTGTCTAGCCATTTAGATTTATAATAAAGAACTTTATAAATGTTGTTTTGTTCTGGTTAAATGAAAATAATGAGTTGTTCAAATTGTAACAGCATTCCATGTACGATGGATAAGTTATTATAAATCTTTATGGTGAAGCACACATACATAACGCTAAAATGCCATAAGGCAAATGATGTGAATTCCACTCATTAGTGGAACCGCCATTTAGGTCATGTTAGAAAGGAACGCATGAAGGAACTCCATTTAAATGGATTTTTGGAGTCATATGATTTTTGAATCATTTGGCGCTTGCAAATCTCTTCTAAAGAGAATGACTTAAATACCGTTTATAGGCCAAGAGTTGAACGGGCAACTAACTTAGTGGAAACATACATGATGATGTATGTGGTTCATTGGGCATAGTTGTGTGCGGGAGATTCTTCTACTTCATGAAAACTTCCAACAATGAATTGAGTATATATATATGTGGATATATTCGATAAGGAAGAAGTTTGAAACATTTGAATGGATTCAAATAAATTTCAGCATGAAGTGGAAATCATCGTAATAGAAAAGTCAAATATCTATGATTGGATCATGGTGGAAATATTTGAATTACGAGTTTTAGCGAACATCTAAGAGAGTTATGAAATTGTTCTACAACCTCACGTTTCTTGAAGTATCATAGTGATGATGGAGTATCCGAGAGACGTATCCAAACCTGTTGGATTAATGATGAGATAAAATAAAATAACGCCATTATATTTTTGTGGATTATGCTTTAGAGACTACCGCTTTTACACTGAATAGAGCATCATCATGATCCATTGAAATGACACCATACGAGTTATGGCATGGGTATAAACCCTAAATAGTCTTTTCTTAAATTTTGGTATGCATAGCATAAGTAAATGAGTTTACAACCAAAATCGGATAAATTTCTTTGTTGATTATCCCATAAAATTGATTGGGAATTCTTACCACTATAAAGTCAAAGACAAAAGTATTTGTCGATGTTTCTTACTTATTTCAAAGAAATTGTTTCTAGCGAAGTATTTGAGTGGGAGGACAATGGAACTTGAAAAGGTTTATAAACCTGAGCATGATGATCAGAGTAGCGCACATCGGAAATGGTTTCGGAAGCAGCTACGAAGATCATGGCTCCCATGTCTACAAAGTGTTATAGTCATGGAGATCAAAGTACTTATTGAATCTTGTAGATGTGGTTTATTTTGTGATCAAATAAATGATTTGTGGACAAAGGATTGTTTTTGAACAATGATAAACCAACTACATACAAAGAAGTTATGATGGGCCCTGACTCCGTTAAAATGGCTATGCGCCATGAAATCCAAGATAGGTGAATACTTTTTGAAAGTAAATGGATCTATAAAATAGATGGACTTGGATGGAATATCCTTAAAGAAGCTTGACTTATCGAAAAGTTGTTTACGACAAAGTTCAAAGAGTTGACTACGATAAGATTAGATCTTCCGTGGCAATGCTTATAGTCTATGTGGATTATTCTAGTAATCTCTACATATTTATTTTATGAGATATGATAGTAGGATGGCAGAAATACATTCCTTACCAGAAGTGTGTATGAAGGATGTATACTAGATACAACCAAGAGTTTTGCTGGTCCGTGGAATACTAGATAACTATACAAACTTTAATTGGATGAAGTGAGTATCGCGGAGTTGGAATCTTCACCGGATGAAATAATCAAAGAGTATTGATTTCATCAG
Organism: Lolium multiflorum; assembly: GCA_030979885.1. Lineage (NCBI taxonomy): Eukaryota > Viridiplantae > Streptophyta > Magnoliopsida > Poales > Poaceae > Lolium > Lolium multiflorum. The sequence continues at coordinate 136,941,555 of CM061747.1, read as the reverse complement.
AAACGATGAAGATGCTTGCATTTGCAAGAAATTAAGTGGGAGCGCTGAGACATATTTATAATACTTTATGTAGATGACATATCGTTGATTAAAAATAATGTAATGATGTACTTGATGTGATTAAAAGGTTTCATCGAGAATGATTTCAATGAAAGGATATGGACTGAAACATATTTAGTGTCAAGATCTATGAAGATAGATTGAAACACATAATAAGTTTAAGTCAAAGTACATAGAATGAATATTGAAGTAGTTCAATATAAAAATATTAAGAAGGTGTTCTTTTCATGTGAAGGTTTAACAAGACTTGAGTAGTTTAGAAGAACCAAGGATATATATAGTTTTATATGGGTAATGACAAACAAATCGCTGTAAAGTGTTGCACCGATATTAGTTTGGTCACATATAAAAGTAAAATTTCAATCTCAATTAGGCTAAGTGTCATTTAAAAGGTAGCACAATGAGCTAGAATATGTCTATGCTAGATTTAGATGAGTTCTAAATATTGTGACGGATTCTACAAACGAAGGCATAGTATGTCATTGTTTTGACAATGACTGAGGATGTTAAGTCGAGGAGTTCTTTGAGAACTTGGTGTAGTTCCGATAGTGTCGAACTTTGAAGCTATATTGTGTGTGACAATATTAGTGACTTATGTCAGACCGCGAAGGTTCCACCAGAGGACTAAGCATATACAATTAATGCCGACTCATTTGGAAAATGAGTTGAGACAAATGAATTGCAAAATACATACGTTTCTGCAGATCCGTTGACTTAAACCTCTCCCGTGAGCAAAACATGATAAGCACCGGAAGGCCAAGGTGTTATATCTTTACAAATGTAAACAAGATTATTGACTCTAGTGCAAGTGGGAGACTTGGAGATATGCCCAAGAGGAAATAATAAATTAGTTATTGTTATATCTTAGTGTCCATGATAAATGTTTACATCAATGCTATAATTGTATTAACCGAAATATTGATACATGTGTGTTATGTAAACAACAAGGAGTCCCTAGTAAGCCTCTTGTATAACTAGCTTGTTGATTAATGGATGATCATGGTTTCGTGATCATGAACATTGGATGTTATTAATAACAAGGTTATGTCATTAGGTGAATGATATAATGGACACACACCCAAATGAGCGTAGCATAAGATCAAGTCATTAAGTTCAATTTGCTATAAGCTTTCGATACATAGTTGCCTAAGTCCTTCGACCATGAGTGAAAGGACACAGATGTCGCCTAGAGGGGGGGTGAATAGGCGATTTAAAACTTTTACGAGATGGGCTTAACAAATGCGGAATTAAACTAGCGTTTACTTTGTCAAGCCCAAAGCCTATATACTATGGTTCACCTATGTGCACCAACAACTTATTCTAAGCAATGGTTCACCTATGAGCACCAACAACTTATGCTAAGCAATACAAGCAAGTATGTGATAGCAAGATATATATAACTTCAAGCACGATGGCTATCACAAGGTAAAGTGCATAAGTAAAGAGCTCGGGTATAGAGATAACCGAGGCACGCGGGAGACGATGATTTATCCCGGAGTTCACACTCTTGCGAGTGCTAATCTCCGGTGGAGAGGTGCGGTGGCTTAGTGCTCCCGAACGCCACAAGAGGCTCACCTTGTGTCACATCCCAAAAATTTGGAATGTGAAAATAAAATAAAGCGAGTGTTTGTTTGTTTGTCATAGTTGAAATTTAACAAGAAATTAAAACTTTTGTGTTTATTAAAAAGTAATTTTCAAAAATGGAGTTTTCATAAACATTGGTTTCCAAAATATTTGACCCTATTTGTTCGGAGGTTTTGAAAATTTTAAAATCATTTTTTTGAGAATATATTTTAAATCTGAAAATGGCACTAATAGCCACTTGGCATGGTTTTACAAAGTTTGTTTTTGGTTTTAAAAGTGGTTCCATATTAAAGTCCTTTTCAAGAGGATTCCACACATATTTTATTTGCTATTTTCTGACTATTTTTGGTACTCCAAAAGAACTCTGAAAGAAAAGGGGGAAAAGGGTGCGCTGGCCGAACGGCCCAGCTCGACACCACGGCCCAACCCCGCACCCGCGCCCCGCCCGCAGCCCACCCCGCGCCCCACAGCCCACGCAGCCACGCGCGACCCGCACTCGACTCCCGCGCACGCGCGCAGCTCGCGCCCACGCCGGCACCGCCCCCAGCTAACGCCTACGCTCGCAAGTAAGAGCATCTCCAGCCGCGTCCCCCAAAGCGTCCCCCAAAGCGATTTGGGGCGCGCCGGACAAAAAAAGCGTTCCAGCCGCGTCCCCAAAGCCCTTTTTGTCCGGCGCGCGGCCGATCGTGTCCGGCGCCCCGAGCCCGTCCCCGTCCCACGGGGACGCACCGGGACGCGGACACAAGCGAGGTGGGCTCCCACATGTCGGCGACTATTTGCATAAACCGTTGGTTCGCGCCTCTTTTCTCGTCGCTCCTTCCTTCCCGCGCCTCCCACCCCACCGTCGCTGGATTTCCCGGCCGTTTGGGCGTCGATCTGTGCTGCGAGTCGCACCGTTGTCGCGGCTAGGGCTCCCGCCGGTCGTGCCGCCCCGCCGCGCTAGCGCGGCGCCGTCAAATCCGCCCCCACCTCCGCACGAAGGTGCTCGACGACTTGCCGGTAGGCGCGATTGGTCGCTGTTTGTTGCGTCGTCTGCCTCGGCGCAATTTTAACCATTGATTTTGCTTTAGCCATGGACGCGACGATGAGATGGTTGCCCTGCTGCTGGAGGACGAGCAAGCGTTCGACGACGACCTGCGGGAGCATTTGCTGATCATCGCGTCCCTCCAGGACATGCTTGACGCCGAAGGAGAAGAGGAAGAGCCGCGCCGTGGAGGATCAAGGCCGGGAAGGAAGTCGAAGCCCCGGCAGAGGATGGAGGGCATGCCATGCTGCACAACGACTACTTCGCCGACGGGGCAACACAAGCCGACAATTTTCGGCCGGTATGATGAGCAAGGGCCTGTTCATGAATATCCTCCACGGCGTTCGAGAGTTCGACCCCTACTTCAAGCTCAAGGCCGACGCTGTAGCGTTCTCGGGTTCTCATCCAGTGCACCGCCACCATGAGGATGCTTGCATACGGAGCACCTGCCGATACACAGGACGACTACCTTCGCATGAGTGAGTCTACTGCCATTGAGTGCATGTACAAGTTTTGCCGAGCTGTGGTGGGAAAGTTTGGCAAATACTACTTGAGAGGGCCAACTGAGGAAGAGACTGCAAGGATCATGGCACAAAATGCTGCAGAGGATTTCTGGAATGCTTGGAAGCATCGATTGCATGCACTGGGCATGGAAGAACTGCCCGTTTGCTTGGCAAGGTATATACAAAGGAAGTCATGGATATTGCATGTGGTGCTTGGCCAGATTATGACTGTGGATTTGGCCTTTCTTTGGCATGGCGGGATCACACAATGACATCAACGTGTTGCAGCGGTCTCCGGTGTTCAGCAGACTAGTAGAAGGGCATGCTCCACCATGCAACTATGAGATCAATGGCCACCAATATACCAAAGGCTATTATCTAGCCGATGGTATATATCCAAAATGGGCCACTTTTGTCAAAACAATCTCGAATCCATCAGGTCTGAAGAATTCTCACTTTGCTACACGACAGGAGGCTTGCAGGAAGGATGTCGAGCGGGCATTTGGTGTGCTTCAAGCACAATTTGCCATTGTCCGGTACCCTGCTCTAAGCTGGTCTCACGACCAAATGTGGGAGGTGATGCAGGCTTGTGTGATCATGCACAACATGATCATCGAGGATGACCGCAAGAATCATGTTAGGTCACATGTTGGTCCCTATGAGTGTCAAGGCCCTCTCGCGGAGGTTGATCATGAGTTGCCTGAGATTTTGCTGATTTTCTCGCCATGCACGCAGATCCGTGACAGCAATGTGCATGAGCAACTTCAAACTGATCTCGTTGAGCATTTGTGGAGGATCAAAGGAAATACCGTGGCACCTTGATGTATCATCTAGCCCTTTTTATTATATTTGATTACTTGTTTTATTGTTTGTTGTAATTTAATTTGAAAACAATCCTCGAAAACATTTTTTTCATATGCTACATTTGATATAAATGGTTTATGTGTTAAAAATACTATTTTAAATGTTTGGGGGCGGCGTTTGGGGGACGCGGCTGGGACGACGTCAAACGCGGCACGAACAAAACACGTCCCCTAAACGCTCAATCCGGCGCGGTTTGGGGGACGCTTTGGGGGACGCGGCTGGAGATGCTCTAATACTCGCGCGATTACCGCCCGCGCGTTACGCCCGCGTTGTTCATCCTCTGAACCTGGACAGCCATGCCTCTATTTATACCCTGCCTGGAGCCCCCAAGCCGCACACCACACAGCGCAGCTACGCTTCCTCTCTGCTTACACGCCGCGCTGCTGCCCTCTTTCCCTCTGCTCGCGCGCAAGCACACAGCACGACGCCGCAGCGCTATCGATCGTTTCAACGTTCTGCCGCGGTAATCCCTTCTTCCACTCACGTTTTAGTCTGATCCGTAGTGCTAAGAGCATCTCCAGTCGCGTCCCCCAAACGGCGTTTGGGGGACGGCGGACAAGAAATGGGGAAAATCGCGTCCCGCGTCCCCCAAAGCTAAATAGCGCCTCATTTTGTGTCGGCGCCCGGTAGAGACTCTATGTATGGAGTCTCTACCGGGGACGCCGGACACAAAATACATTTATCTGGCAGCCCCCACGCTAGTCTCTTTCCTCTTTTCTCTCACCTCTTTTCCCACATGGGGTGGCCCCTCTATTAAAATGCATGTCCGGACGCTGTTTGAGGGACTGGAAAGCCTCTTTTTTGATTTTTTATCTCTTTTTGTCCGGCGGGTCCCAAACGTCAAATCATTTGTGCGAGACGAAATTGGGAGATGCTCTAAGTTCAGAGCAGAGTAGATGTATGGTGACCCATTTTAGAACGTTAGGTCTGAATCCAGTGTACTGGCCGGGTAGCTGGACATCCGATCGATCCGATCGAATTTGTAGTTTGATCTAGCTCATGAGTAACTTTGAAATTCCGTAACTTTAACTCTAGATCTCCATTTTGAATACTGGTTCTTGCGTTAAGTTTATAAAATTATTCTCTACAAGTTTCGTGTAGAAATTTTCGCCATCCGAGAAACTTTTTCTGGCAACTTTTCGTACAACATTAAATTTTAACTAATCTTGCAAAAATTATAGAAAAACTATTACAAGCCCAAAAATTAGAAATGATATACCCCTGAACTCATAAAAATGTGCAGAACACAAATATGATTTTAAATCTGACTTTAGAGTAATGTTCAAATATTCAAATTTGAATATGTGAATTTGAGTATTTGACAGAACTCAAATTCTATAAACCAAAATCAAGTGATTCTTTTTGCAGTGGATCACATTGATGCCCTCTGTCTACTTGCACAAACACCAAAAATAGTTCAACCCTTTTGCGACCATTCAAATTCAAACATGAGGATTTGAGTATTTTCATTGTAGATGCATTTCCTTAATTTCAATTCTGCAAAAGTGAAGCTTATAGTCAAACCCATGTATCAATATCACTTAGACACATTCATCATGTTCCATGAACACATCTCTCCACAACATATTATCTTAGTCCATATTATTCGGATTTCAAATGAGTTATTTGAGTACTTTAATATATCATTAGTTCATACCCATTGCTACATGTGATCTTGTGCTACTTTGATAAGTGTTGTCACACTATGTCAAATGCATTTGAGACTTGTGTGATTCTATTCACATGAGTCATTCGACATATTAGTATATCATATCAATCCTTCCAATTAATCATTCCGGTGTAGCAAACAACCCTTGATCATATGCCCTCGTTAATCTTTTCCTCATAAGCATTTGACTTGGATAATATTTTTCTTTCTAAGTACATGACCCTTCCAATCTATCAAACCATACCTTGCGAGCCAAATCTCATGCCACACCTTCGTACCATAGAGCGTTTTCCAAATTTTTTTGCCTTCATTGTATTATGTTATTATGAATTGTGTGTTTATGTTGTGCCATCTTTTATCTTATAGTTCGTACGGAGAGCTGTGTGTTTTGATTGAGATAAGTGAACCCTCTTCGACTACCAAAAAGGCAAGTGACACACCCTCACAAATATCCCAGAATTTTATCTTTGCACCGTAGAGATTTTTGTAGTATGTCTAGGGTACATGCTTTGTTTTTATAATCCCAGTAGATAGCTACTTCCACCTGACTATGTTTTGTCACCATTGAATTTAGTTGATGCTTAGCTATGCTATGAAAATGTTTTAGTAGCGGTTATGGAAAAACAACTAAATTCAATGAACTACCTGGGTGGAAAGTGGCTTGGATTGGATTATGTTGAGTGGTTACACCGGAGTCATATCTATGGCGGTCGTGTGTATTGCACTTGTGGACGGCCACCCAGGAACAAAGAGATAATAGACAACCTTGCTCATTAGCTTACCGTACAACCACATGCTATATGGGCTCTGGCTTGACGGAGTATGTTGTGTGAACCTGGGCCCTACGCGACATGATGATGTAGGGGAATGTAGGTTGGAGCGGGTCCGTAGAGAAAGGTCTGGGTGATCACTTCGGAAAAGTCTCGTCCTAGTCAACATCTGTCCATTTGAGCAAAATGTGCATCATGGAAGAAGAGCAGACTAGGTCATGTGGGTAAATTTGTACAACCTCTGCAGAGTGTTAAATCTAAGTACTTAGCCATGTCCCTGGTTACGGACAATTTGAGTGAACTGACAAGGCACATGTTCGAAAGTCTCCTCATCCCAACTTCTTAAATAAAACTTGATGGGTGAACAGGGAAATGACAATTGGTGTAAGTGACTATCGGCTAGTAGGTCCCGTGCCATGTCTATGGTCTGAGTCTACAGGGGTAGTTCACCCAAACCAAGTTGATCATGGGTAGGAGGATTCACCGGGGCTTTACCGGTGGTTTCCAGGTTCATTGATTTCTATCAATGGTACCGCTTAATTAGTATGAAGAAAAGATTTTGTCAAATGATAGGAGAAAACTGGCTTTATGCAAATATGCCTGAGCTCTACCATCCAAATGTACACTTAAGTGTTAGGTTGCCATTTGAGTCCACTATAGTGTCATCTTGCCAATACAATTCAAATGTATTGACCATTCGTGGCTGTAACTTTTCATGTTGCGGATGTTTTGAAAGACGAGTGAGTTATGATGGTTAGGGTTACGGGTCTATCCTCAACATGCTCGCTTGTGGCACATGAAGACGAAGGACTCCATGTTGTCTATGTTTATTCGTTGTGAAACTCTGATGATATGCTAGCAATGTGCTATAAAATTTGTAAATCTTTATGTAAATTCTGGATCATACGATGTAATAAAGACCTTTGTTTCTTGATATTACATCATGTACTGTGTGTGCTAGCGATTGATTCAGGGACTAGCACAGATACGCACAGAGATTGGCACCTTAAAAGGTGAGGTCGCTACAGATGGTATCAGAGCATTGTGTTGACCGTAGGTTCGTGACCCTAGGTTTGGATTAGAAATAGGAAGACCCTATGAAACACAAATCCAACTAACTTGTCTTAATTAACCAAATGTTTCCTCTTCAAAGTTTTCTCATATTCTAACCCCCAATCATTCTGAAACATTTCCCTTCTTTTCTTAGATGACCAGCCCCATTGAATCCCTCAAGAAAGGACCGGTGATGACCATGACCCTGAAATGTGACACTGAGTTTCCAAAGGCATTAAAGAATATCATGGAGAGCATGGGACTCAAAGGAGAAGCAGTGTACAAGGGATTTCCTGTCATGGATGATGGGCAAGAGTATTGGTGGGTACAACTTCACCTATACAAGGACGAAGAAGACGACCACAAGAAGATGGAACATTGGATGTTCACCAACCCTGAACTCCACACGTCCTTCTTCGATTCCGCAAGATGTGTTGCCTGGGCAGCTATCAATGAACTTGGAGAAAGACTCAAGTATAGGCTGCACAACACCCAGAAGGACCTCAAGGAAGAAAAGGAGGAGACTACTAATCTGAATACTACCATAAGTCAGCTCCGAAGCGACATGGTAGACATCTCCCTTAAACTTTGTGTCTATGAGGAGCTCAATAAAGCCAAGGACGGTCAGATTGCAACCCTGAGGAAACAAATGTTGCAGAATAGTGGATCTACCTGAAGTGAACCAAGAAGCCTTAGTTTGACCTCCATTTAAAGACTATGTAATGATGGGATTGTGATACTATTATGATTATACCGACTTGTGGTATGAACATACTATTTTGTTTCTGTTTGAACCATGTTTCTTGATGCTTGTTAGATGATTGTTGTTTGCCGAATTATGTGATATGTGGTGTTTTTGTAGGAATTTTTCTTTAAAATCTTTCTATCTATTCTCATCTATACCCAACCCAGAAAATGTTTTCTCGGCAACTCGCCATGAACACAAGAGTAGAGAAACCAACCTTGATGTTTCCTATGAAGATGAAGAAGCGTAGATTGAGAGATACGCAAAACCCTAGCTAGGGATCGATAGGAATGTTTTCAAAACAATTCAATAATGGGGATTGGAACATTGATTCAATTCTCCATGGAACTTTTATCAAATGGTGAGGTTGACCAAGTGTTAGAATACGAGATTCAATAATCAAATACGGAGTAATGATCTGGGTGCAAGATGGATTGATCACCATTCCTACTACTCTTATTATTCGCTTTCGTAATATTGACCTTGCGAATCTAGAGAGACATACCTACCAAAGAGATGTCGGCGAATAAGCCAAAACCCTAGGGTGGATAAATATTATACCCTAATAATAGGTAAGTGTTGCCAAGCGTAGGACTACGGTGAGTTTGAAGATCCAACCACTAGTTGAAGAGTAGGGGAAGATTTTCGAAGGCTCCAACAAGCAATGGATGATGGCTGTCATGAAGTCCCATCATCTTGGTCTCATGATAAGCCCAGAGAGTGACCCTTTTCTATCAAAAGTAGTTCAACAGCCAGCCCATATGGTTTAGAAACCCAGCGATGAGGAAAAGCCGACTCAAGCCATCTTGAAGAGATATGATGTTAACAACCCCTATTGGAGGTCAAAAGTCATAGATATTTCAAGAGACGACCCAATGCCAAGTCATACCTAGGATGAACTCACCATAAACCCAATACCTAGTCTAGCCACTAAAGTTTCTTTTAAGGGTGGTAGCCCACCTCGACATGCCAAACCTATTTTCTTTCTAGCCTCTTCAAATCTCGGGGACGAGATTTCTTTTAAGGGTGGTAGTCTGTCACATCCCAAAAATTTGGAATGTGAAAATAAAATAAAGCGAGTGTTTGTTTGTTTGTCATAGTTGAAATTTAACAAGAAATTAAAACTTTTGTGTTTATTAAAAAGTAATTTTCAAAAATGGAGTTTTCATAAACATTGGTTTCCAAAATATTTGACCCTATTTGTTCGGAGGTTTTGAAAATTTTAAAATCATTTTTTTGAGAATATATTTTAAATCTGAAAATGGCACTAATAGCCACTTGGCATGGTTTTACAAAGTTTGTTTTTGGTTTTAAAAGTGGTTCCATATTAAAGTCCTTTTCAAGAGGATTCCACACATATTTTATTTGCTATTTTCTGACTATTTTTGGTACTCTAAAAGAACTCTGAAAGAAAAGGGGGAAAAGGGTGCGCTGGCCGAACGGCCCAGCTCGACACCACGGCCCAACCCCGCACCCGCGCCCCGCCCGCAGCCCACCCCGCGCCCCAGCAGCCCACGCAGCCACGCGCGACCCGCACTCGACTCCCGCGCACGCGCGCAGCTCGCGCCCACGCCGCCCCCAGCTAACGCCTACGCTCGCAAGTAATACTCGCGCGAGCCGCGCGTTACGCCCGCGTTGTTCATCCTCTGAACCTGGACAGCCATGCCTCTATTTATACCCTGCCTGGAGCCCCCAAGCCGCACACCACACGCGCAGCTACGCTTCTCTGCTTACACGCCGCGCTGCTGCCCTCTTTCCCTCGCTCGCAAGCACACAGCACGACACGCTATCGATCGTTTCAACGTTACGCCGCGGTAATCCCTTCTTCCACTCACGTTTTAGTCTGATCCGTAGTGCTAAGAGCATCTCCGTCGCGTCCCCCAAACGGCGTTTGGGACGGCGGACAAAATGGGGAAAATCGCGTCCCATCGCGTCCCCCAAAGCTAAATAGCGCCTCATTTTGTGTCCGGCGTCCCGGTGAGACTCTATGTATGGGTCTCTACCGGGACGCAGACGCTGCATGCGCAGCTATTCGTCTCTTTCTCCACGCTCTTTTACATGGGGTGGTCCCCTCTATTAAAATGCATGTATCGGACGTTTGAGGGAGCGGCTGGAAAGCTTCAGATTTTTTCTCTTTTGTGGTAAGCGTCCCCAAATCATTTGTGCCGGACGCTTTTTGAGGAACGCGACTGGAGATGCTAAGTTCAGAGCAGAGTAGATGTATGGTGACCCATTTTAGAACGTTAGATCTGAATCCAAGTGTGCTGAGTTAGCTGGACAACCGATCGATCCGATCGAATTCGTAGTTTGATCTAGCTCATGAGCAACTTTGAAATTCCGTAACTTTGAATCTAGATCTCCATTTAAAATACTGGTTCTTGCGTTAAGTTTATAAAATTATTCTCTACAAGTTTCGTGTAGAAATTTTCGCCATCCGAGAAACTTTTTCTGGCAACTTTTCGTACAACATTAAATTTTAACTAATCTTGCAAAAATTATAGAAAAACTATTACAAGCCCAAAAATTAGAAATGATATACCCCTGAACTCATAAAAATGTGCAGAACACAAATATGATTTTAAATCTGACTTTAGAGTAATGTTCAAATATTCAAATTTGAATATGTGAATTTGAGTATTTGACAGAACTCAAATTCTATAAACCAAAATCAAGTGATTCTTTTTGCAGTGGATCACATTGATGCCCTCTGTCTACTTGCACAAACACCAAAAATAGTTCAACCCTTTTGCGACTATTCAAATTCAAACATGAGGATTTGAGTATTTTCATTATAGATGCATTTCCTTAATTTCAATTCTGCAAAAGTGAAGCTTATAGTCAAACCCATGTATCAATATCACTTAGACACATTCATCATGTTCCATGAACACATCTCTCCACAACATATTATCTTAGTCCATATTATTCGGATTTCAAATGAGTTATTTGAGTACTTTAATATATCATTAGTTCATACCCATTGCTACATGTGATCTTGTGCTACTTTGATAAGTGTTGTCACACTATGTCAAATGCATTTGAGACTTGTGTGATTCTATTCACATGAGTCATTCGACATATTAGTATATCATATCAATCCTTCCAATTAATCATTCCGGTGTAGCAAACAACCCTTGATCATATGCCCTCGTTAATCTTTTCCTCATAAGCATTTGACTTGGATAATATTTTTCTTTCTAAGTACATGACCCTTCCAATCTATCAAACCATACCTTGCGAGCCAAATCTCATGCCACACCTTCGTACCATAGAGCGTTTTCCAAATTTTTTTGCCTTCATTGTATTATGTTATTATGAATTGTGTGTTTATGTTGTGCCATCTTTTATCTTATAGTTCGTACGGAGAGCTGTGTGTTTTGATTGAGATAAGTGAACTCTCTTCGACTACCAAAAAGGCAAGTGACACACCCTCACAAATATCCCAGAATTTTATCTTTGCACCGTAGAGATTTTTGTAGTATGTCTAGGGTACATGCTTTGCTTTTATCACTACAAGAAAAGTTGCCATGGCCGACGAAGTTGAAGTCGCGCCGTGGTTGCTGGTGTACCATGGCCGACGATTTTTGGTCCCTCCGTGGTGCATGTCAAAACTTTTTTTCTCGTTTTTGAGGCCACCTAGCCCGACGAAAGCGGCCAAAACGTCGCGTATGGTGGCCGGGACGTGGTGCATCTCGAAATCTCGGGTTCGCCGGCCGAGTCAACGCAAATCCGCACCGCCGAGGGATGTAGGGCCCAGATGGCAGCCTCTCTGCATTGTTTTTTCTAGATCGCGCCATCTCGTTCAACGTTCTCCGATCGAGCCGTTTACGATGCAGGATCATGGGTCCCGCATGTCATCCTCTATGAACCAAAATTCTTTCTATTCTTGGATTTTTTGACCCCCTGATTTCTCTACTTCCTTTTTCTTTTGATCCTTGCCGCCTTGGAAACGTTGAGACCGCTGCTGCTAAATGGGACAAGCATGTCATCCTCTATGTGCAATCAACTTTCTTTTCTTGGAGTTTTTTTGGCACCTCAAATTTGGTCACTTGCCTTTTTCTTTCGATCCCCTGCCGCCTCTCAAACGGTGATACCGCTGCTGCTAATGGGACCCGCATGTCATCCTCTATGTACTATAAAACTTTCTTTTCTTGAATTATTTTTGGCACCTCATATTTGGTCACTTACCTTTTTCTTTTGATCCCCGCCTCTCAAGCGGTGATACCGCTGCTGCTAAATGGGACCCGCATGTCATCCTCTATGTACTATAAAACTTTCTTTTATGGGATTTTTTTGGCACCTCATATTTGGTCACTTGACTTTTTCTTTCGATCACCTGCTTGCCTCTCAAACGGTGATACCGCTGCTGCTAAATGGGACCCGCATGTCATCCTCTATGTACTATAAAACTTTCTTTTCTTGGTTTTTTTGGCACCTCATATTTGGTCACTTGACTTTTTCTTTCGATCCCTGCTGCCTCTCAAACAGTGATACCGCTGCTGCTAAATGGGACCCGCATGTCATCCACTATGTACTATAAAACTTTCTTTTCTTGGATTTTTGGCACCTCATATTTGGTAACTTGACTTTTCTTTCGATCCCCTGCTGCCTCTCAAACGGTGATACCGCTGTTGCTAAATGGGACCCGCATGTCATCCTCTATGTACTATAAAACTTTCATTTTTGGATTATTTTTGGCACCTCATATTTGGTCACTTTACTTTTTCTTTCGATCCCCTGCCGCCTCTCAAACGGTGAGACCGCTGCAGCTAAATGGGACCCGCATGTCATCCTCTATGAGCAATCAACTTTCTTTTCTTGGAGTTTTTTTGGCACCTCATATTTGGTCACTTGCCTTTTTCTTTCGATCTCATGTCACGTTTGAAACGTTGAGGTACCTGCTGGCTCATGGGACCCGCATATCATCCTCTGTGTGCTATAAAAGTTTCCTTTGTTGGTTTTTTTTTCACCCTCTGATTTTTGGCTTGCCTTTTTCTTTTGATCCCTGCCCCCTTTGAAACGTTGAGTAAGTTGTTGGTTCAAGGGACCCGCATGTCATCCTCTATGTCCATCAACTTTCTTTTCTTGGATTTTTTTTCACCCCCTAATTACTAGCTACTTTCTTTTTCTTTTGATCTCAAGCCGCATTACAAACATTGAGACCGCTGCTGCAAAATGGGACCCACATGTCATCCTCTATGTACAATAAATCTTGGATTATTTTTGGCTCGATATTTGGTCACTTGCCTTTTTCTTCGATCTCATGCCGCCTTTGAAACGTTGAGTAGCTGCTGGCTCATGGGTCCCGCATGTCATCCTCTACGAACAATAAAAGTTTCCTTTCTTGGAGTTATTTTTACCCTAATTTCTGGCTATTTGCCTTTTTCTTTTGATCCCCTGTTGAAACGATGAGGACGCATGTTGGCTCCCACATGTCATCCTCTATGAACAATAAAAGTTTCCTTTGTGGATTTATTTTTGACCCTAATTAATTTCTGGCTATTTCCTTTATTTTTCTTTTGATCCCCCGCCTTGGAATTGTTGAGAATCTTTCTGCCTCATTTTTTCTTTTGGTCTGTGCCGCCTTGGAAACGTTGAGACCGCTGCTACAAAATGGGACCCGCATGTCATCCTCTATGTACAATAAAGTTTCTTTTCTTGGATTATTTTTGGCTCCGATATTATGTCACTTGCCTTTTCTTTCGATCTCATGCCGACTTTGAAACGTTGAGATCTGCTGCCTCATGGGTCCCGCATGTCATCCTCAGAACGATAAATGTTTTCTTTTCTTGTATTTTTTTACCAACTGATTTTTGGCTTTTTTTTTCGATCCCTGCGCCTTTGAAACGTTGTTGACTCGCTGGCTCATGGGTCCCCGATGTCCTCCCCGTACAAGAAACATTTGATTTTTTGTTTTGCAGACAATAAACGTTGTATTTCGCTCCGAGCTATTGCAAACGGATAAATTAAATCTTTATATCTACATAAACAAACTTATATGTTGAATCTCCTTGTTTTTTGTTTTTGCGAAGCATAGGACTTTCCTGTTTTTTTGAGAAAAATCCGACCTTTCTGTTTTGGAGTGGGCTGAAATTGTACGAGTCAAAAGGCCCAGCAGGATAGTTCGAAGGCCCAGATGTCCAGATACAGCCCAATTGAAATCTTTCTTTTCTTGGATTTTTTTCACACCCTGATTTCTGGCTACTTCATTTTTCTTTCGGTCCTGTGCCTTGGAACGTTGAGACCGCTGCTACAAAATGGGACCCGCATGTCATCCTCTATGTACAATAAAGTTTCTTTTCTTGGATTATTTTGGCTCCTGATATTATGTCACTTGACTTTTCTTTCAATCTCATGCCGACTTTGAAACGTTGAGGAAGCTGCTGGCTCATGGGTCCCGCATGTCATCCTCTATGAACAATAAAAGTTTTCTTTGTTGGATTTATTTTTTTCCCCTAATTTCTGCTATTTGTCTTTTTCTTTTGATCCCCTGCCCCTTTGAAACGATGACGCTTGGCTGGCAAGTCGGTCCCACATGTCATCCTCTATGAACAATAAAAGTTTCCTTTGATGGATTTATTTTTGACCCTAATTAATTTCTGGCTATTTCCTTTTTTATTTTGATCCCTGCCGCCTTGAAATAGTTGAGGATGCTTGCTGCCTCATGGGTCCCGCATGTCATCCTCTCGAAGGTAAATGTTTCTTTTCTTGAATTTGTTTACCAACTGATTTTTGGCTTATTTTTTCTTTCGATCTCCTGCCACCTTTAAAACGTTGACGACGCTGCTGGCTCATGGGTCCCCAATGTCAGCCTCCCCATACTGCAAATCCTCTTTCTGCAAGGGTTGTATTTCTAGATAGATAAGGTGGATTCGAATCTGCCATGGTTCAGGCAGCTCAGGTAAGCCTTCTTGCACTAATTAATGGAAGTAGTGTATCGCAAGGTCAAGACATGTGGCTCGGTGTAATGAATCTATATGAATCATGTTGTGGGTTCAATCTGATAGTTCTCTAACAGGTCAGCCAAAATAGAAATTAAGTTTTTTTAAAAAATGCAAATTAAGATGAACACAAACATTAGTTATCATAATAGCTGATCATACATACATACTTGCTAAGAGCAAAAGCTTGCCAGAGTTTTACCACCCATACAATTAATTAGCAGTTCAGATAAGATAACCTTATATAAGTATAACTACAAATGCATTTGCTAAGGGCTCATGGGACAACAGAACTAGACAACCGCGAACTTTATGACCAGCATGTCACAGCGGCATCGAAAGATCTTGACCTTCAACTTTGATCCAATGCAAAGTTTGGCACCGTCAATGAACTTTTTCCACCTGGAAGTAACAGCCAAGCGGCCATCTGTGGGACTGACAGAGTACCGTCCCTCCACGGTGAGACCTTCACTCTCCATGACGAGGGATATCTTGCCCCTTCGGCCAGCATTGAGATCCTTGGAGATACTTTTAGGCAATTTCTGATTCAAAGCAAGAGATACCACCAAAAATTAGTCAATGGCACCAATGCACTGAACCATGTGAGACTTTGAGCAGAGAAGACATCAAGATAAGAGCAGTTATGCTATCATATACTCACGAACATAGCCTTCAGATGCGTCCTGGTCACCACACGGGTGGCCACACAATGAGCTGAGACCTCGGTGATCGGGCTGGCGAGGTGCATGAGCCTGGCTGGTACACGTGGTGCTGATGCAGGAGACTGCTGGGCAGGTGCGTGCGGGCCTGCTAGAGGAACCGGTGCGATGCGAGAGGCGTTGGGCGAGGTGCGAGCTGGTGCGGCTAGAGCCAGTCTGATGCAGAACCTGGGCATGTGTAGTATATGGGGCCTCTACGGGAACCAATGCTGATGTAGGGGACTGCTGGGTAGATGCGAGAACGGAGCTGCAGAGCCGGTGTTGATGCAGGAGAGTGGGAAGCCGGTGCCGGTGCCGGTGCTAGTGTGGTTGCCCTTTGTGACATCCGCTCCTGTTCCATCAGGGGATCTGCAGCTTTGATCATGTTAAACCCAGCAAGCTAGAACAGAGGGAATGGTTTAGAACAACTGCTCAGAATGCAGTTATCAAAAGATATGAGTAGAAAAAAGTTACATATTATATATTTGGAAGTGTCTCCAACTCTGTAAGCAGTTACGTATATCTGCCCGAGTTTCTGATCCTCAGCTCGTCGCCCTTCTTCAGACTAGTCAAAAGCAAACTTTCTCCAATCATGTCCATACAAATATGTGATGGCTGCGTCTTGTAGACATACACCTCATAGACCGTGTAGGTGTTCATCAATTTGCCATTGCCATGCATAGTGAAAGATCCTTCATGCGGACACATCTGGTTAATCATTGGACGAAGTTCACAAGGTACAGTCTGCATGTGAAAATTGATACAAATGTAAGAAGCAGGAAGACTAAAAACAAGACTTTACTATATGCCAATTCATGCTAAACCACTGAGAATACATACCTGTAACTCTGTGAAGGAGCTACTAGAAAGGTAGATAGAGCCATAGGAGGTGTTATATGCGGGGTATGTACATGGGCCCGTATTCCCGCAAGCTCGGCATCGGGATGGTGAAGGAAACATGGGAGGTACTACTGGTGCGTAGCGCTGAACGTAAGTGGAAGAATTAGGTTGTGTAAAGTGCATAGTTCAGAGCAATGCAAATGTTGACAAGCAAGTGCATAACACTATGTTACAAACTGAACAGTGAAAAATTAGTGTATGATGAATATAAGCATGCTAATTTGGTGTTTCCGAATTCCAAAAAGCATTAGACAGAGCCAGTGATAATATCAGACATAAATCATGGCATGTATATGTGGCTTAAGAAAATATACCCGAACCCTTGGATGGTTACGGCCCGGCTGATCCTTGGACTTGAGCTTATATAAGCATCCAGAAGGTGGGCTGACAGTAACTTGGTGGCAGCCTCTGCAGATGCCTCATCAGCAGCAGTTGCAATCCTTTTGACCAATGAAGGCTTAGCAGTTTCAGTCTGCATATAAAATGAAGAGCAACAGACATCAGCAGTGATATATAAAATGAATCTATGAGACACTGATGCATATAGTGCTGGATGTAAGTGGAAGAATAGGTGTGTGTGTTTCGAACTATTGGTAAGCATTAGACAAAGCCGGCAATAAGCAGACAAAAATCAAATCATGTATGAGGATTAAGAAAATATACATGCTTACTGAAAAGGGTACCACCCAGCTGGCACGTGGCCTTGTGCTTGAGGAGGTTTTCAGAAGATGGTGGCGGCACCATCGTCTTCACAGCAGCCTCATCAGGATCATTTTTTATCCATTTGAGTAGAGGAACAGAAGTTTCATCCTGCATATGAACAGAACTCATCATTGATATTTAATAAATCTATGAGATAGACTGATGCAAATAGTGCGGGGTGTAAGTGGAAGAATAGGGTTGTGCATAGAGAACAGTTGACAACAATGCAAATGATTACAAAAGAAGCCAATGGAAATCAACAGTTTATATACTGGATGAGACAGACTGAAAATTGAAAAATTAGTGTATGATGATTGTAAGCAAACGCAGTGTTTCTGAACTTTTGGTAAGCATTAGACAAAGCCAACAGTAATTAAACAGATAATAATGAAATCATGTATGTGGATTAAGAAAATATACCAGATTCATTAAAAGGTCACCACCCAGCTGGCCCATGGCCTCGTGCTTGTAGAGGTTTTCGGAAGATGGTGCCGGCACCATCGTCCTCACAGCAGCCTCATTTTTTGCATCCACTTGAGTAAAGGCGCAGCAGTTTCAGCCTGCATAAGAATGGGAACAGATCTCAGCAGTGATATTGAATGACTCTGAGACAGACTGATGCATATAGTGCTAGATGTAAGTGGAAGGGTATGGCCGTGTATGGACAACAGTTCACAACAATGCAAGGGTGTGTTCGGTTCTGAAACAGCGTGGAATGGAATGGTTCCATTTCAGAGGAATGGAATGGTTACATTTTTGTTCGGTTGGGAAAAATGGAGAGCAGAAGAGATCGAGGTTAAACTAACCAATTGTCTCAAAATTGTAATTAACAATTGCAAATGACATTTTAATCTCAAAGTCGTAATTAACAGCGCCTAATGGTGCTCTTTTAATCTAAAAATCGAAATTAACATCATTTTATGTTGGGTTAGGGGAACTGGAGTAGATGAACATTACTGTATGATGATTGTAAGCAAACGAATTTGGTATTTCTAAACTTTTGGCTTCGAGATCTTATGGGTTTCAACTCTAGCCTACCCCAACTTGTTTGGGACTGAAAGGCTTGGTTGTTGTTGTTGTTGTTGTAAACTTTTGGCAAGCATAGAAAAAACCGACAATAAACAGAGAAAAATCAAGGCATGTTTTGTGGATTAAGAAAATATACCATATTCATTAAAAGATCACCACCCAGCTGGTGCGTGGCCTTGTGCTTGTAGAGGCATTTAGAAGATGGGGGCGGCATCAACATACTGGCAGCCTGATCAGCCGCAGTTTTGATCTTCCTTTTGAGTAAAGGCCCTAAAGTTTCAGTCTGCATATGAATAGCAAAACAAAAGGCAGACCTCAGCAGTGATATTGAATTACTGTATGAGATAGACTGATGCATATAGTGGATGCTCTTAGCCTTTTGCGGCGTGAACACTAGCTATGGACAGACAAAAAAACTAGTTAACTCAGCTTTGTCTAGATATGAATGTACTACCACCATCCAAAAGCTTAAGCCTTATTTATTTTTGAGAAATCAAAACAAGCAAAGTTTGACCAAAATTTTAGAACATTCTATCAACAAATATAATACTGTGTAGATACCGTAGGAAAATATATTTTATTATCTATTTAATGATATTAATTTTGTATTTTGCATGTTACTGATTTTTGGTAAAAGCTTAGTCAAACATGGTATAGTTTGACTTTCTAAAATAATATAAGCCCAAAGCTTTGGGATGGAGGCAGTAGTATCTAGAGCTAAAACACATCTAGATACATCCGTATCTACAGATAGTTGAGTCAATTAATTTGGATCTGAGGGAGTATCAGATTCAGACTACATCATGGTAAGTTGGTTAAAAAAAATTACCCCTGGGCGGTCCCTGCCCAGCTCGGCAGTGGCATTTCGCTTCTTGTGCTGCAGATCGGGCCATGCTCCTGCATCAGGTGGGGGGCGCTATTCTCGTTCCCCATAGCCTCAGCACGGAACCTGGAGGTACCAACCTCTGAGAAAATAGAGCATGGTGTCACAGAGGCTTTACGCACAAACAGCTGAAGACATGTGCTACTTTAAGCATATTCCAGAACAGGAACAGATTGAGGATGCAGAGACCAGAGAGACACTTAAAAGGTAAAGAGTGGATAAGCAAACGGAGTACCTGCTTCGCGGGGCTGGGGACGCAGCTCAGGCTCAGCCAACTGCCCACATGCGTGGTGGCCTTACGCTCCATTGCCCCCACCGCCGAGGTCTTACCTTTCCTGTACAAGCTGACAAAAGATACAGTGAGGATCAGCAGAAACTACAAAGGTTGCAAATGTCGACAAATAAAGGAAGAACACCCCAATCCAAGCAAAGGTAGCCCCCGCCCCCACCCCCATCAATCACTCCCAGCTCGAGGGTGACCAGAAAGACACCCCTTCGCCCAGAATAGGAAAGAGATGCGCAAGATATCGAGGAGAGGAAAAAATAACCGATCTCGAGAAAGGAGAGAACATTACTAGTCCTACCTAATCCGCTTGGGCTAGATGCAGCTTGCCCCTCCAAGCTGGATGCCTGGACGGTGGAGGCGAAAGGAGGGGATCGAGCTAGCGGCTTGCATCCGTCGGCAATCGGCACTCGATCGGGAGAGAAGGGGTGCTACATAAAGGGGAGGGGTAACATATTTTATTACACAGTGAACTTACTGATGTGACTAGTCATTACATGTCTCACTGAAACTAGGGCCCATAGTGTGGCACCCCAAATTTACTTGAAGCTGCCCGGCGGGACGCATTGGCGCGTCAAGAAACCCCCGAATTGTAGCGGGGAAATGAAACATTTCACAAAAATTCGAAATTCAAGCACACCGCCACGCGCCAAGCACGCGGCTGTTCCTTCCTCTTCCTCGGTTCCTCCTCCCCTATCCGAAAAAACCCCAAATCCCAAGCTCAAACCAAAAAAAACAAAAAACAAATCCCCCGGCCGCCATGCATGTCCTCGTTAACCCGCTGGAGATCGTTCCCGGACGATGCGGACCACCCGCCCTGAGATCCAGAATTCCGTCCACCTCGAGGCACTGCGTGCTGTCTCAGCAGCGGCTTGAGGGCGCGAAGAGGAAGTTCCGCCGGAAAGTGCTCATGGCAACCGTGCAAGCTCACCGGCGTGCTGTATCCCGAGAGGAACTGGTCAAAGCTTTGCTATTCGCCACACAAAAAAAATTGCGGGCCAAGATCTGGTCAAAGCTTCGTCGATGGCTTGCCGCGAGAGGCTTGGAGTCCAGAGTCAATAAACTAGCTGCTCGAGGACTTGGGCGGTTTACACGGATTCATATTAACTGACTCAAGTTTGTTAGTCTAGTTAACAAATGCATCTAGATACATCCATATCTAGACAGAATTGAGTCAATTAATATGAATCAGAGGGGAGTACCTGAAAGTGTTTCATGCTACCAACTAATGCGCTGGCAGGAATCGCTGTAGAAGTAATTGTGCTACTACTCATACGATGAACTGATTGTGTGGGTGTCGAATTTTGCAACGCGATCATCCACTGAATGCTTAATCTAGCGCCAAAGGCGTACAAATCATAACATACTACAGCACCAGAACATAAGAGTACGAATCATAAAGTAGCTCAACATTTTGCATCAGGGCTGGGTGGTCCTGAGACTACCGGGCCGCCCCTGATGATCTCCGGGTGTGCATCCTCTTCAACGCAAAGCTGTGTACTCGGTCCACAGCCTCCTTCTGTAGGCTGGATAATCTCAGGTGCAGGACCTTCGTCTATGAGAGGCTCGTCATCAGTACCATCCACAGGTGCATCAGGGCTGGGTGGTCTTGAGACTACCCGGACGCCCGTGATGATCTCCGGGCGTGCATCCACTTCAACGCAAAGCTGTGTACTCGGTCCACGGCCTCCTTCGTAGGCTGGATAATCTCAGGTGCAGGACCTTCGTCTATGAAAGGCTCGTCATCAGTACCATCCACAGGTGCATCAAACTGAGATTCATCTTCAAATCTCCCATCAAACTGAGAGACCTCTTTAACTCTATGCTTCTGCAATTAGTACATCAACCGATTATACAAACATCTAAGGGATGCAACCTGAACAAATGCCGTTTTACATATTTACCTTCTCATCTGGCACAGCACATGTCCCAGAGCTGAAACCCGTTTCCTGAAGCAAGCGCTTTTTCTCTCCTTCCCGTCCATCCATCTGCAACAAGTTAAATTTGAGTACAGAACCTTGCACAGCAATGCAAACTATTGATTGAAACAGCGGCAGCATCAATATAAATAATTAACTACATATGCCAGCACACATACAGTGTGAGCAAGATCTGCTTCTCCTGCTAAAGGATCATTATATGGTTCACCATGCTAAACCCGCCTAACATATGTGCGGTCCATCCCAAAAATGTGTAAATGATCTGCCACTACAGGGTGAGGCCTCTTCTCACCATTCATACATGTGCAGCGCGGGCAATACACGTCCAGGTTGTGACCATCATGAGCTCTAATAAACCCCATAAAGGGTTGAACACCATTTATATATGAAGGGGAACATAAGTGTCCATGCAGTATCCAAGTTCTGTCCATCTGTTTAATTATGAGATACAGTGGTTGGTGATTAATTTAAGGCGAAGTAGGAAATGTATATCCATCGAGTACAAAACTATACTACATGATTATGCATTTCAGCAATCATGTCGAGTACAAAACAAAAAATGCCCATCGACATTTTAGCAAACAGATCGTGTACAAAACTCTGCCATGGCATTTCAGCAAATTAACGGATCGAGTGCAGAACTGACTCTATATGCCCACGCAAATGAACAAATTGATCGATGACAAATCGAGCGGAAAACTATAAAGTGCCAATTAGTTCGAGCATACTGACGAATTTTTTTAGCAGCATCAAGAAAATATAAATCGTTAGGCTGTCTTGCCCGATACATGATTGAGCTAGAGATAGCAGCCCTACCGTGGATCAACTTGACCGCCGGTGCGTCTCGAGAAGAACGACGGGGAGGGGAAGCTTCTTCTTCGCACGGACGGGACGGGGAGGGGAAGCTCTTCGCACGGACGGGGATAAGTTGTGTACGGGTGGGTGGGGGGTCCTGCGGCCGGGCCGCCGGGGTGATAATTAAGGTCGGTAGGTGGCGTTTAATGGAGTTGCTTGTGTAATTTGCCGTGCACAAGGTTGAGGAATAGGCGGTTCCCTTTGCCGCGCGCACAATTCAAACTATCCCGCCCATGTAGTTTAAATTCGCCATATTTTCGTTAAATCGACATAAAGTCATGTGAGTGGAGGAAAATTAGCAAAGTTGCTTGAAAAATAGTAAAACTCTGGAATTATCCTTTAAATATGCTCTACTTCGTGTGAAAATCGGGGTGTGGAAGCATGTTGAGCTGTTTTATTTGTACTTTCTTCATTAAAACTCCCATTTTATGCACTTTGGATGGAAAGAAATCATTTGTACATAAATTTTGACAACGCCATTTGCAAACACTAATTGTTTACATGCCAAGATGCACCCATCCACCAAATATATATGTGGCAAAAGTTTATCACAATCTAGCAGATATGCATAATTAGTGAGGGACCCCTTTTGATTTTGTGCAATTTCCACTAATTAGGTAGAGATCGAGAAGGGTTAATTAATTAGGCCATGTTAGGGGTTATGTGTTTTAGATTAGGTTGTGTGGATTCAAATACAACTTCTTTATTTGTGTGCTATGATTAATCAAAACTAGATCGATCGACTGCGCACACATTATTAGAGGCGCATGCCTTTGCGCACAAAGTGCATGTGTGTGTTGTTGGCCACCAACGAGAGAGAGAGAGAGAGAGAGAGAGAGAGAGAGAGAGAGAGAGAAAGAGAGAGGTAGAGAGAGCTACATACGAGAGAGCGATTGAAATCCCCAAATTAAACACATATATATGCATGGCACATTTAATTTAATTAGAGGACCGCGAGGCACCCCTGGCCTGCTTGATGCACAATTAAGTGTCATTGGCCTATATATAAGGTTTAATTAGGGTTTAGGGTTTAGGGTTAGGAGGTTAGGGTTTAGGGTCTAGGGTTTAGGGTTTAATGTTTATGGTGTTTAGGGTTTAGGGATTAGGGATTAGGGTTTATTTAGGGTTTAAGGTTTAGGGATCATCGATCGAGTGCGCACACACACATTATTAGAGGCACACGCGCCTTTGCGCATAAAGTGCATGCGTATATGTGTGTGTTTTTTGGCCACCAACGACATATAGATGATCGAGAGAGAGAGATTGAAATCCCCAAGAATATGTTCAAATATATATTAAAATATATGCACGAATGCATGCATGGTAGGCCATGCATGCACACTAATTATATATATATTATGAGGAAACTTAATCAAATGTGTTTTCATTCGAGAGAACTTGTCAAAATTCAAGTTAATTAATTTATCATCGATAATTATATAATTAATTAATGAATCTCTTGGGAGATGTTATACAACATATGATCGATATAGGCCATGTATATATTAATTGGTTTTAATCTACCGTTTAATTTGCTAGCTAGCTGCATGCTATATATAGAGCATGTTTTTATTAGATCGGGTTATAGCTAGTATAGTTTAGGGTTATGTGTTTTAATTAACTAGGGTTTGATTAGCTAGGGGTTAGTTATATATATGGTTTAGGGTTAATGCATGGCACATTTAATTTAACTAGAGGACCGCGAGGCACCCCTGGCCTGCTGATGCACAATTAAGTGTCGTTGGCCTATATATATAGGGTTTAATTAGGGTTTAGGGTTAGCTAGCTGGGTTTAGGGTTTAGTGTTTTGGGTGTTTAGCTAGGGTCTAGGGTTTAGGGTTTAGTGTTTACGGTGTTTAGAGGGTCTAGGGTTTAGTGTTTAGGGTGTTTAGGGTCTAGGGTTTAGGGTCTAGTGTTTAGGGTCTATGGTTTAGGGTTTAATTAGTGTTTAGGGTGTTTAGGGTTTAGGGTTTAGTGTTTACGGTGTTTAGGGTCTAGGGTTTAGGGTTTAGTGTTTAGGGTCTAGGGTTTATGGTTTAATTAGTGTTTAGGGTGTTTAGGGTTTAGGGTTTAATGTTTACGGTGTTTAGGGTCTAGGGTTTAGGGTTTAGTGCTTAGGGTGTTTAGGGTCTAGGGTTTAGTGTGTTTAGGGTGTTTAGGGTTTAGGGGATTAGGGATTAGGGTTTTAGGGTTGTTTAAGGTTTAGGGATCATCGATCGAGTGCGCACACACATTATTAGAGGCACCCGCGCCTTTGCGCATAAAGTGCATGCGTATATATATGTGTACGATATATAGATGATCGAGAGAGAGAGAGAGAGATTGAAATCCCCAAGAATATGCATGTTCAAATATATATATATCAAAATATATGCACGAATGCATGGTAGGCCATGCATGCACACTAATTATATATATATTATGAGCTAGGCAACTTGATCAAATGTGTTTTCATACGAGAGAACTTGTCAAAATTCAAGTTAATTAATTTATCATCGATAATTATATATATAATTAATTAATGAATCACAGGGAGATCGATAATTAATTTAGGGTTTTAGGGTTGTACGTTTAAGGTTTAGGGATCATCGATCGAGTGCGCACACACATTATTAGAGGCACCCGCGTCTTTACGCATAAAGTGCATGCGTATATATGTGTGTGTTTTTGGCCCAACGTTATATATAGATGATCGAGAGAGAGAGAGAGATTGAAATCCCCAAGAATATGTTCAAATATACATTAAAATATATGCACGAATGCATGGTAGGCCATGCATGCACACTAAAATTATATATATATTATGAGGCAACTTAATCAAATGTGTTTTCATTCGAGAGAACTTGTCAAAATTAAAGTTAATTAATTTATCAATATAATTATATAATTAATTAATGAATCTGAGGGATATGTTATACAACATGATCGATATAATAGGCCATGTATATTTTAATTGGTGTTAATCTACGGTTTGCTAGCTAGCTGTTATATATATAGAGCATGCTTTTATTAGATCGGGTTATATCTAGTATAGTTTAGGGTTATGTGTTTTAATTAAGTAGGGTTGATTAGCTAGGGTTAGTTACATATATATGGTTTAGGGTTAATGCATGTCACATTTAATTTAATTAGAGGACCGCGAGGCACCCCTGGCCTGCTCGATGCACACAATTAAGTGTCGTTGGCCTATACATAGGGTTTAATTAGGGTTTAGGGTTAGCTAGGGTTTAGGGTTAGGGTTAGGGTTAGGGTTAGGGTTTAGGGTCTAGGGTTTAGTGTTTAGGGTGTTTAGGGTTTAGGGATTAGGGATTTAAGGTTTTAGGGGTTGTTTAAGGTTTAGGGATCATCGATCGAGTGCGCACACACATTATTAGAGGCACCCGCGCCTTTACGCATAAATTGCATGCGTATATATATATGTGTGTGTTTTTTGGCCACCAACGATATATTGATGATCGAGAGAGAGATTGAAATCCCTAAGAATATGTTCAAATATACATTAAAATATATGCACGAATGCATGGTAGGCCATGCATGTACACTAATTAATTATATATATATTATGAGGCAACTTAATCAAATGTGTTTTCATTCGAGAGAACTTGTCAAAATTCAAGTTAATTAATTTATCACGATAATTATATAATTAATTAATGAATCTGAGGGATATGTTATACAACATGATCGATATATATAGGCCATGTATATTTTAATTGGTGTTAATCTACGGTTTGCTAGCTAGCTGCTATATATAGAGCATGTTTTTATTAGATCGGGTTATAGCTAGTATAGTTTAGGGTTATGTGTTTTAATTAAGTAGGGTTGATTAGCTAGGGTTAGTTACATATATATGGTTTAGGGTTAATGCATGGCACAATTAATTTAATTAGAGGACCGCGAGGCACCCCTGGGCTGCTCGATGCACAATTAAGTGACGTTGGCCTATACATAGGGTTTAATTAGGGTTTAGGGTTAGCTAGGGTAGAGGGTTAGGGTTTAGGGTTTAGGGTTTAGGGTGTTTAGGGATTAGGGATTAGGGATTTAGGGGTTTTAGGGTTGTTTAAGGTTTAGGGATCATCGATCGAGTGCGCACACACATTATTAGAGGCACCCGCGCCTTTACGCATCAAGTGCATGCGTATATATGTGTGTTTTTGGGCCACCAACGATATATAGATGATCGAGAGAGAGAGAGAGAGATTGAAATCCCCAAGAATATGTTCAAATATACATTAAAATATATGCACGAATGCATTGTAGGCCATGCATGCACACTAATTATATATATATTATGAGGCAACTTAATCAAATGTGTTTTCATTCGAGAGAACTTGTCAAAGTTCAAGTTAATTAATTTATCACGATAATTATATAATTAATTAATGAATCTCAGGGATATGTTATACAACATGATCGATATAGGCCATGTATATTTTAATTGGTGTTAATCTACGGTTTGCTAGCTAGCTGCTATATATAGAGCATGTTTTTATTAGATCGGGTTATAGCTAGCTAGTATAGTTTAGGGTTATGTGTTTTAATTAAGTAGGGTTGATTAGCTAGGGGTAGTTACATATATATGGTTTAGGGTTAATGCATGGCACATTTAATTTTATTAGAGGATCACGAGGCACCCATGACCCGCTCGATCGATGCACAATTAAGTGTCGTTGGCCTATACATAGGGTTTAATTGGGGTTTAGGATTAGCTAGGGTTTAGGGTTAGGGTTAGGGTTAGGGTTAGGGTACGTTTAGGGTCTAGGGTTTAGGGTTTAGTGTTTAGGGTGTTTAGGGTTTAGGGATTAGGGATTTAAGGTTTTAGGGTTGTTTAAGGTTTAGGGATCATCGATCGAGTGCGCACACACATTATTAGAGGCACCCGCGCCTTTACGCATAAATTGCATGCATATATATGTGTGTTTTTTGCCACCAACGATATATAGATGATCGAGAGAGAGAGAGAGAGAAATCCCCAAGAATATGTTCAAATATACATTAAAATATATGCACGAATGCATTGTAGGCCATGCATGCACACTAATTATATATATATTATGAGGCAACTTAATCAAATGTGTTTTCATTCGAGAGAACTTGTCAAAGTTCAAGTTAATTAATATATCACGATAATTATATAATTAATTAATGAATCTCAGGGATATGTTATACAACATGATCGTTATAGGCCATGTATATTTTAATTGGTGTTAATCTACGGTTTGCTAGCTAGCTGCTATATATAGAGCATGTTTTTATTAGATCGGGTTATAGCTAGCTAGTATAGTTTAGGGTTATGTGTTTTAATTAAGTAGGGTTGATTAGCTAGGGTTAGTTACATATATATGGTTTAGGGTTAATGCATGGCACATTTAATTTTATTAGAGGATCGCGAGGCACCCATGACCCGCTCGATCGATGCACAATTAAGTGTCGTTGGCCTATACATAGGGTTTAATTGGGGTTTAGGATTAGCTAGGGTTTAGGGTTAGGGTTAGGGTTAGGGTTAGGGTACGTTTAGGGTCTAGGGTTTAGGGTTTAGTGTTTAGGGTGTTTAGGGTTTAGGGGTTAGGGATTTAAGGTTTTAGGGTTGTTTAAGGTTTAGGGATCATCGATCGAGTGCGCACACATTATTAGAGGCACCCGCGCCTTTACGCATAAATTGCATGCATATATATATATGTGTGTTTTTTGGCCACCAACGATATATAGATGATCGAGAGAGAGATTGAAATCCCCAAGAATATGTTCAAATATACATTAAAATATATGCATGAATGCATGGTAGGCCATGCATGCACACTAATTATATATATATATTATGAGGCAACTTAATCAAATGTGTTTTCATTCGAGAGAACTTGTCAAAATTAAAGTTAATTAATTTATCACGATAATTATATAATTAATTAATGAATCTCAGGGATATGTTATACAACATGATCGATATAGGCCATGTATATATTAATTGGTGTTAATCTACGGTTTGCTAGCTAGCTGCTATATATAGAGCATGTTTTTATTAGATCGGGTTATAGCTAGTATAGTTTAGGGTTATGTGTTTTCATTAAGTAGGGTTGATTAGCTATGGTTAGTTACATATATATGGTTTAGGGTTAATGCATGGCACATTTAATTTAATTAGAGGACCGAGGCACCCCTGGCCTGCTTGATGCACAATTAAGTGTCGTTGGCCTATATATAGGGTTTAATTAGGGTTTAGGGTTAGGGTTAGGGTTTAGGGTCTAGGGTTTAGTGTTTAGGGTGTTTAGGGTTTAGGGATTAGGGATTAGGGTTTCAGGGTTGTATAAGGTTTAGGGATCATCGATCGAGTGCGCACACACATTATTAGAGGCACCCGCGCCTTTGCGCATAAAGTGCATGCGTATAGTTTAGGGTTATTTGTTTTAATTAAGTAGGGTTTGATCAGCTAGGGTTAGTTACATATATATGGTTTAGGGTTAATGCATGGCACATTACATATAGTTTAAATCTCAAGAATGTTTATACATGATAGGCCATATGTGCAAAGGAATTTTTTTCCCGTGAACTTGTCAAAATTCAAGTTTATCAGTGCCAATGGAAACTAGTCCAAAAAATTACATAGAGGACCAAAAGTACTAGACAATAACTAATAGAACCTGCAACTTTACAAAAAGGACCCCAAAACATATAGAAGAAAATCAATCGAGTCCTTCTCGACCACACATCAGATCTCTGCTCCGCATCCTTTCCAGCAACTCCGTCGCCGGGGACGCACCACTTGGGACGGTGTCGCCGGTAGTCGCCAGGACGAAGGAGAAGAAGGGCCTCAGCAACGGCATATTGGCTCTGAGAAGGGCCGCTGAAAGTCCAAGATGTGCACGGGCAAGACGGATGACGCCGTCGTATGCCCCGAGCTTGTGAACTTTAGCAGCTTGACTTCCCCATTGGCCAGATCTGAAGCACTGACCAAAGCAAGCCTCACCGTTAGCGCCATCACATTGATGGCACCAGATCGGGGTTTGGCCGGCAAGATCCGCCAGATTCACCATAGGCCAGATCTGAAGCCGATGACGAGATCCCCGACTCCATTGCGCCATTCTGCTCATGGGAAACACTGGATCTAAGCTTACAACAACACTAACTCCCTCGGATCCAAATTAGCTGACTCAACTTTGCTTATCTAAATATGGATGTATCCACACATGTTTTTACTCTAGATACATACACGTCTAAGGAAAGTTGAATCAATTAATTTAGTTCGGAGGGTGTACAATATACAGAGAGAAGTCGGCCTCGTCTCCGGCCGGCGAGGCCGCCGGAGAGAAGGGGGAGAGGAGCCGGGGAGTGGGAGAGACTCGAGAGAGAAAGAGAAGAGGAAGAAATGAGAGCTCCATGGGGAAGAACATTATTTTTGTCGTTCTGCTCGTAGCTTGAAACTGAAAATTTCGGCCACGCGCCAAATCATCCCGCCGCATCCATTCGAAAATCCCGTGACCAGTTTTACCCTTTTAACCCTGGTCCGGAAGCTACAACCCACCGACCATGGAGGGCTCATTCGGTAACAATGAAATATCTTGCCTAGATCCCGAACCCTCCCCACAGGCCCACACCCACCCACCAACCATTCGCCCCATTAGCTCAAAAATACTCTCACACGCCAAAGCTCTGACTCTCTACAGTACTAGATCTGCTTCGCCGCCGGCATACTCCTCCACAGCGTAGCCTTGATCGTGTTGGCTGTCCACCCACCTGATCCGCTCCCCTCGCCCTCGTCACCGACGGATCTGCTTCACCGCCGACCCCGCCACCGACGGATCTGCTTCACCGCCGACCTCGCCACCGACGGATCTGCTTCACCGCCGACCTCGCCACCGACTACCTCGCCGCAGCGGCTGTATCAACTTCACCGAATACCTTGCCAGCCAACCAGATCTGCTTCACTAACGCCCGCTTCTACTGAAACAGGGTCGATTCATCGTCTCCCGCGTTCGCCGCCGCTGGAATGCAAGTTGCCGCCCCGTCCACCCCGCCGCAGCTTGGTTAGTACGCTGGCCCGTTAGATCGCGGTGTTTCTTTAGCCATGTTTTGTGTAGTTATTTGCAGATCTCATATGCCGTTAACTTTCTTGATGTGTTGCTTCGCATGAAGTTTGTTTAAATATTGTACAGTACAAAAGCATTATCCGGTCGCTACCATCCTGTTCATTCTACTGACACCTGTGTGCATCCACATATTTATAGCCTTGTACCCATTCATTTGCTGCCAACTGTTTTTGTACTGCATGCTATTGTCGCACTGCTTTTATAGTCGTGCTATGGGCATTTCCAATCTGCTTGTTCTTATACCACGTCATTAGCTCACCGCTAGCTGTTTTCTCGTGTCTGCTATTCTCACACTGCTTTTATAATCATGCTATGTGCATTTCCAATCTGCTTGCTCTTATACCTCGTCTTTAGCTTATATAGTTATTGCTGCGTGCATGTCTGGTCTTTGTATTATCGTAGACTGACTTGTCAATGTTATTTTTCCTAGGGATTGATCATGCGAACCACTTATTAGAACATCCAACATTAACAACGGGGACGCTAGGTAAGGTTGGAATCTGAGTTCGTGGTTGGTAATTTTGGCAGTTTACTTCCGTTATTATCTATAACCTATATGCATTGTTCCTTATGCAAGAGATTAACACTTGGAACCCTGCCATAGCAATGCCATTCATGCTTTACTATGTTTCTGCCTATTTGATATGCTTGTCTTGGAGAAACTTCGAGGGTGATTTGAACCTGACATTTGGTCATTCTTAATGCCAGTTTACTTTATGTGTAAAACCTTGGCATTACCCTACTCTAAATCTGAAATTCGTATCTCATGCAAAGCAACATCTAGTTGGTTTTAATCTGATATCTGGTAAATATTGGCTTATTCATTTGGCAGCTCAAGTTTTTTGTTATTTGAAACCAGCTGACTTGGTCTTAAATGTGATATCTAAACACAGATTAAGGACAATGGAGCAGGAGGATTAGCATTTCACTTGATGGCTGAACCTAAAATGATAGGCATGTTGACCACGACTAGTGCACGCAAGAGAAGGACCTGCAGTGAGCCAGTATGTGCTTAGTACATGCATCTTATCTTATCTTGTGCTTATTTCTGCTACATGCTGTTATCTGATCTCTACATTGCGTAATACATGTTTGAATAGTTAATTGTTGTAACTATGTTTACAATGTTACCAGAATGCAGTTTTAATGAAGCAGTCATCATTAGAAGATAGTCGCCAAAAAAGGATCTGTAGCGACCCTGTGCAACATTATGATGTAAGTTTGTGCTTAGTACAAGTTCCATACATGTCTTATTTATGCAACTTGTTATTATCTTATATCTACATTGCATAATAAATGTTTGCATAGTTCATCGTTTAACTCTTTTTGCATTATTATCAGAATGCAGTTGTGATGAAGCAATCTTCATTACCAGTGAGGCCCACAAAAAGTTCTGATCTTTCTTCTGATGCATCTTCTCATAGCCGTCAACCTAGACCATTTCTTTCATCGGACAGTAAATATCTCAAGGCTGTACTTTATAAAAGACATGGTATTGCTGCTTTAAGATCTGTAGCTGATATGTTGACAAAGAGTACACAAGATTCAATCAAGGCGATTGCCAAATGTCAACGTGTTATTGATGATGCTAATAGAAGTCCTCAATGATTCTATGTAATTTTTTTATTTGGGCACATTAATTGCCTTGTAATTTTCCTATTTGTTTTATTTGTGTATGTACTTGTGTGTATCATTGAAATCAGATTTTAGGCTCATGAAATTTAATGCAAGTTGACTAGTCAAACAAGTAGGGCCCTACAACAGATTGGGCCGGCCCACTTACAGTAGTGTGGGACCCACTTTCATTTTGGGCCGGCCCACTTCTTTAGTAGGCCGGCCCACTAATGGGCTCCATGCTTATTAAGGGCTCCACTTGCTCTATGGTGGTCCCAAACCAGCTCTGTGGGGCCCCGGACTTACCAGTCCAGAACTCCTGTTATGCATACAATTTCACGATCCCAAGATCATTCCATCGTGAATACATAACCGAACTGATACCAGATTACATCATCCATTACAGTACCGAGATAACATTAATACGGAAGTCTTACATCATAGGCCATCAAGGCCGAAGTTCAACAAACAGCAGCGGAATTTATTTGACTCCAAACAGCGGTGGAACCCACGTCAGGCCTTTACCCTACAGGCGGCTGACTGGGAGAGCGTCCTAGTTCGCGTCTTCGGCGTCGTACTCCTCTTCTTCGAAATACTCCTCTTCAAAGTCTGGCCAAGTAAATAGCCAGGACAACAATGCCAATGAGTACGTTTGAATGTACTCGCAAACCACCTTAGAGAGAAGTAAAGGATATGCAATATGGCAGTAGCAAGGAACAGGCACTAAACTAGGGCGACAAAGAGCGAGAGGTGGTTCCTCTCGAGAGAATGACATTTCCATAACTTTGTTGAAAACTTTTTGGTAAACCATTTTATTTGCAGACTAATAGGTAAGGGTGACCCAATTTCTTTTCCGGCCATCTCATATGGCCATCAAAACCTTTCCAACTTTCCACCGTACCTCTCAGGTACATTTCAACCAATCCCCTTTGGCATCATTTTCCCGAAACAATTTTTGAGAAAACACTTTTACAAATCAAAACTCCTTCAATGCCAAGCAGCAGCCCCCGTCCATAACCGCGGACACGGCTATTCGAATAGATTTACACTCTGCAGAGGTTGTACACTTTCCCCACAAGATTCGAATACTCATCGTGTGGGCATCATCCCTGCATAATGACATATGCCACGACAAATACCCGATCGTAGTTTTTCGCCTGCTCGCCTTAATCTAAGACATGACGCCTAGAGTTGTACCTCCCAACACCAGAGTCCGAGGGGTCGTTTACCCAGGAGTAGCAAATTCCCCGACCAGCTCGACCCTCCGGAATGCCGCGACCAACTGCGGGGCATTATTCAATGGGAGCTCATAGGTTGTACCCCTGCCATCTGTCCGAGACGGAAAGGCGTTCCCAGTTCGTCGGGAAGGCCACGGTCGATAGGTGTCCATGCTCGGACTACCCCTTACATTTGCAGGGCTCAAACTAAGGCGAGACAAACTACTACGCTACGCCCCGTCCCACTAAAGGGTAATGTGGTTGTACTGGCTAGGTCCGGTTAGGTACTCAGGTCACCAAAGTTTTTCGAAAACAACTTATCATCTCCATTTGCCTCCAGCAATATCTTTTATAAACCTTTTTGTCTTTCATAAAACCACACTTGGGCAGGGCTACCCCGTTCCAAGGTTTTCCAGAAAAACCTCTTTGCTAGAAAACAATTTTCCCAAATATTTTTCCAGGGCTCCCAACCTATAGTCCATTTTCCTTTTGAAAAGAGGCGACAAGTGTGATGAGGTGGTAAGCACCATATCACTAATAGAGATGTGTTCAGTAGGTACCAATGAGGGCTGCACCCTAAGGGTGGATTAATAAAACTCCGGGTGGCACTAACCACCGAAATGAAAATAAAAAGACATGCACTTTATAAAACCTGCAATAATGCAAGAGTAAGATATATAGGATCAGAGATGCATCAAGAGGTGGCTTGCCTTGATCAGCAAAGTTCCCCTGGTCTTCCTCTTCAATCCCTCCAAAGTCTCCTCCTCCTTCGTTTCCGGCGGTGTTCGAATCTAGCGTCGCAAAAAGAAAACAACAAGCCATACCCAATCAACAAACCACACCAGAATAATTCACACAAAAATTTGGGAAAATTACAGTATGTAAAGGTTTACTAATGCAAGCTACTGAAAGTGGTTTCACCCATTTATGATTTTTAAAACAAAAGATATGATTTTTGTAATACCAGAATTGACTTAGGAACCATTTAAATGGTCTAAATCTTTCTGTATGTCATAAAAATGCATGCAGCATACCTACTGAAAGCTAATAACATGTAGAGTACACATGCACCAGAATCATATGCAAACACATTTTTAAATAACCTAGAGAAATTAAATGAGGCAGTAACCAGAGCACACAAAAAGCTAGGCAAACCAGTATCAGAGCATCACCAATCAACACAAAACATACCCCTGGATAGGTGAGACTATATGTGAACTAACCCCACTGGTTTGGTATTTTTCTGATTTGTGAATGATTTTATAAAAATTAAATACTGAAAAGATATACTGTTTCAGTAATTAAATTCTTGTAATTAAACTATAACTCTTAAAAATATTTCCTTTGGCACAAAATTAGCCTATAGGTATATCTACCAGTAGCACTTGGGTTTGTTTCAAAATAATTATTATTTTTCAAACTAAAAATCATTTACTGGCTCTCTGGACAGATCTTGTTTTCTAAAATGATTAAAATCCAGGAAGCTCCTGCATGTGGGACTAGTGCCAAAATGAAGCTATATACATACACTTCACAACCAAATTAACCTCATGCAAAAAGGTTTCATAAATATCACACACTAATTAAATTACACAATCAGATACTTTTTAGGTTTTCATTTAACAACTCATTTTTACAGCACTAAATCACATGCATGCAATTGTATATGGTTAAGAAAACATCTGTGAGCATGTAGGAACTTGAATCAACTTATTTGGTCACTGGATGAATTTGTAGTGATTTAAATACTAAGCAGAGATTTTCTGGCAGGTTAATAGGAAGAAAAGAAGGAAAAGGAAAAGGGCCGGCGCTGCTGGGCTTGGCCAGATTCGGCCCAGCAGCGGCTCCGCAGCGCGGGAGCGCCGTTTTGAAACGGCCCCGTCGTGGCAGGCCACGTTGGCGCCTGGGCCCGCATGGGTGTGCATGCACCCGTAGGATCGGATCCAACGGTGCATGCCACCGTCTTCCTCCCGACGCGGCCATGCGACCGGCGGGCTACCCTAACGTCGGCAGAGAGCTCCTGCGCTCACCTGGAGTCGCAGAAACTGGCGGCGTCGGGTGCGTTGGATGCGGAAGAGGGCGGGCTACCGGTCGGTGGTCACGGCGACCAAAACAGCACTCCTCGTTCCGGCGATCGACGGCGACGGCAGAGCTGCTGTTCGGGATGGCGGCGTCTACCGGCGTTCCTGGACGGAAAAGAGAAGAGCATCAGCACGAGGGGATGAAGGGGTGTCCAGGGAGCTAGAGGAGAAGAAGGATGGGGGTGTCCCGTGGCTGCAACCTCGACCGTGAGCTCGCAGACGTCGAGCTCGAGCACGGGGTGCTGGGAGGAGTGGAGCTCCCCTCCTCTGGGGAGGTGAACTGGAGGTGAAGGGTGGTTCTGGTGGCGAATGGGTTTGAGTGGAGGAGGTCCGGGCTGTTTTATAGTTCGCCGCGCGGTGCATGGTGTGCAAGACCGTGGCGAGGAAAAGAGGGCGGGCGGCAGCAGCTCATTGGGTGCGAGGGGCGGCGTGCAACGTGTCTGAGACACGGTGCCACGCCGTGGACGCACGCGCCCGTCGTCTGCAGCGCGAGAGAGGGCGAGACAGCTCGGCGACGACGCGATCTGTCACGCGTTCGACAGAATGACGGGACTGGGCGGCGGGGTTGGCGTGCACGGGGGAGGAAGAGGCTGGCGAGGCGCTTGTCTCCGAGGCGCCGGAGCACGCTGCTGTGCTCGCCTCGTCGTCCAAGTTCACCGGAGCGCGATAGTGGGGTGGCCACCGTGGCCGTGTCAAAGCTGGCGTGCACGGTGACCATTGGGGGTCACCGGTGCGTTGTCAGAGGGAGGGAAGGCGAGAGGGGTGCCAGGCGGTGTCTAGGGGGGGTAGAGAGTCGCAGCAAGGCTTCGAGGCCTCCTGGTTTCGCCAGCATGTGCCGCAGAAAGAAGAGAGGGAGGAGCGTGTCTCCGGCGGTAGTTCCAAAATGGAGAGGTGACGGGAGAGAGTGTTTAGGGTGATAGGGGAGGGACAGGAGGGATGCTAGGGAGGGTAGGGAGTGCAGGCATGCATGCTCCATGGCTTGGCTGCATGTGTTTGGGTTGAGGCCAAAGGTGGTATGACCATCAAACCATCCCGGCCACCTTCTCTCTCCCATTTCCCTCTTAACCACATGGTGCCAAAAGCATGCCTAAGCATGTGATCCGTGTGTGTAGAGTAAAAGAGTGGAGAGAAGGGAGATGGGGTCGAATTCTGTCCATATGCTGGTGGTTTGGAGGAGTAAAGAGGAGAGAGAGATAGATAGAGGGATGCAAGGTAATGTGGTGGTGTGATGGCCGGCATGGCCATCCTCCACATTTTTATTTGTTTGAAAAAAAAATTCGGTCCACACACTAAGGCATGTCCCAAGGCAAGGTTGAGACAAAATATGATGAGCCAAAAAGGCTACTTGTTTGTAGAGTTTTCAGATTTGAGAATGGAAGAGAAATGGATGAGATTTGGGAGAGGAAAATTTGGGTGGAGGCATGATCTTGCAAGATCATGATCACATGTCAAGGATCAGAATGATTTAGGGTTTTTGCAAGGTTTAAATTAATAAAACTAGTACTAATAAAAAGGGTGTCTCATGAAAAGAAAAGTTTTAGGAAACCATGTCAAGTGGAGATCATCACTAGGTACACACATGCACTCACTCAAACAAAACAAGATCAATTATGCATGCAATTTTTTAAAGATAGAAAAAGTTTTTGTTGGCCCAAAAATTTGTATTCCAAAATTTAAATCAATGCACAAAAGTTGGGTTGTTACAAAGCTTCCCCCCTTAAAATGAATCTCGTCCTCGAGATTCGGTGGCTAAGAACTGAAGAGTGCGGGAAAGTCCTTCCGAAGTTGATCCTCTCGTTCCCAACTGGCTTCCTCCTCGGAATGGTTAGTCCACTGAACCTTACAGAATTTAATCTTTCTCCTTCGGGTGAGACGAATAGCTTCTTCCAAAATCCGAAGGGGTACTTCACGATAGGTTAAGTCGGTGTTGAGGTCGAGGGTGCGATAATCGATGTTCTTGAACGTCTCAGGCTTGTCGGGCACTTGGAGGCATCGTCGAAGTAGAGAGATATGGAACACATCGTGGAAATCCGCTAATTCAGCAGGAAGTTCCAGTTGATAGGATACTTCACCTCGACGAGCGAGAACCTTGAAGGGCCCAATATATCTGGGGGCAAGCTTCCCTTTGACATGGAATCTCTGCATTCCCTTGAGTGGAGTGACGCGAAGATAGGCATGATCTCCAACATTGAAGGTCAACTCGCGACGCTTGGAATCAGCATAACTCTTCTGGCGGGATTGAGCTGCCTTGAGGCGATCACGGATCAGTTGAACTTGTTCTTCAGCTTCGCGAAGGTGGTCAGGTCCAAAAACTTGGCTATCTCCGGTCTCGGACCAGTTGAGAGGGGTTCGGCAACGGCGACCATATAGGGCTTCAAAGGGGGCCATCTGAAGACTAGCTTGGTAGCTATTGTTGTAAGAGAACTCCGCGAAGGGTAGACAATCTTCCCATTTTGCTCCATAGGCGAGGACACAAGCACGAAGCATATCTTCAAGAATTTGATTTACTCTTTCGGTCTGGCCACCGGTCTGCGGGTGATAGGCGGTGCTAAAGGATAAGTTGGTTCCTAAGGTTTCATGCAGGCTCTTCCAAAATTTTGAGGTGAACTGGGTACCACGATCAGAGACGATCCTCTTCGGAACTCCGTGAAGGCTCACGATTCGGGACATATAAAGGTCTGCCAGCTTGGTTCCATGGTATCTCACACTAACAGGAATAAAATGAGCAACCTTGGTGAGTCGATCGACAATAACCCAGATGGAGTCGTGACCACTGAGATTTAGGAAGTCCAGTAATGAAATCCATTCCGACTTCTTCCCATTTCCACTCAGGGACTTTGAGGGGTTGGAGTAGTCCAGCTGGTCGCTGATGTTCAGCCTTTACTTTCTGGCACACGTCGCAACGAGCGATGAAGAAGGCGATCTCGCGCTTCATACCGTGCCACCAGAATTGTTTCTTCAGGTCTTGATACATCTTGGTTCCTCCGGGGTGGATTGAGTAGGGGGTGTCGTGAGCTTCCTTCATGATGAGTTGCTTCAAGTCTTCGATATTGGGTACACAGAGGCGTCCCTTGTACCACAAAACTCCTTTGGCATCAATGGTGAAGCCAGGAACTTCTTCCCTATCCATCCTACGCTTGATTCCTTCAATACTTTCATGTCCCACCTGAGCTTCCTTGATCTGATCGAACAAAGTAGGTTTCAGCTCAAGATTTGCCAGGAAGCCATGGCTAACCAACTCGAGGCCGAACTCCTCAAGTTCTTCATACAACTTGGGTTGAGCAATCTTGATCAGGGCGTTCAGCGAACATGGCTCTCGACTAAGGGCATCAGCTACGACATTGGCTTTACCGGGGTGATAATGAATGCCGAGGTCGTAATCCTTGATGAGCTCCATCCATCTGCTCTGCCTCATGTTCAGCTCCCGCTGAGTGAAAATATACTTCAGGCTCTTGTGATCCGTGTAGATCTCGCAGCGATTCCCAACTAAATAATGACGCCAGGTCTTCAGGGCGTGAACTACCGCAGCAAGTTCTAAGTCATGCGTGGGGTAATTCATCTCGTGCGGTCGAAGTTGTCTTGACAAATAGGCTATCACCTTGCCTTCTTGCATCAGCACACTTCCCAGACCAAGTTTCGATGCATCGCAGTACACATCAAAATCCTTGGTGATATCAGGCATGGTCAAGACGGGGGCTGTAACTAATCTCTTCTTGAGCTCCTGAAAACTGGCCTCACATTTATCGGTCCATTCAAACTTCTTATCCTTCTTCAATAGTTGTGTTAAGGGTCTCGCAATGCTGGAGAATCCCTCAACGAACTTACGATAATAACCTGCCAATCCTAGAAAGGCGCGGACTTCGGTTTGATTGGTAGGGGCTTTCTTCTCCATGATGGACTGAATTTTGGATGGGTCGACAGATACTCCTCCGGCAGATATGACATGACCAAGAAATCCTACCTCTTTCAGCCAAAATTCACATTTACTAAACTTGGCGTAAAGCTGATGGTCTCGGAGAGTTCCCAAAACAATCCGCAGATGTTCAGCATGCTCTTCTTCATTCTTGGAGTAGATCAGAATATCGTCGATGAACACCACGACGAACTTGTCGAGGTACTTCATGAACACCTTGTTCATGAGATTCATGAAATAGGCAGGGGCATTGGTCAGTCCAAAGGACATCACGGTATATTCAAAAAGTCCATACCGGGTGGTGAAGGCAGTCTTGGGAATGTCTGACTCTCGAACCTTGAGTTGATGATAACCAGTTCGGAGATCTATCTTAGAGAAAACTCGGGCGCCATTCATCTGGTCGAACAAATCTTCAATCTTCGGGAGGGGGTATTTGTTCTTGATGGTGACATCATTCAGTTTCCGGTAATCCACGCACAGGCGGATAGTACCGTCCCGCTTATCCACAAAGATAACGGGAGATCCCCAGGGTGATGCGCTCGGGCGAATCAACCCTTTTCTCAACATGTCATCCAATTGCTTCTTCAACTCAACTAATTCTTGAGGGTTCATCCGGTAAGGTCGCTGAGCGATGGGGGCAGTTCCGGGGACTAGCTCGATGATAAACTCGATATCCCGATCAGGGGGCATACCGGGTAACTCATCGGGGAAAACCTCAGGGTACTCACAAGCTATGGGTACTTCATGCAGGGCTGGACTGGCGACACTCTTCTTGCATAAGGCCTTCGAGGATGGCATGGTGGCTACATGTTCAACTACCTCGCCGTCTTCAGCAGTCATGGTTATGGCTCGGCGAGCACAGTCTATATGACCCTTATACTTGATCATCCAATCCATACCGAGAATAACTTCCAGACCTTGCTCACCCAATACTATCAGATTGGCGTGAAAACGCTTCCCCTGAATATCTATAGGAACATCCTTGCAGGATAGATCCGTTTTGGTGGAGGTTCCCGGAATTTGAACTAGCATAGGCCGTCTCATGATGGTAGGTCTTAAGCCACTCTTTCTAGCGAACGGCTTAGTAACAAATGAATGCGACGCTCCGGAATCAAACAAGACGATGGAGGGTACGGAGTTGACGGGAAACGTACCCAGAACGATATCCGGTGCTTCCTGAGCCTCTTCAGCGTTGACATGATTCAGGTGCCCTCTAGCTGGTCCAGCTGGCTTCCTCTGGTTCTGGTTCCTTCCGGCAGCAGTACGAGCTTGTCCCTGATTCGGCTTGGGCGCATTGGGGCGCTGTGCAGCGTTCATCCTGTTGGGACACTCCTTGGAGAAATGACCCGGCTGTCCGCAGGTGTAGCATCCATTGGTGGGGATGCGGACAGTATTGTTCTGGCGGTTGTAGTTGGGATTGTAGTTGCTTCCTCCAGAACGCTGAGGGTTGAAGTTGCGGTTGGGGTTGTTGGGGCGAGGTGCAGGGGTTGGTGCCCTCTGTGGCTGGGGCGCCGGTCTAGGTGGAGGGAAACTGCGGGGTCGCTGAGTGCTGGAGCTGCCCTGCTGCAGCATCGCCTTGCGCTTGCGGTTTTCAAACGCATTCTTGCGCTTGCTCTCAACCATAATGGAGGCATCTACCAGCGACTCGAGATCAGGGTATGGAACAGCCACCAAGATACTCTGCATCTCATCGTGCAGACCGTTCAGAAAGCGGTCCTTCTTCTTCTCTTCGGTGTCGGTGTCTTCTGGAGCATACCTGGACAGAGTGGTGAACTTGTCCATGTACTCCACTACAGACATGCTTCCTTGCCTCAGATTCATGAACTTGTCCTTCATGAGCTTGATCAGTCCAGACGGAATGTGGGTCTTGCGAAACTTGGCCTTGAATTCCTCCCAGTTGATGACGTGTCCCTCAGCTTGAATGGCCTTGACATTTTCCCACCAAGAGCGTGCAGGTCCAGAAAGAAAGTGAGTGGCAAATAGCACCTTCTCATCATCGCCAACTCCGGCGACCTCCAGGTTGTTCTCAATGGTGCGAAGCCAATCATCGGCATCGAGGGGTTCAGTGCACTTGGCGAAAACAGGAGGGTTAGTGCTCTGAAAATCCTTCAGCTTAGAGCGATGATCTCCATTTCCATCCCCGCCATTATGGTTGTTGGCGTTTCCGGTAGCAAGTTGAGCGAGATGCTGAAGGGTAGCAAGATTAGCTTGGCGCTCTGCACGGGCGGCCTCACGGTCTTCCATCACGAGGCGCAGAAGTTGCGCCATGGTTGGGTCCGGAGGTGGAGGGGGGTTTTGGTCTGACCCGCTGGCGTTTCCACTACGGGTTTCAACCATCCTGGAGAGATGTGGATCAGATATTAATGGGAAAACAAGGAGATGGGCAGCCACTTAAAAGGGGAGGGCTTGTTAAAAATGCAGAACTTTGAAAACGGAAACACGCAAATGCAAAGTAGGCAAACGATAGCATAACATAGCAGGGTGCCGAAGGCACAACATAGTCATACAACATCACAACATAGTCTCATACATCACAACCAAAATGGATGGTTTTAACAGAACCATCATCATAAGTCTACTCGCATCGCACGGGGGCCTATATCATCGCCCTACGATAAGGTGGTGCGAGTCTGGGGGGTAGTACTCTAGAAGTCGTCAAGGTCCACGACAGGACCCTCAGGTGCAGGTGGGGCGCCCTCGTCGAAGGGTGGCTCCTCGGGGTCCTCCTCGGGGTCCTCCTCGG
Organism: Lolium multiflorum; assembly: GCA_030979885.1. Classification (NCBI taxonomy): domain Eukaryota; kingdom Viridiplantae; phylum Streptophyta; class Magnoliopsida; order Poales; family Poaceae; genus Lolium; species Lolium multiflorum. Next base: position 136,899,400 of record CM061747.1, on the reverse strand, counting down.
GCATCAGTGGCTCAGGCTCCTCATCTTCATCGTTGATGAAGGCCTCATCCTCAGTATCAGGCTCCATATCGAAGTCCTCCTCCTCGTAGTCGTCGTCGTCGCTGAGAAGGGCCTCGTTCTCCTTGCGGAGATCCTCACCGTCGTCCTCAAGCTCCTCGATAGTGGCCTCCATCTGAGCGGTCAGAGCCTCCAGCGAAGCCACCTTCGCCTTCAGGCGAGAAGCCCTCCGGCGTGCAGCAAGTCTCTTCTTGCGCTCACTGGCCAAGTCGGCCTGTGCAGCAGCAAGCTGGGCGCGAAGTGTCACGATCTCATCCTCCTGCAGATCGCACCTCTCTCGGGCGCGGTCCTGCTGAACCTGAGTGTGGTGCAGTAGGTACTCCAAGTGGTGCAGCTGGTGAGCGGTGTCGGGGTGCGGGGCGCCGGCCACGGGCTGACCCGCGCCGTTGCGCAGCCCAAGGTACTGGTAGCCAGTGTCGGCGATAGCCTCCGGGTGAAGGAGAGCAAGGCGGGCAAGTGCCTCCTGGAAGACTCGGATCATCCCGTCGAGCCACGTGCGCTCCATCACGTCAACAGTGAACTCCTCAGAAACGGGGGCAACCTCGCCCCCCCTGACGACGCAGGTGACCAGCCAGGCCATCTCCGAGTCCTCCGGCCTCTCGGTACGGACGCCCTTCACCTCGGGCGCCGGACGCCCACACCGAAAAGCCAGGTCGGCCAGGGCCCGCTCGAAGAAGTAGAGGGGCGGCCTCACCCCGACCTGGTGAAAGTGCGAGTACTCGATCGGCATCTACACAAATTTTAAGATAGATTAAGTTAGTGACCACAGTGTGCAAAATTTTAAGCATAGTAAAACTTTAATGCAAGTAGAATTTTTGAAAACAGAAGGAGGTAAGGGACTTAAGCATTTTCAGCATTTAGTCAACCTCTTTGTTTTAAGAAAGTAGTTTTTGGTCTGATCTAACGCCCATGCTAACTAAGGTCTCCTACAGTCAGGATGGCTCTGATACCAGCTCTGTGAGGCCCCGGACTTACCAGTCCAGAACTCCTGTTATGCATACAATTTCACGATCCCAAGATCATTCCATCGTGAATACATAACCGAACTGATACCAGATTACATCATCCATTACAGTACCGAGATAACATTAATACGGAAGTCTTACATCATAGGCCATCAAGGCCGAAGTTCAACAAACAGCAGCGGAATTTATTTGACTCCAAACAGCGGTGGAACCCACGTCAGGCCTTTACCCTACAGGCGGCTGACTGGGAGAGCGTCCTAGTTCGCGTCTTCGGCGTCGTACTCCTCTTCTTCGAAATACTCCTCTTCAAAGTCTGGCCAAGTAAATAGCCAGGACAACAATGCCAATGAGTACGTTTGAATGTACTCGCAAACCACCTTAGAGAGAAGTAAAGGATATGCAATATGGCAGTAGCAAGGAACAGGCACTAAACTAGGGCGACAAAGAGCGAGAGGTGGTTCCTCTCGAGAGAATGACATTTCCATAACTTTGTTGAAAACTTTTTGGTAAACCATTTTATTTGCAGACTAATAGGTAAGGGTGACCCAATTTCTTTTCCGGCCATCTCATATGGCCATCAAAACCTTTCCAACTTTCCACCGTACCTCTCAGGTACATTTCAACCAATCCCCTTTGGTATCATTTTTCCCGAAACAGTTTTTGAGAAAACACTTTTACAAATCAAAACTCCTTCAATGCCAAGCAGCAGCCTTCCCCACGTCCATAACCGCGGACACGGCTATTCGAATAGATTTACACTCTGCAGAGGTTGTACACTTTCCCCACAAGATTCGAATACTCATCGTGTGGGCATCATCCCTGCATAATGACATATGCCACGACAAATACCCGATCGTAGTTTTTCGCCTGCTCGCCTTAGCCTAAGACATGCCGCCTAGAGTTGTACCTCCCAACACCAGAGTCCGAGGGGTCGTTTACCCAGGAGTAGCAAATTCCCCGACCAGCTCGACCCTCCGGAATGCCGCGACCAACTGCGGGGCATTATTCAATGGGAGCTCATAGGTTGTACCCCTGCCATCTGTCCGAGACGGAAAGGCGTTCCCAGTTCGTCGGGAAGGCCACGGTCGATAGGTGTCCATGCTCGGACTACCCCTTACATTTGCAGGGCTCAAACTAAGGCGAGACAAACTACTACGCTACGCCCCGTCCCACTAAAGGGTAATGTGGTTGTACTGGCTAGGTCCGGTTAGGTACTCAGTCACCAAAGTTTTTCGAAAACAACTTATCATCTCCATTTGCCTCCAGCAATATCTTTTATAAACCTTTTTGCATTTCATAAAACCACACTTGGGCAGGGCTACCCCGTTCCAAGGTTTTCCAGAAAACCTCTTTGCTAGAAAACAATTTTCCCAAATATTTTTCCAGGGCTCCCAACCTATAGTCCATTTTCCTTTTGAAAAGAGGCGACAAGTGTGATGAGGTGGTAAGCACCATATCACTAATAGAGATGTGTTCAGTAGGTACCAATGAGGGCTGCACCCTAAGGGTGGATTAATAAAACTCCGGGTGGCACTAACCACCGAAATGAAAATAAAAAGACATGCACTTTATAAAACCTGCAATAATGCAAGAGTAAGATATATAGGATCAGAGATGCATCAAGAGGTGGCTTGCCTTGATCAGCAAAGTTCCCCTGGTCTTCCTCTTCAATCCCTCCAAAGTCTCCTCCTCCTTCGTTTCCGGCGGTGTTCGAATCTAGCGTCGCAAAAAGAAAACAACAAGCCATACCCAATCAACAAACCACACCAGAATAATTCACACAAAAATTTGGGAAAATTACAGTATGTAAAGGTTTACTAATGCAAGCTACTGAAAGTGGTTTCACCCATTTATGATTTTTAAAACAAAAGATATGATTTTTGTAATACCAGAATTGACTTAGGAACCATTTAAATGGTCTAAATCTTTCTGTATGTCATAAAAATGCATGCAGCATACCTACTGAAAGCTAATAACATGTAGAGTACACATGCACAAGAATCATATGCAAACACATTTTTAAATAACCTAGAGAAATTAAATGAGGCAGTAACCAGAGCACACAAATAGCTAGGCAAACCAGTATCAGAGCATCACCAATCAATACCAAACATACCCCTGGATAGGTGAGACTATATGTGAACTAACCCCACTGGTTTGGTATTTTTCTGATTTGTGAATGATTTTATAAAAATTAAATACTGAAAAGATATACTGTTTCAGTAATTAAATTCTTGTAATTAAACTATAACTCTTAAAAATATTTCCTTTGGCACAAAATTAGCCTATAGGTATATCTACCAGTAGCACTTGGGTTTGTTTCAAAATAATTATTATTTTTCAAACTAAAAATCATTTACTGGCTCTCTGGACAGATCTTGTTTTCTAAAATGATTAAAATCCAGGAAGCTCCTGCATGTGGGACTAGTGCCAAAATGAAGCTATATACATACACTTCACAACCAAATTAACCTCATGCAAAAAGGTTTCATAAATATCACACACTAATTAAATTACACAATCAGATACTTTTTAGGTTTTCATTTAACAACTCATTTTTACAACACTAAATCACATGCATGCAATTGTATATGGTTAAGAAAACATCTGTGAGCATGTAGGAACTTGAATCAACTTATTTGGTCACTGGATGAATTTGTAGTGATTTAAATACTAAGCAGAGATTTTCTGGCAGGTTAATAGGAAGAAAAGAAGGAAAAGGAAAAGGGCCGGCGCTGCTGGGCTTGGCCAGATTCGGCCCAGCAGCGGCTCCGCAGCGCGGGAGCGCCGTTTTGAAACGGCCCCGTCGTGGCAGGCCACGTTGGCGCCTGGGCCCGCATGGGTGTGCATGCACCCGTAGGATCGGATCCAACGGTGCATGCCACCGTCTTCCTCCCGACGCGGCCATGCGACCGGCGGGCTACCCTAACGTCGGCAGAGAGCTCCTGCGCTCACCTGGAGTCGCAGAAACTGGCGGCGTCGGGTGCGTTGGATGCGGAAGAGGGCGGGCTACCGGTCGGTGGTCACGGCGACCAAAACAGCACTCCTCGTTCCGGCGATCGACGGCGACGGCAGAGCTGCTGTTCGGGATGGCGGCGTCTACCGGCGTTCCTGGACGGAAAAGAGAAGAGCATCAGCACGAGGGGATGAAGGGGTGTCCAGGGAGCTAGAGGAGAAGAAGGATGGGGGTGTCCCGTGGCTGCAACCTCGACCGTGAGCTCGCAGACGTCGAGCTCGAGCACGGGGTGCTGGGAGGAGTGGAGCTCCCCTCCTCTGGGGAGGTGAACTGGAGGTGAAGGGTGGTTCTGGTGGCGAATGGGTTTGAGTGGAGGAGGTCCGGGCTGTTTTATAGTTCGCCGCGCGGTGCATGGTGTGCAAGACCGTGGCGAGGAAAAGAGGGCGGGCGGCAGCAGCTCATTGGGTGCGAGGGGCGGCGTGCAACGTGTCTGAGACACGGTGCCACGCCGTGGACGCACGCGCCCGTCGTCTGCAGCGCGAGAGAGGGCGAGACAGCTCGGCGACGACGCGATCTGTCACGCGTTCGACAGAATGACGGGACTGGGCGGCGGGGTTGGCGTGCACGGGGGAGGAAGAGGCTGGCGAGGCGCTTGTCTCCGAGGCGCCGGAGCACGCTGCTGTGCTCGCCTCGTCGTCCAAGTTCACCGGAGCGCGATAGTGGGGTGGCCACCGTGGCCGTGTCAAAGCTGGCGTGCACGGTGACCATTGGGGGTCACCGGTGCGTTGTCAGAGGGAGGGAAGGCGAGAGGGGTGCCAGGCGGTGTCTAGGGGGGGTAGAGAGTCGCAGCAAGGCTTCGAGGCCTCCTGGTTTCGCCAGCATGTGCCGCAGAAAGAAGAGAGGGAGGAGCGTGTCTCCGGCGGTAGTTCCAAAATGGAGAGGTGACGGGAGAGAGTGTTTAGGGTGATAGGGGAGGGACAGGAGGGATGCTAGGGAGGGTAGGGAGTGCAGGCATGCATGCTCCATGGCTTGGCTGCATGTGTTTGGGTCGAGGCCAAAGGTGGTATGACCATCAAACCATCCCGGCCACCTTCTCTCTCCCATTTCCCTCTTAACCACATGGTGCCAAAAGCATGCCTAAGCATGTGATCCGTGTGTGTAGAGTAAAAGAGTGGAGAGAAGGGAGATGGGGTCGAATTCTGCCCAAATGCTGGTGGTTTGGAGGAGTAAAGAGGAGAGAGAGATAGATAGAGGGATGCAAGGTAATGTGGTGGTGTGATGGCCGGCATGGCCATCCTCCACATTTTTATTTGTTTGAAAAAAAAATTCGGTCCACACACTAAGGCATGTCCCAAGGCAAGGTTGAGACAAAATATGATGAGCCAAAAAGGCTACTTGTTTGTAGAGTTTTCAGATTTGAGAATGGAAGAGAAATGGATGAGATTTGGGAGAGGAAAATTTGGGTGGAGGCATGATCTTGCAAGATCATGATCACATGTCAAGGATCAGAATGATTTAGGGTTTTTGCAAGGTTTAAATTAATAAAACTAGTACTAATAAAAAGGGTGTCTCATGAAAAGAAAAGTTTTAGGAAACCATGTCAAGTGGAGATCATCACTAGGTACACACATGCACTCACTCAAACAAAACAAGATCAATTATGCATGCAATTTTTTAAAGATAGAAAAAGTTTTTGTTGGCCCAAAAATTTGTATTCCAAAATTTAAATCAATGCACAAAAGTTGGATTGTTACAGGCCGGCCCTTTAATAGGAAGGTGGGACCCACCTGTGTTTTTGGCCCGGCCCACTATCTTGTTGGGCCGGCCCACTTTCTATATGGTGGACCCCACACACCAAATGGGCCGGCCTTTAATAGGAAGGTGGGACCCACTTGTTTTTGGCCCACTATCTTGTTGGGCCGCCCACTTTCTATATGGTGGACCCCACATACCAAATGGGCGGCCCATTAACAGGAATGTGGGACCCACCGTGTTTTTGGCCCGGCCCACTATCTTGGTGGGCCAGCCCACTTGCTATATGGTGGGCCCCACATACTAAATGGGCCCTTTAACGGAAAGTGGGACCCACTGTGTTTTTGGCCCGGCCCACTATTTTGTTGGGCCGGCCCACTTGCTATATGGTGGACCCCACAAACTAAATGGACCGACCCTTTAAGGAAAGTGGGACCCACCTATGTTTTTGGCCCGCCCACTAGCTTGTTGGGCCGGCCCACTTGCTATACGGTGGACCCCACACTAAATGGGCCGGCCTTTTAACAGAAAGTGGGACCCATGTGTTTTGGCCCGCCCACTTGCTTCTTGGGCCGGCCTTGCTGTAAGGTGGACCCCACATGTTAAATGGGCCGGCCCATTTAAGTTTTGACCAGTGAGGTTAGGCCCGGCCCACGTAACTAATGGACCAGCCCAGCTATATAGTTGACCGGTCAAACTATGTCATCCGGCCCGGCCCGCTTAAGACGTGGCAGGCCTCGTGGGGCCTACCATCTACCACGGGGTTTCAGCGGTTAACGCCGTTAACTTAACGCGTCGCACGTGTCGTTTGCATGACGTCGCAGTCAACGGGCTCCCGAAAACACTTCCGCAACGGTCCGATTTTCCGTGGCGGAAGGGCGCCCAAGCGCGACGGACCGAAAAATCGTCGTTGGACTTTGCCTGACGCAGTTTCGACAACGGAACCCATATCGTCGGGTTAGGCCCATAGGCGACGAAAAATGCCCCTTAGTTGACGATTTTGGGACGTTGTCTATCAGAACTTTTCTTGTAGTGTATAATCCCAGTAGATAGCTACTTCCACCTGACTATGTTTTGTCGCCATTGAATTTAGTTGATGCTTAGCTATGCTATGAAAATGTTTTAGTAGCGGTTATGGAAAAACAACTAAATTCAATGAACTACCTGGGTGGAAAGTGGCTTGGATTGGATTATGTTGAGTGGTTACACCGGAGTCATATCTATGGCGGTCGTGTGTATTGCACTTGTGGACGGCCACCCAGGAACAAAGAGATAATAGACAACCTTGCTCATTAGCTTACCGTACAGCCACATGCTATATGGGCTCTGGCTTGACGGAGTATGTTGTGTGAACCTGGGCCCTACGCGACATGATGATGTAGGGGAATGTAGGTTGGAGCGGGTCCGTAGAGAAAGGTCTGGGTGATCACTTCGGAAAAGTCTCGTCCTAGTCAACATCTGTCCATTTGAGCAAAATGTGCATCATGGAAGAAGAGCAGACTAGGTCATGTGGGTAAATTTGTACAACCTCTGCAGAGTGTTAAATCTAAGTACTTAGCCATGTCCCCGGTTACGGACAATTTGAGCGAACTGACAAGGCACATGTTCGAAAGTCTCCTCATCCCAACTTCTTAAATAAAACTTGATGGGTGAACAGGGAAATGACAATTGGTGTAAGTGACTATCGGCTAGTAGGTCCCGTGCCATGTCTATGGTCTGAGTCTACAGGGGTAGTTCACCCAAACCAAGTTGATCATGGGTAGGAGGATTCACCGGGGCTTTACCGGTGGTTTCCAGGTTCATTGATTTCTATCAATGGTACCGCTTAATTAGTATGAAGAAAAGATTTTGTCAAATGATAGGAGAAAACTGGCTTTATGCAAATATGCCTGAGCTCTACCAGCCAAATGTACACTTAAGTGTTAGGTTGCCATTTGAGTCCACTATAGTGTCATCTTGCCAATACAATTCAAATGTATTGACCATTCGTGGCTGTAACTTTTCATGTTGCAGATGTTTTGAAAGACGAGTGAGTTACGATGGTTAGGGTTACGGGTCTATCCTCAACATGCTCGCTTGTGGCACATGAAGACGAAGGACTCCATGTTGTCTATGTTTATTCGTTGTGAAACTCTGATGATATGCTAGCAATGTGCTATGCAATTTGTAAATCTTTATGTAAATTCTGGATCATACGATGTAATAAAGACCTTTGTTTCTTGATATTACATCATGTACTGTGTGTGCTAGCGATTGATCCAGGGACTAGCACAGATACGCACAGAGATCGGCACCTTAAAAGGTGAGGTCGCTACACCTTGAGGTGTGGTTGCTCGATGCACACCAACGCCACAAAGGCCTCACCCCAAGATGCGGTACTCACACCACACACCGAACGCCACGAAGGCGCCTCACCTAAATCTCCGGTGACCCTCGCCACAAAGGCCTAGGTCACGGTTCCACTAAGGGATTTCCTTCGAGGCGGAAACCGGGCCTTACACAAAGGTTGGGGCACACATCCACAACTTAATCGGAGGCTCCCAACAAATCACCACAAAGGTCTAGAATCCGTCTAGGGTTCCAAGAACCCAAGAGTAACAACCTTCTTGCTTTCACCACCACGAATCACCGTGGAGAACTCAAACCGATGCACCAAATGCAATGCCAAGAACACCACAAAGATGCTCAAGTCCTTCTCTCTCAAATTCCAACAAAGCTACAAAAGCTATTGGGGGAATAAGAGAAGAAGAACAAAGAGGAGAACACAAAATTCTCCAATATCTAGATCTAGAGGATTCCACTCACAAAGAGAGGGATTTGATTGGTCAAGATGTAGATCTAGATCTCCTCTCTCTTTTCCCTCAAAATGGGGCAAGAATCATGGAGGGATAGAGAGATAGGGCAAGCTTCTCAAGAACAACAATGGAGGAGAGAGAGAGTAGAAGAAGCAACAACCCAAGGAGGAAGAAGGGGGTATTTATACCCCCCAAGAAAATCGAGCCGTTGGGCAAAACCAGGGCCGGATAATCCGGCCTAAGTAAGGGCCGGATAATCCGCCCCCCGGATAATCCGGCCTCTGGGACAAAACCTGGTCAAAATCCGGGCAAATGTCCGGCCCCTATACTGAGCAGCAATTCCTGAGGTCCTTAGCCGATTTCGAGGGGGCGGATATTTCCGAAATATCCGGCCCGGATATTTCCGAAATATCCGGCCTAAGCAAACTGCAGAAACACCAAAACTAAAACGGGCAAAACTTTTGCATCCGGACTCCGATTTCGATGATCTTGGGCTCGTTGAAATCACAACAACGAGCTCTATAACAATATGCATAGAAACATCATAGTCCAGCAAAGGAGGATAGAAACAAATGATGAAAGGTTTGACCTATCTCAAAAAGACATACCGGTAAAACCTCCAATCTTGAAAATGCAACAAGTTGCCCATGGAAAAACCATTCTCAATGAACTAGAGATTGTCATGAGAATAAGCACAAGCTCTAAATCATCACATGGATAAGATTCAAATAACAACCAAGAAAGATGATGAACCAAACTCGAAAACGCAACAAGTGATCTATGCGAAATCCGTTTTCGATGAACTAGAGCTTGTCATGAGAATAAGCACAAGCTCTAAAACATCACATGGATAAGGTCCAAATAACAACCAAGAAAGATGATGCAAGGATGCAAAGGTTTGAGCTCTCTCCGAACGATACGATCGAGTTACTCACTCGAGAGCCCTCTTGATAGTACGGCAACTAAACTATAAACCGGTCTCCAACTACACTATGAGACCGGTGAGAAAGAAACCCTATCAAGAGCAAACCTTATACTTGCGCATTCCACTTGAGCTCGATGACGACGATCTTGACCTCAACAAGATGGAACGCCTTTCTTGCTTGTGCGAAGTCTTGTGGATTGCTCCCCCATAATCCACCATGGGAGAGCTTCTTCTTCGGCGCATCTTCACATAACCATGACCACCATGTGGATGGCAAGACTCAAGCAAATGATCTCTTCGAGATGGCTCATCTTGAACTTGCACTTCATTCTTCATTCTTCATCATATTGATGTCTTGAAGTAACTTAAGGGCTCACTTCATCTTCATCTTCAAGACATACTTGACACTTGATATCCTTTATCAATTTCTTCTTATTGCAACCTTGAAGCCAACAAATGGTTCAAGAATTGCCTATGGACAACTCCTACAAATATAACTCAATGCAAACATTAGTCCATAGGGATTGTCATTAATTACCAAAACCACACATGGGGGCTCCATGCACTTTCAATCTCCCCCATTTTGGTAATTGATGACAATCTCTTTGAGAGGGTTTATATAAGGAATTTAAGTAACAAATAAGTTGAATATATAGAGCAAACTCCCCCATAATATATGCGTGTGTGAATGATCTTGACTTTCATTGCATATATTGGCATTCAAAGCCTAGTGGAGTTTCCTCTAACTATTCAACTATGCAAAGCAACAAGATGCAATGCAATAAAGGCACATGCTTAAGCACAAAGCGAAGACATAACCAAATTCCCTTAAACCCTCCAAACTTCTCCCCCATTGGAACCAATTGCCGAAATGGGTGAAAAATTTAGAAGGCCAAAATAGTGAGAGTTCCTCCATAGCGTGTGCATTTCTCATAATTTGAGTGGAATCAAATGCACGTATCCAATGACGAATATTCGGAAGGAATCACACTATAGATAGGATCAAAGATTGCAAAAAGATAAAAAAGTCTAGAAGCTTCAACAATTGAAGCAAGCAACCAAATGAACCACAAAGAAGATACCAAGTGAATCAAACTCTAATGATCACCAAAAGATAGTGCTCTAAATCAAATGAGGAAGCTCCCCAAGGTACATGCATAAATTAAAATGTTGCATTTGAATACAATATGCATAACATGGAATCCTCACTCCCTCATTACCATTTAAAACACAAATATTTGCAATAGATCATAGATAGAAAAATAAGCTTAACACTTGCAACAAACAAATAGTTGAGCAACAAGTAAGAGGCATCATAATAAAAAAGCTCAACCAAGATGATATGTGAAAGGCATGATAAAGCATATTATAAGACTATTACAAGGATGAGCAAAAAGCATCATCATAGTCTTCAATGAATTATATTGCTTAGCATGACCAATCAACACGCAACAAATAAATAAGATATCGAATGGAGATGTATCATCTCTTATGTGTATAAGTTTCTCTAAGTGAGCAATATCACAAAGATATTTATCCACAAAGAAACATGCACACACAAAATAGATACACAAGAAATATAGCATGATATCCAAGACAAAGTCATGCAATATACCAATAAGAATTTTTGCTTAATAGCATGGCCAAAGGCTCAATTTTATCTTATTGTACATTCATGAACTTCAACCACAAACAACTAAAATACATCACAAATATCAACAAGGGATAGAAGATAGTTGGGATGCATTTGAGAAAGGCAACAAGTATCACAAACGGGGATACTAAAAGAAATAACTCAATTTGCACTTTCATCGATATTGCACATGTGAGAGGCTTGAGGAATTGATATGCAATAAAATTGCTAGATAGGCATAGATGGGATGGGTGAATCATGATCATGATTTTATATACTTCCCAACATATGTGCTCATCTCAAACTACTCACATTCGCAATAAAGAGGTTTCGTTAAGATTTTAGCAAGAAGCACAACATTTGCAAATCAAGAGATTCATGCCAAGATGCAACCACATGGTTGGATGCTAGAAAAATATGCATGAGAAGATACTTGTTACCGAGATAGCATTGGTGAGGATGTAGTAGATATGTGTTCGTTGACCATCCTAGCTTGCCTCAAGTTACCATTGAGTCACCACTTCTCCCCAAGAGTGAGACAAGCATCCAATGCATATCCATTGTACCTAACACAAAGGTAAGTACAAAAAGGTCCCCAAACTAATTGGGTTCAAAGTAGTTATACACACTACAACATATAGGACAAACTCCACAATTCTATGTGCATATAGATATAAAATTGAATTTCATGCACATCTTAGCCAAATTAGGATTTGATGGAGTTTACCCTATATATTGGATCAAAGAAAGTGACACATGCCATAAGATATACATATATTAAATATTCATGCACAATACTTTCAAGAACCAAAGGAAGATACAATTTGGACAAAACACCAAATAAACCAAGAGACAATGGTTGTCCAAATTATATCTATACCTAATAATAAAGGAGCTAAGGTTTCTGCCAAAAAAATTCGTCAACGCTTTTTTTAGACCGTTTTGCCCTCCCACCAAATCGCATAATACGGTCAATGCCATCCTACCGATTCATACAAGCGTTCCGTCGCCCCCTTCCTCCGCCACGCCGCACAGAACTCGATCCTTCCCCGTCGACACATTCCTCCACCTCGTCGTTCTGACTTCCTTCCCCGACGGTGCCGCCCCAAGCGGCCAAGCTCCTTGTTCTACGGCTCCTCCTCGGCCAACTAGCTCCACTGCGCCAACCGCCGGTTCCACATCGCGTGTGGCCGCCTCCCTGGTCCCCATGTGCGAGGCCGCTGTGTGATTCCCCTGCTCCAGAGATTTCCCACCAGGGGGGTTGCGCACCCTACAGCTTTGACATGAACATGCAGTCTGCCCTCAAACCGTTATACAATGGTGGTTCCCAAGCGTGAAATCGAGGAGGTAGCCTCGGTCCCGTAAGTTACCGCCGCCGGCGGCCATGATAGGAGCGACTTAGGTGGCCCTTTCCACGCTGCGCGATCGGGCCCCAACATCCAGCCGTCCAGCTCCTCCTCCGGCCTGAATTCCGGCTATGGAAGGGGACATTCCAATGCTTCAAGATCCACCAGCGGTGCCGTTCCCATCCCCTGCATCCCGAGCGGACGGCAGCGCCGCTCGGGGTAGCGCCATAGCGGTGGCCTCGCGGCCTTCTTCCGGGTACCGGGAGCAGGAGGCGTCGCGGAGTAGCTGCCACCGGTGGGATCACGGGGACGTCGTCACAATCCGTGACGAAATCAATCCTTTGTGCTAGACAGAGCACGACTCCACGCCGTGCTACTCGCCACATGGCCGAGCACGGAGGTGGAGAGCTACGACCGTGGTGGTCACGAAGCCACAGTTGTGAGCCTCCATGGCGAGCACGGGACAACAATGTTTGTTCCTTTCTGTACTCATATCCCGCTTCATGTTTATCTGTTGCCGCCAGCTTGTTTGCATTAATATACATCGCTTTACCATGATTCTCGATGTGCTGCTGGAAGCCTGGAACCATGGCTTTTGTTGTCCGCCGCGAGTACAGACTTCTGCCATTGTCCAAGGTCCAAATTTCTACGTCAGATCACGTCAACAGAAGAGGCGGCCTGTTTTGTTTTCAGCGTCGTCTATGGCCATCTCTTGTGGGCCGGTCAGGCCACGCGTAGTATTATACGAGAGAGAGGATGCAAGGATTGTCTGAAAAATGAGGACGTATTGATGTTTCACAATGAATAGTACCACCCCGCTACCTTGTGTCGACTCGCACCAGCTCATATACAACCGGCTCATGCATGGTGGCAAGTTGATTGGAATCAACAAGGCCCCGAAGGAATCCCCCCATGTGTTGATATCTGGCAGTCTAGGCCAAAGGAAAAATAGAGGCACGCCCTATATATTATGGGTCAATTGAAAATGATATGAAGGCTTAAATTGAACGGGAAAGCTTTGATTGGGAGAGAGAGGCTAATTTGGACGGGAGGCCTAAACAAGATTGGGAGAGAGGCTAATTGAACGGGGGAGCCTTAAATGAGATTGCCAGCTGGCATGGGGCAGAATTAAAGGGCCTGTGTGCCACAAAGTCAGCAGGGTTGACTAGAATGGTCAACCCACCGGCTCCCTGAACCGGGCCACTGACTTGCTATTAAAAATGGCCTCTCAACTTGGCCTCAGTGCCAAGTCTAAGGGTAGGTCGGGGTTAGCTCATTCCCATCCCAATTGTGTGGCCAAATATATTGCTTTTTAACTTTGTTTCTGATAAGTATTTGTCTAGCCGCATCCATTAAATAACATAATTTTTAGAAAAAATCCTAAAATAATAGATTAAGTAAAAATACAGAATGCATAGTTATGATAAATTAATAAATATACACCGGTCATATTTCATGGGAGGGCTGAATCGGAAGAACAAACTGGTGCTACCACTATGTAAAACAAGTTTCCGTAAAAGATTTAAATCATCATTATTTTGATTTTAAAATAAAACATGAAAATAGAGGACAACATATAAAAACAAGAATAAAATAGCAAAATAATAAACTAAGGCTATGGTTATGTGGGATATGTAAAGTTGATTGCTTTCTCTCCCGTTGCAACGCACGGGCACCTTTGCTAGTCAAAGAATCAAATCAACACAAGATTGACTCCAAAGACTTATCTCATTATAAGAAGCTAATTAAACCTAAACACAAAGGAATGAGATAACCAACTCCCAAGAGAGCAAGGTTCCAACAAATAAACCAAACCCTCGAAACTTTTTATGATGGCACAAAGTACCAAAAAGAAAATTTTATGTCTCCCAAAACCAAATTTTTGATAAAGATCAAGATATGTTAAGCATTCTAATAATATAGAAGAGCTCCCCCAAGTTTGGTGCATTATCTAGGATTTTTTTTATATGAATACAAAATGCACAAAACTAGAATCATCACGCTACCTATATCTTCTAACAATGCTAAGAAAGTTTGAATAGACAACTTAGATCCATAAGATGCAAGGAAGACACATGGGAGTCAAAGCACAACAAATTCATGGCAATAAATAAGGCAATATAAATACAAGAGCCAATGTAGATATGATCAATAAATATCTACCTCATAATTGATTACCAATTGTCCTAGGACAAGAGGTATTAGGAAATATTTCCCGGTGGTAGTTTGTAAGTATACATAAGATCATATTTACAACGAACAAAGCATATGGTAAAAGATAAGAGTTAACCATCATGCAAAGATAGTTTCTTGATAGCTTCATTTAGTCATACCAACATGCAAGGCAATTAATAGTATTCATACCAACATGCAAAGCAATTAATAGTATTCATACCAACATGCAAAGCAATTAATAGTATGACTTGAAGCACATGGTTTTCCAAAAATGTATTGAGGGACACGTTGTGAAAAACCATGCCAAGAAAAACTTTCACAAATAAGATCCACAAAGATATTAGCAATGAAGCCATTTAAGCAAATTGGAACTTGTTTGAGAAAACATGTCACATATGAGAGATAATTTACAATATCAATTCTATGTGACACAACCTCAAATGTTCACATTTCCTAGGCTTGTAATATGCACAAAGCTTATTACTCCCCCATAATGTGATAAAGAATTTATTTTCACAAGAGGCAAATAAGATCCAAGTAGAGATATTAATGGACATTAGAATTTGAATTTCTCATGAAGATGACATACCACATAGCTACTAGATAATCTTGCAATATCAATTCTAAGTGATATTCCTCATGTACACACATTGTTTAGGATCATGAAATTCCCAAAGGAATATCACTCCCCCAAAATGGGATTGTCCATTAATCGCTCACAAGAGCCATATAAGATACAACAAGATGCAAAGAGGCTCCAACACAAACACAAGTACACGGTGTGCAACCCAACATACATAGACTTGATTTCTCAAGAAAAGCAAGTAGGAAGCACAACATATACAAACACATGCTAGGAACAAAACTAACACATGCAAAGGGGCGAGTAACTTTCAATATAAGTGAGTTGAGAACATGTTACCGCAAGGAGGAACATTGAATACATGATAGAAGCAAGATAACCAAAAGACTTGGCTTGAGATAATATAAATGATGAAGATCCCTTAATTCTTCATGATGTAGCCAAGTCTCCAATGCCCTCCAACAAGCACCTATTGATCAAGTTTTGGATTGTTGGTCCCCAACTAAGTTGGGTCCTAAGAGGTTAGTCACAATAGGCTTGGCAACCCAAATGGTTCCTTTCTTGACACCACTTTGAGCACCAACATATTTGGCAAACACATTGCCACCCTCATCCTTACGAAGAGAATAAACATCATCAATGGTGATAGAGTTGGATGAGGTACCAATAGTGCACAAGGAGGAGATGTGGCCCTTCTCACGGCATATGTAGCAAGTTCTTTTCTTCTCCTTCTTCTCACTAGGTTTCTCCACAATGGGAGCATTGGCTTGTTTCTTCTTGGGAAGTGGCATTTCTTCAACTTGAGGTTGAATATAAGTTTGAGCTTGAGGCCGCTTCCCTTTTTGCTTCTTCTTCAAAGGGCAAGATCTAACATGGTGCCCTTCAATATTGCACTTGAAGCAAACAATCTTGGCCGGGTCTTTGACTTGTACTTGGCCCTTCTTCTTGTTGATGTTCTTGGACTTGTTCTTGTTGTTGGATTTGAATCCAAGTCCACTCTTGTCATTGGGGGATTGTTGCATACTCAACATCGTGTCAAGTTTGTATTTCCCTTCATGACCCTTTACCAAGTCATTCTTCAAAGAAGTGACTTGGGCCTTGAGCTCTTTGATTTCCTCTACATGGTTAGTAACAAAACAAGTACTAGAGGAAGTAGAATCTTCATTGTTAGAGCAACAAGGCAAGGAAGATAATTCATCACAAGATTTAGCAATTTTATGAGTGGATGAATTACTAGGACTAGCACATGGAAATATAGCATTTTGAGTAGTAGTGCTAGTATCCACATGAGGCTCACAAGGTGTTGCCTTAGATATGATAGCCTCATGAGCTAACTTTAGCCTATCATGAGAGGCTAGAAGATCCTCATGGGAGCGAGAAAGCTTTCCATGATTTTCTTCCAATTTCCCATAATTGCAAGTTAGCAACTCAAGTTGAGCCCTTAGCTCAACATTCTCCTTCAAGATAGATGCTTCACAAGAAGTAGAGTTAGTAGCACAAGCATCAATATTAGTAGTAATAGGAGAAGGCAAGTTGGCATGCTCTTTTAGATAAGAAGCTTTAAGTTGCTCATGCGACTCGGTGAGTTTGGCGAGCGCACTCTCAATGACCCTTGAGCCCTTTTTGAGTTGCTCAAAATCCTCAAGGAGTTTAGTATTAACAAACACAAGCTTATCATTTTTTAGCTTTAGTTCATTTGCCATCTCAAGAGCTCTATCATGGTTTTCCTTTTCTCTAGACAATTCTAGAGCAAAGGTCTCCTCAAGAGCTTCCTTGATGGTTTGTTCTTCTTCAAGTTCATTCTTTAATGATGCTACATCATCGGCATACTCTCGTTCAAGAGCACCCTTTTTATCAATGGTGTTCTCATGCATCCAAATAAGTTTTTGGCTCTCAATAGCGGTAGTCAAGATTTCAAAGAAGTGAGTGCTAGCAATTTTATCTTTGCAAATAACCTTGAATATGCTCTTACCCTTATCGCGTAGAGAGACAACCCAATCCTCTTCTTCATATTCATCCTCATCCTTATCACCACGAGACATATTAGGTTCCATGGTAGGAGGTACCGTGGAACCCTTGGCCATAAGGCATATATGAGGACCGTGAGATAAATATGAGGAGTTACTTGAGGCTCCTTTCAAGATCTTGTCTTGACCAATAGAATCTTTGGTTTCCTCTACATTGTTAGACACACAACAACTAGAGGAAATAGAAGCATTTTTATCATGGCCACTAGACAATGCGAGCATATCATCATTAGATTTATTCAAGCAACTTACACATGATATGCAAAGACTATCAACACAAGCATGTAAATCATTTCTAGTGCTAGATGTGTTTGAGTCCGTAGATGAAGCATTGCAATGAGATAGAGATGAAGAATCATCAATAGTAAGCTCAATATCAACATTGCAATTTTCATCACCACTCACCATATCATTACCTTGTGTCTTGACACACTTTGGTGAAGTGGATGAAGATGAGAACTCATCACGGCCGGAAGTGGAAGCAATACAATCATCCTCAATAATATTGGACACATCATATTTGTCTTGAAGCTTTGTCCATAATTCATGAGAGCTCCCAAAAGGCATGATTGACGAAGTAACTACATTGCTCACAACAATGGAAAACACATGAGAAGCAAGAGCATCGAGGCAAGAGTTTTTCTCCTCCTCAAGAGATAAATTTTGAGGATCCTTAGGAGAAGAAAAACCCATGTCAAGATATTGCTCCATGTCCGGGGACATACCCCGTAAGATTTTAAGCACATAAATTTTCCATAGATCATAATTTGTGCCATCAAATATAAACAAGTTATTGTGCACTAATCCCCTAACCGACATCTTTACTCTCAAGGCGGTGAAGCCTAAGAATGAGAGACCTTGCTCTGATACCAATTGAAAGGACACAGATGTCGCCTAGAGGGGGGTGAATAGGCGATTTAAAACTTTTACGAGATGGGCTTAACAAATGCGGAATTAAACTAGCGTTTACTTTGTCAAGCCCAAAGCCTATATACTATGGTTCACCTATGTGCACCAACAACTTATTCTAAGCAATGGTTCACCTATGAGCACCAACAACTTATGCTAAGCAATACAAGCAAGTATGTGATAGCAAGATATATATAACTTCAAGCACGATGGCTATCACAAGGTAAAGTGCATAAGTAAAGAGCTCGGGTATAGAGATAACCGAGGCACGCGGGAGACGATGATTTATCCCGGAGTTCACACTCTTGCGAGTGCTAATCTCCGGTGGAGAGGTGCGGTGGCTTAGTGCTCCCGAACGCCACAAGAGGCTCACCTTGAGGTGTGGTTGCTCGATGCACACCAACGCCACAAAGGCCTCACCCCAAGATGCGGTACTCACACCACACACCGAACGCCACGAAGGCGCCTCACCTAAATCTCCGGTGACCCTCGCCACAAAGGCCTAGGTCACGGTTCCACTAAGGGATTTCCTTCGAGGCGGAAACCGGGCCTTACACAAAGGTTGGGGCACACATCCACAACTTAATCGGAGGCTCCCAACAAATCACCACAAAGGTCTAGAATCCGTCTAGGGTTCCAAGAACCCAAGAGTAACAACCTTCTTGCTTTCACCACCACGAATCACCGTGGAGAACTCAAACCGATGCACCAAATGCAATGGCAAGAACACCACAAAGATGCTCAAGTCCTTCTCTCTCAAATTCCAACAAAGCTACAAAAGCTATTGGGGGAATAAGAGAGGAAGAACAAAGAGGAGAACACAAAATTCTCCAAGATCTAGATCTAGAGGATTCCACTCACAAAGAGAGGGATTTGATTGGTCAAGATGTAGATCTAGATCTCCTCTCTCTTTTCCCTCAAAATGGGGCAAGAATCATGGAGGGATAGAGAGATAGGGCAAGCTTCTCAAGAACAACAATGGAGGAGAGAGAGAGTAGAAGAAGCAACAGCCCAAGGAGGAAGAAGGGGGTATTTATACCCCCCAAGAAAATCGAGCCGTTGGGCAAAACCAGGGCCGGATAATCCGGCCTAAGTAAGGGCCGGATAATCGGCCCCCCATAATCCGGCCTCTGGGACAAAACCTGGTCAAAATCCGGGCAAATGTCCGGCCCCTATACTGAGCAGCAATTCCTGAGGTCCTTAGCCGATTTCGAGGGGGCCGGATATTTCCGAAATATCCGGCCCGGATATTTCCGAAATATCCGGCCTAAGCAAACTGCAGAAACACCAAAACTAAAACGGGCAAAACTTTTGCATCCGGACTCCGATTTCGATGATCTTGGGCTCGTTGAAA
Source organism: Lolium multiflorum (assembly GCA_030979885.1). Classification (NCBI taxonomy): domain Eukaryota; kingdom Viridiplantae; phylum Streptophyta; class Magnoliopsida; order Poales; family Poaceae; genus Lolium; species Lolium multiflorum. Next base: position 136,879,923 of record CM061747.1, on the reverse strand, counting down.
TCACAACAACGAGCTCTACAACAATATGCATAGAAACATCATAGTCCAGCAAAGGAGGATAGAAACAAATGATGAAAGGTTTGACCTATCTCAAAAAGACATACCGGTAAAACCTCCAATCTTGAAAATGCAACAAGTTGCCCATGGAAAAACCATTCTCAATGAACTAGAGATTGTCATGAGAATAAGCACAAGCTCTAAATCATCACATGGATAAGATTCAAATAACAACCAAGAAAGATGATGAACCAAACTCGAAAACGCAACAAGTGATCTATGCGAAATCCGTTTTCGATGAACTAGAGCTTGTCATGAGAATAAGCACAAGCTCTAAAACATCACATGGATAAGGTCCAAATAACAACCAAGAAAGATGATGCAAGGATGCAAAGGTTTGAGCTCTCTCCGAACGATACGATCGAGTTACTCACTCGAGAGCCCTCTTGATAGTACGGCAACTAAACTATAAACCGGTCTCCAACTACACTATGAGACCGGTGAGAAAGAAACCCTATCAAGAGCAAACCTTATACTTGCGCATTCCACTTGAGCTCGATGACGACGATCTTGACCTCAACAAGATGGAACGCCTTTCTTGCTTGTGCTTGCTTGACGAAGTCTTGTGGATTGCTCCCCCATAATCCACCATGGGAGAGCTTCTTCTTCGGCGCATCTTCACATAACCATGACCACCATGTGGATGGCAAGACTCAAGCAAATGATCTCTTCGAGATGGCTCATCTTGAACTTGCACTTCATTCTTCATTCTTCATCATATTGATGTCTTGAAGTAACTTAAGGGCTCACTTCATCTTCATCTTCAAGACATACTTGACACTTGATATCCTTTATCAATTTCTTCTTATTGCAACCTTGAAGCCAACAAATGGTTCAAGAATTGCCTATGGACAACTCCTACAAATATAACTCAATGCAAACATTAGTCCATAGGGATTGTCATTAATTACCAAAACCACACATGGGGGCTCCATGCACTTTCAATGAGATCATGTAAATCACTTATACCGGAAGGATACTTTGATTACATCAAACGCCATTGCGTAAATGGGTGGTTATAAAGATGGGATTAAGTATTTGGAAAGTGTGAGTTGAGGCATATGGATCAATAGTGGGATTTGTCCATCCTGATGACGGATAGATATACTCTGGGCCCTCTCGGTGGAATGTCATCTGATTAGCTTGCAAGCATATGAAAGGTTCATAAGAGATCACATACTACGGTACGAGTAAAGAGTACTTATCGGTAACGAGGTTGAACAAGGTATGGAGATACCGATGATCGAACCTCGGACAAGTAAAATATCGCGAGACAAGGGAATCGGCATCGTATGTAAATGGTTCAATCGATCACTAAGTAATCGTTGAATATGTGGGAGCCATTATGGATCTCCAGATCCCGCTATTGGTTATTGCTCGGAGAGGAGTCTCGACCATGTCTGCATAGTTCGCGAACCGTAGGGTGACGCGCTTAAGGTTCAATGTCGCATAAGTAGATATGGAATATGGTATGGAGACGAAGTTTGTTCGGAGTCTCGGATGGGATCCAGGACATCACGAGGAGGTCCGGAATGGTCCGGAGAATAAGATTCATATAAGGGAAGTTGATTTCTAGGTTTCGGAAAAGTTCGGGATTTTTCCGGTGGAAGACCGGGAAGGTTCTAGAAGGTTCCGGGGGGTCCACCATGGGGCCCACGACCTAGGGGGTCCAACATGGGCCGAGGGGGTGCATCCTAGCCCTAATGGGCCAGGGGCACAAGCCCCTCAAGGCCCAGGCCGGCCAACCCTAGGGTTTTCCCCAAAACCCTAGGGGGATCAACTTGGGGGGAAGAATTCCCCCTCCCCCCTTTGGCCGCCGGCCCTAGATGGGTTTGGGGCATTGGGGGCCACCCAAACCGACCTCCCCCCTATATAAAGAGGGGAGGGGCAAGGGGCGTTCACCCCTTCCAGAGCAAGTTCCGCTCTCTCCTCCATATGTCGGCTTGGCGAAGCAACTTTCTCCTCCACCACCACCACCACGCCGTCGTCCCGAGGAGATCTACCACACCTCCCGCTGGAACGGGGAGAGGAAGGGCTTCATCGACACCGTACGCGCGACCGAGTACGGAAGTGCTGCGGATTGCAGCAGGGGACGATCGTCTACATCAACAACGAGATCTGATCTCGTAGGCTTTGGAAATCTTCAAGGGTTAGTATCTTATCAATCTCGTTGCTCTGATCTTGTAGATTAGATCTTGGGTGTTCCATAGATTAGATCTTGGATTTATTCGTCTTGCGGTAGGAAAATTTTGTTTTCTATGCTACGAACCCCATCAAGCCCACCAACGAAACGATCCACACCACCGTACCGCTTCGTTGAGGAAGAAATGAAGCCTCGTCTTCTTCCCCGGCGTCGACAGCGCGTCGGAGCCAGTAGGCCACGATCTCGTCGGTGATAAGCATGACCCTGGATGTTGCAGACTATCTCAGATCCGCGCCTAACTCTTCTCGCGTCCGTCCTATCCAAAAAGCATCAAGAGCGACGCCCGGAACCTCACCGACGTTGCCGCCACATCTGAGCCATCGCCGGAGAGGAAATGACCATGCCGACCTCCTCTGGCTCTATAAATACATCCCCTGGAAGGAAGCACGCATCAAGTGGAGCTCGGAGCCAGAAGAATTTCACCGTTCCCTTTCTCTGTCCATCGCCGGCAATGGCGAAATCGAGCTCAACTCCGGCGGCCATCGACATCGCCGACCATACCATCGTCCTCAGGGTATGATTCCGCGTTGATAGGACCTACTCTTGCTTCCTAGCATCACCTGTAGCCCTAGTTCGCATGTTGGCTGGAGGTCTCCGCCGCAGCACCTCTCGCCGGAGATAGCTCCGGTGATTCCCTTGCGAAACCATCACCACCACCAGCCTCAGCGGGTCAAGGAGGTTCCGAAAACCCTAGTCGCGCGTCCCGGGAGGCAATAGATCGGCGGCGCTGTTTCCGTCTGGTCGCCGGCGTCAAGCCACCGGCGAAGCTGACGTCGCCAGTAGGTCCCACGCGTGGCTGTTGACTACTCTTCGCCAACGTGGCGCTCGACGTGGCCTTGACCCCACCAGTCAGTGACTGCGGGTGTGTACCACCAGGGTACGTTTAGAATTTTAGTTTTATTTTAAAAACCAGTAAATACCTGAGACTTTGTAGAAATAAATAAATTTCATTTTTGATCATAAAAATATGAATAATATATCAAAATGCTTACAAAAATAAACTCTATCCAATGAAAATATAAAATAAAGATGTGTGTCAGAATAAAAATTCACTTATTTTAACCTTTATTAAATCTGCCTTTTCATTTGTTTTAAATACAATTTGAATTCAATAATTAGTGAAGTTTAAAATTTTAATATTAGCTATTCAGTAAGTAAATAAAATGCTAAGATTAATTTTCATAATCATCTTTTCATTAACTAAAATATTAGTATAATTTCATAAAACCCTAATTTGCAAATTACTGTTTTCTATTTTCTTTAAATAATAATAAAGCAAGAAAATATTAAAAGCCAATATTATTTTGGTAGCTTAAAAATTATTTTGCTGAAACATTTTTAGTTCACAAGTTATTATTTTAAAACCTAACAATAATTATAAAACCCTAGTTTCTAATTAAACCCTAAAAAGTGTTTATATTAATTAGAAAATCTTTTAAAATTAATAAAATGCTAATACCATTATTAAATTTTTTTCAAAGTAATTAATGACCACACCTCCATTGTCAATTATTAGTTCAAGACTTGTATCATCACTGTAAACCCTAATTCTACTATAAGTAAGAACCTGGATTCCATTATTTTATGTGAACATCTCCAAATTAGCTTCAACTCTAAAACCCTAGTTGTTTAGCACATGTGATCATGTGAATTTCACTTTACCTGTAGAAACTTGATAAGTAACCAATGAATGCATGCTCATGATCCACTAAGACAAAACCAATTCACATAAGAACATAATTTGATGTTTTATATTTTGAATAAACCTTATATGATCCACTAGTGACACTTAGGAATAAACCCTAGCTTGTTAACCTCATATTAGCACCATTGATCATCATTCCTAAATACCACTTCACTCGAATCAACCTTAACCATGATTATCTAGTAGAACCATGGTGATGAATCATAATACCAATTTTTGTAGTAATTCACATCACATGTTCCTATTCAACCAAACCCTACTTTAGGATAATAAACCACCTAGCTTAGAAACCATTAATGATTACTTAGTGAAGCAAATGTGAAGTTATAGTAAACCCTAACTCATAGCACCACCTTGATAACCATCCTTTGATAGGATACCCATAACCAACCATAGTAATAAACCTATAAATACTTGCTGCATATAGAGCAATTCTACTTAAGAACCAACTAGTCCCTAATATTGAACTAAATGAACCAATAGTAAACCCTAGAAGCACTTAGCTCCAATTTATAGTAGTTCTTATTCTTATTTATTCTATTCTTCAAAACTTATTCTTTTAAAGTATAATATATGTAATCATCAACCATGCACCATACAACTTAAAATTGACAACTGCTTCTTACATATTACTCAACTACAATTCCTTTATGTGTATGATTGTTATGATGCATATATCCCTTATTTATGCTATAATATCACCAACCCTAATAAGAACCATGTTTGAGAACCATCCTAAAAGTGCAACACACCCTAAAGAAATCTTTACAACTCATCCATCCTAAATCATCGAGGTTAGGTTACGCTCGGAATGATTGCATCTCATACTATGCATTATAGCACTCTTGCTAGTTCTTTAAACATTGTCCTTACCGGACAATGATGGTATTTTAGCATTTGGAGTTATCACGTATCGAAGCTTTTGCCTGCATAATCTTGCAGTTAAGAAAGGAAAGTTCATCGCTTGCTCATGTTATTTGATTATTTTTATCAAACTATATGCAAAGTACTATATGACAAAGGATTAACTTGTCAATGCCTACAGATTGTAGACTAGGGTTTTGCTAGAAGTAGAGGGCAAGTAGATCTCGAAGGTTCAGGCGAAAAGTACTCGACGATTATGAAAACTAGGGTTATGTTGATAGTAGATTCGATCCTTTCTTTGTCCCTCGACTCCCCCTTATATAGGAGGCGGAGCCGAGGATTTCGTAATACACAAGTTACAGAGTTCGAGAGGGTTTCGTACCCAGCTCGTAAGATTACAAGTCTCTATCTTTCCTAATACAAACTATCTTTCCTTAACACTAAATGGGCTTCCAAGTCTTCTTATTCTTCGGGTCTTGGGCCTTGAATAAACCCCGGGTACCATCTTTGGCAGGCCCATTGGGGATGCCTATGTCAGTAGCCCCCGAGATTTTTCTTGAATCGAAGAATCAAGGAAAATCTCCAATTTTACTCATTACATAATCTTTCGATATGTAAATATTATGTTGTACAGGGATACGGTAGTTGGGGCTAGTTCATCTGACGGATCAGGTACTAGTTAACTGCTCTAGTGGCAATCCGCAAAAACCTACTTCAAGATCACGTCCCCGGACATGATCTCGGGATACTGGTGTAAACTTCGACAGGTGCCGCTTAAGGTCTTACCATTCTGTCGAGTCCCAGTCATATTTTATCGGGTACCTAACGCGTCCGTTAGGATTTTCTTCGTATCTGTTGATACGGAAAATAGTAGCAATCCGCCATCAGAGACGGTGCCACGCCGCTCAGAACGGATCTGGGTCTTACCTTCGCAAAGTTTTGCGGCATTCAGAGATGTATTCGCGACTTTTAGCGCTCTGAGAATATTTTGTCGAGTGCTTTTCGACTGCTGGAATAGCACATTTTATCGAGTCATATTTGATGACTTTTTTGTCTTCCCGATGGGAGTATATGTAGAGTTATCTGTATAACTCGAAATATACTCACTCGTACTTCTTTCTTTTAATAAAAATTCATCGGGCACGCGAACAGCGTTCCCGATGGGAGTAGCCCCCGAGGCTACAGCCAAGGACTTGTGCTTGGGTGTAGGCTCCACAGATTAGTATTCCTTGCCGCTACATTTATAATCCTTCTCGATATTTTTATATTTATCGGGTGCGCGACCAGCGCTCCCGATGGGAGTAGCCCCCAAGGCTATGAACAAATACTTGTATTTGATCATAGGCTCTCGCCATTTCTATCTTGTCAGACTCGAATTTTCTTTTTTCCAAAGTAGCCCCCGAGCGTTTGGGCAAAAACTTGTATTTGATCAAAAGCTCCCGAGATAATCTTATGTTGTCGATAAACTTTTGAAACCTCATAGTCGAGCTTTTCTTTTATCTTGACGACGTCATTGCTGATGATAGCCACGATTTCTATTTTGGAAACTGACCATTACCGCTTCTTTCGCTGCCTTGTGGGTCCCAATTCCTGATCTAACGGACACGTCGTGCAAGTGGGGGACACATGTTCTCCCCTTTTTCTGGCACACGTTCTGTAACCTCGTCAATGTTAAAATACTTTTTTACCCTTGTTTCCACGTGGTGATCATCTCCTGCATTCTTTTTCCATCCAACGGTCCGCCGCTTCACCGCACCTCTATATAAGATCCCCTTCTTCTTCCTCGAACACTTCCGCTCGCGCCGTTCCCCTGCTTTCCTCTGCAAAACTTCCTCCTGCGCTCCTCAGCTCTCAAAGCTCTTCTCTTCGCAGCTACACTTCTCCGCCATTGTTGATGCCACCGCGTCGCTTGACCAGGCACAGCACACCCGATTCATCGATGGCTGCCGCGGATCTAGGAGCCGCGGAGTGGGAGAGGTCCAAGATCACGAACCAGGACCTGAATCTCTTGAAGAAGCTGGGGATTAGCAAGAAACCCAAAGCGGTTTGCTTCCCCAGTGAAGAAAGCTACCCAACCCCTCCAATGGGGTATCGGGTAAGTTTTGTTGATCACCTCATCCGCGGTCTTTCCGCCCCCATTCACCCTTTTCTTCGGGGGTTACTTTATGTTTATGGTCTCCAACTTCACCACCTCACGCCCAACTCTATCCTTCACATTTCTATCTTCATCACCCTCTGTGAAGCCTTCCTTGGTGTCCAGCCTAACTGGGCATTATGGAAGCGCATTTTCTTCTGTCGCCGTAATGGCTCTGCCAATGTCGCCTATAATATAGGCGGCGTTGTTATTTCTGTTCGCTCCTCTGTCAACTACTTCGACGTCAAACTCCCTGACTCCGTTCAAGGGTGGCGCAAGAAGTGGTTATATATTCGTGAAGAAAACCATGGATGCGCCGAAGACAACATTCCTCCTTTTGACGGTGCCGAGAAAATCCTTCGCCGCCATTCTTGGGACGCAGAAGCTACCGAGGAAGAAAGAACTTCGACAGAGGCCCTGATGACTCGCATCCATGAGTTGCAAAATACTCGTGGAAAAGAATTATCAGGCATCCAAATTACGGCGTATTTCCTTAGGACTAGAGTGCAGCCTCTTCAGGCTCGCAAAAACCCTTTCTGGAATTATGCTGGCGATGAAGACACAGATCGCTTGTCGACGAATCTAGAAGTCAAGGATTTGGATAGGCTTATCCGAAAAATTTCATCTCTCAAGAAGAAAGACTCTATCCCTTCCACTTATCGCGTAAAACCATACAGCGCCACCAATGCACTTCCTAAGGTAAACATTGTCGCGTAATTTGTTATTGCCTTGCTATTTGTGTTGTTACTCCTTTCTGACATCCTTCCCTCTTTTTATACAGGACCACCCCAATCTTGTTTCACTTCCTCCTCTTCCTGAAGGTGGGGAAGTCGAAGAAAGGGCCGTTATCTCCGATGATAACCAAGATGCCCCCTCTTTTGCAAATGAACCCGCAGAATCTCGAAAATCTGCGGGATCTGACGAAAAGGAGGATGTCTCTGAAGCCACTGCGTCGGCACAATCTCCTCCTCCTGCTGTTTCTCCAAGGAACAAAAGGAAAAGGAATGATGCCGAAGATTCCGGCACCTCCAATGCCGAAGAAGCTGTCCCTTCTCGCCAGAAGGCAGCTTATGATCCATACCTCGAGACTCTCATCAGTTCGTAAGTACCCTTTCTCTGTTTATTTGTACTTGAAGATTTTTGTCTATCTTGCTTTTTATATTGTCGACATTTACTCGTAGTGATGATGAAGAAGAAGTACCAACTGCTGATGTGGCTGCTCGAACGAGTACGTCACATACATTAGTCGCCTCGGAGACGCCAGTTGAAGGAGAAGAAACTTCGCCTCCTCGACAGAACGTCGGCGCTGCTACTCCTCCTTCAAGCCCCCTTGTCCCTTCACCAAAAAGGGCAAGGGTTGAAACAATCCCGGAGCTTACTCTTCAATCGAGTAGCTCTTCTAACCCTCTCTTGGATGACGTAAGTTCTTAATGCGCTTGTCGCTGTTTATATTTTCTCCGTTTGCTCCTATGTGCCGTCATTTTTCCCATACCGACATTTTCTTTCTTTGTCTTTCCTTGATAGCCTATGATCAAAGAGCTTCTTCGCATCGGTGCCCAATTCGTTGGGTACCGTGATTACGCCAGTAAAACTGAAGGTAGTGCCTGGCTACTTTTTGCTTCTGCTTCCTTTCTGCTTTATTGTCGACGTTTGTAGCTAATCTTGTCTTCTTTTTTCAGAGAAACTGGCAGAAGCCAATGAACGTGCTGACACGCTTGCTCAAAAATTAGAGCAATGTGAAGAGGCTCGTAAAAAGGCTGAGTCAGATGCTGTTCAAGCTAGGCGAGAAGCTGACAAAGCCAAGGCTGATGCTGCTAGTGTCGAAGATATTCGGAAACGTCTGCACGCTGCCGAGACTTCGTTAAGCGAGCACATAACTGCGCAATCTGCTCGCGAAGCAGCGGTCACCAAACGTATAAGAATACAAAATCGTCGCTTTGTCAGTAAGTATCTGCACTATTTCATATCCTTTGGATTTTTCTTTTTTGCACTTGTTTGTTGACCAAATTTTCTATTTTTATTTTGACAGATAGGACCTCTCAAGAATTTGAACTTGAAGATCCCGACAATGATTCTCTTCTTGACGCCGTTTCATTCCTTGAATTTCATGGGACGGAAGCGCGTGAAGGCATGGATGAAGCCAGGGCGGGGTTGTCGAAGCTTTTCCCCTACTTCTTCCCGAAGAAAGAGGAGCCCGCGACTTTCCTTGGTCTTGCCAAGTGCTTTAATCCTCCCGAAGATCTTGGGCTGAAGATGCGCCATGAGAACATGAAGGTTGCCGTTGAAAGCACCGTTGCCCTAGTTGCTGACAGTCAACAGACTATTGACTGGGCCAAAGTTGGCGACACGGAGCAGATAGAGCAAACAAAGTGGCGATCATTGATCAAGGCGGCAAAGCTGAACACGAAGAAAATCCTGGCCTATCTCGGGATCAAGCCATCTTCGACTCCCAGCTCGTCAAAGCCGGAGGTCTAATTGAATGCCTTTGCCTTTTCTACTTTTTGCTTTCTTTATTTCTTTTGCTGTTGTCGCCATTCTAGCCTTGGCGACAATTATTCTGTTAGACCTTTTGGAGAACTTCGTTTGTAATGACCATGTAAACTTTCTAGAAAGCAATGAAATTCCTCTTGGTACTATCATTGATCCTGGGATTTTCTTTTCCAGTTAATATTTGATAATTATTCAACCAATCCTTGCTCTCCCGATGCTGTGCCTTCCTTCTCGAAGAAGGTAAAAACCGATGATAATCTCCTTGAAGGTTCTTCAAGCAAACCTGTGTCGGAAGATTTACAAGAACTTCGACAACAACTTCAATCCATGAAGAAACAAACTTTGGCAATGATGGAACAATCTCGGAAAGCATCTGAACAAGAAGAGCTTGCTCTTCGTCAAGCCAAAGAGGCTATGGCTGCCAAAGATGCTGCTGTATTGGAAGCAGAGGGAGCTGCTACCCGAGAAAATAGCATGCTTGAACTAATGTTGGAAGCTAGCACTGATATGTTAGGTATGTACCTCCAACCTTATGGTGCCTCTTCTTTATTTTACTGTGCTTTCTTCCAAATTTCTTGCTTTGTTGCCTAATAGGCTCGGTTCTTGATGCTGCCGCCGAGGATCAAAGAGTGAATGAGAGGACGAATCTTCTTGTCAATCTTTCCCTTAACCATGGCTGTTTATTTTGGGCCACTCCTGAACGAACCCAGCAAATTGTCAGGTTCCAAGATCGTGCTTGCCAAGTGCGCGAATTTCTCAGTTTTTGCACGACCACATTGACCCTTGTTTTCAAGACTTTGTTTCCTCGAAATGAAGTACCGACAACTCTTCCCAATTTACTGGAGGCCTTCAGAGATGCTCCTCGTATTCATAATTTTGTGCGAGCTCAGCTGACCGCCGGAGCAAGATTTGCCATGATTATGATACATATTTGCCATCCAAAGTTAGACCTGACGAAGATTGTCGTTGATTGCCTGGCGAAGAAAACGCGGCGGAAGAATAATATTGATGCAATCAATGAAATGGTGACTCCTGTGGCCGAGTCGATGATAGATGAGCTTCTTCGGATGGATTCAGAATTCTTCGTCAAGGGATCTTATGCTGAGCATAAAACAACCAGAGGCTTGTCAATAGATACTATTTTAGGTTCTGACTGATTTGTAAAACTTTGTCGAAAAAATTTGTTGTATATCACAGAATGCTCTATATTGTTGGAGCCCCCGAGCCTTTTGGCTAGAGTTTGTACTATTTTTCTCTTTCAAAGATTTCTTCTTGTGCTGTAATAAAACATCTTGATGGACTGCAGGATCTTGGTATCGAAGTTCTATATTTTTGTTTGTCGGGTTTTTGGACCAAAGTGATGAGATTTTCTGACGTGTGTACTATATTTAATCATTACCAGCTTCCGATTTATGTATTTGGCGAGGTACTATTGTACCAAGGCGAAATATTTTTCAGTAAATCGAGTTTGTCTGTTTTGATATTTGAAGGTGTAGAGCCCCCGAGTGTGTCGACGAATAAGAAGTATATCTTTACTATTTTTATTATATTGCAGCACCGCGAGCCCGCCTCATTAAAAACCTTTCCCGGCCCCACTCGGTGCCCCGAAAAAGGAAAAGAGTGCGTCTGAAAACTCGCGGGCGTTTCAGTACATTGTATGTTTACAGAGGAGACTATATTTCGCTATCTAGGCGTAAAAACGCCTGAGCTGCGCCACGTTCCAAGGATTTGGCTCAACGTTCCCCGTCTTCTTGTCCTTGATTCTGTATGCTCCTCCTTCGATGACTTCTGTGACGATGTAGGGTCCAAGCCATGGTGACTCGAGTTTTTCATGACTTTTTTGATTGAGTCGCAAAACTAAATCACCAACTTGAAAAGATCTTGGCCGCAATCTTCGACTGTGGTAATTCTTCAGGTCCTGTTGATATTTAGCGACTCGCGACAGAACTTCGTCTCGAGCTTCGTCAAGTGCATCGACGTCGTCCTCCAAGGCTTTTCTCAAGATTTCTTCATTATATTCTGTAACTCTTGGGGAATCATGCTCGATTTCTATCGGCAGGACTGCTTCGGCTCCATGGACCAGAAAAACGGCGTTTCCTGTGTCGCCGTATTTGGTGTTGTTCGGATACTCCACAACACACTTGGCAGCTCCTCCGGCCAAGTATGCCGAGCTTTTTCCAGTGGGCCTAGCAGGCGTTTCTTGATACCATTGCAGATGATGCCGTTGGCTTTCTCGACTTGTCCATTGGTCTGTGGATGTGCGACAGACGCAAAACTCAACTTAATGCCCACTTCTGCGCAGTATGCTTTGAACTCCTTGGACGTAAAGTTGCTGCCGTTGTCTGTGACGATGCTATGAGGGACTCCAAATCTGAAGACGATGCTTTTCACGAACTTAATCGCCGACGCACCGTCCGGTGAATTTATCGGCTTTGCTTCGATCCATTTTGTAAATTTGTCGACAGCAACAAGCATATACTCATAACCTCCTGGCGAAGCTTTGTGTAGTTTTCCCACCATGTCGAGACCCCATTGAGCAAAGGGCCAAGATAGTGGGATTGGCATAAGTTCTGCTGCGGGAGAGTGAGGTTTGGCGGCAAATCTTTGGCACGCGTCGCAGGTTCTCACTATTTCCTTCGCGTCCTCTATTGCCGTTAACCAGTAAAATCCTGCTCTGAAAACCTTGGCCGCGATAGCTCGGCTACTCGCGTGGTGACCGCATATTCCTTCATGCACATCTTTCAGGATGATTCTTCCTTCTTCGGGTGTAACACATCTCTGTAGCACGCCCGAGATGCTTCGTTTGTACAGCTCCCCTTTTATCACAGTAAAAGCTTTTGATCTCCTAATTATTCGCCTTGCTTCAACTGGATCGTCGGGTATTGTTTTCCTTAGGATGTATGATATGTAAACCTGCATCCATGGAATTTGCACCATCATGACTAGCTCTTGCTCTTCTTCTTCTTCTGCTGTGTCTTTGGTTATACTCGAGGGTTTCTCTTTCTTCTCCTTCTTTGTTTTTGCTGGCTTTGTTGATCTCTCGCTTATCTCTTCCCAAAACACGCCTGGAGGAATCGCGAGACACTGTGACCCGATGTTTGCAAGAACGTCGGCTTCATCGTTACTCATCCTGCTGATGTGGTTTACCTCGCAACCATCAAATAATTTCTCCAGCTCATTGTACACCTCTTTGTATGCTATCATACTTTCGTTGACTGCATCACATTGGTTCATAACTTGCTGTGCCACCAATTGTGAGTCGCCGAAGATTTTCAGTCGGGTTGCACCGCAAGCTTTCGCCATCTTCATCCCGTGTATGAGAGCTTCATATTCTGCTTCATTGTTAGACGCGTTTGGGAACGTCATCCGCAAAACATATTTCAACTTATCGCCTTCAGGTGATACCAATATCACGCCTGCTCCAGCACCTTCCAACCTTTTGGACCCGTCGACACTACTAGGAAAATGGCTATAGGTGGAGGCAAGTGGTGCCGGCGCACCACCTCTGACATGCGCCGGTGGGAATGGTTGCCGGCGCACCTCTTTGCTGCCGCGCCGGCGATGAAAGCCTACTGCCGGCGCACCTGCCGCACAGACGCGCCGGGGAAAAAACTTGGCATGGCCGCGGTCGATTCGGGCCAGGCCCAAGAGTCATTGCCGGCGCACCAGCCCAGGGGTGCGCCGGCGCGCGCTATTGCCGGCGCGCCCCTGGCTGGTGCGCCGGCAATGACTCTTGGGCCTGGCCTGGGGGTGGTATAGCCGAAATAGCTATGTTCTGCCGGCGCGCCCGTGCCATGGTGCGCCGGCAGTAACCTGGGCAGTTATTTCTGCTCAACAACCACTCCCCCACTCTACTACCACTCCACTCCTCCACACAAACCCGAGCCTTCTCCCAACCCAGCTCATTTTTGCCCATTTCTATCCCCAATTTCACCAATTTGACCAAACAAAATCATATTTTTTGAGCAAATCTTCCCTTCCTACATGCATCTCCCACATCCCCCTATGTAGATCTAGATCTAATATCCCGCATTGACCGCTCAATCTAGATCTAGATCTAGAAAGTCGGCTTCCATACGCCATTGTCGCGGCGCTTCGTCTCGATCTCATCGACGAATATATCAAACAAATAGGTGATTAATGAACAAATTAAGGAATGAAATCGACGTATGTTGGACATTTGAAGCAAAGCTAGCTCTCGTGTGTGGCATATATATATGTTGTGCTTGTGCTTGTGTGTGTGTTGGCGTTGAAAATGAGTTGCCAACGTTGCGCCGAAATGTTGATTCTTCAAGTTTCCGTTTCGGCACATTTCTGGCGCTCCTATGTCCTACCGTGTAGGAAGGTCATGCCGAAATTTTCCGTGAAAACTACCGACGGATGCATGGTTCTAATCAATTATGTAATCTTACCATGCAGGCGAGAATGGTTATCGAGATGAGTGAAAGCATCGTGATGAGATATCTGAAACACGCGATCATCGACATGTATGAAAATAAACGCACGGAGGTATTGTGTCCGTGCCGGAGATGCAAACGAGGGAAATGGTTTGACCCGTATTCAGGAAAATTGCAGGGGCACCTGCTCACTAATGGTTTCATGCATGGACACACTCAATGGATGAGCGATGATGGCGCGGAGGTCAATGGGGCGACGGCAGCAGGTGGTAATAATGGCCGGCAAGAAGGAGGGCATCATGACATTGATGACGATGAAGAGTTTGTCGCAGAAGACGATAACCTTGACGACGATAATAACCTTGACGATGACAATAACCTTGACGACGACGAAGAGGTGCCGCTAGCTTCAGTCGTGCGGGACCCTCATCTTCAAGATCTGCTTCTCGAAAAGACGAAGGGCGCCAAGCGGAAATCAAAGCTTGAGCAACTGGAGATAGACTCGAATACTCCGTTGTACGACTCAGGTCGCGGGTTGGGGGAGTCTCGCTTGAGAGTAGCTCTCGATGTGCTGCAGATGAAGGCGAAACACGGATGGACGGACACAAGCGTCGACGACATCCTGGAATACGTGAAAGATCTCCTTCCTGCCGGGAACACGTGTCCTGGTAGTCTAGCCGAGGCCAAGAGAATCACGTGCCCTCTCGACTTACCCCACGAAAAGTATCACGCCTGCATCAACGACTGTATCATGTATCGCAAGGAGCACGTGGACAAGACCAAATGTCCTGTGTGTGACGCTGAACGGTACAAGAAAGGGAAGAAGAAAGCTCCTCGGAAAGTTGTGTGGTACTTCCCGCTCGCCCCCCGGCTGCAACGGTTCTACGCGGACCGCAAGGAAGCAAAGCTCATGCGCTGGCACGCTGAAAGAAAGGAGGCAGTGTTGAATGATGAAGATCGGATTGAGCACCCAGTGCTGACACACCCTTCGGATGCAAGCCAGTGGAAAGCATTAGACAATGAATTCGGAAGTTTTGGGGCAGAACCCAGAAACATCAGGTTGGGTGCGAGCACGGACGGATTCAATCCGTTCGGAAACCAGAGCAGCACACATAGCACATGGCCCGTGTTTGTATGGATCTACAACCTCCCGCCCTGGCTGTGCATGAAGAGGAAGTACATACAGATGAGTATGCTAATTCAAGGGCCGACACAGCCAGGAAACGATATCAACATGTATCTCGAACTATTAAAGGAGGAGCTTGAAACGTTGTGGGCGGAGGAAGGGGTAGATACATGGGACGCCGTCGCGGAAGAATATTTCCCTTTGAGAGCCGCGTTGATCACGACGGTGCAGGACTACCTCGGATACGGTTACATTTCGTGCCAGGTGTGCCATGGACACAAGGCATGTGTCAGGTGCATGGAAGAGACGATGTTTTTGCAGCTTGGTAAGGATCCCGGCTCTTCGAAAACAGTTTACATGGGGCATCGAAGGTGGCTACAGAAGACTGACCCATGGAGAAAGCGTGGAGATCTGTTCGATGGTACAAATGAACCCCGAGGACCTCCACGGAAGAAGAGCGGCGAAGAGATCGATACATTACTGAAAGGTTGGAAGGAGTGCCCTCCGCCGGGAAAGATACGTCAAAAGCCTGGAGAGAAGAAGAAGAAAAAGGCAACGGCGACGCCGCTCATTGGTGTATGGAAAAGGAGGTCCGTGTTTTGGGACTTGTCGTACTGGAAAATTCTCGATACACCTCACTGCCTTGATGTCATGCATATTACAAAGAACGTGTGCGAGAGCTTGCTTGGCACTCTTCTCAACATGCCGGACCGGACCAAAGATGGGCCGAAAGCAAGACACGACCTGAAAGTTTTGGGCATCAGGGAAGAGCTTCAGATCCCGGCGGCCCAAGAGGGACAGTCGGAGGAGGAGGCGGACGGCG
This sequence comes from Lolium multiflorum, assembly GCA_030979885.1. NCBI lineage: Eukaryota > Viridiplantae > Streptophyta > Magnoliopsida > Poales > Poaceae > Lolium > Lolium multiflorum. The sequence continues at coordinate 136,864,124 of CM061747.1, read as the reverse complement.
GTCAGAAGCGCAAAAGGATTAAGCAGCCAGACTATTACTGTCCCCCCTCCTGCTTCACTTTTAGTCCGGCCGAGGTCGATCAATTTTTCAATTGCCTTCTAGGAGTCAGAGTGCCCTTCGGTTACTCCGGGCTAATAAGCAGATACATGGACCCCAAGAAACGAAACTTCAGCGGCATGAAGTCTCATGACTGTCACGTGATGATGACGCAGATTCTTCCGGTTGCAATCCGAGGTATAATGGATGACCATGTCCGTGCAACGCTGACTGGGCTCTGTAACTTCTTCGACGTCATAACTCGGAAGTCGATAAGCGTGAAGAAACTCGCAAGGCTCCAGGAAGAGATCGTGGTGATCCTATGTGAGCTTGAGATGTACTTCCCGCCTGCATTCTTTGACGTGATGGTCCATCTGTTGGTCCATATCATGGATGATATCGTCAGTCTAGGGCCGGCATTCTTACACAACATGATGCCGTTTGAAAGAATGAATGGGGTCATTAAAGGATACGTTCGTAACAGGTCACATCCGGATGGAAGCATCGTACAGGGCTGGCTCACCGAAGAGTGCATCTCTTTCTGCACGAATTATCTAGACATCGAGGACCCTATTGGTTTGCCTCAAAACAAGCACCTCCGCAGGTTCGAGGGAGTAGGCCACAAAAATGGAAGGAAGGAACTGCACGTGCACATGTCTGGTCGGACTTCCGACTTTGACAGGGCCAACTTAGTAGCGCTACAACACATTGACTTGATCGATCCTTGGTTGAAAGAGCACAAAACCATGATAGAGAACAGTGGCAAGCCGATGATGACGGAAGCAGAAATATACAGAGAGCACAACTCCTCTTTCGCGCGCTGGTTCAAAGACCACATTGATGCTAATCCCCCACCAATGGATTCTGACAAGGATAAACTAGTATTGGCCTTGTCACATGGCCCCGCGCCCAACCTCATGACTTACCAAGCGTACGATATCAACGGGTACACATTCTACACGGAAGAAAAAGACAAGAACAGTGCTTACCAGAACTCAGGGGTAACGATGGATTCCTGGACGGGTGACGTAAAGACTAGATACTACGGAAGAATCGAGGAAATCTGGGAGCTTAGCTACGCTGGGGAGAAAGTGCCGATGTTCCGTATCAGATGGGCTAAGAACGTCACAAAAGAAGACCGGTATTTCACCACCATGTTTCTACCCGAAGCCAACAAATCAAAGTCCACGAACGCCACCGCGCAGAATGAGCCATGGGTACTGGCAGAACACGTGCACCAATGCTTCTTCATAACCGACCCATCCAGGCCTAGCCGTGTTATCGTGAGGAGAGGCAAGAGGACCATCGTCGGAATGGATGGAGTCGCCAACGAGGAAGACTTCGAAGGACAAGTCGGAGACCCAATGATGGAAGAATCCGAGGACGAAGACACAACATACACCACAAGAAGAAGCAGGACCACGCTACCGAGGTCAGGTCGACCCTTCAAAAGAAGAAGTCACGACACGGGGCTAAATTATTCAACGACGAGCAAGAAAAGCAAGAAGAAAGCGAAACACTCTTCTCAATCGATGATGTAAAACTTTATTTGCAATCTATAACTCATATTGCTTTTGTAATGCATAATTAACTCATATGGTCATGGCCAATATTTTATGTATGACTAATTAATATTGTGTTGGTCAATATTATGTGTATGTATATATATAACTCATATTTTTTTGTAATGCCTAATTAACTCATATTGCTTGTTGGTTATTATCTTGAAAAGAGAAGGAAATAAAATAGTATAGGATTTGTGGGAAAAGAAAAGAAACATAAAAGAAAGTGAAAAGAAATAAAGAAAAGAAGAAAAATAAAATAAAATAGAAAAGGAAATGGCCAGCCAGGGGCTGGGGGACAAGTCCCAGGTTATAGCCGGACTCACCTTATTGCCGGCGCACCACCTGTTTGGTTCGCCGGGGGTGTAATTGTCCCCGGCGAAACATGTGGTGCGCCGGCAATAAGGTGGGTCCGGCTATATTTGTAACTTAACCGCACGCGCGAGACTTTCTCCAATTCTTCCCCATTCACGAACCCTAGCTGCCACCACCGTCGATCTCGAGCGCCGCCGCGCGGAAGCCCTGGACCAAGAGACCTCGCTGCACGCCGGAGCTTCCGCGCAAGGAGGAGCAGGGCATCGCAAGGAGGAGCAGGGCACGCCGAAGCTGCCGCGCAAGGAGGAGCAGGGCGCGCCGGAGCTGCCGCGCAAGGAGGGGATCGCGCGCCAGCCACCGCCGCGGAGAGGAGCATTAGGGCGTCGCCACTGTCGTCGTTGGTAAGAACCCCTGTCCCTCTTCCTTCCACTCTCCCTTCCCCTCTCCCTTCCCCTCTCCCTGCCTCCGAAATTGCAGTTCTTGCAGTAGCCCTAACGAAATTGCTATTAGGGTTCATTGCGGTGTTCATTGGTTCAATGCAAATAGGGCAATTTTTGAATGCTGAAAATTAGTTTCAAATTTTAGCCATCTCCCCCTCGCCCCTCTCCCTCCCCTCTGGATTTCCCCTTACTGAATCATGTGCATGGAATTATAGGAGTGATTACAGTAGGATTTTAGTTCATTATTGTTAGCTAGTTGATTTAGTTGCAGGTTGCAGTAGGAAAAAAGAAAATGAATAGAGGTTTGGTGCAAAATGCTCAGTTGTTTGGTTCAAAATGCATCATTACCTACTACCAAAAAAAGAAAATGAAATAGAGGTTTGGTTCAAAATGAAAATGCATCATTACCTACTGCCAAAAAAAGAAAATGAAATAGAAGTTTAAATGAAATGATGAAATTATGTTAGCAATTCTCTGGTTCATTTAGCTAAATTAGTTTTGTTGCAGTAGCTAAAATTAAAATTGGTTTACTTGCAATAGCTAAAATAAAAATTGATTTAGTTGCAGTAGCTAGGCAGTAGGGTTTTTTTATGCTTGCAGTACCTAGAGAATGAATTGCTGGCAGTGTAGGTGTTGCATGCTCATGGTCATGCAAAAATGCTGAATTCCCCTCTCTGCAGTAGCAGTAGCAGTACATTCTCTGGTTCATTTAAAAAAATGATGAAAAAATGGTCATGCTACTCCTACTGGTTGATTTAGTTGGTTAATCAAATATGTATAGGAACAATCATGGCCAGAATATTTGTAGAAAAACAACCTGCTAGTTATTTACTTAGTGATTGTGTCAGGTGAATCAACATGAAGTAGGTACTGGTTGATATAGCAATAAGTAGTATTTCAAAATTGCTACTGCTTATTGGTGCTGCTGTGGGCATGCTGATGCTCATAACAATAATGAAATGCAAAAATGCTTGCTCATGCTCATGCTTGCCATAAAAAATGATCTGGTTCATTTAAATGCCTACTGCCAAGAACTGCCAAGCATCAAATGCCACCAGTAGCAAGTGTTAGGGTTAGGCATGCCTCACATTTATTATCTGGTTTAATAATGCTTAATGAAAAAATGTGCTATTCTCTGGTTTGAAAAAAGAGCAAGTGCTATTCTCTGGTTTGAAAAAATGTGCTATATCAATGGATGCTGTCAAGTGTTCACTAGCAGTAGGTTGACTTAATTTAAAAAGAACAAGTGCTAGCAGTAGGTTTAGTTCATACAAAGAACAAGTGCTATTCTCTGGTTTGAAAAAAAGAAAAGAAAATGAATTTGTTCTCTGGTTTGAAATTTAGTTCATTTAGTTCATTTTTCACATCAAGGAAATATAATTGGAGCTTTCTGATAATCCACAAATGAGAAATGACACTAAACCAATTTTAATTATGTAGCCACTGACTCACTGACTCACTGGATGATGAAATACAGTAGGTTTATTTAATTACAGTAGGTTTATTCACTAGCAGTAGGTTTATTTAATTATGTACCAATTTTAGTAAAATGCTAAAGATGGTTTGAATTCTGGTTTACATTCATCTACTGTAATGCTAAAAATGCTACAGAGAACATAGCCAGTAGTTACTGTAAGTGCTATTACTGTAAGTGTCCAGGGCTCTAAAGCTGTTGTTGTCTGAGTGTGAGAATTTGATTTACATTCATCTACTGTAATGCTAAGTGCTACTGTAATGCTACTGTAGTGCTATTACTGATGGTTATTGTGAAATGAAAATGAAAATGAAGCTGCTCCCCTACTGTAATGGTCAAGTTATACTGTCTCTCGTTTATGGTGATGGTTATGGTGTTCATGGCTATATATATATGTGAATTGCATTTCTGTTACAGGGATTGAGTTGCTATTGAGTGCCGGAATGTCGATTCATTTCCGTTCCGGCAATTCTAGCACTCGGCATGACCAATTTTTAGCAAAGGTCATGCCGAATTTTTCCGTGAATTCTAACTCTTTCATCTTCTATTAGTGCAAGCCACCATGGCGTCTGAAGAACAATTAGAGGAGCACTACAATAGGCACTTCTTTAGGACGGAGGAGGATGCCGAGGCCGCTGGTGTTGGCGGCGACGAGGATCATGAGATGGAGGATGACGCTGGGGGTAGTGGCGACGAGCCAAGCGGCAACGAGGCAAGCGACGCCGCCGGGGGTAGTACCTACGCGCCAAGCGGCGACGAGGCAACCGGCGCCGCCGGGGGTGGCGGCGAGACAAGCGGCGACGATCCTAGCGGCGCCGCCGGGAGTAGTGGCACCGGGACAAGTGGTTCCAAGAGGCCGCGGAAGGCAAGGCGCCAAAACACGGTCGGCACCGGCAGAGACACAGTCAAAGAGGTGGACCCCGCCAGTGGATTGCCGAAGGAGCCTAAGGATGTTGCCAAGGGGTACGGCAACCAACTGGCATGTATCCTCCGAGAGGTCGTCAATCTCAACGAGACGGACCTCCGAGCTGAGAGCAAAGCGCCTCTGCGAGCCCAGCTCATTGCGAGGTTGCACTCACGATACAAGTTCCTAGGCGACTACGCCTCCACTGATCAAACCAATAACATTGTGAACTCACAAGCCCTCCTGAAGTTCACCAAACACCTCAGCAGCTACAAGTACATGGTGCGGAAGCTGATTGCTGAGGGCAAAGGTTTCGAAGAGGTCCACTCCGCCTTTCCGCATGTCTCCCAGGCGGACTTTGATGCTTTTGTGGCCAATGAAGAGCTACAAGCAACCAAGAATCGCAAGTTGTGGGGGAAGGAAATGCGGGAGCTTAACATCGGCAACCACAACCTTGGGAGCCGTGGGTACGAGGGAAAGGAGCCCTATTGGGCGAAGGAGGACGAGGCGTATGTAAATGCCGGCATTGAGAACCCCTGGCTCAAGTACAAGGACCCGCTTGAAAGAAGATTCATCAGGTCCCGGTACCATAAGAAGAAACTAACCGGGGAACTTGTCACGGACCCGAAGGTCGTAACCGACATAATTTGGTTCACGAACGACAAGAAGGTCCTGGCGTTGGAGAAAAAACTGGTAAGCAATTTACCGGTTTAATTAGATCAAGTATCGTTCATATAATAGTAGCAACATTTCTAAATGGTTCGCGTTTCTTCCGCAGGAAGAAGAAAGACAAAAACTTTCTCAATGTGACGAAGGCTCCTCCTCCCAGGCGTCGACGGGCAGGGTAGCCTGGGACAAGCCTCTCGTACGGGCGCTAAACATCGTTAATGAGCATTCACCGACGAGAAGGCCGCATAGAGGCCGTGTGGCTGGCGCCGGTACAGGCTACAAGCATGGTCACTATGGCTTGTCGTCTGCGGACGATAAAAATGCGCGCAGTGAGAGGAAGCAGCGGGAGGCGGAGGAAATGAGGGAGTCAATCCTAGCCGAAGTCCAAGCTGGTTTGGTACCGCAACTGGTACCGCAACTCAAAGCTACGCTCGTACCTGAAGTCAAAGCTGAAGTCGCCGCTTCAGTCCAAGCAGATTTCAACGCTCTACACGCGTGGTATGAGGGTGGCAAACAAGGCCCCCCCCCGAAAATGCAAGTGGTTAGCTTCGACGGCAGCAACTCGATGGCGCCGCCGTCCGCCGGCAATGACAATGTTATAATGGAGACTCCTCCGGCCGCCGGCAATGTCGCTGGTGCTAGGGATTCACCGTCCATGCCGGGTAGCAGCCCCTCCGTCACTTGCACGCCCGCCGCCGCATGTGCCGGCCCGTCGACATTAGCCGAGCTCAACGCCCTCACGGTAATTAACCCATGTGTACATCAAGTTAATATATTAGTTTCGTCATCCTTGCCCTCTCTCTAACGCCATACACATGTTCTCGCAGGCGCTCTCAACGCCATGCACCTTCCTGATGAGAGTAAACGGCGAACTCAAAGACGTCGCGAGGGGGTCCATCCTTCGGCCCCTGGATAAGAAGTGGCACACACGAGATATGGAGGATGACGTTTACCGGGTTGAAGTGGATCGGGCGTTACCGGGCTATGAGGATTTGTTTCCTCCTAATCAACCGCATGGTGCCGATGACGAAGACCCGTTGAATCTTGCCTCACTGAAGGGTTGGGTACTGCTATGGCCGAAGACCCTAATTAGGATCAACACCTACTCGGGGTCGACGGCAAGCAAAGACAAGCACCTTGCGGCGCCACAGGTCAGCGTCCCTCCACGACAGCCAGCGGCGCCGGTGGTCAGCGCCCCACCACAACGGCCAGCTGCACAAGAGGTCAGCGCCCCACCACAACGGCCAGCGGCGCCGGTGGTCAGCGCCCCACCACAACAGCCAGCGGCGCCAGAGGCCGAGGAATACGAACGTGACGACTTCCAATGGGATATTCCTACGTCTTCACAAGTTGTCCATGAGGATCAGCCGGCCTCAAAATATGGGTGCTCCAAGAAGCTGTTCGATTCTCAAGAAACGGCTGAGGAGGAAAATCCTGAGGAGGTCGCCGCCGCCACCGTCAAGAAGATGCTGAGCCCTAACACACTCCGTGCTACGGTTACGGCGGTGGGAGATGGTCCAGTACTACAACCCAAGAAGAGGAAGAGGCCAGCTAAGAAGGACGCCAAAGACAAGGCGGCGGCCAAAGACAAGGACAAGGTGGCACTCCTTGACAAGTTGCCAAACAATTGGCGACCTCTGCATCACTTGGGTGAACCGATGCTGCCGGAGCATGTCCTCAAGTTACTCACCGGGGATATGGCGAGCTTGCATAACCAAGTCCAGTATTTGGAGAGGCAGCTTCTCAAATCAAAAAATCCTAGTTACCCTCTCTTCGTGGCGAAGGTGCCAACTGGCATGAACTTCGTCGAGAAGTACCCCGCGGACTTGTGCTTCATCCGGTTCAATGACATCTTCAGCATCTATCGCATGCAAATGCTCCACTTTAGTGTGGTTCGCCTAGTTGCTCTTAGCTTGTCTTCCCAGATCGTTAAGGAGGGGACGCCGACCATCGCGATAATGGACCCCTTCTATATGCGGGAGAGCATCATCTGCAACGCTGGGGATCGGGCGATTGCCACCCGGCAGGTCGAGGATTTCATGCTGGCGAACATTAAGAAGGGCGCAATTCTCATCCCTTACTTCCCCGAGTAAGTAATCACTCGCTAGTCCCCATCACCATTCTATCCTATATCTCCATTTGCATTTCCAAAGGTTAATCCGTGTGTTTTCCGCAGAGACATGTACTGCACCCTCATCGTCGTGCACCCGCAACACTCGCATGCAGTCTATCTCGACTCGGGTAGGGACAAGAAGAAAGACTACACCAACATCAAGGCCCTTCTCAATGATGCTCTCACCGGCTTCGCCAACAAGGCAGGCCCCCTCAAAGTAGAGAGGAAATCCCGAGGAGGCTTGGTCTTAACCCACACAACCAACTTCCCCTGCCTCAGGCAGTCGAATGAAGACAATGGGATGGACGCGTGGTACGCCATCCTTCAGATGCAGGAGTACATAAAGTACGCAGATGACATGTTGCTGCCAGAGAGTCTCAGAGAGAGGTTTTTAAACATGGCGGATGCCCCTGATAGAGAGATTAGAAAGAACTGGGGTCGCATCCAGCAGTTCATTTGCACGGTAATCGTGCATGATGTCAACAATAGGTCTGGCGAGTTCTTCTACGGCTACGGTCTACCACCTAATGACGAGATAGAACTCCGCTTGGAGATGTCGCGTGATGAGAGGCCGTTCAACACGCTTGAGGGCTGCCGTCCATTCCCCCCTAGGCGTACAACCTGATCCTACGACGGGAACACTATTGCTAAAGCTTGAACGATATGTCTTTGAACTTCCGTATTGTAATACTTGCTACATATTCCCATAGAATCGACTTGTTGCTTTTATTTAGTTGTATGGATGTGCATGTGAACAGGTGTCTATAGTTTCATTTAGTTTGCTATATATTTCAAGATTATGCCGTAGATACCTTAATAATTATTTGCATTTACTCGACCCCTACTTGCCTCGTATTTGGAGTTCGCCGATGATTAGAATGTTCGGTCACTAGTACACTCGGGGGTGGAGCCAGTGAGCCTTGGTGCGATGGCCACAAGTATCAATCTATTGTGCATCCTACCTAGCCTCACTGACTCCATCCCTGGATGTTAATATGTGTTTCGACCGACATAGTATGAGGCACGCTATTTAATTCGTACTACTTTTCTTTTATTTGAGTTCGCACTTCTTAATTGCATTGGCCAATGATTAAAATGTTTGGTCACTTGTACACTCCGGGGTGGGGCCAGTGAGGCTTGGTGTGATGGCCACAAATATCAATCTATTGTGCATCCTACCTAGCCTCGCTGACCCCATCCCTGTATGTTATTATTTATTTCGACCAACAAAGTATGAGGCACATGCTATTTAGTTCATACTACTTGTCTCTTATTTGAGTTGGAACTTGTTCATTGCATTGGTACTAACGTTTTACTTGTCTTGTGCATGGAGATGCCGACGACATATGTCGTGTACAAGGGGAGGGTTCCTGGAGTCTACGACGACTGGGAGGACTGTCGGAGACAGGTGCACCGCTTCAGCGGCAACAGCTACAAGGGATACCCCACTAGGGTGGAGGCGGAAGGAAGATACGCCCGTTATCTAGCGGGAGAGATGAGGGACATGAGGAGGAACCGGATGAAGACCATGGCCTTCGTGATGATGGTCATCGTGACCATGTTGTTCATGTTCTATGTGATTGTAGTTTAGGTTAGGAGCTACATTGTGAGGTGTATGACGACACTTGTGACGACTACCGAGACTTCTAACTTTGTGAAACTTAGTCCTTTGGTGTTGCATATGCACATGTTGTATGAATCACCATTCCGAAACGAGACTAGCGTATTTGTGTATTGATACCGAAATGAGACTTGGCTCTCTATGTGCTTCTCATATTGCATGTTCTGCTGTCAAAATATGAACTGTGTTGTAAATATATACTGCTGTCAAATATGTATTCTAATATGCTGGAAAAAAGCTGAAAAAATAATTTTCGAATTTATTGCCGGCGCACCTAAATGACCTACTGCCGGCGCACAAGGCATGCGCCATTGCTCGACGCACTACTGCCGGCGCAGCTGCTGGCGCGCCGGTGGAACGTTTCCTTTGCCGGCGAATCAGCGATGGCGCGCCGGCAGTAAGCACACTATCGCCGGCGAACAGCATGGTGCGCCGGCAATGGCCAGTTATCACCGGCCCGTTCGCACCGGCGGGCTCTTGGTGCGCCGGCAATGGGCCATTTAGGTTCGCCGGCGGTAGGCCTTTTCCTTGTAGTGCGAAGTTCATGGTCCAAGTTCTCGATAAATCTGGAGGCCCCGTGTTTTGTAGTTCCATCCACTCTGCAATGAAATCTGGTAAAACCTGCGATTTTATTGCTTTTCATTTTTCATACGTGATGTCCCGAGGAGAAAGTTCTATTCCCCAAAGGGAGACACGACCCGTAGCTTCTGGGTTGTTCAGTATATTTGACAAGGGAGCTTCATTGACCACTATTATCGGGTGCGCCGAAAAATAGTGTCGCAGTTTTCTTGCTGTCGTGAATACTCCATATGCCAGTTTCTGATATTGTGGGTACCGCTGTTTTGAAGGCGACAGTACTTCGCTGATGAAATATACTAGCCTTTGAACTCCATGAAGCTTGCCTTCTTCTTCTCTCTCGACTACTAGGGCTGTGCTGACCACCTGAGGTGTGGCTGCAATATATAAGAGGAGAGGTTCTTTCTCTTTAGGCGCCACTAATATCGGTGGTGTCGAAATTGCCCGCTTAAGGTTCTCGAAGGCTCTATCTGCTTCTTCGTTCCACTGAAATTTTTCCCCTTGTTTGATCAATGCATAGAACGGTAGCGCCTTTTCTCCTAGCCTGGCGACGAATCTGCTTAAACTCGCCCCGTTAGCTGTTGTATCTCTTTCAACTTTGTTGGCTTTCTCATGGTCACTATGGCCTGGATTTTTTCAGGGTTGGCTTCAATCCCTCTTGCTGATACTAAGAAACCGAGGAGTTCTCCTGCGGGAACTCCAAAGGAGCACTTTGTCGGGTTCAGCTTGAGACAGAACTTGTCGAGGTTGTCGAAGGTTTCCTTCAAATCTTCGATCAGAGTTGACCCCTTCTTTGATGTTATTACGACATCATCAATGTAGACTTGTACATTTTTACCAATCTGTGTTGCTAGGCACTTCTGCATCATCCGCTGATACGTTGCTCCCGCGTTTTTCAAACCAAAGGGCATTGTTTTATAACAAAACACGCCGTAAGGTGTGATAAACGCTGTCTTGGCTTCATCTTCTTCTTTTAGTCTGATTTGGTTATAACCAGAGTATGCGTCCAAAAAGGAAAGACGTTCGCATCCTGCCGTGGAGTCGATGATTTGATCGATCCTTGGGAGGGGAAAGTGATCCTTGGGACAATGTTTATTGAGACACGTGAAGTCGACGCACATGCGAAGGACTATTGTGTGTTTTTTCGGCACCATCACTGGGTTAGCTACCCACGTGGCTTCGGTAGATATTTCCCTGATGAAACCAGCATCTTTGAGTCGATCTATTTCAGATAACATGGCTTTGCGGCTAGGCTCCGAAAAACGCCGCAAAGGTTGCTTTACTGGTCTTGCGAGAGGATCCAAATTGAGGTGGTGCTCGGCAAGTTCCCTGGGTACTCCTGGCATGTCAGCTGGACACCATGCGAAGATTTTCCAATGCTCACGGAGGAACTCGACGAGCGCGCTTTCCTATGCGACATCCATGTTTGCGGCAATGGATGTCGTTTTCTTTGGATCTGTCGGGTGGATCTGTACCTCTTTTGAATCCTTGGTTGTACTGAAAGTTGGCTCCTTGGAAGATCTCCCTACCTCAGTACATCATAATCAGTGAACCTTGGCGCCGCATATTCTGCTTGCATCCCGAAAGTTTCCGATAGTCGATGAAAATCCTTGTCACATTTATCAGATAACGCGAAACTTCCCTTGATTGTGATAGGTCCCTTAGGCCCAGGCAACCTCCACAACAGATATGTATAATGCGGCACTGCCATGAACCTGGCATATGCTGGTCGTCCCAACAAGCATGATATTGCGATGGGAAATCCACAACTTCGAATTCCAAATTCTCTATCCTGTAGTTTTCTCGGGTTCCAAACTGAACGTCGAGGTTGATTTTGCCCAATGGGTAACTTGGCTTCTCTGGTGTAATCCCGTGGAAACGTGTGTCAGTTGGTTTCAAGTTTGCTAGGGATATGTTCATCTTCCTCAATGTATCTGCATACATGAGGTTTAAGCTGCTGCCGCCATCTATGAAAACTCTCGACACGTCAAAACCAGCGATTACTGCGGGTAAGATGAGTGCTGATTGTCCTGGTCGAGGAACTTGCTGCGGATGGTCTGCGATTGTGAAGCCGATGTCTTGCCCCGACCAATTTAAGTACTCGACTGTTGGTGGAGGCATCTTCTCTGCCATGAACACTTGTCGCGAGATTACCTTCTGCGCCCTGTTTGATGGCCTAGCTTTCTGAATCATCGAGACCGCACCGTTAGAGTTGGGGTCAACGTATGGAGGTGGATGTGGTGCTGCCGCTATTCTAAGCCCGATTTTCGTCCGTAATTGCGGGAGGAGGTGGAAGGTGGATCTCGCTCCTTGGCCCCTGGGGGTTTCTATTCGTGGCTTGGGCATTTGCGATTCCTGCGGCTCGCAACATTGCCTGAAAGTTTCGGCAATCTTTCTGGAGATGCCCTGACTGCCTCTTTCCATTGTTGTCAAGATAAAAATGCATCTGGCACGGACCGTTCATCATCTCTTCGGGGGACACATAAGGTCTTTGGAACCTTGGTCCATTGTTTTGTCTGTTGCCGCGAGAATCACCTCTATTGTCGCCTTGATGCTCGTTACTCCTTTGATAGTCGTCTCGACTGTTTCCTCCAGGATTTCCTCGAAAACCAGCCGATATATGGCCGGGAGCATCGTTGTTGTAGAACTGGCGAGAAAATCGCCTTCTATTTTGATAATTTCGACCACGATCTTCCTCTGGCGACCTGTGTCGCTTGTTGTATATTGCGTCTTCTCCATCTGCCCATTTATTGGCTATCTCCATGAGTGCTGATATGGTCTTAGGGTTAGTTCTCCCTAAGTCCTCGACAAAATCTCCTCGCCGGATTCCTGCCACGAACGCATCTATTGCTCGCTCGTCAGATATATCTTCTGCCGAGTTTTTTATAATGTTCCACCGCTGTATATATTTTCTCATCGACTCGTCATGTTTTTGTCGACACGCCCTCAACTCTTCCAATGACGCAGGTTTCTTGCAGGTAGATCGGAAATTTTTCACAAAGATATCCTCAAAGTTATCCCAGCTGTCGATGGAACTTGGGGGGAGTTTCTTTATCCAAGATCTCGCGGCACCGCTCAAGTGAACTTGGATGCTTTGCATAGCTGTTGCCCTGGTTCCTCCTACCAGCTTCACCATCTCGAGATAATCCACGAGCCAATCCTCGGGATCTTGCAGGCCGTCGAATTTCTTGAAATTTTCGGGTAGCTTGAACCCTTTTGGGACTCGAGTCTTTCGAACTCTTCTCGTGAAACACGGGAGCCCACACATATCTTCGTCGGCAACTTCTGGTGAGTGCTGACGCTCCCTTCTTTCTTGTCGCGCTCTGTCCACCCTTACTTGGACTGCTGTGTCTCTTGCTCCACTTGTTCTTGGGGGGTCTTGAACTGCTGTGTTGGGTCGTGGACTATTTTGCCTAGGATTTTCTTCGGGAGGCGTTGTTGCAAACGCTGTTCCCATTACTCCTACTCCAGCCATCGCCATATTGAACAATGGTTCTCTCGGGTCCCCAGGAGGTGGTCTAGACGCCAGGATGTAAGCTTGTGTTGCCATGTAACCTGCTTCTGGCGTTTTTGGGATGATATTTCCCCTTTCATCAATCGACATAAAGGACATGTCGAGATTTTGGATTATGTTTCCTCTTTCTGCTTCGGGTATGTTTTGCAGCCGAGACATTGCTCTCCTCCGAGCTTCTCTGTGACTATCTCCCGAAGTTCCTGAAAGGCGACTTAACTCTGCTCGGCGTCTGCTTGATGCAGAAGCTGCTTCTTTTCTCCTATTCAGGGATGCTGTCTGTTTTTCCAACTCTCTGCTCACCCGAGCAAGTCTATATTGATATGCTTGAAGTTCTTGTACAGTAGCAGTGGTGGTCATAGGTTCTGAACCATCCATGGCTTTCGCAGCCCTATCCCACGCTTCTTGCGGGAGCTGTACTCTTTCTCGAGGTGAAGACCCGACGTATTTAGTGCCTAGGCCATGTCTGAGATCAGCGGGATCGACGTATGGATTTCCCAAATCGTCGAAAGCCTCTGACGTTTCTGGCTCTGATCGGCCTGCCCCTTCTATCGCATAAATCTGATGATATTTTGCGCATTGATTTTTGTCAGGATTGGTGACACCATCATATAGAGTGGTGAAGACCTTTCCGATGGCAGCAGATTTGTCGATGAAGTTGAAGCTGTCGACGCTGTCGGAGTCGCTGCTTATAAAGGAGTCCGCAGACGACTCGAAGGATGTGTTGCTGAAGATCTTGGCGAGCTTTCCGCTTGCCTTGTGTCGACGAAGCGTGGCGACGAAAACTCCTCGTCACTCGACGAAAAGTTAGAATCGACCGCTGAAAATTCCGACGAGATCGGAACTTCGAGACGGTAGGATCCTTCTTTGTTGACGCCAAATCGGAATTCTCCGAACGTCATGATGATGGGCTCCTCCAGATAGGCACATGCATCCATACGGGAGGGCGGGTGAGGAATAAAATTAACTAGATCAGTTTTTCCCTTGTTACCTCGATCCATCGCGTTGCTTGCTACCGACGAAGTCGACGATCTTGAACGTGCCATCGAGATCAGCTCCTTGCAACCTCTAATTCCCACAGACGGCGCCAATTGACAAAGGATTAACTTGTCAATGCCTACAGATTGTAGACTAGGGTTTTGCTAGAAGTAGAGGGCAAGTAGATCTCGAATGTTCAGGCGAAAAGTACTCGACGATTATGAAAACTAGGGTTATGTTGACAGTAGATTCGATCCTTTCTTTGTCCCTCGACTCCCCCTTATATAGGAGGCGGAGCCGAGGATTTCGTAATACACAAGTTACAGAGTTCGAGAGGGTTTCGTACCCAGCTCGTAAGATTACAAGTCTCTATCTTTCCTAATACAAACTATCTTTCCTTAACACTAAATGGGCTTCCAAGTCTTCTTATTCTTCGGGTCTTGGGCCTTGAATAAACCCCGGGTACCATCTTTGGCAGGCCCATTGGGGATGCCTATGTCACTATACTTATCACTCTGCATTGAAAAGCATAATATTATTTTATAATTATGAATATGACTATGTGGTGGGCAATGGAACCATGGTATGTGTTGATTGGTGGAGGTTCCATTGCAAGGGTTTTATTCATCTAGGACTAATTACCAATGCCTTCTAGTGATTCTAGTGCCGTACATATGGCGTTGACCATAAGATCTATAATGGCTCTGGGGAAGTCAGCTGTATCTTTTCCCTCCCGCACGCCAATGGACTTGATAGAGCCTGGTTGGGTGTTGTGATAACAAATCCTTTAAAATCCCCATCCGTGTGGATGAGAGGCTCTACCGTCTATGAAGTATTGTCCGACGTACATCGGGGATAAAGCCGTATGATCGGGAGATGTCTACCGGGGATGTACGAGTGGACAAAAGGGTGGGTTTGCAGGGTCGCGGAGAAGGCGGTGTTTGGCTTGGATCTTACACCTGGCCTCACACCAAGGATGTGTGGACAGGAAAGAATTCGCCTGGTTGGCAACAAGGATAAGGTCTCTTATGGGAAAAGTAACGCACCTCTGCATAGTGTATCAAATTGTGGCTATCACTCCCTGTTCCGGGAAGGGAACTACGAACGCGGCAGAAAAAGAACTCCATGAAGCTCTGGTCAACCTGTGAAGACTGGAGGGCATATAGTTTCAGAATAAAATAAGCCTTTTGAAAAAATGTTTACGAAAACTTGCATTCTCCTATGACTTTCTGGTCTGTGGCTGTAGCTAGTGCATGATACACCTATTTCCTATAATAAACTTGCTGAGTACGCTCGTACTCATTCCCTCTCATTTGAACCCCCTTCTTAGATCAAAGTCACTGAAGGAGAATCTACCGTGGAACTCGAAGACAAAGGAGTCAACTTCAACAAGATGGAGAACCCAATCAATGAAGTCAATGGAGTCAACCTCTGCATCAGCTAAAGTGGAAA
This sequence comes from Lolium multiflorum, assembly GCA_030979885.1. Classification (NCBI taxonomy): domain Eukaryota; kingdom Viridiplantae; phylum Streptophyta; class Magnoliopsida; order Poales; family Poaceae; genus Lolium; species Lolium multiflorum. The sequence continues at coordinate 136,848,473 of CM061747.1, read as the reverse complement.
CCTAGACTGGTAATAGAAGGGAACCATTTCCCTAATCATAGTACCTAAGTACCTAGAGTTCTATAGCAAGCCAAGTAGCTCTAGAGCTAGAGTTAGCAATAGATTAGACTACGAGTCGTTCTTCTGGACCTTTTATTTGAAGTTTTACCTCACTGTAAAGTAGGAGGTTGTGTTGACCTTTTGTAAACAGTTTGTGTATCCTTCTATAGACATGCTTTGGACTCGCATATGTTTCTGTTGTACCACTCTGAGGGATGTAATATGAGTGGAACGGTGTTTCACTTGTGTTATGTCAACGACTTGTGTACTACACCATACAGTGGTACGCTGGGTCACCGCACACACGGGCGGTCGGTGGGCTTCCTCTCATCCCATCACCATTACTCCTCCACATGTTCATTTCCCATATAATTGTTGTTGAAATGTTACGTAAGTACTATCAAAATGTTGCCAAAATGTTGTTGTTATGTTCAAATATTATTATGTTGATGTACATAGTAGGTAAACACATGGATATTCGTAGATATCCGAATATCCGAAGGATTTGGATTTGGAGCGACATCCATGCCCATGGATACTTTCATGGGTGGGGCAAAGCGAGGCTGATGGATTTGGGCATGGATCTGGTTTTAGTATATACTTCCAAACCCGCTCCATTGCCATCCTTAACGGCCTCGCGCGTCGCCGCCTCCGCTGCCTCCCCATGCCTTCCCGGTAGGGGCCGTAGAACTCATCCTCGCAGGCATACGTGGCGGTCTGCTCCGCCTTGAACGTCGTCATCTCGTGGAGATGCGCTCTTTCCGGATCTTCCGGATAGCGGGGGTGAGCCATGGCATGCGCCTCGTCAGCCATGGCTTGTAGATAGGGATTGCCATAGCGGTCGCAGCGGCGGCTATTATGTAGGCACGACCGGGCGAGAATCGGGATTTGGTTTCCCCCGCGTGTGAAACGGCGGCAGAGCGCGCCAAACGCTTGGTTTGCGTGGGAATCGACGACCCTCACGTTGGACGTTAATCACCATTAAACGAACTTGACAGTCAAAATGATGTGTTCAAACTTAACAATTACTTTTGATGACCCAAATATGTCGGACCGTTGGAGATACTAAGTGTGTTACCTGATCAGTAAAGTATACCACGTGCCCCCCGACACTAGAGCTGGGCAGAAAATGATGAGCGGGCCAACACAAAGAAAGCCGGATTTTTTTTTTTTGCTTTCGGCCCCACTTTAGCTCTGATGCTTCAGCGTTCTGGGCTGGGCTGGGCTGCGCGGGCCAACACAAAGAAAACTAGAATATTTTTGCTTTCCAGCCCATTTCAGCTCTGATGCTTCCGCATTCTGGGCTGGGCTGGGTGGGTCATGGCCCAGTTTGGCTTCCATATTCCATTTCAGACGAAGCCAAAGGTATGTCTAAAAAATAAGACGAAGCAAAGGCATTCAAGAAGCAGTTAACACCTTACTGTGATAGTTAATCTACATGCGGAACTACCTCACGTAATACGTACGACAACACATGGTAGGATTTCGGTACGACGGCTTAATAGATGGTGATTAGGAATGCCTTGAGGTGTCATCAACGACTGCAGCGATGTGTCGCAAGTCGTAACAACATCGTCGTACCGTGTAGCAGTGCTCATCTACATATTCTCCCAAGAGTAGTGTTAGGGCATCTCCAGCGGCGCGACGCATTTTAGCGTCCGCGCGCGTTTGTTTGCGTCGGTCCTTTTGGTCGACATCGGCCACGCGTCCGTTTATGTCGGCGTGGCTCCAGCGACACGACGCATCTTTTGGCCGAATCATTTTTTTAAAACATGAAACATAATTTACATATTTAAAACATGAAAAAAAAAACCTAACGCCTACTACTGCTCATCGTCGCTGTCGAGCATGATGAGCTCTGGTATCACCCACGGCTAGCCAGCCGGGGGAGGGTACGCCGGGCGCGCCGCCGGTGCTGGAGGTGGAGGAGGCTGCGGCGGTGGAGGCGCCCAGGGATAAGGCTGTGGCGGAAGTGGAGGAGGTGCCCAGGGATAAGGCTGTGGCGGCGGTGGAGGAGGCGCCGCCGAGTCCAGGAGCGCCTGTCGAAGGGCTTCATCCGCCGACGAGGACGCCGAGCTTCGCCATCTCGTCGTCCGTCATGTTCTCCGGGAAGTCGAAGTTGCGGCCCTCCGCCATGGCCTGCTGCCATTCGTGGAAGACGACAGCGACGTAGTCGTCGCTGTCGTCCTTCACCTCCTCGCTATGGTACGCGAGCGCCTCGATGTAGTCGTCGTCGTCGTAGGCGTCGTAGGCTTCGTCGTCGTCGTCGTCGCGGTCGTCGGCGTCGTTGTGCTGCGTCTGCTGACGACGCGTCGGCGCCTGCTGACGACGCGTCAGCGCCTCCTGTCTTCGTGGACGAGCCGTCGGTGCAGGGCCGAAGGGATAATCCATGTCGCCCATGAAGCCCGCCCTTCTTCTCCTATCCGTCTCCGTCGACAGGTACGTACGCCAACTCTGCGAGTCGATGGCGTACGCCGGATCGGCGCGGAGGTCCGCCGGCAGGTACCGCCTCCTTCGCCGGATCTCCGCGCTCCGATCAGGCTCGCGCGCAGGGACTGGAGGGATGGGCACCCGGCGGCAGCTGAGCCGCCAGCCGCCAGGCAGCTGCACGCCGGACCAGGCGTCATCGCACGGCAACCATTTGCCGTGCATGAGCCTCCCCACCGTGACGGGGAGCGGCACCCTCTTGCTGCCGCTGCCGGAGGCCTCGAAGTCGTTCTTCTTCCCCATGGCGCTGCGGCGGTGGTGGTGCGAGTGGAGCTGTGGGCGAAGGAGCAACGCGGCCGGTGGACTTTTAAGGGCGGCCGCGCGCGGGATACTATATATGCCATTGAAGGCGGCGCAGAAGCCCAGCCGCCGCCCGCCAGTGCGCGCGCAGAACAGGCAGCCGCGCCATTGATGGCGAAGGCTGCGGCGCAGACGCGGAAGCGCGACCGCCGAAGCGGTGCCCTCGATGCAGACTCGCTGCCAGGCGGGCCCGATGGAGACGCGAGCGGACACTTTGCGCGTCCGTGCAGCTTCCGCAGAGACGCAAACCTTTCGCATATTTGGGCCAGGTTTGCGTCTCCGCGGACGGCCTGGTCACTTTGCGCCGCGCCGCTAGAGAGGTGCCGACGCATTTTCGATCAAAGCGGACGCAAACGGTCGCTCAGCATCCGTTTGCGTCGCGCCGCTGGGATGCCCTTATGCGTACGATGCATGTAAGATGCTTCGCACCCATATATGCAAAAATAATTACTCCGTAAACGCAGTAGTTCCGTTCTCCGAAAATAAGACTAACATGAGCAATCCTACATTCCTTGCCGACACAATTACCATGCTAGCAGTTAACCAGGAGACCGATGCTGACAAATTAACCTCTTGTACGTGGGCACAACATTTGCACATCGATTGGATTCGATCGCTGCATGCATGCAGTGCTCCCGCATGTACCACTTCGCATGCATGCAAGAAATAATCGTGACGATCATGCAGCCTTTTCATGATGCATGCTGCCTGGAAAAGTTCCCCACTGTCGGATGGTGGTGTGCTGTGTGCACACACCTAGCTTCGTGTTCGCGTCTTTACAAAACTTTGCATCATCCATCACCGCACGACATCAGCTACTCAGGCCTTGGTAATGTTGTCCGTGCATGTCATTATGAGTACCTATATATTTCATCAATTTTCCTTGCATGGTCTAGTTCTCTAAAAAAAATTCTCAGTGCGTGCACGCGTAGCATAATTTTATCGGAGGCCGAGTGATATCTACAAGAACTGGCCCCCCAAACAACGAGTTATCTCCATTTTGATGTTAATAACATCACATATATGCTCATGCTTTGTCAATACAGTTAAGTTTGTGCCTCGTGCAATATGCGGTATGCTTTTACTAATGTCGAAGAACTTCAAATTTTAAAGACATTTTTGTTTTATTTTGAAATAATACTCTTGAAGGCTTAAAACGAAGAATTGAAATCATATTTTAACTAAAATATTTCTTTGTTGACCTTTTATTAATTTGCACAAGATCGAAACCCATCGTTAATTTCAAATTTGCCAATAGAAATTATTTTGGCTCATTGCAGATACTCCATCCATCTGTAAGTACATGATCTTTTTATACATGAATACAATTTTTGTATGCATATTTGATCATTATTTTAAAAGAATGAAGATCAAAATTTTGTTATATTTGAATAATTTTCCAAATAAATATAATAGATCTACTGTTAGCATGCATGCTTTCTAACTTAATGAGTGTGAAACATAATATTGTCTAGGTTATTCTTAAATAAAACCTTTAAAAATACCTCCTAGATTTAGAACGGAGTATGTTTCTACTCAAACAAGAAATAGTGCAAAACTTCATATGACATGTGAATAAATATCTAATAACTGATTTTTTATTGACAACATAACGTATTTATGTGAGTAGCCAACCTAGACGTAAAATCTCAAACCTAAGTAAATAAGATGTTAATAAATTGGACCATCCTTGTGCCCAACTCGAAAGGGCTCGAATTAGTAGCTAGGTCTAGTATCGAATAGCCTGACCTTCACGAAAATTCGTAGTCGCCGCTCTTCGGGTCACATCAAAGACCAATAACCCGTGAGCGGCTTTAATCGATTCACGTGGATTACGACAGAGCCTGTAATCCGCGGCGTCAACCTACAAGCATCAACCTATACATCACGAAATTGAACCGCCGAAATTGATATCTCTCCACAAATTGTGGCAATCCCCACTAGCTTCGTGCATCCCCACACACACCTCCATGGATCTCTTAATTAGCCTAGGCCTCCATGACTCCATGAGGGAGGGAAGAAATGGGAGAGATATCTAGGTATTTCAAAGAAAAGGAGAGGTGTCTGGCATCCTACTAGCTACATAGGTATAGCTCTTTGGGGACAACGGTTTATTGCCATCCTGCATGCATGTAATCACTTTGCCTGCGTCCGCGGAAAAGGCTGATGTAGAGGACCGGGGCGAGGAGCGCATGCAGCGATGCACGTAGAATTTTCCGCTTTGATAGCTCGTGAGTCGTGTATAGACCAGCGCCGCTGACATGTGGTCCCCAGTAGAGTATCTATTGCGGGACACACGCCGTGCACAGTAATGACAAGGTCGCCGTGGCGTGGATCGCGTCTGGCGCTCTGCGCGGCGCGCAGTTTTGTCTCGACTGAATGCTTCTCCCACTCAAATCCAAAGTCCCTGCCCCATGACAGATGGGACAAATGTGACCTGACCCTACCAGTCAGTGAGAAGTGTCTGGGGATTACTGACGTATCTCGGTGGCGGCATTGATGGTGTCACAGGTGACAGGCGGGTGCAACGAAGAAGGGAATGAGAGCCTGCTCTGCCACCGCATCGTACCGTCGGTGCATGCATATGCATGCCTGCTGCAGCTGCCGGGTGGGACCACGCACGTCTACATGGACCTTACAACATCTCTTGGGGAACAATATTTGTGGTCACTCTTTGCTTGTAGAGAGTGCATGCGTGATACAGTACGTACCGAGTAGTAAATCGTGATGAAATGGTGCACGATGCGTATAATGCAGCGTTGTTCTCTCTCTATATATAAACCCTCCCGCTCGTCTCGCGTCCCTCACGAGAAACCCTAGATTTGGCTTGCAGGATGGACAGTGGCGGTATGACAGGATCGCTCCCCTGTCGCTCCCTTCTTGGAGGCATGGTCTAGGTCATTAGTGAAGTCCTCGGAGCGGCAAGTTGGAGTCCAGGTTGGTGGCCGCTTTGAGCATGGGCTTTCGAGTCGGAATGTACACCATTGTCGGTGCTTCTCAATCAATGTCTCCTCCATGGTGGTCCGGTCCTGCCGCTCACTCGTCAGATCTTAGGCGCTAAGGGCGAATAGTGCGTTGTGCCATCCTAGAGGCGGAGTCGGTCCTCCGATGAATCCTCGTATGGTCGTGACATGGTCCAGGAGCTCGGTGTATCTCCTCCCTACCATTCGTGGCGCCAGACGGTGCAAGGAGTGTCCTCATTGTCTGTTGTTGTGGGTTACGTTGTAAGCCGTGTGTGGTGTCGTGTTTGTATTGTGTTAGCCTACTTGGTGTTTTACCGGACCTTTCTTCTATGAAATATGATACATATTCTAGGAAGTATTCTCGGAAAAATGAAATGGTGCACACACGGTAGTTCCACTAATTAAACTACTCGCTCAGTTGTATATTAGTTGTCACTAATTTAGTTCTAAGTTGTATTAAATAAACAATATAATACTAATTTATACATGAGCATTCACGTGCAAGGTAGGAGTTCTCCCCGACCCATTCATGTGTCGCCCCCAGGCGATGTAGAGGCGATTCAAAGCCGCACTGCTACTCGGCCCTCTCACGCAGGCTCTCTCCGCCGCTGTCGTTGGATTTGACTGTGGTGGCGGTGTACCCCGCTACCTAAGGTAATAGCCTAATAGGGGTTCCTTCTCTTAGCCGTGGAGGCTGCTTGAGGCCGGTTGCCGTAGTTGGAGGATGGCGGTCGGAGCTCGTAGGGAGCGGAGGCCGAGGCGGCGGTCCCGGAGCATGGTAGTGGCAACGCCTTTTCGGTAGTGATGTGGTGCTAGCGTGCTGCAAGTGTAGCTACAAGGTCTGGTTCATGGCAGATCGGTGAATCTAACGCTAGATCTAAGGTCGGCGGTGTGTGTGGGCTAGGCTCCGGCGGTGATTTTTCTAGACGTTTTGAGCGGAGCAAGGAGGAGCATGCTCTGGCCATGGTGTCCAGTGGAGGTGTGGTGGCAATGTCGCAAGTCGGCAGTGGTGACAATAATGGGTTGGAGGTTGGCGCTTCTGTTGGCGAGGCTGGTCTTCTTCGATGTGAGGGGTTCGATATGGTGATCCCAGATCATGGGCGACCATGGTGGTCGACTGATTTGTCACGTGCTACTGTTAGCCACACATGCTCGACTCTCCTGGGAGTTGTTGTTCGTCGACGTGGAGGATGTCGGGGCGATGGCCCAAGGACTGTGCTCGCCGTCTAGCGTGGGCATGGTTTGTGGTGTTTCTCTGCAACATGAGGTATTGCCCAGGTACGCCGAATTTTATATAGGTGGTCAGAGGCAGAAGTTCGTGGCGCAGTATGCAAAGCTCTAGACAGCTCGTCTTTGGTGTTTAGATCTGCAAGTCATGTTGCGGGAGAGAAGGCAATATGGGAAAAATCCTTGTCCCGACCATGGGTTGGAGCTAGCGATGGCGGCGTATTCGAACGTCCCTACAATTGTTAGAGACATCGCTGACGAGCCTCTTTCCTCTCCCTATGAAAAGGGGCTTGGGCTCTTCAGGTGAAAACCCAAGCTCTGGTTTTCCTAAGTGGGTGATAGTGGCGTCACTTTCCTCTTGAGGATTTCGTCTTGAAGAGTCGGTGTGTGGATTATGTGTAGAGATTCTCCTCTATGAGGGCTTGTGAACATCGGGGAGGCGTCCCCTTAAGGTGGATGTGCGTCTAGGCAGCAGTGCAGCACCATGCATCATGGGCAACGACTTCATGTGGCAGGGTAATTGCTTGGCTTGGCTTGGGTGACCATCTTGAGTCGCTAGTGCGGCAAGGTTGTCGGTTCGGTGGACGCGTCTCAGCAGAGGCGGTTTACCATCACGTCTGGACGGCGGCCTCGGATGTTGGTGTGGCGGTCGTGGTCTACTGGTGGCTTGCCTGTGCAGCTTGGGTTGTGGGCGGCTAGGTAGTGCGGCATTGCGGCTCGATCGCGAGGGTGGTATGTCGGAATGGTGGTCCCAGACGGTGGTACAGGCGGTCCGAGTTGGGGGGTGGCAGAGGTGTTGGATGTTAGGGCAACGACCCCTAAACTTGGCAGTGTTGAGGACATCGACTTTGTGTCGTGTGGGCAACAAGGTCGATTTGGTGCAGTTCTGCTGGAGGTCCATCTTCTTAAGCAATATTGTAGTGTCCCGTGCCTACTCCTCCCATAGTAGTCACGACGACTTCTCTCCGGCATGTGGGGGAGAGGTCGGATGGTCTCGGCTAGTGTGTCGTCCACTTTTTCGTAGGTGTGTTTGGGATAGCCATTTGTTGAGAGCGGGCATGGACCCCATGATGTTTACGTTGTTATATGTTTTTTGCCTGGTTTTTCCTAATTAATTGGGCACCTTCTTCTAAATTAATGGATAAGCCAAAGTTTTTTACCTTTGTTTTAGTTAAATTACTAATGTATACATATGTAATAGAGGGTGTAAAATATGTTGTCAGATGTCCAACTCATGTTGATTAACATTTAACAGCATGGTTCAACTTGCGAAACAGATGGAACTTCTCGGTCGAAATAATACTGCCTACCCTATCGACGAGGAGGGAGGAGCTAAGCTAGCTAGGGAAAGGCAATTTGGCATGTCGCGATCTACAGTTCTACATGCAGGTACACTGTGCACGCGTACGTACGTAGTTGTCGAACAACGTGATGCGCCGTTAGAAACGAACAGTAGCTTCCAAAGTAGGTATACTAGTATTGGATGCCAGATCGGGGCACCATGCCAAGTGGGCCCTTCGCTATCGGTATTATTTGGCCTGCGATCCACTAATTGAATCCAGTCTGCTCTTCGTTTTCTCATTTTGCGGCTGCGCTAGCTCACGGGGAACACGAGTAGGCTAGCTAGCACAAGATCCTGATCAAAAGGCAGCACAGCAATCAACTTCTCTTTCATAAAAAGAAAACTATCAATTTCTTTACGAAAAAAAGGCCTCTGGAATGGAAGAATTTCATAAAATTTGGTAGGATTCTTACCAATATTTTGAAGTTGAACGGTGGGTTTCCCACAGCATTTTTTTTTCATTTTCTATAAAACCAAGCAACAAAGTGGAGCTAGAGATTAGCTTCCATGGAAGGGAAAAGGCATCTAGCTACAAGAAGGAAACTAGCTAAACAAAATCAGACCTTTAAGTCAGAATAGGACTTCCTTTTTGCCTTCTGTACAAGCATGGCCATTCATCTTTGAAAATCATTCTGCTCTTATAGAGAAATTAGGGGTGATGTCCTTAAGATGAAGTTATTCCTATAAGTTCAGATAGCCCAAAAAATCAGGACTATATTCTCCAAGGAAAAAAAAAGCCTATCCAATTCTAGACTTGAGACCTCTAGTGAAATCCATGATAGGTAGCTGATGCCTACTAGAATTGGAGGTGTCCAGGCCGAAGAAATGTACCGCCAACACATAATAGCAAAAGGGCAAGTGAAGAAAAGGTGATTGCAAGACTCCATTAGCGCAGAATTACACATTGCACAACGGTAATCAGCCAAGAAGCTAGTTTTTCATTGCAACAGTTGTCTAGTGTTCAGTTTATCTTGTTGCAGTAACCAAAAGAACACTTTATTCTTAAATTGACACGAGGACTTCCATATCCATTTTACGGCAGGCCAAACAATGTGCTAGCCCACGACTAGTTTATAGGTTACTTATTCGTTTGCCACTAAAGACTACCATGTACTTAGGTTTGCCCTCAGTTGCGAATGGTGCTCAGTTTTGCCCCTAGTCTCTGCGCAAGGACTCGTGCCGTGAGTATTGTTGTCTCCGTGATGTCAGCGATGGGACCAGGCGAGAGGCGGAGACCAAGCTTTCCAGACCGTTGCTTGTGGGACCAAGTAGCGAGCAGTTGGGCCAGGGCTTGTGGGATCCAGTAGTAACCGTTGCATAAAATCGGCAGAATGCGCCAACGGAGCTCGCAACGGTGAGCAGATTCAGCCTAGCGCGGAACGCGCCGCCAGGGGACGGGGCTGGAGGCAAGCCCTGTTAGTAGCTAGGAGCCGGGCGCGGGCGACCGAGAGGGCGGAGTCGACATGGAGCCACGCTGACGGTGGAGGGCGCGACTATCTACTGCAGCTACCGGTCCATGCGCGGAGGCATTGAGACCCCCTTCGGCTCTGGGCGCTCGCGAATCGAGCTCCATGTCTTCTTCTAGCTCCCACGCCACCGGGAACCGAGATGCCGATCTGCCTCTATGGTGAATCAAGATGCCGATCTTCCTGTGTCCGCTGTACCGGGCGGATGTTGTTCGGAGGATTTTGCGCACACCGAAGAACCATAACCGTCCGTTCTACGTGTGCAGCGAGAAGGGATAAGAATCGGGGAAATTTCACTATTTTCGTGGTTGGGATCGTTGAGCAATACGGTTGATCTCTTTTGCGTTCATGCAGGTTAAATGTTTCTTCCTTTGGCTCGATAATCTGGCCCAGATGCTGATGAAGGAACTGCTAGAAGAACATGAAGAATGGTTGCACATCCCGCCACACACGCGAGCGCCCGCGGCGCGAGATCGGTAGAAGAGACTGACATGGCTGTCGTAAATTCTGAACAACATCAGAATATAGCCTCTCTTCATCATCGATGTATTCAGGCTCCACTTCTCTTGGGACCCTACTGCCGGTGCCCATGTTTGACGAGCCACCATGTCGCCGTGCACTAACTGAAGGTCCCCCAACTGAACTGTTCTGGCTAGAGCTGCCATTACGATGACATGATTCTTCCCGAGAAGGTCCAAGCGCCAACACAACCACGTCATTTTGCAGCCTCACTTGAAATTGCCCTTTCTCCTTATGCTTAGCAAACATGGTAGCGAGCTTTGCATCATTACTAACTTTCACCCAATCAATTCCCCCATCGTAGTATTTGAATTCCACTTCATCATGCAAACCCCAAGGATATGGGCCGCAAATTACCTCGCCAAATTGTCTAAAACTCCAATTACAATCCATTGGCAACCGATAATCAAACCCTCCTTGGAATTTCTTTTGATCCTTTGCATCCACAATGAATCGCTCCCTTCTAATGTTCACCAAGAAAGCAAACCGCAATTCCATCCTAATCAACCAAAAACAGAGAGGCAATGAGCACACCAAAAGCAAAATCAAACGCAATGAGCACTCCATGTCAACCAAAATGCAATGCACAAAAAAGCTCAATGGTAACAATACTTACCCCTCGGGAACCCATTCATGGACGCAGAGGGTCTCTGTGATACGGTGCCTTCCCAAGGTGATGCCCCACAGCCAGAACCTAGAGAATCCTCCCAACAACGCGATGAACGCAGCCTGGAGAAGAGGGAATCCAAAGCAACGGATCGACGCCGATACGTCTCCAACGTATCGATAATTTCTTATGTTCCATGCTACTTTATTGATGATACCTACATGTTTTATGCACATTATATGTCGTATTTACGCATTTTCCGGAAATAACCTATTAACAAGATGCCGAAGAGCCGCTTGCTGTTGCTGTTTTTGGTTTCAGAAATCCTAGTAAGGAAATATTCTCGAATTGGACGAAATCAACGCCCGGGGTCCTATTTTTGCACGAAGCTTCCAGAAGACCGGGGGAATCGAAGTGGGGCCACGAGGTGGCGACACCACAGCGCGGCGCGGCCCGCCCTGGCCGCGACCTGGTGTGGGCCCTCGTGTGGCCCCCACGTTGCCCTTCCGCAAATAGCCTCCGTCGCGAAACCCCAGCAGAGCCACGATACGGAAAACCTTCCGGAGACGCCGCCGCCGCGAATCCCATCTCGGGGGATTCAGGAGATCGCCTCCGGCACCCTGCCGGAGAGGATTCATCTCCCGGAGGACTCTACACCGCCATGGTCGCCTCCGGAGTGATGAGTGAGTAGTTCACCCCTGGACTATGGGTCCATAGCAGTAGCTAGATGGTCGTCTTCTCCTAATTGTGCTTCATTGTTGGATCTTGTGAGCTGCCTCACATGATCAAGATCATCTATCTGTAATACTATATGTTGTGTTTGTCGGGATCCGATGGATAGAGAATACTATGTTATGGTGATTATCAATCTATTGTTTATGTGTTGTTTATGATCTTGCATGCTCTCCGTTATTAGTAGAGGCTCTGGCCAAGTTTTTGCTCTTAACTCCAAGAGGGAGTATTTATGCTCGATAGTGGGTTCATGCCTTCATTGACACCTGGGACAGTGACGAAAGTTCTAAGGTTGTGATGTGCTGTTGCCACTAGGGATAAAACATTGATTCTATGTCTAAGGATGTAGTTGTCGATTACATTACGCACCATACTTAATGCAATTGTCTGTTGCTTTGCAACTTAATACTGAATGGGGTTCGGATGATAACCTGAAGGTGGACTTTTTAGGCATAGATGCATGTTGGATGGCGGTCTATGTACTTTGTCGTAATGCCCGGATTAAATCTCACTATATTTATCATATCATGTATATGCATTGTTATGCCCTTCTCTATTTGTCAATTGCCCGACTGTAATTTGTTCACCCAACATGCTTTTATCTTATGGGAGAGACACCTCTAGTGAACTGTGGACCCCGGTCCTATTCTTTACATAGCATACAATCTACTGCAATACTTGTTTTACTGTTTTCTTGCAAACAATCATCTTCCACACAATACGGTTAATCCTTTGTTACAGCAAGCCGGTGAGATTGACAACCTCACTGTTTCGTTGGGGCAAAGTACTTGGGTTGTGTTGTGCAGGTTCCACGTTGGCGCCGGAATCCCTGTTGTTGCGCCGCATCACATTTCGCCACCATCAACCTTCAACGTGCTTCTTGGCTCCTCCTGGTTCGATTAAACCTTGGTTTCTTTCTGAGGGAAAACTTGCTACTGTGCGCATCATACCTTCCTCTTGGGGTTCCCAACGAACATGTGAGTTACACGCCATCAAGCTCTTTTTCTGGCGCCGTTGCCGGGGATCAAGACACGCTGCAAGGGGAGTCTCCACTTCTCAATCTCTTTACTTTGTTTTTGTCTTGCTTTATTTTATTTACTACTTTGTTTGCTGCACCTAAACAAAACACAAAAAAATTAGTTGCTAGCTTTACTTTATTTACTGTCTTGCTCTCTATATCAAAAACACAAAAAAAAATTAGTTACTTGTTTTTACTTTGTTTGCCTAGTTTACTTTTTGCTTATTGCATCATGTTTGACGTGGGTCCATAGTTGGGATAAATAATATAGAAGAATTTTTCAATCATGTTAGTATTACTGAAGATTTTGAAGATAGACACTTGGTAGAACTTGCACCTACCTATGAAATTGCTGCTGCTGCTTTAGTTCGTATGTTGGAAACTAAATTTGTTAATCTCAATCATATAATCCAACACATGTTTCTTACACTTGGTGATATGGAAGAAGGGGAAAAGAAAGATTTTGTTTTAGAAACTCTTCTTAGAGAATTTGGTGGTCTAGCAAGAGAGGCTAGAAAGGTTTTTGCTAAATTTAATATGCTAGGTTCTCATACTAATTTTGTTGGTCTCCTTGAAAAAATGGACATGGATAGAATAAGGTACACTAATAATATTAATGATGGTGGGGAGATCAAAGCACCAATACCATGTAAACTCCTAGCTATGAATGATGCACTAGAAAATAACTATGCTTGGCTTGTTCCTGAAAATTTGTTCGATGAGAATAGCAAGCCCAAGACTAATGAAAAGGGAGACGCTAAAACTTATGTATCCAATATACTATGCTTGGTTGAGAAAACTCCCAATACCCCTGGTTATGATGTTGATGCTTCTACTCTTGATGTTACTTGATTTGCACTTTCTGCGCCTAGCTGAAAGGCGTTAAAGAAAAGCGCTTATGGGAGACAACCCATGTTTTTACTACAGTACTTTGTTTTATATTTGAGTCTTGGAAGTTGTTTACTACTGTAGCAACCTCTCCTTATCATGTTTTTGTGCCAAGTAAAGTTTCTATGTCAAAGTTGATGTTATATTTGGGATCGCTGCGCAGAAACAGCATTGCTGTCTATCACGAATCTGGGCACAAGTCTCTGTAGAAAATTCTAAAAAATCTGCCAATTTACGAGCGTGATCCTCAGATATGTACGCAACTTTCATTAGTTTTGAGTTTTTCCATTTGAGCAAGTCTGGTGCCATTTTAAAATTCGTCTTTACGGACTGTTCTGTTTTTGATTCTGCCTTTTATTTCGCATTGCCTCTTTTGCTATGTTGGATGAATTTCTTTGATCCATTAATGTCCAGTAGCTTTATGCAATGTCCAGAAGTGTAAAGAATGATTGTGTAACCTCTGAATGTGTGAATTATTAATTGTGCACTAACCCTCTAATGAGTTTGCTTGAAGTTTGGTGTGAAGGAAGTTTTCAAGGGTCAAGAGAGGAGTATGATATACTATGATCAAGAGGAGTGAAAGTCTAAGCTTGGGGATGCCCCGTGGTTCACCCATATTTTAAGAAGACTCAAGCGTCTAAGCTTGGGGATGCCCAAGGCATCCCCTTCTTCATCGACAACATCAGGTTCCTCCCCTGAAACTATATTTTTATTCAATCACATCTTGTATTCTTTGCTTGGAGCGTCGGTTTGTTTTTGTTTTTGTTTTTGTTTGAATAAAATGGATCCTAGCATTCACTTTGTGGGAGAGACACGCTCCGCTGTTGCATATGGACAAATATGTCCTTAGGCTTTACTCATAATGTTCATGGCGAAGTTTCTTCTTCGTTAAATTGTTATATGGTTGGAATTGGAAAATGCTACATGTAGTAATTCTAAAATGTCTTGGATAATGTGATACTTGGCAATTGTTGTGCTCATGATTAAGCTCTTGCATCATATACTTTGCACCCATTAATGAAGAAATACATAGAGCTTGCTAAAATTTGATTTGCATATTTGGTCTTCTAAGGTCTAGATAATTCTAGTATTGAGTTTTGAACAACAAGGAAGACGGTGTAGAGTTTTATAATGTTTACAATATGTCTTTTATGCGAGTTTTGCTGCACATCCTTGAGTTTGCTTCAAATAACCTTGCTAGCCTAAACCTTGTATCGAGAGGAATACTTCTCATGCATCCAAAATCCTTGAGCCAACTACTATGCCATTTGTGTCCACTATACCTACCTACTACATGGTATTTCTCCGCCATTCCAAAGTAAATTGCTTGAGTGCTACCTTTAAAATTCCATCATTCACCTATATAGCTCATGGGACAAAATAGCCTTAAAAACTATCGTAGTATTGAATATGTACTTATGCACTTTATCTCTTATTAAGTTGCTTGTTGTGCGATAACCATGCTTCTGGGGACGCCATCAATTACTCTTTGTTGAATATCATGTGAGTTGCTATGCATGTCCGTCTTGTCTGAAGTAAGAGGGATCTACCACCTTAATGGTTGGAGCATGCATATTGTTAGAGAAGAACATTGGGCCGCTAACTAAAGCCATGAATCATGGTTGAAGTTTCAGTTTTGGACATATATCCTCAATCTCATATGAGAATAATAATTTTTGCTACATGCTTATGCATTAAAGAGGAGTCCATTATCTGTTGTCCATGTTGTCCCGGTATGGATGTCTAAGTTGAGAATAATCTAAAGCGAGAAATCCAAAATGCGAGCTTTCTCCTTAGACCTTTGTACAGGCGGCATGGAGGTACCCCTTTGTGACACTTGGTTGAAACATGGCATTGCAAAGATCCGGTAGTCCAAGCTAAGTAGGACGAGGTGCGGGCACTATTAGTATACTATGCATGAGGCTTGCAACTTGTAAGATATAATTTACATAACTCATATGCTTTATTACTACCGTTGACAAAATTGTTTCATGTTTTCAAAATAAAAGCTCTAGCACAAATACAGCAATCGATGCTTTCCTCTTTGAAGGACATTTCTTTTACTTTTATTGTTGAGTCAGTTTACCTATCTCCCTCACCCTTAAGAAGCAAACACTTGTGTGAACTGTGCATTGATTCCTACATACTTTCATATTGCACTTGTTATACTACTTTATGTTGACAATATCCATGAGATATACATGTTATAAGTTGAAAGCAACCGCTGAAACTTAATCTTCCTTTGTGTTGCTTCAATACCTTTACTTTGATTTATTGCTTTATGAGTTAACTCTTATGCAAGACTTATTGATGCTTGTCTTGAAGTACTATTCATGAAAAGTCTTTGCTTTATGATTCAGTTGTTTACTCATGTCATTACCTTTGTTTTGATCGCTGCATTCATTACATATGTTTACAAATAGTATGATCAAGATTATGATGGCATGTCACTTCAGAAATTATCTTTGTTATCGTTTTACCTGCTCGGGACGAGCAGAACTAAGCTTGGGGATGCTGATACGTCTCCAACGTATCGATAATTTCTTATGTTCCATGCTACTTTATTGATGATACCTACATGTTTTATGCACATTATATGTCGTATTTACGCATTTTCTGGAACTAACCTATTAACAAGATGCCGAAGAGTGATGCGCGTAGATGTACACGTCCGTTGGGAACCCCAAGAGGAAGGTATGATGCGCACAGTGGCAAGTTTTCCCTCATAAAGAAACCAAGGTTGATCGAACCAGGAGGAGCCAAGAAGCACGTTGAAGGTTGATGGTGGCGAAATGTGATGCGGCGCAACAACAGGGGCGCCAACGCGGAACCTGCACAACACAACCCAAGTACTTTGCCCCAACGAAACAGTGAGGTTGTCAATCTCACCGGCTTGCTGTAACAAAGGATTAAGCATATCGAGTGGAAGATGTTTGCAAAGAAAACAGTAAAACACAATTGCAGTAGATTGTATGCTATGTAAAGAATATGACCGGGGTCCACAGTTCACTAGAGGTGTCTCTCCCATAAGATAAAGCATGTTGGGTGAACAAATTACAGTCGGGCAATTGACAAATAGAGAAAGGCATAACAATGCATATACATGATATGATAAATATAGTGAGATTTAATTGGGCATTACGACAAAGTACATAGACCGCCATCCAACTGCATCTATGCCTAAAAAGTCCACCTTCAGGTTATCATCCGAACCCCATTCAGTATTAAGTTGCTAAGCAACAGACAATTGCATTAAGTATGGTGCGTAATGTAATCGACAACTACATCCTTAGACATAGCATCAATGTTTTATCCCTAGTGGCAACAGCACATCACAACCTTAGAACCTCTGTCACGATCCCAGGTGTCAATGAAGGCATGAACCCACCATCGAGCATAAATACTCCCTCTTGGAGTTAAGAGCAAAAACTTGGCCAGAGCCTCTACTAATAACGGAGAGCATGCAAGATCATAAACAACACATAAACAATAGATTGATAATCACCATAACATAGTATTCTCTATCCATCGGATCCCGACAAACACAACATATAGTATTACAGATAGATGATCTTAATCATGTTAGGCAGCTCACAAGATCCAACAATGAAGCACAACAAGGAGAAGACGATCATCTAGCTACTGCTATGGAACCATGGTCCAGGGGTGAACTACTCACTCATCACTCCGGAGGCGACCATGGCGGTGTAGAGTCCTCCGGGAGATGAATCCCCTCTCCGGCAGGGTGCCGGAGGCGATCTCCGAATCCCCCGAGATGGGATTCGCGGCGGCGGCGTCTCTGGAAGGTTTTCCGTATCGTGGCTCTCGGCTGGGGTTTCGCGGAGACTTTAAGGGCGGAAGGGCAACGCGGGGGCCACACGAGGTGCCCGGGGTAGGCGGCGCGGCCGGGGCCTGGGCCGCACCGCCCTGTCCCCGGCTGCCTCGTGGCCCCACTTCGTTATCTCTTCGGTCTTCGGAAGCTTCGTGCAAAAATAGGACCCCGGGCGAAAGTTTGTCCAATTCCGAGAATATTTCCTTACTAGGATTTCTGAAACCAAAAACAGCAGAAAACAGCAACTGGCTCTTCGGCATCTTGTTAATAGGTTAGTTCCAGAAAATGCATAAATATGACATATAATGTGCATAAAACATGTAGGTATCATCAATAAAGTAGCATGGAACATAAGAAATTATCGATACGTTGGAGACGTATCAGCATCCCCAAGCTTAGTTCTGCTCGTCCCGAGCAGGTAAAACGATAACAAAGATAATTTCTGAAGTGACATGCCATCATAATCTTGATCATACTATTTGTAAACATATGTTATGAATGCAGCGATCAAAACAAAGGTAATGACATGAGTAAACAAGTGAATCATATGACAAAGACTTTTCATGAATAGTACTTCAAGACAAGCATCAATAAGTCTTGCATAAGAGTTAACTCATAAAGCAATAAATCAAAGTAAAGGTGTTGAAGCAACACATAGGAAGATTAAGTTTCAGCGGTTGCTTTCAACTTATAACATGTATATCTCATGGATATTGTCAACATAAAGTAGTATAACAAGTGCAATATGCAAGTATGTAGGAATCAATGCACAGTTCACACAAGTGTTTGCTTCTTAAGGTGGAGGGAGATAGGTAAACCGACTCAACAGTAAAAGTAAAAGAAAGGTCCTTCAAGAGGAAAGCATCGATTGCTGTATTTGTGCTAGAGCTTTTATTTTGAAAACATGAAACAATTTTGTCAACGGTAGTAATAAAGCATATGAGTTATGTAAATTATATCTTACAAGTTGCAAGCCTCATGCATAGTGTACTAATAGTGCCCGCACCTCGTCCTACTTAGCTTGGACTACCGGATCTTTGCATGCCATGTTTCAACCAAGTGTCACAAAGGGGTACCTCCATGCCGCCTGTACAAAGGTCTAAGGAGAAAGCTCGCATTTTGGATTTCTCGCTTTTGATTATTCTCAACTTAGACAT
This sequence comes from Lolium multiflorum, assembly GCA_030979885.1. NCBI lineage: Eukaryota > Viridiplantae > Streptophyta > Magnoliopsida > Poales > Poaceae > Lolium > Lolium multiflorum. The sequence continues at coordinate 136,829,896 of CM061747.1, read as the reverse complement.
CCATACCGGGACAACATGGACAACAGATAATGGACTCCTCTTAAATGCATAAGCATGTAGCAATGATTATTATTCTCATATGAGATTGAGGATATATGTCCAAAACTGAAACTTCCACCATGATTCATGGCTTTAGTTAGCGGCCCAATGTTCTTCTCTAACAATTTTGCATGCTCCAACCACTAGAATGATAGATCCTTCAGACAAGACGGACATGCATAGCAACTCACATGATATTCAACAATAGTTGATGGCGTTCCCCAGAAGCATGGTTATCGCACAACAAACAACTTAATAAAATATAAAGTGCATAAGTACATATTCAATACTACGATAGTTTTTAAGGCTATTTTGTCCCATGAGCTATATATTGCAAAGGTGAATGATGGAATTTTAAAGGTAGCACTCAAGCAATTTACTTTGGAATGGCGGAGAAATACCATGTAGTAGGTAGGTATGGTGGACACAAATGGCATAGTAGTTGGCTCAAGGATTTTGGATGCATGAGAAGTATTCCCTCTCGATACAAGGTTTAGGCTAGCAAGGTTATTTGAAGCAAACTCAAGGATGAACATGTGCAGAAAAACTCACATAAAAGACATATTGTAAACATTATAAGACTCTACACCGTCTTCCTTGTTGTTCAAAACTCAATACTAGATATTATCTAGACCTTAGAGAGACCAAATATGCAAATCAAATTTTAGCAAGCTCTATGTATTTCTTCATTAATGGGTGCAAAGCATATGATGCAAGAGCTTAAACATGAGAACAACAATTGCCAAGTATCACATTATCCAAGACATTTTAGAATTACTACATGTAGCATTTTCCAATTCCAACCATATAACAATTTAACGAAGGAGAAACTTCGCCTTGAACATTATGAGTAAAGCCTAAGGACATATGTGTCCATATGCAACAGCGGAGCGTGTCTCTCTCCCACAAAGTGAATGCTAGGATCCATTTTATTCAAACAAAAACAAACCGACGCTCCAAGTAAAGAACACAAGATGTGATTGAATAAAAATATAGTTTCAGGGGAGGAACCTGATGATGTTGTCGATAAAGAAGGGGATGCCTTGGGAGGCATCCCCAAGCTTAGACGCTTGAGTCTTCTTAGAATATGCAGGGGTGAACCACGGGGCATCCCCAAGCTTAGAGCTTTCACTCCTCTTGATCATAGTATATCATTCTCCTCTCTTGACCCTTGAAAACTTCCTTCACACCAAACTTCAAGCAAACTCATTAGAGGGTTAGTGCAGAATTAATAATTCACACATTCAGAGGTGACACAATCATTCTTTTCACTTCTGGACATTGCATAATGCTACTGGACATTAATGGATCAAAGAAATAAATCCAACATAGCAAAAGAGGCAATGCGAAATAAAAGGCAGAATCTGTCAAAAACAGAACAGTCCGTAAAGACGAATTTAAAGCTGGCACCAGACTTGCTCAAATGGAAAAACTCAAAACTAATGAAAGTTGCGTACATATCTGAGGATCACGCTCGTAAATTGGCAGATTTTTTCGAATTTTCTACAGAGAACTGTGCCCAGATTCGTGACAGACAGCAATGCTGTTTCTGCGCAGCGATCCCAAATATAACATCAACTTTGACATAGAAACTTTACTTGGCACAAAAACATGATAAGGAGAGGTTGCTACAGTAGTAAACAACTTCCAAGACTCAATAAAACAAAAAATTGCTGTAGGTAAAAACATGGGTTGTCTCCCATAAGCGCTTTTCTTTAACGCCTTTCAGCTAGGCGCAGAAAGTGCAAATCAAGTAACATCGAGAGTAGAAGCATCAACATCATAGCTTGTTCTAATAATAGAATCAAAAGGCAACTTCATTCTCTTTCTAGGAAATGTTTCATACCTTTCTTGAGAGGAAATTGATATTTAATATTACCTTCCCTCATATCAATAACAGCACCAACGGTTCGAAGAAAAGGTCTTCCCAACACAATAGGACAAGATGCATTGCATTCGATATCCAAAACAACAAAATCAACGGGGACAAGGTTATTGTTAACCGTAATGCACACAATCCTCCCCAAAGGTTTCTTTTTAACATTATCGGCAAGATTAACATCCAAATAACAATTCTTCAATGGTGGCAAGTCAAGCATATCATAAATCTTTTTAGGCATAACAGAAATACTTGCACCAAGATCACATAAAGCATTACATTCAAAGTCATTGAATTTCATTTTAATGATGGGCTCCCAACCATCTTCTAACTTTCTAGGAATAGAAGTTTCAAGTTTTAGTTTCTCTTCTCTAGCTTTTATGAGAGCATTTGTAATATGTTTTGTAAAGGCTAAATTTATAGCACTAGCATTAGGACTTTTAGCAAGTTTTTGTATGAACTTTATAACTTCAGAGATGTGGCAATCATCAAAGTCTAAATCATTATGAGCTACAGCAATGGGATCATTGTTCCCAAGGTTGGAAAAAATTTCAGCAGTTTTATCACAAGCAGTTTCAGCAGTTTTAGCAATTTCAGGCAGTTTTGTGCGCTTTGCACTAGGAGTAGAAACATTGCCAACACCAATTATTTTACCATTGATAGTAGGAGGTGCAGCAACATGTGAATAATTAGCATTACTAGTGGTGGTAATAGTCCAAACTTTAGCTACATTATTCTCTTTAGCTAGTTTTTCATTTTCTTCTCTATCCCACCTAGCACGCAGTTCAGCCATTAATCTTATATTCTCATTAATTCTAACTTGGATGGCATTTGCTGTAGTAGTAATATTATTATCAATATCATTATTAGGCATAACTTTCAATTTTAAAAGATTAACATCGGAGGCAAGCCTATCAACTCTAGAAGCAATAGTATCAATTTTATCAAGCTTTTCCTCAACAGATTTGTTAAAAGCAGTTTGTGTACTAATAAATTCTTTAAGCATGGCTTCAAGACCAGGGGGTACATTCCTATTATTGTTGTAAGAATTCCCATAAGAATTACCATAACCATTACCATTAGCAGAAGGATATGGCCTATAGTTATTACCAGAGTTGTTCCTATAAGCATTGTTGTTGAAATTATTATTTTTAATGAAATTCACATCAACATTTTCTCTTTGAGCAACCAATGAAGCTAAAGGAACATTATTTGGATCAACATTAGATCTACCATTCACAAGCATAGACATAATCACATCAATCTTATCACTCAAGGAAGAGGTTTCTTCAACAGAATTTACCTTCTTACCTTGTGGAGCTCTTTCCGTGTGCCATTCAGAGTAATTTATCATCATATCATCAAGAAGTTTTGTAGCCGCCCCCAATGTGATGGACATAAAGGTACCTCCAGCAGCTGAATCCAATAAATTCCGCGAAGAAAAATTTAGTCCTGCATAGAAGGTTTGGATGATCATCCAAGTAGTCAGTCCATGGGTTGGGCAATTCTTTACCAAAGTTTTCATTCTCTCCCATGCTTGAGCAACATGTTCAGTATCTAATTGCTTAAAATTCATTATGCTACTTCTCAAAGATATAATTTTAGCGGGAGGATAATATCTACCAATAAAAGCATCCTTGCATTTAGTCCATGAATCAATACTATTCTTAGGCAAAGATAGCAACCAATCTTTAGCTCTTCCTCTTAATGAGAAAGGAAACACTTTCAATTTAATAATATCACCATCTACATCCTTATACTTTTGCATTTCACAAAGTTCAACAAAATTATTGAGATGGGCAGCAGCATCATCAGAACTAACACCAGAAAATTGATCTCTCATAACCAAGTTCAGTAAAGCAGGTTTAATTTCAAAGAATTCTGCTGTAGTAGCAGGTGGAGCAATAGGTGTGCATAGGAAATCATTATTATTTGCATTTGTGAAGTCACACAACTTAGTATTTTCAGGAGTATTCATTTTAGCAACGGTAAATAAAACAAACTAGATAAATTAAATGCAAGTAACTAATTTTTTTGTGTTTTTGATATAGAGAGCAAGACAGTAAATAAAGTAAAACTAGCAACTAATTTTTTTTGTATTTTGATTTAGTGCAGCAAACAAAGTAGTAAATAAAATAAAGCAAGACAAAAACAAAGTAAAGAGATTGAGAAGTGGAGACTCCCCTTGCAGCGTGTCTTGATCTCCCGCAACGGCGCCAAAAACAGCTTGATGCGCGTAGATGTACACGTCTTGGGAACCCCAAGAGGAAGGTATGATGCGCACGGCAGTTCAAAGAAACCAAGGTTGATCGAACCAGAGGAGCCAAGAAGCACGTTGAAGGTTGATGGCGAAATGTGATGCGGCGCAACAACAGGATTCGGCAACGCGAACGCACAACAACCTGGGCCCCCAACGAATCTGAGGTTGTCAATCTCACCGCTTGCTGTAACAAAGGATTGCGTATCGAGTGGAAGATGTTTGCAAAGAAAACAGTAAAACAATTGCAGTAGATTGTATGCTATGTAAAGAATAGGACCGGGTCCACAGTCACTAGAGGTGTCTCTCCCATAAGCATGTTGGCAAAGCAACAAATAGAGAAAGGCATAACAATGCATATACATGATATGATAAATATAGTGAGATTTAATTGGGCATTACGACAAAGTACATAGACCGCCATCCAACCGCATCTATGCCTATGTCCACCTTCCATCATCCCCACATTCGCATTAAGTTGCTAAGCAAGACAATTGCATTAAGTATGGTGCGTAATGTAATCGACAACTACATCCTTAGACATAGCATCAATGTTTTATCCCTAGTGGCAACAGACATCACAACCTTAGAACCTACTGTCACGATCCCAGTGTCAATGAAGGCATGAACCCACCATCGAGCATAAATACTCCCTCTTGGAGAGCAAAAACTTGGCCAGAGCCTCTACTAATAACGGAGAGCATGCAAGATCATAAACAACACATAAACAATAGATTGATAATCACCATAACATAGTATTCTCTATCCATCGGATCCCGACAAACACAACAAATAGTATTACAGATAGATGATCTTGATCATGTTAGGCAGCTCACAAGATCCAACAATGAAGCACAACAAGGAGAAGACGACCATCTAGCTACTGCTATGGACCCATGGTCCAGGGTGAACTACTCACTCATCACTCCGGAGGCGACCATGGCGGTGTAGAGTCCTCCGGATGAATCTCGGCAGGGTGCCGAGGCGATCTCCTGAATCCCGAGATGGGATGGGCGGCGCTCTCGAAGGTTTTCCGTATCGTGGCTCTCGGTACTGGGGGTTTCGCGACGGAGACTTTAAGTAGGCGGAAGGGCAACGCGGGGGGCCACACGAGGTGCCCAGGGGGTAGGCCGGCGCGGCCAGGGCCTGGGCCGCGCCGCCCTGTCCCCTGGCTGCCTCGTGGCCCCACTTCGTTATCTCTTCGGTCTTCTGGAAGCTTCGTGCAAAAATAGGACCCTGGGTGAAAGTTTCGTCCGAGAATATTTCCTTACTAGGATTTCTGAAACCAAAAACAGCAAAACAGAACTGGCTCTTCGGCATCTTGTTAATAGGTTAGTTCCGAAAATGCATAAATATGACATATAATGTGCATAAAACATGTAGGTATCATCAATAAAGTAGCATGGAACATAAGAAATTATCGATACGTTGGAGACGTATCAAAGAGCCAGTTGCTGTTTTCTGCTGTTTTTGGTTTCAGAAATCCTAGTAAGGAAATATTCTCGGAATTGGACGAAATCACCGCCCAGGGTCCTATTTTTGCACGAAGCTTCCAGAAGACCGGAGGGGAGTCGAAGTGGGGCCACGAGGTGGCGACACCACAGGGCGGCGCGGCCCAGGCCCTGGCCGCGCCGACCTATGGTGTGGGCCCCTCGTGTGGCCCCCCACGTTGCCCTTCCGCCTACAAATAGCCTCCGTCGCGAAACCCCCAGTACCGAGAGCCACGATACGGAAAACCTTCCAGAGACGCCGCCGCCGCGAATCCCATCTCGGGGATTCAGGAGATCGCCTCCGGCACCCTGCCGGAGAGGGGATTCATCTCCCGAGGACTCTACACCGCCATGGTCGCCTCCGGAGTGATGAGTGAGTAGTTCACCCTTGGACTATGGGTCCATAGCAGTAGCTAGATGGTCGTCTTCTCCTAATTGTGCTTCATTGTTGGATCTTGTGAGCTGCCTAACATGATCAAGATCATCTATCCGTAATACTATATGTTGTGTTTGTCGGGATCCGATGGATAGAGAATACTATGTTATGGTTATTATCAATCTATTGTTTATGTGTTGTTTATGATCTTGCATGCTCTCCGTTATTAGTAGAGGCTCTGGCCAAGTTTTTGCTCTTAACTCCAAGAGGGAGTATTTATGCTCGATAGTGGGTTCATGCCTTCATTGACACCTGGGACAGTGACAAAAGTTCTAAGGTTGTGATGTGCTGTTGCCACTAGGGATAAAACATTGATTCTATGTCTAAGGATGTAGTTGTCGATTACATTACGCACCATACTTAATGCAATTGTCTGTTGCTTTGCAACTTAATACTGAATGGGGTTCGGATGATAACCTGAAGGTGGACTTTTTAGGCATAGATGCATGGATGGCGGTCTATGTACTTTGTCGTAATGCCCGGATTAAATCTCACTATATTTATCATATCATGTATATGCATTGTTATGCCCTTCTCTATTTGTCAATTGCCCGACTGTAATTTGTTCACCCAACATGCTTTTATCTTATGGGAGAGACACCTCTAGTGAACTGTGGACCCCGGTCCTATTCTTTACATAGCATACAATCTACTGCAATACTTGTTTTACTATTTTCTTGCAAACAATCATCTTCCACACAATACGGTTAATCCTTTGTTACAGCAAGCCGGTGAGATTGACAACCTCACTGTTTCGTTGGGGCAAAGTACTTGGTTGTGTTGTGCAGGTTCCACGTTGGCGCCGGAATCCCTATTGTTGCGCCGCATCACATTTCGCCACCATCAACCTTCAACGTGCTTCTTGGCTCCTCCTGGTTCGATTAAACCTTGGTTTCTTTCTGAGGGAAAACTTGCCACTGTGCGCATCATACCTTCCTCTTGGGGTTCCCAACGAACGTGTGAGTTACACGCCATCACCGCCTCAAACCAAGAGCTAGATAATCCTTGATGAACACAAGAACCTTCGCAGCGGATAATAATATAGATAAACGGCAGCGCCGTACCCCCGGAGGGATGATACACGTGAACACACGCAATGGGGAAAACCCTAATCTTTAGTCTAAACTTGTCTATCCTAAACCCTAGCCGCACCTCCACTTATATGAGGGGTGGAGTGGCCGGCCAGCCCCTAGTGGGCCTCTCTACCTTGGTTTGGACAGGCCCAAACCAAACTGACTCAATTTATTAAAAACCCTAATTGGCCCACATATGACCATTACCTAAACTAAGATAAATGAGCTGGTGGAGTCCTGAATCTGGGCTCCACATAGGCCTCCATGCCCGTATCACTCTGGCCCAACGCCGCCTTCAAGAAGCGGCTAGCCATTTCACCGAGCAGGGGGTGGACACACTGGCGGAACAAGCGCCCCACTGGTGGCGTCGCAAGACGGTGGCGGCAGAGCAGGTGGCGGCGTAGTAGGTGGCTGCGGAGATATAGCATCAGAGGAGGGGGCGGTGGAGCAGGTGCCCACATGGGACGGCTGCAGCGGCATAGGTGGTGGCGGCGCAGGTGATCGCAGGAGCAGGGGTGGTCGCGGGAGCAAATGGTGGCAAAAGTGCTATATCCGACTTGGAAAAGTTGCATGGTCCCACCTATAAATATCCGGACCCACCCTACACTACAAGGGAAAGGCCTACCGCCGGCGAACCTAAAAGGCCCATTGCCGGCGCACCACGAGCCCGCCGCTGCGAACGGGCCGGTGATAATGGCCACTGCCGGCGCACCAGAAGTGCGCCGCGATAGGTCACGCCGGCGCACCATCGTAGCTTCGTCGGCAATGGGCATGTTCCACCGGCGCGCCAGTAGCTGCGCCGGCAGTAGTGCTTGCAGCACTGGCGCATGGCACGTGCGCCGGCAGTAGGTCATTTAGGTGCGCCGGCACTAATATTCGAAAAAAAAATTCCAGCTTTTTCCCAGCATATTAGAATACATATTTGACAGCAGTATATATTTACAACACAGTTCATATTTATACAGCAGAACATGCAATATGAGAAGCACATAGAGAGCCAAGTCTCATTTCGGTATCAATACACAAATACGCAAGTCTCGTTCCGGAATGTTGATTCATACAACACATGTGCATATGCAACACCGAAGGACGAAGTTTCACAAAGTTAGAAGTCTCGGTACATAGTCGTCACAAGTGTCGTCATACACCTCACAATGTAGCTACTAACCTAAACTACAATCACATAGAACATGACCAACATGGTCACGATGACCATCATCACGAAGGCCATGGTCTTCATCCGGTTCCTCCTCATGTCCCTCATCTCTCCCGCTAGATAACGGGCGTATCTTCCTTCCGCCTCCACCCTAGTGGGGTATCCCTTGTAGCTGTTGCCGCTGAAGCGGTGCACCTGTCTCCGACAGTCCTCCCAGTCGTCGTAGACTCCAGGAACCCTCCCCTTGTACACGACATATGTCGTCGGCATCTCCATGCACAAGACAAATAAAACGTTAGTACCAATGCAATTAACAAGTGCCAACTCAAATAAGAGACAAGTAATATGAACTAAATAGCATGTGCCTCATACTTTGTCGGTCGAAACAAATAGTAACATTCAGGGATGGGGTAAGTGAAGCCAAGTAGGATGCACAACAGATTGATATTTGTGCCATCACACTAGGTTCACTCACCCCACCCCAGAGTGTACAAGTGACCAAACATTCTAATCATCGGCCAACGCAATGAACAAGTGCGAACTCAAATAAGAGACAAGTAGTATGAACTAAATAGCATGTGCCTCATACTTTGTTGGTCGAAATAAATAATAACATACAGGGATGGGGTCAGCGAGGCTAGGTAGGATGCACAATAGATTGATATTTGTGGCCATCACACCAAGCCTCACTGGCCCCACCCCGGAGTGTACAAGTGACCAAACATTTTAATCATCGGCCAATGCAATTAAGAAGTGCGAACTCAAATAAAAGACAAGTAGTACGAATTAAATAGCGTGCCTCATAATTTGTCGGTCGAAACACATATTAACATCCAGGGATGGAGTCAGTGAGGCTAGGTAGGATGCACAATAGATTGATACTTGTGGCCATCGCACCAAGGCTCACTGGCTCCACCCCCGAGTGTACTAGTGACCGAACATTCTAATCATCGGCGAACTCCAAATACGAGGCAAGTAGGGGTCGAGTAAATGCAAATAATTATTAAGGTATCTACGCCATAATCTTGAAATATATAGCAAAGTAAATGAAACTATAGACACATGTTCACATGCACATCCATACAACTAAATAAAAGCAACAAGTCGATTCTATGGGAATATGTAGCAAGTATTACAATACGGAAGTTCAAAGACATATCGTTCAAGCTTTAGCAATAGTGTTCCCGTCGTAGGATCAGGTTGTACGCCTAGGGGGGAATGGACGGCAGCCCTCAAGCGTGTTGAACGGCCTCTCATCACGCGACATCTCCAAGCGGAGTTCTATCTCGTCATTAGGTGGTAGACCGTAGCCGTAGAAGAACTCGCCAGACCTTTTGTTGACATCATGCACGATTATCGTGCAAATGAACTGCTGGATGCGACCCCAGTTCTTTCTAATCTCTCTATCAGGGGCATCCGCCATGTTTACAAACCTCTCTCTGAGACTCTCTGGCAGCAACATGTCATCTGCGTACTTTATGTACTCCTGCATCTGAAGGATGGCGTACCACGCGTCCATCCCATTGTCTTGCTTCGACTGCCTGAGGCAGGGGAAGTTGGTTGTGTGGGTTAAGACCAAGCCTCCTCGGGATTTCCTCTCTACTTTGAGGGGGCCTGCCTTGTTGGCGAAGCCGGTGAGAGCATCATTGAGAAGGGCCCTGATGTTGGTGTAGTCTTTCTTCTTGTCCCTACCCGAGTCGAGATAGACTGCATGCGAGTGTTGCGGGTGCACGACGATGAGGGTGCAGTACATGTCTCTGCGGAAAACACACGGATTAACCTTTGGAAATGCAAATGGAGATATAGGATAGAATGGTGATGGGGACTAGCGAGTGATTACTTACTCGGGGAAGTAAGGGATGAGAATGGCGCCCTTCTTAATGTTCGCCAGCATGAAATCCTCGACCTGCCGGGTGGCAATCGCCCGATCCCCAGCGTTGCAGATGATGCTCTCCCGCATATAGAAGGGGTCCATTATCGCGATGGTCGGCGTCCCCTCCTTAACGATCTGGGAAGACAAGCTAAGAGCAACTAGGCGAACCACACTAAAGTGGAGCATTTGCATGCGATAGATGCTGAAGATGTCATTGAACCGGATGAAGCACAAGTCCGCGGGGTACTTCTCGACGAAGTTCATGCCAGTTGGCACCTTCGCCACGAAGAGAGGGTAACTAGGATTTTTTGATTTGAGAAGCTGCCTCTCCAAATACTGGACTTGGTTATGCAAGCTCGCCATATCCCCGGTGAGTAGGTTGAGGACATGCTCCGGCAGCATCAGTTCACCCAAGTGATGCAGAGGTCGCCAATTGTTTGGCAACTTGTCAAGGAGTGTGATGACCCACAAGTATAGGGGATCGCAACAGTCTTCGAGGGAAGTATTACCCAATTTATTGATTCGACACAAGGGGAGACAAAGAATACTTGTAAGCCTTAACAGCGGAGTTGTCAATTCAGCTGCACCTGGAAACAGACTTGCTCGCAAGAGTTTATCAGTAGCAACAGTTTTATAGCAGGAATAGTGAAATAACAGCGGTGAAATAAAGACAGCAGTAGTGATTATAGTAAACAGCAGGATTAAAATACTGTAGGCACAGGGACGGATGAACGGGCGTTGCATGGATGAGAGAATTCATATAACAATCATGGTAGGGCATTTGCAGGTAATAATAAAGCGGTATCCAAGTACTAATCAATCAATAGGCATGTGTTCCATATATAGTCGTACGTGCTCGCAATGAGAAACTTGCACAACATCTTTTGTCCTACCAGCCGGTGGCAGCCGGGCCTCTAGGGAAACTACTGGAAATTAAGGTACTCCTTTTAATAGAGTACCGGAGCAAAGCATTAACACTCCGTGAACACATGTGATCCTCACATCACTACCATCCCCTCCGGTTGTCCCGATTTCTGTCACTTCGGGGCCATTGGTTCCGGACAGCAACGTGTGTATACAACTTGCAGGTAAGATCAATAAACAATGCATATCATGATGAAATAATAACATGTTCAGATCTGAGATCATGGCACTCGGGCCCTAGTGACAAGAATTAAGCATAACAAGTTGCAACAATATCATAAAAGTAACATCTACGGATACTAGGCACCATGCCCTAACAATCTTGTGACTATTACATGATCAATCTCATCCAATCCCTATCATCCCCTTCAGCCTACAACGGGGGAATTACTCACACATGGATGGGGGAAACATGGCTGGTCGATGGAGAGATGTCGGTGGTGATGGCGGTGAAGATCCCCTCCAATTCCCCGTCCCGGCGGAGTGCCAGAACGGAGTTTCTGGTCCCGAGGCGGAGTTTCGCGATGGCGGCGGCGTACTGGATGGTCTCTGGAAATATCGACGTACCCCCTGGCATTTTTAGGTCGAAAGACGTATATAGTCCGAAGGAGAGCGTCGGGGGGCCGCCGAGGCGCCCACACCACAAGCGGCGCCCCCTGGGCCGCGCGCCAGTGTGTGTGGGGGCTCGGCCCCCACCGGCCTGCCCTTCTGGCTTCGCATTCTGGGAAAATAGGGCCTTTCGCATAAATTCCGAGGATTTTCCTGAAAGTTGGATTTCTGCACAAAAACGAGACACCAGAGCAATTCTGCTGAAAACAGCGTTAGTCCGCGTTAGTTGCATCCAAAATACACAAATTAGAGGCAAAACAATAGCAAAAGTGTTCGGGAAAGTAGATACGTTTTGGACGTATCAGGAGTGCCACCTTGTCCTTGTCTTTGGCCGCCGCCTTGTCTTTGGCGTCCTTCTTGTTTGCCCTCTTCCTCTTCTTGGGTTGTAGTACTGGACCATCTCCCACCGCCGTAACCGTAGCACGGAGTGTGTTTGGGCTCAGCATCTTTTTGACGGCGACGGCGGCGACCTCCTCATTTTCCTCCTCAGCCGTTTCTTGAGAATCGAACAGCTTCTTGGAGCACCCATATTTCGAGGCCGGCTCATCCTCATGGACAACTTGTGAAGACGTAGGAATATCCCATTGGAAGTCGTCACGTTCGTATTCCTCGGCCTCTGGCGCCGCTGGCTGTTGTGGTGGGGCGCTGACCACCGGCGCAGCTGGCCGTTGTGGTGGGGCGCTGACCTCTGGCGCAGCTGGCCGTTGTGGTGGGGCGATGACCACCGGCGCCGCTGGCTGTCGTGGAGGGACGCTGACCTGTGGCGCCGCAAGGTGCTTGTCTTTGCTTGTCGTCGACCCCGAGTAGGTGTTGATCCTAATTAGGGTCTTCGGCCATAGCAGTACCCAACCCTTCAGTGAGGCCAGATTCAACGGGCTATCGTCATCGGCACCATGCGGTTGATTAGGAGGAAACAAATCCTCATAGCCCGGTAACGCCCGATCCACTTCAACCCGGTAAACGTCATCCTCCATATCTCGTGTGTGCCACTTCTTATCCAGGGGCCGAAGGATGGACCCCCTCGCGACGTCTTTGAGTTCGCCGTTTACTCTCATCAGGAAGGTGCATGGCGTTGAGAGCGCCTGCGAGAACATGTGTATGGCGTTAGAGAGAGGGCAAGGATGACGAAACTAATATATTAACTTGATGTACACATGGGTTAATTACCGTGAGGGCGTTGAGCTCGGCTAATGTCGACGGGCCGGCACATGCGGCGGCGGGCGTGCAAGTGACGGAGGGGCTGCTACCCGGCATGGACGGTGAATCCCTAGCACCAGCGACATTGCCGGCGGCCGGAGGAGTCTCCATTATAACATTGTCATTGCCGGCGGACGGCGGCGCCATCGAGTTGCTGCCGTCGAAGCTAACCACTTGCATTTTCGGGGGGCTTGTTTGCCACCCTCATACCACGCGTGTAGAGCGTTGAAATCTGCTTGGACTGAAGCGGCGACTTCAGCTTTGACTTCAGGTACGAGCGTAGCTTTGAGTTGCGGTACCAGTTGCGGTACCAAACCAGCTTGGACTTGGGCTAGGATTGACTCCCTCATTTCCTCCGCCTCCCGCTGCTTCCTCTCATTGCGCGCATTTTTATCGGCCGCAGACGACAAGCCATAGTGACCATGCTTGTAGCCTGTACCGGCGCCAGCCACACGGCCTCTATGCGGCCTTCTCGTCGGTGAATGCTCATTAACGATGTTTAGCGCCCGTACGAGAGGCTTGTCCCAGGCTACCCTGCCCGTCGACGCCTGGGAGGAGGAGCCTTCGTCACATTGAGAAAGTTTTTGTCTTTCTTCTTCCTGCGGAAGAAACGCGAACCATTTAGAAATGTTGCTACTATTATATGAACGATACTTGATCTAATTAAACCGGTAAATTGCTTACCAGTTTTTTCTCCAACGCCAGGACCTTCTTGTCGTTCGTGAACCAAATTATGTCGGTTACGACCTTCGGGTCCGTGACAAGTTCCCCGGTTAGTTTCTTCTTATGGTACCGGGACCTGATGAATCTTCTTTCAAGCGGGTCCTTGTACTTGAGCCAGGGGTTCTCAATGCCGGCATTTACATACGCCTCGTCCTCCTTCGCCCAATAGGGCTCCTTTCCCTCGTACCCACGGCTCCCAAGGTTGTGGTTGCCGATGTTAAGCTCCCGCATTTCCTTCCCCCACAACTTGCGATTCTTGGTTGCTTGTAGCTCTTCATTGGCCACAAAAGCATCAAAGTCCGCCTGGGAGACATGCGGAAAGGCGGAGTGGACCTCTTCGAAACCTTTGCCCTCAGCAATCAGCTTCCGCACCATGTACTTGTAGCTGCTGAGGTGTTTGGTGAACTTCAGGAGGGCTTGTGAGTTCACAATGTTCTTGGTTTGATCAGTGGAGGCGTAGTCGCCTAGGAACTTGTATCGTGAGTGCAACCTCGCAATGAGCTGGGCTCGCAGAGGCGCTTTGCTCTCAGCTCGGAGGTCCGTCTCGTTGAGATTGACGACCTCTCGGAGGATACATGCCAGTTGGTTGCCGTACCCCTTGGCAACATCCTTAGGCTCCACCGGCAATCCACTGGCGGGGTCCACCTCTTTGACTGTGTCTCTGCCGGTGCCGACCGTGTTTTGGCGCCTTGCCTTCCGCGGCCTCTTGGAACCACTTGTCCCGGTGCCACTACTCCCGGCGGCGCCGCTAGGATCGTCGCCGCTTGTCTCGCCGCCACCCCCGGCGGCGCCGGTTGCCTCGTCGCCGCTTGGCGCGTAGGTACTACCCCCGGCGGCGTCGCTTGCCTCGTTGCCGCTTGGCTCGTCGCCACTACCCCCAGCGTCATCCTCCATCTCATGGTCCTCGTCGCCGCCAACACCAGCGGCCTCGGCATCCTCCTCCGTCCTAAAGAAGTGCCTATTGTAGTGCTCCTCTAATTGTTCTTCAGACGCCATGGTGGCTTGCACTAATAGAAGATGAAAAAGAGTTAGAATTCACGGAAAAATTCGGCATGACCTTTGCTAAAAATTGGTCATGCCGAGTGCTAGAATTGCCGGAACGGAAATGAATCGACATTCCGGCACTCAATAGCAACTCAATCCCTGTAACAGAAATGCAATTCACATATATATAGCCATGAACACCATAACCATCACCATAAACGAGAGACAGTATAACTTGACCATTACAGTAGGGGTGATACGTCCAAAACGTATCTACTTTCCCGAACACTTTTGCTATTGTTTTGCCTCTAATTTGTGTATTTTGGATACAACTAACACGGACTAACGCTGTTTTCAGCAGAACTGCTCTGGTGTCTCGTTTTTGTGCAGAAATCCAACTTTTGGGAAAATCCTCGGAATTTCTTCAGATGGCCCTATTTTACCAAAATATTGACGGAGCCAGAAGGGCGAAGGAGGTGGAGGCCCGAGGGCCCCACACCATAAGGCGGCGCGGCCCAGGGGGGCCCGCGCGGCCCTATGGTGTGGCCCCCTCGGCCGGCCTCCGACGCCCCCCTTTGGACTACTTATCGGGTTCGACCTAAAAACGCACAGGGAGAAGTCGACATCGCCAGAAACCCTCCAGAGAGCCGCCACATCGCGAAACTCCGTCGCGGGAGCCAGAAGTCTCCGTTCGGCACTCCGGACGGGGAATTGGAGGAGATCTTCACCGCCATCACCGCCAACGCCTCTCCATCGACCAGCAATGTTTCCCCCATCCATGTGTGAGTAATTCCCCCGCTGTAGGCTGAAGGGGATGGTAGGGATTGGATGAGATTGGTCATGTAATAGTCATAAGATTGTTAGGGCATAGTGCCTAGTATCCGTAGATGTCACTTTTATGATATTGTTGCAACTTGTTATGCTTAATGCTTGTCACTAGGGCCCGAGTGCCATGATCTCAGATCTGAACATGTTATTTATTCATGAAGATATTCGTTGTTTATGATCTTACCTGCAAGTTGTATACACATGTCGCTGTCCGGAACCAATGGCCCCGAAGTGACAGAAATCGGGACAACCGGAGGGGATGGTAGTGATGTGAGGATCACATGTGTTCACGGAGTGTTAATGCTTTGCTCCGGTACTCTATTAAAAGGAGTACCTTAATATCCAGTAGTTTCCCTAGAGGCCCGGCTGCCACCGGCTGGTAGGACAAAGATGTTGTGCAAGTTTCTCATTGCGAGCACGTACGACTAAATATGGAACACATGCCTATTGATTGATTAGTACTTGGATACCGTTTTATTATTATCTGCAAATGCCCATGCTTTGATTGTTACATGAGTTTCTCTCATCCATGCAACGCCCGTTAAATCCGTCCCCGTGCCTACAGTATTTTAATCCTGCTGTTTACTATAATCACTACTGCTGTCTTTATTTCACCGCTGCCGTTATTTCGCTATTTCCACTGCCATAAAACTGTTACTACTGATAAACTCTTGCGAGCAAGTCTGTTTCCAGGTGCAGCTGAATTGACAACTCCGCTGTTAAGGCTTACAAGTATTCTTTGTCTCCCCTTGTGTCGAATCAATAAATTGGGTAATACTTCCCTCGAAGACTGTTGCGATCCCCTATACTTGTGGGTCATCAAGACTATTTTCTGGCGCCGTTGCCGGGGAGCATAGCTTTATTTGGAAGTTCACTTGGATTGATATTGTTCGCTGCAAATTCTCCATTATGGGTAAACCTCGCGATACTAAGATCGCCATATTACCATCCACTACAAGAAAAGGTACAACTCTGAGTACCTCTGCTGCTCTTGATTCACCATCTGTGATTGATAAACTTGTTTCACCGCCACATGCTTCACGTGCTGGTACTTCTGCTGAATCTGAAAATTCTCATAATATTGATAATGTTTCTGCTGTGCTTGATGATAGTGGTTCATTGGGATCTTTTCTAGATGCTACAATTGCTAAGTCTAGACAAATTGAAAATACTGAAACTCCTAATGAAAATGTTGCTACACCTGTTAATTCACCTGAGTCTGTTGAATATTCTAGTGATGATCTTGATGAAGATTATGTAGAGCTTGATAATGATTTTATTGAAAAATGCAAGGCTACTACTGATGCAAGAAAAATTAAAAAGTTGCTTGCAGAACATGCTGTTAGATATACACCATCTCCTGATCCTAAATTTGCCACATCTCCTATAAATATTAGGGATAAAGATTATGATTTTTCTCTTGACCTATCTCATATAGCTATTGTTGAGAAAACACCCTTTTGTGGTACTGAAAAAGAAAGTGATGTTGAACACTTGACTGAGTTATCTACTCTTAGTGGTGTGTTTTCTGATGATGTCAAGATGCGTACTTATTTTGTCGCTAAAATTTTTCCGTTCTCATTAAAGGATGATGCTAAAACTTGGTATAATAATTTGCCTCCTGGTTCTATTAAAAGTCCAACTGACTTGCGCGATGTTTTCTTTCGAAAATACTTTCCCGCTAGTGCTCAACATGCTGCTTTGCAGAGAATTTATAATTTTGACCAGGAAGATGGAGAGAAATTGCCTGAGGCTTGGGCGAGATTTTGCTCTCTTATTAGAGCTCAGCCTGACCATGATTTAGAAAAGCATGATTTACTTGATATATTTTATAGTGGACTAACTATTGAGTCTAGGGCATACCTGGATAGTTGTGCTGGTTGTGTTTTCAGGAAAAGAACTCCAGAAGACGCTGAGGAATTATTGGCTAAAATAGGCCGGAATCATGATGATTGGTCTACACCTGAACCAACCCCGACACCGATAGTGAAGAAGAGGGGTATGATTAAATTGAATGATGAAGATATGAGGGAAGCCAAGAAGTCTCTTAAAGAGAAGGGTATTAAACCTGAAGATGTGAAGAATTTACCTCCTATAGAAGATATATGTGAGACAATTCCCCCTTCATCCATGATTGAGGTACACTCGCTTCAACACTTTACTAGGGAAGATATTCCGTATTCAAAATCTCCTGCTCAATGCTTAGATGAATTTGATAATTATATTGTTAAGCAAGAAAACTTTAATATGCGAGTAGAGAATCATTTAATGGAAAATTCCCGAGCTATTAGTGAATTGCATGGTATTGTGGAAAGAACCTCCAATGATGTTAAGATACTTGTTAAACATTTTCAAATGGTTCAAACTCAAATTGATCAACTTACTAAAGTGCAAAATGACTTGTTAGGAAATAATTCTAAAGAAAAACATGCTTATGAAGTAACAACTAGAGGTGGTGCTTCTACCCAGGATCCTCTATATCCTGAAGGGCATCCCAAAAGAGTTGAACAAGATTCTCAATTAATTAAAACTAGTGCTCCATCTAAGAAAAAGAAAAAGAAACATAAGAATGTTGTAGAATCCTCTGAACCTGTTAATGATCCTAATAGTATTTCTATTTCTGATGCTGAAACTGAAAGTGGTAATGAACATGAGGAAGATAATGATAAGAATGATACTCCTGATAAAGAAGAAATTGAAAAAGAACCTGAAAAGCATGCTAAAAATAAAAAGTACACTAAAGAAGACTTTATTACTGAGAAGCATGGTAATGAAAGAGAACCTTGGGTTCAAAAGCAAATGCCTTTTCCTGCTAAGAAACTAAAATCAAAGGAGGAGGAACATTATAATAAATTTTATTATTGCAAATTCCTTTGACTGATGCTATTAAATTGCCTCCTTATTCAAAGTATATGAAAGATATTGTTACTAACAAAAGGAAAGTCCCCAATGAGGAAATTTCCACTATGCTTGCTAATTACTCCTTCAATGGTAAGATTCCAAAGAAGTTGGGCGACCCAGGTATACCGACTATTCCTTGTTCCATCAAGAATAATTATGTTAGAACTGCTCTATGTGATTTGGGAGCAGGTGTTAGTGTAATGCCTTTTTCTCTTTATAAGAGACTTGATTTAGATAAATTGATACCAACTGATATATCTTTGCAAATGGCTGATAAATCTACTGCTATTCCTGTTGGTTTATGTGAAAATGTTCCTGTTCAAGTTACTCAGCATTGCTTGATATTAACTGATTTCGTTGTGTTGGAAATGCCTGAAGATGATAATATGTCCATTATTCTTGGAAGACCCTTTCTTAATACTGCAGGGGCTGTTATTGATTGCAATAAAGGCATGGTTACTTTCAATGTTGATGATAAGGAACACACTGTCTATTTTCCCAAGAGGATTGATAAAGTATGTGGAGTCAATACAATTTTTAATGTGAAAACTATCAAAGTGGGATCCATTGATTGTCCTATATATGAGCCTAAAGAAGAATATCAAACTCTTGTGATTGGATCCATATCAATTCAATATAAGGTAACATGATTGATTTGGGGTTTATTTCTTCTTATGTCATATAAAATTTATTTGGTAGCAAGACTTGATCAACCTTGTTAACAAGTATATTTTATTGCATAAAAGAGCTAAACAACACTTCTTTCTTTCTTTCTCCCTCCACCTATTTTACTTGCTGTAGCACTTTTATTTTGCAATATGCTTTAGTCATTTAAGATTTTAGAAATCATTTTCCTGCGCAGTAATCATTAATTTAATACCCAGAAATGTGCATTTTTCAAAGTTCTCTAAAAATTACAAAAATTACACCGTTGGTCCTATTTTTCGACGAGGCACCTGGGAGCACCAGAGGATGACCTGTGGGGCACCAGGGGGTGCCACACCATAGGCCGGCGCGGCCAGCAAGGGGGCCGCGCCACCATGTGGTGTGGGCCACCCCTTGCCCCACTTCCTCATCTCTTTCTCCCAGCACCTTCTCTCTCCCGAAAAAACTCGTACCAAGTTTCTCTCACTCGTGTTTCTGCTCAAGAACTCGCGATTTTTCGATCTCTTTGCTCAGCCCAGATTTCTGTCTGAAATTTGGCACATTTACTCCTTGGTATGTGACTCCTTTGATTGTCCAATTAGAATTTCATTTGGTTGAGTATATCTTGAATATTTTGCTGCTGTAGATAACATGTTTAGTGAGCTTGCATGCTTGTTCTAAGTGGAAGAAATTATTTTTGATGCATGTTTAGTACTCTAGCAAGTTCCTATAGTAGTTCCCTTCAATTACACACCTTGAAATCAAAATTTTATAATGATTGTTGAAAATTTCAGAAGGGGAAGATGAAGAAATTCAAGTTTGGAGAGTTGTTCAAGAAAGCAACAACCAGCACCGGTAGGCCCTCAAGGGCGTCTACTCAAATTAGGCGATCCTACAATGAGGATGTCATCGCGCCTAGCTTCGCGCCCGAGGAGGACCATGGGGCTCCTAATGCTTCATCCTTCCCCTGTTATGAGTTTCTGACCAATGCAGGGATATTGGATGACTTCTTCACCCTCGTCAACAGGGCAGGCCTAGCCACCTACGTGGGAGACGAGAGGGGACAATATTACAGGCTCACCAAAGTTTTCGTTGAGAGCTTCAAGTTCCACAACACGGAATATGAGCCGACAGTCGCATTCAAGATTTATGATATTCCTGTTACCATGAAATTGGAGGAATTTTGTTTTGCATTGGGTATTGCCCCTGTAGGTACAGCAAGGAGGATTGATGACAACCCCCGGGACTTGTTGGAGCTCTACCGAGGGATCACCGGGGATGATTGCCGCACCATCCAGCGAGGGAAGATAAGAAACATTCAACTCCCCGCTATTAAGTATTTCGCATATTACATTAGTACTAGCATTTTGGGTAGAGAAAATACTAGTAACATCTCTAGTTACCATCTTGCTTTCTTGAATGTTGCACTTACTGGAGAGACACCTTACCATCTTGGTTCTCTTATTGCTCGCCGCCTGTCTAGCAGGGGGCCTATTTTTGGAGGAACTATTGCATCACGCATTCTAACACATCTAGATATTCCTCTTGATTCTAATGATGTACCATTAACCCCTAGGAAGCTAGATATTGCTGCTATGAAGAGCCATCATTTTGTTACTACTAACTCCACCATAGATAATATTGTCTATAAAATGTTGTTTGCTGATGGGAACGAGAAAGAAATCCCTCTTCCCCAGCAGGGTTTGTTTAATATTGACAGGCAATCATGGTCGCTAACAAAGGAGGTGGTGGAAGAGCATATGAAGATACAAGAATTCCACCAGCAACATGACTCCGAGAACGCCGAGCCCTCCTACGACTACACCGTCACGTACCCCGACGTTTCCTCCAGCACATACATGGAACCGGGTCGTTCTTCGTCATATTACGAAGACACCACTTCATGGGGACCGTGGGAATGAACTCCACTTAGGCCAAAAGCCTAAGCTTGGGGGAGGTATACCGGCATCACTCATTCTTTGCATATTATGATTGCTGGATACTTGTACATACTTGTTTAGTCTCTAGAGTGGTTTTCTAATGAGAGGGAGATGATATTTGGGGAAGTGCTGTCCAAAAACAGATTCTGTGCTGTTACTAAAAAAATTCGTACGCACAGCCAGAACGTTATTTTGAGTTGCCAATTTTTGAGCATGTTCCCCAGGTTGTTATCTAACTTTCATTAGTTGAACACTTTTTGGTCTGAGCAATGGAAGATTTTTGTTAAATTCGATTTCTGTACTGCTGTCAGGATTTGGCAGATTTCTGTCATCTTGCTTTTCTGTGTTTCTGTTAGTTTGCATTCTTTAGTTTTCGCTTTGTTTCTCTCCTAAAACACAAAAAGACCAAAAATATTTCTGTTGTTTCTCTTCACCATTTGTTTATTTGGTTCTTTGCTCTTAGTTCATTTCGTTTGCTATCGTTGGTTTGCTATAAGAAAACCCAAAAAGATTTTGCTTTGTTTGCTTGTTTTCTTTTGTTCTTGTTTCCAATTCGAAAACACCAAAAATATTTGCTGTTCTTCTTTGGTTTGTAAATTTCATCATGAGTTCAATGGTCTTCGGTGGCTGGAGCGTGGTTTTCATTTCATATTATCCAAGCTACACAAGTGAAAAGGCAATAATGACGATCTACGACAATCTGATTGTGGTGAGAGGCTGGTATGAACTCTATTTGCTTTCATTTTTGTACATATACTCATCCATATGAGCATGCTTAGTTGGTTCATGTGAGGTATATGTTATTTGAGAAAGTCTAGTAGCTCATGATCTCTCATGTTTAGTTCCAATTTATTAATATGAGTAGCATGTCATGGATGTTTGCTTGCATTGTTTTATTCATAAGTAAGTATGGCATTGTGGTATCCTCCTCTGAATAATTCATTTATATCGACTTGGCACATGCTCACGCATGCATATGACTGAACAAAAAGTCAATTAAGCCTCGATGATTTATATTGCTTCAGAGTTCTTGTATCACTTTTATGCCTCCGTTAATTTATTTTGCCGCAAGCATAATTATGACAGTTACTGCTCTCTTGATTTGTCGCTCCCTAGTCTTTTGCTAGCCTTCACTTGTACTGAGCGGTGACGCCGCTCGTGCTTCCAAACACCTGAAAACCAAGTTGTTCCATAAGTGTCCACCATAAATACCTATGCATGGCATTTCAAACCATTCCAAGTAAATTCTCATGCGCTACCTTTAAAACCTTCAAAATGCTTCTCAATTTGTGTTAATGTTTCATAGCTCATGAGGAAGTATGTGGTGTTTAGCTTTCGACCTTGTCATTTACTTTTGACGGACTCTCATATGGACTAGCGGCACATCCGCTTATCCAATAATTTTGCAAAAAGAGCTGGCAATGGGATTCCCAGTCCCGAATTAATTAACTTAAATAGACACTCCTCCATGGCTTGTGATTGTTGGACGGCACCCGAAGGATTCGGTTAGCCATGGCTTGTGTAAGCAAAGGTTGGGGGAGTGTCATCATCATAATAAAACTTAAATAAAAAGGCACTCCTTCATGGTATGTGATTGATGGCAGGCACCCGAGGATTCGGTTAGCCATGGTTTGTGAAAGAAAGGTTGGAAGGAGTGCCACGCAAAAATAAATAAATGGGAGCCGCTCTTGTGAGTCCGGTTGATGAGGTAGTTAGTGTACCCATTACCATTCGTTGACAACAACAAACACCTCTCAAAATAATTTTACTCCTGCTTTACAAATGAAAAGCTCTAGCGCATGTTAATCCCTGCTTCCCTCTGCGAAGGGTCAATCTTTTACTTTTATGTTGTGTCTCCATTCCTTCTTTGAGCACTGTCTTGAGAGCACAACTGTCATTCTTAGTATAATATGCTTGTCTCAAAATATGATTGATTGTGGTATAACTTTGATACTTTTATCTTTGACAATCACTACTTCTAGTCTTTCTATGAACTCAAGAGGTGCCTCGGCATTTATGTTTTGCCGATCAAATACAGGCAAGCGAGATACCACTTTATCATATTCTCTTATGAACATTTCAATCCTGCTTATATACATGATTCATGGTGCTTATTATTAATTGTTGGTACCTCTCCATGATTGACATAGCTGTTGGATGATCTTATTTGCATGTATCTCATTATGAACTGCTTAAGTATTAGCCATAGCATGAGAATATATACATCATATGAGCAAATGTGTTCGTGAAAGTTCTTTTATCGCTCAGTTGTTAACTGAATTGCTTGAGGACAAGCAATAAGCTAAGCTTGGGGGAGTTGATACGTCCAAAACGTATCTACTTTCCCGAACACTTTTGCTATTGTTTTGCCTCTAATTTGTGTATTTTGGATACAACTAACACGGACTAACGCTGTTTTCAGCAGAACTGCTCTGGTGTCTCGTTTTTGTGCAGAAATCCAACTTTCGGGAAAATCCTCGGAATTTCTTCAGATGGCCCTATTTTACCAAAATATTGACGGAGCCAGAAGGGCGAAGGAGGTGGAGGCCCGAGGGCCCCACACCATAAGGCGGCGCGGCCCGGGGGGGCCCGCGCGGCCCTATGGTGTGGCCCCCTCGGCCGGCCTCCGACGCCCCCCTTTGGACTACTTATCGGGTTCGACCTAAAACGCACAGGGAGAAGTCGACATCGCGAAACCCTCCAGAGAGCCGCCACATCGCGAAACTCCGTCGCGGGAGCCAGAAGTCTCCGTTCACTCGCCGGGACGGGGAATTGGAGGAGATCTTCACCGCCATCACCGCCAACGCCTCTCCATCGACCAGCAATGTTTCCCCCATCCATGTGTGAGTAATTCCCCCGCTGTAGGCTGAAGGGGATGGTAGGGATTGGATGAGATTGGTCATGTAATAGTCATAAGATTGTTAGGGCATAGTGCCTAGTATCCGTAGATGTCACTTTTATGATATTGTTGCAACTTGTTATGCTTAATGCTTGTCACTAGGGCCCGAGTGCCATGATCTCAGATCTGAACATGTTATTTATTCATGAAGATATTCGTTGTTTATGATCTTACCTGCAAGTTGTATACACATGTCGCTGTCCGGAACCAATGGCCCCGAAGTGACAGAAATCGGGACAACCGGAGGGGATGGTAGTGATGTGAGGATCACATGTGTTCACGGAGTGTTAATGCTTTGCTCCGGTACTCTATTAAAAGGAGTACCTTAATATCCAGTAGTTTCCCTAGAGGCCCGGCTGCCACCGGCTGGTAGGACAGAAGATGTTGTGCAAGTTTCTCATTGCGAGCACGTACGACTAAATATGGAACACATGCCTATTGATTGATTAGTACTTGGATACCGTTTTATTATTATCTGCAAATGCCCATGCTTTGATTGTTACATGAGTTTCTCTCATCCATGCAACGCCCGTTAAATCCGTCCCGTGCCTACAGTATTTTAATCCTGCTGTTTACTATAATCACTACTGCTGTCTTTATTTCACCGCTCTGTTATTTCGCTATTTCCACCGCCATAAAACTGTTACTACTGATAAACTCTTGCGAGCAAGTCTGTTTCCAGGTGCAGCTGAATTGACAACTCCGCTGTTAAGGCTTACAAGTATTCTTTGTCTCCCCTTGTGTCGAATCAATAAATTGGGTAATACTTCCCTCGAAGACTGTTGCGATCCCCTATACTTGTGGGTCATCAGGAGCAGCTTCATTTTCATTTTCATTTCACAATAACCATCAGTAATAGCACTACAGTAGCATTACAGTAGCACTTAGCATTACAGTAGATGAATGTAAATCAAATTCTCACACTCAGACAACAACAGCTTTAGAGCCCTGGACACTTACAGTAATAGCACTTACAGTAACTACTGACTATGTTCTCTGTATTAAGAAAGAAATATTCCAGTGAGTCAGTGACAGAATTTCATCATGCTAGCCCTGGATTCAAACCAGAATTCAAACACTAAAATAAAAACTAGAATTCTCTGGCGACATAATTAAAACAGTGCCAAACAGAGCTTGTACCCACTGATAAGACAGTTCCAAAAAACATATCATTTTATATATATGGCAGTGGCATATATATGGATCATTTTAAAATTGGTTTAGTTTCAAACTAGAGAGCATACAACATACAGAGCTTGTACCCACTTATACAAAATACACTAGGTACCTTATCATTTTCATTTTGTTTTAAATGAACCAGATAAGGAACATAGCACCAATTTTCATTTTCTTTTAAATGAACCAGAGAAGCTCATGTGTCATTTCTCATTTGTGGATTATCAGAAAGCTCCAATTATAAATCAACTAAATGAACCTAGCTAGCTACTGTCCATTTGCAACAGCACATCATATATTTGCAAAAACACATCATATATTTGCTAAAAAAAATTCAACATGATTTCCTAATACATCTAGGATTTTTCTCCAACCTCCCATCTCAAATTACATAACTCCAGTAATATAACCAGAGACAATAGTAGTAGCAACAATTTTTTAAATGAACAATTCCCATCTCAAATTACATAACCAGAGAATGAATTTAAAAGAAAAAAAGTCATACTGCCTAGTGTGTGAATGCATTACTATTTCAAGAATGCATTACTGTTTCAAGAACACAAAACAAATGTATGAATGCATATTTATTTAGCATAACAGAGCAAAAATTGTTAGAATATCTGGTAGTTAACTGACACCTCATCTTTTAGTGTTTGTATGGTAATTGGTAATGGGATTTTTACAGTTAACTGATATGTATACAGTTAATTTGCTATGAACCAGGGCATAAAATTCAATTACCTATGAACCAGGGCATCAAATTTGAACCAGAGAACCCTATTTCCAATTTGAACAAGGAAATTGCAATATGGTTTATTTAAAATTTAAACCAGAGAACTCCACCTAATGAACTAAATACCACCAGTAGCATTTTACATTGTAATCCTCATAGTGAAGCTCTCTGCCCAGGGTCATTTTTATTTTGATCAATATATAAAACAATAGGAGCCTAGCTAAATGAACTAAATTTCAAACCAGATAACAAATTCATTTTCTTTTGTTTTTTCAAACCAGAGAACACTTGTTCTTTTTATGAACTAAATGAACCTAGCTACTGCAACAAAACTAATTAGCCTTGCTACTGCAAGTAAAAAAATTGCATTTTAGCTAAATGAACCAGAGAATCATCAAACATGTCATCAAACATGTCATACTGCAAGCATTTTCATACTGCAAGAATTCTAGAGTGTTGAGAATGCATGGCAGTGTGTGCAAAATTCGACTACTGCATGCAAGAACTAAAATTAGGGCATGGTTTTTGAATGTGACAGTAACAGGAGCATCCAATTCCCCCCATTTCCATATTACTACTGCAAGAATTCGGCTACTGATGCAGAGAGGGGAAATCGGGGGAGGGACAGGGGAAGGAAGAGGGGGAGGGGAAGGTGGAGAAGGTCCTGGCGGCATCGGGGAAGGATGAGTGGAAGGGAGAGGGGCTATTCTTACCAACGGTGGCGACACGGTGGCCGGCGCGTGTGCGACGCCCTCCTCCTCCTCCGCTGGCGACGGTGGCGACGGTGGCCGGCGCCTGCTCGATCCTCCTCTCCGAGGCGACGGTGTGGAGACACCTGCTCCTCCTCCTCTCGGTGGCTCTCCTCCTCTCGGCGGCTCGGGTGCGGCGGTGGCGCAACGACGGCGGTGCGGTTAGCTAGGGTTGTGAGAGATGTGGTTTGGGGAAGAGATGAGTTTCGGCCGAAACGACTAAGTCATATGACTAGTCTTATTGCCGGCGCACCAGGTTGGTTCGTCCCCGGCGAACCAATAACCTGGTGCGCCGGCAATAAGACTAGTCATATGACTTAGTCGTTTCGGCCGAAACTCATCTCTTCCCCGGCGAACCAATAACCTGGTGCGCCGGCAATAAGACTAGCCTGCTATAGCTGCGCCTTAACCCAATCCACATATAGCTAGGCTCTGGTTATTCTTTTATTTCCTTTTTCTTTTATTTTTCTTTATTTTATGTTTCTTTAATCACATATGTGAGTTATACATACATGACTAATATATTTGAGTTATAGGAAAACAAAGCAAATATGCATGAGTGTTATTAATTATGCAAAAACAATAAGATATATGTGAATTACATACACACAAAATATTGACCAACACAATATTAATTAGTCATACATAAAATATTGGCCATGACCACATGAGTAGTTATGAATTACACAAAATATGAGTTATAGATTGCAAATAAAGTTTTACATCATCGATTGAGAAGAGTGTTTCACTTTCTTCTTGCTTTTCTTGCTCGTCGTTGAATAATTTAGCCCCGTGTCGTGACTTCTTCTTTTGAAGGGTCGACCTGACCTCGGTAGCGTGGTCCTGCTTCTTCTTGTGGTGTATGTTGTGTCTTCGTCCTCGGATTCTTCCATCATTGGGTCTCCGACTTGTCCTTCGAAGTCTTCCTCGTTGGCGACTCCATCCATTCCGACGATGGTCCTCTTGCCTCTCCTCACGATAACACGGCTAGGCCTGGATGGGTCGGTTATGAAGAAGCATTGGTGCACGTGTTCTGCCAGTACCCATGGCTCATTCTGCGCGGTGGCGTTCGTGGACTTTGATTTGTTGGCTTCGGGTAGAAACATGGTGGTGAAATACCGGTCTTCTTTTGTGACGCTCTTAGCCCATCTGATACGGAACATCGGCACTTTCTCCCCAGCGTAGCTAAGCTCCCAGATTTCCTCGATTCTTCCGTAGTATCTAGTCTTTACGTCACCCGTCCAGGAATCCATCGTTACCCCTGAGTTCTGGTAAACACTGTTCTTGTCTTTTTCTTCCGTGTAGAATGTGTACCCGTTGATATCGTACGCTTGGTAAGTCATGAGGTTGGGCGCGGGGCCATGTGACAAGGCCAATACTAGTTTATCCTTGTCAGAATCCATTGGTGGGGGATTAGCATCAATGTGGTCTTTGAACCAGCACGCGAAAGAGGAGTTGTGCTCTCTGTATATTTCTGCTTCCGTCATCATCGGCTTGCCACTGTTCTCTATCATGGTTTTGTGCTCTTTCAACCAAGGATCGATCAAGTCAATGTGTTGTAGCGCTACTAAGTTGGCCCTGTCAAAGTCGGAAGTCCGACCAGACATGTGCACGTGCAGTTCCTTCCTTCCATTTTTGTGGCCTACTCCCTCGAACCTGCGGAGGTGCTTGTTTTGAGGCAAACCAACAGGGTCCTCGATGTCTAGATAATTCGTGCAGAAAGAGATGCACTCTTCGGTGAGCCAGCCCTGTACGATGCTTCCATCCGGATGTGACCTGTTACGAACGTATCCTTTAATGACCCCATTCATTCTTTCAAACGGCATCATGTTGTGTAAGAATGCCGGCCCTAGACTGACGATATCATCCATGATATGGACCAACAGATGGACCATCACGTCAAAGAATGCAGGCGGGAAGTACATCTCAAGCTCACATAGGATCACCACGATCTCTTCCTGGAGCCTTGCGAGTTTCTTCACGCTTATCGACTTCCGAGTTATGACGTCGAAGAAGTTACAGAGCCCAGTCAGCGTTGCACGGACATGGTCATCCATTATACCTCGGATTGCAACCGGAAGAATCTGTGTCATCATCACGTGACAGTCATGAGACTTCATGCCGCTGAAGTTTCGTTTCTTGGGGTCCATGTATCTGCTTATTAGCCCGGAGTAACCGAAGGGCACTCTGACTCCTAGAAGGCAATTGAAAAATTGATCGACCTCGGCCGGACTAAAAGTGAAGCAGGAGGGGGGACAGTAATAGTCTGGCTGCTTAATCCTTTTGCGCTTCTGACCGCCGTCCGCCTCCTCCTCCGACTGTCCCTCTTGGGCCGCCGGGATCTGAAGCTCTTCCCTGATGCCCAAAACTTTCAGGTCGTGTCTTGCTTTCGGCCCATCTTTGGTCCGGTCCGGCATGTTGAGAAGAGTGCCAAGCAAGCTCTCGCACACGTTCTTTGTAATATGCATGACATCAAGGCAGTGAGGTGTATCGAGAATTTTCCAGTACGGCAAGTCCCAAAACACGGACCTCCTTTTCCATACACCAATGAGCGGCGTCGTCGTTGCCTTTTTCTTCTTCTTCTCTCCAGGCTTTTGACGTATCTTTCCCGGCGGAGGGCACTCCTTCCAACCTTTCAGTAATGTATCGATCTCTTCGCCGCTCTTCTTCCGTGGAGGTCCTCGGGGTTCATTTGTACCATCGAACAGATCTCCACGCTTTCTCCACGGGTCAGTCTTCTGTAGCCACCTTCGATGCCCCATGTAAACTGTTTTCGAAGAGCCGGGATCCTTACCAAGCTGCAAAAACATCGTCTCTTCCATGCACCTGACACATGCCTTGTGTCCATGGCACACCTGGCACGAAATATAACCGTATCCGAGGTAGTCCTGCACCGTCGTGATCAACGCGGCTCTCAAAGGGAAATATTCTTCCGCGACGGCGTCCCATGTATCTACCCCTTCCTCCGCCCACAACGTTTCAAGCTCCTCTTTTAATAATTCGAGATACATGTTGATATCGTTTCCTGGCTGTGTCGGCCCTTGAATTAGCATACTCATCTGTATGTACTTCCTCTTCATGCACAGCCAGGGCGGGAGGTTGTAGATCCATACAAACACGGGCCATGTGCTATGTGTGCTGCTCTGGTTTCCGAACGGATTGAATCCGTCCGTGCTCGCACCCAACCTGATGTTTCTGGGTTCTGCCCCAAAACTTCCGAATTCATTGTCTAATGCTTTCCACTGGCTTGCATCCGAAGGGTGTGTCAGCACTGGGTGCTCAATCCGATCTTCATCATTCAACACTGCCTCCTTTCTTTCAGCGTGCCAGCGCATGAGCTTTGCTTCCTTGCGGTCCGCGTAGAACCGTTGCAGCCGGGGGCGAGCGGGAAGTACCACACAACTTTCCGAGGAGCTTTCTTCTTCCCTTTCTTGTACCGTTCAGCGTCACACACAGGACATTTGGTCTTGTCCATGTGCTCCTTGCGATACATGATACAGTCGTTGATGCAGGCGTGATACTTTTCGTGGGGTAAGTCGAGAGGGCACGTGATTCTCTTGGCCTCGGCTAGACTACCAGGACACGTGTTCCCGGCAGGAAGGAGATCTTTCACGTATTCCAGAATGTCATCGACGCTTGAGTCCGTCCATCCGTGTTTCACCTTCATCTGCAGCACATCGAGCGCTACTCTCAAGCGGGACTCCCCCAACCCGCGACCTGAGTCGTACAACGGAGTATTCGAGTCTATCTCCAGTTGCTCAAGCTTTGATTTCCGCTTGGCGCCTTTCGTCTTTTCGAGAAGCAGATCTTGAAGATGAGGGTCCCGCACGACTGAAGCTAGCGGCACCTCTTCGTCGTCAAGGTTATTGTCATCGTCAAGGTTATTATCGTCGTCAAGGTTATCGTCTTCTGCGACAAACTCTTCATCGTCATCAATGTCATGATGCCCTCCTTCTTGCCGGCCATTATTACCACCTGCTGCCGTCGCCCCATTGACCTCCGCGCCATCATCGCTCATCCATTGAGTGTGTCCATGCATGAAACCATTAGTGAGCAGGTGCCCCTGCAATTTGCCTGAATACGGGTCAAACCATTTCCCTCGTTTGCATCTCCGGCACGAACACAATACCTCCGTGCGTTTATTTTCATACATGTCGATGATCGCGTGTTTCAGATATCTCATCACGATGCTTTCACTCATCTCGATAACCATTCTCGCCTGCATGGTAAGATTACATAATTGATTAGAACCATGCATCCGTCGGTAGTTTTCACGGAAAATTTTGGCATGACCTTCCTACACGGTAGGACATAGGAGCGCCAGAAATGTGCCGAAACGGAAACTTGAAGAATCAACATTTCGGCGCAACGTTGGCAACTCATTTTCAACGCCAACACACACACAAGCACAAGCACAACATATATATATATGCCACACACGAGAGCTAGCTTTGCTTCAAATGTCCAACATACGTCGATTTCATTCCTTAATTTGTTCATTAATCACCTATTTGTTTGATATATTCGTCGATGAGATCGAGACGACGCGCCGCGACAATGGCGTATGGAAGCCGACTTTCTAGATCTAGATCTAGATTGAGCGGTCAATGCGGGATATTAGATCTAGATCTACATAGGGGGATGTGGGAGATGCATGTAGGAAGGGAAGATTTGCTCAAAAAATATGATTTTGTTTGGTCAAATTGGTGAAATTGGGGATAGAAATGGGCAAAAATGAGCTGGGTTGGGAGAAGGCTCGGGTTTGTGTGGAGGAGTGGAGTGGTAGTAGTGGGGGAGTGGTTGTTGAGCAGAAATAACTGCCCAGGTTACTGCCGGCGCACCATGGCACGGGTGCGCCGGCAGAACATAGCTATTTCGGCTATACCACCCCCAGGCCAGGCCCAAGAATCATTGCCGGCGCACAGCCCAGGGGTGCGCCGGCAATAGCGCGTTTTCCGCCGGCGCACCCCTGGGCTGGTGCGCCGGCAATGACTCTTGGGCCTGGCCCGAATCGACCGCGGCCATGCCAAGTTTTTTCCCCGGCGCGTCTTCCAGCAGGTGCGCCGGCAGTAGGCCTTCATCGCCGGCGCGGCTGCAAACAGGTGCGCCGGCAACCCTTTCCACCGGCGCATGTCCGAGGTGGTGCGCCGGCACCACTTTCCTCCACCTATAGCCATTTTCCTAGTAGTGCTACCACTAACGTCGCGGGACGGAATCGGGCCAAACCTGACCGTTTAGCCTCGCCATAGAAGTTGCTTCCGAAATAGTGGCAAAACTGAGCAGCATTCCCCGCTAGTGGCAAAATTGAGCATATGGTGGCCTCTAGTGGCAAAACGAATAATTAACCCTAGTTTATATGTTTCCGACGCCTCGAAGGCAACATCACTCCCAAAAACTAACCATTTGTCTAGATCACTAGACTCAGGAAGATCTACTAAAAGATATGTAAAAGATGTGATTCTGAGAAAGCTTCGGTGGACAGAGGCAGTTGGAAATTATCAGTAAGTTGGTCAAGAGACCTAAATTGCAACATAGAAGCATTCTCATCCACGGAGAAACCAAAAGATGTGGAAGTTGTCTACTTAAGGGCTCAGTAGACCACTTGTGATGCCACAAAAGAATTGATGAGCTAATTAAGGACAATTGAGCACTAAGTAATGCCTTTGAAAGGGATATGGCGTTTTTGCACCCAGGTGCATAAGCTCTTGATTTTTTAAATGCATTTTAAGCCGATTTCTAAATGCCAAATCTGGCAAAAAAAAATCTTGGGTACATATTGATCTTCTATGTCCTCGGGTAGCCATTTCATGAAAAACTGATATCTTTGGTGTCATACGAAAAAGACAAAATCTAGTGCTAAGAAAAGGCTCTTAGTGAGAAATTTCTTTATATTTTTTTATCCAAGACACAAAATAAGTCGATTATCCACGAAAATTGGCATGTGTACGTAGAATGTCGATATGTGCAAGCCAAATTTTTGTTCGGATTTTTTTTTTGACACTTCAAAATATTTTTTACGGTGGTAGGAGCATATGCACAAGGGATCAAATGTATGTTTCCTCTTTGAAAGCCCCCCAAACTCTTGAGACTTTGGCCAAAACAAGACATCTTTAGACTTTGCAGGTGGTATGGAATTATAGTAATATACCCCAAAATCAATTTGACCCAAGGCAGATTAGCTCTGTTGTAGAACTTATGGAGGTGTTTCATCAGTAAGTAATTATTTTGCGATGAGAAGTTAACAACACCAAGTCCATCTTGGTCCATAGTAGATAGACAAGCTCACAGGCTGCTAAACAAGAACTTTTTTTGCTTCGAGATCATTTTTTCCTCCACTGGCATTGTCTTCTATATTTATCAAATTCACTGAGAACCAACTGATAAACCTTGATGGTACTCAAATAGAAAGTGGACAAAGAGGATAAGAAACAGTTGACAAGCTGAGTTTATCACCATAGCTAAGGTACATGGAACACACATATAACCTGCTTTGGGCGATGAGAAGGAGAGGCATGAAGAATTCTTTTCAAGGCTTGGTAGTAATTAGAGGCAAAGCCTAGATATATGAAAGGTGAAGTCCCTTTCTGACATTGGAGTGCCTCCACGAAAATTTGCACTCGGTCCTCTAGAATATTAGTTGGAATC
The DNA here is from genome assembly GCA_030979885.1 of Lolium multiflorum. Lineage (NCBI taxonomy): Eukaryota > Viridiplantae > Streptophyta > Magnoliopsida > Poales > Poaceae > Lolium > Lolium multiflorum. The sequence goes on along the minus strand of CM061747.1, from coordinate 136,796,740 downwards.
AGGTTGGATTTGCTATAATTTACCTTGAGACCAGTAACCTCCCAAAATCCTTAGAGAAATTTTCATAAAAATTAGTTGACTCTCATCAAGAATAAAAATAATAGAAGTATCATCAACATATTGAATAATTGGGAAATCCTGAGAACAAGTCAAGGATAAATGCCTTGTCAGATGTTCCTGGATCATCGCATGGTTGACAATGGTTTGTAGAAAATCAGCAGCAAACACAAAGATCAAAGGACAGAGAGGGTCTACTGGTCTAATTACCCTCTTATTGAGGAAAAAATCCCCACGCACACAATTGAGCAAAACAACAGAAGGACCTTGTTGGATGCATAGGCACCATCTATGACCAAAACCTTTATGCTGCAAGAATTGAAGGATGAAATTGTGCTTCACCTTATGAAAGGTTTTTTCGACGTCCAATTTGAGAATGACCATTTCTCTTTTAGGCTTGTGGCATTGATGCAGATACTCATAGGTCCATGAGAGACAGTCGTGTATAGTTCTTGATTTAATAAATCCATATTGATTCTCATGGATCAATTGAATAATAATTTCTGGAGTCTATTTGCAAGTAGCTTAGTGAGAAGTTTAAGGGTACAATTTATAAGCGAGATCGTCCTATAGTCATTAGTCGAGGGAACATCTTATATTTTGAGGACCAAAGTAATAAAGCAGACATTTATACTTTTCGGGCAAAGGTTGCCTTGGTTTAACTGATTACAAAGCTCATAGAAATCCTTCTTAATTATATGTCGATATTTCCTACAAAAATCATCATTAAAGACATTAGGCCTAGGAGATTTATTATTGGTAAAATCATTAACCACATCATCAATTTCCTTAGGGGTGAAGAGCTCCTCAAGAAAATCAAGATACAATGTGTTGGCCTAGAGAGAATCCATATTGAAATGGTTAGTAGTAGGTTCTAATCTGCCCAATCTATCTTTATAGGAATATAAAAGATGAGCAACCTTTGTTCATGAGTACCAACGGAAGTGCCATCCTCCAATGTCAGCGAGGCAAGATGATTTATCTTTTTTTGCACTATTGCTGAAGAATGGGAGAACTTAGAATTTGAATATCCTAATATAACCCACTTTTATCTTGCATCCGTGCTTACAATAAGCCAATTACTACTTGAGGATGATTGCAAGAAGGATTTTGAGTCAAAATTTCAAAGAACTTTCTCTAGCAGTTAAGACCTTGAAGTTTTCAACGGAGTCAAGCAAGGCAATGACAGAATTGCAATCTGCAATTTCATATTTGAGGGAGAAAAAAGACTTCGCCAGTTTTCTGGATCCTAAACACTTTGAGTTTAGATGTAATCTTTTAGCATCATCAGCATAATGAATAGACTAGGTCCGAGCCTTTTCAACAAATGGAAAAACGCCATCCATATCTACCAATCTATTTTCAACGATAAAAATTTGAGCTTTTGGAATAGAACTCTCAAAGGGAACAACATAGGGGATATGATATGAGGTAGTCAAAGCCAAGGGTGTGGCCAAAGTGTTTGGGAAGATATTTTTCAGGGAAAGAGAGGAAAAGAACCGCTCCAATCTTTGTAGAAGAGGTGCAGCCTGCATATTAGTCCAAGTGAACTTTCAACATTTCAAGGGGATTTAAATCAAGCCAAGATTACTAATGGCTTCATTAAAGAGTAGAATTTCATTAATGTCCCCCAGGTTTATTCCAATCTATAGGTCATCTTATGAGATATAAATCTGCAACAATTAATGAGCCAATTTGTATCATCTAAAATTTGGATATTGTAAAAGTAAAAGAGAGAGAAACTAAATATGTTGTGCATCTTGACAGGGAGCATAAATATTAGTGTGTGTACAAGACACTGCATATTTGGTTGAATCTAACTCAACACATAAAGTGCATAGTTATTCTGAAACACAAATGTGCCAATAAAAACAGAGCTATCCCAAATGGGAAAGATAACACCTAGTCTCCCCACGGTAGGTTGAAAGGCAAAAGAGTCAAAGTTCCTAGGGAAGAATTGCCCGATGAAAGAAATATCCATATTCTCTCCCTTTGTTTCATGTAAGCAGCTAATTAATGTGACACCTACTTTCCTTGATCTTTTTTTAAAGGAATGTGGCAGGGGAAGCCCCTACATCATTTTTTTAAACAATAAGAACCCAAATGTGTGTCCGTGGGGACTTGAACTTGGGTTGTTGGGTTGTACATTCACTTCCATAACCAAAGTGATCTAGGCTCACTTCTTTTTCCTTGATCGTATTAAATATAGGAGTCCATTTGTCCTTACCACTGAGGCCCCTAATATTCCAATTCAAGACCTTCCAACACTCTTTCGCAAAAAAAAGACCTTCCAACACTATATATACATGTGTGTACTCATTATAGCAAACAAGGGATTGGAATACAGCTATGCATATTTGCAACAACATGCAACGGAAAGGACTATTATTGCAACATAAAGTAATAGGGCATACAACAAATAGGGATTGCACTCCAAATGTATCGAAACTGCTCTCGCACAACCCAAGAATTTATCCGAGATGGACCATGACATATATAGCACAACAGGGCTTACGCAGCCCACAAAGACCATCACAGAGCTTACATAACACAAACATTTCCCTAAGATGGACCAGACCATTACCACAAGCACATAGTAGAAATTGATCATTATAAACCGCAGAGGGATAAATTTCCAAGCGATAAAAAAGCACCAAGAGAACCAAATAGCTAGATAGTAGATAACTAAGAGACAACATAGTCAAAAGAGATTAAGGCCAGACTCTTACAAAAGCAGGTAGGGATGTCTACTTATCTACTGATCATCAGAGTCATAATCTTCAGAGGAGGGGATCCCATCATCTCCCTCCATCTCACCATGATCAAGAATGTAATTTTTCCTATGAATACCTTTGGAATATAGAATTGAGGCAATCGAATTTCTATGGAATCTATTTCTATACCCTTCGTTCCATATGAATTACATTATGAGCTTAAACCTTTTTTTGACAAGTTCAATGAACTTTACACTATCTCTCTCTCCTCAATCCTGCAAAATTTATGTGCTTGTGTCCGGTGCACCATCCAAAGACACCTCTTACTAAATTCTTGTGTTTCAAATTTTTAGGGCTTTATAAGGATGAGAACAGGAAGGGATATTCACATATCCTATTCTTCAAGGTGAGTCCTATAACATCGGTGGGTGGGTCCACAACCGCATGTTCCCACCATTGCACCACAAATGCGTTACAATCCTATATAAGTTTACAGTACATGGCATATCAATGATGTATTTTTTTATATTCCTATGTTTAGAAAATCATGCAATCCAAAGAGGCCCTTATAGGGTTATTGAATTATATACAATAGAAGTAATAACGATTTCGGAGTGGGGAGAAGTACCTTGCCACCTCTTGAGACCTTTTCGCTACTACTACGCAACAACACAAGATTGTTGGGGCTAGATTTGGCGGAGATAGTTCATATAATGAGAAAACATGATGGATATAGTGATTCATATCACTAATCAAACTGCATGCCAGTAGATGTGTTTGGGCATTCCTAATTACTCACTATATTTCTTTACTTTAGCATGAATATCATTTTGAGGTGGGCCCCCATATAGGATAGCATTTCGATCAGAGTTTCAGATGTTAGAAGAGTTGGCTTGGGGAAGAGCCAAAATGACTATTATTTTTTAAAAATATAAGGCACACAAAGTACCCAACTTTAAATTAATAAATCCCAAACGGCTGATGATACAAGAATGCTGAAAACAGCTTACAACATCCAAAACCACAACAAACACAAGGAAAAAAACAAGAAACCCAGCTGAAGTCCTCGATGTACTCAAGCGAGAACGAAGCACCCGGGAGCGACGGAGGTGAACCGAGGTAGAAGCATCGAAAGCGAAGCAGCGGAGACCCGCCTACCCCCGATCCATCTGTCGCCTGGCTCAAATGGACGTCGAACCGCCGGCAATGGAAATGCTCCCCTTGAGCAGAGCACATAGCAGGAACCAAGCCTAAACCTAGGGCTGGAACAGAACCCCAATACTCGCAGCACGAGCTCACCCTACGAAGCCATGCCGCCCCGCCAAGGGTTCACCCACGTAGAGCCGAAGCCGCGGACTTGATCGTTGATGTAGAAGGACAATGTTGCCGAGCAACACTGCTACCACCCAACTGCACGAAGGCAACATCCACGCACCCCGAAAGGTCCCAATAGCAGAGCCTCCAAGGAGGACACGACGCCCGTGGCGCCGCTGATACGTGATACGTCTCCAACGTATCTATTATTTCTGATGTTCCATGCTTGTTTTATGACAATACCTACATGTTTTGTTCACACTTTATATCGTTTTGATGCGTTTTCCGGAACTAACCTATTGACGAGATGCCGAAGTGCCAGTTCCTTTTTTGCTGTTTTTGGTTTCAGAAATCCTAGTAAGGAAATATTCTCGAATTGGACGAAATCAACGCCCAAGATCTTATTTTTCCCGGAGCTTAACATCAAAGAAGAGTCGGATACGAGCCGGGGGCACACCACCAGGCGGCACGGCCAGGGGCCTGGCGCGCCCCCTATGGTCTGGTGGCCCCAGGCCCCCTCCGAGGCTGCCCCTTTGCCTATATAAAGCCCCTGCATCGAAAACCCTAAAAATATAAGCCACGGTACGAGAAACCTTCCAGAGCCGCCGCCATCGCGAAGCCAAGATCTGGGGGACAGGAGTCTCTGTTCCGGCACGCCGTCGGGACGGGGAAGTGCCCCCGTAAGGCTCCTCCATCGACACCACCGCCATCTTCATCACCGCTGATGTCTCCCATGAGGAGGGAGTAGTTCTCCATCGAGGCTAAGGGCTGTACCGGTAGCTATGTGGTTAATCTCTCTCCTATGTACTTCAATACAATGATCTCATGAGCTGCCTTACATGATTGAGATTCATATGAGCTTTGTATCGCTACTAGTCTATGTGCTACTCATGTGATGTTATTAAAGTAGTCTATTCCTCCTGCATGGTGTAAAGGTGCTAGTGTGTGCACCGTGTGGTTCTTGTCGTAGGCTATGATCATGATCTCTTGTAGGTTGTGGAGTTAATTATCATTATGATAGTATTGATGTGATCTATTCCTCCTTTCATAGCGTAATGTGGACAGTGTGTATGCTATGTTAGTTCTCGGTTTATTTTGCAATGATCTATTATGCTCTAAGGTTACTTAAATATAAATGCCGAATGTTGTGGCGCTTGTTAACTCCGTCTTGAGGGAGCTCTTGTAGCCCTACACAACAAATGGTTGTCATCCAACAAAAGAGTGTATGTAGCACATATGAGAAAGAGTTATTTATTATGCGATCAATGTTGAGAGTGTCCACTAGTGAAAGTATGACCCCTAGACCTTGTTTCCAATACTGCAAACACCGCTTACTTACTGTTCTACTGCATGTTTACTCGCTGCCATATTTTATTCAGATTACTATTACCACTCATATACATCCATACTACTTGTATTTCACTATCTCTTCACCGAACTAGTGCACCTATACATCTGACAAGTGTATTAGGTGTGTTGGGGACACAAGAGACTTCTTGTATCGTGGTTGCAGGGTTGCTTGAGAGGGATATCTTTGACCTCTTCCTCCCTGAGTTCGATAAACCTTGGGTGATCCACTTAAGGGAAAACTTGCTGCTGTTCTACAAACCTCTGCTCTTGGAGGCCCAACATTGTCTACAGAAAAGAAGCGTGAGTAGACATCAAGCTATTTTCTGGCGCCGTTGCCGGGAGGAAAGGTAAAAGGCACTCATACTTCGGTCCCAGGTAACTAAGTTATTTTCTGCCGTTGTAAGTGCTCGAAGCTATTTCCTTTAGATCCTGCAATTGCATCTTTTGGTTTCTTGTTTACACTAGTTAGGCATAATGGAAAGCAACAGTGAGCTTTTTATTCTATTTCCTGAGTTAAGACATGGATTGTTTGCTGCGAAAATTAAAAAACCTATGGAATCTTATTTGCATGCTAGTAGCAATGATATTAGTATGAACGCTTTGAACACCATTGTTGCTAATGATATGGAAAATTCTAAGCTTGGGGAAGCTGGTTTTGATGAGCATGACATTTTTAGTCCCCCAAGCATTGAGGAGAAAATTTTCTTTGATGATACTTTGCCTCCTATTTATGATGATTACAATGATAGTGGTCTTTTGGTGCCGCCTACTACGGAGAGTAAATTTTATTATGATTATACTATGCCTCCTACACTTGATGAGAATAATAATGATAGCTACTTTGTTGAATTTGCTCCCACTACAACTAATAAAATTGATTATGCTTATGTGGAGAGTAATAATTTTATGCATGTGGCTCATGACAAGAATGTTTTATGTGATAGTTATATTGTTAATTTTGTTCATGATGCTACTGAAAGTTATTATAAGAGAGGGAAACATGGTTATATGCATCTTAATAATATTAAGTTTCCCCTCTTTATGTTGAGAATCTTGAAATTGCGCTTGTGTTGCCTTCCTATGCTTGTCACTTTGTTCTTCATGAATTTATTTGTGTACAAGATTCCTTTTCATAGGAAGTGGGTTAGGCTTAAATGTGTTTTAAATTTGCTTTTTGATGTTCTCTTTTGCTTCAACTCTTCTTTCTTGCGAGAGTATCATTAAAATTACTGAGCCCATCTTAATGGCTATAAAGAAAGAACTTCTTGGGAGATAACCCATGTGTTTATTTTACTACAGAAATTTTTGTTTTGTTGAGTCTTGGAAGTTGTTTACTACTGTAGCAACCTCTCCTTATCATGTTTTTGTGCCAAGTAAAATCTCTATGGTAAAGTTGATACTAGATTTGGATTACTGCGCAAAACAGATTTGCTGTCTGTCACGAATTTGCGCAGAAGTCTCTGTAGGTAACTCAGAAAAATCTGCAAATTTAAGTGTGTGATCCTCAGATATGTACTCAACTTTCATTAGTTTTGAGTTTTTCCGTTTGAGCAAGTTAAGTGCCCCTGCAAAATTCGTCTTTACGGACTGTTCTGTTTTTACAGATTCTGCCTTTTATTTCGCATTGCCGCTTTTGCTATGTTGAATGAGTTTCTTTGTTCCATTAACTTTCAGAAGCTTTGTGCAATGTCCGGAAGTGTTAAGAATGATTGTGTCACCTCTGAACATGTGAATTTTTATTATGCACTAACCCTCTAATGAGTTTGCTTGAAGTTTGGTGTGGATGAAGTTTTCAAGGGTCAATAGAAGAGGATGATATACTATGATCAAGAAGAGTGAAAGGTCTAAGCTTGGGGATGCCCCGGTGGTTCATCCTTGCATATTTTAAGAAGACTCAAGCATCTAAGCTTGGGGATGCCCAAGGCATCCCCTTCTTCATCGACAACTTATCAGGTCACTTCTAGTGAAACTATATTTTTATTCCGTCACATCTTATGTACTTTACTTGGAGCGTCTGTGTGCTTTTATTTTTGTTTTGTTATTTTCATTCTCTGAATAAATTCATGCTCATGTGTGGGAGAGAGACACGCTCCACTGTTGCGTATGAACACATTTGTTCTTAGCTTTACTTTTAATGTTCAAGGGCGAAAGTTGATCGCTTCACTTGTTTCTATTTGGTTGGAATCAGAAAATGCTTCATATGGTCTTGAATAATTTGATACTTGGCAATTTTTTGAGCTCTTATAAATCATGTTTAAGCTCTTGCATCATGTAGTTAAATCTAGTAGTGGAGAACTACCGTAGAGCTTGTTGAAATTTGGTTTGCATGATTGGTCTCTCTAAGATCTAGATATTTTCTGGTAAGTGTTTGAGAAACAAGGAAGACAGTGTAGAGTCTTATAATGCTTGCAATATGTTCTTATGTAAGTTTTGTTGTACCGGTTTATACTTGTGTTTGCTTCAAACAACCTTGCTAGCCAAAGCCTTGTACTGAGAGGAAATGCTTCTCGTGCATCCAAACACCTTGAGCCAAAACCCATGCCATTTGTGTCCACCATATCTACCTACTATGTGGTATTTTTCTGCCATTCCAAGTAAATACTTCATGTGCTACCTTTAAACAATTCAAAAGTTATTATCTCTTATTTGTGTCAATGTTTTATAGCTCATGAGGAAGTATGTGGTGTTTTATCTTTCAATCTTGTCATTTACTTTTGACAGAATTTCACAATGGACTAGTGGCTCATCCGCTTATCCAATAATTTTGCAAAAAGAGCTGGCAATGGGGTTCCCAGCCCCAATTAATTAACTTGCATTAATAATTCTCTTCACATGTTTTGCTCTGATTTATCAGTAAGCAACTTAAATTTGCAAATAGACACTCCTCCATGGTATGTGAATGTTGGAAGGCACCCGAGGATTCGGTTAGCCATGGATTGTGTAAGCAAAAGGTTGGGAGGAGTGTCATCTAATAAATAAAACTAAAGTACATGTGTAAACAAAAGAGAAGAGGGATGATCTACCTTGCCGGTAGAGATAACGTCCTTCATGGGAGCCGCTCTTGAAAGTCTGGTTGATAAGGTAGTTAGAGTACCCATTACCATTCGTTGACAACAACAAACACCTCTCAAAATTTTACTTTTATGCTCTCTATATGATTTCAAAACTTGAAAAGCTCTAGCACATGATTTAATCCCTGCTTCCCTCTGCGAAGGGCCTATATTTTACTTTATGTTGAGTCAGTTTACCTACTTCCTTCCATCTTAGAACCAAACACTTGTGTCAACGGTGCATTGATTCTTACATACTTGCTTATTTGCATTCATCATATTACTCTGTGTTGACAATTATCCATGAGATATGCATGTTGAAAGTTGAAAGCAACTGCTGAAACTTATATCTTCCTTTGTGTTGCTTCGATGCCTTTACTTTGAATTTATTGCTTTATGAGTTAACTCTTATGCAAGACTTTTTGATGCTTGTCTTGAAAGTACTATTCATGAAAAGTTTTGCTATATGTCATCTATTTGTCAAACTATAGATCATTGCTTTGAATCACTCCATTCATGTCATATGCTTTACAATAATGTTGATCAAGATTATGATGGTAGCATGTCACTTCAGAAATTATTTGTTGTTATCGTTTACCTACTCGAGGGCGAGTAGGAACTAAGCTTGGGGATGCTTGATACGTCTCCAACGTATCTATAATTTCTGATGTTCCATGCTTGTTTTATGACAATACCTACATGTTTTGTTCACACTTTATATCGTTTTGATGCGTTTTCCGGAACTAACCTATTGACGAGATGCCGAAGTGCCAGTTCCTGTTTTCTGCTGTTTTTGGTTTCAGAAATCCTAGTAAGGAAATATTCTCGGAATTGGACGAAATCAACGCCCAAGATCTTATTTTTCCCGGGAGCTTCCAACATCAAAGAAGAGTCGGAGACGAGCCAGGGGGCACACCACCAGGCGGCGCGGCCAGGGGCCTGGGCGCGCCCCCTATGGTCTGGTGGCCCCAGGCCCCCTCCGAGGCTGCCCCTTCGCCTATATAAAGCCCCTGCATCGAAAACCCTAAAAATATAAGCCACGGTACGAGAAACCTTCCAGAGCCGCCGCCATCGCGAAGCCAAGATCTGGGGGCAGTCTCTGTTCCGCACGCCGCCGGGACGGGGAAGTGCCCCCGGAAGGCTCCTCCATCGACACCACCGCCATCTTCATCACCGCTGCTGTCTCCCATGAGGAGGGAGTAGTTCTCCATCGAGGCTAAGGGCTGTACCGATAGCTATGTGGTTAATCTCTCTCCTATGTACTTCAATACAATGATCTCATGAGCTGCCTTACATGATTGAGATTCATATGAGCTTTGTATCGCTACTAGTCTATGTGCTACTCATGTGATGTTATTAAAGTAGTCTATTCCTCCTGCATGGTGTAAAGGTGCTAGTGTGTGCACCGTGTGGTTCTTGTCGTAGGCTATGATCATGATCTCTTGTAGGTTGTGGAGTTAATTATCATTATGATAGTATTGATGTGATCTATTCCTCCTTTCATAGCGTAATGTGGACAGTGTGTATGCTATGTTAGTTCTCGGTTTATTTTGCAATGATCTATTATGCTCTAAGGTTACTTAAATATGAATGCCGAATGTTGTGGCGCTTGTTAACTCCGGCTTGAGGGAGCTCTTGTAGCCCTACACAACGAATGGTGTTTGTCATCCAACAAAAGAGTGTATGTAGCACATATGAGAAAGAGTTATTTATTATGCGATCAATGTTGAGAGTGTCCACTAGTGAAAGTATGATCCCTAGGCCTTGTTTCCAATACTGCAAACACCGCTTACTTACTGTTCTACTGCATGTTTACTCGCTGCCATATTTTATTCAGATTACTATTACCACTCATATACATCCATACTACTTGTATTTCACTATCTCTTCGCCGAACTAGTGCACCTATACATCGACAAGTGTATTAGGTGTGTTGGGGACACAAGAGACTTCTTGTATCGTGATTGCAGGGTTGCTTGAGAGGGATATCTTTGACCTCTTCCTCCCTGAGTTCGATAAACCTTGGGTTATCCACTTAAGGGAAAACTTGCTGCTGTTCTACAAACCTCTGCTCTTGGAGGCCCAACACTGTCTACAGGAAAAGAAGCGTGAGTAGACATCAATACGTCTCCAACGTATCCATAATTTCTGATGTTCCATGCTTGTTTTATGACAATACCTACATGTTTTGCTCACACTTTATAATGTTTTTATGCGTTTTCCGGAACTAACCTATTAACAAGATGCCACAGTGCCGTTTTCTGTTTTTGGTTCCGAAAGGCTGTTCGGGCAATATTCTCGGAATTCGACGAAACGAAGACCCAACATCTTATTTTTCCCAAGACCCCAGAACCCGAAGGAGAGTCGGAGGCGGGCCGAGGGCCACCACCATAAGGCGGCGCGCCCGGCCCGGCCGCGCCAGCCTATGGTGAGGAGGCCCCAGGTGCCCTCCTGCGTCGCTTCGCCTATAAGACCCCTTTCGACCTAAAAACGCGATACGGATTGACGAAACTCCAAGACTCAGGGCGCCGCCGCCATCGCGAAACTCCAATTCGGGGGACACTCTGTTCCGGCACCCTGCCGGACGGGGAAGTGCCCCGGAAGCCATCTCCATCAACGCCACCGCCTCCATCATGCTCCGTGAGTAGTTCCCCCATGGACTACGGGTTCTAGCTGTAGCTAGTTGGTATTCTCTCCCCCATGTACTTCAATACAATGATCTCATGAGCTGCCTTACATGATTGAGATTCATCTGATGTAATCGGTGTTGTGTTTGTTGGGATCCGATGGATTGTGACATTATGATTAGTCTATCTATAAAGTTTGTGAAGTTATTGTTGCTGCAATATTGTTGTGTTTAATTCTTGTCACTAGGGCCCGAGTGGCATGATCTTAGATTTAAGCTCTATTCTTATTGCTTAGATTGTATCTACAAGTTGTTTGCACATGTCTATGTCCGGAACCCGAGGCCCCAAAGTGACAGAAATTGGGACAACCGGAGGGGAAGGCGTAGGTGTGAGGATCACATGTTTTCACCAAGTGTTAATGCTTTGCTCCGGTGCTCTATTAAAAGGAGTACCTTAATTACCAGTAGTTTCCCTTGAGGCCCGGCTGCCACCGGCTGGTAGGACAAAAGATGTTGTACAAGTTTCTCATTGCGAGCACGTATGACTATATATGGAAAACATGCCTACATGATTAATAATCTTGATATTCTGTCTTAATGCTATTTCAATCCTATCAATTGCCCAACTGTAATTTGTTCACCCAACACTTGTTATTGGAGAGTTACCACTAGTGTAGATAGCTGGGAACCCCGGTCCATCTCGCATCATCATATACTCGTTCTTCATGTCATTGGAAGTAGTATCAACTATTTTCTCGTGCCATTGCTCTCATATTACTGCTACTGCTGCGTGTTACTTACCGCTCTCATATTACGCGCTTTCACATCACCCCGTTACTAGTGCTTTTTCAGGTGCAGCTGAATTGACAACTCAGTTGTTAAGGCTTATAAGTATTCTTTACCTCCCCTTGTGTCGAATCAATAAATTTGGGTTTTACTTCCCTCGAAGACTGTTGCGATCCCCTATAGTTGTGGGTTATCAAGACTATTTTCTGGCGCCGTTGCCGGGGAGGCATAGCTCTACTCATAAGTTCACCTGGGGAGTACACTCCACCTCTCTCTCTGTTTTACTTTATTTTGTTTTGCTTAGTTTAATTTTGTCTAGTCTATTTGTGCTTAGTTTATTTCTGTCTAGTTTTATTTTGCTTAGTTTACTTTTGTTTAGTTTATTTTTGTCTTGTTTTATTTTCCCTATATACCCGAAAATCCATAAAAATTTGAAAAACCTAAAAATTAAAAACTGCTATTATGGGAGAACCTACAACCTATTTGGAGCTTATAGCATTATATAATAATTATAGAGAATCAAGAACGGGAAAAGTTATGAGTGCTGTGATAGAAAAATTAAATACAATTGCTAAAATCTTGCTTAAACGCCATGATATAAACTGTTGCTCTAAACAGGATACTAAACATCTTAAATTTCAATGTGGCTTTAGTGAGGAAATTCTAATTAAGAACTATAATTGGAATAGCTATATTCATTTTGGGTTCGAAGAGGTAGAACTATTTGTCTTATTTATGGGAGCCTCTGAGATAGAATCATTCATGGCTAAAAATTATGAAACTTGTGCTGTTTGTAAGGACCTTAAAGATTATGTCTCCTCTATCCTAAATTTTTGCATAGAAAGTTACAGCGATAATCCTTATATCATTGATTATAAAGAGAGACTCATTAATGCACAAGAATGCACTCACAATTTGCAGGAACCAGTGGAAGAAGAAATTGATGAACCTAAAAGCTCATTGGATGAAAAAGAGGAGGAAATTGATGAACCTGAAAGCTCATTGGATGAAAAAGAAGAGGAGAGTGATGAACAAAAGGAGGAAGAATGGATTAGCTACCCATGCCAACCTTCTAATGAGAGTAACTCTTTATCTCTTACACTATTTGATTGTCCTCCATGCTTACCGAAAGAGGATGAATGTTATGTTCCTGTGGATTCTCTTGAAATATTCCCTATGAGTAAAACTGGTGAGAATAATTATGCTACTATTATCTACGATAATCCATGCTATTTTGAAAAATGTTATGATAATGCTTTGTTTGTGCCTGATACCGAAATGCATGGTACTAAAGAGATTTGCTTGGCAAATGTTATGATAAATCTCTAGATGATGGTCCTATGTTACTTGATAATATTAATTGTACAACTAATGAAAATGGGATTGGAGAGTTCTTGAATTTATCTATGAGTCCCATATCTTTTGAGATTGATCAATCATCTTGTTATATTATTGATAAAAGTGGGTTTGAAAGTTTTAATCCTATTATTTCTGAGCTTGATAAAAATTATGTGTTTGTGAATCATGAAAAGCATGCTTTATGTGATAGTTATGTTGTTGAGTTTATCCATGAAGCTACTGAAAATTATTATGAGAGAGGAAAATATGGTTGTAGAAATTTTCATGGTACTAAAACACCTCTCTATATGCTGAAACTTTTGAAGTTACTCTTGTTTTATCTTCTTATGCTTGTCACTTTGTTCTTCATGAATTTATTTGTGTACAAGATTCCTATGCATAGGAAGTGGGTTAGACTTAAATGTGTTTTGAACTTGCTTTTTGATACTCTCTTTTGCTTCAACTCTCACCCTTATGTGAGCATCATTAAAATTGATGAGCCCATCTTAATGGCTATAAAGAAAGCACTTCTTGGGAGATAACCCATGTGTTTATTTTGCTAATGTTTTGTTGTGTCTTGGAAGTTGTTACTACTGTAGCAACCTCTCCTTATCTTTATTTTATTGCAATGTTGTGCCAAGTAAAGTCTCTATGGTAAAGTTGATGCTAGATTTGGATTTCTGCGCAGAAACAGATTTCTATCTGTCACGAATATGGGCAGATCTCTCTGTAGGAAACTCAGAAAAATCTGCAAGTTTACGTGTGTGATCCTCAGATATGTACGCAACTTTCATTAGTTTTGAGTTTTCTGATTTGAGCAACGGAAGTACCTTTTTAAAATTCGTGTTTACTGGCGGTTCTATTTTGGCAGAATCTGTCTCTGTTTTTTGCATTGTCTCTTGTGGACTTTAAGTGAGGCTTTCTAGACGTGGAGAGCTGTAGCTAATGTTTTATTGAGTTCTTGCAATGTGTCACTACAGGGCTAAAGTGGATTAAAGTTTTTTGAGTACTAACCCCTCTAATGAAGTTTATGAGAAGTTTGGTGTGAAGGAAGTTTTCAAGGGTCAAGAGAGGAGGATGATATATGATCAAGAAGAGTGAAAATCCTAAGCTTGGGGATGCCCCCGTGGTTCATCCCTGCATATTTCAAGAAGACTCAAGTCTAAGCTTGGGGATGCCCAAGGCATCCCCTTCTTCATCAACTTATCAGGTTTCTTCTATTGAAACTATATTTTTATTCGGTCACATCATATGTGCTTTACTTGGAGCGTCTGTGTTATTTTTGTTTGTGTTTGAATAAATTCGGACCCTAGCAATCCTTGTGTGGGAGAAAGACACGCTCCGCTTTTTCATATGAACAATGGTGTTCTTAGCTTTATTTTAATGTTCATGGCGGAGTTGAAAACCGTTGCACTTATTGTTACTTGGTTGGAAACAGAAAATGCTTCATATTGTCTTGAATAATTTGATACTTGGCAATTGTTTTGAGCTCTCAAGTAGATCATGTTTCTCTTGCATCATGTAGTTTAAACATATTAGTGGAGAAATATCGTAGAGCTTGTTGAAATTGGTTTGCATGATTGGTCTCTCTAAGGTCTAGATATTTTCTGGTAAAAGTGTTTGAGCAACAAGGAAGACTGTGTAGAGTTTTATAATGCTTGCAATTTGTTCTTATCTAAGGTTTGCTGTACCGGTTCATACTTGTGTTTGCTTCAAACAACCTTGCTAGCCCAAAGCCTTGTACTGAGAGGGAATGCTTCTCGTGCATCCAAAACCTTGAGCCAAAACCTATGCCATTTGTGTCCACCATATCTTCCTACTATGTGGTATTTCCCGCCATTCCAAGCAAATACTTCATGTGCTACCTTTAAACAATTCAAAATTTACTATCTCTTATTTGTGTCAATGTTTTATAGCTCATGAGGAAGTATGTGGTGTTTTATCTTTCGATCTTGTCATTTACTTCGACAGACTTTCACAATGGACTAGTGGCTTCATCCGCTTATCCAATAATTTTGCAAAAAGAGCTGGCAACGGGGTTCCCAGCCCCAATTAATTAACTTTCATTAATAATTCTCTTCACGTGTTTTGCCCTGATCTATCGGTAAGCAACTTAATTTTGCAAATAGACACTCCTCCATGGTATGTGAATGTTGGAAGGCACCCGAGAATTCGGTTAGCCATGGCTTGTGTAAGCAAAAGGTTGGGGGGAGTGTCATCCATAATGAAACTAAAATACATGTGTAAACAAAAGAGAAGAGGGATGATCTACCTTGCTGGTAGAGATAACGTCCTTCATGGGAGCCGCTCTTGAAAGTCTGGTTGGCGAGGTAGTTAGAGTACCCGCTACCATTCGTTGACAACAACAAACACCTCTCAAAACTTTACTTTTATGCTCTCTATATGATTTCAAAACTTGAAGATCTCTAGCACATGATTTTATCCCTGCTTCCCTCTGCGAAGGGCCATTCTTTTACTTTTATGTTGAGTCAGTTTACCTACTTCTTTCCATCTTAGAAGCAAACACTTGTGTCAACTGTGCATTGATTCTTATATACTTGCTTATTTGCATTCATCATATTACTTTGTGTTGACAATTATCCATGAGATATGCATGTTGAAAGTTGAAAGCAACTGCTGAAACTTATATCTTCCTTTGTGTTGCTTCGATGCCTTTACTTTGAATTTATTGCTTTATGAGTTAACTCTTATGCAAGACTTTTGATGCTTGTCTTGAAAGTACTATTCATGAAAAGTTTTGCTATATGTTATCTATTTGATTAGCAACTATAGATCATTGCCTTGAGTCACTTCATTCATCTCATGTGCTTTGCAATAGCATGATTAAGATTATGTTGGTAGCATGTCACTTCAGAAATTATTCTTTTTATAGGTTTACCTACTCGAGGGCGAGTAGGAACTAAGCTTGGGGATGCTTGATACGTCTCCAACGTATCCATAATTTCTGATGTTCCATGCTTGTTTTATGACAATACCTACATGTTTTGCTCACACTTTATAATGTTTTTATGCGTTTTCCGGAACTAACCTATTAACAAGATGCCACAGTGCCAGTTCCTGTTGTTTTTGGTTCCAGAAAGGCTGTTCGGGCAATATTCTCGAATTCGACGAAACGAAGACCCAACATCTTATTTTTCCCGGAAGACCCCAACACCGAAGGAGAGTTGGAGGCGGGCCGAGGGCCACCACCATAAGGCGGCGCGGCCCCCTGGCCGCGCCAGCCTATGGTGAGGAGGCCCAGTGCCCTGCGTCGCCTCTTCGCCTATAAGACCCCTTTCGACCTAAAAACGTGATACCAATTGACGAAACTCCAGAAAGACTCTAGGGGCGCCGCTGCCATCGCGAAACTCCAATTCAGGGGACATAAGTCTCTGTTCCGCACTGGGACGGGGAAGTGCCCCGAAGCCATCTCCATCAACGCCACCGCCTCCATCATGCTCCGTGAGTAGTTCCCCCATGGACTACGGGTTCTAGCTGTAGCTAGTTGGTATTCTCTCCCCATGTACTTCAATACAATGATCTCATGAGCTGCCTTACATGATTGAGATTCATCTGATGTAATCGGTGTTGTGTTTGTTGGGATCCGATGGATTGTTACATTATGATTAGTCTATCTATAAAGTTTGTGAAGTTATTGTTGCTGCAATCTTGTTGTGTTTAATGCTTGTCACTAGGGCCCGAGTGGCATGATCTTAGATTTAAGCTCTATACTTATTGCTTAGATTGTATCTACAAGTTGTTTGCACATGTCTATGTCCGGAACCCGAGGCCCCAAAGTGACAGAAATTGGGACAACCGGAGGGGAAGGCGTAGGTGTGAGGATCACATGTTTTCACCAAGTGTTAATGCTTTGCTCCGGTGCTCTATTAAAAGGAGTACCTTAATTACCAGTAGTTTCCCTTGAGGCCTGGCTGCCACCGGCTGGTAGGACAAAAGATGTTGTACAAGTTTCTCATTGCGAGCACGTATGACTATATATGGAAAACATGCCTACATGATTAATAATCTTGATATTCTGTCTTAATGCCATTTCAATCCTATCAATTGCCCAACTGTAATTTGTTCACCCAACACTTGTTATTGGAGAGTTACCACTAGTGTAGATAGCTGGGAACCCCGGTCCATCTCGCATCATCATATACTCGTTCTTCATGTCATTGGAAGTAGTATTAACTATTTTCTGGTGCCATTGCTCTCATATTACTGCTACTGCTGCTGTGTTACTGTTACTACTGCTCTCATATTACTGCTGCTTTCACATCACCCCGTTACTAGTGCTTTTCCAGTGCAATTGAATTGACAACTCAGTTAAGGCTTATAAGTATTCTTTACCCCCTTGTGTCGAATCAATAAATTTGGGTTTTACTTCCCTCGAAGACTGTTGCGATCCCCTATACTTGTGGGTTATCAGCCGCCACCGCCCAACAAAGTTAAGGTTTTTCACCCCAGGACCGCAACAGGGGTGGGGTGAAGGGAAGGGAGTGCCTCGACGTCGCCACCAAGGAGGAAAACGGCGCCACTCGGGCGCCGCCGCTGTCACAGCCGAGACCGGCAAAGGGATTTCTCCTGGACTCCACTTCCAGCCACCAGCACCACCACCAGCCATGGAACCGGCAGCACAAGGCCCACGAGTTCTAGATCTGGCATGGTGGGATGCGCCTAAGTGAGGTTGAGGGGATACTTCAGATCTGGCGCCGCCAGCCACCGGAGCAGCCCCGCGCCATGACCGCCGTCCACCGGAACCTCGCCGCCCACGCGGACGAGATGCCGGACCGCATCCGCGCCCACCGCTCGCCGTCGAAGCAAGTGGCGCCTCACCGAGCAAGGCCGCCGCCTCGCAGTCTCGAGCCCCCACCGAGGGATCCGTCGGACCAACTCGTCCGCGCCATCTGCCAAGCCAGAGGCCGGCTATTGGAGAGGAGAGCCCGTCGCGCCGCCTCCTTGGTCATGGCGAGCCCGCCGCGGAGATCCTCCACCTAGCCACCGCGGGGGGAACTGAGAGCTCAGATCCCCACCGCCCCCTTCACCGGTGTTGCGGGCTTAGCCCGGCAGCACCTCCGGGAGCGGCGGAGAGGGGAGGGAGGAGGGGAGGGGGCGGCGCGCTTTAGGGTTTCGCCTCCCCGGTCGACAGGAGGGGGCGACGCGAGGAGGAGAACCTTTGGCTCTTGTCCAAATAAAAGGACTATTATTCCCTAGCATGCCATGTTGCTCGGCTTATTATTTCATTCCCCTCCCATTATCGCAACAACCAATTGCTACGTCACGCTACATATGTAAACCCTTTTCCAAGCTCAAAGGTAGAGGTAGGATTACCCACCCCAACAGTTGTCACCTTTCTGGACTCTTTTAGGAAATGTACCCATGCTATTCATTAAGAGAGCTAGAAGAGTCCATGAAAAGCAAGAATGGGTTGGTAGATATGTTTTTAACATGACTGCAATTAAAACCAAACTATGTGTAAGAGAGCTCATCGGGAAGATTTAGGAAGCTTGAAACGCCCCTAAGCCCTGCTTGAATCCAAGATTGGAGCTCGACCATGATCTTTTTGTTGGGTCATGTTTGTTGGTCACTTCGTTGTTGAACATAACTAAATTTCCTTCTTTTGAAATCATCCAGCATGTTAACATACCAAGGTGGTTTCATGTTTTTCCCTCTTGCTGGATTGCCTTGTCATGAAGCGCGTCAAGCCTTTGGAGACTGAAAAGGAAATAAAAGATGAAGATCTAAATGATCAGAAAATATATCACAACATAAAGTGGGTTCGAGCATCAGATATTTGGTGGAGTATTAATGTAGTTGGCTATTTTTACCGCCATCCAGTGGTATCACCTTTGGGGGTGGAAGAAAATAAAATTCAACGGAAACTATATTGGCAAAACGTGCCTGCCCTAGCTCGTTAGTGCGGCGCAAAAAAATAGTTTGCCAGGGGAGATTACCTGTGGGGCCTAGCAACTTTGAATTTTTTCCCTGCAAAACTGCACGGCCGTGGCTCCCTTGATCCCACGGGCGTGTACATTCGCGTCATGCTGTGGTGTCATTTGCCGAATGTTCGAGTGATCTTGCTCCAAATTCAAATAGTAAGCCAATGAGAAAATATCTACATAACACTAGTAGAAAAAGGGCCTTCAGGCCCGGTTCATAAGGGGCTTCAGGCCCGGTTTTGGAACCGGGCCTAGCAAGGCGGGACTAAAGGGTCACCCCTTCAGGCCCGGTTTAAATAAGCACCGGGTCAGAAGGCCTCGCCACGTGGTGCAGCCAGGGGGCTCGTGGTGGAGGACCTTTGGTCCCGGTTCGTGGTACGAACCGGGCCTGGAGTTCTCTGCCGCGGCAGAGAAACTGGGCGTTTCTCTGCCGCGGCACAGGTTTAGGGTGGAGCAGCGTTTCTCTGCCGCGGCAGAGAAACTGGGCGTTTCTCTGCCGCGGCTGAGTTTCAGCAATGCATACATATATACATCATTTCAAGAAACCACAAAAGATCGTCATGAATATATAGACATCGTCAACAGTACACGTAATGCATGCATTGTTTACAGTACATTAATGTCGGTCCTCTTTGTGTCAGTAAGATCTATGTACTGCCGATAGTATTCTCCTTTTGGCGAAAGGGCCTCGTTAAGAAAGAATCCCGCGAGTTCCTCTTGGATTGCTCGTATGCGAGCCTCCGTTATGAGAGAGTCCCGCAAGCTTATCATCTATATTAAAAAAAGGATATCAATATATATGAATGGAACTCAATACAATTGATGGTAATAAGCTTAATTGTGAATATTTGTTCACGTACACGAGAGTGGTGTATAGCGTCCTCCGCATCCCTGTAAACAGCCATCTCACGAATGAAGTCGCAAACGTAGTATCCACATAAGTTATTCCCGCGTTCCTGCCTCATACACTTTACGAAAAAATAGTTCGATCAAACTAGTAATCAAGCATCGTATTTGAAACAAAATATCAAAGATATGCACGGACATAGCTATATATATATAGTACTACTTACAGGATAATCTTCAAATGTAAGCTCCGGTTTCCATTCACCTGGAACAACATTGATGAACCGTTTCCAAGCCCTGCCCGGCAAAGAAAAAATAAGTAAATGAGTTATTGATTAGTTCATGATATCGTCGAGGGAGAACAGATGAAGATGCCGATAAGAGATTGACTGAAATTACCTCTGGAGCAGCTTAGCCATGTTCTCCCATTCCGCATGTTCATAACGTTTCGAGTCCATTACAAGTACGACTCCTTTCTTAAGCTGAATGATTAGGAGAATAAAGTGAAAGCTGCACAAGCATAGCTCAATGATTAGGAGAATAAAGTGGAAGATACAGAAGCATAATAATGTATGTTAAAACACTCACTTGAAATTGTAGGGAAAAAATATATCCTCTTTGTCTGCTTGCTTCTGTAAAAACATTAGCATGTTTTCCTCTGTGTCCTTGGGGTAGTCTCGAACCGTAACTACATGAACTGTGTTTGGGTCAATGAACCCGATGGGATCGAGCTTGCCTCTTTTGCATTCGAGCTTCTTCATTCTGCATATAGCGTACACAAAGAATATAGTGAGGATAATTGCTAGTGCAAATGCATGAGCTGAGCTACAGACTTAATTACATAAATAAATCACTTACAGGCAGTAGCAACTGATGACAGCTTTGTCGAGGGCGTCTTGATTGAATAACTGAAATAGTTCTTCAAGCTCAAGGTTTATCTCCTCCTTCCCCCGGAAGTAATGCTCATCTCTAATTGAGACCATGAGGTAGCGATCACCTTTTCGACAGGCTCGCATGTACCATTCATGCAACCTTCGCATCTGAGTCCCCATACGCGCGAGCTCGCCAGGTTTGACGAGATCATGTCCGTATCTATACTTGTTTACGACTTGAGCCGTTGGATAGTAATCTTGGTACTGAACATCTGCTCCCTGACCTCTAGCCTCCCGTTCGATCATCGATACCGTCTCTGGATCATCGTAGGGCTGCACGACGAAGTGTGGTATGGACTGCTTTTCCTGTTGTCCAAGCAGGGGGACATTTTTCGCTGCTTTGGCCGCTCTATGGGACTGTCCAAGAGAGCGGTCATAATCAGTTCTCAGCTCAGCTCTCTTTTGTCTCGTCTCGGCAAAGTGCTTCACTGTACGCGGTGCTATAAAAACCTTTGGAGGCTTCTTCGGCGCAAGAAACGCCTTTTGCTCATCAGTCATCTGATTTGGTAACAACTGTGGAGTCTTGGCCCTCTTCGCAGCTGATGGTCTGTTTGGAGCTGATGATCTTCCCCGCGCTTCAATACTTGACGCCGCGGTACTACTCTTCCTCTTTTGCTTAGGAGACGGCGAAGCCTGAGGAGACGGCGAAGCCTGAGGAGACGGCTCATGCACATGACAATCATCACGCACAGGAGAATCATCATCGTGCAGAGGAGAATCATCACGCGGAGGAGACTGCGGCGGAGTATTCTCACGCGGAGGAGACGGCGGCGGAGTATTCTCACGCGGAGGAGGCTTAAAACGAGGAGGTGGCATGCTTGGCTTCGAACCTGGAAACACAATGTTCTCCTTCCGCCATTGAATGGTGGTTCTACGGGCTTGTCCCAGTTCGTTGATTTCCCCATCTTCACCTGCTGGTTGCTCAAGGACCATCTGCTCATAATCTGCCATCACTTCATCCACCATCACAACAGCAAAGTCATCTGGGACGGGACGGCAATGGTAAGTCCTTGTAGGTAAGAAAATGCCGACCGCCGCCTTGAAGGATAAGTTGAAAACTTTAACATGTAGCTCACAAGGACGGCTCTCAGTGAGATCATCCACGGGGGGTAGCGTGGAGGCTCGACCACCTCATCATTAATATGATCGGCCTGCTGAGAGGAAGCTACGCTGCTTTTCCGGTATTGAGATTGCAGCGGAACGATAGCTTCAACCAATGCAGCATCTACATGTTGCCCCTGAGCCATCTGGGATGTAAGTACTTCAGTTACTTTGGACAATTGGGCTTGCATGAGGCTAAAACCACTCTCTAAGCACGCTATGCGGTCTGTTTCCTTTGCCTTTCTCCTCTCATGGCTTTTATCAGGAAATCTCTTCCTTTCAGCAGCAAAGCCAAACTTCCACGGAACGGAGCCTTCGGTGCCACGTGTTCGTCCGCCGTTTCTTTGTTCCCAAGGGCGCGTGTCAGCTCATCGTCCTCTCTATCGGGCCGGAACCTCCCCTCCTCCACGTCCTTATGTGCTTTTTCCAGGGCTTCAACGGGGCCCTTCAGATGTGCTTTGTTATAGATACACTTCCCTGTTTCTGGGTGTAACTTTCCCCCAATCCCGTAGAACCACTCCTTCATCCGATCGATCCAACCGTGTGTCCCTAATCGGATCCCTTTCTTGGTCAGTTCCGCCTCAGCTGCCTGCCACTTAGGTCGGTTAGCCCTGTAGCCACCTGGGCCCAAAATTTGGTGATATTTCTTCAACGCAGCATTGGCCTTATTTGTTTCCGACCTTTTCTTAAATTCTTCTGACTCCGTGTTGTACTTCACGAATTCGTTCCAGTGATCTTTTAACTTCTCACTGTTCGGAGTCTTCTTTTCCTTGATAAGGCCGCGCAATCTTTTCTTGTGTGCCTTGAATAGTTCGGCCATCTTCTTCAAAGCAAATTTCTTCACTGCCTCCTCCATCTCTGCCTTTTTAGCGGCATCCTCCTCTGCAGGTACTAAGTTGAAATGTGCCATGAGCTTGATCAGAAGGCTGCGTTTGGCTACATCATCGATATAAAGACCTTGAGTTTCTTCTTCTGCAGACAGCTCTAGTCCCTTCGGCCTATGCCATTCTCGAACGGTGATCGGGATGCAGTCCCTAACAAGCACTCCGCATTGACTTATAAATAATTTTGCATGCTTGGCCGGAGCAATCGGTTTACCATCCGCATTGATCTCGGTGATGTCGCGCCTAACACCGTCGCTCAACATTCTGGCCGGGCCTCGCTTCGACTTTACAGAAGAAGTGCTCGATCCGGAGGGCTAAAAAATAAAGAATTCATTGTCAGTACAAATTAGTTAATGCATCTAATCAGCAGCGGCGGCTTAATTTATATACCTCGGTGATAACTACGGTTCCATCACCGGAGCCATTATGTTCTTCTTCCTCACCGGAGCCCTCTTCTCCTCGTTCAATATTCTCCGCTCCCTCACCGGACTCATTCAAAAAAGATGCGGTGATATCGTCACCGCCATCATCCGGAATACCGTCGCCGCCATCATCAAAAGTACCGTCGGCTATGAGGTCAGCCATGAACTGTTCATCCTCTTCGTTTCTGTATCCATCCATGCTTTCTGCAACGACTTGCAAAATTATAGGCCGGAAGCATCATGTATGATCACATATATAGATATTAATTAAGGATAATGCAGAAAACTGAAATTGGAGTTCTAACATATATAGAGTCTAACATTATTTCTAACATGTTAACAAAAAAATTCTAACTAATAAAATTTATCTAACAAATATTACTTTATATTCTAACATGTTAATATTTCTAACATATATATTAACTAACATATATAGTAACCACTATTTCTAAAAAATAGAGTTCTAACTAATTAACATAGAGTCTAACATTATTTCTAACATATATATTAACTATTTTACTAACATATACATATATTAACCACTATTTCTAAAAAATAGAGTTCTAACTAGCATTATTTTTATTAATATCGTTGTAAACTAACAATTTTTACTAATAATTCTAACTAACAATTTTTACTAACATTATTACAAATATATTATTTATAACTAACAAATTATTTTTACTAACAATTTTTACTAACATTTTTACTAACATTTTTACTAACAATTTTTACTAAAAATTTTTACTAACATTTTTACTAACATATAACTATACTAACAATATAAAAATTTAACAAACATAAATAACAAAAAAAAAAGGAGCGGCCGGCCGGGGCGCGCACGCACCCTGCGCCGCGGCGGGGCGGCGGCGGCGTGCGAGGAGCGCCGACGCGGCGGGCGCGCGGCGGCGCGGCGCGGGGGCGCGGCGGAGGCGCGCAGCAGGGGCGGCGGAGGAGGCGGCAGCTTGCGGGCGGGCGCTGGGCGGCGGCTGGGGCGCGCGCGGGCGCGGTGGGCGGCGGCGGCGCAGTGGGCAGCGGCGGCGGGCGATTTTGGCAGCCTGCCGGCGTCTGTGAGCTCTCCGCGCGCGATTGATCTCCGCGCGGAGACGAAGGGGCCAGTTATAACCCCCCCTTTAGGCCCGGTTCGTGGCATGAACCGGGCCTAAAGGCCACCCTTCAGGCCCGGTTTGTACCACCAACCGGGCCTGAAGGCCTTTTTTCGCCCCATTTCGGTGCGCGCCGAAAATAGGCCTTCAGGCCCGGTTGGTGGTACAAACCGGGCCTGAAGGCAAAAATTTAAACTTTTTTCGTTCCCGCCTTATTTCAAATCAAAAATAGGGCTATTATATATCAAAATGTTCAGAAAAAGAAGGTCTATCCAATAAAAGTGTAATTTACATATGAATTTGAATATAAATTGACTTAATTTATGAATTTGAATTTGAAGCCGTGGCACACGTGTCCCTTCCCCGTGCCACGTGTCGCCGTCGCTTCCACGTGCCTCGCCCCGCCGCCGCCGGCGTGCGACGTGTAGACGCCGCGCCACATGTTGCCAAACTTGCCGCGTCGCTTCTCGTGCTATAAAGCGCCGCGTGCGCGAGCAACCACACGTCGCCGTTGCCCCCGCTCATTCGTCTCCGGGATGCCGCCGCGCCGTCGCGGCTCGTCCGGTTTCCGTGGCGTCCGAGGCGTCGAACGGTAGGTTCTACGCCGAGATGCGAGCCGGTGGCTTCCGCCTCACCCTCGGCACGTACAACACGCCGGACCTGGCGGCTGATGATGCAAATTTTATTACGATTGAACTGGAATTAAAGTACAGAGCTCAACTGAAAATTAAGATACATGGTCAGATTCGACTGTTGGAGTCATTCAGTCATACTCGTGTCTAGCCCTATAGTACTCGCCACTATAGTCGTCGTAGTCGCCGTCATCATCGGAGCTGGCATCGGGGTCGCGGTAGTCGAACCTCGGCAGTGAGCACGCGTGGGCTGGGACTGAGGGTAGCGCAGCGGGGGCCACGGTAGGCCATGACGCCCGGAGAGTCCGGCCGCGCCACCACAGCCGACGGCCGGCCTCGTTGAAGTTCGAACGAGGCGGACCGTCCTCCTCGTGCCTGGCAAGCGCACTCTCACGCCGATTGATGAAGAAGCTTTCCCAAGTCGGGCTGTAGTCGGGATGCCACTGGGGATTCCTCCGCTGCTCTGGCGTGAGCTCGAAGTAGTAGTGGTTCGTGATGGCCATCTCGCGCGCCACACCTAGAGGGACAGGAGGGACCGGTACGCCTCCGACGCTCAGCAACCAGCCGGTCGGGACGCGGTAGCCCGGCGGGGGGTAGTTCAAGGCGCAAAGCGCCTCCGCCTCCCGGGGGTTAGAGATACAATGGAAGCCATGTGACAGAGTGATGAGGTTTCCAGATATGAGTGTAGAGATGTGATATGTAAATGGCTACATATATATAGTGAAAAAATGGCGGGAAGAGGTGGAACGCGCGGGAAGAAAAATGCGGGAAACTTTTATCCCGGGTGGGGGCTCAAACCGGGACAATAGATGGGAGGCTTCATCTCGGAGAGGCTTATCTGGTTTTTGCATTATCTGGGGGGGGCTTACTTGGGGAGGATTAGTCAGGCAAAACTGTCGGTGGGATAAGGACGTGTGGGTAACCTTTAGTCCCGGCTGGTGGGTGCAACCGGGACAAAAGATGTCTGCCGGATAAGAATGCATGGGTGGACGCACTGCTCGATGAGATAAAGCATGTAGCGCCACGACGCCCTGAAGAACAAGACAAAGTAGAAGCGGTGCGTGCCTATAAAAGGAGCATCGATACGCCTTGCCAAGCAGATCAACAAGCCAAGCAGAGTTTCATTCTCATGGATGAAGGAAAGGGTTGGGAAATCTCCCGTGGCACAGCTTCTCGAAGATGTCGTTCGTGCACACGCCCTACGGCATCTTCGGAGGCTGTGCAAAAATTTCCCGGCAAGCCCGTGAACGACTATATCTCCTCTAACAGTGTTGGGGAAAGGGTTGGGAAATCTCCCGTGGCACAGCTTCTCGAAGATGTCGTTGGTGCACATGCCCTATGGCATCTTCGGAGGCTGTGCCTCGGAAAAATTTCCCGGCAAGCCCGTGAACGACTACATCTCCTCTAACAGTGTGGGGGAAAGGGTTGGGAAATCTCCCGTGGCACAACTTCTCGAAGATGTCGTTGGTGCACACGCCCTACGGCATCTTCGGAAGTTGTGCCTCGGAAAAATTTCCCGGCAAGCCCGTGAACGATGACATCTCCACTTTTAGTATCTTACACATACAGTTATGATTACACAAAAATAAATGGGAAATTGATTGCCATGTTGAGATACTCAATGTGCCATGAACTCTCTTCAATTAACTTGATGATGGAGCGTCTTCATCATTTCATCTTCTTCGGCCGTAACCATGGAGCATCTTCATCATTTAACTTGATGCTTGGGTCAATGTTCACTGTGAAGGGTGGAATTTCATCGAACTTATTATAATCTTCTGACATGTCTGTCTTGTCCTCCACTCCCACGATGTTTCTTTTTCCAGAAAGAACTATGTGGCGCTTTGGCTCAACGTATGATGCATCTGTTTCCTTATGTTTCCTTTTTCTTGGTTTGGTAGACATATCCTTCACATAGAAAACCTGGGCCACATCCTTGGCTAGGACGAATGGTTCATCTATATACCCAAGATTGTTGAGATCCACTGTTGTCATTCCATACAACTTGTCTACCTGAACCCCGCCTCCTGTTTTCTTGACCCATTTGCACCTAAACAAAGGGACCTTAAAAGAAGGTCCATATTCAAGTTCCCATATATCCTCTATGTAACCATAATATGTGTCGTTTGGGCCTTCATTCATTATTGCATCAAATCGGACACCACTGTTTTGGTTGGTGCTCTTTTTATCTTGGGCGATCGTGTAAAATGTATTCCCATTTATCTCGTACCCTTGGAAAGTCACTACAGTCGAAGATGGTGTCTGGGCCAGCAAGTACAGCTGATCTTCAATATGTTCGTTATTCAGGAGATGTTTATGCAACCAACCGCCGAAAGTCGACATGTGTTCACGTCTAATCCAATCGTTCGACTGCCCCGGGTTCTGGGAGCGTAGAAAGTCCTTGTGGTCACCGATATACGGAGCCACCAAGGTGGAACTTTGTAGAACTGTGTAGTGTGCTTGAGTCAAAGAAATTCCGTCCCTACATATCATTGATTTCCTTCCTAGCGTGCCTTTTCCACTTAGTCTCCCTTCATGCCGCGATTCAGGAACACCAATCGGCTTAAGGTCAGGAATAAAGTCAACACAGAATTCAATGACCTCCTCTGTTCCATAGCCCTTGGAGATGCTTCCTTCTGGCCTAGCACGGTTATGAACATATTTCTTTAAGACTCCCATGAACCTCTCGAAGGGGAACATATTATGTAGAAATACAGGACCGAGAATGGAAATCTCATCGACCAGGTGAACGAGGAGATGTGTCATAATATTGAAGAAGGATGGTGGGAACACCAGCTCAAAACTAACAAGACATTGGACCACATCATTCTGCAACCTCGGTAGAATTTCTGGATTTATCACCTTCTGAGAAATTGCATTGAGAAATGCACATAGCTTCACAATGGGCAGTCGAACATTTTCCGGTAGAAGCCCCCTCAATGCAATCGGAAGCAACTGCGTCATTATCACGTGGCAGTCATGAGACTTCAGGTTCTGGAATTTTTTCTCTGCCATATTTATTATTCCCTTTATATTGGAGGAGAAGCCAGACGGGACCTTGATGCTGCTCAGACATTCAAAAAAGATTTCCTTCTCTGCTTTTGTAAGAGCGTAGCTGGAGTAATAAAGTCCTCTATCTTTCTCATGCAGTTTGTCGGGGTCTTTCATACGTTGTTGGTCCTCTCGTGCTTCTGGTGTATCTTTTGACTTCCCGTACACGCCTAGGAAGCCTAGCAGGTTCACGCAAAGATTCTTCGTCACGTGCATCACATCGATTGAAGAGCGGACCTCTAATACTTTCCAATAGGGTAGATCCCAAAATATAGATTTCTTCTTCCACATGGGTACGCGTTTATCAGCGCCGTTAGGAACAGACCGTCCGCCAGGACCCTTTCCAAATATTACATCTAGATCCTTGACCATACCTAATATATCAGCACCATTACGGTCGGCAGGCTTCCTCCGGTGATCTGCCTCACCCTTGTAATGCTTGCCTTTCTTTCTTACGGGATGGGTAAGACGCAGAAATCGACGATGCCCCAGGTACACAACCTTCTTACATTTATCCAAATAATCACCTTCGAGCTCATCTAAACAGTGCGTGCATGCATTGTATCCCTTGTTTGACTGTCCTGAAATGTTACCAAGAGCAGGCCAATCATTGATGGTTACGAACAGCAGCGCTCGTAGGTCAAATTCCTCCTGCTTGTACTCGTCCCACACAGTACACCTGCTATGGACCACAGCTGTAGAAGTTCTTCGACTAATGGCTTCAGGTACACATCAATGTCGTTGCCGGGTTGCTTCGGGCCTTGTATGAGCACTGGCATCATAATGAATTTGCGCTTCATGCACAACCAAGGAGGAAGGTTATATATACAAAGAGTCACAGGCCAGGTGCTATGGCTGCAGCTCTGCTCTCCAAAAGGATTCATGCCATCTGTACTTAGACCAAACCTTAAGTTCCTTGCATCCTCTGCGAAGTACGGGAAATGTCTATCGATTTTTCTCCACTGAGACCCATCAGCAGGGTGTCTCAACATCTCGTCTTTCTTACGGTCTTCTTTGTGCCATCGCAACAACCTAGCGTGCTCTTTATTTCTGAACAAGCGTTTCAGCCGTGGTATTATTGGAGCATACCACATAACCTTGGCAGAAACCCTTCCCGGGACGCGCCCTCAACATCACCCGGGTCATCTCGTCTGATCTTATACCGCAATGCAGTGCACACCGGGCATGCATCCAAATTCTCGTACTCACCGCGGTAGAGGATGCAGTCATTAATGCATGCATGTATCTTTTGCACATCTAATCCTAGAGGGCAGACAACCTTCTTCGCTTCGTACGCGCGGGCAATTGTTACCCCTTGGAAGCTTCCTCTTCATTATTGCCAGCAACTTTCCAAATCCTGAGTCAGTGACACCGTTCTCTGCCTTCCATTGCAACAACTCCAGTGTGGTACTTAACTTTTTATGGCCATCTTCGCAAGTTGGGTATAACAATTTGTTGTGATCCTCTATCATCTGGTCAAAGGCCAACCTTTCCTTTTCAGTTTCACATTCTATCCTTGCATCAGCAATGGCCCGATCAAGATCATCATCAACAGGCTCATCTGGTGCCTCTTGATCTTCTGCTTCATTGTCTTCATTGTCTGCAGCATCACCGTATTCAGGGAACATGGGATAGCTGTCATCTTCCTCTTCCTCTTCTTCATTGACTTCCATCATAACCCCTTTTTCTCCGTGCTTGGTCCAACAATAGTAGCTGGGCATGAAACCTACCCGCAGAAGGTGGCCGTGAATGGTACTCGAGTGAGCGTAATTTACGATATTCTTACAGTCAACACATGGACAATACATAAAGCCACCATGTTTGTTTGCCTCAGCCACGGCGATGAAATTCTCCAGGCCCGAAGTGAACTCGTCAAAGCGTCGGTCAACATACATCCATTGCCGATTCATCTGCATGATATAACTAAGATTATCAAAAACAATTACAGAAAATCACGATTAGGGAAACGATATATATATACACATGCATTTTATCAACGACAGATGAAAGGATAAATTTATTAACCTTGATCGAGAAAAGAAAAAAAACAGTTAAGTGCGGCTTGTTTTGTGTGAACTCAAGTGGCAAAACCTCTTAGGCAATTCATCGAACACCTCTTGTGCATGTGAAGAGAGCAAACAACATACACCCCTTCTTGTATTGAAGTGGAAAAATGGCCAAGTGTGGCTCACCATGGGGAGGGGCAAGGATATATAGGCTGTGTCGGCCGTTGGTCCCGGTTGGTAATCCAAACCGGGTCCAAAGGGGGACCTTTGGGCCCGGTTTGGATTACCAACCGGGACCAACGGCCGACACAGCCTGCCGCGCCCTGCCGTGCCGTTCCGAAGGGCCTTTAGGCCCGGTTTGTCTCTCAAACCGGGACCATTGCTCCCCAATGGGCCCGGTTTGACTCTGAGCGGTGCCATTTGCTGCCAGGGGCTTGGGACGAAAGGCCTGTTCTCCACTAGTGTAAAAGGTGAAACATGAAACATTCAGTAGTGGGATATATGGATCGATCTGGAATTTAAGGCAGGCCTCTGTCGGGGATGGTTGATTTGCGGCAATACATCACACATGTAGTTTGCCAAAAAAAAATCAATGATAATATGCTTGTAATATCTCTCGTACTCCTTTTGGACAACCGTATTTAGACAATTTGTGATGTTAAAAGCAACATGATAGAAATTCACTTAGTAAAATGTGTGTAATATTTTGTCGTCTTTGGTAGCCATATCTCCTTGTGAAGGAGGCCCTTGAGAGGTAGCTCTAAAACCCATATCATTGGCGCAAAATCATAGTTATATATTAGAGTGGTTCCACCAACTGAACCACATAAACTTGGAACTAAAGAAAGAAAACCCATATGGTGTGGCAATGCAATCCGTATATCCTAAAGTGAACCGACAAAAGCATAGTGAATGGTCAAATGACTTCAAATAGTTTGAAATGTGTCAATATATTGATGTAGGTATTTAGGATTAATAATTTACATTGGGGTTATCATATAGGTTTAACTAAGAGGGAGGTGGTTGAGTTGAAAATAACCATGTAACTAAACCCCGACTTTTGTATAGAGGGTTATCGTGAGACAAAACTGAAGTATCCGATTAGGCTAGATGACGCTGCCTCAGCGAGAGGTGGCAATTAATCTGACTGGTCATGTACCGATTCCAAATATCCTTCAATGAAAGAGAAGTGCTTTTGTCATATTTTTCTAGGGGTGTAGCCAGGAATGATTAACCTTGCTTGCAAATATGAGTATCATGTTTTGGTTACTTTGTACATCCATATATTCCAAATGTAACTTGGCGTAGTATAGCAACACCATTAGTCAAGATCAATAGTATTGCACAATACCATGGGTGCGATTCAATCTCAGAGAAACACCCTAATAATAGTTTGCAAATATGACAATTTTGGGGGTGCACATCTACCTCGAGACTCAATTAATTAATTAATGTTAGCATATCCTCATGTATATATGTAATTTAATGGAAGAGATTTATTCATTTGATTCTCTGTATGAACTGATGCACAAACATAACCTCAAAATATCAAGACAAGATTTACAGATTGACTTTGGTGTCACATATGGGTCTAGAAAGTAAACATAGCACCCTTGTTCAAATAGAAAGACATTTCCGTGCAGAGTAAAGATTCACGCATGTCATGTCCCGGCGACGAGCATGGAGCATGGGTCTTTTTCTCATTATCCCCTGAGGCAACATTATCTTCTCTCCCATGATAATTTATATTTCTCATAAATCTTCTTCACCACGGCATGGAGTCTTCCCCATGTGCCACAAGGGAAGCTTGAAAAGGGCATCGTCGCGGAAATATATCCTTAAGGGATTCAGTGATACTTTGTTGCAGAAGACCGGGATGGTAAGTCGTGGTAATGTGGTAAGTAACATAGAAATATCTCACACGGCGTGGATAAATGTGAATGCTATACTGGCGCTTGCCTTTTCCAGTGTCAGATTTCCATCTATATATCATACCCATCTACGTATAAACATTAGGACAACTGTAGGCCACAATTAGGTTCCTTCCTGTGTACTTTTGATTTGAGGTCAACTTTCTTGTACTCTTTTCAGAAAATTATATAGGATGTGGTCCACAGCCATGTATATTTCACATAAGATAATGGCACTATTATATCCATCGTACTCAACCATATTTAGTTTATGGTTGTTAGGATCTTTTACGACATAACATGTCTCCATTGGACATTACAATCAATTAACTAGAGACTATGCCATATGGATATAATCAACTAAGAACCCCCACCCCTAGTTAGCCATTGACCGAAGCTATATATATATATATATGCACTCCCCTAAATATTATATGTCAACTGAAGCTAACTTGATATAGCTGTTTTTGGAATGGAAGTTGGCAAGTTGCACCCCTGGCGTTGATAGTAACACACATAACTAAACAGACTCGATACAACCAGGCAGCAGGGTATTAATTTCAATACTAGCTGATTAACCAGGCCGGCAGAATATCTGATGAATCTTGGACTGTAACAGAGATGTGCAGCATGCATGCACATCAGATGCAGCAGGAACAGAATTGCACAAGAACCAAACCAAGAAACAGGACAGTGCTAGTAGCAGATCGATGTGGATATCTGTACATATAGGAGAAGGGTTAGGTTCTGACCAACTCTAGCACCTGTCTTGCTTAGGGAGGAGAGCCTTGTGACCTGCTTCAGGAAACTGTAAGAGAAATCATAACCAAGCAAGACATAAGTACATTGGGAATTTGGGACTAACTAATTGTTATCATATGCAGGGTAAAAGTACCCTTACTCATTTCGATCTGAGTATGTAGGAATTAGGGAAGGATATCTCTAGGAATTACTAAGCCACAGCATACAGATCTCTCTACAATTTCCAAAATACACTAGTACAAGATGGAAACGAAGAACAATTAACTATTTCAATTAGCAAAGCAAGCAAATCTTATGAACAAGCAAGAAATAGTCCATCTGAATGTTACAAATGCAGTGCTGGAGCTATATACGTACCAAGCATCTAGCTTATCCAGTCATGCAATTCTTCTCTTGATCAGTTGTTCGCGCGTGTCAGTACTCAGTACTCAGTACTCAGTATTCAGTACACGGCAGACTGCACTAGCTAGTTGCCGGCCGGCCTTAACTTGAATTCGATCACAGTCCAAGATCCAAGGAGCACGCCTCCTTCCCCGCCGTGGACGACGTAGACGATGAAGGCGACGGCAGCAGCTGTTGCAGGAGCGTCGGCGCCACCGTATGCGTGACTCCGCACACGCCGCCTTCCTCCAGTGCCGGCGGGCAGTCGAGGTTCACGCCGAACAGCCGGACCCGCTTCTGCCTCGACGGTACCTCCAGTGCGGCACGCACCTGCACAGATTTGAGCACCACTTCCGCTGAAATTGGCTGCCGTAGGAACAGCACGTGACGGCTGGACATGGACCCCACGGCGGCGGAGACGCCGCTGTAGGTGGTTCCATAGTCCCGCCGCCACGGGCAGAGCGGCACGGAGGGGAGAGGCGCCGCCAGGCAATGCAACGACGAAGAAGTCGCCGGCGGCGGGAACACGTAGGCCGGGCGTCGGCGGCGGAAATCGATGAAGAGGCGACGGCCCTCGCCGACGCCCCCGCGGCCGAAGAGGACGGTGTCGCCAGCGCCGAGGCGCTTCTCCTTGACGAAGCGACTCCAGCCCTTGGTCATCACGTAGCTCTGGCTGCTATTCCAGTACGAGTACCGGAACCGCCACGCCTTCCCCGCGCGGTCTTCGAAGCTCAGCACCATCCCCTTGCCGCTTCCGTTTGCCGCAGCCGCCGCAGCGGCGGCGCCGTCGAGCGGAAAGTAGCGCTCGGCGTGCTGCTTGGGGATGACCAGGCGATTCAGCTTCCCCACGTCGCTCGGGGTCACCACCTTCTCGAACATGTGCTCCTTCTCCACGGCCGACGATGCGCAAACCCGCTCCGAATCCTCGCCGCCGATTGGGAGGAACTCCATAGATTGGGCGCGGTGGCTCCACAACCACAACCTCTCGATCGAGCTCCAGCTGCCGAGAAGGTGCTGACTTTGACTAGTATGCTATTTCTGGGAGCTGGGATGACAAGCAACACTACTATAAAAGCTGCTATTCTTGGAGATTTTTCTAGGGCTAATTAGCCTAATAGAATATGGGCCTCGAGAATCTTTGGTGGATTGGAGATTGGAATACATGCATATGTGTACTATGATATGTGATTATGCCATGGAATCGATGGATGAATATATAGATGCCAGAAATGGGGGGTTGCTAGCAAACTCAGGGGGGAGCACAATGAAGGTTCTTGGATCTTGGTGTATGTGTGCAGTAGGTATATATGAGTGTATGTATGAGATAAGGTGGGAGAAAAGGTCGGGAACAATACAAGTTGCCCATGCCACCAGCTGCTTTCTTTCTTAAGGAGGAAGATGAAAGAGAGAGAAAGATAGAGGGGATCTTAGCTACCTAGGGGTGGGGTGGAGAGAGATGGCTATGAGAGGGTGGGGAGCCCACAGGCTACGAATGATAGGGTTTGAGAGATCATGTGATGGAGCATGTCATTCTCAACAACCCAATTGGGTGTCATCAGTCAGCTCTATATATGAACGTGTGATTCTGATTGGCTGTGCTGCGGTAGTCCATTAATTCATAATACAAATTGTGTGGCATATGCACTGGCATGAGCACCGGGTGAGAATGGATGGATGGGTGAAGAGTCTATGCATGGGATGTAAGATATTTTAGGGCCTCTTCGAGTCAAAGGAACTCCATATAGGGATTTAGAGGATTCTAATTCTTACCTAGATTTTTTCCCCTATAAAGCTTGCTTGGTTTGTAGGAATAGAAACCATTGGAATATTCCCCATGCTCTAATTTTCATGCAATTCCATAGGAAATTTTCCCTCGGGTCTCACCTAACGTAAATTTTATTTTACTTCTATGTCAACTATGGCATACACAAAATCTTGTGTTCTTTTCTACAATGACGTGACCAACGAAAAGTGTTACAAATTGTTGTGGGGTTTATCATATGGCATGCTATACTTATTTTATTAAAGAAATGCGGCAGAGGAAGCCCTACAATGATTTTTTAATAAAAAAAATACCAAGAACCCAAATCTGGGTCCTTGCTGACTTTAACCTAGGTGACTCTGTTATACATCCACTTATCAAGGCTTGCTTCTTTTTCATGACATCCTATTCCAACATTTTTCCTAAACCTGCATTTTGAAAAAATTGCAAACCAACGAGGCCCTTAAGCTTTTGATCGCATCTCCTCGGGAATCATGGGATTGGACGAATGAAGAGCTGTGTTGAATTGTACGGAAAATTCTTGATTTGGCACTACAAATGCTATAATTCATACTATCATATATATCCCACGTAAAAAGAACCTCATTCTGAATGTATTACTCAAAATGTGTTTATGTTTGCTTGGTATATGCATTTCCATCTGTTAAACCTGCAAGTAGGAAATTAAACTTGTGTATTTTTAAAATTATTTGTTGGAATGGCCAATGGAACTGTGAGGAGATATTAAATATAAGATAAATTTTCGAGACTATGTGCATATAGTATAGGTGTGCATCCAAATATGTTGGATAGTTTTTTTAAAAAAAAAGGAAAACTACTCATCTTATGGAGTCCTCTGAACCAACAAAACAAATAAATGAAAACCTTTTTTGTAGAGTTTATTTCCATAGCATAAGATTCTTTTACAACCAATATAGGTTGTAATAACATCTTATAGCATGGGACGATTGGCCTATTAGTGTAAGAAATGTGTCAAGAGAGTTTTATGTTTTCATGTTTGAAATACGTGAGCAGCAAGTGCTTAATTCTCCATATGCACTGTACCTAATACAAGCATGATCAGGTTATGCAATACTTTTCATTCGAGCCATGTAACAAGAGAATGGACATCCACACTCATACCTATTTTGTGCTCCCACATTAACATCATACAAACATTACTATGCAATTTTAAATAGCTCAGCGCCAAGCAGAACTAACTTACTTTCGACTGATGTAGATCAAAACCATATGTTTCCTCTCAACTAGCTTGATGAATACTTCCTCTTCTCTCAATTAATTGAAATTTTAGCTTTATTCTAAGTCAAACTTTTTTAATCTCTATAGAAAAATATATCAGCATTCAGAATATTAAGTTAGTTTCATTAGATTCGGTGCATAATTTTTATCTATACTATATGTATTCGATGCCATAGATATTAACATGTATTCTTATAAACTTGGTCGAACCTTAGATAACTTTAATTATCTTAGAATGGAGAAAATATAATGCATGTTAGCTTCATCTCGCTAGCTAGCTAGCAGAGGTAGTAGCTAGCTGAGATTGATTTAAGTGGCAGTTTTCGCGCATTCATATATTTCATAACTAGTGGACAAACGATA
Organism: Lolium multiflorum; assembly: GCA_030979885.1. NCBI lineage: Eukaryota > Viridiplantae > Streptophyta > Magnoliopsida > Poales > Poaceae > Lolium > Lolium multiflorum. The sequence continues at coordinate 136,760,145 of CM061747.1, read as the reverse complement.
CGGCTCATTGTTCTGATGAATGATGGACTGCACTATATCTAGTAATTATTAATCTAGATCGGTACTACATATCCGGTGGCAGCTGAGCACACTATTTATTTGATGCATCATAGAAGTATTGATATCTGATGCAGTAGTTTACTGTTGTACCTCTTGTCCTTGTAAAACTGTCAGTGCGGTATTATCTGAGCCGCATTATTATTCATATATCCTGACCTCGGTTAAGTAAACTTGACCACGTCTCCTGTCCTTTGCGGACATGTGCTCAACAGTAACTTAATCTGTTGCTAGCAGCCTGCAGGTTCGTCGCCCCCTGGCTGACAGAATCATCGTATTCTACGGCTGTATTCATGCATGTGCTCGTTACACTTGAAGTCCTGAATATAGTAAGGGAGCAGTTGTTCTTGTTCATTGCTCACCTGTAGTCGGCTAGTCGCCAAGCCTTAGCTCCTTTGAGGAGTACTGCACTTTGTTGCTGTCTGTAAGACTGTAAAGGCAGCTCAGGAAAAAATTATACTGGTCAGTTAATTCGTTTGAAAAAACGATCTGCCCTGGCTTCTCCGCACTTGCAAAGTTTTTCAATTGCAAACCACGCGGGGCATGGGCGCGCGATTCGCGCAAGGTGGGGATCGAATTGTTATCAAGCTAATAGAGGCCCCAGTTTAAAGAGAGCGGAAGAGATCATGGCAATTTCCAAACCAGTTCAGCTCCCAGATTCCGTGGGGGACCGGCCGGCCTCCGGACAGCGTACTGCATCATACATTATGAACGTGAACATTGCACGACCTAGCTAAGTCTCTGCTCTTATGAGATGTTAATTTCATCAGAACAATATGCACAGAAACGAACAGTGCGCTTTGAATGGTAAATATATCCTCCTTGGCTGAAGAAGATGTACCCTGATGTCGTTCTTGTCAAGTTCGATGCCTTCTGAGATAATGATTTTGTATGCGTTAGACAAAAAGGGCTCATGTCTCGTCACCCCCGATCCAACTTTCACTGAAATGCATGTCGAGATGATAATCGAATGCATATGCAGCCTGCAAGTACGTGTATGTTCTAATTAAGATCTCGAGGGGGTGGCCTTTTGAGATCCTGAGGTGTCGAACTGCCGATGGAAGCTCAAGATTAATTAGGTTATCAGGTTCAGGACGCCCAGCACCTGCAATCATAATGCTCCGTCAGATCGAGACGAACCAATGAAACCCATGCGCTCATCACGGCGTACATATATTTTATCGTTGGGTAAAAGCGCAGGCGCCAAAGATAGCAGCTAGACATGTATGAAGATATTGTTACTTAATCGATTTGCACACATAAAGCATATAGGGAGAGGAGACGCTGCAGATAGGATGAATAAAAATGGAAGGTTGCAGCATATTGTTAATTACTTTTAGTTCAGAAGCTTGATCATGCTGCCTGGAGAGTATTGTCTTCAAATGTAAGGGGGCACGGGAATGCACCGATCATAAAACGTAAGAGACTGACTATCTTTTGTCCATTAAATACTGATAGAGCTTCGAATACATACCATAACAAGCTCTGAAAGCAGAAACTTTAGCCCCCAAACTCTAGAAACATTTCACCCAGCCAGATTAGTGCAATTCATCATCTCCATATGGTGGCCGGGCCTCTGAAGCTTTCCTGCTGAAGCACCTGTGCCTTCGTAAAGAAATCCGCCAACTGCAAATCTGAAGGCACATAATGAACCGCAACAACATCATCCTGTACCTGTGCACGCGTGTAAAAAGAATCAACACCGATATGCTTGGTTAGCTCATGCTTGACCGGATCACGTGCAATACTGATAGCACCTGTACTGTCAGACAAAAGTGGAGTGGGTGTCGTAACAGAGACCCCAAAATCTGCAAGCAACCACCGTAACCAAGTCACCTCAGCAATCAACAAAGCCATAGCCCGCAACTCAGCCTCAACACTCGAACGGGAAACTGCGACCTGTTTCTTCGTCTTCCAAGCAACAAGCGAACCACCAAGAAACACACAAAAGCAGAAAGCGAACGACGATCCGTAGGATCACTCGCCCACGTAGCATCCGAATAGCACTGGAGCTGGAGAGAACTGGAACGGGGAAAGAAAAGGCGACGAGTGATCGTGCCACGAAAATAACGAAGAACACGGAGGAGATGACTATAGTGAACAGTGGTAGGAGATGAGACAAACTGACTCAGAATATGAACAGGATAAGAAATATCAGGACGAGTGACAGCAAGATAAACAAGACTCCCAACAAGATGGCGATAACGGGTGGGATCAGGAAGAGGATCACCATCAGTAGGACGAAGCTTAACATTAAGCTCCATAGGAGTATCAACCGTGCGCTCATCCCCAAGAGCAGCACGAGCAAGAAGATCCTGAATGTACTTTTCCTGAGAGATAGAAAAGCCATCAGAAGTGGAGGAAACCTCAATGCCAAGAAAATAGCGAAGAGGACCAAGATCAGTCATCGAAACTGATCACGAAGACGAGCCTTGACGAAGGCAATATACTCAGGATCATCACCAGTAATGATCATATCATCAACATAGAGAAGAAGAAGAGTACGTCCACGAGGAGAAGTGTGAACAAAAAGTGCTGGATCATGAAGACTAGGAGAGAAACCAGCAGCAGTCACCATAGAGGCGAAGCGCTCAAACCAGGCACGAGGGGCCTGTTTGAGACCATAGAGAGAACGTCGAAGACGACAAACCATCCCATCAGAATACCCAGGAGGAGGCTGCATGTAAACCTCCTCACTCAACTCGCCATTAAGAAAAGCATTCTGAACATCAAGCTGGGAGACAGACCAGCGGCGAACAGAAGCAACAGCAAGAAGGGTACGCACAGTAGTCATATGAGCCACAGGGGCAAAAGTCTCATCATAGTCACGGCCGTGCTCCTGCTGAAAACCACGAGCCACAAGACGCGCTTTATAGCGCTCAAGAGATCCATCAGAGCGAGTCTTAATTTTATAGACCCACTTACACGTGATAGGACGAACACCAGAAGGTGGAGAAACAAGATCCCAAGTGCCGGTGCGCTCAAGCGCAGCGATCTCCTCAGCCATGGCAAGCTGCCATTCAGGATGACGCTCGGCATCCCGATAAGAAGTCGGCTCGGAAACAACAGAGAGACCATACTGACTAGGAGAGTAACGAGCTGGAGCACGACGCTGACGGACAGGCCGTGAAGGGGGAGGTCATCAGCAGGACAACTCATCAGAAGAAGCGGAAGAAGGGACAACATCAGAAGGATCCGAAGCCGGAGAACGAGGAGTACTAGGTGGATGAGACAGAGGAGAGGATGGCGCCGAAGGGGGCGCATCAGGACTAGGAGTGGGAGAAGATGGGATAGCAGGGGGTGCATCCGGAAAAAGAATAAAAGAGATATCATCCACCGGGTAAGTACCCGAGGTGGGACGAGGATAGAAAGGACGCGTCTCATCAAACGTGACATCACGAGAGATGCGCATCCGACGACCAACGGGGTCCCAACAGCGATAACCCTTATGTTCATCACTGTATCCGAGAAAAACACACTCAACAGACTGAGCGGTCAGCTTGGTGCGATCGCGAGGAGGGAGAAGAACGTAGCAAACGCAACCAAATAACCGAAGTGTGGAGTAATCTGGAGAGCAACCAGAAAGACGCTCGAGAGGAATGCCACCTTGAAGGGCAGCAGAAGGCTGAATGTTAATGAGATAAGTCGACGTAGCGACAGCCTCAGCCCAGAAATGCGGCGGAAGAGAGGAAGCAATCATCATAGCACGGGTAGTCTCAAGAATATGACGATGCTTACGCTCGGCGACACCATTTTGAGCATGGGCGCCGGGACACGAGAACTGGGCAAGGGTGCCCTGCTCAGCAAGAACACCACGCAGGTGCTGGGAGATATACTCGCCTGCAGAGTCAGCACGAAACACACGAATAGGCATGGAATACTGAGTACGAACCATGGCTGCAAAACGCTGATAAATAGAAAGCACCTCACTGCGAGAGTGCATAAGAAACAACCAGGTGTATCGCGAAAAATCATCAATAAACAAAATATAGTATCGATGACCCCCTTTCGAAGGAAAGGGAGACCCCAAACATCCGAATGAACTAAATCAAAAGGTCGCTGAGATACAGACGCACTAGTAGGATAGGGAAGCTGAATCTGTTTGCCTAGCCTACAACCCTGACACGAATGCAAAGACACATCTCCTGAGACAGACCCCAGAAGACCACGACGAACTAATGACAATAAACGGGAGCCACAGAGGTGACCCAGCCGATGATGCCACTGCTGAAAAGATCCAGTGACAGAAGCAGCAACCGCAGGAGAACTGGCAGATGAAGTGGCAGTAGAAGGAACGCGAAGCCAGTCTAACTCCCAGAGCCCGGGGACTCAAGGCTGCGCGGGCCAGCTCCAACCAGGGCCTGTACGGCGGTCCTGAACAGCACAAGAATCAGCATCAAGAATGACGCGACAACCAGAATCGAAGCTGACTAGCGGAAAACAGGTTCATCTTAAGACTAGGAACATGAGAAACATCAGGAACAGAGAAAGAGGTAGTAGAAAGGGTGCCTCGGCTGGAAACAGGGAGAGAGGTACCATCAGCCGTGATAACACGAACAGGCGAAACAATAGAGCGAAGAGCAGAAAGAATAGAAGACACAGAGGTCATATGAAAAGAAGCTCCAGAATCCAGATACCACGGGGATGACGTACCTGACTGTGTGGAAGATGGTGGTCGCGCGGTGCTAGAAGAGCCAGGCACAGAACCAGCAGTACCCGTCGAGGAAGAGCCTGTACCAGCGAGCAGACCACGAAGACCACGGATAATGTCCTGATCAGATAGCGCAACAGCAGAAGATCCTGAAGAACCAGCCTGACGACGAGTAAGATGCGGCGGGCGTAAGCTGGGATCCCTCTGCCAGCAAGTAGAGATAGTGTGGCCAGGCCTGCCACAGTAGGTGCAAGGAGGTGACGTCGAACCACGAGGCTGCTGGGGCTGACGCTGACCCTGGAATGGAGGAGTAGGAAGTATCGGCTGTGCCGGAGGCCGCAACGAAGTCGGCGGCATAGGAGGTCCACGAGCAGATGGCACAGGAGGGCCACGAGCGGCAAGAACAGAGGGAACCTCAAGACCAGCACCACGAAGACGAGTCTCCTCAGCACGAAGCTCAGCAAGGACCTCAGAGAGCGGAACACGACCACGGGCAAGCAGCTGGGCCCGGCGCGGCTCAAACTCCTTACGGAGCCGCGACAAGAACTCAAAACGCGCTGAAACTCCAGATCCGCGCGCACGTCAGACAGCAGGGACAGTGGCACACACAGCTGTACGGAGAGAATCAAGCCGACGCCAAATAGCACTCGAGTGTAGAACTCATCAATAGTAGAATCACCCTGTGAAGGGCATGCTCTGGCGGACCACACAGGTAAAGAGCATCACCGACGGCGATAGCGCCGACGAAGAAAAGCCCACGAGCGCAGCGGTGGGAAGACCCATAAACTCAGCAGCATACCGAGGCGAACACGGAGGTGAGAACAGCAGCAGACGAGCATCCTCATCAATCCACCGAGTGTCAGTCAGATCCTGCCGGTAAGTCGCAACGGCAGTAGAGTGATCCTGGACCTTCCGGTCATAATCAGCCAGAGCAATGTCATCAGCACTCTTAGCTGCATCCTTATCCGCCTGAGTAGCATCAGGGGCAAGGGCAACAGGTGGCGGTGCAACAGGCACCGTAGCAACAGGGCGCGGCGGACAGGAGACCTCGCCAGAAAGCACACCCCAAAGACGAAGACCGCGCATGTGGACGCGCATAAAGGCAGCGAAATCAGGGTAATTCGCGCCATCGAAGATCACCGGGCAGCGAGGGATCGCAACATAGCCCGAGGAAGACATAGTTTTTTTTTTCTCTCTTTTTTTTTGCATTTTTTTTTTACCTCAGATCAAGTCAACGAGCTGGAGCGGGCCAAACGGGCCAGGAGATCGAGCGGAATCCTGGCCGAGCAGAGATCGGGAGAAGTGATCGGGAGATCGAGCGGAATCAAGTCACGCGGAGCGGAGATCGAGCGGAAGGAAGCGGGGAATCGGGAGCGGCCTCACGCGGGGCAAATCGGGCGGGGAATCGGGAGCAGCTCACGCGGAGCAAATCGGGCGGGCGGCCTCACGCGGGAATCCTGGCGGGAGCCTGGCGGGCGGCCTCACGCGGGAGCGATGGTGGCGACGGGAGCAGGCGGGTCGGCCTCAGGCGAGGCGAATCAGGCGGAGCAGAGATCGGACGGGGCGTCGGGCAGATGAGCAGGGGAGAGATCGGCCGGAACAAGCTTAGAACATCGGCCGTACGGACGAGAGGAGGAGGACCAATTTTTGCTCTGATACCATGTTAGGGTAATATGCTTGTTGTATTACCAGGGGGCCAAAGGCCACAATATATAGTACATGTACAGGTGCACATATGCAGAAAGCTCCCTAACATATGGGGAAACTACAATATACAGATATATATACATCTAACACTGACAACATTCATGTGGTGACTTGAAAAAGCAGAAAAGCTTTAAAGAAAAAAAGAGAGAAGGAGTTGAAGAGAAAAATGGAGCAGAAGCCCTTGGAGAAAAATGGGTGCTCTGTAATTTTGAAGCTTGATGGCTGGTGTCTAGTTCTCTTTCATGCTAAGTAGTTACCAAGATGTCATGACGTGTTATCGTGGCCTCCAGTTAGGGATAGACTGGTGGTGAGTTAGCAGAAACTTATTCCCCTTTGTGATCTTGTTGTACCTTTCGTTTTCAAAAACCTGATACGTTGTTATGTTTTATTTTCAATGAAAATGGAGCTGGGGAGCGCTCCATGTTGATCTAAAAATTAGTGCAATTCATACTTAGATGATGTAGCGGTAGTTTTTTACATGCGCTGCAAAAGCAGTATTTCGACAAACATAAAGAAGTAAATTTAGAAGAAAAAATAAAAGTATACAGAAACAAAAGTCAGGGGAGTTGTGTAAAATTTAGGGAAATAATAAACAGAAACATTTTCCCTTTACAAAATTTTCAAGTTTATTTTTTAATATTTATATTTATAAATATTATGAGGAGAGTCACATTAAATATAAGAAATAAATTAAAATATTAGGAAATTTTATGAAAATGAACATAAATGATAACTGGACATTAGATAGAAACGAAAAATATATCAAAATGTAATTGTTTTGTTTAACCCACATTGATTGTAGGAGGAGACCGGGAGCGACTTTTAAGACTGACGGCGTTCCACTTAACAAGCTAGTTATTTGAGGGGAGAGGGTCGAAGGCCTGATGTAAGTTTGTGGTAGTCTATGGTTGTGTTGGGTTGGTCGGTTGAGACACTCGTGTAGCGGGTCCATGACACACGTGGGTCAAAAACACTGGTTAAGTGGACCCGGAATTGCGATAACAACCATTACAGTAATGTCTTCAAGTTCTCGTAATTTTTTTCGAATTTCACCGTTTGTTGTTCTTTAAGTACTAATTTTCCTAACTCCAATTTTTTTTCTGAATCCCTTTTTATATTTGTGGAATATACACGTGCAAAAAAGATGGAAATTTTGAGAGGTTAATGGTTCAATTATTGGTTTTAAAGTTTACTGTTGCAGTGTAAATTCTGTAAGTAGCGAGAAGGAAAAATGACTTCCCCTAAAATGTATGTAACCCACGGAAACATAGAAATTGTCCATGTCAAGTGAAAATATCCTACACGAAATAGAAAACACAAGCATGAGCTGATAAGGAGATTTGTTGGTTGCATACTCTGGAATAGATTATTGAATGATTGGAAATGCTTGTTGGCGATGATAGGGAGTGGTGCTCCCACGCTCATGTCTTGTCAAGCGAATGCAACAAACATTCTTCCTACACATTAGCATCCTTTCACTCATCTATGTCATGCATGTTCCAATAGGTTGCTCCCGGGTCATCCTCTTCTATCTTCCTCAGAACTCGTCCTCCGTCCCCTCACAGGCCTGCCTCTCACAGACAAGCTTATAAGTTTAGGCGGGTTTCAACTTTAGTTTGTGAAAATTTGACACCCCACCAAAATCTCCAAAATTTTACAAATCCCACAATTTTTGAAAGTCGGTTAAAAATTATCTCGTCTAAACATAAACAAATTTAAATGAAATTTGACTAAATTTGAATCTCATTTGATTTTAATCTGAATTTATTAGATTTTAATCAGAATCTTGTCCAAAAGAATCGAGATAAATATATTTTGAACTCACCAAAATTTCACTGAAATTATGTTGCGATTTCACACTATTGCTTCTAATGAACTGTAAATCCAGATGCAATGCTTAGCATGAAGGTAAGACCATCGGGATCCGTCCTGTGAGGTCTAGAACCGCCGATGACTGTGCTCTGCTAGAAATTATCCATGTCATCATCGATATAATGAAAAATCATGGCAGACGCACTAGGTACCCTTAAAAATATCACTGGAATTCAGAACTCGATAAGTCCTCTGTGACCCGGGCTGAATTACACCAGTTATCAGAATTCATGTCCGGGACGCGAGTTTGAAGTAGGTACTCGCATTTGCTCCTGTAATTAACTGGTTCCCGAACTATCGGATGCACCTGGACTGTTTACCAAAATCCATACGACTATATAACATTTAACATCGGCTGAAACAACCAGTCAACTACAGATTCAAGCCATGAAGAAAGAAGTCGAAGGATTGCGATTCAACCTAAGACGAATACTTCCTGGATGCTTCACAAAGTTTGAAGTCGAATACTCCATCGAGTAGTACAACTTGAATCTACGCGCGGCTGCAAGCACCCGTCCATAGACTCGGGGGTACTCCTATCGAGAGCACTGGTCGCGCACCCGACAAAAAATATAGAAGAGCCCGATAACTTCGACTACTGCGTCAACCAAACAACGCACTCGATATTTCGGTAAACAAACATATTAAGTTAATTCTTTACTCAAACAAAGCTTGGAGTTTCTTTTCCAGGTGAATGAATTAAGGTTTATAGACTCAACTTGAGTCTGGGACTCAAGTAGAGCCTACTCCCATCGGGAGCATATGGATGCAAAAATGTCGACATCTTCATCAAGTTTTTCTTCAAGTCTTACAACTTGAGTTTACGCGCGGCTGCAAGCACCCGCTCATAGACTCGGGGGCTACTCCCATCGGGAGCGCTGGTCGCGCACCCGATAGAAAACAACTTCGACTCTTCATCAAGTACAGATTCAACATTCTTCGACTGATCAAGACACTTGGAGGCGATATTCATAATACTTGAGTCTCTACGCAAGTCTTCGACTTCCCTAGACGCTCGGGGGCTATTTTCATGGGTATGGCCTTTCAGGTACCCATTATTGCTATACCCGGTGCGGCCAATTGTGGAGGTGGACCATCACAAGGACTCGATAAGTTGGACCCGCTTGTAATATTGACTTGGACTACAAGAAAGAGGAATCCAATATGTAATATAATAGGACTCTTAGAATAGAGGATGATACACGCTGATTAGACATAGACTAGATACAATCCGCCTACGACGGCACCATGTAAGCACATCTATCATATACTAGATTGCTAGCAGGATGTAGCGATTCTCCACCACGGAGACGTGAACCTGGGTACGCCGTGTGCCATCTCGCTCCCGGAATCTCTAGGCGTCACCTTTCCCTTAAACCTAAGTCCATAACCTTGGACATTGCCGAGGGTATAGCATTGCCAGGAACCTCGTCGTGTCCCGATTATGTGTGCCTCTAAGCCTAACGAGGTATTACCCATCTGATGTCCCTTTGCTCCATCTTCTTCCTGACCATTTCCCTTACTCGTCCTCCTCTTGCCCCACCCATGCATACATCGATAATGCATCACCAAAACTTGTTGATCCATGTTAACTAGTAGCAACTCGTCAGCCAATGGATCCACATGCACACATAAATTTGGCATGAACTGTTGGATAATTATGCAATAATTACAGGATTATTTCCAGAACATAAATCATGACATAAAAAGCTACTACCACGGGCAACTCGAACACACTAGACGCATTCGGCAACACGGTGGACATAAACAGGTAGTAGCTAAACATGATGACGATGACGACGAAGACGAAGACGCAACCTCGCCACGTCGAGGAGTTGAATACAAGCCGTGATGAAAGTCGCGAGCAGTTGTCGCCCGTAGAGCTTCCCAAAAACATAGTCCGCACTCTCGAACGGGGTCAAAAAGGCGGGTAGTTCCGAAGACCTGCTCTGCTACTCGCCGGTGCACGCCGAAGCTCGGCACCCCCACCTCTTCCATTGAGCTCCCACAAAGATGTGTTTTTTTTATTTAGGAGAATTCTGAAATCATAATGGGCCATTCAGGTTTGGCCCACACATGCATGGGCCACTCAAACTGGCTCGTTATTTCTACCAAGCCATCCCATAATTTCCTCAAAAAAAAAAAAAAGCCATCCCATAATAACAGCTTCATGCAGCTTCAGACGTACGAATGCCCAAGGGATCATCAAGGAGGAGCCGTGCATTCATGAATCATGGATACCCGCTACATAAGGTTAAGCAGAGAGTGACTATGCATATGGTTTAGAACGCATGATGCATCACGTACGTACGTACCAGCCTAATCTAGCTAGGCCCTCCGATCCACAGAGATGGATGCCCAGATCGATCAAGGGGTCCCCGTGAGAACTCGCCAAGCCGCGCGGTGCGCTGGTGGTGGGGGAGCAGCTACCTCCTACAGCGGCATGCACAGCACAGCCACCGCGCTAGCTAGGGCACGCGTTCAGTAATGGCTGTGGCCGATCGATGATCAAAAGGGGGCCGGTGTAGTATTATTGTGCGTCTCGTGTAGGGGACCCCCTCGGCGAAGGCGACATGTCACGGTACGTAAACTGCCGGCCGGGAGTGAATAGGAAGCCCAGATCAACAACAATATGGACAGCTGATGGGGAAGGTACATCGAACATACATGTTCTATGGTGCTGCTATCGCAAATTTCAAAGGTTTTAGCAGCTGGCTCTCTCACACACACAGTCTCACTGAACGTATACGTAACATGGGGGCCGGGATCTATTACCACAGGTACTGTACACGGCCATGCTCTGATTGAAATACACGATCCTACTTCGTCCGATCTCTTTCAAATCCCCGCCGCGTACGTACGTCCACGGTAACAGTGCACACGCCGCATGCAGCCACTGAGCCACCGGAGACGGTACGTACGGGATAACGGGACCAGCCCGATCTCCGCGCGCGCGCCGGCTTTGATTTGTTCCCACCACAACACGAGACGTGGGCCGCCGCGCCGCGCGTGCCCGCCCGCCATGCATTCACAGCACGACGAATACAAAAAAAAAGCATTAATTTATAATGGGAAAAAATCATAGACCAACGCCAACACCGTCAGCCCACGCCCACACTCTATACACGGCCATAGTGAATCTGTGAATGTACAACCTAGCCACCTAAGTTTAATTCTCGTAGATGCAGATTTGAATTATTATTATAATAAAAATCAAGCTTCACTGGCTTCATATCTTTCCAACAAAAACACCATTTCATCAAGATCAGGAAGCCTTTAGAGACTAGTAAGTGGGCACGTGCACGCACGTCTCGGTTATTAATACAGATTATCATTACTAATTATTTCATTAGTTTTTATCTTCTCCACTTACACCATGAACTCAAAGGTATATAATCCCAATAAATGACTTGTGAACAACTTCATCATTCAACAGCCTAAAAAGTGATTAACAAAATAAGTAGAGACACTTAATCAAATTCAAAAAGTCTGCTCGAGGGAATGTATAAGAAATATGTATTTATAATTCCATGTGTATAAGTGCTGATACTTCAATTAAAAATAAGTTAACATCACTGCTAATTATAGCACTCACAATAGGTGAGAGAAACGGAAAAAGTGGTACAAGCAACTGTTCAGTTGCATCTAAATTAAAACTGGAGAAACTCAGGATGTCCTCCGCATGCACATGCTTAAGAAGTACTTTTTAGGAAATATTTTTCCGAAACTTGCTAACATTTCATTTTTACTCAGTACAGTCTGAATAAGGGACATGTATCTAAATATTCTGTTCTAACATTCCTATTTTGGTTGGCTGTTTCACAAATGAGAGGTAGGAGGGAGCAAGAGACATGAATGCAGCTACTCACAGGGCTCAGAAATACTAACCATCAGTTTCAGTCATTCCGAATTGGCTGGATGCACTTCTTTTTCTCATGATGACATCAACACCATGGAAATCCCAAGTGGCTTATCTCATTCCTGGACATATGATTTTACAAAAAAAAAAGACTAAACAACCGATCCAAACCTGAATCAGTTGCACGGCAGCGCAGCCCGCTGGACATTGATGAGTACCGCTGGGCCTTCAAATCCACTCCAGGGGCGGCGGCCATGGTCCCATGGATGATAAATCATGCTTAAAGTCCGCGACACCGTATTTGACAGCTTCTTGCTCGAGCCGAGCCCGGAGGCGGTCAAACGACCGAACGCCGATGGTGGCAGTGTCATGGCCGACTCCACGTGGAGGCACTCCTGTTCGAGTACTGCAACGTCACGCGAGAATGAACTCCGGTGAGGCATGCTCCGCCATGCTCGCTGTCATCCCAGACATCACCTCGTGCTCCGCCGCCTGGTCCTCATGGGCGACGCTGACGGTGACTGCGGAAACCGGGCCACAGCCGCGAGATATGCACTCGCGCAGCACGCCCGCCTCTACAGCCAGGTCGGCCGGCCCCACTCTCCCGATCCTTCGTGACGGCGCTTGGGACGGAGGCAGCCGTCTAACTGAACGCACATACCCTAATATCGATTGTATCTCGGGCTCTCTCCACGGCGGCGACAAGTGCGGGAGTGACCCGAGACGGCGGCGGCAACTGCGGGAGGGTCGCGTTGTGCTGGGAAGGACGACAAAGACTGTGGAGGTGTTGGCGCAAGAAGGCGGCAAGGAGTGCGGCGACGCATGCCGGTAGCGCAGTAGAGAAGCGAGGTTTTTTATTCCTGTTGCGCGATTCTTTGAGCCGGGTACGAAGGCAAATTTTGCGTGCAGGTTAGACATGGGATGAAATTACCCCGCCTATAAACTGCCTAGCTACGTCTGAATCCGTAACTGACGCTCGTGATCCGGAATTAGGGGTCGTGCAAAACGGGAATGACTTGCAATGTCATTAGAGAGCCTTGGGCCGTTAGATCTAGTGAAATAGATGGCTGAGATCAAATGTTCCTGCCATGTTTGGGCTTTTATAAGTAGTGGAGACTACCATCCCGACATACCACCACGAGCGCTCGAGCCACGACATCGCAATTGTCGCCGCGCACCCCGGCCTAAAAGACAAACTCCTCCTCTGAAGCTCGTCGACCGAGCCAACAACCTCGCCGCACCGGCGACACAAGATTGTCAACCAAGCCATGTGAGCAACAATCCTGTCCCGCGAACCATCTGCCCACCATGGTTCCCGAGGCCGAGCAGCCGAGCACCATACACTGGGGTGTTGCCCCTGACATCCACCTCTGAACCACGAGCTACCACAAGACCCTTCAATCGGTGATGCAAGAACAAAGCCCAAAGGGGTGAGTGACCGCGTGGAGCCACCCTCGTCCGATCCCAAGCGGGGTCTTAGGTTTCCCCGGGAGTTGTCCCAAGTGGGAGAGCATGCAACCACTCATGAGGGTTAACCTCAGCAATGCCCACAAGTATGGACTCGGGTTTTAGGGAGAAAAGGTACGCTTGTGGTTTTATCAACTTGTCAGACAAACGAGGTATCCAACGTATATTAACTGGAGGCTAAAGTCACCGAGATTGTATTGAATCTAGGATTTACAATGGTGCGTCACAAGGCAAAAGTTCTGGATCCTTCCCTTGTGGCTCCTTCTAGATCTTATATAATGGGCTATGTCTCAGAGTTTAACCTGGGTCGGTTACTTATTACATGTCGGTTTACCCTATATGGGCCTATACTTGCCTATTATATATAGTTTATGGGCTTCGATTTTCCTCCAGGCTTAATGGGCATTGCATACTTCTTCATGGATCTATACCAGGGATAACAACGATGGGTACCCAATATGTTATACCCATGTCAACTACCTCAGGGCTGCTTTTGAAGAAGGCAATGGCGCCAAGAGCGTCATGCCCTAGCCACAGGCTGAGAACAAGGCCTTAGCCCAATGTTGCATCACACCCACCACTAGAGCGAGGACCAATTGAACCACACTTGTCCTTCCATGCCCGACGCTCGCCGACCCCTTGCGGCTGACAAAAAAACCATAGTTGGATATATTTTTCACGGATTCAGATCGGAGGGAGATGGACCAGTTTCGAATTCGAATATGGATATACTGAACAATGGATTTGAATCATAAATGAGGCGAACTCGGACCGGAAACAAAATAATTGGATATATGATCTCATCGGAGGTAGGTATAGGTCTTGCAAATCTTGAGAGAGATTTAAACTTTCAACGTTGTGTAGCTAAGAAAAAAGAAGACATGATACGCTAAAATCAAGCATTGATAAAAAATTAGAGCTAAGCATGCTAGTCCAATGAATTTGGTAGCTCAATAAGTACTAACCTTTTGAGATTTGCCTTGGATTCTGACTAACAAATAAGATTAGCTGGTTAAAAATCTTCGAATTATCTTAATGAAATTTAAGATAATCCATATCTGCGTTCTATTGGTTATATCATATCCTATACCCTATCTAGAGCACCACTTCAAAATCAAATATTCTTATCCACGGAATTCTTCAAAAATAAATATGAATACCGGCCAATTTCAGCGTGAAAACCATTCTATCCATTTAGGGCATCTCCAACCGGGCGACCCATCCCGCGCCCGCGCGTCCGGATGGGTCCAAACGGACAAAAACCGGCCCAGCGCGCGGACCCATCCCTAAAACGGATGCCCGCGGCGTCCGGATCGACGCAAACCCGGCCCAAATCTTGGACGGGTTTGCGTGGCCGCGGACGCCAAAGGCTGGTCGCTCGCGTCCGCCCCATGTCCGTCCCTGGCCCGCGTGTCATAGGCATAGATAATATTTTTCATTAAATAGGAGTCATTACTTTTTTTTTAACTTCTACTCTATCCTAAATACGTACGGGCCGGCGGCGTAGCCGCAACTCGCCGGCTCGCCGTCGGCGTGGATTTCACTCGACGCGGGCGGCCTGTACGCGTGAGGATTCCACTCCAGCTGGGTGCGCGGCGGCGGCGGCGGCGGCGCGGGCCGCGCGGCGTTGGCGCGGCGGCATCGGCGGAGGCCTTCATCCTCCTCCTTTCCGTCCGCGCACCTCGGCGCGCTCGCCCGCCTCTCGCGGCGGAATCATCCGCCTCCCGCACGCTCCAGCCTGCAGGCGGCGCGTTCCACGCCGCGCGCCTCCAGCGGACGCGGCCGGCTCCCTCGTGGTTCCCGCGCCGCGCATGCGCTCTGCCGGCGCGCTCCGCCGAGTCGCCGTCCTCCGCGCGCTCGGCGAGGGTATCTGGATGAGGTGACGGGCTGCTCGCATAGCGAGCAGCTCGTTCTTCTGGCCGAGGAGGTCGCCAAACGGCGGCGGCCGGCCCGCCGGTGGCCTCGTGCTCCTTGGTCACGCGCGTGAGGTCGGCGAGGCGCTCCTCGATGGCGGCGTTGATGTTCGCCGCGCGAGGTCCTCCTCTTGGACGGGCTCCTCGGCGGCGGTCGCACCCTCCTCCGCGGCCTCGTACCGCCGTCCGCGGTCTCGTGCCGCCCTCCGCGGCCGCCTCCGCCATCTCCGCGTCGCCGGCCTTCTTTGCCGCCGCGGCGGGCGCCCCGCGCCGTCGGCGCCACCGCGGTCGGCGCGCCCTCCTCCGTCCGCGGGAACCTCGCCCGGCGGCGAGGGAGAGCTTGGCCCACGTGGTCTGCAGGGTGCGAGGCATGGCGCCGGAGAAGGTGGAGGGGGAGAGGAAGGTGATGCTGGCTGTTTGAGACCGCCGCCGTCTTTTATAGCCGGCGGCCTGGCGGGAAACTAGGGCGCCAATGGCGCGCGCGAACTTTCCGCGCGCGTTCCACCGCCCGCCATGGCTGTCCCGTCGAGGCCTGCCATGGCGCAGCGCCGCGCAAGGAAGACGAACCACGTGGCGTCTCTTTGGGTCGCCGCGTTGGCGCCGCGTGCGACCCAAACGGACACGCGGACGCGGGGCGCTGTCCGGGTGTCCGTTCGGCCACCCAAACGGCCCAAAACGGACGGCCCAGCGCGTCCGTTTGGGTCGCCCGGTTGGAGATGCCCTTACACTCCTATCCGCTTGCCACCCTACCGCGAGGCAACCATGCCGGGATATCATTCTCCGGCAGCCCGCAGGCTGCACGGACCTGCCGGGCGTGCTAGCTGCGGACAGAGGATAAAGATACCAGCCGGCCATGACTGGCACTGGCATCGGCATCCATCTGTGGCCGGCCGGTACGTGGACCCTCTACCGTAGCAGCAATATTGACCGTGTTGACTTATTATTCCCCTCTGCCGGTCTTCACCTGCACAACCACGCATGCATGCGCGCCAGTACATGCGTACACCTGTGCGTATACGTACCTGCTGTATAAACATGGTTCTACCGTGCGTCCGGCCGGTGTATATATCGAAAGATGTCAACAGAAAGTCCATCTATGTCCCACTAATCTTAGATTTTGCCCTTGGGTGGCACTGAACTTAGATTATGTAAGTCACGACCACTTCAGAAAAAACTGCAATTGTTGTTTATAAAATGGGAGTAACTAGCTCTTGAACAATCAAGAATTAGCTTACTTCTCGGTCTATTACAACAAGCTACTTGCAACTCACATGACAGTTAACCAATCTCTAAGTTAGTTCTCGGTTGACTGAAAACTAGCAAAACAGTTACAAAAAAAAGTACAAGTGGATCGAGCCACCCATAGACCTAGACTAAGAAAAGCCACAACAAGTTGAGGAAGAAATGGACTTTACATCCAGGTTGGGCCTGAGACCTTTCTAGGCTCCTGGAACTTGACCATAACGTGCCGGAGTTAATAAAGACCTTAGGGTCGTGGCTACCCGTGGGTTGTGTACTTGTGTACGTATTACGTACCTGTCAGGACTAACAGCACATACCTCACAGGCTCAAACGGCCAGTGCCATGTCTGTTGAAGCTATACCAATGTACCGACTCCCTTCTTGCAAGAGAAGCTAATGTGCAGTAATTTAAATAAGATATACAGACCACACCCTGTTTAACATACAGAGAAAGGAAAATGACTGGAGGATAGGCATGACAGGTTACTTACTGGTAACAGCGTATCATCAACCTAGCTGCATTTCAGTTTAAATTTGCCTCTTTGGCCTGTTTGCCAGCATACAAGACATTCTTCATGAGAACATGCTCAACAGAGGCCAAAATACATCATGCCGGTGATCTGAAGAGGAGATCAAGGGCAATTCTTGAAACACTACACTGCAAACATGAGTCCCCTACGGTTGAAGCCCAAAAAGTTATTGGTTTACGACAGGACTATCTTACCCATCGGGACGCACTACTTGAAAGTTGAAACCACACAGATACACCACTATAATAATAACACACCTAGCGAGTCCTCACTGAGGGAGAGGCTTACAAAGGCCCCTAGTTTGCACGATTGCGCCACAAACAGAGAAGCAGAAATTAGAAGACGACGTCAGAGGCCGAGATACCCCACAGCTCACCAGGAGAGCCCTTCACCAAGTCTTTACCGAAGAAAATAGCCTGGATCAAGCTTTTAGGAAACGAAACCTGCAAGATCTCCAAACACCTGTTTATGGCATGTTCATCCACTTCATCGTCTTTTACCATGCCCAGCTTCCTAAGCAATATAGCACGTGCCCCCAGATCCGAGATGGGACGTTTTATTTTGATGTTGGAAGGTAGACGGAAACGCGGAAGGCGCTTAACCTTTGCAATCTTCTGTGCCAACCCGCCGACTTCCTGGGGCACACTTAACAATGGCGCCGGCGGAGGCAGGGCATCATCTGCCAACCCTGAATGATGTTTCTCCAGCTGTGAAGGTGTACCTTTATGTGTAGACAAATGCGGTACTTCCATAGACGGAAAGGTCGGGATCGCTGGAGTCTCTCCAGTTATCTCTAGTGGCTCGCTCACCAATGGCAATGTTGTTTTCTCTAACACTGCAGCAGGTGATGGAGGTGGCTGACAGCTAGGGACCTGCAGCCCTACAGTACGAGGGTGCTCCTCAACACCTTCCACGTTCCCAGCAATTGAGGATGCTTCCAAATCAGGACGGGACTTCAGAACTCTAAGCCTAGCCATAACAGCATCATCAACCTCATCTGCTATGTCCGTGCTTGCATTTAGCTGTTGTTTGCTGCTTTCCAGACCCAACGAGAGTATATTATCAGCACGAGACTTCAAAATTTGTAGCCTCGCTAAAAGACGATCTCCTGAAGATAATGCATTGCTTTCTTTTTGCTGCTCCTCGCACTTGTTATCACCCAATGACCTTAAATTCCGCTCTAGCACTTCCAAGCGAGTACACACTTCAGCACCTGCATCATCAATCTCACCTGACATATTTGTGCCTGCATCTCTCTGTTGCTTGCTGCTTTCCAGACCCAAACAGGTTATATTATCAGCACGGGACTTCAAAATCCGTAACCTTGCCAAAACAGCATCATCAACTGCATATGATCCATCACTCTCTCTTTGTTGCTCCTCATACTTGTTCTCACCCAAAGAGCTTAAAGTGTCAAGGGGGGCCTCTAGAACTTTCAGTCGAGCAAACATTTCATCCACTGTGTCATCAACCTCATTCGCGATGCTCTTTTTTGTAGCGATAATGGACCTTAGAGACAATATATCTGAAGGAGGTGGCAGTGGCGCAGGACCAGGACAGGCACTGCTTGCTTCGGCATGACTATATGGTTTGCCACCAGATACAGGTAATCTGGGGGCCTTATCACCTTCTGGTGGGTCAATAGGAACTGCATTGACCAAAAGAAGTTACATATGTAAGTAAGGATATTAAAGCATGTAGAGAATCTCGAAAAAATATCCAAATACAGTAGATCACAATCACATCATGGTACCTGTTTCTGTGTTGTGGCCTTTCTTTGCTGCAAGCTTCATACGGGCAACCTGAAGCTCATATTTGAGTTTACACACTGAAGCTTCTGCTTCAATCCACAATTTTTTGTAGATTGACACTTGAGAAACTTCAGAATCATCAAGTATCTTATCTTCTGGGAGCTTAGGAAAAGCCTGAAGGCAAGAGTACAACATAAGGTGCATGCACTGGGCAAAAAGTAGCATTGGTTCGAATTAAGAATCAGTGGCATTTCCCAAATAGTACATGCACTGACCGGAACAGAATTTTGATCCAAATTAAGAATCAGTATCATATTCAAATAGTGACCGAAGTTACCTGTGAAAAATAGGCATTAAATTCTGAATCCGTGTTCATTGACACCGGGTGATCAGGAATTGGCACTGAGAAATTATTCCTCAAGCAACTCATTTGACTGGAATTTCTCAAACAATCATCACCTTTTAATGTAGCCTTGTACAAGACAGAAAAAGAAAGCAATCAGTAAAAACTAACAAAAAAACAATCCTTATCCGTATTTGATGTCTAAAAAGCATGATTTCTTTCGCACGCCACAAAAGGGAACTAGCAAAGGAGTTAAAGATGTCCAATTCTTGATTCATATCCGAAAACTTGTAATTTTACTCAAAGGGGTGAATTATTATTGTTGCAACCAAACAGAGAAATGTGTGAATAAAAGAAGATTGCAAAGGTCTCATATCATACTTATATAACCAAATCTGTGCACATATAAAGCTGGATGGACTTCCATTTAATAACACTGTACCAGGTCAAATAAGAACATGTTTTCCATAGAATATGAATCATATACGCACATGACAACCACTGGTTACGTTGGGAGATGGACATCTAACAACTTCCATAATTTGCATCAGTTCAAAATCAGTATTCTGAATTTTATCACTGAGTTCGAAGTACGACATGTCAAGTTCTGCAATTACATAATGTTTTTCATAATATATAATTTACGATAGTAGTCTGGACAAACATATAGTGTTACGTGACATTTAGTATGGACGTTTTGGTTGTCGTATTTCTGAGTTCATTTTCCTGTTTGGGGAAGCTATGTTGCAGGTATAGTGTTTTAGACTGCAAAACTAGAAAATCAAGTTCTCATTATATAATCCTATTGTACTTAGTTTGGTAAACTCTTTTAATCTGGCAGTTTTTCTGGTCTATGGTCTATTAAATTATGATATGAGTAAAATGTGTGGCATAAAAGCATTTGCAGAGCATACCTTGCCTCCTTTGGAACTAACAGCTTTCAGATTCCGAATAATTGATTCCAGATTTTCTTTTTCATATTCATGTAATGAAGAACCACCAGTGCAAGTAGATAGAAGAACTACTGACAAATTGTGCATTAGCCCTAGAAATATTGCTCGATTCCTAGAGCTGGGGTCAGACATCTGCAACATGTTCCGCTCAACATCTGGATGGCAGTGAGAGTGTTCTTGACCTTCTTCTGCAAGTTTTTGAGTGTCTGCGGTTTTTTCTGCCTCTGCTGCTTGAGAAGAAATATTTCCAAGTACCCCTTCACTTGTCAGACTCTTAACAGGAACCGCAGGAGCACCACTGATGAGACTTGATGCAGAGCCAGAAGGATCCTGATTTGGAACAGGTCGCGGATAAAAACATCCTACACTTTCAGCACCAATACCATCGAGTAATATACTCGCGGAGGCACTCTGTTGCTGACAGCGAGATGATAGTCCAAAACCATTAGAGAGAGCCTCTGAAGTTTCTCCACAAGTTCCTGGGCGCTTCTCACTTATCAGCTCTGAGTTATCTGATCTTAAGGGATGTGGGTCAACAAAGTTACCGAAGTGATACTCAGGGTACATGCCATATGGGGCACTATCAAAAACTTCACCTACAATATGTACAACATTGCCAGAAATCATGAAATCACCTACAATATATACTAAGCAGTATAGTAACTGGAGTTGATATCGGGTAAAGGCGTTACCAGTATACCCAAGTGAGCCAGCGGCGGCGGCGCCCGGGGCCATGAACCTCGCGGGGGCTTCCATCAACGACGGATCCCCCCACTCGCCGGCCGCGTTGAGGGAAGGGGCGGCGGGGACAGCAAAGCTAGGGTTGGGGAATGTTGGGCCTGCGGGATGGGGCCCGGCCACAGTGAAGGGCGCAGCGGAGGTAGAGAGGGGTGATAGCGCCCCGTGGTGCGGCGGATTGCCCCGAGGGTCGCCGGGGTAGGTGAGCATTCCGCCGGCGACGAGCGGCTGCGGGTTGGGGACTCGGGTGGAGCGGTGTGTAGCGGACCGAATGGGGCTGCTGCGCGACACGTGCGACTGCTCTGGTCAACGCTGGGCTGGGCAAGTTGGGCGGCATCCGTGTTTGGTTGCCCGCATGATAAGAGCATGTCCACTCGCCTTCCAAAGGGCCAAACAATATCCGCATCAAGCGTTTGGAGGACTTGTTTACTTCGTGCTACGTTTGGGGATGTCGTTTCCTAGCCGTGTTTCCCAAACGTCGCTCCTAAAAAAAATTTATAGGATTTTTGTGAACACAGCCGTTTATTAAACATGACATACGAATATATTTGCCCAAATTATTTTTAAATTAAAATACAACAAATAATAAAACGACTAAACAAATACAATAAATGGGCAAGATCAAGGTGCCGCGGTATTTGCTGATAATCCTTTGATCATTCACATATGTTTAACGAAATTATTTGAAAGTTGCTCGTGAACATTGATGTCACGGATCTCTGCATGCATGGCTAGGAAATCGGTAAAATCTACACGCAACTCATGATCAACCTCCGAAGAGGGCCCTGACTTGATTCTTATGGTCATCCTCGATGATCATGCTATGTATCATCTCACAAACCTGCATCACCTCCCACATTTGGTCGTGAGACCAACTTAGAGCAGGGTACCGAACAATTGTAAATTGAGCTTGAAGCACACCAAATGCCCGCTCGACATCCTTCCTGCAAGCCTCCTGTCGCGAAGCAAAGTGGAAATTCTTCTGACCTGGTGGAGCCAGGATTGTTTTGACAAAAGTGACCCATTTTAGATATATGCCATCGGCTAGATAATAGCCTTTGGTATATAGGTGGCATTGATCTCATAGTTGCATGGTGGAGCATGACCTTCCACTAGTTTGCTGAACACCGGAGACCCCTGCAACACATTGATATTTTAGTCATTGTGTGATCCCGCCATGTCAAAGAAAGAATGCCAAATTCACAGGTCATAATCTGCCACAGCTTCAAGCACCACATCCATGACGCCCTTTGTATATACCTTGTCAAGCAAACGAGCAGTTCTTCCATGACCAGTGCATGCAATCGATGCTTCCAAGCATCCCAGGGAACAGAATTTTGTGCCATGATCCTTGCAGTCTCTTCTTCAGTTGGTCCTCTCAAGTAGTATTTGCCAAACTTTCTCATCATAGCTCGGCAAAATTTGCACATGCACTCAATGGCAGCAGACTCACTCATGCGAAGGTAGTCGTCCTGTGTATCGGCAGGTGTTCTGTATGCAAGCATCCTCATGGCGGCGGTCAACTTCTGAATCGACGAGAACCTGGCAACGCCTACAACGTCGTGCTTCAG
Source organism: Lolium multiflorum (assembly GCA_030979885.1). Classification (NCBI taxonomy): domain Eukaryota; kingdom Viridiplantae; phylum Streptophyta; class Magnoliopsida; order Poales; family Poaceae; genus Lolium; species Lolium multiflorum. The sequence goes on along the minus strand of CM061747.1, from coordinate 136,737,492 downwards.
CTTGAAGTAGGGGTCGAACTCTCGAACGATGTGGAGGATATTCATGAACAAACCCTTGCTCATCCTATGCCAGCGCCAAAAATTGTCGGTCTATGTTGTGTCATTTGTGAAGTAGTCGTTGTGCGGCATGGCATGCCCCTCCATCCCCTGTCGGGGCTTTGACTTCTTTCTTCCATGCCTTCATCATCCGCGGCGCGGCCTCTTCCGCTTCTCCACCTCGGCGTTAAGCATGTTTTGGAGGGACGCGATGATCAGCAAATGCTCACGGATGTCGTCGTCGAAGGCTTGCTCGTCCTCCAGCAGTCCTACAAGCATATCGTCGTCGTTATTCATGTCTGAAGCAAAATTAATGGTTAAAATTCATCCGCGGCGGACGAGGAAACGAACAGCGACCTATCGCGCCTACCTGACAAGACGTCAAACACCTTATGTGCGGGGAGGTGGGGAGGATTTGACGCCGCGTTCTAGGACGCGCTGGCGAAGCGGCGGCGGCAAAAAGGCCGGCGAGAGAGCCATCCGCAACGATGGTGCCCGACTCAGAAGAGATCTGTCGTTGATACGCCCGGCAAATCGAGCAGCGTCGGAGGGGTGGGAGGCGCGGAGGGAAGGCGCGACGAGAAATAAAAGGCGCGAACCAACCGTTATGGAAATGGTCGCCGACAGGTGGGAGCCCGCCTCGCATTTTGTTGTGTCCGGCATCCCCTGTGGGGCGGGGACGGGGCTCGGAGCACCGGATACCGTATTTGGCCGCGCCGAACGGAAGGAGGCTTTGGGACGCGTGGCTGGAACGAAATTTTGTCCGGCGCGCCCCAAATCCGTTTGGGGGACGCGACTGAAGATGCTCTGATAAGTTGTGATAACCATTAGAATGGTATAGATGTGGAAAATATCCGGGTTCATTTTATAAATATAGGTAGAAATGTGGTATTGATTTCTGATGCAAATGTGGATATGTAAAGATATATTTGTATTCAAATATATATTAGCCGATTTAATTAATTCCAACCCGACATGCCCCTTATACCAACCTAGGAAAACCAACGAAGTCGTTAAATATATTTTTGTGTTATTGAACTTGAAACTATTATGTATTATTTCAGTCTATTATTTTGCTATATATTATTTTCTTATATTATATACCAGACCTCACATGATACCATCATACCACTTCTCAAAATTCAAATTTACCGGTAATGAAAAAAATAAAAAAAAAATTTGTTGATGTACACAAGATGTGTGTTTACAATCCCTAGAATGCTCAGAACCAAATTTGAAATACAAACATGGAAACAAACGAGAAAATTTGCAATGTGAATAGTATTGCGGTTTTGTGTTTTGATCTTTTTTTTATATTATTTATGTTAGATTTGTCTATTGTGTTTCCCTGCGTGTATTTAGAATTTGGCTCTACAAATTTTAGGGATGGGTAAACACACATCTTGTGGACATCCACAAATTTATTTTGGAATTTTTTGAAATTTGTAAATTTTAATTTTACAGAGTGATACCAAGGTATCATGTAAGATATCACTAGATATCCCCCCCCCCCCCCAATATATTGTTGTTCATATTGAGGAGGGTCTAGATAAGAAGTGGCGGCTTTTTTGTCAGGCAATGCGAGCGCAACGATTAACGGCTTGTCTCGGCGTTTAAAACCGGTAGGACCCACCTAGCGTGTTGAAGTGTACTCCACCGAAATTCTGCTCAAATAATACCATCTTTAGTTAAACTATTTGATTACCCCCATTGTAATACATTTGAAATAATTGGCTATTATGCTCGGAGGATATACTAGATGCTTCGTTTTATTTCCCATATCAGCGTGGTAATATTCGGATGGTCCGACAACTACAGAAAGCACCGTTGAAAACATGGATAAACCAGAGAAATCGGACGACCTATATATAGTAGAGATAGTTGATCGACGGGTGAAAAGACAAGATGGCACCTAGAGGAAGCAAATAGGCGATTTAAAACCTATTACGGATTTGGCTTCTAAGAATGCGAAATTAAACTAACGTTTATTTTACAAACACATAATATAAATATGTTAGGTTCAACTAAGTGCAACAACAACAACAATAACTTAAGGTAAGCAAGATAGGCACAGGATATATGTAACATAAGTGATAGCAAGATATAGTACTTCAAGCACGATGGATATCACAAGGAAAGTAAACGGGTATAGAGATGACCCAGTCATGTGGAGAGAAAGATGTAATCTCTTGTCCCCTCACACGAAGTGAGGTAAGTCACATTAGAGAGATGCAGGCTACCACGAAGGTCTCCGAACGTCAGGAAGGCCCACCTTCTTCTCCAAGCCAATTCCACGAAGGAAAAATGGATTTCCCTTATGGTTAGTTTTTCCTCCACTTCGGAGATGGTACCACAACCAATTCACAACCTCCACGAAGGAGAAGCTCGTGCCTCTTCATAATCTTCCACGAAGAGATCACCGGAGTACCAACCGCCAACCAACTAGGAAGAATCCTCCAAGAGTAACAATTTTATGGTCTCTCACTCGAACTGATCATAATGAAGAGCTCAACACTCATGCAAGGAGCAAAGCAAGAACACCAAGGGTGCTCAAATCCTTCATACTCAAATCCCACCAAAGCAACAAATGCTATGGAAAAACTATAGAGGAAGAATAATGGAGAAAATCAACAAATAACTCCAAGATCTAGATCCCAAGAGTTCCCCTCACTTAGAGGAGGAATTGATTGGTGGAGATTGTAGATCTAGATCTATTTTTCCAAATCCCAAGAAGATGCAAGAATCATTGGAGGGAATTTTGAGGAAACATGCTTTTCAGGTTCAACAATAGAGTATGGGAGAGAGGGAGAGAGAGAGTGAGAGAGAGAGAGAGAGAGAGAGAGAGAGCGAGAGCAAGTGTAATGGTTGACCTTATCTCATCATGGTGGAAGAAGAGATATTGAAAGATCGAGATGTCGCCTAGAGGTGGGGGGGGGTGAATAGGCAATTACAAACTCTTACGGATTTGTCTTGTATAAATGCGGAATTAAACTATCGTTTAGTTTACAAGCACAAACCCTAGATATGCTAAGCTCAACTAAGTGTAACAATAACAACTAGAGCTAAGCAAGATAGGCACAAGATATATGTAGCACAAGTGATAGCAAGATATATGTACTTCAAGCACGATGGCTATCACAAGGTAAGAGAGCTCGGGTATAGAAATAACCGAGGCACGCGGAGACGAGGATGTATTCCCGTGTTCCCTTGCTTTGCAACAAGGTACGTCACGTTTGGAGGAGTGGAGGTCCCACGAAGGATTCCCGCCACGAAGGCTCACCCTATTCTCCGAACCACACCCACGAAGGATAATGGCCCTTTCCTTATGGTTAGCTTTTCCTCCGCTCCGGAGATGGCAAGCTCCACAACCACTTCACAAGCTCCACGAAGGAGAAGCCCGGGCCTCTTCACAATCTTCTTGAAGAGATCACCGGAGCACCAACCGCCAAGCCAACTAGGAGGTCTCCCTCTAAGAGTAACAAGCTCACGGTCTCTCACTCGAACTAATCGTGGTGGAGAGCTCAACACTATGCAATGATGCAAAGCAAGAACACTAGAGGTGTTCAAGTCCTTCACTCTCAAATCCCACCCAAACAACAAATGCTAGGATGAGATTGGAGAGGAAGAACAATGGGCAAAGTCAACAAAAGACTCCAAGATCTAGATCCAAAGGGTTCCTCTCACTTAGAGAAGAAATGGATTGGTGGAGGTTGTAGATCTAGATCTCCTCTCTTAGATCCCTCAAGAATGAGCAAGAATCATGGGAGGAATCAAGAGGGGAAGCAAGTTATTCCAAGAGCAACGATGGAGGTGAAGAAAGGGGAAGAACTGACTCAGCCCAAGGTGGAAGAAGGGCTATTTATAGCCCAAGAGAAAATATAACCGTTGGGGAAAAGTTGGGCTGAGTCAACCATCGAGGAAGCCGGTCAACCGGGCCCGAGGCCGGGCTTCGGTCCACAGCCGGCCGGCAGCACGGACGACCAGGTCCAAACCGGGGCAGCGGACCACCGAGGTCACTTTGCGTCGTCCATGAGCTCCTCCGGTTGGCGCCGGTTGGCGACCGGTCGACCGGACGGCATGCCGGGCCCGCCGTCGTAGGCCGGCTGACCGGCAGCAGACCGAACCGCCGGCGCATGGGCAGTCCGACTGTCCCCGACCGGTGAGCAGAAAACATGTTTTACTAAAACTGTGATAACTTTTGTGTCCGGACCCCGATTGACATGAAACCAATTTTGTTGGAAAGATAACGACGAATAGAACCCCAACAAAAACTGGAAATATGGCCCTTCCGCCACGGAAAATCGGACCGTTGCGCATGTGTTTTCGGGAGCCCGTTGACTGCTGAAACCCCGTGGTAGATGGTAGGCCCACACGAGGCCTGCCACGTCTTAAGCGGGGGCCAGCTGACATAGTTTGACCGGTCAACTATATAGCTGGGCTGGTCCATTAGTTACGTGGGCCGGGCCTAACCTCTAAGGTTGATGGTCAAAACTTAAATGGGACGGCCCATTTAACATGTGGGGTCCACCTTACAGCAATCGGGCCGCCCAAGAAGCAAGTGGGCCGGCCAAAATATAGGTGGGTCCCACTTTCTAGTTAAAGGGCCGCCCATTTAGTGTGTGGGTCCACCATATAGCAAGTGGGCGGCCAAAAACACAGGTGGGTCCCACTTTCCAAAGGGTCGGCCCATTTAGTATGGGGTCCACCATATAGCAAGTGGGCCGGCCCAACAAGATAGTGGGCCGGGCCAAAAAACACAGGTGGGTCCCACTTTCCTCTTAAAGGGCCGGCGCATTTGATGTGTGGGGTCCACCATATAGAAGTGGGCTGGCCCAACAAAAAGTGGACCGGCCAAAACACAGTGGTCCCACTTTCCAGCTAAAAGGCCGGCCCATTTAGTATGTGGGTCCACCATATAGCAAGTGGGCCGGCCCAACAAGATAGTGGGCCGGGCCAAAAACACAGTGGGTCCCACCTTCATGTTAAAGGGCTGGCCCATTTACCATGTGGGACCACCATATAGCAAATGGGTTGGCCCAACAAGATAGTGGGCCGGCCCAATAAGCATGTGGAGCCCACTATCGTGTAACCGGGCCGGCTGATACGTCTCAAACGTATCTATAATTTCTTATGTTCCATGTTACTTGTATTACAATACTTGAGTGTTTTACACATACTTTACAGCGTTATTTTACATTTTCCGGCACTAACCTATTAACAAGATGCCGAAGTGCCAGTTGCTGTTTTTGCTTTTTGGTTTCAAATCCTAGTAAGGAAATATTCTCGGAATTGACGAAATCAACGCCCGGGGCCTATTTTTGCACGAAGCTTCCGTAAGTCCGAAGAGGAACGTGGGCCACGAGGCGGCCGACACCAGGCGCGCCGTGCCCCGGCCGCGGCCTGTTGTGTCGGCGCCTCGTCGCCCCCGACCTACCCTTCCGCCTACTTAAAGCCTCCGTCGCGAAACCCCTGTACCGAGAGCCACGATACGGAAAACATTACGAGAGGCCGCCGCCGCCAATCCCATCTCGGGGGATTCAGGAGATCGCCTCCGGCACCCTGCCGGAGAGGGGAATCATCACCGGAGGGGCTCTACATCATCATGCCCGCCTCCGGAAATATGGAGACTCCTCACAGGATATTTTTACATGTTTTTAGAGAGGGATTCTCCCACCGTCAAGAAACGGTGAAGACGTCCAAACTCGAAAACGCAATAGAAGATGCATGCGGATTCCGTTTCGATGAACTTGGGCTTGTTGTGAAGCTAGCAACAAGCTCAAGAACTTCTCACAGAGAAACACCAAGAAGCAATAGGGATATGCAAAGTATGCAAAGGATTGAGCTCCCTAAGACGATGCGATCAAGTTACCCAACCGAAAGCCCCTCTTGATAGTGCGGCTATCTATCCTATAATCCGGTCTCCCAACAACCACCTGTTGAGACCGGTAAAATGAAAACCTATCAAGGTCATACCTTTGCCTTGCGCATCCCGCTTGATCTTGATGATAACTCTTCAAGCTCCACTCAAGCCGGAATGCCTCACTTGATCATCGTTGCTTCGTGAAGACTCACAAATGCTCCCCCATACACCATGATGGGAAAACTCCATTGATGCACATCTTCACATGTCCATTATCGCCACATGGACGGCAAGCTTCAAGTATGTGATCCACTTGAGATGCTCATCTTGAACTTTCCCAAATCAACCTTGTATCTTCACATACTCACTTAAGATAGAGCATGGCTAATATTGAGTTCCACATAAGAACTCCATCTTCATTTCTTCTTCTTGATCATATCACATATGTATCTTTGAATCGATGATCTTGATACCAATACACAAGGTGTATCTTTATCTTCATGGCATCTATACTTGAATCCAACACATGGAATACAAGAAGTACCTATGGAAAATTCCTTCATATAAACTCAATGAAAACATTAGTCCATAGGAGTTGTCATTAATTACCAAAGAGAGTGGATTTAGTAACCGGGTGTATACGTGAGCACGCAGCCATTAGCGTTGGATTTGCTTTAAGATGCGTGACGTGGGCATAACCCTTCGGGTACTCGACATTGCCATACCCGGTGCAAACTATGAAGCTGGACCAGCACAAGGAATCGACGAGTTGGACCTGCACGCGCCTCAACTTGGACTACAAGGAAAGAAGACTCCAACGCGAATCCTACTAGGACTCTTGTAAACCCTAGCTTGGCTGATATATAAAGCCAGGCAGGGGCACCCCTTAGGGACACACAATCAGAAACATAATTTTAGAGGCAACACGCCTAGACACCGCAACCCGCGGATTAGAACTAGACTGGATCCAACAACTCCGCCTATGGCGGCCCCCTGTATACATATATTCATATAGTGGATTGCTAGCAGGACGTAGCGACCCTCACCGCGGGGCGTGAACCTGGGTACGTCGTGTACCGCCTCGCTCCCGGAACTTCCGTCGTCGCCTTTCTCTAAAACCCAAGCCCCTCATGGTGGGCATTGCCGAGGAACCGCCTCGTCAATTGGCGTCGTCCGTGGGATACGCGGCGTTGGATTTTGTTATCCGGGCGGGATCCGTCAAGTTCATCATCAACAACATCCAAACTGCATCTGGCGAAAAATCTACTTCAACTTCATATATCAGATCGGTTGCTCGTGTACTTCATCACGGTCAGCTTTCTCGTCCAAGACATGGCCGTGGTCTGGTGCGTCCCGTCATGGCCGGTCTATACGCAGCGTTCAGTCGTGGGAAGAAAAGGAAAGAAACGTTTTGGGCAAACCAAAGTGTTAGACAACGCCCACGCAACTTGTCCTCTACAGGGCATCCAGAAAAGGAAGGCAAATGAACTATCTAAGGAAAAAGATGACTACGTGGGTGCTGTGAAGGATCGAGGCCATGTTCTCAAGCTTAGAAACAAAGGAATAAACCGAACTCTGCAGGCCGGATCTGCAACGGCGCTTATGGCACATACCAAGACCAGATTAATTTTCTTTACCGGCTCTTTGATTCCGTTTTCCATGGGGACACTCCAAAGGAAAGATTCAACCAGACAATATCAGTCAATCTTGCACTGCATCGGCGACACAACAAGGAAAAAAAGGGGAGATCGGTACGTACGGATCAGCAGTATACTCATCGGACCACTTCAACCACGGACAATTTCTTCGCTGTTATGTTCGAAAGAACGGACATCGCCATCGACTAAAGAGCATTGTTATATCGGCACCATCCGACGCAAAGATTATCAGATCGGAACAAGCTTCGACTGCTTCACCGCGCATAGTCGCCACGCTCGGGGCTCGCTCGTTGCATCACGGACTTGATATATTCGGGAGCTAGTCCGTCGACTGCCCTGCTCGGCTGACCGCGCCCGCCATCGCGCACTCTTCTTACTCGGGGGCTCGCCTGCCGCGGACCCGACATTACGGACCCGATATATTCGGATGCTCACCCGCCGCGGATCGGCCGTATCAGCTGCGTCCTCTTCATCGGCCACGTCAACCAAGGCGCCGCATGGGCTATTTTGGATGGCGCAATTACTTCAGCTGCGCCCGCCGCACCGACTATCTCGGATGGCGCAACTACTTCAGCTACGCCCGTCGCATGGACTATCTTTGGCCCATCGGGAGCGCCGGTTCGCTGGAACCCAAAAAGATATGAAGACTATTACTCCCATCGGGAGCGCCGGTTCGCTGGAACCCAAGAAGATATGAAGACTATTACTCCCATCGGGAGCGCCGGTTCGCTGGAACCTAAGAAGATATGAAGACTATTACTCCCATCGGGAGCGCCGGTTCGCTGGAACCCGAGAAGATATGAAGACTATTACTCCCATCGGGAGCGCCGGTTCGCTGGAACCCGAGAAGATATGAAGACTATTACTCCCATCGGGAGCGCCGGTTCGCTGGAACCCAAGAAGACATGAAGACAATTACTCCCATCGGGAGCGCTTCGCTGGAACCCGAGAAGACATGAAGACAATTACTCCCATCGGGAGCGCCGGTTCGCTGGAACCTGAGAAGATATGAAGACTCAAGTTTTAAAGAATTGCAGTAATTCGGGACACCCGAACTGCATCGTCAGGAACCTTGTTCGTATATTTCAACGAACGTCGGTGCGATGGAAAATACGCCAGAGATTGCACTCTAAAAAAGGCCTCTAAAATTACGAGTGCTATGATGCAAAATCAATGGGGACCTTGCTCTTTTCCTTTGCTATAGATGCCTCAAAGAGTGCCGCAGATAGCAAGGATCATGAGAAAGCCTCTGAAATTACGAGTGCTATGATGCAAAATCAACGAAGACCTTGCTCTTTTTCCTTTGCTATAGATGCCTCAAAGAGTGCCGCAAATAGCAAGGATCATGAAGCAGCGGGGACCCTGTTCTTTTCCTTTGCTATAGATGCCTCAAAGAGTGCCGCAAATAGCAAGGATCATGAAACAAACAAGGACGCTGACCTTTCCCTCTGCTACAGATGCCTCTACGAGCGCCGTAAATAGCAAGAGTCTAGAAATACATATAAAACAACCCACCTTCGATATTTTACTTATGGAAATATCAAAGAACAACGGGCTCATCGGCAGAGTTAGTGCTTCCGATACAGTCGGGAGCTGCTGTCAGAACATACATCGGTTGAAAGCAAAGTTGCACATACAACGGGTTTAGCAAGACCTGCAACACGAGCTGATCACTCAAACAATTTGCTGACCAACGAATACACATACGCTTAAACGGGCAATTAAGATTTGCTCCTTCAAAATTTGCCAACGACATTGACACGGTAAAAGTGCATATATATGTATCTACCGAAAAACTTACAAACAATGGCATCAACGATGCTCAAGGTGCATTGACGATTGCCCCTTGAAATATACAACAATGTGTCAACGGCACCTGAAGAAAACCGTAAACATCGGGTTGCTCGACTTGAGTCTACTCACGGTTGCAAGCATCAGTGCCCAGACTCGGGGGCTACTTCCATCGGGAGCTGGATGCGCACCCGATAAAATCATCGGCTCCTCAGGGCCATCATCCAAATCATCGGCTCCCCTCAGGGCCATCGTCTCAATCATCGGCTCCCCTCAGGGCCATCGTCTCAATCATCGGCTCCCCTCAGGGCCATCATCCGAATCGTCGGCTCCCCTCAGGGCCATCATCCGAAATCATCGGCTCCCCTCGGGCCATCGTCTCAATCATCGGCTCCCCTCAGGGCCATCATCTGAATCATCAACTCCTCTATCTATGGCATCATCAGAGTCATCGGCATCAAGTTCTCGGAACTTGAAAAAGTTTACGGTATTTGACTTAGCATTTTTTACACCCTGTACATAACTATTTCATATTTATTTACAGGCTCGGGGGCTACTCCCATCGGGAGCGCTTGCCGCGCACCCGATAAAAAATACGGCAACCTCGTCAACAAAGAAGAATAAAGTTGAAGACATCGGCATCAACAATCAAGATCTTCGAGTAGTACAACTTGAGTCTATGCGAGGCTGCAAGCACCCGCCCATAGACTCGGGGGCTACTCCCATCGGGAGCGCTTCGCGCACCCGACAGAAAGCAACTTCGACTCTACATTGATGCGCGTAAATGTACACGTCCGTTGGGAACCCCAAGAGGAAGGTATGATGCGCACAGGGCAAGTTTTCCCTCAGAAAGAAACCAAGGTTTAATCGAACCAGGAGGAGCCAAGAAGCACGTTGAAGGTTGATGGTGGCGAAATGTGATGCGGCGCAACAACAGGGATTCGGCGCCAACGTGGAATCTGCACAACAAAATCAAAGTACTTTGCCCCAACGAAACAGTGAGGTTGTCAATCTCACCGGCTTGTTGTAACAAAGGATTAAACGTATCGAGTGGAAGATGATTGTTTGCAAGAAAACAGTAAAGAACAATTGAAGTAGATTGTATGCTATGTAAAGAATAGGACCGGGGTCCACAGTTCACTAGAGGTGTCTCTCCCATAAGATAAAAGCATGTTGGGTGAAGAAATTACAGTCGGGCAATTGACAAATAGAGAAGGGCATAACAATGCATATACATGATATGATAAATATAGTGAGATTTAATTGGGCATTACGACAAAGTACATAGACCGCCATCCAACTGCATCTATGCCTAAAAAGTCCACCTTCAGGTTATCGTCCGAACCCCATTCAGTATTAAGTTGCTAAGCAACAGACAATTGCATAAAGTATGGTGCGTAATGTAATCGACAACTACATCCTTAGACATAGAATCAATGTTTTATCCCTAGTGGCAACAGCACATCACAACCTTAGAACTTTCTGTCACTGTCCCAGGTGTCAATGAAGGCATGAACCCACTATCGAGCATAAATACTCCCTCTTGGAGTTAAGAGTAAAAACTTGGCCAGAGCCTCTACTAATAACGGAGAGCATGCAAGATCATAAACAACACATAAACAATAGATTGATAATCACCATAACATAGTATTCTCTATCCATCGGATCCCGACAAACACAACATATAGTATTACGATAGATGATCTTGATCATGTTAGGCAGCTGACAAGATCCAACAATGAAGCACAATTAGGAGAAGACGACCATCTAGCTACTGCTATGGACCCATAGTCCAGGGGTGAACTACTCACTCATCACTCCGGAGGCGATCATGGCGATGAAGAGTCCTCCGGAGATGAATCCCCTCCGGCAGGGTGCCGGAGGCGATCTCCTGAATCCCCGAGATGGGATTCGCGGCGGCGGCGTCTCGGAAGGTTTTCCGTATCGTGGCTCTCGACTGGGGTTTCGCGACGGAGGCTTTAAGTAGGCGAAGGGTAGGTCGGGGGGCTGACGAGGGCCCACACCATAGGGCGGCGCGGGCCCCGGCCGCGCGGACCTATGGTGGCGCCTCGTCGCCCCACTTCGTTATCTCTTCGGTCTTCTGGAAGCTCCGTGCAAAAATAGGACCCTGGGCGGTGATTTCGTCCAATTCCGAGAATATTTCCTTACTAGGATTTCTGAAACCAAAAACAGCAGAAAACAGCAACTTGCTCTTCGGCATCTTGTTAATAGGTTAGTTCCAGAAAATGCGTAAATACGACATATAATGTGCATAAAACATGTAGGTATCATCAATAAAGTAGCATGGAACATAAGAAATTATCGATACGTTGGAGACGTATCATACATCAAGCACAAGATTCAACAGATGATCAAGACATTCAGCGAAGACAACTTTAGTCCCTGCCCGAAGCTTCATTTCGGCCAGACACTCGGGGGCTACTGACGTGGGCATAACCCTTCGGGTACTCGACATTGTCATACCCGGTGCAAACTATGAAGCTGGACCAGCACAAGGACTCGACGAGCTGGACCTGCACACGCCTCAACTTGGACTACAAGGAAAGAAGACTCCAACGCGAATCCTACTAGGACTCTTGTAAACCCTAGCTTGGCTGATATATAAAGCCAGGCAGGGGCACCCCTTAGGGACACACAATCAGAAACATAATTTTAGAGGCAACACGCCTAGACACCGCAACCCGCGGATTAGAACTAGACTAGATCCAACAACTCCGCCTATGGCGGCCCCCTGTATACATATATTCATATAGTGGATTGCTAGCAGGACGTAGCGACCCTCCACCGCGGGGCGTGAACCTGGGTACGTCGTGTACCGCCTCGCTCCCGGAACTTCCGTCGTCGCCTTTCTCTAAAACCCAAGCCCCTCATGGTGGGCATTGCCGAGGAACCGCCTCGTCAATGCGTGTCTCACAAACGGAGCCAAATGGCGCGGGGCAAACAAACAAACTAGTATCCACGCTATGAACCATACATCACATCATCCTTTCTTTTCTCTCCCTCTCAGACCACCACTGTAGCCGGCCGGCGATGGGGAATGGAGGCGATCCCCTTGCTGGAGAAAGGAAGGGAGAGGAGGGGATGGCGTGGTCGACGCCACCGGACTGGAGGGTGGCGAGGCGAGCTTGATGACCCACAAGTATAGGGGGTGTATCGTAGTATCTTCGATAAGTAAGAATGTCGATCCCAACGAGGAGCAGAAGGTGTTGGCAGCAGTTTCGATGAAGGATTCACTGTAAATGCTCACAAACAAGTATTCAAGGAGTTTTGATGTAACAGATGAATAAAGTACGAGTAAGTAAAATGCGAGAGAAATAATTGCAGCGAGTGGCCCAATCCTTTTTAGCACAAAGGACAAGCCGGTTTGTTTACTTATAATGACCAAACGTTCTTGAGGACACACGGGGATTTTAGTCTAGTACTTTCGCTTCATGTGGCTAAATAACCTTCATTGTTTTGATAAGTGTTGTGTGGGTGAACCTATGCTAATGCACCGCCCTTCCTAGGACTAATACATACTTGTGATTATACCCCTTGCAAGCATCCGCAACTACAAGAAAGTAATTAAGATAAATCTAACCACAGCCTTAAACTCTGAGATCCTGCGATCCCTCTTGCATCGATATACTAACGGGGGCTCATCCGGCAACCCCGCAATTAGCAACCGAATACAAGATGCACTCCCCTAGGCCCATAAATGGTGAAGTGTCGTGTAGTCGACGTTCACACGACACCACTAGAAGAATGACACCACAACTTAAATATCATAACATTGAATATTACTCAACCATAATTCACTACTAGCATTTAGACTTCACCCATGTCCTCAAGAACTAAACGAACTACTCACGAGACATCATATGGAATACAATCAGAGGTGATATGATGATGAATAACAATCTGAACATAAACCTTGGTTCAATGGTTTCACTCAATAGCATCTACAACAAGTATAGAATAACACCGGGAGAGTTTCCCCTATCAAACAATCAAGATCCAACCCAAATTGTTACAGCGGTGACGAGGTGCAGCGGTGGTGTTGGCGGTGTAGATGGTGGAGATGATGATGATGATGGTGGAGATGATGTCCAGCTCGATGACGATGGCGATGGCGTCGATTTCCCCTCCGGGAGGAATTTCCCCGGCGGATTCCTGCCCGCCGGAGAGCTCTTTTCTCTCGGTGTTCTCCGCCCGCGAGGCGGCTGTAACCCTTCGTGAGGTCCTCTCTATGGCTTAGGTTTCGGGACGAAGGAGTACGCGAAGAAAGGAGGCGAAAGGGTCGTGGGGCCCCCACCACATGGTGGCGCGCCAGCCATGGGCCGCGCCGCCTATGGTCTGGGCCCACCTTGGCTCCTCTCTGCTCCCCCTTCTGCTCCCTCCGTCATCTGGAAAAATAGGATTTTACGTGAAATTTCCTTCCACAGTTGATCTTCCGAAATATTGCGTTCTGACGGTGCTTTTTCCAGCAGAATCCTGGCTCCGGTGCTTGATCCTCCAATGATGATGAAACATGCAAAATAGATGAAATAACATAAGTATTGTGTCCCAATATGAAATATATCAATGAATAACAGCAAATTATGATACAAAATAGTGATGCAAATTGGACGTATCAACTCCCCCCAAGCTTAGACCTCGCTTGTCCCCAAGCGAAACTGAGCTCGATAAACAAGACCACATGTTTATGGAGTGAAGAGTCGATAAATAAAATACGGACAAGAAGCATCATATTCATTCACACAAGACATTCTAGTAAACAACTTCCTCATATAACTCATCTCGAAATAAGTAAAGAGAAATCACAAGTAAAGGTGCATAAGAAATCATAATTGGTGATGGCAAACTTTGTTCTTGGTCAGAGAACTACTAACGGATTGTACTTCTAAGCAAAGCTTTCATATTAGATTTTATAGCTGAGCCTTCATATTCAAGCATAACAATCTCCTCATAATCATTAATAACTTCGAGTCATATTCATTCAGATAAAATTGGTACTAAACAAGAAAGTATAAAAGACATGATTAACTGAATCATAGCATAAATGATTGGTTCACAACAACTCAATTGCTTGCTTGAGATAGAGAGAAATAGGTTTACTGACTCAACATAAAAGTAAAAGACAGGCCCTTCGCAGAGGGAAGCAGGGATTAAATCGTGTGCTAGAGCTTTTCAAGTTTTGAAATCATATAAAGAGCATAAAAGTAAGATTTTGAGCGGTGTTTGTTGTTGTCAACGAATGGTAGCGGGCACTCTAACCCCCTTGCCAAACGAACCTTCCAAGAGCGGCGGAGGGACGGCATCTCTACCAGCAAGGTAGATCATCCCCCTTCTCTTTTGTTTACACATGTATTTTAGTTTTATTAAGGATGACACTCCCCCAACCTTGGCTTTCTCAATCCATGGCTAACCGAATCCTCGGGTGCCTTCCAACATTCACATACCATGGAGGAGTGTCTATTGCAAAATTAAGTTGCTTACTGATAAATCAGAGCAAAACATGTGAAGAGAATTATTAATGAAAGTTATTAATTGGGGCTGGGAACCCCATTGCCAGCTCTTATTGCAAAATTATTGGATAAGCGGATGTGCCACTAGTCCATTGGTGAAAGTCCGCCCAACAAGATTGAAAGATAAAACACCACATACTTCCTCATGAGCTATAGAACATTGACACAAATAAGGAGTAGTAGTTTGAATAATTTAAAGGTAGCACATGAAGTATTTACTTGGAATGGCAGAAAATACCATGTAGTAGGTAGGTATGGTGGACACAAATGGCATAGGTTTGGTCTAAGGTTATGGATGTATGAGAAGCATTCCCTCTCGATACAGGTCTTTGGCTAGCAAGGTTTGATAGCAAGCATAAAGGTTGAGGGAAACAAACAAATATACGTATGATAGAAACAATCATGCATCTTTCTCATAAGCACAAGCAATTTTAACTTCAGAATACTAAACTCATTAGCATAGAGATAAAAGATTAGTATATCTAAGTGTATTTCTCTCTTTTATTTAAACATCAGGGTGTTGTTGCTATTGACCAATGCTAAGTTTGCCAAAACCAAATAGATTTACTTGATGCTCCCAAAGTGATATCAATACTCATGTCAAGAGTAATCATATAATGGAGATTGCAAACTAAAATAAGGTATGCAAAAAGTAAATGATAAGACTTCTCATTAATATTCCATAACGATAACTCACACCAACGGATACATAGATAACTAACTAAGAGAGATACTTCCACATTGCATACTATTCCATATGATAACTTCCCTACTCATGATATGACACTACTTGATAGTAAAAGATAAAGGTAGTGATGATGTGATACCGCGGCACTCCCCAAGCTTGGAACAAACCAAGGGGATGCCAATACCGATGATGAATTACTCCTTCGGTGATGATGGTGAATCTTTGTCGTCATCAGACTTCCATGGAAGAGGCCCTCCATCAACAAAAGACATCTTGGTCTCCGGAAACCTGAAACTAGCAGCATGACTTATGCGCTTAAACCTGTTTTCATACTCACAATTTTGATTATGAACATCATAGAGTTGAGCTTGGAGTTTGTTGGTGGTGTCGTGAAGTGAGAAGATATCGTCCCACAACTTTGCAGTCTCCTTCTTGTGCCCATCAATGAGTTCAGACACAATCTTGTGAAAGATATCCACTTCACGCTCAGCCATCTTCTTGTAGTTGAAAACCTCTTGTTCCAGTTTCTCCATCCTATCTTCCAAACTCCCTTCTCCCTTAGGACCCTGGACATCTTTGATCTGCAACTCTCCATCCACGAGCAGCAACTCTTTGGGGTGCATCTTCAGCTCGTTCATGTACGGGTTGACGACGTCCTCAAAGAAGCTGTCCTTCTGGGTTCCCGACGAGGACATGGTGGATCTAGATCTGAAGCAGATCCTGGCAGAAAACAGCTCGAAACAAAACACGACGAGAAAACGATATTACGGACCTCCAGGGGTCCGGGGGATTATATAGCAAAAAAATTCACGACATAAGAAAGTACCAGATCGAACCAGAGTCGGAAAGGGGCAACGAGGCGGCGACCATAGGTCGGCGCGGGCCCAGGTCAGGCCGCGCCGGCCTATGGTGGCACCCCTCGTGCGTCCTTTCCACTCCGTTTCGAACTCGTAATTTTTCATATTTCCTAAAAACAGCAGAAATAATGTTCGAAAAGGTAAACGCGGACTTTTTATTACCTGTACTGTTACCTATTCAAAGTCGAGTTCTGGCGGACTGTCAATTTGTCCTTTGATGAAAGCCTCCGGTGTTTCCACTTGAATAATATCAACATCAACATTATAAGAATCACCCGAGATATAATGCTTGAGTCTTTGTCCATTCACCACTTGTGTGGCATTGCCTTGGAGAGAGCTAATTTTAATTGCTCCTGAACGATACACCTCCTCAACAACATATGGTCCTTCCCACTTCGAGAGTAATTTCCCTGCAAAGAATCTGAGACGAGACCGATACAATAGGACTTTATCCCCAATATTAAACTCTCTTTTGATAATCCTTCTATCATGCCATTTCTTAACTTTTTCTTTAAAGAGTTTAGCATTTTCATAAGCTTCACTTCTCCATTCATCTAGAGAACTTAATTGCAACAACCTCTTATTACCGGCGTTTAGGATCTTTATTTAGTTCTCTAACAACCCAATAAGCTTTGTGCTCTAGTTCTAAAGGTAAATGACAAGCTTTTCCATAAACCATTTTATAAGGTGACATTCCCATAGGATTTTTATAAGCAGTTCTATAAGCCCATAGTGCTTCTTTCAATTTGCTAGCCCAATTCTTTCTAGATTTATTAACAGTCTTTCCTAAGATAGCTTTAATCTCTCTATTTGATAATTCTACTTGACCACTAGTTTGAGGGTGATAAGCAAGCAATTCTATGATTAATACCATACTTAGCAAGAGTTTTTCTAAAACCTCCATGAATAAAATGAGAACCTCCATCAGTCATAATATATCTAGGTACTCCAAATCTAGGAAATATAACATCTACAAGCATTTTTATAGAGGTCTCACCATCAGCACTTTTTGTAGGTATAGCTTCTACCCATTTAGTAACATAATCAACAGCGACAAGTATATGAGTGTTACCATCTGAAGAAGGGAAAGGACCCATGAAGTCGAATCCCCAACAATCGAATGGTTCAATAACAAGAGTATAATTCATAGGCATTTCATTGCGTCTAGAGATATTACCAACTCTTTGACATTCATCACAGGATAAGATAAACTTCCTTGCATCTTTGAAGAGTGTTGGCCAATAAAAACCTGATTGTAGAACCTTTTGCGCGGTTCTATCTCCAGCGTGATGTCCTCCATAAACACTACCATGACATTTATTCAATATCTCCTGTTGTTCATATTCAGGAACACATCTTCGCATAATACCATCCACTCCTTCTTTATATAAGTGTGGGTCATCCCAAAAATAATGCCTCAAGTCATAAAAGAATTTCCTCCTTTGCTGAGCTGAAAAGGTTGGAGGCAAATACTTCGAAACAATAAAGTTAGCATAATCTGCATACCAAGGGCTCTCTCGCGAGCTCACCTTTATTACAGCCAATTGTTCATTTGGAAAACTATCATTAACAGGAACAGGATCATAGGCAATATTTTCCAATCTAGACAAATTATCAGCAACAGGATTATCAGCACCTTTCCTATCTATAATATGTAAATCAAATTCTTGCAAAGAAGTACCCATCTAATAAGCCTTGGCTTAGCATCTTTCTTTGTCATAAGGTATCTAATTGCAGCATGATCAGTATGAATTGTAACTTTTGAATCAACAATATAGGGTCTAAACTTGTCACAAGCAAAGACTACAGCTAACAATTCCTTTTCAGTTGTAGCATAATTTCTTTGAGCAGCATCAAGAGTCTTACTAGCATAATGAATAACATTTAATTTTTTATCTACCCGCTGTCCAAGAACAGCGCCTACAGCAAAATCACTAGCATCACACATAATTTCAAAAGGAAAATTCCAATCAGGAGGTTCGACTACAGGAGCAGTTGTTAAGGCTTTCTTTAGAGTTTCAAAAGCTTCCTTACAATCATCATCAAAAACAAAAGGTACATCTTTTTGAAGAAGATTAGTAAGAGGCTTTGAAATTTTAGAGAAATCTTTAATAAATCTCCTATAAAACCCAGCATGACCAAGAACACTACGAATACCTTTAACATCCCTAGGATAGGGCATCTTCTCAATTGCTTCAACTTTAGATCTGTCAACTTCAATACCTCTCTCGAAAATTTTATGTCCCAATACAATTCCTTCATTAACCATAAAGTGGCATTTCTCCCAATTAAGAACAAGGTTAGTTTCTTCACATCTCTGCAACACTTTATCGAGGTTTCGCAAGCAATTATCAAAAGAATTCCCATAGACAGAAAAATCATCCATGAACACTTCTACAATACTTTCGCAAAAACCATGAAAAATAGCAGACATGCATCTTTGAAAAGTAGCGGAGCATTACATAAACCAAAAGGCATACGCCTATAAGCATAAGTTCCATAAGGACAAGTAAACGTGGTTTTCTCTTGATCTTTAGCTTTAACAGCAATTTGTGAAAACCCAGAATAACCATCAAGAAAGCAAAAATGAGTATTTTTAGATAACCTTTCTAGCATTTGATCAATAAAGGGTAAAGGGTAATGATCTTTCTTAGTAACTTTATTAACTTTTCGAAAATCAATGCACATTCTATAACCTACAACTATTCTTTGAGGAATAAGCTCATCATTATCATTAGGCACAACAGTCATTCCTCCTTTCTTAGGAACGCAATGCACAGGACTAACCCATCTACTATCAGCAATAGGATATATAATACCAGCTTCAAGAAGTTTTAATACCTCGTTCCTTACCACCTCTTTCATCTTTGGAATTAGACGACGTTGATGTTCAACAACAGGCTTTGCATCATCTTCCATATTGATAGCATGTTGGCAAATAGAAGGAGAAATCCCTTTCAAATCATCAAGAGTATAGCCAATAGCTCCTCGGTGTTTCTTCAATATTTCCAATAACCTTTCTTCCTCAATCTCTGAAAGCTTAGAACTAATAATAACAGGATATATTTTCTTATCATCAATATGAGCATATTTAAGATTATCAGGTAAAGGCTTTAAATCAAAAACAGGATCTTCCTTTGGTGGCGGTGTTGTACCCAAATCTTCCACCGGTAAATCATGCTTGAGAATAGGTTGGCGAAGAAAAATTTCCTCAAGCTCATCTCTTTCTTTCCTAAAAGCTTCACTTTCACTATTCTCCAAATGTTGCTGCAAAGGATTATTAGGAACAAGGACAATAGATGCACACTGCTCCATTTTAAAATCATTACTAGGCAAGTCAGCTTTATAAGGAGTTTTGGTAAATTTAGAAAAGTTAAATTCATAAGGTTCACCAGCAAATCTAGTCAAAATTTTCTCTTTCTTACAATCTATAATGGCTCCACAAGTATTTAGAAAAGGTCTACCAAAAATGATAGGGCAATGATCACTAGCAGCAGAACCAAGTACCAAAAAGTCAGCAGGATATTTAATCTTACCACATAGAACTTCCACATCTCGAACAATACCAATTGGAGAAATAGTTTCTCTATTAGCCAGATGAATAACCACATCAATATCTTCAAGTTCACAAGAACCAATTTCGTGCATAATCTCCGTGTAAAGTTCATAAGGAATAGCACTAACACTTGCACCAATATCACATAAACCATAATAGCAATGATCACCAATTCTGTAAGAGCCTAAGCTAGAGTTTTAGAGAGAGATAGGCGATGCAACAATGCTCAATTGTATTGATCGATGGTGCAGACATATATAGCCTCATAGCAGCACATATCCATACGTAACAACCAACGTAGGATTGGGCCTTGGGCTGAGTTAGTATCTATCTAGAGCTAGGTATTGTTACACAATATAAACAACCTAACTAACAGATGTACATGTACACTAACACCCCGCCGCAGTCTCAAGATCTTCAACCGGAAGAACGCAAAGACTGGATCTGAATGACTGAAAAGAAGCTGCAGGCAATCCTTTTGTCATAACATCAGCGAGCTGTTGGGTAGTTGGAATGTGGACGACGCGAAGTTCTCCGAGTGCAACCTTCTCTCGCACGAAGTGAATGTCCAACTCAATGTGCTTGGTTCGTCTGTGATGAACTGGATTGGTTGACATGTACACAGCGGAGACGTTGTCGCAGAAAACAACAGTAGCCTTGGAGACAGGACAGCTGAGCTCACCAAGTAGTTGGCGAAGCCAAACGCAGTCGGCGACAGCATTTGCGACGGCGCGATATTCCGCTTCGGCGCTGGATCGCGAGACAGTGGCTTGGCGCTTGGATGACCAACTGACAAGAGCCCCGCCGAGATAAACACAGTAGCCAGATGTTGATCGGCGTGTGTCTGGGCAGCCCGCCCAATCGGCGTCCGAGTAGGCGACAATGTCAGTCGATGGTGTTGCAGCGAGAAGAAGCCCGGAAGACGCAGTCCCGCGAACGTACCGCAGAATCCTTTTGACGATGGCGAGATGACCGTCGCGAGGATCATGCATATGCAGGCAGATCTGTTGCACGGCATAAGCTAGGTCCGGACGAGTCATCGTCAAATACTGCAGGGCGCCGGCGAGACTTCGGTACTCAGCAGGATCAGCAACAGGGGAGCCAGCATCGGCAGCTACCTTGGAGTTGGTGTCCATGGGGGTTGAGACGGCGGTGCAGTTCGTCATGCCAGCACGCTGAAGGATCTCATCAGCGTATTGTGCTTGACTGAGAAAGAATCCACGCGGGGTGCGTCGCACTTGAATGCCGAGGAAGTAGTGCAACGGTCCCATATCCTTCATAGCAAACTCAGACTTGAGCTTGGCGATGATGACGTGGAGCAGAGGCGATGTAGAGGCCGACAGCACGATGTCGTCAACGTACAGGAGCAAGTACGCGACGTCCGAGCCTTGCTTCAGGATGAAGAGTGAGGCGTCGGAGCGGGAAGCGACGAAGCCGATGGTGATGGCGAAGGCGGCGAAGCGCTTGAACCACGCGCGTGGCGCTTGCTTGAGTCCGTAGAGAGACTTGGCGAGCTTGCAGACGTGATCGCGGTGGAGCGAGTCGGGGAATCCGGCGGGCTGATAGCAGTACACCTGCTCCTCAAGTACGCCATGGAGGAAGGCGTTTTTCACGTCTAACTGGTGCACCGGCCAGTTGCGTGAACACGCCAGGGAGAGGACCGTGCGTATGGTCGCCGGTTTGACCACCGGCGAGAATGTTTCGCCGAAATCGATGCCGGGGCGTTGAGCGAAGCCACGAACGACCCAGCGGGCCTTGTACCGCTCGAGGGAGCCATCTGCCCGGTGCTTGTGCCTGAAAACCCATTTACCTGTGACCACATTAGTTCGAGGAGGCCGTGGAACGAGAGTCCAGGTGTTGTTGGAAGTGATGGCAGCGATCTCATCGTTCATAGCCGCGCGCCAATGGGGATCCCGAAGAGCTTCAAGAACGGAAGTAGGAATCGGAGAGACAGAGGTCATCGCGATGGAAGCATATTTGGGGTTTGGTTTGCGAATTCCAAGTTTGGCGCGTGTGACCATCTGATGCTGATTTGTGGGTGCAGGTGATGGCGAGGAGAAGGTCGACGAAGCCGAGCTAGCAGCAGAAACTGGTGGGCTGCGGCTTGGTGAGGGTACCGGAGATGGGTCGGGGAACGCGGAGGGAGCGCGGCCTGATGGGCTAACCTTGCCAGGTGGCGCGGAGCCGGTGGGTGGAGGCGCGATCGGCCATGCAGCGGGATCGACGTGAGTCGCTGGTGGTGGATCGTCGTCGTGCGAGCGATCGATCGGATCGGTTTCGGAGAGCGAGGATCGGAACGGGAAAACTGACTCAACGAATGTCACGTGACGAGAGAAAATAATGCGCCGTGAGATGGGATCATAGCAGCGGTACCCTTTTCTGCCGTCGGGATAACCTAGAAAGATGCACGCAACAGATCTAGGGGCGAGTTTGTGGGGGGCTGTGGCGGCTAGGTTTGGGTAGCAGAGGCAGCCAAAAACTCGAAGATGACTGTAGTCCGGTGCAGAGCCATGGAGCAGCTCGTATGGGGTGGTGAGAAGCTTAGGTTTGCAGGGACGACGGTTGAGAAGGTAGGTGGAGGTGGAGAGCGCTTCGGCCCACCACTTGGATGGCATGGACGCATGGAGGAGAATGGTGCGGACGCCATTGTTGAGAGTGCGAAGGATGCGCTCTGCCTTTCCGTTTTGTTGTGATGTGTAGGGACACGTGAGACGGAAGAGGGTGCCATTGGAGTCGAAGAGAGCTCGGTTGGCGGTGTTATCAAATTCGCGTCCATTGACGGTTTGGAAGGCCTTAATGGG
This sequence comes from Lolium multiflorum, assembly GCA_030979885.1. NCBI lineage: Eukaryota > Viridiplantae > Streptophyta > Magnoliopsida > Poales > Poaceae > Lolium > Lolium multiflorum. Next base: position 136,714,717 of record CM061747.1, on the reverse strand, counting down.
ACGAGAGAATTCTGTATGAACATATTTGTAGAAGAGAGCGAGAAGGTTGTGAACCTCTGACTTTTGTCTAATGGGGAAAGTCCATATAAAATGAGTAAAATCGTCAAGAATAACGAGATAGTATTGATAACCCGAGATGCTCAAAACAGGACTAGTCCATAAATCGCAATGACAAAGTTCAAACGGGGAACATGTGGTGGTGGTGGAAGAGGCAAAAGGTAACCTAGTGTGCTTGCCTAATTGACAGGAGTCACAATGAACATGTGAACTTTTATTACAATTGAAATCGAAAAACTTGGAGGCCATCTTGAGAGCTTGAGCACCAGGATGTCCCAGTCGTTCATGCCAGAGGGCTGCCGAGACGGAGGCGTGCAGGCAGTGGAGAGGCGGAACGAAGGGGTATAGATCGCCAGTGGAATCACATCGGTGGAGGACCCGTCCCGTAGCCAAATCCTTGATAGAGAAGCCAAAGGGGTCAAATTCAATTGAAACAAAATTGTCACGTGTAAAAGCACGAACAGAGACTAGGTTTTTGATGAGTTGAGGACAAAGAAGAATGTTGCGAAGAATAAGAGAACGAGCAGCGGTGGATAGGTGAGTAGAACCAGAGCCAACAATAGGAAGAACAGAGCCATTGCCGACAATGATCTGCGTGGGAAAATTTGGAGGGAGAGGGAGAGGAGTTATACCGGAGCCGGAACTCATGTGGGAGGAGGCACCGCTGTCGAAGACCCACTCGTTGCCCTGCTGAGCTTGGCCGCCGTGATCGGCGCTGGCTTGGAGCGTCATCTGGTTGAGTGCCGCGATCAGGGCGGCTTGATCCCAGCTCGGCGCAGCTTGACCGGTAGGTGCAGTGTTGGCGGTGAGCGCGCGTGGAGCCGGTAGAGGTTGAGGACGAGGGCCAAGGACGCCAGGCGCAGACCAGGCCTGAAACGTGCCTGCCATGGTCGGGGCTGTGGGACGCGGCGCGGGCGGGCGGTACCCTGGGTTCTGACTGCCGGGGTTGGGAACCGCGGCGTAGGGCACAGGGCCTGCAGGGGCAGGGTTCTTCTTGCGCTTCTTTTTCCCGGTGCCAGCGGGGGCGCCGGAGGAGGACGCACCAGCATGAGAGGCGCCAGCGCCGTAGAGGCCGAGCGCGGAGGGGCTGAAGGGAGCGGGCGCCGGCGGCGTTGGAGGAAACGCAGGCACGGGAGCGCCGGCGGCGTGAAACGCCTGGGCGATGTGGGTCGGGACAGGAGCACCGGCGGCCTGGTATGCCTGCGCGAGGAGGGCGTTGTGAGCGACGACGCGCGCCTGGCGGCTGAGGCGCTTTTCTTCAAGCAGGAGAAAGGACCGGAGCTGGATGAAAGAGGGGAGGCGACCGCGCGTCATGTGGGGAACGGCGTGCTGAAGGCGCTGGTCGAGGCCGCGCAGAACGTTGTGGACGAGCTCGCGGTCCTTGACGCGAGAGCCAAGATCTCCCAGTGTGTCGGCCATGTGCTTCATCTGCGAGGTGTAGTCGACGACGGAGAGATCGCCCTGGTTGAAGCCGTGGAACTCATCGCGAAGGAAGGTCGCGCGAGTGTCGCGGTTGTCGCGGAAGACGGCGCGGAGGGAGCGCCACAGGTTGAAGGCGGAGACGGCCCGGGTCTCGACGATCGCCAAGGTGGAGGGGGTGACGGTGGCGTCGAACCAGGAGACGATGGCGAAGTCGTTGAGCACCCAGTCGGAGGAGCCCTGAGCGGGGGTACCGTCGATGTGGTCCCGGAGGCCGAACTTGGAGAGGGCGGTGACGAACTGGCGGCGCCAGATTCCGTAGTTGTCCTTCTCGTAATCGAGAGTGACGAGGACGTGGTCGCGGATGCGCAGGGCCTGGAGCTGGGGCGTGGGGAGGGGCTGTGTTGCAACGGGGATGCCGAAATTCTCGACGGAGCCGTCGTCGGAGTCAGACGAGCTGTCGAAGAAATCGCTCATGGCGGCGGCGTGGGAGGAGAGGGGCAGCGGAAGATTGGATCTCAGAAATCTGATACCATGTAAGAGCCTAAGCTAGAGTTTTAAAGAGAGATAGGCGATGCAACAATGCTCAATTGTATTGATCGATGGTGCAGACATATATAGCCTCATAGCAGCACATATCCATACGTAACAACCAACGTAGGATTGGGCCTTGGGCTGAGTTAGTATCTATCTAGAGCTAGGTATTGTTACACAATATAAACAACCTAACTAACAGATGTACATGTACACTAACAAATTCTAACAGATAGCATAGGAACACTAACTTGTTTGGGTTTATTAGGATGTGAAACAATATTAGAAGCATCTTCACAGAAAATAATATGACCATCCTCCACATTTTCAGTCACAAGATCTTTAACTATTGCAACAGCAGGTTCAATTTTAATTTGTTCTTCAGGTTCTTTAGGTTTCTTTTCACTTTTATTAACCGCACTAGATATGACAGAGTACTCCTTCATTTTAGCAGGGAAAGGAGTTTTTTCAATATAAGCTTCAGGAATAACATTATCAACAGTTTCAATCACTACACATTTGTTTACAGATGAATCAATTTTATCTTTATACGGTTCATGATACTTATCAAAATTCTTCTTAGGCAGTTCATAGTGAGAGGCAAAAGCTTTATAAAGATTTGCAACAACTTGGGAATCAAGACCATATGTAGCACTCATATTACGAAATTTATCAGTATCCATAAAAGCTTCAATGCATTTATAATCATAAATTATACCTGATTCTCTATCTTTGTCGTTCTCCCATCCTTCAGTATTTTCTTGGATCCGATCAAGAAGGTCCCTTTTAAACTCTTCTTTGTTGCGTGTAAATGATCCAGAACAAGAAGTATCCAGCAAGGTCTTGTCTTGAAAAGAAAGTCTTGCATAGAAATTATCAATAATAACATTACCAGGAAGCTCATGAATGGGGCATTTGAGCATTAAAGACTTCAATCTCCCCAAGCTTGGGCAATACTCTCTCCATCATGAGGCCAGAAATTATATATGCGGTTCCGATCTTTGTGAATTTCACTTGGAGGATAAAATTTGGAATAAAATAAAGGCACAATGTCCTCCCAATCAATAGAATCACCATTCTTCAGCAATTTATACCAGTGCGCCGCTTTACCAGACAGCGATATAGTGAATAGTTTCTTCCTAACTTCATTCATAGAAATACCTGCACATTTGAATAACCCGCATAATTCATGCAAAAACAATAAATGATCACCAGGATGGACAGTTCCATCCCCTTCATAGCGGTTATCCATAACACGTTCAATAATTTTCATAGGTATTTTATATGGTACTACTTCCTCACCTGGCGCTTCATCCACTACCGTTGCAGTAGTAGTAGATTTCCCAAATAGAAATTGAAGAGAAGATCTCTCCATAATGATTTATAGCAGCAGGCAGAAATAAAATCAGCACAAACAGTAAAGGTTTTCCTTACCAATTCCGCTTACCAATAGCGCTTCACTCCCCGGCAACGGCGCCAGAAAATAGTCTTGATGACCCACAAGTATAGGGGGTGTATCGTAGTATCTTCGATAAGTAAGAATGTCGATCCCAACGAGGAGCAGAAGGTGTTGGCAGCAGTTTCGATGAAGGATTCACTGTAAATGCTCACAAACAAGTATTCAAGGAGTTTTGATGTAACAGATGAATAAAGTACGAGTAAGTAAAATGCGAGAGAAATAATTGCAGCGAGTGGCCCAATCCTTTTTAGCACAAAGGACAAGCCGGTTTGTTTACTTATAATGACCAAACGTTCTTGAGGACACACGGGGATTTTAGTCTAGTACTTTCGCTTCATGTGGCTAAATAACCTTCATTGTTTTGATAAGTGTTGTGTGGGTGAACCTATGCTAATGCACCGCCCTTCCTAGGACTAATACATACTTGTGATTATACCCCTTGCAAGCATCCGCAACTACAAGAAAGTAATTAAGATAAATCTAACCACAGCCTTAAACTCTGAGATCCTGCGATCCCTCTTGCATCGATATACTAACGGGGGCTCAGGTTTCTGTCGGCAACCCCGCAATTAGCAACCGAATACAAGATGCACTCCCCTAGGCCCATAAATGGTGAAGTGTCGTGTAGTCGACGTTCACACGACACCACTAGAAGAATGACACCACAACTTAAATATCATAACATTGAATATTACTCAACCATAATTCACTACTAGCATTTAGACTTCACCCATGTCCTCAAGAACTAAACGAACTACTCACGAGACATCATATGGAATACAATCAGAGGTGATATGATGATGAATAACAATCTGAACATAAACCTTGGTTCAATGGTTTCACTCAATAGCATCTACAACAAGTATAGAATAACACCGGGAGAGTTTCCCCTATCAAACAATCAAGATCCAACCCAAATTGTTACAGCGGTGACGAGGTGCAGCGGTGGTGTTGGCGGTGTAGATGGTGGAGATGATGATGATGATGATGGTGGAGATGATGTCCAGCTCGATGACGATGGCGATGGCGTCGATTTCCCCCTCCGGGAGGGAATTTCCCCGGCGGATTCCTGCCCGCCGGAGAGCTCTTTTCTCTGGTGTTCTCCGCCCCGCAGAGGCGGCTGTAACCCTTCGTGAGGTCCTCTCTATGGCTTAGGTTTTCGGGACGAAGGAGTACGCGAAGAAAAGGAGGCGAAAGGGGTCGGGGCCCCCAGACCACATGGTGGCGCGGCCAGGCCATGGGCCGCGCCGCCCTATGGTCTGGGCCCACCTTGGCTCCTCTCTGCTCCCCCTTCTGGCTCCCTCCGTCATCTGGAAAAATAGGATTTTACGTGAAATTTCCTTCCACAGTTGATCTTCCGAAATATTGCGTTCGACGGTGCTTTTTCCAGCAGAATCCTGGCTCCGGTGCTTGATCCTCCAATGATGATGAAACATGCAAAATAGATGAAATAACATAAGTATTGTGTCCCAATATGAAATATATCAATGAATAACAGCAAATTATGATACAAAATAGTGATGCAAATTGGACGTATCAGAGCTCATGGTGGTGGAGGCCGGCAGGAGGCGCGCCCGGCAGGATGCGGCACCGCTTGCCATGGTCAGGAGCTGTGAGGGGTGGGGTCTGTAGCGTTCCAGCCGCGGAATTGAGCTCGTCGAGAGTCGCCGCGCGCCGGAATCGAGCTCGCCGGCAGTGGCGCTGTGGGGAATCGAGCTCGCCGGCAGTGGCGCTGTGGGGAATCGAGCTCGCCGGTAGTGGCTCTGTGGGGAATCGAGCTCACCGGCAGTGGCGCTGTCGGGAGGCGGCTGGGACGATGCTCCAGCTCTCCGGCTGTGGCGCGTCGTCGCCGAGGCCCAGCAACCGCTCCCGCGGCCAGGGCGACCTACAGGATATGCCACCGCACGGGACGAGGAGGGATTCGGCCACTCGGGGATCTCCACGGAGCTACGGGGGCGGCTGCCTCGAGGAAGGCCGAGCACGTCCATTGGAGCGGCAGAGGATGGCCATAGCTTGGTACTAAGGACTCGGCTCGTGGGCAAGAGGTGGGGGACGATTGATCGGGAGGAAGGGGATAAGGACCCGATAGCAGCGACAAGGTGCGCCTGCTCGCCACGGGCGACTCCGAGTGGCTCCAGCGCCGGCTCCGCAAGGCCACCGGCAAGAAGGTCGACCTGCTGCTGCAGCAGGCGCTCCAGGCCCTGCTCGCCGACCTACAGCTGCAGCAGGCGCCGGCCGCCGGCAACATTGATTTTTTTTCCTTGATTTGGGAATCGGAGATGAGCAGTGCTCGTTGGTGTTAGTGTTAAAGTGTGATATATATACACAAGCATACGTCCTTGAATTGGGAATCGGAGATTCCAGTGGAATCACACTTTCACTCGCCGTGTCAGAAAAATCATCTCACGGTAACACTAACACCGTTAGACACGTGTCAAACTCTCACCGCGTGCTCACGTATACACCCGGTCACCAGGCTTCATCCGAATTACCAAACCACACATAGGGGCAATATACCCTTACAGATATTTATAGTCCAAGTGGGGAGACTAGCCGTTTGGAGGGTTTACTGCAATACAACAGCAAAATCGGCAGTGCCAGGCCACAATCCAGCCCACCGGCGCCCAGGCCAGCGAGCCGGTTCAACCGTCGAAATTGCTGCCAGCGACTGAAGAGGATGTTTCACCCAGGAGAAAGTCCACGCTCCCAAAACAAATGCCTTCAATAAGACCATTGCCAGACACAACCAATTAAGATGGGACCTTGGATTTTCACCCTGCAAGTTTAGACATTGAATTTCTCCTGTGATGTCGCCCACACTTGCTAAACAACGCTGCTCCAAGTCAGGAATCACCAAGCCAAAACCTCATCACCACCAGGACTTGAACCGCCATTACTAGTCCTTAGGTCTCGATTTCCATGCCATTCTCCTAGGTTGACTTTACCATGGAACTAAGCAGCCCCGGCCCTATGTTTTTCGGGGACCTTGGGCGAAGTCGATAAAAGGGCCCCTTGACGCAAATATGTGTTTGATAGTAGCATCAATGCACATAATTTTTTCTTGTAACTTTTTGCTCACCATATTTATAGAAAATAAAATATCATACCAAATAACCATGCCAACTAAAGTTTCAAATTTCTCAAGTGCACTGATCAAACCTTGAGCATCACTTACTGTGGCTGGATCATCAGTAGAAGCCTTTATCAACTCCGTCAAAGCTGATATTACTCCTTAAAAGATAATCATCTTGTCCATCACCATTACGATTATCGGATGAAGGCTGCAAATTTTCATCCCCCATACTATCCTCACCAACAAAATCATCAAGATCTGCAATTACATAAAAAAATATAGTTACTTACTTACTTACATTTGCAAAATATGATGCTACACTACAAGAAAAGTTCTGATAGATAACGTCTCAAAATCGTCCGCTAAGGGGTATTTTTCGTCGCCTATGGGCCTAACCCGACGATATGGGTTCTGTTGTGGAAACTGCGTCAGGCAAAGTCCTACGACGATTTTTTCGGTCCGTCGCGCTTGGGCGCCCTTCCGCCACGGAAAATCGGACCGTTGCGCATGTGTTTTCGGGAGCCCGTTGACTGCTGAAACCCCGTGGTAGATGGTAGGCCCACACGAGGCCTACCACGTCTTAAGCGGGCCGGGCCAGCTGACATAGTTTGACCGGTCAACTATATAGCGGGCTGGTCCATTAGTTACGTGGGCCGGGCCTAACCTCTAAGGTTGATCGGGTCAAAACTTAAATGGGACGGCCCATTTAACATGTGGTCCACCTACAGAACCGGGCCGCCCAAGAAGCAAGTGGGTCGGGCAAAATATAGGTGGGTCCCACTTTCCTTTAAAGGGCCGGCCCATTTAGTGTGTGGGTCCACCATATAGCAAGTGGGCCGGCCAAAACACATGTGGGTCCCACTTTCCGCTTAAAGGGTCGGCCCATTTAGTATGTGGGGTCCACCATATAGCAAGTGGCCGGCCCAACAAGATAGTGGGCCGGCCAAAAAACACAGTGGGTCCAACTTTCCGTTAAAGGGCCGGCGCATTTGATGTGTGGGTCCACCATATAGAAGTGGGGGCCCAACAAAAAAGTGGACCGGGCCAAAACACAGGTGGGTCCCACTTTCCAGTTAAAGGGCCGGCCCATTTAGTATGTGGGGTCCACCATATAGCAAGTGGGCCGGCCCAACAAGATAGTGGGCCGGGCCAAAAACACAGGGTCCCACCTTAAAGGGCTGGCCCATTTACCATGTGGGACCACCATATAGCAAATGGGCTGGCCCAACAAGATAGTGGGCCGGCCCAATAAGCATGTGGAGCCCACTATCGTGTAACCGGGCCGGCTGATACGTCTCAAACGTATCTATAATTTCTTATGTTCCATGTTACTTTTATTACAATACTTGAGTGTTTTACACATACTTTACAGCGTTATTTTACATTTTCCGGCACTAACCTATTAACAAGATGCCGAAGTGCCAATTGCTGTTTTTCTGCTGTTTTTGGTTTCAGAAATCCTAGTAAGGAAATATTCTCGGAATTGACGAAATCAACGCCCAGGGGCCTATTTTTGCACGAAGCTTCCGAACTCGAAGAGGAAACGAAGTGGGGCCACGAGGCGCCGGACACCAGGCGCGCCCGGCCCGGCCGCGCGGCCTGTGTTGCGCGCGTCGCGTCGACCTACCCTTCCGCCTACTTAAAGCCTCCGTCGCGAAACCCCCGTACCGAGAGCCACGATACGGAAAACACCGCCGCCGCCAATCCCATCTCTGGGATTCAGGAGATCGCCCGCACCCGCCGGAGAGGGGAATCATCACCGGAGGGCTCACATCATCATGCCCGCTCCGGAAATATGGAGACTCCTCACAGGATATTCTTACATGTTTTTAGAGAGGGATTCTCCCACCGTCAAGAAACGGTGAAGACGTCCAAACTCGAAACGCAATAGAAGATGCATGCGGATTCCGTTTTCGATGAACTTGGGCTTGTTGTGAAGCTAGCAACAAGCTCAAGAACTTCTCACAGAGAAACACCAAGAAGCAATAGGGATATGCAAAGTATGCAAAGGATTGAGCTCCCTAAGACGATGCGATCAAGTTACCCAACCGAAAGCCCCTCTTAATAGTGCGGCTATCTATCCTATAATCCGGTCTCCCAACAACCACCTTGAGACCGGTAAAAGGAAAACCTATCAAGGTCATACCTTTGCCTTGCGCATCCCGCTTGATCTTGATGATAACTCTTCAAGCTCCACTCAAGCCGGAATGCCTCACTTGATCATCGTTGCTTCGTGAAGACTCACAAATGCTCCCCCATACACCATGATGGGAAAACTCCATTGATGCACATCTTCACATGTCCATTATCGCCACATGGACGGCAAGCTTCAAGTATGTGATCCACTTGAGATGCTCATCTTGAACTTGCCCAAATCAACCTTGTATCTTCACATACTCACTTAAGATAGAGCATGGCTAATATTGAGTTCCACATAAGAACTCCATCTTCATTTCTTCTTCTTGATCATATCACATATGTATCTTTGAATCGATGATCTTGATGCCAATACACAAGGTGTATCTTTATCTTCATGGCATCTATACTTGAATCCAACACATGGAATACAAGAAGTACCTATGGAAAATTCTTTCATATAAACTCAATGAAAACATTAGTCCATAGGAGTTGTCATTAATTACCAAAGAGAGTGGATTTAGTAACCGGGTGTATACGTGAGCACGCAGCCATTAGCGTTGGATTTGCTTTTGACGTGGGCATAACCCTTCGGGTACTCGACATTGCCATACCCGGTGCAAACTATGAAGCTGGACCAGCACAAGGACTCGACAAGCTGGACCTGCACGCGCCTCAACTTGGACTACAAGGAAAGAAGACTCCAACACGAATCCTACTAGGACTCTTGTAAACCCTAGCTTGGCTGATATATAAAGCCAGGCAGGGGCACCCCTTAGGGACACACAATCAGAAACATAATTTTAGAGGCAACATGCCTAGACACCGCAACCCGCGGATTAGAACTAGACTAGATCCAACAACTCCGCCTATGGCGGCCCCCTGTATACATATATTCATATAGTGGATTGCTAGCAGGACGTAGCGACCCTCCACCGCGGGGGCGTGAACCTGGGTACGTCGTGTACCGCCTCGCTCCCGGAACTTCCGTCGTCGCCTTTCTCTAAAACCCAAGCCCCTCATGGTGGGCATTTCCGAGGAACCGCCTCGTCAATTGGCGCCGTCCGTGGGATACGCGACGCTGGATTTTGTTATCCGGGCGGAATCCGTCAAGTTCATCATCAACAACATCCAAACTGCATCTGGCGAAAAATCTACTTCAACTTCATATATCAGATCGGTTGCTCGTGTACTTCATCACGGTCAGCTTTCTCGTCCAAGACATGGCCGTGGTCTGGTGCGTCCCGTCATGGCCGGTCTATACGCAGCGTTCAGTCGTGGGAAGAAAAGAAAAGAAACGTTTTGGGCAAACCAAAGTGTTAGACAACGCCCACGCAACTTGTCCTCTACAGGGCATCCAGAAAAGGAAGGCAAATGAACTATCTAAGGAAAAAGATGACTACGTGGGTGCTGTGAAGGATCGAGGCCATGTTCTCAAGCTTAGAAACAAAGGAATAAACCGAACTCTGCAGGCCGGATCTGCAACGGCGCTTATGGCACATACCAAGACCAGATTAATTTTCTTTACCGGCTCTTTGATTCCGTTTTCCATGGGGACACTCCAAAGGAAAGATTCAACCAGACAATATCAGTCAATCTTGCACTGCATCGGCGACACAACAAGGAAAAAAAGGGGAGATCGGTACATACGGATCAGCAGTATACTCATCGGACCACTTCAACCACGGGAAATTTCTTCGCTGTTATGTTCGGAAGAACGGACATCGCCATCGACTAAATAGCATTGTTATATCGGCACCATCCGACGCAAAGATTATCAGATCGGAACAAGCTTCGACTGCTTCACCGCGCATAGTCGCCACGCTCGGGGCTCGCTCGTTGCATCACGGACTTGATATATTCGGGAGCTAGCCCGTCGACTGCCCGGCTGACCGCGCCCGCCATCGCGCACGCTTCTTACTCGGGGGCTCGCCTGCCGCGGACCCGACATTACGGACCCGATATATTCGGATGCTCACCCGCCGCGGATCGGTCGTATCAGCTGCGTCCTCTTCATCGGCCACGTCAACCAAGGCGCCGCATGGGCTATTTTGGATGGCGCAATTACTTCAGCTGCGCCCGCCGCACCGACTATCTCGGATGGCGCAACTACTTCAGCTACGCCCGTCGCATGGACTATCTTTGGCCCATCGGGAGCGCCGGTTCGCTGGAACCCAAAAAGATATGAAGACTATTACTCCCATCGGGAGCGCCGGTTCACTGGAACCCAAGAAGATATGAAGACTATTACTCCCATCGGGAGCGCCGGTTCGCTGGAACCTAAGAAGATATGAAGACTATTACTCCCATCGGGAGCGCCGGTTCGCTGGAACCCGAGAAGATATGAAGACTATTACTCCCATCGGGAGCGCCGGTTCGCTGGAACCCGAGAAGATATGAAGACTATTACTCCCATCGGGAGCGCCGGTTCGCTGGAACCCAAGAAGACATGAAGACAATTACTCCCATCGGGAGCGCCGGTTCGCTGGAACCCGAGAAGACATGAAGACAATTACTCCCATCGGGAGCGCCGGTTCGCTGGAACCTGAGAAGATATGAAGACTCAAGTTTTAAAGAATTGCAGTGGGACACCCGAACTGCATCGTCAGGAACCTTGTTCGTATATTTCAACGAACGTCGGTGCGATGGAAAATACGCCAGAGATTGCACTCTAAAAAAAGGCCTCTAAAATTATGAGTGCTATGATGCAAAATCAATGGGGACCTTGCTCTTTTCCTTTGCTATAGATGCCTCAAAGAGTGCCGCAGATAGCAAGGATCATGAGAAAGCCTCTGAAATTACGAGTGCTATGATGCAAAATCAACGAAGACCTTGCTCTTTTCCTTTGCTATAGATGCCTCAAAGAGTGCCGCAAATAGCAAGGATCATGAAACAAACAAGGACGCTGACCTTTCCCTCTGCTACAGATGCCTCTACTAGCGCCGTAAATAGCAAGAGTCTAGAAATACATATAAAACAACCCACGTTCGATATTTTACTTATGGAAATATCAAAGAACAACGGGCTCATCGGCGGAGTTAGTGCTTCCGATACAGTCGGGAGCTGCCGAACATACATCGGTTGAAAGCAAAGTTGCACATACAACGGGTTTAGCAAGACCCGCAACACGAGCTGATCACTCAAACAATTTGCTGACCAACGAATACACATACGCTTAAACGGGCAATTAAGATTTGCTCCTTCAAAATTTGCCAACGACATTGACACGGTAAAAGTGCATATATATGTATCTACCGAAAAACTTACAAACAATGGCATCAACGATGCTCAAGGTGCATTGACGATTGCCCCTTGAAATATACAACAATGTGTCAACGGCACCTGAAGAAAACCGTAAACATCGGGTTGCTCGACTTGAGTCTACTCACGGTTGCAAGCATCAGTGCCCAGACTCGGGGGCTACTTCCATCGGGAGCGCTGGACGCGCACCCGATAAAATCATCGGCTCCTCTGGGCCATCATCCAAATCATTGGCTCCCCTCAGGGCCATCGTCTCAATCATCGGCTCCCCTCAGGGCCATCGTCTCAATCATCGGCTCCCCTCAGGGCCATCATCCGAATCGTCGGCTCCCCTCAGGGCCATCATCCGAAATCATCGGCTCCCCTCAGGGCCATCGTCTCAATCATCGGCTCCCCTCAGGGCCATCATCTCAATCATCAACTCCTCTATCTATGGCATCATCGAGTCATCGGCATCAAGTTCTCGGAACTTGAAAAAGTTTACGGTGTTTGACTTAGCATTTTTTACACCCTGTACATAACTATTTCATATTTATTTACAGGCTCGGGGGCTACTCCCATCGGGAGCGCTTGCCGCGCACCCGATAAAAAATACGGCAACCTCGTCAACAAAGAAGAATAAAGTTGAAGACATCGGCATCAACAATCAAGATCTTCGAGTAGTACAACTTGAGTCTATGCGAGGCTGCAAGCACCCGCCCATAGACTCGGGGGCTACTCCCATCGGGAGCGCTTCGCGCACCCGACAGAAAGCAACTTCGACTCTACATCAAGCACAAGATTCAACAGATGATCAAGACATTCAGCGAAGACAACTTTAGTCCCTGCCCGAAGCTTCACTTCGGCCAGACACTCGGGGGCTACTGACGTGGGCATAACCCTTCGGGTACTCGACATTGTCATACCCGGTGCAAACTATGAAGCTGGACCAGCACAAGGACTCGACGAGCTGGACCTGCACACGCCTCAACTTGGACTACAAGGAAAGAAGACTCCAACGCGAATCCTACTAGGACTCTTGTAAACCCTAGCTTGGCTGATATATAAAGCCAGGCAGGGGCACCCCTTAGGGACACACAATCAGAAACATAATTTTAGAGGCAACACGCCTAGACACCGCAACCCGCGGATTAGAACTAGACTAGATCCAACAACTCCGCCTATGGCGGCCCCCTGTATACATATATTCATATAGTGGATTGCTAGCAGGACGTAGCGACCCTCCACCGCGGGGGCGTGAACCTGGGTACGTCGTGTACCGCCTCGCTCCCGGAACTTCCGTCGTCGCCTTTCTCTAAAACCCAAGCCCCTCATGGTGGGCATTGCCGAGGAACCGCCTCGTCAATGCGTGTCTCACAAACGGAGCCAAACGGCGCGGGCAAACAAACAAACTAGTATCCACGCTATGAACCATACATCACATCATCCTTTCTTTTCTCTCCCTCTCAGACCACCACTGTAGCCGGCCGGCGATGGGGAATGGAGGCGATCCCCTTGCTGGAGAAAGGAAGGGAGAGGAGGGGATGGCGTGGTCGACGCCACCGGACTGGAGGGTGGCGAGGCGAGCTCATGGTGGTGGAGGCCGGCAGGAGGCGCGCCCGGCAGGATGCGGCACCGCTTGCCATGGTCAGGAGCTGTGAGGGGTGGGGTCTGTAGCGTTCCAGCCGCGGAATTGAGCTCGTCGAGAGTCGCCGTGCGCCGGAATCGAGCTCGCCGGCAGTGGCGCTGTGGGGAATCGAGCTCGCCGGCAGTGGCGCTGTGGGGAATCGAGCTCGCCGGTAGTGGCACTGTGGGGAATCGAGCTCACCGGCAGTGGCGCTGTCGGGAGGCGGCTGGGACGATGCTCCAGCTCTCCGGCTGTGGCGCGTCGTCGCCGAGGCCCAGCAACCGCTCCCGCGCCAGGGCGACCTACAGGATACGCCACCGCACGGGACGAGGAGGGATTCGGCCACTCGGGGATCTCCACGGAGCTGCGGGGGCGGCTGCCTCGAGGAAGGCCGAGCACGTCCATTGGAGCGGCAGAGGATGGCCATAGCTTGGTACTAAGGACTCGGCTCGTGGGCAAGAGGTGGGGGACGATTGATCGGGAGGAAGGGGATAAGGACCCGACAGCAGCGACAAGGTGCGCCTGCTCGCCACGGGCGACTCCGAGCGGCTCCAGCGCCGGCTCCGCAAGGCCACCGGCAAGAAGGTCGACCTGCTGCTGCGCAGGCGCTCCAGGCCCTGCTCGCCGACCTACACTGCAGCAGGCGCCGCCGCCGGCAACATTGATTTTTTTTCCTTGATTTGGGAATCGGAGATGAAGTGCTCGTTGGTGTTAGTGTTAAAGTGTGATATATAGACACAAGCATACGTCCTTGAATTGGGAATCGGAGATTCCAGTGGAATCACACTTTCACTCGCCGTGTCAGAAAATCATCTCGCGGTAACACTAACACCGTTAGACACGTGTCAAACTCTCACCGCGTGCTCACGTATACACCCGGTCACCAGGCTTCATCCGAATTACCAAACCACACATAGGGGCAATATACCCTTACAGATATTTATAGTCCAAGTGGGGAGACTAGCCGTTTGGAGGGTTTACTGCAATACAACAGCAAAATCGGCAGTGCCAGGCCACAATCCAGCCCACCGGCGCCCAGGCCAGCGAGCCGGTTCAACCGTCGAAATTGCTGCCAGCGACGAAGAGGATGTTTCACCCAGGAGAAAGTCCACGCTCCCAAAACAAATGCCTTCAATAAGACCATTGCCAGACACAACCAATTAAGATGGGACCTTGGATTTTCACCCTGCAAGTTTAGACATTGAATTTCTCCTGTGATGTCGCCCACACTTGCTAAACAACGCTGCTCCAAGTCACGAATCACCAAGCCAAAACCTCATCACCACCAGGACTCGAACCGCCATTACTAGTCCTTAGGTCTCGATTTCCATGCCATTCTCCTAGGTTGACTTTACCATGGAACTAAGCAGCCCCGGCCCTATGTTTTTCGGGGCCCTTGGGCGAAGTCGATAAAAGGGCCCCTTGACGCAAATATGTGTTTGATAGTAGCATCAATGCACATAATTTTTTCTTGTAACTTTTTGCTCACCATATTTATAGAAAATAAAATATCATACCAAATAACCATGCCAACTAAAGTTTCAAATTTCTCAAGTGCACTGATCAAACCTTGAGCATCACTTACTGTGGCTGGATCATCAGTAGAAGCCTTTATCAACTCCGTCAAAGCTGATATTACTCCTTAAAAGATAATCATCTTGTCCATCACCATTACGATTATCGGATGAAGGCTGCAAATTTTCATACCCCATACTATCCTCACCAACAAAATCATCAAGATCTGCAATTACATAAAAAATATAGTTACTTACTTACTTACATTTGCAAAATATGATGCTACACTACAAGAAAAGTTTTGATAGACAACGTCTCAAAATCGTCCGCTAAGGGGTATTTTTCGTCGCCTATGGGCCTAACCCGACGACATGGGTTCTGTTGTGGAAACTGCGTCAGGCAAAGTCCTACGACGATTTTTTCGGTCCGTCGCGCTTGGGCGCCCTTCGCCACTGAAAATCGGACCGTTGCGCATGTGTTTTCGGGAGCCCGTTGACTGCTGAAACCCCGTGGTAGATGGTAGTCCCACACGAGGCCTGCCACGTCTTAAGCGGGCCGGGCCAGCTGACATAGTTTGACCGGTCAACTATATAGCTGGGCTGGTCCATTAGTTACGTGGGCCGGGCCTAACCTCTAAGGTTGACTGGTCAAAACTTAAATGGGACGGCCCATTTAACATGTGGGGTCCACCTTACAGCAACTGGGCCGGCCCAAGAAGCAAGTGGGCCGGGCCAAAATATTAGGTGGGTCCCACTTTCCAGTTAAAGGGCCGGCCCATTTAGTGTGTGGGGTCCACCATATAGCAAGTGGGCCGGGCCAAAACACAGTGGGTCCCACTTTCCAGTTAAAGGGTCGGCCCATTTAGTATGTGGGTCCACCATATAGCAAGTGGGCCGGCCCAACAAGATAGTGGGCCGGCCCAAAAAACACAGTGGGTCCCACTTTCCTCTTAAAGGGCGATTTGATGTGGGGTCCACCATATAGAAGTGGGCGGCCCAACAAAAGTGGACCGGGCCAAAAACACAGGGGTGGTCCCACTTTCCGGTTAAAAGGCCGGCCCATTTAGTATGTGGGGTCCACCATATAGCAAGTGGGTCGGCCCAACAAGATAGTGGGCCGGCCAAAAACACAGGGTCCCACCTTCCTTAAAGGGCGGCCCATTTACCATGTGGGACCACCATATAGCAAATGGGTGCCCAACAAGATAGTGGGCCGGCTATAAGCATGTGGAGCCCACTATCGTGTAACCGGGCGCTGATACGTCTCAAACGTATCTATAATTTCTTATGTTCCATGTTACTTTTATTACAATACTTGAGTGTTTTACACATACTTTACAGCGTTATTTTACATTTTCCGGACTAACCTATTAACAAGATGCCGAAGTGCCGTTGTCGTTTTTATGCTGTTTTTGGTTTCAGAAATCCTAGTAAGGAAATATTCTCGTTGGACGAAATCAACGCCCAGGGGCCTATTTTTGCACGAAGCTTCCAGTCCGAAGAGGAACGAGGGGGCCACGAGGCGGCTGGACACCAGGCGGCGCAGCCGGCCCCGGCCGCGCGGCCTCGCAGTCGGCGCTCGCGTCGCCCCGACCTACCCTTCGCCTACTTAAAGCCTCCGTCGCGAAACCCCCGTACCGAGAGCCACGATACGGAAAACATTGAGAGGCCGCCGCCGCCAATCCCATCTCGGGGGATTCAGGAGATCGCCTCCCGCCGGAGAGGGGAATCATCACCGGAGGGGCTCTACATCATCATGCCCGCCTCCGGATTGATGCGTGAGTAGTTCATCCTTGGACTATGGGTCCATAGCAGTAGCTAGATGGTTGTCTTCTCCGCTTGTGCTTTCATTGTATTAGATCTTGTGAGCTGCCTAACATGATCAAGATCATCTATTTGTAATGCTACATGTTGTGTTTGGCGAGATCCGATGAATATAGAATACTATGTTAAGTTGATTATCAATCTATCATATATGTGTTGTTTATGTTCTTGCATGCTCTCCGTTGCTAGTAGAGGCTCTAGCCAAGTTGATACTTGTAACTCCAAGAGGGAGTAATTATGCTCGATAGTGGGTTCATGCCTCCATTGAATCTGGGATCGTGACAGTAGGTTCTAAGGTTGTGGATGTGCTGTTGCTACTAGGGATAAAACATTGATGCTTTGTCTAAGGATATTTGTGTTGATTACATTACGCACCATACTTAATGCAATTATCTGTTGTTCGCAACTTAATACCGGAAGGGGTTCGGATGATAACCCGAAGGTGGATTATTTAGGCATAGATGCATGCTGGATAGCGGTCTATGTACTTTGTCGTAATGCCCTGATTAAATCACATAGTAATCATCGTTGATATGTATTGAATCTTTATTTGTCAATTGCTCGCCTGTAATTTGTTCACCCAGCATGTTAGTTATCTTATTGGAGAGACACCTCTAGTGAACTGTGGACCCCGGTCCATTCTTTTACATCTGAATACATTCTACTGCTTTCTGTTCTTTGCAAACAAACACCATCTTCCACTCGATACGTTTAATCCTTTGTTTTCAGCAAGCCGGTGAGATTGACAACCTCACTGTTACGTTGGGGCAAAGTACTTTGATTGTGTTGTGCAGGTTCCACGTTGGCGCCGGTTTCACTGGTGTTGCGCCGCACTACACTCCTCCACCAACAACCTTCACGTGCTTCTTGGCTCCTACTGGTTCGATAACCTTGGTTTCATACTGAGGGAAACTTGCTTCTATACGCATCATACCTTCCACTTGGGGTTCCCAACGGACGTGTGCTTCGCGCGTATCAAGCTAAATTTCTGGCGCCGTTGCCGGGAGATCAAGACACGCTGCAAGGGGAGTCTCCACTTCCAATCTCTTTACTTTGTTTTTGTCTTGCTTTATTTTATTTACTACTTTGTTTGCTGCACTTAAACAAAACACACAAAAAAAATAGTTGCTAGCTTTACTTTATTTACTGTCTTGTTCTCTATATCAAAAACGCAAAAAAATTAGTTACTATTACTTATTGTCTTGTTTACTTGCTCTATATCAAAACACAAAAAAAAATTAGTTACATGCTTTTAATTTATTTTGTTATCATGTCTAGTCCTGTACTTGTTTTTATTTACACTAGTTAGGCATAATGGAAAGCAACAGTGAGCTTCTTATTCTATTTCCTGAGTTAAGACATGGATTGTTTGCTGCGAAAATTAAAAAACCTATGGAATCTTATTTGCATGCTAGTAGCAATGATATTAGTATGAACGCTTTGAACACCATTGTTGTTAATGATATGGAAAATTCTAAGCTTGGGGAAGCTGGTTTTGATGAGCATGATATTTTTAGTCCCCCAAGCATTGAGGAGAAAATTTTCTTTGATGATACTTTGCCTCCTATTTATGATGATTATAATGATAGTGGTCTTTTGGTGCCGCCTACTATGGAGAGTAAATTTTATTATGATTATACTATGCCTCCTACACTTGATGAGAATAATAATGATAGCTACTTTGTTGAATTTGCTCCCACTACAACTAATAAAATTGATTATGCTTATGTGGAGAGTAATAATTTTATGCATATGGCTCATGACAAGAATGTTTTATGTGATAGTTATATTGTTGAGTTTGTTCATGATGCCACTGAAAGTTATTATGAGAGAGGGAAACATGGTTATATGCATCTTAATAATATTAAGTTTCCCCTCTTTATGTTGAGAATCTTGAAATTGCGCTTGTGTTGCCTTCCTATGCTTGTCACTTTGTTCTTCATGAATTTATTTGTGTACAAGATTCCTTTTCATAGAAAGTGGGTTAGGCTTAAATGTGTTTTGAATTTGCTTCTTGATGCTCTCTTTTGCTTCAACTCTCATCCTTATGAGAGCATCATCATTAAAATTGCTGAGCCCATCTTAATGGCTATAAAGAAAGAACTTCTTGGGAGATAACCCATGTGTTTATTTTACTACAGCAATTTTTGTTTTGTTGAGTCTTGGAAGTTTTTTACTACTGTAGCAACCTCTCCTTATCATGTTTTTGTGCCAAGTAAAGTTTCTATGTAAAGTTGATGTTATATTTGGGATCGCTGCGCAGAAACAGCATTGCTGTCTGTCACGAATTCTGGCATAAGTCTCTGTAAAAAATTCGAAAAAATCTGCAAATTTACGAGCGTGATCCTCAGATATGTACGCAACTTTCATTAGTTTTGAGTTTTTCCATTTGAGCAAGTTAAGTGCCCAGTCCAGATGCATCTTTACGGACTGTTCTGTTTTTGACAGATTCTGTCTTTTATTTCGCATTGCCGCTTTTGCTATGTTGAATGAGTTTCTTTGTTCCATTAACTTTCAGAAGCTTTGTGCAATGTCCAGAAGTGTTAAGAATGATTGTGTCACCTCTGAATATATGAATTTGTGGTTATGCACTAACCCTCTCATGAGTTTGCTTGAAGTTTGTGTGAAGGAAGTTTTCAAGGGTCAAGAGAAGAGGATGATATACTATGATCAAGAAGAGTGAAAGGTCTAAGCTTGGGGATGCCCCGGTGGTTCATCCCTGCATATTTTAAGAAGACTCAAGCATCTAAGCTTGGGGATGCCCAAGGCATCCCCTTCTTCATCGACAACATTATCAGGTCACTTCTAGTGAAACTATATTTTTATTCCGTCACATTCTTATGTTCTTTACTTGGAGCGTCGGTTTGTTTTTATTTTTGTTTTGTTTTGAATAAAGTTGGATCCCGCCATTCTTATATTGGAGATATTACGCTCCGCTTTTTCTTATGGAACACTTGTGTTCTTAATTGTGCTTTAATGTTCATGGCGAAAGCTTATTGCTTCGTTAAATTGTTATTTGGTTGGAATTGGAAAATGCTGCATATGGTTTGGCAATTTGGCAATTGTTTGAGCTCTCATAGATCATGTTTAAGCTCTTGCATCATGTAGTTTAATCTATTAATGAAGAACTACTGTAGAGCTTGTTTAATTTGGTTTGCATGATTGATCTCTCTAAGTCTAGATATTTTCGGGTAAAGTGTTTGAACAACAAGGAAGACAGTGTAGAGTCTTATAATGCTTGCAATATGTTCTTGTGTGAGTTTTGCTGTACCTGTTCATACTTGTGTTTGCTTCAAACAACCTTGCTAGCCCAAACCTTGTACTGAGAGGAAATGCTTCTCGTGCATCCAAACACCTTGAGCCAAAATCCATGCCATTTGTGTCCACCATATCTACCTACTATGTGGTATTTTTCTGCCATTCCAAAGTAAATTACTTGAGTGCTACCTTTAAATTTCATTCCTCTACCTTTACAATATATAGCTCATGGGACAAATAGCTTAAAAACTATTGTGGTGATGAATATGTAGTTATGTGTCTTAATTCTTATAAGTTGCTTGTTGAGCGGTAACCATGTTTTCTGGGGACGCCATCAACTTTATCTTTGTTGGATATCATGTGAGATGCTATGCATGTTCGTCTTGTCTGAAGTAGTGGACTTCGCGATCAAATGGTTTGAGTATGCATATGTTAGAGAAGAACATTGGGCCGCTAACTAAAGCCATGTATCATGGTGGAAGTTTCAGTTTGGACATACAACCTCAATCTCTTATGAGAATATTAACTATTGTTGAATGCTTAAGCATTAAAAAGAGGAGTCCATTATCTGTTGTCTATGTTGTCCCGGTATGGATGTCTAAGTTGAGAATAATCAAAAGCGAGAAATCCAATGCGTGCTTTCTCCTTAGACACTTGTACAGGCGGCATAGAGGTACCCCTTTGTGACACTTGGTTGAAGCATATGTTATGCGATGAGAATCCGTGTTTCCGAGATAGTAGGACAAGGTGCGAGCACTATTAGTACTCTATGCATGAGACATGCAACTTGTAGGAAGTATTATGCATAGCACATATGAATTATTACTACCGTTGACAAAATTGTTTCTATGTTTTCAAAACAAAAGCTCTAGCACAAAAATAGTAATCAATGCTTCCCTCTGCGAAGGGCCAATCTTTTACTTTATTGTTGAGTCAGTTTACCCATTCCCTTCTATCTTAGAAGCAAACACTTGTGTTAACTGTGTGCATTGATTCTTACATGTTTACTTATTGCACCTGTTATATTACTCTATGTTGACAAATATCCATGAGATATACATGTTACAAGTTGAAAGCAATTGCTGAAACTTAATCATCCTTTGTGTTGCTTCAATGCATTCTACTATGAATTTATTGCTTATGAGTTAGCTCTTATGCAAGTCTTATTGATACTTGTCTTGAAAGTACTATTCATGAAAAGTTTTGCTATATGATTCATTTGTTTAGTCATTATCTTTGTTAGCAATCTTTTGTTCAGATCACTCAATTCATCTCATATGCTTTACAATAATGTTGATCAAGATTATGTTGGTAGCATGTCACTTCAGAAATTATTTGTGTTATCGTTTACCTACTCGAGGACGAGTAGGAACTAAGCTTGGGGATGCTTGATACGTCTCAAACGTATCTATAATTTCTTATGTTCCATGCTACCTTTATTACAATACTTGAGTGTTTTACACATACTTTACAGCATTATTTTACATTTTCCGGCACTAACCTATTAACAAGATGCCGAAGTGTCAGTTGCTGTTTTTCGGCTGTTTTTGGTTTCAGAAATCCTAGTAAGGAAATATTCTCGGAATTGGACGAAATCAACGCCCAGGGGGCCTATTTTTGCACGAAGCTTCCAGGTCCGAAGAGGAAACGAAGTGGGGCCACGAGGCAGCTAGACACCAGGCGGCGCGCCCAAGCCCCGGCCGCGCCCTCGTTGTGTCGGCGCCTCGCGCCGCCCGACCTACCCTTCCACCTACTTAAAGCCTCCGCGAAACCCCGTATGAGAGCCACGATACGAAAACATTACCGAGAGGCCGCCGCCAATCCTATCTCGGGGATTCAGAGATCGTCCGCACCCTGCCGGAGAGGGGAATCATCACCGAGGGGCTCTACATCATCATGCCCGCCTCCGGATTGATGCGTGAGTAGTTCATCCTTGGACTATGGGTCCATAGCAGTAGCTAGATGGTTGTCTTCTCCGCTTGTGCTTTCATTGTATTAGATCTTGTGAGCTGCCTAACATGATCAAGATCATCTATTTGTAATGCTACATGTTGTGTTTGGCGAGATCCGATGAATATAGAATACTATGTTAAGTTGATTATCAATCTATCATATATGTGTTGTTTATGTTCTTGCATGCTCTCCGTTGCTAGTAGAGGCTCTGGCCAAGTTGATACTTGTAACTCCAAGAGGGAGTAATTATGCTCGATAGTGGGTTCATGCCTCCATTGAATCTGGGATCGTGACAGTAGGTTCTAAGGTTGTGGATGTGCTGTTGCTACTAGGGATAAAACATTGATGCTTTGTCTAAGGATATTTGTGTTGATTACATTACGCACCATACTTAATGCAATTATCTGTTGTTCGCAACTTAATACTGGAAGGGGTTCGGATGATAACCTGAAGGTGGATTATTTAGGCATAGATGCATGCTGGATAGCGGTCTATGTACTTTGTCGTAATGCCCTGATTAAATCACATAGTAATCATCGTTGATATGTATTGAATCTTTATTTGTCAATTGCTCGCCTGTAATTTGTTCACCCAGCATGTTAGTTATCTTATTGGAGAGACACCTCTAGTGAACTGTGGACCCCGGTCCATTCTTTTACATCTGAATACATTCTACTGTTTTTACTGTTCTTTGCAAACAAACACCATCTTCCACTCGATACGTTTAATCCTTTGTTTTCAGCAAGCCGGTGAGATTGACAACCTCATTGTTACGTTGGGGCAAAGTACTTTGATTGTGTTGTGCAGGTTCCACGTTGGCGCCGGTTTCACTGGTGTTGCGCCGCACTACACTCCTCCACCAACAACCTTCACGTGCTTCTTGGCTCCTACTGGTTCGATAACCTTGGTTTCATACTGAGGGAAACTTGCTTCTATACGCATCATACCTTCCACTTGGGGTTCCCAACTATCGTGTAACCGCGTATCGCCGGCCTACTAAAGAAGTGGGCCGGCCCAAAATGAAAGTGGGTCCCACACTACTGTAAGTGGGCCGGCCCAATCTGTTGTAGGGCCCTACTTGTTTGACTAGTCAACTTGCATTAAATTTCATGAGCCTAAAATCTGATATCAATGATACACACAATTACATACACAAATAAAACAAGTAGGAAAATTACAAGGCAATTAATGTGCCCAAATAAAAAAATTACATAGAATCATTGAGGACTTCTATTAGCATCATCAATAACACGTTGACATTTGGCAATCGCCTTGATTGAATCTTGTGTACTCTTTGTCAACATATCAGCTACAGATCTTAAAGCAGCAATACCATGTCTTTTATAAAGTACAGCCTTGAGATATTTACTGTTTGATGAAAGAAATGGTCTAGGTTGACGGCTATGAGAAGATGCATCAGAAGAAAGATCAGAACTTTTTGTGGGCCTCACTTCTAATGAAGATTGCTTCATCACAACTGCATTCTGATAATAATGCAAAAAGAGTTAAACGATGAACTATGCAAACATTTATTATGCAATGTAGATATAAGATAATAACAAGTTGCATAAATAAGACAATGTATGGAACTTGTACTAAGCACAAACTTACATCATAATGTTGCACAGGGTCGCTACAGATCCTTTTTTGGCGACTATCTTCTAATGATGACTGCTTCATTAAAACTGCATTCTGGTAACATTGCAAACATAGTTACAACAATTAACTATTCAAACATGTATTACGCAATGTAGAGATCAGATAACAGCATGTAGCAGAAATAAGCACAAGATAAGATAAGATGCATGTACTAAGCACATACTGGCTCGCTGCAGGTCCTTCTCTTGCGTGCACTAGTCGTGGTCAACATGCCTGTCATTTTAGGTTCAGCCATCAAGTGAAATGCTAATCCTCCTGCTCCATTGTCCTTAATCTGTGTTTAGATATCACATTTAAGACCAAGTCAGCTGGTTTCAAATAACAAAAAACTTGAGCTGCCAAATGAATAAGCCAATATTTACCAGATATCAGATTAAAACCAACTAGATGTTGCTTTGCATGAGATACGAATTTCAGACATTCAGATTTAGAGTAGGGTAATGCCAAGGTTTTCCACATAAAGTAAACTGGCATTAAGAATGACCAAATGTCAGGTTCAAATCACCTTCGCAGTTTCTCCAAGACAAGCATATCAAATAGGCAGAAACATAGTAAAGCATGAATGGCATTGCTATGGCAGGGTTCCAAGTGTTAATCTCTTGCATAAGGAACAATGCATATAGGTTATAGATAATAACGGAAGTAAACTGCCAAAATTACCAACCAAGAACTCAGATTCCAACCTTCCCTAGCGTCCCCGCTGTTAATGTTGGATGTTCTAATAAGTGGTTCGCATGATCAATCCCTAGGAAAAATAACATTGACAAGTCAGTCTACGATAATACAAAGACCAGACATGCACGCAGCAATAACTATATAAGCTAAAGACGAGGTATAAGAGCAAGCAGATTGGAAATGCACATAGCATGATTATAAAAGCAGTGTGAGAATAGCAGACACGAGAAAACAGCTAGCGGCTAGCGGTGAGCTAATGACGTGGTATAAGAACAAGCAGATTGGAAATGCCCATAGCATGACTATAAAAGCAGTGCGACAATAGCATGCAGTACAAAAACAGTTGGCAGCAAATGAATGGGTATAAGGCTATAAATATGTGGATGCACACAGGTGTCAGTAGAATGAACAGGATGGTAGCGACCGGATAATGCTTTTGTACTGTACAATATTTAAACAAACTTCATGCGAAGCAACACATCAAGAAAGTTAACGGCATATGAGATCTGCAAATAACTACACAAAACATGGCTAAAGAAACACCGCGATCTAACGGGCCAGCGTACTAACCAAGCTGCGGCGGGGTGGACGGGGGCGGCAACTTGCATTCCAGCGGCGGCGAACGCGGGAGACGATGAATCGACCCTGTTTCAGTAGAAGCGGGCGTTAGTGAAGCAGATCTGGTTGGCTGGCAAGGGATTCGGTGAAGTTGATACAGCCGCTGCGGCGAGGTAGTCGGTGGCGAGGTCGGCGGTGAAGCAGATCCGTCGGTGGCGAGGTCGGCGGTGAAGCAGATCCGTCGGTGGCGAGGTCGGCGGTGAAGCAGATCCGTCGGTGACGAGGGCGGCGGGGGAGCGGATCAGGTGGGTGGACAGCCAACACGATCAAGGCTACGCTGTGGAGGAGTATGCCGGCGGCGAAGCAGATCTAGTACTGTAGAGAGTCAGAGCTTTGGCGTGTGAGAGTATTTTTGAGCTAATGGGGCGAATGGTTGGTGGGTGGGTGTGGGCCTGTGGGGAGGGTTCGGGATCTAGGCAAGATATTTCATTGTTACCGAATGAGCCCTCCATGGTCGGTGGGTTGTAGCTTCCGGACCAGGGTTAAAAGGGTAAAACTGGTCACGGGATTTTCGAATGGATGCGGCGGGATGATTTGGCGCGCGGCCGAAATTTTCAGTTTCAAGCTACGAGCAGAACGACAAAAATAATGTTCTTCCCCAGGGAGCTCTCATTTCTTCCTCTTCTCTTTCTCTCTCGAGTCTCTCCCACTCCCCCGGCTCCTCTCCCCCTTCTCTCCGGCGGCCTCGCCGGCCGGAGACGAGGCCGACTTCTCTCTGTATATTGTACACCCTCCGAACTAAATTAATTGATTCAACTTTCCTTAGACGTGTATGTATCTAGAGTAAAAACATGTGTGGATACATCCATATTTAGATAAGCAAAGTTGAGTCAGCTAATTTGGATCCGAGGGAGTTAGTGTTGTTGTAAGCTTAGATCCAGTGTTTCCCATGAGCAGAATGGCGCAATGGAGTCGGGGATCTCGTCATCGGCTTCAGATCTGGCCTATGGTGAATCTGGCGGATCTTGCCGGCCAAACCCCGATCTGGTGCCATCAATGTGATGGCGCTAACGGTGAGGCTTGCTTTGGTCAGTGCTTCAGATCTGGCCAATGGGGAAGTCAAGCTGCTAAAGTTCACAAGCTCGGGGCATACGACGGCGTCATCCGTCTTGCCCGTGCACATCTTGGCCTTTCAGCGGCCCTTCTCAGAGCCAATATGCCGTTGCTGAGGCCCTTCTTCTCCTTCGTCCTGGCGACTACCGGCGACACCGTCCCAAGTGGTGCGTCCCCGGCGACGGAGTTGCTGGAAAGGATGCGGAGCAGAGATCTGATGTGCGGTCGAGAAGGACTCGATTGATTTTCTTCTATATGTTTTGGGGTCCTTTTTGTAAAGTTGCAGGTTCTATTAGTTATTGTCTAGTACTTTTGGTCCTCTATGTAATTTTTTGGACTAGTTTCCATTGGCACTGATAAACTTGAATTTTGACAAGTTCACGGGGAAAAAAATTCCTTTGCACATATGGCCTATCATGTATAAACATTCTTGAGATTTAAACTATATGTAATGTGCCATGCATTAACCCTAAACCATATATATGTAACTAACCCTAGCTAATCAACCCTACTTAATTAAAACACATAACCCTAAACTATACTAGCTAGCTATAACCCGATCTAATAAAAACATGCTCTATATATATATAGCAGCTAGCTAGCAAACCGTAGATTAACACCAATTAAAATATACATGGCCTATATCGATCATGTTGTATAACATATCCCTGAGATTCATTAATTAATTATATAATTATCGTGATAAATTAATTAACTTGAATTTTGACAAGTTCTCTCGAATGAAAACACATTTGATTAAGTTGCCTCATAATATATATATATAATTAGTGTGCATGCATGGCCTACAATGCATTCGTGCATATATTTTAATGTATATTTGAACATATTCTTGGGGATTTCAATCTCTCTCTCTCGATCATCTATATATCGTTGGTGGCCCAAAAAACACACATATATACGCATGCACTTTATGCGTAAAGGCGCGGGTGCCTCTAATAATGTGTGTGCGCACTCGATCGATGATCCCTAAACCTTAAACAACCCTAAAACCTTAAATCCCTAATCCCTAAACCCTAAACACCCTAAACACTAAACCCTAAACCCTAGACCCTAAACCCTAACCCTAACCCTAACCCTAACCCTAAACCCTAGCTAACCCTAAACCCTAATTAAACCCTATGTATAGGCCAACGACACTTAATTGTGCATCGAGCAGGCCAGGGGTGCCTCGCGGTCCTCTAATTAAATTAAATGTGCCATGCATTAACCCTAAACCATATATATGTAACTAACCCTAGCTAATCAACCCTACTTAATTAAAACACATAACCCTAAACTATACTAGCTAGCTATAACCCGATCTAATAAAAACATGCTCTATATATAGCAGCTAGCTAGCAAACCGTAGATTAACACCAATTAAAATATACATGGCCTATATCGATCATGTTGTATAACATATCCCTGAGATTCATTAATTAATTATATAATTATCGTGATAAATTAATTAACTTGAATTTTGACAAGTTCTCTCGAATGAAAACACATTTGATTAAGTTGCCTCATAATATATATATAATTAGTGTGCATGCATGGCCTACCATGCATTTGTGCATATATTTTAATGTATATTTGAACATATTCTTGGGGATTTCAATCTCTCTCTCGATCATCTATATATCGTTGGTGGCCAAAAAACACACATATATACGCATGCACTTTATGCGTAAAGGCGCGGGTGCCTCTAATAATGTGTGTGCGCACTCGATCGATGATCCCTAAACCTTAAACAACCCTAAAACCCTAAATTAATTATCGATCTCCCTGTGATTCATTAATTAATTATATATATAATTATCGATGATAAATTAATTAACTTGAATTTTGACAAGTTCTCTCGTATGAAAACACATTTGATCAAGTTGCCTCATAATATATATATATATATAATTAGTGTGCATGCATGGCCTACCATGCATTCGTGCATATATTTTAATATATATTTGAACATATTCTTGGGGATTTCAATCTCTCTCTCTCGATCATCTATATATCGTTGTTGGTGGCAAAAAAACACACATATATACGCATGCACTTTATGCGCAAAGGCGCGGGGTGCCTCTAATAATGTGTGTGCGCACTCGATCGATGATCCCTAAACCTTAAACAACCCTAAAACCTCCCCTAAACCCTAAACACCCTAAACACTAAACCCTAGACCCTAAACACCCTAAACACTAAACCCTAAACCCTAGACCCTAAACACCGTAAACACTAAACCCTAAACCCTAAACACCCTAAACACTAATTAAACCCTAAACCCTAGACCCTAAACACCTAAACACTAGACCCTAAACCCTAGACCCTAAACACCCTAAACACTAAACCCTAGACCCTAAACACCGAACCCTAAACGTACCCTAGACCCTAGCTAAACACCCTAAACACTAAACCCTAAACCCTAAACCCTAGCTAACCCTAAACCCTAATTAAACCCTATATATAGGCCAACGACACTTAATTGTGCATCAAGCAGGCCAGGGGTGCCTCGCGGTCCTCTAGTTAAATTAAATGTGCCATGCATTAACCCTAAACCATATATATAACTAACCCCTAGCTAATCAAACCCTAGTTAATTAAAACACATAACCCTAAACTATACTAGCTAGCTATAACCCGATCTAATAAAAACATGCTCTATATATAGCAGCTAGCTAGCAAATTAAACGGTAGATTAACACCAATTAATATATACATGGCCTATATCGATCATATGTTGTATAACATCTCCCTGAGATTCATTAATTAATTATATAATTATCGATGATAAATTAATTAACTTGAATTTTGACAAGTTCTCTCGAATGAAAACACATTTGATTAAGTTTCCTCATAATATATATATAATTAGTGTGCATGCATGGCCTACCATGCATGCATTCGTGCATATATTTTAATATATATTTGAACATATTCTTGGGGATTTCAATCTCTCTCTCTCTCTCTCGATCATCTATATATCGTTGGTGGCCAAAAAACACACACATATACGCATGCACTTTATGCGCAAAGGCGCGTGTGCCTCTAATAATGTGTGTGTGCGCACTCGATCGATGATCCCTAAACCTTAAACCCTAAATAAACCCTAATCCCTAATCCCTAAACCCTAAACACCATAAACATTAAACCCTAAACCCTAGACCCTAAACCCTAACCTCCTAACCCTAAACCCTAAACCCTAATTAAACCCTATATATAGGCCAATGACACTTAATTGTGCATCAAGCAGGCCAGGGGTGCCTCGTGGTCCTCTAATTAAATTAAATGTGCCATGCATATATATATATATGTGTTTAATTTGGGGATTTCAATCGCTCTCTCGTATGTAGCTCTCTCTCTACCTCTCTCTCTCTGTCTCTCTCTCTCGTTAATTGGTGGCCAACAACACACACATGCACTTTGTGCGCAAAGGCATGCGCCTCTAATAATGTGTGCGCAGTCGATCGATCTAGTTTTGATTAATCATAGCACACAAATAAAGAAGTTGTATTTGAATCCACACAACCTAATCTAAAACACATAACCCCTAACATGGCCTAATTAATTAACCCCTTCTCTCTACCTAATTAGTGGAAATTGCACAAAATCAAAAGGGGTCCCTCACTAATTATGCATATCTGCTAGATTGTGATAAACTTTTGCCCCATATATATTTGGTGGATGGGTGCATCTTGGCATGTAAAACAATTAGTGTTTGCAAATGGCGTTGTCAAAATTTATGTACAAATGATTTCTTTCCATCCAAAGTGCATAAAATGGGAGTTTTAATGAAGAAAGTACAAATAAAACAGCTCAACATGCTTCCACACCCCGATTTTCACACGAAGTAGAGCATATTTAAAGGATAATTCCAGAGTTTTACTATTTTTCAAGCAACTTTGCTAATTTTCCCCCACTCACATGACTTTATGTCGATTTAACGAAAATATGGCGAATTTAAACTACATGGGCGGGATAGTTTGAATTGTGCGCGCGGCAAAGGGAACCGCCTATTCCTCAACCTTGTGCACGGCAAATTACACACGCAACTCCATTAAACGCCACCTACCGACCTTAATTATCACCCCGGCGGCCCGGCCGCATGACCCCCCACCCACCCCTACACAACTTATCCCCGTCCGTGCGAAGAGCTTCCCCTCCCCGTCCCGTCCGTGCGAAGAAGAAGCTTCCCCTCCCCGTCGTTCTTCTCGAGACGCACCGGCGGTCAAGTTGATCCACGGTAGGGCTGCTATCTCTAGCTCAATCATGTATCGGGCAAGACGGCCTAACGATTTATATTTTCTTGATGCTGCTAAAAAAATTCGTCAGTATGCTCGAACTAATTGGCACTTTATAGTTTTCCGCTCGATTTGTCATCGATCAATTTGTTCATTTGCGTGGGCATATAGAGTCAGTTCTGCACTCGATCCGTTAATTTGCTGAAATGCCATGGCAGAGTTTTGTACACGATCTGTTTGCTAAAATGTCGATGGGCATTTTTTGTTTTGTACTCGACATGATTGCTGAAATGCATAATCATGTAGTATAGTTTTGTACTCGATGGATATACATTTCCTACTTCGCCTTAAATTAATCACCAACCACTGTATCTCATAATTAAACAGATGGACAGAACTTGGATACTGCATGGACACTTATGTTCCCCTTCATATATAAATGGTGTTCAACCCTTTATGGGGTTTATTAGAGCTCATGAAGGTCACAACCTGGACGTGTATTGCCCGCGCTGCACATGTATGAATGGTGAGAAGAGGCCTCACCCTGTAGTGGCAGATCATTTACACATTTTTGGGATGGACCGCACATATGTTAGGCGGGTTTAGCATGGTGAACCATATAATGATCCTTTAGCAGGAGAAGTGATCCAACGTATCGATAATTTCTTATGTTCCATGCTACTTTATTGATGATACCTACATGTTTTATGCACATTATATGTCGTATTTACACATTTTCTGGAACTAACCTATTAACAAGATGCCGAAGAGCCAGTTGCGTTTTCTGCTTTTGGTTTCAGAAATCCTAGTAACGAAATATTCTCGGAATTGGACGAAATCAACGCCCAGGGTCCTATTTTTCCACGAAGCTTCCGAAGACCGAAGAGATAACGAAGTGGGGCCACGAGGTGGCGACCACAGGCGGCGCGCCGGCCCTTGGCCGCGCGGCCTATGGTGTGGGCCCCTCGTGAGCCCCCCCGACCTACCCTTCCGCCTACTTAAAGCCTTCGTCGCGAAACCCCGATCGAGAGCCACGATACGGAAAACCTTCCAGAGACGCCGCCGCGAATCCCATCTCGGGGGATTCAGGAGATCGCCTCCGGCACCCGCCCGAGAGGGGATTCATCTCCCGAGGACTCTACGCCGCCATGGTCGCCTCCGGAGTGATGAGTGAGTAGTTCACCCCTGGACTATGGGTCCATAGCAGTAGCTAGATGGTCGTCTTCTCCTAATTGTGCTTCATTGTTGGATCTTGTGAGCTGCCTAACATGATCAAGATCATCTATCTGTAATACTATATGTTGTGTTTGTCGGGATCCGATGGATAGAGAATACTATGTTATGGTGATTATCAATCTATTGTTTATGTGTTGTTTATGATCTTGCATGCTCTCCGTTATTAGTAGAGGCTCTGGCCAAGTTTTTGCTCTTAACTCCAAGAGGGAGTATTTATGCTCGATAGTGGGTTCATGCCTTCATTGACACCTGGGATCGTGACAGTAGGTTCTAAGGTTGTGTTGTGCTGTTGCCACTAGGGATAAAACATTGATGCTATGTCTAAGGATGTAGTTGTTGATTACATTACGCACCATACTTAATGCAATTGTCTGTTGCTTTGCAACTTAATACTGAAAGGGGTTCGGATGATAACCTGAAGGTGGACTTTTTAGGCATAGATGCAGTTGGATGGCGGTCTATGTACTTTGTCGTAATGCCCAATTAAATCTCACTATATTTATCATATCATGTACATGCATTGTTATGCCCTTTTCTATTTGTCAATTGCCCGACTGTAATTTGTTCACCCAACATGCTTTTATCTTATGGGAGAGACACCTCTAGTGAACTGTGGACCCCGGTCCTATTCTTTACATCGCATACAATCTACTGCAATACTTGTTTTACTGTTTTCTTGCAAACAATCATCTTCCACACAATACGGTTAATCCTTTGTTACAGCAAGCCGGTGAGATTGACAACCTCACTGTTTCGTTGGGGCAAAGTACTTTGGTTGTGTTGTGCAGGTTCCACGTTGGCGCCGGAATCCCTGGTGTTGCGCCGCATCACATTTCGCCACCATCAACCTTCAACGTGCTTCTTGGCTCCTACTGGTTCGATTAAACCTTGGTTTCATACTGAGGGAAACTTGCTTCTATACGCATCATACCTTCCACTTGGGGTTCCCAACGGACGTGTGCATCTACGCGTATCAAGCTAAATTTCTGGCGCCGTTGCCGGGGAGATCAAGACACGCTGCAAGGGGAGTCTCCACTTCCCAATCTCTTTACTTTGTTTTTGTCTTGCTTTATTTTATTTACTACTTTGTTTGCTGCACCTAAACAAAACACAAAAAAATTAGTTGCTAGTTTTACTTTATTTATTGTCTTGCTCTCTATATCAAAAACACAAAAAAATTAGTTACTTGTCTTTACTTTATTTGCCTAGTTTACTTTATTGCTACTAAAATGAGTAATCCTGAAGTTGAAGTTCGTTCTTTTAAGCAACAAGGTGGAGAAAGTTTTAAAGATGCTTGGTACAGAATTAGTAATGCTCATCATAGGTGCATTAAGAAACACTCCACTACTATCCTTCTTAGGAACTTTTATGTTGGTTTATCTAGTTGGAATAGGTATGTTCTTGATACTCTTTCGGGAGGTAATTTCCTAGGTACTCCCGCTTTAGAAGCTAGTTGCATCATTGAGAGTCTAGTTGGAATACCACCTGTTAATGAAGTTAAAATTGAAATCTCTCTTGAGGATGTTATGAAAAAATTGGAAACCATAGAGAAAAATTTTCCAAGTATTGAAACTAAATTGGAAATGTTATTGGATAAAACTGATGAACTTGATAAATCCCTAGGAGGAATTGATGAAAGAATTAGTGTCCTAGGAACTTGTGTTGTTCATGATAATCAAACCAATAGGATTGATGAACTTGAAAAAGCTATGGGAACCTTGGGTTCAACCTTTTCTTCTCTCAAGTATAATGAGAAAGCTTATGTGGGTAAAGAGCAAAAATTCATGTATGCCTCTAAAGTGCCTAAACAAAAGAATTATTATAGGCCTAAAATTGCTAAAACCCCTAGCACCACCATAGAAAATTTAGATAATGGAGCACCTAAAGTACCCTCTGCAACAAGTTGTGTTTGCATGAAAAATAATGATGTTGATGCTTCATCTCTTGATACTTGATTTGCACTTTCTGCGCCTAGCTGAAAGGCGTTAAAAAAAGCGCTTATGGGAGACAACCCATGTTTTTACTACAGTACTTTGTTTTATATTTGAGTCTTGGAAGTTGTTTACTACTGTAGCAACCTCTCCTTATCATGTTTTTGTGCCAAGTAAAGTTTCTATGTCAAAGTTGATGTTATATTTGGGATCGCTGCGCAGAAACAGCATTGCTGTCTGTCACGAATCTGGGCACAAGTCTCTGTAGAAAATTCGAAAAAATCTGCCAATTTACGAGCGTGATCCTCAGATATGTACGCAACTTTCATTAGTTTTGAGTTTTTCCATTTGAGCAAGTCTGGTGCCACTTTAAAATTCGTCTTTACGAACTGTTCTGTTTTTGACAGATTCTGCCTTTTATTTCGCATTGCCATATTTGCTATGTTGGATGAATTTCTTTGATCCATTAATGTCCAGTAGCTTTGTGCAATGTCCAGAAGTGTAAAGAATGATTGTGTCACCTCTGAATGTGTGAATTATTAATTGTGCACTAACCCTCTAATGAGTTTGCTTGAAGTTTGGTGTGAAGGAAGTTTTCAAGGGTCAAGAGAGGAGTATGATATACTATGATCAAGAGGAGTGAAAGCTCTAAGCTTGGGGATGCCCCCGTGGTTCATCCCTGCATATTTTAAGAAGACTCAAGCGTCTAAGCTTGGGGATGCCCAAGGCATCCCCTTCTTCATCGACAACATCATCAGGTTCCTCCCCTGAAACTATATTTTTATTCAGTCACATCTTGTGTTCTTTACTTGGAGCGTCGGTTTGTTTTTGTTTTTGTTTTTGTTTGAATAAAATGGATCCTAGCATTCACTTTGTGGGAGAGAGACACGCTCCGCTGTTGCATATGGACAAATATGTCCTTAGGCTTTACTCATAATGTTCAAGGCGAAGTTTCTTCTTCGTTAAATTGTTATATGGTTGGAATTGGAAAATGCTACATGTAGTAATTCTAAAATGTCTTGGATAATGTGATACTTGGCAATTGTTGTGCTCATGTTTAAGCTCTTGCATCATATACTTTGCACCCATTAATGAAGAAATACATAGAGCTTGCTAAAATTTGATTTGCATATTTGGTCTCTCTAAGGTCTAGATAATATCTAGTATTGAGTTTTGAACAACAAGGAAGACGGTGTAGAGTCTTATAATGTTTACAATATGTCTTTTATGTGAGTTTTGCTGCACCGGTTCATCCTTGAGTTTGCTTCAAATAACCTTGCTAGCCTAAACCTTGTATCGAGAGGGAATACTTCTCATGCATCCAAAATCCTTGAGCCAACCACTATGCCATTTGTGTCCACCATACCTACCTACTACATGGTATTTCTCCGCCATTCCAAAGTAAATTGCTTGAGTGCTACCTTTAAAATTCCATCATTTACCTTTGCAATATATAGCTCATGGGACAAAATAGCCTTAAAAACTATCGTAGTATTGAATATGTACTTATGCACTTTATCTTTTATTAAGTTGCTTGTTGTGCGATAACCATGCTTCTGGGGAACGCCATCAACTATTCTTTGTTGAATATCATGTGAGTTGCTATGCATGTCCGTCTTGTCTGAAGGATCTACCACCTTAATGGTTGGAGCATGCATATTGTTAGAGAAGAACATTGGGCCGCTAACTAAAGCCATGAATCATGGTTGAAGTTTCAGTTTTGGACATATATCCTCAATCTCATATGAGAATAATAATTGTTGCCACATGCTTATGCATTAAAGAGGAGTCCATTATCTGTTGTCCATGTTGTCCCGGTATGGATGTCTAAGTTGAGAATAATCAAAAGCGAGAAATCCAAAATGCGAGCTTTCTCCTTAGACCTTTGTACAGGCGGCATGGAGGTACCCCTTTGTGACACTTGGTTGAAACATGGCATGCAAAGATCCGGTAGTCCAAGCTAAGTAGGACAAGGTGCGGGCACTATTAGTACACTATGCATGAGGCTTGCAACTTGTAAGATATAATTTACATAACTCATATGCTTTATTACTACCGTTGACAAAATTGTTTCATGTTTTCAAAATAAAAGCTCTAGCACAAATACAGCAATCGATGCTTTCCTCTTTGAAGGACCTTTCTTTTACTTTTATTGTTGAGTCAGTTTACCTATCTCCCTCCACCTTAAGAAGCAAACACTTGTGTGAACTATGCATTGATTCCTACATACTTGCATATTGCACTTGTTATATTACTTTATGTTGACACTATCCATGAGATATACATGTTATAAGTTGAAAGCAACCGCTGAAACTTAATCTTCCTTTGTGTTGCTTCAATACCTTTACTTTGATTTATTGCTTTATGAGTTAACTCTTATGCAAGACTTATTGATGCTTGTCTTGAAGTACTATTCATGAAAAGTCTTTGTCATATGATTCATTTGTTTACTCATGTCATTACCATTGTTTTGATCGCTGCATTCATTACATATGTTTACAAATAGTATGATCAAGATTATGATGGCATGTCACTTCAGAAATTATCTTTGTTATCGTTTTACCTGCTCGGGACGAGCAGAACTAAGCTTGGGGATGCTGATACGTCTCCAACGTATCGATAATTTCTTATGTTCCATGCTACTTTATTGATGATACCTACATGTTTTATGCACATTATATGTCGTATTTACGCATTTTCTGGAACTAACCTATTAACAAGATGCCGAAGAGCCAGTTGCTGTTCTGCTGTTTTTGGTTTCAGAAATCCTAGTAACGAAATATTCTCGAAATTGGACGAAATCAACGCCCAGGGTCCTATTTTTCCACGCTTCCGAAGACCGAAGAGATAACGAAGTGGGGCCACGAGGTGGCCAGACCACAGGGCGGCGCGGCCTGGCCCTTGGCCGCGCGGCCCTATGGTGTGGGCCCCTCGTGAGCCCCCCTGACCTACCCTTCCGCCTACTTAAAGCCTTCATCGCGAAACCCCAGTACCGAGAGCCACGATACGGAAAACCTTCCAGACGTCGCCGCGAATCCCTTCTCGGGGATTCAGAGATCGCTCCGCACCCCCGAGAGGGGATTCATCTCCGGAGGACTCTACACCGCCATGGTCGCCTCCGGAGTGATGAGTGAGTAGTTCACCCCTGGACTATGGGTCCATAGCAGTAGCTAGATGGTCGTCTTCTCCTAATTGTGCTTCATTGTTGGATCTTGTGAGCTGCCTAACATGATCAAGATCATCTATCTGTAATACTATATGTTGTGTTTGTTGGGATCCGATGGATAGAGAATACTATGTTATGGTGATTATCAATCTATTGTTTATGTGTTGTTTATGATCTTGCATGCTCTCCGTTATTAGTAGAGGCTCTGGCCAAGTTTTTGCTCTTAACTCCAAGAGGGAGTATTTATGCTCGATAGTGGGTTCATGCCTTCATTGACACCTGGGATCGTGACAGTAGGTTCTAAGGTTGTGTTGTGCTGTTGCCACTAGGGATAAAACATTGATGCTATGTCTAAGGATGTAGTTGTTGATTACATTACGCACCATACTTAATGCAATTGTCTGTTGCTTTGCAACTTAATACTGAAAGGGGTTCGGATGATAACCTGAAGGTGGACTTTTTAGGCATAGATGCAGTTGGATGGCGGTCTATGTACTTTGTCGTAATGCCCAATTAAATCTCACTATATTTATCATATCATGTACATGCATTGTTATGCCCTTTTCTATTTGTCAATTGCCCGACTGTAATTTGTTCACCCAACATGCTTTTATCTTATGGGAGAGACACCTCTAGTGAACTGTGGACCCCGGTCCTATTCTTTACATCGCATACAATCTACTGCAATACTTGTTTTACTGTTTTCTTGCAAACAATCATCTTCCACACAATACGGTTAATCCTTTGTTACAGCAAGCCGGTGAGATTGACAACCTCACTGTTTCGTTGGGGCAAAGTACTTTGGTTGTGTTGTGCAGGTTCCACGTTGGCGCCGGAATCCCTGGTGTTGCGCCGCATCACATTTCGCCACCATCAACCTTCAACGTGCTTCTTGGCTCCTACTGGTTCGATTAAACCTTGGTTTCATACTGAGGGAAACTTGCTTCTATACGCATTTACCATTGGTGAACCATATAATGATCCTTTAGCAGGAGAAGCAGATCTTGCTCACACTGTATGTGTGCTGGCATATGTAGTTAATTATTTATATTGATGCTGCCGCTGTTTCAATCAATAGTTTGCATTGCTGTGCAAGGTTCTGTACTCAAATTTAACTTGTTGCAGATGGATGGACGGGAAGGAGAGAAAAAGCGCTTGCTTCAGGAAACGGGTTTCAGCTCTGGGACATGTGCTGTGCCAGATGAGAAGGTAAATATGTAAAACGGCATTTGTTCAGGTTGCATCCCTTAGATGTTTGTCTAATCGGTTGATGTACTAATTGCAGAAGCATAGAGTTGAAGAGGTCTCTCAGTTTGATGGGAGATTTGAAGATGAATCT
The DNA here is from genome assembly GCA_030979885.1 of Lolium multiflorum. Classification (NCBI taxonomy): domain Eukaryota; kingdom Viridiplantae; phylum Streptophyta; class Magnoliopsida; order Poales; family Poaceae; genus Lolium; species Lolium multiflorum. The sequence continues at coordinate 136,676,708 of CM061747.1, read as the reverse complement.
CAGTTTGATGCACCTGTGGATGGTACTGATGACGAGCCTTTCATAGACGAAGGTCCTGCACCTGAGATTATCCAGCCTACAGAAGGAGGCCGTGGACCGAGTACACAGCTTTGCGTTGAAGTGGATGCATGATGGCGTGTAACTCACACGTTCGTTGGGAACCCCAAGAGGAAGGTATGATGCGCACAGTAGCAAGTTTTCCCTCAGAAAGAAACCAAGGTTTAATCGAACCAGGAGGAGCCAAGAAGCACGTTGAAGGTTGATGGTGGCGAAATGTGATGCGGCGCAACAACAGGGATTCCGGCGCCAACGTGGAATCTGCACAACAAAACCAAAGTACTTTGCCCCAACGAAACAGTGAGGTTGTCAATCTCACCGGCTTGCTGTAACAAAGGATTAAGCGTATCGAGTGGAAGATGATTGTTTGCAAGAAAATAGTAAAACACAATTGCAGTAGATTGTATGCTATGTAAAGAATAGGACCGGGGTCCACAGTTCACTAGAGGTGTCTCTCCCATAAGATAAAAGCATGTTGGGTGAACAAATTACAGTCGGGCAATTGACAAATAGAGAAGGGCATAACAATGCATATACATGATATGATAAATATAGTGAGATTTAATTGGGCATTACGACAAAGTACATAGACCGCCATCCAACTGCATCTATGCCTAAAAAGTCCACCTTCAGGTTATCATCCGAACCCCATTCAGTATTAAGTTGCAAAGCAACAGACAATTGCATTAAGTATGGTGCGTAATGTAATCGACAACTACATCCTTAGACATAGAATCAATGTTTTATCCCTAGTGGCAACAGCACATCACAACCTTAGAACTTTCTGTCACTGTCCCAGGTGTCAATGAAGGCATGAACCCACTATCGAGCATAAATACTCCCTCTTGGAGTTAAGAGCAAAAACTTGGCCAGAGCCTCTACTAATAACGGAGAGCATGCAAGATCATAAACAACACATAAACAATAGATTGATAATCACCATAACATAGTATTCTCTATCCATCGGATCCCGACAAACACAACATATAGTATTACAGATAGATGATCTTGATCATGTTAGGCAGCTCACAAGATCCAACAATGAAGCACAATTAGGAGAAGACGACCATCTAGCTACTGCTATGGACCCATAGTCCAGGGGTGAACTACTCACTCATCACTCCGGAGGCGATCATGGCGATGAAGAGTCCTCCGGGAGATGAATCCCCTCTCCGGCAGGGTGCCGGAGGCGATCTCCTGAATCCCCCGAGATGGGATTCGCGGCGGCGTCTCTGGAAGGTTTTCCGTATCGTGGCTCTCGGTACGGGGTTTTCGCGACGGAGGCTTTAAGTAGGCAAAGGGCGGGGGGCCACACGAGGGCCCCACACCATAGGTCGGCGCGGCCAGGGCCTGGGCCGCGCCGCCCTATGGTGACGGCGCCTCGTGGCCCCACTTCCTTCCCTCTTCGGTCTTCTGGAAGAAAAAAAAAAAAATAGGACCCTGGGCGGTGATTTCGTCCAATTCCGAGAATATTTCCTTACTAGGATTTCTGAAACCAAAAACAGCAGAAACAAAGAACTGGCTCTTCGGCATCTTGTTAATAGGTTAGTTCCAGAAAATGCGTAAATACGACATATAATGTGCATAAAACATGTAGGTATCATCAATAAAGTAGCATGGAACATAAGAAATTATCGATACGTTGGAGACGTATCAGCATCCCCAAGCTTAGTTCTGCTCGTCCCGAGCAGGTAAAACGATAACAAAGATAATTTCTGAAGTGACATGCCATCATAATCTTGATCATACTATTTGTAAACATATGTAATGAATGCAGCGATCAAAACAAAGGTAATGACATGAGTAAACAAGTGAATCATATAGCAAAGACTTTTCATGAATAGTACTTCAAGACAAGCATCAATAAGTCTTGCATAAGAGTTAACTCATAAAGCAATAAATCAAAGTAAAGGTGTTGAAGCAACACAAAGGAAGATTAAGTTTCAGCGGTTGCTTTCAACTTATAACATGTATATCTCATGGATATTGTCAACATAAAGTAATATAACAAGTGCAATATGCAAATATGTAGGAATCAATGCACAGTTCACACAAGTGTTTGCTTCTTAGGTGGAGGGAGATAGGTAAACTGACTCAACAATAAAAGTAAAAGAAAGGTCCTTCAAAGAGGAAAGCATCGATTGATGTATTTGTGCTAGAGCTTTTATTTTGAAAACATGAAACAATTTTGTCAACGGTAGTAATAAAGCATATGAGTTATGTAAATTATATCTTACAAGTTGCAAGCCTCATGCATAGTGTACTAATAGTGCCCGCACCTTGTCCTACTTAGCTTGGACTACCGGATCTTTGCATGCCATGTTTCAACCAAGTGTCACAAAGGGGTACCTCCATGCCGCCTGTACAAAGGTCTAAGGAGAAAGCTCGCATTTTGGATTTCTCGCTTTTGATTATTCTCAACTTAGACATCCATACCGGGACAACATGGACAACAGATAATGGACTCCTCTTTAATGCATAAGCATGTAGCAACAATTATTATTCTCATATGAGATTGAGGATATATGTCCAAAACTGAAACTTCAACCATGATTCATGGCTTTAGTTAGCGGCCCAATGTTCTTCTCTAACAATTTTGCATGCTCCAACCACTAAGGTGATAGATCCTTCAGACAAGACGGACATGCATAGCAACTCACATGATATTCAACAAAGAATAGTTGATGGCGTTCCCCAGAAGCATGGTTATCGCACAACAAGCAACTTAATAAAAGATAAAGTGCATAAGTACATATTCAATACTACGATAGTTTTTAAGGCTATTTTGTCCCATGAGCTATATATTGCAAAGGTGAATGATGGAATTTTAAAGGTAGCACTCAAGCAATTTACTTTGGAATGGCGGAGAAATACCATGTAGTAGGTAGGTATGGTGGACACAAATGGCATAGTAGTTGGCTCAAGGATTTTGGATGCATGAGAAGTATTCCCTCTCGATACAAGGTTTAGGCTAGCAAGGTTATTTGAAGCAAACTCAAGGATGAACCGGTGCAGCAAAACTCACATAAAAGACATATTGTAAACATTATAAGACTCTACACCGTCTTCCTTGTTGTTCAAAACTCAATACTAGATATTATCTAGACCTTAGAGAGACCAATTATGCAAACCAAATTTTAGCATGCTCTATGTATTTCTTCACTAATAGGTGCAAAGTATATGATGCAAGAGCTTAAACATGAGCACAACAATTTCCAAGTATCACATTATCCAAGACATTTTAGAATTACTACATGTAGCATTTTCCAATTCCAATCATATAACAATTTAACGAAGAAGAAACTTCGCCTTGAACATTATGAGTAAAGCCTAAGGACATATTTGTCCATATGCAACAGCGGAGCGTGTCTCTCTCCCACAAAGTGAATGCTAGGATCCATTTTATTCAAACAAAAACAAAAACAAAAACAAACCGACGCTCCAAGTAAAGAACACAAGATGTGACTGAATAAAAATATAGTTTCAGGGGAGGAACCTGATGATGTTGTCGATGAAGAAGGGGATGCCTTGGGCATCCCCAAGCTTAGACGCTTGAGTCTTCTTGAAATATGCAGGGGTGAACCACGGGGGCATCCCCAAGCTTAGAGCTTTCACTCCTCTTGATCATAGTATATCATACTCCTCTCTTGACCCTTGAAAACTTCCTTCACACCAAACTTCAAGCAAACTCATTAGAGGGTTAGTGCACAATTAATAATTCACACATTCAGAGGTGACACAAACATTCTTTACACTTCTGGACATTGCATAAAGCTACTGGACATTAATGGATCAAAGAAATGAATCCAACATAGCAAAAGAGGCAATGCGAAATAAAAGGCAGAATCTGTCAAAAACAGAACAGTCCGTAAAGACGAATTTAAAGATGGCACCAGACTTGCTCAAATGGAAAAACTCAAAACTAATGAAAGTTGCGTACATATCTGAGGATCACGCTCGTAAATTGGCAGATTTTTTCGAATTTTCTACAGAGAATTGTGCCCAGATTCGTGACAGACAGCAATGCTGTTTCTGCGCAGCGATCCCAAATATAACATCAACTTTGACATAGAAACTTTACTTGGCACAAAAACATGATAAGGAGAGGTTGCTACAGTAGTAAACAACTTCCAAGACTCAACAAAACAAAAATTGCTGTAGTAAAAACATGGGTTGTCTCCCATAAGCGCTTTTCTTTAACGCCTTTCAGCTAGGCGCAGAAAGTGCAAATCAAGTAACATCGAGAGTAGAAGCATCAACATCATTACCTTGGGAGCTGGGAGTTTTCTCAACAATGCATTGTATCTGGTCTATATAAGTAACTCCTCTCTCATTGCTCCTAGGCTTACTATTCTCATCAAACAAATTTTCAGGAACAAGCCAAGCATAGTTGTTTTCCAAAGCTTCATGCATTCCTAGTAGTTTACTAGGTATTGGCGCTTTAATTTCCCTACCATCATTAACATTATTAGTATACTTAATTCTATCCATATCCATCTTTTCAAGTATTTGTTTAAAATTAGGAAAGAAACCAAGCCTCTTATGCTTAATAAAAACTTTTCTAGCTTCTTTAACTATATCCTCAAATTCTCTAACAAGGACTTTTAAAACAAAATTTCTCTTTTCCCCCATCTCCATATCCGAAAGTGTAAGAAACATATGTTGTATTATGGGATTGAGATTAACAAATCTAGTTTCTAACATGTGTATCAAACAGGCAGAAGCACTTTCATAAGTAGGAGCAGTTTTTAATAATGGTATATCTTCAAAATCTTCATCCATACTAACATGGGTGAAAAATTCTTCTATATTATCTCTTCCAATGATACACCCTCGTCCTACCGGTATCTCTTCCAAAGTAAACTTAGGATTAAGCATGATGAAATAAGCAAAAAGTAAACTAGGCAAACAAAGTAAAGACAAGTAACTAATTTTTTTGTGTTTTTGATATAGAGAGCAAGACAGTAAATAAAGTAAAACTAGCAACTAATTTTTTTGTGTTTTGTTTAGGTGCAGCAAACAAAGTAGTAAATAAAATAAAGCAAGACAAAAACAAAGTAAAGAGATTGAGAAGTGGAGACTCCCCTTGCAGCGTGTCTTGATCTCCCCGGCAACGGCGCCAGAAAAAGAGCTTGATGGCGTGTAACTCACACGTTCGTTGGGAACCCCAAGAGGAAGGTATGATGCGCACAGTAGCAAGTTTTCCCTCAGAAAGAAACCAAGGTTTAATCGAACCAGGAGGAGCCAAGAAGCACGTTGAAGGTTGATGGTGGCGAAATGTGATGCGGCGCAACAACAGGGATTCCGGCGCCAACGTGGAATCTGCACAACAAAACCAAAGTACTTTGCCCCAACGAAACAGTGAGGTTGTCAATCTCACCGGCTTGCTGTAACAAAGGATTAAGCGTATCGAGTGGAAGATGATTGTTTGCAAGAAAATAGTAAAACACAATTGCAGTAGATTGTATGCTATGTAAAGAATAGGACCGGGGTCCACAGTTCACTAGAGGTGTCTCTCCCATAAGATAAAAGCATGTTGGGTGAACAAATTACAGTCGGGCAATTGACAAATAGAGAAGGGCATAACAATGCATATACATGATATGATAAATATAGTGAGATTTAATTCGGGCATTACGACAAACACTACAAGAAAAGTTCTGATAGACAACGTCCCAAAATCGTCAACTAAGGGGCATTTTTCGTCGCCTATGGGCCTAACCCGACGATATGGGTTCCGTTGTCGAAACTGCGTCAGGCAAAGTCCAACGACGATTTTTTCGGTCCGTCGCGCTTGGGCGCCCTTCCGCCACGGAAAATCGGACCGTTGCGGAAGTGTTTTCGGGAGCCCGTTGACTGCTGACGTCATGCAAACTGACACGTGGCAGACGCCGTTAACTGCCAGTTAACGGCGTTAACCGGCTGAAACCCCGTGGTAGATGGTAGGCCCACACGAGGCCTGCCACGTCTTAAGCGGGCCGGGCCAGATGACATAGTTTGACCGGTCAACTATATAGCTGGGCTGGTCCATTAGTTACGTGGGCCGGGCCTAACCTCTAAGGTTGACTGGTCAAAACTTAAATGGGCCGGCCCATTTAACATGTGGGGTCCACCTTACAGCAACTGGGCCGGCCCAAGAAGCAAGTGGGCCGGGCCAAAAACACAGGTGGGTCCCACTTTCCTGTTAAAAGGCCGGCCCATTTAGTGTGTGGGGTCCACCGTATAGCAAGTGGGCCGGCCCAACAAGCTAGTGGGCCGGGCCAAAAACACAGGTGGGTCCCACTTTCCAGTTAAAGGGTCGGCCCATTTAGTTTGTGGGGTCCACCATATAGCAAGTGGGCCGGCCCAACAAAATAGTGGGCCGGGCCAAAAACACAGGTGGGTCCCACTTTCCTGTTAAAGGGCCGGCCCATTTAGTATGTGGGGCCCACCATATAGCAAGTGGGCTGGCCCACCAAGATAGTGGGCCGGGCCAAAAACACAGGTGGGTCCCACATTCCTGTTAATGGGCCGGCCCATTTGGTATGTGGGGTCCACCATATAGAAAGTGGGCCGGCCCAACAAGATAGTGGGCCGGGCCAAAAACACAGGTGGGTCCCACCTTCCTATTAAAGGGCCGGCCCATTTGGTGTGTGGGGTCCACCATATAGAAAGTGGGCCGGCCCAACAAGATAGTGGGCCGGGCCAAAAACACAGGTGGGTCCCACCTTCCTATTAAAGGGCCGGCCCATTTACCATGTGGGACCACCATAGAGCAAGTGGGCCGGCCCAATAAGCATGTGGAGCCCATTATCGTGTAACCGGGCCGGCCTACTAAAGAAGTGGGCCGGCCCAAAATGAAAGTGGGTCCCACACTACTGTAAGTGGGCCGGCCCAATCTGTTGTAGGGCCCTACTTGTTTGACTAGTCAACTTGCATTAAATTTCATGAGCCTAAAATCTGATTTCAATGATACACACAAGTACATACACAAATAAAACAAATAGGAAAATTACAAGGCAATTAATGTGCCCAAATAAAAAAATTACATAGAATCATTGAGGACTTCTATTAGCATCATCAATAACACGTTGACATTTGGCAATCGCCTTGATTGAATCTTGTGTACTCTTTGTCAACATATCAGCTACAGATCTTAAAGCAGCAATACCATGTCTTTTATAAAGTACAGCCTTGAGATATTTACTGTCTGATGAAAGAAATGGTCTAGGTTGACGGCTATGAGAAGATGCATCAGAAGAAAGATCAGAACTTTTTGTGGGCCTCACTGGTAATGAAGATTGCTTCATCACAACTGCATTCTGATAATAATGCAAAAAGAGTTAAACGATGAACTATGCAAACATTTATTATGCAATGTAGATATAAGATAATAACAAGTTGCATAAATAAGACATGTATGGAACTTGTACTAAGCACAAACTTACATCATAATGTTGCACAGGGTCGCTACAGATCCTTTTTTGGCGACTATCTTCTAATGATGACTGCTTCATTAAAACTGCATTCTGGTAACATTGTAAACATAGTTACAACAATTAACTATTCAAACATGTATTACGCAATGTAGAGATCAGATAACAGCATGTAGCAGAAATAAGCACAAGATAAGATAAGATGCATGTACTAAGCACATACTGGCTCACTGCAGGTCCTTCTCTTGCGTGCACTAGTCGTGGTCAACATGCCTATCATTTTAGGTTCAGCCATCAAGTGAAATGCTAATCCTCCTGCTCCATTGTCCTTAATCTGTGTTTAGATATCACATTTAAGACCAAGTCAGCTGGTTTCAAATAACAAAAAACTTGAGCTGCCAAATGAATAAGCCAATATTTACCAGATATCAGATTAAAACCAACTAGATGTTGCTTTGCATGAGATACGAATTTCAGACATTCAGATTTAGAGTAGGGTAATGCCAAGGTTTTACACATAAAGTAAACTGGCATTAAGAATGACCAAATGTCAGGTTCAAATCACCCTCGAAGTTTCTCCAAGACAAGCATATCAAATAGGCAGAAACATAGTAAAGCATGAATGGCATTGCTATGGCAGGGTTCCAAGTGTTAATCTCTTGCATAAGGAACAATGCATATAGGTTATAGATAATAACGGAAGTAAACTGCCAAAATTACCAACCACGAACTCAGATTCCAACCTTACCTAGCGTCCCCGCTGTTAATGTTGGATGTTCTAATAAGTGGTTCGCATGATCAATCCCTAGGAAAAATAACATTGACAAGTCAGTCTACGATAATACAAAGACCAGACATGCACGCAGCAATAACTATATAAGCTAAAGACGAGGTATAAGAGCAAGCAGATTGGAAATGCACATAGCATGATTATAAAAGCAGTGTGAGAATAGCAGACACGAGAAAACAGCTAGCGGTGAGCTAATGACGTGGTATAAGAACAAGCAGATTGGAAATGCCCATAGCACGACTATAAAAGCAGTGCGACAATAGCATGCAGTACAAAAACAGTTGGCAGCAAATGAATGGGTACAAGGCTATAAATATGTGGATGCACACAGGTGTCAGTAGAATGAACAGGATGGTAGCGACCGGATAATGCTTTTGTACTGTACAACATTTAAACAAACTTCATGCGAAGCAACACATCAAGAAAGTTAACGGCATATGAGATCTGCAAATAACTACACAAAACATGGCTAAAGAAACACCGCGATCTAACGGGCCAGCGTACTAACCAAGCTGCGGCGGGGTGGACGGGGGCGGCAACTTGCATTCCAGCGGCGGCGAACGCGGGAGACGATGAATCGACCCTGTTTCAGTAGAAGCGGGCGTTAGTGAAGCAGATCTGGTTGGCTGGCAAGGTATTCGGTGAAGTTGATACAGCCGCTGCGGCGAGGTAGTCGGTGGCGAGGTCGGCGGTGAAGCAGATCCGTCGGTGGCGAGGTCGGCGGTGAAGCAGATCCGTCGGTGACGAGGGCGGCGGGGGAGCGGATCAGGTGGGTGGACAGCCAACACGATCAAGGCTACGCTGTGGAGGAGTATGCCGGCGGCGAAGCAGATCTAGTACTGTAGAGAGTCAGAGCTTTGGCGTGTGAGAGTATTTTTGAGCTAATGGGGCGAATGGTTGGTGGGTGGGTGTGGGCCTGTGGGGAGGGTTCGGGATCTAGGCAAGATATTTCATTGTTACCGAATGAGCCCTCCATGGTCGGTGGGTTGTAGCTTCCGGACCAGGGTTAAAAGGGTAAAACTGGTCACGGGATTTTCGAATGGATGCGGCGGGATGATTTGGCGCGTGGCCGAAATTTTCAGTTTCAAGCTACGAGCAGAACGACAAAAATAATGTTCTTCCCCAGGGAGCTCTCATTTCTTCCTCTTCTCTTTCTCTCTCGAGTCTCTCCCACTCCCCCGGCTCCTCTCCCCCTTCTCTCCGGCGGCCTCGCCGGCCGGAGACGAGGCCGACTTCTCTCTGTATATTGTACACCCTCCGAACTAAATTAATTGATTCAACTTTCCTTAGACGTGTATGTATCTAGAGTAAAAACATGTGTGGATACATCCATATTTAGATAAGCAAAGTTGAGTCAGCTAATTTGGATCCGAGGGAGTTAGTGTTGTTGTAAGCTTAGATCCAGTGTTTCCCATGAGCAGAATGGCGCAATGGAGTCGGGGATCTCGTCATCGGCTTCAGATCTGGCCTATGGTGAATCTGGCGGATCTTGCCGGCCAAACCCCGATCTGGTGCCATCAATGTGATGGCGCTAACGGTGAGGCTTGCTTTGGTCAGTGCTTCAGATCTGGCCAATGGGGAAGTCAAGCTGCTAAAGTTCACAAGCTCGGGGCATACGACGGCGTCATCCGTCTTGCCCGTGCACATCTTGGACTTTCAGCGACCCTTCTCAGAGCCAATATGCCGTTGCTGAGGCCCTTCTTCTCCTTCGTCCTGGCGACTACCGGCGACACCGTCCCAAGTGGTGCGTCCCCGGCGACGGAGTTGCTGGAAAGGATGCGGAGCAGAGATCTGATGTGCGGTCGAGAAGGACTCGATTGATTTTCTTCTATATGTTTTGGGGTCCTTTTTGTAAAGTTGCAGGTTCTATTAGTTATTGTCTAGTACTTTTGGTCCTCTATGTAATTTTTTGGACTAGTTTCCATTGGCACTGATAAACTTGAATTTTGACAAGTTCACGGGGAAAAAAATTCCTTTGCACATATGGCCTATCATGTATAAACATTCTTGAGATTTAAACTATATGTAATGTGCCATGCATTAACCCTAAACCATATATATGTAACTAACCCTAGCTGATCAAACCCTACTTAATTAAAACAAATAACCCTAAACTATACGCATGCACTTTATGCGCAAAGGCGCGGGTGCCTCTAATAATGTGTGTGCGCACTCGATCGATGATCCCTAAACCTTATACAACCCTGAAACCCTAATCCCTAATCCCTAAACCCTAAACACCCTAAACACTAAACCCTAGACCCTAAACCCTAACCCTAACCCTAAACCCTAATTAAACCCTATATATAGGCCAACGACACTTAATTGTGCATCAAGCAGGCCAGGGGTGCCTCGCGGTCCTCTAATTAAATTAAATGTGCCATGCATTAACCCTAAACCATATATATGTAACTAACCATAGCTAATCAACCCTACTTAATGAAAACACATAACCCTAAACTATACTAGCTATAACCCGATCTAATAAAAACATGCTCTATATATAGCAGCTAGCTAGCAAACCGTAGATTAACACCAATTAATATATACATGGCCTATATCGATCATGTTGTATAACATATCCCTGAGATTCATTAATTAATTATATAATTATCGTGATAAATTAATTAACTTTAATTTTGACAAGTTCTCTCGAATGAAAACACATTTGATTAAGTTGCCTCATAATATATATATATAATTAGTGTGCATGCATGGCCTACCATGCATTCGTGCATATATTTTAATGTATATTTGAACATATTCTTGGGGATTTCAATCTCTCTCTCTCGATCATCTATATATCGTTGGTGGCCAAAAAACACACATATATATATATGCATGCAATTTATGCGTAAAGGCGCGGGTGCCTCTAATAATGTGTGTGCGCACTCGATCGATGATCCCTAAACCTTAAACAACCCTAAAACCTTAAATCCCTAATCCCTAAACCCTAAACACCCTAAACACTAAACCCTAAACCCTAGACCCTAAACGTACCCTAACCCTAACCCTAACCCTAACCCTAAACCCTAGCTAATCCTAAACCCCAATTAAACCCTATGTATAGGCCAACGACACTTAATTGTGCATCGATCGAGCGGGTCATGGGTGCCTCGCGATCCTCTAATAAAATTAAATGTGCCATGCATTAACCCTAAACCATATATATGTAACTAACCCTAGCTAATCAACCCTACTTAATTAAAACACATAACCCTAAACTATACTAGATATAACCCGATCTAATAAAAACATGCTCTATATATAGCAGCTAGCTAGCAAACCGTAGATTAACACCAATTAAAATATACATGGCCTATATCGATCATGTTGTATAACATATCCCTGAGATTCATTAATTAATTATATAATTATCGTGATAAATTAATTAACTTGAACTTTGACAAGTTCTCTCGAATGAAAACACATTTGATTAAGTTGCCTCATAATATATATATAATTAGTGTGCATGCATGGCCTACAATGCATTCGTGCATATATTTTAATGTATATTTGAACATATTCTTGGGGATTTCAATCTCTCTCTCTCTCTCGATCATCTATATATCGTTGGTGGCCCAAAAAACACACATATATATGCATGCAATTTATGCGTAAAGGCGCGGGTGCCTCTAATAATGTGTGTGCGCACTCGATCGATGATCCCTAAACCTTAAACAACCCTAAAACCTTAAATCCCTAATCCCTAAACCCTAAACACCCTAAACACTAAACCCTAAACCCTAGACCCTAAACGTACCCTAACCCTAACCCTAACCCTAACCCTAAACCCTAGCTAATCCTAAACCCCAATTAAACCCTATGTATAGGCCAACGACACTTAATTGTGCATCGATCGAGCGGGTCATGGGTGCCTCGTGATCCTCTAATAAAATTAAATGTGCCATGCATTAACCCTAAACCATATATATGTAACTAACCCTAGCTAATCAACCCTACTTAATTAAAACACATAACCCTAAACTATACTAGCTAGCTATAACCCGATCTAATAAAAACATGCTCTATATATAGCAGCTAGCTAGCAAACCGTAGATTAACACCAATTAAAATATACATGGCCTATATCGATCATGTTGTATAACATATCCCTGAGATTCATTAATTAATTATATAATTATCGTGATAAATTAATTAACTTGAACTTTGACAAGTTCTCTCGAATGAAAACACATTTGATTAAGTTGCCTCATAATATATATATAATTAGTGTGCATGCATGGCCTACAATGCATTCGTGCATATATTTTAATGTATATTTGAACATATTCTTGGGGATTTCAATCTCTCTCTCTCTCTCTCGATCATCTATATATCGTTGGTGGCCCAAAAAACACACATATATACGCATGCACTTGATGCGTAAAGGCGCGGGTGCCTCTAATAATGTGTGTGCGCACTCGATCGATGATCCCTAAACCTTAAACAACCCTAAAACCCCTAAATCCCTAATCCCTAAACCCTAAACACCCTAAACACTAAACCCTAAACCCTAAACCCTAACCCTAACCCTCTACCCTAGCTAACCCTAAACCCTAATTAAACCCTATGTATAGGCCAACGTCACTTAATTGTGCATCGAGCAGCCCAGGGGTGCCTCGCGGTCCTCTAATTAAATTAATTGTGCCATGCATTAACCCTAAACCATATATATGTAACTAACCCTAGCTAATTAACCCTACTTAATTAAAACACATAACCCTAAACTATACTAGATATAACCCGATCTAATAAAAACATGCTCTATATATAGCAGCTAGCTAGCAAACCGTAGATTAACACCAATTAAAATATACATGGCCTATATATATCGATCATGTTGTATAACATATCCCTCAGATTCATTAATTAATTATATAATTATCGTGATAAATTAATTAACTTGAATTTTGACAAGTTCTCTCGAATGAAAACACATTTGATTAAGTTGCCTCATAATATATATATAATTAATTAGTGTACATGCATGGCCTACCATGCATTCGTGCATATATTTTAATGTATATTTGAACATATTCTTAGGGATTTCAATCTCTCTCTCGATCATCAATATATCGTTGGTGGCCAAAAAACACACACATATATATATACGCATGCAATTTATGCGTAAAGGCGCGGGTGCCTCTAATAATGTGTGTGCGCACTCGATCGATGATCCCTAAACCTTAAACAACCCCTAAAACCTTAAATCCCTAATCCCTAATCCCTAAACACCCTAAACACTAAACCCTAAACCCTAGACCCTAACCCTAACCCTAACCCTAACCCTAGCTAACCCTAAACCCTAATTAAACCCTATGTATAGGCCAACGACACTTAATTGTGTGCATCGAGCAGGCCAGGGGTGCCTCGCGGTCCTCTAATTAAATTAAATGTGACATGCATTAACCCTAAACCATATATATGTAACTAACCCTAGCTAATCAACCCTACTTAATTAAAACACATAACCCTAAACTATACTAGATATAACCCGATCTAATAAAAGCATGCTCTATATATATAACAGCTAGCTAGCAAACCGTAGATTAACACCAATTAAAATATACATGGCCTATTATATCGATCATGTTGTATAACATATCCCTCAGATTCATTAATTAATTATATAATTATCTTGATAAATTAATTAACTTTAATTTTGACAAGTTCTCTCGAATGAAAACACATTTGATTAAGTTGCCTCATAATATATATATAATTTTAGTGTGCATGCATGGCCTACCATGCATTCGTGCATATATTTTAATGTATATTTGAACATATTCTTGGGGATTTCAATCTCTCTCTCTCGATCATCTATATATCGTTGGTGGCAAAAAACACACACATATATACGCATGCACTTTATGCGTAAAGACGCGGGTGCCTCTAATAATGTGTGTGCGCACTCGATCGATGATCCCTAAACCTTAAACGTACAACCCTAAAACCCTAAATTAATTATCGATCTCCCTGTGATTCATTAATTAATTATATATATAATTATCGATGATAAATTAATTAACTTGAATTTTGACAAGTTCTCTCGTATGAAAACACATTTGATCAAGTTGCCTAGCTCATAATATATATATAATTAGTGTGCATGCATGGCCTACCATGCATTCGTGCATATATTTTGATATATATATATTTGAACATGCATATTCTTGGGGATTTCAATCTCTCTCTCTCGATCATCTATATATCGTTGTTGGTGGCAAAAAAATACACATATATATACGCATGCACTTTATGCGCAAAGGCGCGGGGTGCCTCTAATAATGTGTGTGCGCACTCGATCGATGATCCCTAAACCTTAAACAACCCTAAAACCCTAATCCCTAATCCCCTAAACCCTAAACACCCTAAACACACTAAACCCTAGACCCTAAACACCCTAAACACTAAACCCTAAACCCTAGACCCTAAACACCGTAAACCCTAAACCCTAAACCCTAAACCCTAAACCCTAAACCCTAAACCCTAAACCCTAAACCCTAAACCCTAAACCCTAAAACCCTAAACCCTAAACCCTAAACCCTAAACCCTAAACCCTATAAACACCCTAAACACTAATTAAACCCTAAACCCTAGACCCTAAACACTAAACCCTAAACCCTAGACCCTAAACACCGTAAACACTAAACCCTAAACCCTAAACACCCTAAACACTAATTAAACCCTAAACCATAGACCCTAAACACTAGACCCTAAACCCTAGACCCTAAACACCCTAAACACTAAACCCTAGACCCTCTAAACACCGTAAACACTAAACCCTAAACCCTAGACCCTAGCTAAACACCCAAAACACTAAACCCTAAACCCAGCTAGCTAACCCTAAACCCTAATTAAACCCTATATATATAGGCCAACGACACTTAATTGTGCATCAAGCAGGCCAGGGGTGCCTCGCGGTCCTCTAGTTAAATTAAATGTGACATGCATTAACCCTAAACCATATATATATAACTAACCCCTAGCTAATCAAACCCTAGTTAATTAAAACACATAACCCTAAACTATACTAGCTATAACCCGATCTAATAAAAACATGCTCTATATATAGCATGCAGCTAGCTAGCAAATTAAACGGTAGATTAAAACCAATTAATATATACATGGCCTATATATCGATCATATGTTGTATAACATCTCCCTGAGATTCATTAATTAATTATATAATTATCGATGATAAATTAATTAACTTGAATTTTGACAAGTTCTCTCGAATGAAAACACATTTGATTAAGTTTCCTCATAATATATATATAATTAGTGTGCATGCATGGCCTACCATGCATGCATTCGTGCATATATTTTAATATATATTTGAACATATTCTTGGGGGATTTCAATCTCTCTCTCTCGATCATCTATATGTCGTTGGTGGCCAAAAAACACACACATATACGCATGCACTTTATGCGCAAAGGCGCGTGTGCCTCTAATAATGTGTGTGTGCGCACTCGATCGATGATCCCTAAACCTTAAACCCTAAATAAACCCTAATCCCTAATCCCTAAACCCTAAACACCATAAACATTAAACCCTAAACCCTAGACCCTAAACCCTAACCTCCTAACCCTAAACCCTAAACCCTAATTAAACCCTATATATAGGCCAATGACACTTAATTATGCATCAAGCAGGCCAGGGGTGCCTCGCGGTCCTCTAATTAAATTAAATGTGCCATGCATATATATGTGTTTAATTTGGGGATTTCAATCGCTCTCTCGTATGTAGCTCTCTCTACCTCTCTCTCTCTCTCTCTCTCTCTCTCTCTCTCTCTCTCTCTCTCTCTCTCTCTCGTTGGTGGCCAACAACACACACATGCACTTTGTGCGCAAAGGCATGCGCCTCTAATAATGTGTGCGCAGTCGATCGATCTAGTTTTGATTAATCATAGCACACAAATAAAGAAGTTGTATTTGAATCCACACAACCTAATCTAAAACACATAACCCCTAACATGGCCTAATTAATTAACCCTTCTCGATCTCTACCTAATTAGTGGAAATTGCACAAAATCAAAAGGGGTCCCTCACTAATTATGCATATCTGCTAGATTGTGATAAACTTTTGCCACATATATATTTGGTGGATGGGTGCATCTTGGCATGTAAACAATTAGTGTTTGCAAATGGCGTTGTCAAAATTTATGTACAAATGATTTCTTTCCATCCAAAGTGCATAAAATGGGAGTTTTAATGAAGAAAGTACAAATAAAACAGCTCAACATGCTTCCACACCCCGATTTTCACACGAAGTAGAGCATATTTAAAGGATAATTCCAGAGTTTTACTATTTTTCAAGCAACTTTGCTAATTTTCCCCCACTCACATGACTTTATGTCGATTTAACGAAAATATGGCGAATTTAAACTACATGGGCGGGATAGTTTGAATTGTGCGCGCGGCAAAGGGAACCGCCTATTCCTCAACCTTGTGCACGGCAAATTACACACGCAACTCCATTAAACGCCACCTACCGACCTTAATTATCACCCCGGCGGCCCGGCCGCATGACCCCCCACCCACCCGTACACAACTTATCCCCGTCCGTGCGAAGAGCTTCCCCTCCCCGTCCCGTCCGTGCGAAGAAGAAGCTTCCCCTCCCCGTCGTTCTTCTCGAGACGCACCGGCGGTCAAGTTGATCCACGGTAGGGCTGCTATCTCTAGCTCAATCATGTATCGGGCAAGACAGCCTAACGATTTATATTTTCTTGATGCTGCTAAAAAAATTCGTCAGTATGCTCGAACTAATTGGCACTTTATAGTTTTCCGCTCGATTTGTCATCGATCAATTTGTTCATTTGCGTGGGCATATAGAGTCAGTTCTGCACTCGATCCGTTAATTTGCTGAAATGCCATGGCAGAGTTTTGTACACGATCTGTTTGCTAAAATGTCGATGGGCATTTTTTGTTTTGTACTCGACATGATTGCTGAAATGCATAATCATGTAGTATAGTTTTGTACTCGATGGATATACATTTCCTACTTCGCCTTAAATTAATCACCAACCACTGTATCTCATAATTAAACAGATGGACAGAACTTGGATACTGCATGGACACTTATGTTCCCCTTCATATATAAATGGTGTTCAACCCTTTATGGGGTTTATTAGAGCTCATGATGGTCACAACCTGGACGTGTATTGCCCGCGCTGCACATGTATGAATGGTGAGAAGAGGCCTCACCCTGTAGTGGCAGATCATTTACACATTTTTGGGATGGACCGCACATATGTTAGGCGGGTTTAGCATGGTGAACCATATAATGATCCTTTAGCAGGAGAAGCAGATCTTGCTCACACTGTATGTGTGCTGGCATATGTAGTTAATTATTTATATTGATGCTGCCGCTGTTTCAATCAATAGTTTGCATTGCTGTGCAAGGTTCTGTACTCAAATTTAACTTGTTGCAGATGGATGGACGGGAAGGAGAGAAAAAGCGCTTGCTTCAGGAAACGGGTTTCAGCTCTGGGACATGTGCTGTGCCAGATGAGAAGGTAAATATGTAAAACGGCATTTGTTCAGGTTGCATCCCTTAGATGTTTGTCTAATCGGTTGATGTACTAATTGCAGAAGCATAGAGTTAAAGAGGTCTCTCAGTTTGATGGGAGATTTGAAGATGAATCTCAGTTTGATGCACCTGTGGATGGTACTGATGACGAGCCTTTCATAGACGAAGGTCCTGCACCTGAGATTATCCAGCCTACAGAAGGAGGCCGTGGACCGAGTACACAGCTTTGCGTTGAAGTGGATGCACGCCCGGAGATCATCACGGGCGTCCGGGTAGTCTCAAGACCACCCAGCCCTGATGCACCTGTGGATGGTACTGATGACGAGCCTCTCATAGACGAAGGTCCTGCACCTGAGATTATCCAGCCTACAGAAGGAGGCCGTGGACCGAGTACACAGCTTTGCGTTGAAGAGGATGCACACCCGGAGATCATCAGGGGCGTCCCGGTAGTCTCAGGACCACCCAGCCCTGATGCAAAATGTTGAGCTACTTTATGATTCGTACTCTTATGTTCTGGTGCTGTAGTATGTTATGATTTGTACGCCTTTGGCGCTAGATTAAGCATTCAGTGGATGATCGCGTTGCAAAATTCGACACCCACACAATCAGTTCATCGTACAGTAGTAGCACAATTACTTCTACAGCGATTCCTGCCAGCGCATTAGTTGGTAGCATGAAACACTTTCAGGTACTCCCCTCTGATTCATATTAATTGACTCAATTCTGTCTAGATATGGATGTATCTAGATGCATTTGTTAACTAGACTAACAAACTTGAGTCAGTTAATATGAATCCGTGTAAACCGCCCAAGTCCTCGAGCAGCTAGTTTATTGACTCTGGACTCCAAGCCTCTCGCGGCAAGCCATCGACGAAGCTTTGACCAGATCTTGGCCCGCAATTTTTTGTGTGGCGAATAGCAAAGCTTTGACCAGTTCCTCTCGGGATACAGCACGCCGGTGAGCTTGCACGGTTGCCATGAGCACTTTCCGGCGGAACTTCCTCTTCAGCGCCCTCAAGCCGCTGCTGCGAGACAGCACGCAGTGCCTCGAGGTGGACGGAATTCTGGATCTCAGGGCGGGTGGTCCGCATCGTCCGGGAACGATCTCCAGCGGGTTAACGAGGACATGCATGGCGGCCAGGGGATTTGTTTTTTGTTTTTTTTTTGGTTTGAGCTTGGGATTTGGGGTTTTTTCGATAGGGGAGGAGGAACCGAGGAAGAGGAAGGAACAGCCGCGTGCTTGGCGCGTGGCGGTGTGCTTGAATTTCGAATTTTTGTGAAATGTTTCATTTCCCCGCTACAATTCGGGGGTTTCTTGACGCGCCAATGCGTCCCGCCGGGCAGCTTCAAGTAAATTTGGGGTGCCACACTATGGGCCCTAGTTTCAGTGAGACATGTAATGACTAGTCACATCAGTAAGTTCACTGTGTAATAAAATATGTTACCCCTCCCCTTTATGTAGCACCCCTTCTCTCCCGATCGAGTGCCGATTGCCGACGGATGCAAGCCGCTAGCTCGATCCCCTCCTTTCGCCTCCACCGTCCAGGCATCCAGCTTGGAGGGGCAAGCTGCATCTAGCCCAAGCGGATTAGGTAGGACTAGTAATGTTCTCTCCTTTCTCGAGATCGGTTCTTTTTTCCTCTCCTCGATATCTTGCGCATCTCTTTCCTATTCTGGGCAAAGGGGTGTCTTTCTGGTCACCCTCGAGCTGGGAGTGATTGATGGGGGTGGGGGGCGGGGGCTACCTTTGCTTGGATTGGGGTGTTCTTCCTTTATTTGTCGACATTTGCAACCTTTGTAGTTTCTGCTGATCCTCACTGTATCTTTTGTCAGCTTGTACAGGAAAGGTAAGACCTCGGCGGTGGGGGCAATGGAGCGTAAGGCCACCACGCATGTGGGCAGTTGGCTGAGCCTGAGCTGCGTCCCCAGCCCCGCGAAGCAGGTACTCCGTTTGCTTATCCACTCTTTACCTTTTAAGTGTCTCTCTGGTCTCTGCATCCTCAATCTGTTCCTGTTCTGGAATATGCTTAAAGTAGCACATGTCTTCAGCTGTTTGTGCGTAAAGCCTCTGTGACACCATGCTCTATATTCTCTGTATCAGGTTGGTACCTCCAGGTTCCGTGCTGAGGCTATGGGGAACGAGAATAGCGCCCCACCTGCTGCAGGAGCATGGCCCGATCTGCAGCACAAGAAGCGAAATGCCACTGCCGAGCTGGGCAGGGACCGCCCAGGGGTAATTTTTTTAACCAACTTACCATGATGTAGTCTGAATCTGATACTCCCTCAGATCCAAATTAATTGACTCAACTATCTGTAGATACGGATGTATCTAGATGTGTTTTAGCTCTAGATACTACTGCCTCCATCCCAAAGCTTTGGGCTTATATTATTTTTAGAAAGTCAAACTATACCATGTTTGACTAAGCTTTTACCAAAAATCAGTAACATGCAAAATACAAAATTAATATCATTAAATAGATAATAAAATATATTTTCCTACGGTATCTACACAGTATTATATTTGTTGATAGAATGTTCTAAAATTTTGGTCAAACTTTGCTTGTTTTGATTTCTCAAAAATAAATAAGGCTTAAGCTTTTGGATGGTGGTAGTACATTCATATCTAGACAAAGCTGAGTTAACTAGTTTTTTGTCTGTCCATAGCTAGTGTTCACGCTGCAAAAGGCTAAGAGCATCCACTATATGCATCAGTCTATCTCATACAGTAATTCAATATCACTGCTGAGGTCTGCCTTTTGTTTTGCTATTCATATGCAGACTGAAACTTTAGGGCCTTTACTCAAAAGGAAGATCAAAACTGCGGCTGATCAGGCTGCCAGTATGTTGATGCCGCCCCCATCTTCTAAATGCCTCTACAAGCACAAGGCCACGCACCAGCTGGGTGGTGATCTTTTAATGAATATGGTATATTTTCTTAATCCACAAAACATGCCTTGATTTTTCTCTGTTTATTGTCGGTTTTTTCTATGCTTGCCAAAAGTTTACAACAACAACAACAACAACCAAGCCTTTCAGTCCCAAACAAGTTGGGGTAGGCTAGAGTTGAAACCCATAAGATCTCGAAGCCAAAAGTTTAGAAACACCAAATTCGTTTGCTTACAATCATCATACAGTAATGTTCATCTACTCCAGTTCCCCTAACCCAACATAAAATGATGTTAATTTCGATTTTTAGATTAAAAGAGCACCATTAGGCGCTGTTAATTACGACTTTGAGATTAAAATGTCATTTGCAATTGTTAATTACAATTTTGAGACAATTGGTTAGTTTAACCTCGATCTCTTCTGCTCTCCATTTTTCCCAACCGAACAAAAATGTAACCATTCCATTCCTCTGAAATGGAACCATTCCATTCCATTCCACGCTGTTTCAGAACCGAACACACCCTTGCATTGTTGTGAACTGTTGTCCATACACGGCCATACCCTTCCACTTACATCTAGCACTATATGCATCAGTCTGTCTCAGAGTCATTCAATATCACTGCTGAGATCTGTTCCCATTCTTATGCAGGCTGAAACTGCTGCGCCTTTACTCAAGTGGATGCAAAATGGGGCTAATGAGGCTGCTGTGAGGACGATGGTGCCGGCACCATCTTCCGAAAACCTCTACAAGCACGAGGCCATGGGCCAGCTGGGTGGTGACCTTTTAATGAATCTGGTATATTTTCTTAATCCACATACATGATTTCATTATTATCTGTTTAATTACTGTTGGCTTTGTCTAATGCTTACCAAAAGTTCAGAAACACTGCGTTTGCTTACAATCATCATACACTAATTTTTCACTTTTCAGTCTGTCTCATCCAGTATATAAACTGTTGATTTCCATTGGCTTCTTTTGTAATCATTTGCATTGTTGTCAACTGTTCTCTATGCACAACCCTATTCTTCCACTTACACCCGCACTATTTGCATCAGTCTATCTCATAGATTTATTAAATATCAATGATGAGTTCTGTTGCTATTCATATGCAGGATGAAACTTCTGTTCCTCTACTCAAATGGATAAAAAATGATCCTGATGAGGCTGCTGTGAAGACGATGGTGCTGCCACCATCTTCTGAAAACCTCCTCAAGCACAAGGCCACGGGCCAGCTGGGTGGTACCCTTTTCAGTAAGCAGGTATATTTTCTTAATCCTCATACATGATTTGATTTTTGTCTGTTTATTGCCGGCTTTGTCTAATGCTTACCAATAGTTCAGAAACACACACACCTATTCTTCCACTTACATCCAGCACTATATGCATCAGTGTCTCATAGATTCATTTTATATATCACTGCTGATGTCTGTTGCTCTTCAATTTTTATATGCAGACTGAAACTGCTAAGCCTTCATTGGTCAAAAGGATTGCAACTGCTGCTGATGAGGCATCTGCAGAGGCTGCCACCAAGTTACTGTCAGCCCCACCTTCTGGATGCTTATATAAGCTCAAGTCCAAGGATCAGCCGGGCCGTAACCATCCAAGGGTTCGGGTATATTTTCTTAAGCCACATATACATGCCATGATTTATGTCTGATATTATCACTGGCTCTGTCTAATGCTTTTTGGAATTCGGAAACACCAAATTAGCATGCTTATATTCATCATACACTAATTTTTCACTGTTCAGTTTGTAACATAGTGTTATGCACTTGCTTGTCAACATTTGCATTGCTCTGAACTATGCACTTTACACAACCTAATTCTTCCACTTACGTTCAGCGCTACGCACCAGTAGTACCTCCCATGTTTCCTTCACCATCCCGATGCCGAGCTTGCGGGAATATGGCGGGCCCATGTACATACCCCGCATATAACACCTCCTATGGCTCTATCTACCTTTCTAGTAGCTCCTTCACAGAGTTACAGGTATGTATTCTCAGTGGTTTAGCATGAATTGGCATATAGTAAAGTCTTGTTTTTAGTCTTCCTGCTTCTTACATTTGTATCAATTTTCACATGCAGACTGTACCTTGTGAACTTCGTCCAATGATTAACCAGATGTGTCCGCATGAAGGATCTTTCACTATGCATGGCAATGGCAAATTGATGAACACCTACACGGTCTATGAGGTGTATGTCTACAAGACGCAGGCCATCACATATTTGTATGGACATGATTGGAGAAAGTTTGCTTTTGACTACGGTCTGAAGAAGGGCGACGAGCTGAGGATCAGAAACTCAAACGGGCAGATATACGTAACTGCTTACAGAGTTGGAGACACTTCCAAATATATAATATGTAACTTTTTTCTACTCATATCTTTTGATAACTGCATTCTGAGCAGTTGTTCTAAACCATTCCCTCTGTTCTAGCTTGCTGGGTTTAACATGATCAAAGCTGCAGATCCCCTGATGGAACAGGAGCGGATGTCACAAAGGGCAACCACACCAGCACCGGCACCGGCTTCCCACTCTCCTGCATCAGCACCGGTTCCTGTACCAGCTCCGTTTACTGCATCTACCCAGCAGTCCCCTACATCAGCATTGGTTCCTGTAGAGGCCCCATATACTACACATGCCCAGCAGGCTCCTGCATCAGCACTGGTTCCTCTAGCTGCACCGTTTACTGCACCTGCCCAACAGTCTCCTGCATCAGCACCGGTTCCTCTAGAGGCACCGTTTACTGCACCTGCCCAGCAGTCTCCTGCATCAGCACCAGCTCGTGTACCAGCCCAGGCTCATGCACCTGCCCCAGCCAGATCACCGAGGTCTCAGCTCATTGCTGTGGCCACCCGTGTGGTGACCAGGACGCATCTGAAGGCTATGTTCGTGAGTATATGACAGCATAACTGCTCTTATCTTGATGTCTTCTCTGCTCAAAGTCTCACATGGTTCAGTGCATTGGTGCCATTGACTAATTTTTGGTGGTATCTCTTGCTTTGAATCAGAAATTGCCTAAAAGTATCTCCAAGGATCTCAATGCTGGCCGAAGGGGCAAGATATCCCTCGTCATGGAGAGTGAAGGTCTCACCGTGGAGGGACGGTACTCTGTCAGTCCCACAGATGGCCGCTTGGCTGTTACTTCCAGGTGGAAAAAGTTCATTGACGGTGCCAAACTTCGCATTGGATCAAAGTTGAAGGTCAAGATCTTTCGATGCCGCTGTGACATGCTGGTCATAAAGTTCGCGGTTGTCTAGTTCTGTTGTCCCATGAGCCCTTAGCAAATGCATTTGTAGTTATACTTATATAAGGTTATCTTATCTGAACTGCTAATTAATTGTATGGGTGGTAAAACTCTGGCAAGCTTTTGCTCTTAGCAAGTATGTATGTATGATCAGCTATTATGATAACTAATGTTTGTGTTCATCTTAATTTGCATTTCCCTTTTAGAAAAAAACTTAATTTCTATTTTGGCTGACCTGTTAGAGAACTATCAGATTGAACCCACAACATGATTCATATAGATTCATTACACCGAGCCACATGTCTTGACCTTGCGATACACTACTTCCATTAATTAGTGCAAGAAGGCTTACCTGAGCTGCCTGAACCATGGCAGATTCGAATCCACCTTATCTATCTAGAAATACAACCTTTGCAGAAAGAGGATTTGCAGTATGGGGAGGCTGACATTGGGGACCCATGAGCCAGCAGCGTCGTCAACGTTTTAAAGGTGGCAGGAGATCGAAAGAAAAAATAAGCCAAAAATCAGTTGGTAAACAAATTCAAGAAAAGAAACATTTACCTTTCTGAGAGGATGACATGCGGGACCCATGAGGCAGCAGCATCCTCAACTATTTCAAGGCGGCAGGGGATCAAAAGAAAAAAGGAAATAGCCAGAAATTAATTAGGGTCAAAAATAAATCCATCAAAGGAAACTTTTATTGTTCATAGAGGATGACATGTGGGACCGACTTGCCAGCTGCGTCGTCATCGTTTCAAAGGGGGCAGGGGATCAAAAGAAAAAGACAAATAGCCAGAAATTAGGGGAAAAAAATAAATCCAACAAAGAAAACTTTTATTGTTCATAGAGGATGACATGCGGGACCCATGAGCCAGCAGCTTCCTCAACGTTTCAAAGTCGGCATGAGATTGAAAGAAAAAGTCAAGTGACATAATATCAGGAGCCAAAAATAATCCAAGAAAAGAAACTTTATTGTACATAGAGGATGACATGCGGGTCCCATTTTGCAGCAGCGGTCTCAACGTTTCCAAGGCGGCACAGGACCAAAAGAAAAATGAAGTAGCCAGAAATCAGGGGGTGAAAAAAATCCAAGAAGAAAGATTTCAATTGGGCTGCATCTGGACATCTGGGCTTTCGAACTATCCTGCTTGGCCTTTTGACTCGTACAATTTCAGCCCACTCCAAAACAGGAAAGTTCCGAATTTTCTAAAAAAACAGGAAAGTCCTATGCTTCGCAAAGACAAAAAAACAAGGAGATTCAACATATAAGTTTGTTTATGTAAAAATAAAGATTTAATTATCCGTTTGAAATAGCTCAGAGCGCAATACATTGTTTATTGTCTGCAAAATAATCAAGATATCATATGTTTCTTGTACGGGGAGGCTGACATCGGGGACCCATGAGCCAACAGCGTCGTCAACGTTTTAAAGGCGGCAGGGGATGGAAAGAAAAAATAAACCAAAAATCTGTTGGTAAAAAATCCAAGAAAAGAAACATTTTCGTTCTGAGAGGATGACATGCGGGACCCATGAGGCAGCAGCATCCTCAGCGTTTATTGTTCATAGAGGTTGACATGTGGGACCCGTGAGCCAGCGGCGTCCTCAACGTTTTAAAGGCTGCAGGTGATCGAAAGAAAAAATAAGCCAAAAATCGTTTGGTCAACAAAATCCAAGAAAATAAACATTTACCGTTCTGAGAGGATGACATGCGGGACCCATGAGGCAGCAGCATCCTCAACGATTCCAAGGCGGCAGGGGAAATATCCAGAAATTAATGAGGGGTTCAAAATAAATCCATCAAAGGAAACTTTTATTGTTCATAGAGGATGACATGTGGGACCGACCTGCCAACAGCGTCCTCATCGTTTCAAAGGGGGCAGGAGATCAAAAGAAAAAGGCAAATAGCCAGAAATTAGGGGTAAAAATAACTCCAAGAAAGGAAACTTTTATTGTTCGTAGAGGATGACATGCGGGACCCATGAGCCAGCAGCTTACTCAACGTTTCAAAGGCGGCATGAGATCGAAAGAAAAAGGCAAGTGACAAAATATCAGGAGCCAAAGATAATCCAAGAAAAGAAACTTTATTGTACGTAGAGGATGACATGCGGGTCCCATTTAGCAGCAGCGGTCTCAGCGTTTCAAATGCGGCTTGAGATCAAAAGAAAAAGAAAGTTGATTGTACATAGAGGATGACATGCGGGTCCCATGAGTCAGCAGCTTACCATACGTTTCCAAGGCGGCAGGGGATCAAAAGAAAAAGGAAATAGCCAAAAATCAGAGGGTGAAAAAAATAAAGAAAATAAACTTTTATAGTACATAGAGGATGACATGCGGGTCCCATGAGCCAGCAGGTTCCTCAACGTTTCAAACTTGGCATGAGATCGAAAGAAAAAGGCAAGTGACCAAATATGAGGAGCCAAAAATAATTCAAGAAAAGAAAGTTTTATAGTACATAGAGGATGACATGCGGGTCCCATTTAGCAAGCGTTTCAAGAGGCGGTAGGGGATCAAAAGAAAAAAGAAATTGCCAAAAATCAGATGGTGAAAAAAAACCAAGAAAATGAACTTTTATAGTACATAGAGGATGACATGCGGGTCCCATGAGCCAGCAGGTTCCTCAACGTTTCAAACGTGGCATGAGATCGAAAGAAAAAGGCAAGTGAAAAAATATCAGGAGCCAAAAATAATTCAAGAAAAGAAAGTTTTATAGTACATAGAGGATGACATGCGGGTCCCATTTAGCAGCAGCGGTATCACCGTTTGAGAGGCAGGGATCAAAAGAAAAAAGAAATTGCCAAAAATCAGATGGTGAAAAAAAACCAAGAAAATGAACTTTTATAGTACATAGAGGATGACATGCGGGTCCCATGAGCCAGCAGGTTCCTCAACGTTTCAAACGTGGCATGAGATCGAAAGAAAAGGCAAGTGAAAAAATATCAGGAGCCAAAAATAATTCAAGAAAAGAAAGTTTTATAGTACATAGAGGATGACATGCGGGTCCCATTTAGCAGCAGCGGTATCACCGTTTGAGAGGCGGGGGATCGAAAGAAAAAGGCAAGTGAAAAAATATGAGGAGCCAAAAATAATTCAAGAAAAGAAAGTTTTATAGTACATAGAGGATGACATGCGGGTCCCATTTAGCAGCAGCGGTATCACCGTTTGAGAGGCAGCAGGGGATCGAAAGAAAAAGTCAAGTGACCAAATATGAGGTGCCAAAAAAATCCAAGAAAAGAAAGTTTTATAGTACATAGAGGATGACATGCGGGTCCCATTTAGCAGCAGCGGTATCACTGTTTGAGAGGCAGCAGGTGATGGCGTGTAACTCACACGTTCGTTGGGAACCCCAAGAGGAAGGTATGATGCGCACAGTAGCAAGTTTTCCCTCAGAAAGAAACCAAGGTTTAATCGAACCAGTAGGAGCCAAGAAGCACGTTGAAGGTTGATGGTCGCGAAATGTGATGCGGCGCAACACCAGGGATTCCGGCGCCAACGCGGAACCTGCACAACACAACCCAAGTACTTTGTCCCAACGAAACAGTGAGGTTGTCAATCTCACCGGCTTGCTGTAACAAAGGATTAAACGTATCGAGTGGAAGATGTTTGCAAAGAAAACAGTAAAACAAGTAGATTGTATGCTATGTAAAGAATAGGACCGGGGTCCACAGTTCACTAGAGGTGTCTCTCCCATAAGATAAAAGCATGTTGGGTGAACAAATTACAGTCGGGCAATTGACAAATAGAGAAAGGCATAACAATGCATATACATGATATGATAAATATAGTGAGATTTAATTGGGCATTACGACAAAGTACATAGACCGCCATCCAACTGCATCTATGCCTAAAAATTCCACCTTCAGGTTATCATCCGAACCCCCTCCAGTATTAAGTTGCAAAGCAACAGACAATTGCATTAAGTATGGTGCGTAATGTAATCAACAACTACATCCTTAGACATAGCATCAATGTTTTATCCCTAGTGGCAACAGCACATCACAACCTTAGAACCTACTGTCACGATCCCAGATTCAATGGAGGCATGAACCCACTATCGAGCATAAATACTCCCTCTTGGAGTTAAGAGCAAAAACTTGGCCAGAGCCTCTACTAATAACGGAGAGCATGCAAGATCATAAACAACACATAAACAATAGATTGATAATCACCATAATCATAGTACTCTCTATCCATCGGATCCCGACAAACACAACATATAGTATTACAGATAGATGATCTTGATCATGTTAGGCAGCTCACAAGATCCAACAATGAAGCACAACAAGGAGAAGACGACCATCTAGCTACTGCTATGGACCCATGGTCCAGGGGTGAACTACTCACTCATCACTCCGGAGGCGACCATGGCGGTGTAGAGTCCTCCGGGAGATGAATCCCCTCTCCGCAGGGTGCCGGAGGCGATCTCCGAATCCCCCGAGATGGGATTCGCGGCGGCGGCGTCTCGAAGGTTTTCCGTATCGTGGCTCTGCACGGGGCGCGACGGAGGCTTTAAGTAGGCGGAGGGTCAACGCGAGGGCCACACGAGGGCCCAGGCTAGGTCGGCGCGCCAGGGCTTGGGCCGCGCCGCCCCCTCTGCCGCCTCGTGGCCCCACTTCGTTATCTCTTCGGTCTTCTGGAAGCTTCGTGCAAAAATAGGACCCTGGGCGAAAGTTTCGTCCAATTCCGAGAATATTTCTTTACTAGGATTTCTGAAACCAAAAACAGCAGAAAACAACAACTGGCTCTTCGGCATCTTGTTAATAGGTTAGTTCCAGAAAATGCATAAATATGACATATAATGTGCATAAAACATGTAGGTATTATCAATAAAGTAGCATGGAACATAAGAAATTATCGATACGTTGGAGACGTATCAGCATCCCCAAGCTTAGTTCTGCTCGTCCCGAGCAGGTAAAACGATAACAAAGATAATTTCTGAAGTGACATGCCATCATAATCTTGATCATACTATTTGTAAACATATGTAATGAATGCAGCGATCAAAACAAAGGTAATGACATGAGTAAACAACTGAATCATATAGCAAAGACTTTTCATGAATAGTACTTCAAGACAAGCATCAATAAGTCTTGCATAAGAGTTAACTCATAAAGCAATAAATCAAAGTAAAGGTGTTGAAGCAACACAAAGGAAGATTAAGTTTCAGCGGTTGCTTTCAACTTATAACATGTATATCTCATGGATATTGTCAACATAAAGTAATATAACAAGTGCAATATGCAAGTATGTAGGAATCAATGCACAGTTCACACAAGTGTTTGCTTCTTAGGTGGAAGGAGATAGGTAAACTGACTCAACAATAAAAGTAAAAGAAAGGTCCTTCAAAGAGGAAAGCATTGATTGCTGTATTTGTGCTAGAGCTTTTATTTTGAAAACATGAAACAATTTTGTCAACGGTAGTAATAAAGCATATGAGTTATGTAAATTATATCTTACAAGTTGCAAGCCTCATGCATAGTATACTAATAGTGTCCGCACCTCGTCCTACTTAGCTTGGACTACCGGATCTTTGCATGCCATGTTTCAACCAAGTGTCACAAAGGGGTACCTCCATGCCGCCTGTACAAAGGTCTAAGGAGAAAGCTCGCATTTTGGATTTCTCGCTTTTGATTATTCTCAACTTAGACATCCATACCGGGACAACATGGACAATAGATAATGGACTCCTCTTTAATGCATAAGCATGTAGCAACAATTATTATTCTCATATGAGATTGAGGATATATGTCCAAAACTGAAACTTCAACCATGATTCATGGCTTTAGTTAGCGGCCCAATGTTCTTCTCTAACAATTTTGCATGCTCCAACCACTAAAATGATAGATCCTTCAGACAAGACGGACATGCATAGCAACTCACATGATATTCAACAATAGTTGATGGCGTTCCCCAGAAGCATGGTTATCGCACAACAAGCAACTTAATAAAATATAAAGTGCATAAGTACATATTCAATACTACGATAGTTTTTAAGGCTATTTTGTCCCATGAGCTATATATTGCAAAGGTGAATGATGGAATTTTAAAGGTAGCACTCAAGCAATTTACTTTGGAATGGCGGAGAAATACCATGTAGTAGGTAGGTATGGTGGACACAAATGGCATAGTAGTTGGCTCAAGGATTTTGGATGCATGAGAAGTATTCCCTCTCGATACAAGGTTTAGGCTAGCAAGGTTATTTGAAGCAAACTCAAGGATGAACAGGTGCAGCAAAACTCACATAAAAGACATATTGTAAACATTATAAGACTCTACACCGTCTTCCTTGTTGTTCAAAACTCAATACTAGATATTATCTAGACCTTAGAGAAACCAAATATGCAAATCAAATTTTAGCAAGCTCTATGTATTTCTTCATTAATGGGTGCAAAGCATATGATGCAAGAGCTTAAACATGAGCACAACAATTGCCAAGTATCACATTATCCAAGACATTTTAGAATTACTACATGTAGCATTTTCCAATTCCAACCATATAACAATTTAACGAAGAAGAAACTTCGCCATGAACATTATGAGTAAAGCCTAAGGACACATGTGTCCATATGCAACAGCGGAGCGTGTCTCTCTCCCACAAAGTGAATGCTAGGATCCATTTTATTCAAACAAAAACAAAAACAAAAACAAACCGACGCTCCAAGTAAAGAACACAAGATGTGATTGAATAAAAATATAGTTTCAGGGGAGGAACCTGATGATGTTGTCGATGAAGAAGGGGATGCCTTGGGCATCCCCAAGCTTAGACGCTTGAGTCTTCTTAAAATATGCAGGGGTGAACCACGGGGGCATCCCCAAGCTTAGAGCTTTCACTCCTCTTGATCATAGTATATCATTCTCCTCTCTTGACCCTTGAAAACTTCCTTCACACCAAACTTCAAGCAAACTCATTAGAGGGTTAGTGCACAATTAATAATTCACACATTCAGAGGTGACACAATCATTATTTTCACTTCTGGACATTGCATAATGCTACTGGACATTAATGGATCAAAGAAATAAATCCAACATAGCAAAAGAGGCAATGCGAAATAAAAGGCAGAATCTGTCAAAAACAGAACAGTCCGTAAAGACGAATTTAAAGCTGGCACCAGACTTGCTCAAATGGAAAAACTCAAAACTAATGAAAGTTGCGTACATATCTGAGGATCACGCTCGTAAATTGGCAGATTTTTTCGAATTTTCTACAGAGAACTGTGCCCAGATTCGTGACAGACAGCAATGCTGTTTCTGCGCAGCGATCCCAAATATAACATCAACTTTGACATAGAAACTTTACTTGGCACAAAAACATGATAAGGAGAGGTTGCTACAGTAGTAAACAACTTCCAAGACTCAACAAAACAAAAAATTGCTGTAGGTAAAAACATGGGTTGTCTCCCATAAGCGCTTTTCTTTAACGCCTTTCAGCTAGGCGCAGAAAGTGCAAATCAAGTAACATCGAGAGTAGAAGCATCAACATCATAGCTTGTTCTAATAATAGAATCAAAAGGCAACTTCATTCTCTTTCTAGGGAAGTGTTCCATACCTTTCTTGAGAGGAAATTGATATTTAATATTACCTTCCCTCATATCAATAACAGCACCAACGGTTCGAAGAAAAGGTCTTCCCAACACAATTGGACAAGATGCATTGCATTCGATATCCAAGACAACAAAATCAACGGGGACAAGG
This sequence comes from Lolium multiflorum, assembly GCA_030979885.1. NCBI lineage: Eukaryota > Viridiplantae > Streptophyta > Magnoliopsida > Poales > Poaceae > Lolium > Lolium multiflorum. Next base: position 136,645,087 of record CM061747.1, on the reverse strand, counting down.
TTATTGTTAACCGTAATATGCACATTATCAATCCTCCCCAAAGGTTTCTTTTTAACATTATCGGCAAGATTAACATCCAAATAACAATTCTTCAATGGTGGCAAGTCAAGCATATCATAAATCTTTTTAGGCATAACAGAAATACTTGCACCAAGATCACATAAAGCATTACATTCAAAGTCATTGAATTTCATTTTAATGATGGGCTCCCAACCATCCTCTAACTTTCTAGGAATAGAAGTTTCAAGTTTTAGTTTCTCTTCTCTAGCTTTTATGAGAGCATTTGTAATATGTTTTGTAAAGGCTAAATTTATAGCACTAGCATTAGGACTTTTAGCAAGTTTTTGTAAGAACTTTATAACTTCAGAGATGTGGCAATCATCAAAATCTAAATCATTATGAGCTACAGCAATGGGATCATTGTTCCCAAGGTTGGAAAAAATTTCAGCAGTTTTATCACAAGCAGTTTCAGCAGTTTTAGCAATTTCAGGCAGTTTTGTACGCTTTGTACTAGGAGTAGAAACATTGCCAACACCAATTATTTTACCATTGATAGTAGGAGGTGCAGCAACATGTGAAGAATTAGCATTACTAGTGGTGGTAATAGTCCAAACTTTAGCTACATTATTCTCTTTAGCTAGTTTTTCATTTTCTTCTCTATCCCACCTAGCACGCAGTTCAGCCATTAATCTTATATTCTCATTAATTCTAACTTGGATGGCATTTGCTGTAGTAGTAATCTTATTATCAATATCATTATTAGGCATAACTTTCAATTTTAATAGATTAACATCAGAGGCAAGTCTATCAACTCTAGAAGCAATAGTATCAATTTTATCAAGCTTTTCCTCAACAGATTTGTTAAAAGCAGTTTGTGTACTAATAAATTCTTTAAGCATGGCTTCAAGACCAGAGGGTACACTCCTATTATTATTGTAAGAATTCCCATAAGAATTACCATAACCATTACCATTAGCAGAAGGATATGGCCTATAGTTATTACCAGAGTTGTTCCTATAAGCATTGTTGTTGAAATTATTATTTTTAATGAAATTCACATCAACATTTTCTTCTTGAGCAACCAATGAAGCTAAAGGAACATTATTTGGATCAACATTAGATCTACCATTCACAAGCATAGACATAATCACATCAATCTTATCACTCAAGGAAGAGGTTTCTTCAACAGAATTTACCTTCTTACCTTGTGGAGCTCTTTCCGTGTGCCATTCAGAGTAATTTATCATCATATCATCAAGAAGTTTTGTAGCCGCCCCCAATGTGATGGACATAAAGGTACCTCCAGCAGCTGAATCCAATAAATTCCGCGAAGAAAAATTTAGTCCTGCATAGAAGGTTTGGATGATCATCCAAGTAGTCAGTCCATGGGTTGGGCAATTCTTTACCAAAGTTTTCATTCTCTCCCATGCTTGAGCAACATGTTCAGTATCTAATTGCTTAAAATTCATTATGCTACTTCTCAAAGATATAATTTTAGCGGGAGGATAATATCTACCAATAAAAGCATCCTTGCATTTAGTCCATGAATCAATACTATTCTTAGGCAAAGATAGCAACCAATCTTTAGCTCTTCCTCTTAATGAGAAAGGAAACACTTTCAATTTAATAATATCACCATCTACATCCTTATATTTTTGCATTTCACAAAGTTCAACAAAATTATTGAGATGGGCAGCAGCATCATCAGAACTAACACCAGAAAATTGATCTCTCATAACCAAATTCAGTAAAGCAGGTTTAATTTCAAAGAATTCTGCTGTAGTAGCAGGTGGAGCAATAGGTGTGCATAGGAAATCATTATTATTTGCATTTGTGAAGTCACACAACTTAGTATTTTCAGGGGTATTCATTTTAGCAACGGTAAATAAAACAAACTAGATAAAGTAAATGCAAGTAACTAATTTTTTTGTGTTTTCGATATAGAGAGCAAGACAGTAAATAAAGTAAAACTAGCAACTAATTTTTTTGTGTTTTGTTTAGGTGCAGCAAACAAAGTAGTAAATAAAATAAAGCAAGACAAAAACAAAGTAAAGAGATTGAGAAGTGGAGACTCCCCTTGCAGCGTGTCTTGATCTCCCCGGCAACGGCGCCAGAAAAAGAGCTTGATGGCGTGTAACTCACACGTTCGTTGGGAACCCCAAGAGGAAGGTATGATGCGCACAGTAGCAAGTTTTCCCTCAGAAAGAAACCAAGGTTTAATCGAACCAGTAGGAGCCAAGAAGCACGTTGAAGGTTGATGGTCGCGAAATGTGATGCGGCGCAACACCAGGGATTCCGGCGCCAACGCGGAACCTGCACAACACAACCCAAGTACTTTGTCCCAACGAAACAGTGAGGTTGTCAATCTCACCGGCTTGCTGTAACAAAGGATTAAACGTATCGAGTGGAAGATGTTTGCAAAGAAAACAGTAAAACAAGTAGATTGTATGCTATGTAAAGAATAGGACCGGGGTCCACAGTTCACTAGAGGTGTCTCTCCCATAAGATAAAAGCATGTTGGGTGAACAAATTACAGTCGGGCAATTGACAAATAGAGAAAGGCATAACAATGCATATACATGATATGATAAATATAGTGAGATTTAATCCGGGCATTACGACAAAGTACATAGACCGCCATCCAACTGCATCTATGCCTAAAAAGTCCACCTTCAGGTTATCGTCCGAACCCCCTCCAGTATTAAGTTGCAAAGCAACAGACAATTGCATTAAGTATGGTGCGTAATGTAATCAACAACTACATCCTTAGACATAGCATCAATGTTTTATCCCTAGTGGCAACAAGCACATCACAACCTTAGAACCTACTGTCACGATCCCAGATTCAATGGAGGCATGAACCCACTATCGAGCATAAATACTCCCTCTTGGAGTTAAGAGCAAAAACTTGGCCAGAGCCTCTACTAATAACGGAGAGCATGCAAGATCATAAACAACACATAAACAATAGATTGATAATCACCATAATCATAGTACTCTCTATCCATCGGATCCCGACAAACACAACATATAGTATTACAGATAGATGATCTTGATCATGTTAGGCAGCTCACAAGATCCAACAATGAAGCACAACAAGGAGAAGACGACCATCTAGCTACTGCTATGGACCCATGGTCCAGGGGTGAACTACTCACTCATCACTCCGGAGGCGACCATGGCGGTGTAGAGTCCTCCGGGAGATGAATCCAGGGTGCCGGAGGCGATCTCCTGAATCCCCCGAGATGGGATTCGGCGGCGGCGTCTCGAAGGTTTTCCGTATCGTGGCTCTCGGTCTGGGGGTTTCGCGACGGAGGCTTTAAGTAGGCGGAGGGTCAACGCGAGGGGCCACACGAGGGCCCCAGGGGATAGGTCGGCGCGGCCAGGGCTTGGGCCGCGCCGCCCTACCCTCTGGCCGCCTCGTGGCCCCACTTCGTTATCTCTTCGGTCTTCTGGAAGCTTCGTGCAAAAATAGGACCCTGGGCGAAAGTTTCGTCCAATTCCGAGAATATTTCTTTACTAGGATTTCTGAAACCAAAAACAGCAGAAAACAGCAACTGGCTCTTCGGCATCTTGTTAATAGGTTAGTTCCAGAAAATGCATAAATATGACATATAATGTGCATAAAACATGTAGGTATTATCAATAAAGTAGCATGGAACATAAGAAATTATCGATACGTTGGAGACGTATCAAGGATCGAAAGAAAAAGTCAAGTGACCAAATATGAGGTGCCAAAAAAATCCAAGAAAAGAAAGTTTTATAGTACATAGAGGATGACATGCGGGTCCCATTTAGCAGCAGCGGTATCACGTTTGAGAGGCAGCAGGGGATCGAAAGAAAAAGTCAAGTGACCAAATATGAGGTGCCAAAAAAATCCAAGAAAAGAAAGTTTTATAGTACATAGAGGATGACATGCGGGTCCCATTTAGCAGCAGCGGTATCACCGTTTGAGAGGCGGCAGGGGATCGAAAGAAAAAGGTAAGTGACCAAATATGAGGTGCCAAAAATAATTCAAGAAAAGAAAGTTTTATAGTACATAGAGGATGACATGCGGGTCCCATTTAGCAGCAGCGGTATCACCGTTTGAGAGGCAGCAGGGGATCGAAAGAAAAAGTCAAGTGACCAAATATGAGGTGCCAAAAATAATTCAAGAAAAGAAAGTTTTATAGTACATAGAGGATGACATGCGGGTCCCATTTAGCAGCAGCGGTATCACCGTTTGAGAGGCGGCAGGGGATCGAAAGAAAAAGGCAAGTGACCAAATTTGAGGTGCCAAAAAAAACTCCAAGAAAAGAAAGTTGATTGCACATAGAGGATGACATGCGGGTCCCATTTAGCAGCAGCGGTCTCAACGTTTCCAAGGCGGCAAGGGATCAAAAGAAAAAGGAAGTAGCCAGAAATCAGGGGGTCAAAAAAATCCAAGAATAGAAAGAATTTTGGTTCATAGAGGATGACATGCGGGACCCATGATCCTGCATCGTAAACGGCTCGATCGGAGAACGTTGAACGAGATGGCGCGATCTAGAAAAAAACAATGCCAGAGAGGCTGCCATCTGGGCCCTACATCCCTCGGCGGTGCGGATTTGCGTTGACTCGGCCGGCGAACCCGAGATTTCGAGATGCACCACGTCCCGGGCCACCATACGCGACGTTTTGGCCGCTTTCGTCGGGCTAGGTGGCCTCAAAAACGAGAAAAAAAAGTTTTGACATGCACCACGGAGGGACCAAAAATCGTCGGCCATGGTACACCAGCAACCACGGCGCGACTTCAACTTCGTCGGCCATGGCAACTTTTCTTGTAGGGAAAGTACATAGACCGCCATCCAACTGCATCTATGCCTAAAAAGTCCACCTTCAGGTTATCATCCGAACCCCATTCAGTATTAAGTTGCAAAGCAACAGACAATTGCATTAAGTATGGTGCGTAATGTAATCGACAACTACATCCTTAGACATAGAATCAATGTTTTATCCCTAGTGGCAACAGCACATCACAACCTTAGAACTTTCTGTCACTGTCCCAGGTGTCAATGAAGGCATGAACCCACTATCGAGCATAAATACTCCCTCTTGGAGTTAAGAGCAAAAACTTGGCCAGAGCCTCTACTAATAACGGAGAGCATGCAAGATCATAAACAACACATAAACAATAGATTGATAATCACCATAACATAGTATTCTCTATCCATCGGATCCCGACAAACACAACATATAGTATTACAGATAGATGATCTTGATCATGTTAGGCAGCTCACAAGATCCAACAATGAAGCACAATTAGGAGAAGACGACCATCTAGCTACTGCTATGGACCCATAGTCCAGGGGTGAACTACTCACTCATCACTCCGGAGGCGATCATGGCGATGAAGAGTCCTCCGGGAGATGAATCCCCTCTCCGGCAGGGTGCCGGAGGCGATCTCCTGAATCCCCCGAGATGGGATTCGCGGCGGCGGCGTCTCGGAAGGTTTTTCGTATCGTGGCTCTCGGTACTGGGGTTTTCGCGACGGAGGCTTTAAGTAGGCGAAAGGGCAACGTGGGGGGCCACACGAGGGCCCCACACCATAGGTCGGCGCGGCCAGGGCCTGGGCCGCGCCGCCCTATGGTGACGGCGCCTCGTGGCCCCACTTCCTTCCCTCTTCGGTCTTTTGGAAGCTCCGTGCAAAAATAGGACCCTGGGCGGTGATTTCGTCCAATTCCGAGAATATTTCCTTACTAGGATTTCTGAAACCAAAAACAGCAGAAACAGCAACTGGCTCTTCGGCATCTTGTTAATAGGTTAGTTCCAGAAAATGCGTAAATACGACATATAATGTGCATAAAACATGTAGGTATCATCAATAAAGTAGCATGGAACATAAGAAATTATCGATACGTTGGAGACGTATCAATGCACGCCCGGAGATCATCAGGGACGTCCGGGTAGTCTCAAGACCACCCAGCCCTGATGCACCTGTGGATGGTACTGATGACGAGCCTCTCATAGACGAAGGTCCTGCACCTGAGATTATCCAGCCTACAGAAGGAGGCCGTGGACCGAGTACACAGCTTTGCGTTGAAGAGGATGCACACCCGGAGATCATCAGGGGCGTCCCGGTAGTCTCAGGACCACCCAGCCCTGATGCAAAATGTTGAGCTACTTTATGATTCGTACTCTTATGTTCTGGTGCTGTAGTATGTTATGATTTGTACGCCTTTGGCGCTAGATTAAGCATTCAGTGGATGATCGCGTTGCAAAATTCGACACCCACACAATCAGTTCATCGTATGAGTAGTAGCACAATTACTTCTACAGCGATTCCTGCCAGCGCATTAGTTGGTAGCATGAAACACTTTCAGGTACTCCCCTCTGATTCATATTAATTGACTCAATTCTGTCTAGATATGGATGTATCTAGATGCATTTGTTAACTAGACTAACAAACTTGAGTCAGTTAATATGAATCCGTGTAAACCGCCCAAGTCCTCGAGCAGCTAGTTTATTGACTCTGGACTCCAAGCCTCTCGCGGCAAGCCATCGACGAAGCTTTGACCAGATCTTGGCCCGCAATTTTTTTTGTGTGGCGAATAGCAAAGCTTTGACCAGTTCCTCTCGGGATACAGCACGCCGGTGAGCTTGCACGGTTGCCATGAGCACTTTCCGGCGGGGGGTCCGCATCGTCCGGGAACGATCTCCAGCGGGTTAACGAGGACATGCATGGCGGCCAGGGGATTTGTTTTTTTTTTGGTTTGAGCTTGGGATTTGGGGTTTTTTCGGATAGGGGAGGAGGAACCGAGGAAGAGGAAGGAACAGCCGCGTGCTTGGCGCGTGGCGGTGTGCTTGAATTTCGAATTTTTGTGAAATGTTTCATTTCCCCGCTACAATTCGGGGGTTTCTTGACGCGCCAATGCGTCCCGCCGGGCAGCTTCAAGTGAATTTGGGGTGCCACACTATGGGCCCTAGTTTCAGTGAGACATGTAATGACTAGTCACATCAGTAAGTTCACTGTGTAATAAAATATGTTACCCCTCCCCTTTATGTAGCACCCCTTCTCTCCCGATCGAGTGCCGATTGCCGACGGATGCAAGCCGCTAGCTCGATCCCCTCCTTTCGCCTCCACCGTCCAGGCATCCAGCTTGGAGGGGCAAGCTGCATCTAGACCAAGCGGATTAGGTAGGACTAGTAATGTTCTTTCCTTTCTCGAGATCGGTTCTTTTTTCCTCTCCTCGATATCTTGCGCATCTCTTTCCTATTCTGGGCGAAGGGGTGTCTTTCTGGTCACCCTCGAGCTGGGAGTGATTGATGGGGGTGGGGGCGGGGGCTACCTTTGCTTGGATTGGGGTGTTCTTCCTTTATTTGTCGACATTTGCAACCTTTGTAGTTTCTGCTGATCCTCACTGTATCTTTTGTCAGCTTGTACAGGAAAGGTAAGACCTCGGCGGTGGGGGCAATGGAGCGTAAGGCCACCACGCATGTGGGCAGTTGGCTGAGCCTGAGCTGCGTCCCCAGCCCCGCGAAGCAGGTACTCCGTTTGCTTATCCACTCTTTACCTTTTAAGTGTCTCTCTGCATCCTCAATCTGTTCCTGTTCTGGAATATGCTTAAAGTAGCACATGTCTTCAGCTGTTTGTGCGTAAAGCCTCTGTGACACCATGCTCTATATTCTCTGTATCAGGTTGGTACCTCCAGGTTCCGTGCTGAGGCTATGGGGAACGAGAATAGCGCCCCACCTGCTGCAGGAGCATGGCCCGATCTGCAGCACAAGAAGCGAAATGCCACTGCCGAGCTGGGCAGGGACCGCCCAGGGGTAATTTTTTTAACCAACTTACCATGATGTAGTCTGAATCTGATACTCCCTCAGATCCAAATTAATTGACTCAACTATCTGTAGATACGGATGTATCTAGATGTGTTTTAGCTCTAGATACTACTGCCTCCATCCCAAAGCTTTGGGCTTATATTATTTTTAGAAAGTCAAACTATACCATGTTTGACTAAGCTTTTACCAAAAATCAGTAACATGCAAAATACAAAATTAATATCATTAAATAGATAATAAAATATATTTTCCTACGGTATCTACACAGTATTATATTTGTTGATAGAATGTTCTAAAATTTTGGTCAAACTTTGCTTGTTTTGATTTCTCAAAAATAAATAAGGCTTAAGCTTTTGGATGGTGGTAGTACATTCATATCTAGACAAAGCTGAGTTAACTAGTTTTTTTGTCTGTCCATAGCTAGTGTTCACGCTGCAAAAGGCTAAGAGCATCCACTATATGCATCAGTCTATCTCATACAGTAATTCAATATCACTGCTGAGGTCTGCCTTTTGTTTTGCTATTCATATGCAGACTGAAACTTTAGGGCCTTTACTCAAAAGGAAGATCAAAACTGCGGCTGATCAGGCTGCCAGTATGTTGATGCCGCCCCCATCTTCTAAATGCCTCTACAAGCACAAGGCCACGCGCCAGCTGGGTGGTGATCTTTTAATGAATATGGTATATTTTCTTAATCCACAAAACATGCCTTGATTTTTCTCTGTTTATTGTCGGTTTTTTCTATGCTTGCCAAAAGTTTACAACAACAACAACAACCAAGCCTTTCAGTCCCAAACAAGTTGGGGTAGGCTAGAGTTGAAACCCATAAGATCTCGAAGCCAAAAGTTTAGAAACACCAAATTCGTTTGCTTACAATCATCATACAGTAATGTTCATCTACTCCAGTTCCCCTAACCCAACAAAAAATGATGTTAATTACGATTTTTAGATTAAAAGAGCACCATTAGGCGCTGTTAATTACGACTTTGAGATTAAAATGTCATTTGCAATTGTTAATTACAATTTTGAGACAATTGGTTAGTTTAACCTCGATCTCTTCTGCTCTCCATTTTTCCCAACCGAACAAAAATGTAACCATTCCATTCCTCTGAAATGGAACCATTCCATTCCATTCCACGCTGTTTCAGAACCGAACACACCCTTGCATTGTTGTGAACTGTTGTCCATACACGGCCATACCCTTCCACTTACATCCAGCACTATATGCATCAGTCTGTCTCAGAGTCATTCAATATCACTGCTGAGATCTGTTCCCATTCTTATGCAGGCTGAAACTGCTGCGCCTTTACTCAAGTGGATGCAAAATGAGGCTAATGAGGCTGCTGTGAGGACGATGGTGCCGGCACCATCTTCCGAAAACCTCTACAAGCACGAGGCCATGGGCCAGCTGGGTGGTGACCTTTTAATGAATCTGGTATATTTTCTTAATCCACATACATGATTTCATTATTATCTGTTTAATTACTGTTGGCTTTGTCTAATGCTTACCAAAAGTTCAGAAACACTGCGTTTGCTTACAATCATCATACACTAATTTTTCACTTTTCAGTCTGTCTCATCCAGTATATAAACTGTTGATTTCCATTGGCTTCTTTTGTAATCATTTGCATTGTTGTCAACTGTTCTCTATGCACAACCCTATTCTTCCACTTACACCCGCACTATTTGCATCAGTCTATCTCATAGATTTATTAAATATCAATGATGAGTTCTGTTGCTATTCATATGCAGGATGAAACTTCTGTGCCTCTACTCAAATGGATAAAAAATGATCCTGATGAGGCTGCTGTGAAGACGATGGTGCCGCCACCATCTTCTGAAAACCTCCTCAAGCACAAGGCCACGGGCCAGCTGGGTGGTACCCTTTTCAGTAAGCAGGTATATTTTCTTAATCCTCATACATGATTTGATTTTTGTCTGTTTATTGCCGGCTTTGTCTAATGCTTACCAATAGTTCAGAAACACACACCTATTCTTCCACTTACATCCAGCACTATATGCATCAGTGTCTCATAGATTCATTTTATATATCACTGCTGATGTCTGTTGCTCTTCAATTTTCATATGCAGACTGAAACTGCTAAGCCTTCATTGGTCAAAAGGATTGCAACTGCTGCTGATGAGGCATCTGCAGAGGCTGCCACCAAGTTACTGTCAGCCCCACCTTCTGGATGCTTATATAAGCTCAAGTCCAAGGACCAGCCGGGCCGTAACCATCCAAGGGTTCGGGTATATTTTCTTAAGCCACATATACATGCCATGATTTATGTCTGATATTATCACCGGCTCTGTCTAATGCTTTTTGGAATTCGGAAACACCAAATTAGCATGCTTATATTCATCATACACTAATTTTTCACTGTTCAGTTTGTAACATAGTGTTATGCACTCGCTTGTCAACATTTGCATTGCTCTGAACTATGCACTTTACACAACCTAATTCTTCCACTTACATTCAGCGCTACGCACCAGTAGTACCTCCCATGTTTCCTTCACCATCCCGATGCCGAGCTTGCGGGAATATGGCGGGCCCATGTACATACCCCGCATATAACACCTCCTATGGCTCTATCTACCTTTCTAGTAGCTCCTTCACAGAGTTACATGTATGTATTCTCAGTGGTTTAGCATGAATTGGCATATAGTAAAGTCTTGTTTTTAGTCTTCCTGCTTCTTACATTTGTATCAATTTTCACATGCAGACTGTACCTTGTGAACTTCGTCCAATGATTAACCAGATGTGTCCGCATGAAGGGTCTTTCACTATGCATGGCAATGGCAAATTGATGAACACCTACACGGTCTATGAGGTGTATGTCTACAAGACGCAGGCCATCACATATTTGTATGGACATGATTGGAGAAAGTTTGCTTTTGACTACGGTCTGAAGAAGGGCGACGAGCTGAGGATCAGAAACTCAAACGGGCAGATATACGTAACTGCTTACAGAGTTGGAGACACTTCCAAATATATAATATGTAACTTTTTTCTACTCATATCTTTTGATAACTGCATTCTGAGCAGTTGTTCTAAACCATTCCCTCTGTTCTAGCTTGCTGGGTTTAACATGATCAAAGCTGCAGATCCCCTGATGGAACAGGAGCGGATGTCACAAAGGGCAACCACACCAGCACCGGCACCGGCTTCCCACTCTCCTGCATCAGCACCGGTTCCTGTACCAGCTCCGTTTACTGCATCTACCCAGCAGTCCCCTACATCAGCATTGGTTCCTGTAGAGGCCCCATATACTACACCTGCCCAGCAGGCTCCTGCATCAGCACTGGTTCCTCTAGCTGCACCGTTTACTGCACCTGCCCAACAGTCTCCTGCATCAGCACCGGTTCCTCTAGAGGCACCGTTTACTGCACCTGCCCAGCAGTCTCCTGCATCAGCACCAGCTCGTGTACCAGCCCAGGCTCCTGCACCTGCCCCAGCCAGATCACCGAGGTCTCAGCTCATTGCTGTGGCCACCCGTGTGGTGACCAGGACGCATCTGAAGGCTATGTTCGTGAGTATATGACAACATAACTGCTCTTATCTTGATGTCTTCTCTGCTCAAAGTCTCACATGGTTCAGTGCATTGGTGCCATTGACTAATTTTTGGTGGTATCTCTTGCTTTGAATCAGAAATTGCCTAAAAGTATCTCCAAGGATCTCAATGCTGGCCGAAGGGGCAAGATATCCCTCGTCATGGAGAGTGAAGGTCTCACCGTGGAGGGACGGTACTCTGTCAGTCCCACAGATGGCCGCTTGGCTGTTACTTCCAGGTGGAAAAAGTTCATTGACGGTGCCAAACTTCGCATTGGATCAAAGTTGAAGGTCAAGATCTTTCGATGCCGCTGTGACATGCTGGTCATAAAGTTCGCGGTTGTCTAGTTCTGTTGTCCCATGAGCCCTTAGCAAATGCATTTGTAGTTATACTTATATAAGGTTATCTTATCTGAACTGCTAATTAATTGTATGGGTGGTAAAACTCTGGCAAGCTTTTGCTCTTAGCAAGTATGTATGTATGATCAGCTATTATGATAACTAATGTTTGTGTTCATCTTAATTTGCATTTCCGTTTTAGAAAAAAACTTAATTTCTATTTTGGCTGACCTGTTAGAGAACTATCAGATTGAACCCACAACATGATTCAAATAGATTCATTACACCGAGCCACATGTCTTGACCTTGCTATACACTACTTCCATTAATCAGTGCAAGAAGGCTTACCTGAGCTGCCTGAACCATGGCAGATTCGAATCCACCTTATCTATCTAGAAATACAACCTTTGCAGAAAGAGGATTTGCAGTATGGGGAGGCTGACATTGGGGACCCATGAGCCAGCAGCGTCGTCAACGTTTTAAAGGTGGCAGGAGATCGAAAGAAAAAATAAGCCAAAAATCAGTTGGTAAACAAATTCAAGAAAAGAAACATTTACCTTTCTGAGAGGATGACATGCGGGACCCATGAGGCAGCAGCATCCTCAACTATTTCAAGGCGGCAGGGGATCAAAAGAAAAAAGGAAATAGCCAGAAATTAATTAGGGTCAAAAATAAATCCATCAAAGGAAACTTTTATTGTTCATAGAGGATGACATGTGGGACCGACTTGCCAGCTGCGTCGTCATCGTTTCAAAGGGGGCAGGGGATCAAAAGAAAAAGGCAAATAGCCAGAAATTAGGGGAAAAAAATAAATCCAACAAAGGAAACTTTTATTGTTCATAGAGGATGACATGCGGGACCCATGAGCCAGCAGCTTCCTCAACGTTTCAAAGTCGGCATGAGATTGAAAGAAAAAGGCAAGTGACATAATATCAGGAGCCAAAAATAATCCAAGAAAAGAAACTTTATTGTACATAGAGGATGACATGCGGGTCCCATTTTGTAGCAGCGGTCTCAACGCTTCCAAGGCGGCACAGGACCGAAAGAAAAATGAAGTAGCCAGAAATCAGGGTGTGAAAAAAATCCAAGAAAAGAAAGATTTCAATTGGGCTGTATCTGGACATCTGGGCCTTCGAACTATCCTGCTGGGCCTTTTGACTCGTACAATTTCAGCCCACTCCAAAACAGGAAAGGTCGGATTTTTCTCAAAAAAAAAACAGGAAAGTCCTATGCTTCGCAAAAACAAAAAACAAGGAGATTCAACATATAAGTTTGTTTATGTAGATATAAAGATTTAATTTATCCGTTTGCAATAGCTCAGAGCGAAATACAACGTTTATTGTCTGCAAAATAAAATATCACATGTTTCTTGTACGGGGAGGCTGACATCGGGGACCCATGAGCCAGCAGCGTCGTCAACGTTTCAAAGGCGGCAGGGGATCGAAAATAAAAAAAGCCAAAAAATCAGTTGGTAAAATGATACAAGAAAAGAAAACATTTATCGTTCTGAGAGGATGACATGCGGGACCTGATACGTCCAAAACGTATCTACTTTCCCGAACACTTTTGCTATTGTTTTGCCTCTAATTTGTGTATTTTGGATGCAACTAACGCGGACTAACGCTGTTTTCAGCAGAATTGCTCTGGTGTCTCGTTTTTGTGCAGAAATCCAACTTTCAGGAAAATCCTCGGAATTTATGCGAAGGGCCTATTTTCCCAGAACTAAGGAGCCCAAGCCAGGTGGGGGCCCGAGGCCCCCACACACTAGGCCGGCGCGGCCCAGGGGGCGGCCCCCCGACGCTCTCCTTCGGACTATATACGTCTTTCGACCTAAAAACGCCAGGGGGTACGTCGATATTTCCAGAGACCATCCAGTACGCCGCCGCCATCGCGAAACTCCGCCTCGGGACCAGAAACTCCGTTCTGGCACTCCGCCGGGACGGGGAATTGGAGGGGATCTTCACCGCCATCACCACCGACGTCTCTCCATCGACCAGCCATGTTTCCCCCATCCATGTGTGAGTAATTCCCCCGCTGTAGGCTGAAGGGGATGGTAGGGATTGGATGAGATTGATCATGTAATAGTCACAAGATTGTTAGGGCATGGTGCCTAGTATCCGTAGATGTTACTTTTATGATATTGTTGCAACTTGTTATGCTTAATGCTTGTCACTAGGGCCCGAGTGCCATGATCTCAGATCTGAACATGTTATTGTTTCATCATGATATGCATTGTTTATTGATCTTACCTGCAAGTTGTATACACACGTTGCTGTCCGGAACCAATGGCCCCGAAGTGACAGAAATCGGGACAACCGGAGGGGATGGTAGTGATGTGAGGATCACATGTGTTCACGGAGTGTTAATGCTTTGCTCCGGTACTCTATTAAAAGGAGTACCTTAATTTCCAGTAGTTTCCCTAGAGGCCCGGCTGCCACCGGCTGGTAGGACAAAAGATGTTGTGCAAGTTTCTCATTGCGAGCACGTACGACTATATATGGAACACATGCCTATTGATTGATTAGTACTTGGATACCGCTTTATTATTACCTGCAAATGCCCTACCATGATTGTTACATGAATTCTCTCATCCATGCAACGCCCGTTCATCCGTCCCTGTGCCTACAGTATTTTAATCCTGCTGTTTACTATAATCACTACTGCTGTCTTTATTTCACCGCTGCTGTTATTTCACTATTCCTACTGCTATAAAACTGTTGCTACTGATAAACTCTTGCGAGCAAGTCTGTTTCTAGGTGCAGCTGAATTGACAACTCCGCTGTTAAGGCTTACAAGTATTCTTTGTCTCCCCTTGTGTCGAATCAATAAATTGGGTAATACTTCCCTCGAAGACTGTTGCGATCCCCTATACTTGTGGGTCATCAAGACTATTTTCTGGCGCCGTTGCCGGGGAGCATAGCTTTATTTGGAAGTTCACTTGGATTGATATTGTTCGCTGCAAATTCTCCATCATGGGTAAACCTCGCGATACTAAAGTCGCCATATTACCATCCACTACAAGAAAAGGTACAACTCTGAGTACCTCTGCTGCTCTTGATTCACCATCTGTGATAAGTCAACTTGTTTCACCACCACAAACTTCACGTGTTGGTACTTCTGCTGAATCTGAAAATTCCTCTGATAATTTTGATGATGCTTCTACTGTGCTTGATAATACTGGTTCATTAGGTCCTTTTCTAGATGCTACAATTGCTAGGTCTAGACAAATTGAAATTACTGAAACTCCTAATGAAAATACTGTTACACCTGTTAATTCACCTGAGATTGATGATCTTGATGAAGATTATGTAGAACTTGATGATGATTTTATTGATAAATGCAATGCTACTACTAGTACAAGTAACCTCAAAAAGCTTATTGCACAACATGCTGTTAGATATAAACTGTCTCCTGATCCTAAATTTGCCACATCTCCTATAAACATTAAGGATAAAGATTATGATTTTTCTCTTGATTTATCTCATATATCTATTGTTGAGAAAACACCCTTTTGTGGTACTGAAAAAGAGAGTGCTGTAGAACATATGAATGAGCTTTCTACTTTAAGTAGCTTGTTTTCTGATGATGTTAAGATGCGTACTTATTTTGTTGCTAAGATTTTCCCATTCTCATTAAAGGATGATGCTAAGATTTGGTATAATAATTTGCCTCCTGATTCTATTAATAGTCCAAGTTGTTTGCTTGATGTTTTCTTTCGGAAATACTTTCCCGCTAGTGCTCAACATATGGCTTTGCAGAGAATTTATAGTTTTGATCAAGAAGATGGAGAGAAATTGCCTGAGGCTTGGGCAAGATTTTGCTCTCTTATTAGAGCTCGGCCTGGACATGATTTGGAAAAGCATGATTTACTTGATATATTTTATAGTGGACTAACCATTGAGTCTAGGGCATACCTGGATAGTTGTGCTGATTGTGTTTTCAGGAAAAGAACTCCGGACGAAGCTGAAGAATTATTGGCTAAGATAAGCAAAAATCATGATGATTGGTCTACACCTGAACCAACCCCGACACCTATATTGAAGAAGAGGGGTATGATTGAATTAAATGATGAAGATATGAGGGAAGCCAAGAAATCTCTTATGGAGAAGGGTATTAAATCTGAAGATGTGAAGAATTTACCTCCTATAGAAGACCTATGTAAGATAATTCCCCCTTCATCCACAATCGAGGTACATTCTCTTCAACGCTTTGATAGAGGAGATATTCCATATTCAAAACCTCCTGATCAATGTTTAGATGAATTTGATAATTATATTGTTAAGCAAAACAATTTTAATATGAGAGTAGAGAATCATCTAATGGAAAATTCTCAAGCTATTGGTAAATTGCATGATATTGTGGAGAGAACCTCCAATGATGTTAAGATGCTTGTTAAACATTTTGATATGATTCAAACTCAAATTGATCAACTTACTAAAGTGCAAAATGACTTGTTAAAAAATAATCATGAAGAGAAACAAGTTTATGAAGTAACAACTAGAGGCGGTGTTTCTACCCAGGATCCTCTATATCCTGAAGGGCACCCCAAAAGAATTGAACAAGATTCTCAACGAACTAAAGAAATTAGTAGTCCTTCTAAGAAAAAGAAGAAGAAACATAAAACTGTTGTAGAATCCTCTGAACCTATTAATGATCCTAATAGTATTTCTATTTCTGATGCTGAAACTGAAAGTGGTAATGAACATGATGAAGATAATGATAAGAATGATGCTCCTGATAAAGAAGAAATTGAAAAAGAACCTGAAAAGCATGATAAAAATAAAAAGTACACTAAAGAAGATTTTATTACAAAGAAACATGGTAATGAAAGAGAACCTTGGGTTCAAAAGCAAATGCCTTTTCCTGCTAAGAAACTAAAATCAAAGGAAGAGGAACATTATAATAAATTTTGTGATTGGATGAAACCTTTATTTTTGCAAATCCCTTTGACTGATGCTATTAAATTGCCTCCTTATTCAAAGTATATGAAAGATATTGTCTCTAACAAAAGGAAAATTCCCAATGAGGAGATTTCCACTATGCTCGCTAATTACTCCTTCAATGGTAAGGTTCCAAAGAAGCTGGGAGACCCAGGTATACCGACTATTCCTTGTTCCATCAAGAATAATTATGTTAGAACTGCTCTATGTGATTTGGGAGCAGGTGTTAGTGTAATGCCTTTTTCTCTTTACAAGAGACTTGATTTAGATAAGTTGATACCAACTGATATATCTTTGCAAATGGCTGATAAATCTACTGCTATTCCTGTTGGTGTATGTGAAAATGTTCCTGTTCAAGTTACTCAACATTGCTTGATATTAACTGATTTTGTTGTGTTGGAAATGCCTGAAGATGATAATATGTCCATTATTCTTGGAAGACCCTTTCTTAATACTGCAGGGGCTGTTATTGATTGCAATAAAGGCAAGGTTACTTTCAATGTTGATGACAAGGAACATACCGTCTATTTTCCAAAGAGGATTGATAAAGTATATGGAGTTAATACAATTTTTAATGTGAAAACTATCAAAGTGGGATCCATTGATTGTCCTATATATGAGCCTAAAGAAGAATATCAAACTCTTGTGATTGGATCCATATCAATTCAATATAAGGTAACATGATTGATTTGAGGTTTATTTCTTCTTATGTCATATAAAATTTATTTGGTAGCAAGACTTGATCAACCTTGTTAACAAGTATATTTTAATGCATAAGAGAGCTAAACAACATTTCTTTCTTTCTTTCTCCCTCCATTTGTTTTACTTGCTGTAGCACCTTTTGTTTTGCAATATGCTTTAGTTGTTTAAGATTTTGGAAATCATTTTCCTGCGCAGTAATAATTAATTTAACACCCAGAAATGTGCATTTTTCGAAGTTCTCAAAAATTTACAAAAATTATACTGGTAGTCTTATTTTTCGAAGAGGCACCTGGGAGCACCTGGGGCTGACCAGTGGGGCACCCCAGGGTGGCACCCCACAGGCCGGCGCGGCCAGCAAGGGGGGCGCGCCACCCTGGTGTGTGGGCCCCTCCTTGCCCCACTTCATCATCTCTTTCACTCAGCACTCTCTCTCCCGAAAAAACTCGTACTCACTTTCTCTCACTCGCGTTTCTGCTCAAGAACTCGCGATTTCTCGATCTCTTTGCTCAGCCCAGATTTCTGTCTGAAATTTGGCACATTTGCTCCCTGGTATGTGACTCCTTTGATTGTCCAATTAGAATTTTGTTTGGTTGAGTATATCTTGAATATTTTGCTGCTGTAGATAACATGTTTAGTGAGCTTGCATGCTTGTTCTAAGTGGTAGAAACTAGTTTTGATGCATGTTTAGTACTCTAGCAAGTTCCTATAGTAGTTCCCCTCAATTATATACCTTGAAATCAAATTTTATAATGATTGTTGAAAAATTTCAGAAAAGGAAAATGAACAACTACAACTTTGGAGAGGTGTTCGAAGGAGAGACGACGAGCACGGGGAGGCCCTCGAGGGCATCCACTCGGATTAGACGATCCTATAATGAGGACGTGATTGCACCAAGCTTCGATGAGGGCAATGGAGACCCTAATGCTTCATCTTTTCCATGCTATGAATTTTTGAGCAATGCAGGGTTATTGGATGATTTCTTGACTCTCATCGGAAAGGCGGGTTTAACCACCTATATGGAGGATGAGAGGAAGCAATACTACATGCTCACTAAAATCTTTGTGGAGAGCTTCAAGTTCAACAACAAGCACTTCAACCCGACGGTTGCATTCAAGATCTATGGTACTCCTGTCACTATGAAGTTGAAGGATTTTTGTGCTGCATTGGGTATTGCCCCTGCAGGTACAGCGAAGAAGATTGAGGACAACCCCAGGGTTTTGCTGGAGCTCTATCGAGAAATTACAAATGATGATTGCCGCACCATTCAGCGTGGCAAGATAAGAAACATTCAACTCCCCGCCATTAAGTATTTTGCTTATTACCTTGCTACTAGCATTCTTGGTAGGGAGAACACTAGTAATATTTCTAGTTACCATCTTGCTTTCTTAATTGCTGCACTCACTGGGGAGACACCTTATCATCTTGGTTCTGTGATTGCTCGCCGTTTGTCTAACAAGGGGCCTATTTATGGGGGAATAATTGCATCGCGTATTTTGGCACGCCTAGATCTCCCTCTTGACCCTAATGATGTAGAAATACCACCTGTTAAGTTAGATATTGCTGCTATGAAGAGTCACCAATTTGTTACAGTTGACTCTAGTATGGATAATATTGTTTATAGAATGTTATTTGCTGACGGGGATGAGAGGGAAGTCCTCTTGCCCCAAACAGATTTGTTCAGTATTGGCAGGAAACCATGGTCGCGCTCTAAGGAGGAGGTGGATGAGCAACTGAAGATACAAGGCTTCCACCAGCAACATGACTCCGAGGACGCTGAGCCCTCCTACGACTACACCGTCACGTACCCTGTTGCTTCTTCAAGCACATACCTAGAACCGGGTCGTTCTTCGTCATACTACGGAGACACCACTTCATGGGGACCGTGGGAATGAACTCCACTTAGGCCAAAAGCCTAAGCTTGGGGGGAGGTATACCGGCATCACTCATTCTTTGCATATTATGGTTGCTGGATACTTGTACATACTTGTTTAGTTTCTTAGAGTGGTTTTCTAATGAGAGGGAGATGATATTTGGGGAAGTGCTGTCCAAAAACAGATTCTGTGCTGTTACCAAAAAAATTCGTACGCACAGCCAGAACGTTATTTTGAGTTGCAAATTTTTGAGCATGTGCCCCAGGTTGTTATCTAACTTTCATTAGTTGAACACTTTTTGAGCTGAGCAACGGAAGATTTTTGTTAATTTCGATTTCTGTACTGCTGTCAGGTTTTGGCAGATTTCTGTCATCCTGCTTTTCTGTGTTTCTGTTAGTTTGCATTCTCTTGTTTTCGCTTTGTTTCTTTCCTAAAACACAAAAAGAC
The DNA here is from genome assembly GCA_030979885.1 of Lolium multiflorum. Lineage (NCBI taxonomy): Eukaryota > Viridiplantae > Streptophyta > Magnoliopsida > Poales > Poaceae > Lolium > Lolium multiflorum. The sequence continues at coordinate 136,625,438 of CM061747.1, read as the reverse complement.
CAAAAATATTTCTGTTGTTTCTCTTCACCATTTTTTTATTTGGTTCTTTGCTCTTATTTTACTTTATTTGCTATCGTTGGTTTGCTATGAGAAAACCCAAAAAGATTTTGCTTTGTTTTCTTGTTTCCTTTTGTTCTTGTTTCTAACCCGAAAACACCAAAAATATTTGTTGTTCTTCTTTGGTTTTGTAAAGTTCATTAGGGAGTTCAGAGGTCTCCGGTGGTTGGAGCTTGGTTTCATTTCATATTATTATTCAAGCTGCACAAGTGAAAGGCAATAATGACGATCTACGGCAATTTGACTGTGGTGAGAGGCTGGTATGAACTCTATTTGTTTTCATTTTTGTACATATACTCATCCATGTGAGCATGCTTAGTTGGTTCATGTGAGGTATATGTCATTTAATGAAAGTCTAGTAGTTTATGATCTCTCATGATTAGTTCCAATCTATTAATAATGAGTAGCATGTCATGAATATTTGCTTGCATTGTTTTATTCATAGATCGGTATGACATTGTGGTATCCTCCTCTGAATAATTCACTTGAATTGACTTGGCACATGCTCACGCATGCATATGACTAAAACAAAAGTCAATTAAGCCTCGCTGATCTACTTTGCTTCAGAGTTCTTGTATCACTTTTATGCCTCCGTTAATTTTATTTTGTCGCAAGCATGATTATGATAGTTATTGCTCTCTTGATTGTCGCTTCCCAGTCTATTGCTAGCCTCCACTTGTACTGAGCGGGAACGCTGCTCGTGCTTCCAAACACCTGAAAACCAAGTTATTCCAAAGTGTCCACCATAAATACCTATGCATGGCATTTCAAACCATTCCAAGTAAATTCTCATGTGCTACCTTTAAACCTTCAAACTACTTCTCAATTTGTGTTAATGTTTTATAGCTCATGAGGAAATATGTGGTGTTTTGTCTTTCAATCTTGTCATTTACTCCGGACAGACTTTCATCAATGGACTAGTGGCACATCCGCTTATCCAATAATTTTGCAAAAAGAGCTGGCAACGGGGTTCCCAGCCCCAATTAATCAACCTTCATTAATAATTCTCTTCACGTGTTTTGCTCTGATTCATCAGTAAGCAACTTAACCTGCAAATAGACACTTCCCCATGGTATGTGAATGTTGGAAGGCACCCGAGGATTCGGTTAGCCATGGCTTGTGTAAGCAAAGGTTGGGGGAGTGTCATCCATAATGAAACTAAAATACATGTGTAAACAAAAGAGAAGAGGGATGATCTACCTTGCTGGTAGAGATAACGTCCTTCATGGGAGCCGCTCTTGAGAGTCTGGTTGGCGAGGTGGTTAGAGTACCCACTATCATTCATTGACAACAACAAACACTTCTCAAAATAATTTTACTTCTGTTTTTGAAAAATAAAAAGCTCTAGCACATGTTAATCCCTGCTTCCCTCTGCGAAGGGTCAATCTTTTACTTTTATGTTGAGTCATCATCCTTTCTTTGAGCACTTTCTTGAGAGCATGACTGTCATTCTTAGTATAATATGCTTGTCTTAAAATATGATCAGCTGTGGTATAACTTTGATGCTTTTATCTTTGACAAATTTACTTCTAGTCTTTCTATGAACTTCAGAGGTGCCTGGGCATTTATGTTTTGCTACAAATACAGGCAAGCGAGATACCACTTTATCATATCTTTCTATGAACATTGCAATCCTGCTTATTGAAGTGTTTCATGATGCTTGTTATTAGTTTGTTGGTATCTCTTTTATGATTGACACAGTTACTAGATGACTTTATTTGCATGTACCTTATTATGAATTGCTTAAGCACTTGCCATATCATGAGAATATTTACATCATATGAACAAATGTGTTCGTGAAAGTTCTTTTATCGCACTCAGTTGTTAACTGAATTGCTTGAGGACAAGCAATAAGCTAAGCTTGGGGGAGTTGATACGTCCAAAACGTATCTACTTTCCCGAACACTTTTGCTATTGTTTTGCCTCTAATTTGTGTATTTTGGATGCAACTAACGCAGACTAACGCTGTTTTCAGCAGAATTGCTCTGGTGTCTCATTTTTGTGCAGAAATCCAACTTTCAGGAAAATCCTCGGAATTTATGCGAAGGGCCCTATTTTCCCAGGAAACTAAGGGAGCCAGAAGGGCAAGCCAGGTGGGGGCCCGAGGCCCCACACACTAGGCCGGCGCGCCCGGGGGCGCCGCCTTGTTGTGTGGGCGCGGCCCCCCGACGCTCTCCTTCGGACTATATACATCGTCGACCTAAAAACGCCAGGGGGTACGTCGATATTTCCAGAGACCATCCAACGCCGCCGCCATCGCGAAACTCCGCCTCGGGACCAGAAACTCCGTTCTGGCACTCCGCCGGGACGGGGAATTGGAGGGGATCTTCACCGCCATCACCACCGACGTCTCTCCATCGACCAGCCATGTTTCCCCCATCCATGTGTGAGTAATTCCCCCGCTGTAGGCTGAAGGGGATGGTAGGGATTGGATGAGATTGATCATGTAATAGTCACAAGATTGTTAGGGCATGGTGCCTAGTATCCGTAGATGTTACTTTTATGATATTGTTGCAACTTGTTATGCTTAATGCTTGTCACTAGGGCCCGAGTGCCATGATCTCAGATCTGAACATGTTATTGTTTCATCATGATATGCATTGTTTATTGATCTTACCTGCAAGTTGTATACACACGTTGCTGTCCGGAACCAATGGCCCCGAAGTGACAGAAATCGGGACAACCGGAGGGGATGGTAGTGATGTGAGGATCACATGTGTTCACGGAGTGTTAATGCTTTGCTCCGGTACTCTATTAAAAGGAGTACCTTAATTTCCAGTAGTTTCCCTAGAGGCCACCGGCTGGTAGGACAAAAGATGTTGTGCAAGTTTCTCATTGCGAGCACGTACGACTATATATGGAACACATGCCTATTGATTGATTAGTATTTGGATACCGCTTTATTATTACCTGCAAATGCCCTACCATGATTGTTACATGAATTCTCTCATCCATGCAACGCCCGTTCATCCGTCCCTGTGCCTACAGTATTTTAATCCTGTTGTTTACTATAATCACTACTGTTGTCTTTATTTCACCGCTGCTATTTCACTATTCCTACTGCTATAAAACTGTTACCGATAAACTCTTGCGAGCAAGTCTGTTTCTAGGTGCAGCTGAATTGACAACTCCGTTAAGGCTTACAAGTATTCTTTGTCTCCTCTTGTGTCGAATCAATAAATTGGGTAATACTTCCCTCGAAGACTGTTGCGATCCCCTATACTTGTGGGTCATCAGGACCCATGAGGCAGCAGCATCCTCAACGTTTCAAAGTTGGCATGAGATCGAAAGAAAAAGCCAAGTGACATAATATCAGGAGCCAAAAATAATCTAAGAAAATAAACTTTATTGTACATAGAGGATGACATGCGGGTCCCATTTTGTAGCAGCGGTCTCAACGTTTCCAAGGCGGCACGGGACCAAAAGAAAAATGAGGCAGCAGCATTCTCAACAATTCCAAGGCGGCAGGGGATCAAAAGAAAAAAGGAAATAGCCAGAAATTAATTAGGGGTCAAAAATAAATCCACCAAAGGAAACTTTTATTGTTCATAGAGGATGACATGTGGGACCGACCTGCCAACAGCGTCCTCATCAAAGGGGCAAGGGGATCAAAAGAAAAAGGAAATAGCCAAAAATTAGGGGTCAAAAATAACTCCAAGAAAGAAAACTTTTATTGTTCGTAGAGGATGACATGCGGGACCCATGAGCCAGCAGCTTACTCAACGTTTCAAAGGCGAGAGAAAAAAAAAAAAAGGCAAGTGACCAAATATCAGGAGCCAAAAATAATCCAAGATTTATTGTACATAGAGGATGACATGTGGGTCCCATTTTGCAGCGGTCTCAATGTTTGTAATGCGGCTTGAGATCAAAAGAAAAAGAAAGTAGCTAGTAATTAGGGGGTGAAAAAAATCCAAGAAAAGAAAGTTGATGGACATAGAGGATGACATGCGGGTCCCTTGAGCCAACAGCTTACTCAACGTTTCAAAGGGGGCAGGGGATCAAAAGAAAAAGGCAAGCCAAAAATCAGAGGGTGAAAAAAATCCAACAAAGGAAACTTTTATAGCACATAGAGGATGACATGCGGGTCCCATGAGCCAGCAGGTTCCTCAACGTTTCAAACGTGGCATGAGATCGAAAGAAAAAGGCAAGTGACCAAATATGAGGTGCCAAAAAAAACTCCAAGAAAAGAAAGTTGATTGCTCATAGAGATGACATGCGGGTCCCATTTAGCTGCAGCGGTCTCACCGTTTGAGAGGCGGCAGGGGATCGAAAGAAAAGGCAAGTGACCAAATATCAGGAGCCAAAAATAATTCAAGAAAAGAAAGTTTTATAGTCCATAGAGGATGACATGCGGGTCCCATTTAGCAGCAGCGGTATCACCGTTTGAGAGGCGGCAGGGGATCGAAAGAAAAAGGCAAGTGACCAAATATGAGGTGCCAAAAAAATCCAAGAAAAGAAAGTTTTATAGTACATAGAGGATGACATGCGGGTCCCATTTAGCAGCAGCGGTATCACCGTTTGAGAGGCGGCAGGGGATCGAAAGAAAAAGGCAAGTGACCGAATATGAGGTGCCAAAAAAATCCAAGAAAAGAAAGTTTTATAGTACATAGAGGATGACATGCGGGTCCCATTTAGCAAACGTTTCACCGCGGCAGGGATCGAAAGAAAAAGGCAAGTGACCAAATATGAGGTGCCAAAAAAACTCCAAGAAAAGAAAGTTGATTGCTCATAGAGGATGACATGCGGGTCCCATTTAGCTGCAGCGGTCTGAACGTTTCCAAAGCGGCACGGGATCAAAAGAAAAAGGAAGTAGCCAGAAATCAGGGGGTCAAAAAAATCCAAGAAAAGAAGGAATTTTGGTTCATAGAGGATGACATGCGGGACCCATGATCCTGCATCGTAAACGGCTCGATCGGAGAGCGTTGAACGAGATGGCGCGATCGAGAAAAAAAACAATGCTAGAGAGGCTGCCATATGGGCCCTACATCCCTGGGCGGTGCGGATTTGCGTTGACTCGGCCGGCGAACCCGAGAATTCGCGATGCACCACGTCCCGGGCCACCATACGCGACGTTTTGGCCGCTTTCGTCGCTAGGTGGCCTCAAAAACGAGAAAGTTTTGACATGAACCACGGAGGGACCAAAAATCGTCGGCCATGGTGCACCAGCAACCACGGCGCGACTTCAACTTCGTCGGCCATGGAAACTTTTCTTGTAGTGCTAGTTAGTTACTTACTGTTATTCGAGGATTGTTCATTGACCTCAAGATCTCTGTCTATATTATCGATCTTGTCCCGGATCAGATATGGCCTTTGATTATTGTTGTTGACGACAACACTATGTTTAGCTGGAAAATACTTGTTTAAAGCACGTCTTTGCCATTCAATAAACTGATTATCTAGCCTTCTCTTTTCTTTTTTTGCGGCACCAGACAATTGTTTTGGCATTATAACACCTACAATGATGAAATAATTTACATTAAATTAGACCCTAACTAAAAGAATAAGTCAAGAATAAGATGAAAATTAGACAAGAGATTTAATCATGGACTTACACGGAGGGGAAAAACGCTGACCAGCGAGAAGCAATCCGCGAGACAGATGAGAAAGACACATCCACACATAAACTAGCGATCGTCTATTCCTTTATGTACGAATTTATTGAGGCAGCCACGCAGGTAGTCGGTAGTCGGACCGATCGGAGAAGCAGCGTCACGCATTTGCGCGAACTGGTGGCCTTTCCTCGTGAACATCCCCGCTCGTGAATGCTTTTGATGGCGATGGGAGCTGGAGCGAAAGGTCAGGCATTGATTTTTTTATGTTGTTTGTCTTTCTCACTTCCATACGAAACATTTTTCCAGCCCACAGTAGTATAGAGAAGGCCCGGTCCTGGCCCCCGCCCGGGCCCTAGGCGGCCGCCCATGCCTGCCATGGGTCAAGGCCGGCCCTGGAACTAAGACATGTCCCACGATGGCAAAGCGAGCTTCACATCGCTCTCTCAGAAACCAAACAGTCGAAAAACATGGTTGCACCCGACCGAAACCCATCCGGTCTAAAAAAATCTAGTCATGTTGTTTAGTTCGGGAGTTTCGGAACTCGACACTTCGACTATATCAACGAAATCAGGTGTCAATCAGATCTCCATCATGGTGTGAGAGGGATCCTAGGATCACCTCCTTAATTCAGGTTGGGCCGCTACGTGACCGACCATCCCTAGCCGACCGAAGCAATGTCGGAGGGCCCCACCATTGCGCAGCGCGAGGTTTTGGGCTTGCTAGGACCCCCGTGTCCACGCCGGGCGGCGCCACGCGAAAAGGTGATACGCCACTCGGGAGATAGCTGCCACGCTTCAAATCGACGTGAGTGCCGACTCGGCCCAGGTTGGGCCCGCTTGTGTTGGCCGTCGCAGCTCTCGACGATCACCGCCGCCTCACGATGCCGTCGGAAGATCCATGGAATGCCCCGAGTTGTCCCCGCATAGCCACCACACCCTCCCGCCGGGACGCGAGAGGTCACCCCGTCGTGACCACCGCCGCACGATGAGGAAGAAGGCCCTATCATTGCTAACGCTGCCCTGTAACATCTCAAATTTCAAATAAAGGAAGAAGAACAAGTCCAATTATCCAAATTTGAGAACCAACAAAAACTTTTCAAATTTCATATAGTACCCTGCCTAGGACTTGTGCATTTTGAGTGCTATGCCATGATGAGTGTTATTTTGTGTATGTGATGAACTCCACAACCCTAGAGTGATCCAATGATGATCACCAAACAAATAAATGAAAAAGAGAAAGAAATCAAATAAGAATAAAACCCTAAAAACCCTAACATATGACATATGATATTTTTATAAACTTTGACCCTAGGCCCAATTGGTCTTCACCATTAGTGGTAATATGTTATTAAATAGTTATTACAACTTTGAGAATCAAAGAAACCCCAATTAAATCAAAGCCAAGAATTAAAATATGCTCACATAAGATAATGGTCATTTTTGACAATTACAATCTGGTCATCACTTTGAGCCTCTCTATTTCAAAATTTCTAAACTAAACACATCCAACTCTTTGCATGTCATCCAAGTACACAACAAAATGAACAACTTTTGTAAAGGGGACCATACCAAATTCATCTTGGATCAAGAGCTAGGATCAAGCAAAGTAGAGACTTTTTAATAAAAACAAGATCATCACATTTTTGAATTTGATCAAAACAGACCAAATCTTGGCCACCACCAGCCCTAGCCTTGACCAGGGAACAACCCTACACCGAGCCCATGCCAAAGAAACCCCAAGGGAGGGCCAGGCATGGCGTGGACATGGCCATGCCGGCCATGTCGCACCTCGACACCTTCCCCTCTCCTTCCCTCCACGATCAGCCTCGCCACCGTGTCCAACGCGTCGCCCACGATCGCCGGAGATCGCCTGTACCCGCCCCTGGTCGCGAGGACGCCGACAGAGCCCGGACGACGCGCGCCCACGACGTCCCTGGCGCGCCGCGAGCGGCATGGTGACGTCGCCGCGCACGGACGCGCGCGACACGGCCACGCGGCGCCCGCCGTACGCCGTACCCCGACCAAGCCCGCTCGCCCTGGTACTCGACGCGCCACGCGGAGCTCGCCGGACACGCTCGCGTCACCCCCTAGCCCCTACCGTCGCCGGAGAGGACAACGCGCCCGCCACGGCCGCGCCAGTACGAGCAAGCGCCCGACCACCGTACGCCGCCATTGACCGCGCCGTTGACGCTCCGAGGACCGTGACGTCGTGAACACGACCCCGTCGTCGCCTAGCCCTCTAGACCCCCGGAACGGCCGCGCCATTGTCGACCTCGCCGCAGCACCCACGGCACCTCACGCGCCTATAAAAGGAGGCCTCCCCTCGACATCTGAGCACACCACCATGACCACCACTCACCACCGCTTCGCCCAGCACCAGTAGCCACCCCGATTGACGCCGGAGCAAGCCCAATTGGAGGATCGGAGCCGCCAGTACCCGGAGGTCGCCGCCGTCGATTGGAGCCGCCCCTGACGACGCCACTGCTACAGGCTGCTTCCTCGTCCTCGACAACCTCGAACGGAACCCCGCCGCCGCTCGCCGGAGCTCCGACGCGCTCTCCGACCCCCTACTGCTGCCGCGCCGGTGAGTTCTTCTCGCCGGAGACGACGACGGCTCTGCGCCGTTCGATCCCCTCCTAATCCAACGTCTCTGGTGAGCCCATACCGCTTCGGCGTTTTAACGTCACTGACGGGTGGAGCCCACTGTCAGGCGGCCCGCGCGTGCACAGATGCGTGGTGGGCTGGCCTTGGGCCGTTTTAAACCTTTGGGCCCAGTTAGTTTTCCCGCCGGCCTATTTAATTCAAATCCAGTTTAATAAATTTAGTTTGAATTCAATATTGGACCCAACTTTGAAAATTCATAGAATCTGTTTGGCTTGGCCAAATTTAACAAACTTTATATATTTGGAAACCTTAGGAATTTATCTACACAATGCCACTGGTTTGAACCCTAGATTTATTATAGAATTAAAATGGAAAAATAAACAAGGCAGGGACTTTTCTGCCTTAGAATAATTATTAAAAATCAACCAAAATAGATATTTGAATAATTCCAACTCTTATAGCTCACAATTGACTTACACTAATTGTTTATGCAATAAAATGGTGTGGTCACTTTGCATGATCATGCCCTAGATTAATTAATGGACAATATGGCTAGTTTAGTAAGTGATATTGTCCCAAAATTATTATGTAAATCATATGGAGGATTTCCCTTCATTTAAATCTTGTCCCAAATGAGTTCATGAGATGTTTGCACCTCTGGTCCAAACACTCCTATATGAATATTTGGAGATTTAAATCATTTGAGGAATTATAAAATAGTATGAGGTGACTTATCTCATTTAAATCATTTTCTCAAATAATGATAATGAATGTTTGACTTAGGTCAATATGAATTCATATATGATTATTTGAGAAGTTAAATCTTAAGAAGATTTCAATGAGAGGAAATTATTTTCTCAAGAACTAAATGGAGATTATTAATTACACATGTAATGAGAGGAAATTACTTTCTTCAACAAAGAAAACCAATGCACCTAACTATTTTATGAGTGTGCTTAGCATAGTTTGTGTGAGATAATGATGTGCTTAGCATAGACTTTGAGTTTGTTTAGTGATTATACCTTGTATTTAAATTTAGACGCTAGCACCGGAAATTACCAAGAGGAAGGAGAATTCTACCAAGAAGAGGAAGAAGAGAACCTTGAGAACTACCAAGGCAAGATAATACTCTTGCAAAGTGCAAAGCCCACCTTGGGCAAGGCACCATGATTCTTATCTATCTTCATACAAGCTTATCCTATTTGTATACCCTACAAGTCTTACTTGTTGTGTTTTTCAAAGAGTTATTCAAATGGTATAGTTGAACAAAACTATTAGAGTAGCAAAGCTAGTCCTATAGATGGCAAGCAATGTAGCACCCCTCATGATTAGTGCTAGTGCTAAAATACTAAAACTTTGACTACTCTAGATGGGAACATGTGACTTGATGAAATTGAAACCTTGGAATGGTGAGGCATTCCATTGAAAGTTTTGAAGTTGAATGTGACCAAGAGAAGATAGTGATTTTTGATAAAATCCCATTGAAAGTTTTGAAGTTGAATATGACCAAGAGAAGATGGTGATTTTTGATAAAACCCTGATATTGGTTTGAATGCGATACCTTTCCAAATACAAGTACCCCCACAATACCTGATTATGGGTAGGGCTTAACTGGAAGTTTATACATCTTAGTATGGGTTCCCTCTGAACACACATCATAGGGGTTATGCCGAGGCTGCCTCCGTTGTTGAGAAAGATGTGAATTGAGGTGAAATTGTACGGCCAAGCCCTGTGCAGTTCCCAGGTTAACAGTTGGTTTTCACTGGGAGGCCAAGCTCATGGGGAGAGGTGCTCATACTAGGGTTTGTAAGCAAAAGGTTAGGGTTGATGATCCGCGTACTGTGTTACGGTGACTCGGAGTTATTCCGACGGATGAAATCAAATGTTGTGGCACAAGTGTGCAACCTCTGCAGAGTGTCAATCTATTCGAATAGCCGTGTCCACGGTTACGGACAATTGGAAAGGCCATACAATCTCCCGTGTCAGTCTTTTTGAAACTTTAGTGAATAATGAATGGTGACTTGGTGATTTGGTAGAATGATAACCATTGTGTGGGAATGACACTAATGTTCCCCTTGAGTAGTTAGTACATGCTCCACTACTTATAAACTAAAATATGGCTTATGCAAGTCAAAATAGAGTTTAACTCCAAGAGCTAGCATTTTACATTGGTATTAGTTTGCAAGTACTTGAAGTACTTACGGCTTTGTCCCTGGCTATTCAAATGGCCAGAGTACGATGATGAACAGAACTACCGCGAGGATGACCAGCAGGACGCCTATGATAACTAGGAGCTTTCTGACGTCAAGCGTTGGCCTGTGGACTACAGAGTCCCTTTATCTTTACGCTTCCGCATTGAACTTGTGTTTGTTCGTTGATCAATAGATCAACTATTTGTGTAATATGGATCATGTGATTCAAGTTGTAAGACTTTATGAGTTGTAATAAATGATGACTGTGATACTTAGCTATTATATCTCGCAACAACAATATTCCTGGGATTGCGATGAATGATATAATAGGCATCCGGACTTAAAAAGCCGGGTGTTGACAAGTTGGTATCAGAGCCATTGTTTGACCTTAGAAAACCTTAGTTAGAATGGGCGTTCATAAAAACTTAACTTTGAAATCAAAATGAAGCAAATATTTGTGAAAACTTACCATACTCTTGTCTTTGAGGCTTTTTCCAAAACTTGGTGATATCATGCTCTTTCTTGTTTAAATATACTTAAAAGTTTGCCACACTTAATCACTCACTAATTTACTCCTCCATTTCACTTTCAGATGGAGCCGAATGAACCCCTCAACACCAAGTTCTACCAGCTCGGGAATGGTGGAGACTTGATCTTTGAGCACGACCTCAACGCGCTCTCTGACTTCCTTGGACGTCCTCACCCGGAGTTCCACGGGATCCAGGTGAACGACCAGGTCGGAGGCGAGTTGCAGTGGATCATCACCGCCGACTTGAGGGGCAAGCTGGAGCCTCCCACCTCGGAGAGGATCCTCTTCTCCTTCCGCGAGAGCAACTGGCTCGATGGTCTTGCACGTGGCCTTCAGGAGGCACTTGCACGCCTCTGTGGACAGAACGTGGTGCGCATACTTGCGTCCCGCTATGCACACCTCGTGAGGCGTGATGCTATGGGTGTGCCCATGGAGCTGCAGTCGCACCCACAGCTGAGGCACCATGCTGAGCATCTGGACTACATGCTGTACCACACTCAGAAGGAGTTAGACAACTCCCGTGCGTACGCGAACCAGACTCACCTCGCACTGATCACGCATGGCGATGCCATCAAGCAGCTGTCCAGGGACCGCAACAAGCTTCGCCTGAAGTGCGCGAAGAAGGATGTCACCATTACACGCCTTCGCGCACAGATCGCATCACTTGAGGCCACCGTCAAGGCTCAGGAGGAGCAGCTGATGGAGATAGAGGAAGACGAGGCCGGTGCTGACCTTCGAGGAGGAGACGCCTTCCTGAGTGACGACGACGACTTCGAGGAGGACGAGTTCACTGAGGAGGAGGACTACGCGTTCCTGGAGCCAGGACCTGATGATGTCGTTCCCATCGACATTGAGGATGAGGGTAGCCACACTTGATCACGTATGTAGGTGTGAGTTGTATCCCGTCCCGTGTATCGTAGCATGAAGGGTTCTTAAAACCCTGGGTATGAGTGTGTTTCCTATCCCTTGTATCGTAGTCTGAGAAATGGTTCTTAAAACCATGGAAGTGTGGAATGTTAGTTTGTAATGTGTTATGTGGAATGAATGAATGTGTGTTTGTCATCAAAAGCATTCAAGTTTTTACAAGTTTTTAAACTCACCCAAAATAAACCTTAGACAAATTCCCTCTTATCTTATAATCTTCTATATATTCAGATGGCCCCTCCCAATCGCAACAACAACGATGCCATGATGCAACTGCTGCAAACCCTGCTTCAAGACAGGGAGACGGAAAGAGCTGAACGTCAAGCCAACATAGCAGCACTGCAAAACCTTGCTCACCAAGGCCATGGGAATCATGATCACCCCGGATCCAAACTCAAGAACTTCCAGAACACCAACCCTCCGGTGTTTAGCAAGACCGAAGAACCCCTCGACGCCGACGACTGGCTTCAGACTATGGAGAACAACTTGGAAGTCGCCGGAGTCGAAGCCAATGAGAAGGTCCTGTTTGCAACCCACTACCTTGCCGGACCAGCCCGAGCCTGGTGGACCAGCACCCGTGCCATGAACGGAGGTCAAGTCATGACTTGGGCAGATTTCAAGCTCAAGTTCAGCAAGTACCATGTGCCCCCGGGTCTCATCAAGAAGATGCGGGATGAATTCCGCGAACTGAAGCAAGGAAGGATGACGGTGGTAGAATACCGCGACAGGTTCCTTACCCTGTCAAGGTACGCCCCCGATGAGACTGACACTACTGAGAAGAGGCAAGAGAGATTCCTGAATGGACTGCATGATGAGATGCAGACGGTCCTAGTCAACATTCCCTTTGCAGACCTTGAAGCCCTTGTTGACTCCGCCATCCAGATGGAGGGCAAGTTGAACCAAGCCAATGAAAACCGCAAACGCCGCATGATGCACCAGAGTGGGCCCAGCCATACTCCCAAGTATCGCCCCAGCTCAAGCGGAGGTTTTGCCCCCAGAAACACTAAGCCCCAGATGCAGACTTCACGCCCCGGATTCCAGAACCGGAGTGGAGGAAACCCCAGGCCAGGAGGCCACCACAACAACAACCACAACTACCAGAACAACACCAACAACTTCAACCGCGCGCCAATGCGAGCCCCCAACACCAATAACAGCAACACCAACACCGCTCCAAGGACTGGGAGCAACGCCATTCCGGTCGCCAACAAGGACAAGTCCACTATCACTTGTTATGAGTGCGGTGTAGTGGGACACTACTCCAACGAGTGCCCCAAGAGGCTTGCCAAGCTCGCCGGCAACACCCCTGCACCTGCTCAGCAGCAGCGCCGTGTCTCTACCGGAAAGAAGTTTGCCCCCAACAACCCCAACAACCGCAACGGCCGTCTCTTTCACATGGAGGCAGAAGAAGCCCAGGAAGCACCGGACGTTGTCTTGGGTATGTTTCCTGTCAATTCAGTACCTGCCAGAGTGTTGTTTGATTCCGGAGCATCTCATTCTTTTGTCACCGAAGACTTTGCATCAACAAGTAAAATTCAACCTATCAGCTTGAAACATGTCATGATAGTTCAAATCCCCGGATCAACCACTAAAGCCAGAAAATTCTGTAAAAATGTACCCATCAAAATACATGAAGTAGAATTCTATGCCAATCTGATAATTCTGGGAACCAAAGGTTTGGAGGTAGTACTAGGTATGGATTGGATGGCCAAGCATCATGGAATGATTGACTGTGCAAAGAAAGCCATCACCATGACCAGTAGCACTGGTATTATAGTAGAGCATGTCTCTGAACTGCTACCCAGAAAATTTACCTGCAACCAGAGTTTAACCAAGCCAACTTTGGATCAGATCAGGGTCGTTTGTCGATACCCTGATGTGTTTCCCGAAGGTTTACCCGGTATGCCCCCAGATCGGGATATCGAGTTCATCATCGAGTTAATTCCGGAACCGGACCCATAGCCCAGAGAGCCTATAGCATGAACCCAGCAGAGCTTGTGGAGCTGAAGAAGCAACTGGATGAACTGTTAGCCAAAGGTCTGATTCGACCAAGTGCGTCACCGTGGAGATCCCCAGTCGTTTATGTACGGACTACCGTAAGCTTAATGATGTCACCATCAAGAACAAATACCCCTTGCCCAAGATAGAAGACCTGTTTGACCAGCTGACCGGTGCTGTAGTCTTTTCGAAGATTGACCTCAGGACTGGATACCACCAGCTGAAGATTCGTGCATCTGACATTCCCAAAACTGCCTTCACCACCAGATATGGATTGTACGAGTACAATGTCATGTCATTTGGATTGACCAATGCCCCTGCTTATTTCATGAATCTCATGAATAAGATCTTCATGAACTTTCTGGATAAGTTTGTTGTCGTTTTCATCGATGACATCCTAATCTACTCCAAGTCCGAGGAAGAACATGAGCAACACCTAGAAGCTGTCCTGGAGACCCTTAGAGAGCATAAGTTGTATGCTAAGTTCAGCAAATGTGAATTTTGGCTGAAGGAAGTAGGATTCCTGGGACATATCCTGTCTGCAGGAGGAATTGCCGTAGATCCCGCCAAGATCAAGACTGTTGCAGAATGGAAAGCCCCAACCACCCAGACCGAGGTCCGCGCTTTTCTTGGATTAGCCGGATATTACCGCAGATTTGTAGAAGGCTTTTCGAGCATCGCTCGACCAATGACCCAGTTGTTGAAGAAGGACAAGAAGTTCGAATGGACGGACAAATGTGAAGAGAGTTTTCAACAACTCAAGCTTAGACTGACCACAGCCCCAATCCTGATCATGCCGGATATCACCAAACCCTTTGACGTTTACTGCGATGCATCCAAGATTGGTCTTGGATGTGTGTTGATGCAGGAAGGAAAGGTGATATCTTATCTGTCCTGGCAACTGAAGCAGCATGAGCAGAACTATCCAACCCATGACCTCGAACTCGCAGCCGTAGTTTTAGCACTGAAGGTGTGGCGTCATTACCTCATGGGTAATCGCTGCGAGATCTATTCTGATCACAAGAGCCTGAAGTATATCTTCACCCAGAAGGAGCTGAATATGAGGCAACGGAGATGGTTGGAGTTGATCAAGGACTATGATATGGAGATCCACTACCACCCCGGCAAGGCCAATGTGGTAGCGGATGCGTTGAGTAGACTGCCATGTCAGCTAAACTCAATGATAGCCGAGGAACAACCCAGCCTATACCAGGAGTTTGAGCAGTTTAGAATGGAGTTAGTCAGTAAAGGATTTCTGGCTAGTATAGAGCTACAACCCACCCTGGTTGGTCAGATCAAGGAAGCCCAGAAGGGCAATGCCAGCATTGACGGAATCAAGAAGCAGATAGCTGCGGGGAAAGCACCGGGATTCACCATTGATGAAGAAGGAGTCCTTTGGTACAACGGACGTCTGTGTGTACCGTCAGACTCAGAGTTGAAGCAAGTTATTCTGAAGGAAGCCCATGACACCTTATACTCTATCCACCCCGGAGGTACTAAGATGTACCAGGATTTGAAGGAACAGTTCTGGTGGCATGGAATGAAGAGGGAGATCGGAAGCTACATCGCCAAGTGTGATATCTGTCAGCGAGTCAAGGCCGAACATCAGCGACCCGCAGGACTGCTGCAACCACTACAGATTCCAGAATGGAAGTGGGATTCGGTAGGGATGGACTTTATCACAGGCCTGCCTAAATCCAGCAAAGGAAATGATTCCATCTGGGTAGTTGTTGACAGATTGACCAAGGTAGCCCACTTCATCGCTGTCAAGACAACCTACCAAGGCCCAAAGTTAGCAGAGCTGTACATTTCCAGAATAGTCGCACTGCACGGAACACCAAAGTCCATAGTGTCAGATAGAGGTTCACAATTCACCTCAAGATTCTGGCAGAAGGTGCATGAAGGACTAGGAACCCGTCTGAATTTCAGCACCGCCTATCACCCCAGACGATGGACAGACCGAGAGAGTCAACCAGATATTGGAGGACATGCCGAGAGCCTGCGTCCTAGAATATGGATCCAAGTGGGAGGACTGTCTGCCCTACGCAGAATTCTCTTACAACAACAGCTACCCGTCTACGATGGCCCCCTTCGAAGCCCTGTACGGAAGGAAATGCCGTACCCCCAATTGGTCCGAAGTCGGAGAGAGCCAAGTCTTTGGACCTGATGTGCTTCGAGAAGCGAAGAGAAGGTGCACAAGATCCGAGAGTACCTCAAGACCGCTCAGTCCCGCCAGAAGAGCTACGCCGACAAGAGACGCCGAGATGACCTTTGAGGTCGGAGATTTTGTCTATCTCAAAGTGTCACCCCTGAAGGGAATGCAGCGTTTCCAACTCAAAGGGAAGCTTGCACCCCGGTATGTCGGACCCTTCAAAGTTCTCAGCCGCCGAGGAGAAGTCTCCTATCAACTGGAACTACCGGAAGAAATGGCAGCTGTGCACAACGTGTTCCACATCTCACTCCTCCGGAAGTGTTTAGAAGTCCCAGAGAAGACCGAGGTATTCAAGAACATCGACCATCGTTCGGTGGATATCAATCACGACCTTACCTACCGAGAAGTGCCGATTCGCATCTTGGAAGAGGCATACAGAACCACCCGCACCCGAAGCATCAAGTTTCTGAAGATACAGTGGAGCAATCATACCGAAGATGAAGCCACTTGGGAGCGGGAAGAAGATATGAAGAAGGAGTACCCAGATCTCTTTAACCTCTAGACTGTTTTTCTTCTAGATCTCGGGACGAGATCTTTTGTAAGGGGGAAGGGTTTGTAACATCTCAAATTTCAAATAAAGGAAGAAGAACAAGTCCAATTATCCAAATTTGAGAACCAACAAAAACTTTTCAAATTTCATATAGTACCCTGCCTAGGACTTGTGCATTTTGAGTGCTATGCCATGATGAGTGTTATTTTGTGTATGTGATGAACTCCATAACCCTAGAGTGATCCAATGATGATCACCAAACAAATAAATGAAAAAGAGAAAGAAATCAAATAAGAATAAAACCCTAAAAACCCTAACATATGACATATGATATTTTTATAAACTTTGACCCTAGGCCCAATTGGTCTTCACCATTAGTGGTAATATGTTATTAAATAGTTATTACAACTTTGAGAATCAAAGAAACCCCAATTAAATCAAAGCCAAGAATTAAAATATGCTCACATAAGATAATGGTCATTTTTGACAATTACAATCTGGTCATCACTTTGAGCCTCTCTATTTCAAAATTTCTAAACTAAACACATCCAACTCTTTGCATGTCATCCAAGTACACAACAAAATGAACAACTTTTGTAAAGGGGACCATACCAAATTCATCTTGGATCAAGAGCTAGGATCAAGCAAAGTAGAGACTTTTTAATAAAAACAAGATCATCACATTTTTGAATTTGATCAAAACAGACCAAATCTTGGCCACCACCAGCCCTAGCCTTGACCAGGGAACAACCCTACACCGAGCCCATGCCAAAGAAACCCCAAGGGAGGGCCAGGCATGGCGTGGACATGGCCATGCCGGCCATGTCGCACCTCGACACCTTCCCCTCTCCTTCCCTCCACGAACAGCCTCGCCACCGTGTCCAACGCATCGCCCACGATCGCCGGAGATCGCCTGTACCCGCCCTGGTCGCGAGGACGCCGACAGAGCCCGGACGACGCGCGCCCACGACGTCCCTGGCGCGCCGCGAGCGGCATGGTGACGTCGCCGCGCACGGACGCGCGCGACACGGCCACGCGGCGTCGCCGTACCGCCGTACCCCGACCAAGCCCGCTCGCCCTGGTACTCGACGCGCCACGCGGAGATCGCCGGACACGCTCGCGTCACCCCCTAGCCCCTACCGTCGCCGGAGAGGACAAGCGCGCCCGCCACGGCCGCGCCAGTACGAGCAAGCGCCCGACCACCGTACGCCGTCATTGACCGCGCCGTTGACGCTCCGAGGACCGTGGTGACGTCGTGAACACGACCCCGTCGTCGCCTAGCCCTCTAGACCCCCGGAACGGCCGCGCCATTGTCGACCTCGCCGCAGCACCCACGGCACCTCACGCGCCTATAAAAGGAGGCCTCCCCTCGACATTCGAGCACACCACCATGACCACCACTCATCACCGCTTCGCCCAGCACCGTAGCCACCCCGATTGACGGAGCAAGCCCAATTGGAGGATCGGAGCCGCCAGTACCCGGAGGTCGCCGCCGTCGATTGGAGCCGCCCACGACGCCATGCCAGGCTGCTTCCTCGTCCTCGACAACCTCGAACGGAACCCCGCCGCCGCTCGCCGGAGCTCCGACGCGCTCTCCGACCCCCTACTGCCGCGCCGGTGAGTTCTTCTCGCCGGAGACGACGACGGCTCTGCGCCGTTCGATCCCCTCCTAATCCAACGTCTCTGGTGAGCCCATACCGCTTCGGCGTTTTAACGTCACTGACGGGTGGAGCCCACTGTCAGGCGGCCCGCGCGTGCACAGATGCGTGGTGGGCTGGCCTTGGGCCGTTTGGGCCCAGTTAGTTTTCCCGCCGGCCTATTTAATTCAAATCCAGTTTAATAAATTTAGTTTGAATTCAATATTGGACCCAACTTTGAAAATTCATAGAATCTGTTTGGCTCAGTCAAATTTTACAAACTTTATATATTTGGAAACCTTAGGAATTTATCTACACAATGCCACTGGTTTGAACCCTAGATTTATTATAGAATTAAAATGGAAAAATAAACAAGGCAGGGACTTTTCTGCCTTAGAATAATTATTAAAAATCAACCAAAATAGATATTTGAATAATTCCAACTCTTATAGCTCACAATTGACTTACACTAATTGTTTATGCAATAAAATGGTGTGGTCACTTTGCATGATCATGCCCTAGATTAATTAATGGACAATATGGCTAGTTTAGTAAGTGATATTGTCCCAAAATTATTATGTAAATCATATGGAGGATTTCCCTTCATTTAAATCTGGTCCCAAATGAGTTCATGAGATGTTTGCACCTCTGGTCCAAACACTCCTATATGAATATTTGGAGATTTAAATCATTTGAGGAATTATAAAATAGTATGAGGTGACTTATCTCATTTAAATCATTTTCTCAAATAATGATAACTAGCTGATGGACCCGCGCACTTGCGCGGCTAGATAGATTTAATATGTATTGTTATGCTTGGCATTGCCGTTTTTGTATGATATTTAACCTTGACATCAATAATTGATCCATTTATTCTTCATGAATTTAGATGTTGTAAGTGTTTCTACAAAGTGCATTAGTTTGTCAAGAGCTACAATTGTATGAGACAAATTGAAGATAAATGCAAAATAATACTTCCTCCGTCCCACGAAACATGTCGGAGCTTTGTAAAAAATTTAATGTATGTAGATACTTTTTGGTGTCTATATACATCTAAATTTAGACAAATATCAGACTTGTTTCATGGGACGCAGGGAATATATAGATTTCGATACGAATCTTTGTATGGACTTTCATAATAACCTTTTCATCAAGACTATAAACTCAAACATCCATGAGTTGTAACTAAATTATCTTGTTCCACCGATATTACCTATCTTGTCTGGCCGTCTAATGGAATAGTTAATGCATATTCATCACTTCTTAGTGGAATAACATTTTCTTTCGCTCACTCCCAACATGTTGCTTTGCAACAGTATTTATTTTATTCATTTTTATACATGAACCCGACTACTAATTTCCTATATAATAATTATTCTAAAAATTATATATTGATGGATTTCCTATGGAGTTCTAATTAGCAAAGAATTAGTGAAATTGAGTTTATTTCTTGTCAATTTTTTCATATAGAAAACTGGGCTGTATTCTTTATGCCTGTAGAAAGTTTGGACGTACTGGATAAACAGTTCAATTCATTGAGCATTTTTATTGCTTGACTTGCCATTGCTAGCCCGGGTGCTCATGCCATTAATCTCACTTCTTTAAGATGCATGTACATGTTTTGTAGGAGTAGTACTTCTTTTTGTAAATTGTTGCGTTATCAAATCCTCTGAATATGCACAATGCATGCACCAGCAAGTTAGTTCAAAGACAGGGCAAAACCTATTTGAATCGGGGCACGTGCGTGTCAGTTCGAATGATTTTTGTATGGAATTGGGTGCTAAATTAAAGTCCAGCCGAGTGATTGACAGAGCTATGTCTCCTTTGAGTTGCTAGCTATGCCCAGTTTTAGCAGTCTTTTTTTAATCACAAAATCGCACCTGATCTTGTTTCATCCGACAAAAATAAATCTATATTGTTGTTGAGGATATCTGATTCCAGTCATCATATGAAGCAGGGTTCAGTGCAGATTTTGGTGGCTTCTCCTTCAGAAGATTGAACATGCAGAAATCGCTCGCCCATCTGAATGCCTGGAACACTACCACCTCTAGATTTTTTGCTGAGTAATTTCATTGTCTAGTTTGTTAGTTCAGTAGCACTGTTAGCTGTAGTTCTTCTTCAGTTTCGTCAGTCAAATAACGTGTTCGCCGTGGCGCGGCCATGACCGATTCGTTAGAACTATTAGGTGGTTGTGGACTCGTTTAGCTGGTCGTGGGATGGTGGATCGAGGCTGCCCAACCGATGCAAATTAATCGCGGTGGTTCATCAGAATATTAGACCATCTGCAATACCATTGTCCTGCATTTGCTGCACGTGGTTGGACTCGATCCTAAGCGTCGTTCCTTCGGGATAGATCGATATCGCTAAATCGATCTGGCATGTCCTAGACTCAGAGATGTTGTATGTTCCTGACTTTGTCAGTGCTAGATCATCAAAAGGCATTGCCGTCGTCGTGTCGAACTCATCGGAAAAAGACGGCACTGTTGTAGGACACCTCGACGGCCGCTAGACATCTCCCTCGGCACCGATCTGTCATCAACATCTGTAATTCCTCAAAATGGTTGATCTGGTTGAAGGACCTGGTATGGACTGTTGTTCCGTCGTTTTGCCGATGCAAGCGAGTAGCCTGAAGTTGATGGTGTGGCCTGGGCGCTGTTCTCTCGACTTGCCGATGCAAGCGCTGGCCACAACCAGCTTCTCTCCTAGGCTTTTCTGCAGCATGTCAGCAATGGGACATGCAGCGTTCCACGACGATTGACGATGACCCTCATCTGGTTCGGCAGCGCGATGCCATCTTCTCTGATGGTAACTATGGCATTAACTGTCTCGGATCTCGTCGGACAATCCTTCAACTCTTGATTCCCACCCCTGTTTCTGATCGTGCTGTTTGCGGCTCCTCGTGCTAGCCCTTGTTTAGCCCTTGCCAATGTACGCATTGGGATGGAGATCGGTATGTGCTCTACACCTCCTTGCGAGGGAGGATAGCTAGATGGCCTTTATATAGGCGCTCGGCAGGGCTGGCCGATAGGGACGATTTTCTGAAAACGTTTGGCCGTTTAAACCTTTCTTATCTCGATCCGGCCGTTGTCTACATGACATCATCCATGAGGTCAGCTGTATAATATACGGTCTTAGAACGTTTATCCTAGCGGTTCTACGTGCTTGTTAAATCTTCACGCTGTACGTGCTTGTTAAATCTCCACACTGTAATTTTTAAACTTTAGACGTCCTTGTTAAATCTCCATCGTTAAATCTTTAAGCTTTAGCATGAGAAATCTCCACCATTGATTGTTTGTTGTTTTAATAATATAATAGATAGATGAATGTTTGACTTAGGTCAATATGAATTCATATATGATTATTTGAGAAGTTAAATCTTAAGAAGATTTCAATGAGAGGAAATTATTTTCTCAAGAACTAAATGGAGATTATTAATTACACATGTAATGAGAGGAAATTACTTTCTTCAACAAAGAAAACCAATGCACCTAACTATTTTATGAGTGTGCTTAGCATAGTTTGTGTGAGATAATGATGTGCTTAGCATAGACTTTGAGTTTGTTTAGTGATTATACCTTGTATTTAAATTTAGACGCTAGCACCGGAAATTACCAAGAGGAAGGAGAATTCTACCAAGAAGAGGAAGAAGAGAACCTTGAGAACTACCAAGGCAAGATAATACTCTTGCAAAGTGCAAAGCCCACCTTGGGCAAGGCACCATGATTCTTATCCATCTTCATACAAGCTTATCCTATTTGTATACCCTACAAGTCTTACTTGTTGTGTTTTTCAAAGAGTTATTCAAATGGTATAGTTGAACAAAACTATTAGAGTAGCAAAGCTAGTCCTATAGATGGCAAGCAATGTAGCACCCCTCATGATTAGTGCTAGTGCTAAAATACTAAAACTTTGACTACTCTAGATGGGAACATGTGACTTGATGAAATTGAAACCTTGGAATGGTGAGGCATTCCATTGAAAGTTTTGAAGTTGAATGTGACCAAGAGAAGATAGTGATTTTTGATAAAATCCCATTGAAAGTTTTGAAGTTGAATATGACCAAGAGAAGATGGTGATTTTTGATAAAACCCGATATTGGTTTGAATGCGATACCTTTCCAAATACAAGTACCCCCACAATACCTGATTATGGGTAGGGCTTAACTGGAAGTTTATACATCTTAGTATGGGTTCCCTCGAACACACATCATAGGGGTTATGCCGAGGCTGCCTCCGTTGTTGAGAAAGATGTGAATTGAGGTGAAATTGTACGGCCAAGCCTGTGCAGTTCCCGGGTTAACAGTTGGTTTTCACTGGGAGGCCAAGCTCATGGGGAGAGGTGCTCATACTAGGGTTTGTAAGCAAAAGGTTAGGGTTGATGATCCGCGTACTGTGTTACGGTGACTCGGAGTTATTCCGACGGATGAAATCAAATGTTGTGGCACAAGTGTGCAACCTCTGCAGAGTGCCAATCTATTCGAATAGCCGTGTCCACGGTTACGGACAATTGGAAAGGCCATACAATCTCCGTGTCAGTCTTTTTGAAACTTTAGTGAATAATGAATGGTGACTTGGTGATTTGGTAGAATGATAACCATTGTGTGGGAATGACACTAATGTTCCCCTTGAGTAGTTAGTATATGCTCCACTACTTACAAACTAAAATATGGCTTATGCAAGTCAAAATAGAGTTTAACTCCAAGAGCTAGCATTTTACATTGGTATTAGTTTGCAAGTACTTGAAGTACTTACGGCTTTGTCCCTGGCTATTCAAATGGCCAGAGTACGATGATGAACAGAACTACCGCGAGGATGACCAGCAGGACGCCTATGATAACTAGGAGCTTTCGACGTCAAGCGTTGGCCTGTGGACTACAGTCCCTTTATCTTTACGCTTCCGCATTGAACTTGTGTTTGTTCGTTGATCAATAGATCAACTATTTGTGTAATATGGATCATGTGATTCAAGTTGTAAGACTTTATGAGTTGTAATAAATGATGACTGTGATACTTAGCTATTATATCTCGCAACAACAATATTCCTGGGATTGCGATGAATGATATAATAGGCATCCGGACTTAAAAAGCCGGGTGTTGACATGCCCGACCTTTGTCTGGTAGTGCTCGCTGGCGGCTACGAGGCGATGTTTGAAGGAAGAAGAGGCAGTAGCGCATATGAGCCCCCGGTCGCTCATGGGAGGCTAGGGATGAACACGGGAGGTCCATGTGTAATCCTAGTTCTATGATAACACACTAGATATGGATACATACGTGCATGTATAATGGTAGAGAAAGCACATTTTCTCTTAGCAATTCACACCTTTTAGAAAATATAATATATATAAGTGGTACAATACATTATCTCTTATTATCATCTCTAGCAATTACTGATAATTAATTAAAAACTAGTAGAAAATTAATTTGATAAGAGAAGACACATGGTACCACGTTCTTTTAGCTAAGGGAAGGCAACATTCTCTTATTTTACGTACTAGCAATTTGGTGCAGTTTTTCTTCCGTTTTCAATGCACCCACCAATTCACCACGTCATCGTGTAAAAATATTCCATAACAAGTTTGTGCATGTCTAGGATTATTATTCTTTACTCTCCTTCAACTGAACAAAAATTCAAGGTGACAATAGCCTGCCTGATTGTCCTCATCTTACCTTACCTGTCCAAGATGATTTTGACTCTCACAACATAATCATACAAAAATGGTCAAAGCAAAAAAGAAGATCAAAACGGAGGACCCATAAAACACCCCTGTCCAGGCGTGCCACCTCATTCAGCCGGCGCGCCGTGCTGGACCAAGGCCCCGCTTCTCCAACACACTCCCTGCGCCAGGTCCATACACCGGCCGCCCCGCCATGTCCCACCTCGCTCGTCTGATCCACCGTAGACCAGGTTCACGCACAGAAGCGCGCTCTCTCCACGTACCCCCTGCATCGGCTCGAACCTTCTTTCTCCTTCCTCCATCCTTCTCCCGGCCTCCACGAAACCGAACGAACCAAAATCGATCCCAAAATCCATTTCTTTCGGTTTCGAATCCCCCTCCCCGGAGACGAGCCAGCCCCGCGTCGCCTTCCTCCGCCCCCGTCGCCATCCGAATCTTCAGGCGGCGCCACCTGGTCCCTCTGCTCGCGCGCGACAGGGAGAGAGGCGCGCGGGATGGGGCGGTTGTTCGCGGCGGACGCCGCCGCGGCCTCGACGGCGGCGCTCAACGGCGCGGTCGACTGGTGGAAAGACGTCAACGAGTCGCCGATGTGGCAGGACCGCATGTTCCACGCCCTCGCCGTGCTCTACGGCGTCGTCTCCGTCGTCGCGCTTGTAAGCCCGCCCCACACCCAAATTCGCTTTCTGATCCGTCACGTCGTGCCCCGATCCCACGATTACTTGAGCCCCATGTGTTCGTCTTGCCCCAATTACGCGGGTTACCTTTGATCCGCGGGGTGCCCGGTTTCAAAATTGGGGATTGCGCAGCGAATCGTGAGGCGTTGGTAAAAAAAATGTTAACTTTCCGGAGCTCAATTTCTGTTGCAGATACAATTGATCAGAATCGAGTGTAGGGTGCCCGAGTACGGGTGGACGACGCAGAAGGTCTTCCATTTCCTCAACTTCGTCGTCAACGGCGGTGGGTAAACACACATTTCTGCTGTTCCATTGCCTGGCTCACATTGCTTGCTTGCCTGCGTCCATGGCTGATCTTTCTATCTTTTTTTTGCAGTGCGGTCTATCGTGTTCGTGCTGCGGCGAAACGTGCAGCTCATACAGCCAGAGGTTTGTGGCTGATTACGTGAAAGATGTTGGTGTTCAAATTGATTGGGGACAATGCGCTAAGAAATGATGTGGTCCTGCAGATACTTCAACATGTGATTCTCGATATGCCCGGGCTCGCGTTCTTCACTACTTACGCGCTTTTGGTGCTGTTCTGGGCCGAGATTTACTACCAGGTGCTAAACCGCCTTCCTATTCGGTAGTTTCTGGTGATGTTCCGTCATTGTCGTTGCACCTATTTTAATCTGCGACGTTTTTCGCTAGGCACGTGCGATGTCGACTGATGGGCTAAGGCCAACTTTCTATTGGATCAATGGTGTGGTCTATGCAATTCAGGTAACTTGCTGCCTAAAGTTTCTCATTGCATTGTAATTTACAATTTGGTTCAATTAGCTCATGCCTGTAACTCTGCCCTGATAACCCAGAAAGATAATTGATGCAAAGATTATCTTATGCTGGCATGCTGGGTGGATATCTAGCCATTAACTACATCCTAGTACCTGTGAGCCTGTGATGTTTCGAAATTGTTTTTGATGCCTAGGGTGGTACCTATGTGGCTACGGCCAATGAGATTGACTTTGCCCCATTTTTATTGCTATCACCAGATGCTCCGTCCATCCCAAAAATACATCGTTTATAAATTCAGCCAGAAGTCAAAATTTACTAATTTTGATCAAATGGCTACAAGGGAATATCAAAAACTACAATTTGGAGTAAACCCATTATGAAAATATACGTTATGGTGGATCTATTGATATTTAGTACCTGCGAGCCTGTGATGTTTTGAAATTGTTTTTGATGCCTACGAATGGTACCTATGTGCCTAGAGCCAATGAGATTGACATCATGAAGATATATCTTATGGTGGATCTATTGATATTGATATGGTGTTCATGATCTTAATTTTGTGCATTTACTTGGTCAAACTTAGAAACCATTGACTTTTTGACTAAACTTATACGCCATGTATCTCAGGAAGTATGGAGTAAGTGGTAGTCATAACATATTTAATATAGATAATATACTCTTCTTTGTTTCCCTAGATTACCATTTATTGAAATCAATCGCTATAATGACATTGACATTGACATTGCCCCATTTTTGTTACTATGACAAGATAAGTGAAGTTATGACATATTTAATATTTGTTTATTTAATATGGATAATGTATTATACTTTGTTTCCCCAGATTGCCTATATAGTTTATCGAAATCAATCATTATAATTACAATAAATATGACATTGGCATTGCCCCATTTTTTTGCTATGATAAGATAAGCGGTAGTTATAAATTATAATATATTTAGTATATTCTTTTTTGCAAGATAGCATACTCTTGTTTGTTTGCCCTAGATTACCTATAGTTTATTGGAATCAGTCAATTGTATGCCAGTATACTGAAACATCTAATAGTTACTATAACTGATTCTTTGATGTCGATTGCACCCAGAAGTCCAATGTATCCTTTTGTACTCGTTTTTTTACCTGTCCTTTTGTACTCGTTTAAGGAAATATGATCACACTCTTATCTTGTATTATGACTCTTCAAGTGACACATGCAAATTAGGAACACTATTCAGTATGCACACCCATGAGATGCCCTAATATGTATGAGTTTCAAATTTCAGATAATTCTATGGTTGGTTTTGTGGTGGAAACCAGTTCGAGTTATGGTCATATTGTCAAAGATGTTCTTTGCAGGTAAAATACCTGCTCTCTCTCTCTCTCTCTCTCTGAGTGTGCGCGAACGCTTTTCAATGTAATGTGTCTCATGGACATGTTATGCGGTGCTAGTTTTCAACTACTAGAATATTATCTAACTCGAGAGCTTGATCTTTTGCTATAATTTTCAGGAGTATCACTGTTTGCAGCTTTCGGGTTCCTTCTGTATGGTGGGAGGTAATACTTTCCTTGCTAAGCTGTTCTCCTAATACCTTTACTCTGTGATCTTAGACCGGCTATATATAGTGCTGAAAACCTCTGTGACAACTTCTATGCTTGCACCACTATAGCGACTATTATTACCACAGCATTTTCCTGTAGACTTTAAATGTATTTTATTGGTTGGATTGTAAACTAGATTAATTTAGCAGTGAAAATATGGACAACTTCTATTGTATAACAACCTTTGCGCCTTTATTACCAGGATGTGCCATGTATGCGCTCTGCCATACTAGGGCGCAGAAACCAGAAAGTGCCATCGGCAGAAGATTGCATGCAGTATAGCTAGCAGAACGCTTTATCGAATGGTACAATGTTTGATATTCTGTCTATTGTTGTAGGTTATTCCTCATGTTGCAACGCTTCCCTGTGGAATCAAAAGGAAGACGAAAGAAATTGCAGGAGGTATACTTTGTGTTTGATTAGTCTTAGTTTTGGAGGATTGTCTATGACAACTATATGGTAATGCTGTCTCCTGTGTTGCAGGTTGGCTATGTGACTACAATCTGCTTCACTTGTTTCTTGATCAGATGTGTTATGGTAAGTGCTTGCAAATCCCTCACAAAAAGTGCTAGCATTTACTTGAATTATTCTACTCTACTACCAACTTAGGTTGGTGAGTTAGAGGATATCTACTAACTTGAGCGTGTAATTTCCAGATGTGCCTCAACGCATTTGATAAAGCAGCCGATCTTGATATTCTGAGCCATCCAATTCTGAATTTCTTTTATTACCTGGTATGATTCCATTTAGTTCCATTGTTGAACATCACTTTACGCAGTCTGACTTGCACTGTTATGTCCTATAACCAAACCAGTATCAAGACATTGAGATAAGAACGTCAATCACTTTTATAAGTACAATTATGGAAATTTAGTCTATGGCACATGCCAAGACATCCCAATAATCTGAAGTATTGATTATTGAAACTAATCCCAAATTCCCAATTTCATGTCCTGTGCACTGCTAGATTTCACTAGTATAATTATTTCTGCTGGATGGAGATTTTACTAACTGTCCATGATGTGTCTTGAATGTGCATGGCCATATGGGTAGACAATTAAGTTGTGGATATCGCGGTTAGTAGGATCTGTCTGCGGATGGCATAGGTCCACGGTCAACCTAGCCCACACACTAATGATTAGGAATACCATCATTTTACAAGAGCTTGCAGTGACAAGTTTCATGTACACGTGAATATGGTTAGGCATGCCAACTGAATCGAAGTGTTAAAAATAGGAAGTTAAACAAAAAGGTCTTACTCAGGGCACTTGTCGAGAGAGCAGGCCAGATAAAAGGGATTATCAGGGGCATCATCATATACTTTGAAATAGAGAACGTAGGTTAAATCTTTTCGGAGTGCTTGAGAGATATCATTTGTGCATGATTATTTTGTCTCCAGAACCAAACTATTTTCTGATTGCTGAGCGGATTCACTAACTTGTTGTGCAGCTGGTCGAGATCTTGCCTTCAGCTATGGTTCTATTTATCCTAAGGAAACTGCCACCAAAACGTGGGATCACGCAGTACCATCCTATCCATTAGAGCAGGCCTGGCTGGTACAGACGGATGTTCTTTTTACAGAGTCTATACAGCATGGTAAATACAGGAACGGCAACGTGGAAATCACCCGCACCTGCTCTCAAGCTTGCCCAGGTTTTATGCGAGGAAGCCTTTAGGATTTAAGGTTACTACTGTGTGTAAAAGAAGGAAAGGAAAAAAAAATGCAACGTCTCACTGTTTACAGGTCTAGAAATTGTAAGTTATCTATGTAATATACCCTTTGTTCTTCTCAGTGCTTGATCTCTGTAGCCCTGTACACGTTACAGGATTCGCGGTTGGCATATTTGTTTTTGACCCCTTTGCTTGTTTCGCCTTTCCGATATGTGAGCTGTATCTCAGAAATCATTGGATGTTGTATCTGTAAGAATCAAGCTCCGTCGATCCTCTTAATTGGTGGAAGGGCTGCTGTTGCATGTACCCAGCACCCCACCTGTGAAACTGAAAGTTTGAAAGAAAAGAACTCTCAGACTGTAGACAGACGATGTAAATCAGACCCAGCGTGCAGAAGAGCTTTTACTGGGCACGTAGATCAGTAGATTCAGATGAACAGAAACTTACGGGGTGCACCAGAGCTGGCGAGAAGAGCTTTTACTGGGCACGTAGATCAGTAGATTCAGATGAACAGAAACTTACGCGAACTCAACCTCGTCCTCGGCCGGAACAATGGCGGTAAGGTCCTCTTCCTCTTACCTTCGTCGTCGTTGTGCGAGAACAGGCCATGCTTGAGCATTTGCGAAGACATGCAGATTAGATCTGCTAGGGTTTCCATTAGGATTGGGTTCGGATAGACGATTGCTTGTTGTTCGTGTCGATTTCTTGGTGCTCGCGGTCACAATTTTCTTAGGTCTATTAGTGTAATCTCCAATCGCGGTAGATCCTTTGTAGATCATACTGAGGATTGGTTAAACTGTCAGATTTTGTTGTGCATGCAAAGAGGGAAATGGTTTTTTGTGCTGGGTTTTGCATTTTGTGATTGTTGTGCCAGAGATTAAGCTGAGTCGCGCTAGTTTGTTTAGACGCAAGAAGAGATAGAGGACTTGAAGAACAAGTTTGCTCTGCTCAAGAATAACTCAAATACAAGTTATGAGGGCTAAGAAAGAGGAATGCGAGACAGAAAGAAATGCGTTGGAGGCTGAAAAGAGAAAGCTAGAGTATGAAATATACGATCTGTTCCAAGTGAATTTTGCAATCAAGGATAAGCTCAAGAGGATCGGGGCTATTTGTGATGAGTGATGAATGTGTTGTAGATGTAGTGTAGGAGATTATGCTAATGGTTGGGTTAGGTAGAATTTGTAATGTACCCTAAGTAGTATTTTTAATGTACACTGGCTTGCATTTGTAATGTACCCTAAGTACCACTCGTAATGTACTCTATTTGAACCGGTACTTGTGTTGTTTGTGATAGAACTAGGCCGATGATTATAACCCGGGATCATAGAATGAGGAGATGATTGATCAAAACCTATAGCATGACTGAACATGACCATGCTATTGGTTCTGATCAAACATCTCATCCATATGTCCTCATATTATGAGGCCTATGGTACCTTGCTTTGCATGTTCCCTTCTTTAGTTCTGCATTGGCCAATGATTTAACAATGACAGAACGGAAGGCAATGTGCTGCCCTCAAACTTAGTTGTGTGTGCCTTACACACTAGACTTAGTTTGCGGACAGTCCCTTTGCCTGCCGTATGACCTTATATATGAGGCCTCTTTTTGGTTTGTCTTGTGCATTGTCCAATGATTCAACAATGGCATAATGAAAGGCAAGGTGCTTCCTTCAAACTTACCCGTGCGTGCTAGTTTCCTTGCACACTAGACTTAGTACGGGGATAGTCCATTTGCCCGCCGTGTGACCAAATGTATGAGGCCTCTTCTGGTTTTTCTTATGCGTTGGCCAATGATTCAAATATGGCACCATGGAAGGCTAGGTGGTGACCTCAAACTTTGTCATATGTGACACCATCGTTGCACACTACACTTAATATGTGGCCACTTCCTATGCCTGCTTTCTGGCCCAATGTATGATGCCTTTTGTGCTTCGTCAACTCTGCATTGGCATGTGATTCAACAATGACACAACGGAAGGCAAGACGCCGCCCTCAAACTTAGTCGTGCGTGTCACATTACTTGCACACTAGACTTAGTTTGAGGGCAATCCCTTGAGTTACCGTGTGAGCCAATGTATGAGGCTCCACTAATGTTTTTCATGTCCGTTTTCATCTATACTTGTGAGTTGCCACACCTCTATTGGCATGTGTTGTTGTTACAGACTGAGAAGATCATGCTTGGGCCACCTGCTGAGGTTCCCGACGAGGGACCGTCGAAGAAGCGTCGAGGAAGGCCGGCTAACGTCGGCCACTTTCACGACAAGGTAGGGCCGGACCAGTTCCTCCGCATCATCTTCAAGCCCACCTTCGGCCGGCTCCTGATCCCTCAAGCTTTCGTCAAGTGGTTCGAAGCCATCCCTTCGAACATCATCGTCCGCAACAACACTGGGTGCAGCTGGAGGATGACTACGAGGAGAGAAGGCAATGACGCATTCATCGACCAGGGGTGGGCGGGCTTCGCCATCGCCCATCAGCTCAAAGTAGGCTAGTTCCTCACCTTTAATAAGATGTCCTCCTTCGAGTACCGTGTGGTCATCTTCGACCACACCTGCACTTGATGAACCTGTGCGCGTACCATGGTGATGCCACCAAGTGTGTTGTCTTCGAAGATCATGTCTTAAGCTCACCTGGTATTGTGTCGCTTCTACTATGTCGTGTCTAGTGTCTAATGGTGTCTGAACAAGTATCGTGTCGTGTCCTAAACTATGACCGTGACTGAACAATGGTTCGTCGGTCTATGATCATTGCTAAGTTTGCTTATGCTTTTCATGTGTGCTTGCTTGTGCGGTTGATCAGAGGTAACCTCACCACTGAAAGGAAAAGGTAACTAGAATTGGATTTTGGGTTGCAACCAAACAACAGGGGCGCCATTCTGGGCTGCTACTTAGCTTTAAAACCGACCTACCAAACGGGCAAAGCCCAAATCTCCACGGGACCAAAAAAGAAACTCTGTGCAGACGACCAAACAAGCGGCCTTCGCGCAAGGACGTTCTTCTCACTTGTGCAGTTATGAAAGAAATCGACCCATGCTACCAAAGGCGCCCCAACAATCTCAGCTCCCAAACCAAGCCGAAGGCTGGAAAAGGCGTCATCACAAAGCTAACAGACCAGTACTATCACAATTCACTCTGCCCATAAACCCAGACACTTTCTCTTATTCCTCCAGCTGCAAACAACAATTTAGGTAGCTTTCCAGGTCCCTACCGCAGCCCGCAGAAAAATAATTATCTACACAAACAAAAGCGCTACATGTTTATACAAGTAAATCCTTTTGCTGATATAGAGCGCAAAGGGAATATTATATAAGATGATATGACTAGCCTATACAGAGAAAAAAAAATAGGACAGGCAGCATATATCAAACTTCAGGGTCTATCTAGCTATCTGGTTCTACGCTCTCGAGCCTAATGTTAATGTCAGGTATGCCGGTTGCTTCCGCTTTCCGCGAGTCTATGTCCATGCCTCCCTGCTCAGAGGCAGCCAGTTGTCGGGGAGCGGTGTCAGAACTGGTATCCTCTGGCAGATGAGGCGGCTGATCTGAATTTCCAGGTCTTGCTTCTGTGTTGCGGCCCTGGTATGTTGAGTCTGATGGTTCTGCTTCGCACTCCACTCCTTTCATCTCAGGCTGATCAGGAACAGGCAGTTCGTTGGGAGCGGCTCCAGGGATGGTATCCTGTGGCTTACCATGCGGTTGGTCTGAACTCTGCAGCCTCGCTTCTGTGTTGTCCTGGCGGGGTAAACATGAAGGCTCTGCTCCAGAACTGCCATCATGAGGTTGGCGATCAGGTTCATATGCACTTTCAGATCTTACTTCTGTCTTGTCCTGGTGTGGTGGATCCGATGCTCCTACTTTACACCCATCTACTTCCATCTCAGGCTGCTCAGGAGCTGCCAGTTTGTTAGATGCAGCACCAGAACTGCAATCCTGCCCTTGACGATGAGGTCCATCTGCACTCTCAACAGCAGGTCTTACTTTTGTGTTGTTCTGCTGAGGTGAATCTGATGCTTCTGCGTCGTGCCAGTCTCTTTTCACCCCTCGCTGCTCCGGAACTGGCAAACCACGGGACACAGCTTCAGAAGTGCTATGCTGCCGCCCACTATGAGGTTGTTCCATCCGATTGTTGCTGGCATGCTCATCCCGGCCACCCCTAGTTAGTCTCTCATGAAATGAAGGCCTTCCTATCCCTCGACCAGCAACTCCCCTGGGTGGCGCTCGTCCTCTGTATGTGTATGGTGCTCTTTGCGGATGACTGCTGAGCTGCCTCTCATTGTTCATACTCCAAAGGTGAGGATCAGCATTTCCATATGAACTGGACCTTCTTTGAGAAGAAACTGGCCATAACGGAGAAGCAGTCCTGTTCTGAATATCCCTGTTGCAGTAACCTCCTGAAGGCTGCCATGCGCCAAGAATACTGTTGGGGTTGTGTGATCCTGCCCTCCGAACTGATCCTGGAGCAAACCTGCCATTGCCTGTTTGAGAAGTGCTGCACAAGGGTTCCTGAACAGTTCTGTTATGATGGCGCTGACCGAGATGCCGCTCAGACTGTCCTCTGAACCCTTCCGGAGCACCATATTTGTCACAGGAAGGCCTGCACCTGTCGGGCCCATATTGATTAGCAGGGACACCTCGTGATTGATTGTAGTAGTCACCACCAGAAAAGGTTCTGTGCTGCTGAAAGTGTGTTCTCTGCATGTCCTCTCTAGGAGCTAAGAAACTAGATCTGTTTGGGCGACTAGCATTTGACCGCAAATCATGGCCATCTGGTCGCGAATCATAAGAATTATTTATGCTCCGTGCACTGCCAGAAACTGGAAGCTGACTCCGTCTTATCGGTGGGCTGCTGCCAGCCACAGTTAAATCACCCCTTGCCCTTACTGACCAAGATGGCACTCCAGTTGCATCAAATGTGCGGCCACTTCTCTGACAAGTGCAAAAAAATAAACTACTGTAAGCAATTTTGAAAAGGAACCTCCTAATCTTTTTGCCAGTATAGAATGCAAAGACTATAAAGGACAATTGTACTGAATACCACAATGTGACTGAACAAAGGATCAGAAACAAGAAATAGTCGGCACTTAGCACATCAACCTAAACCTAGTTCAATCTTCATACATACTAGATTCCATTCCTTTTTACTAATTTGGGTTATTTTAGGAAATTGGGTTCACTAGACTCTTGGCCGAGCAGTGTTCTAGCAAGATTGACACCACTCTGCAAGGCCCTGCGTGACTCAAGTGCTCCACCAAGAGCATCAGGCCGCTGGACCTCACTATAGCTTTACACTTGCATAGCCATTAGCCCTGCATGTATTCTCAAATGAGTAGCCATGAATAGTGGCCAAATAATGCAATTTAAAGGACGCAATAAGAAACTGTAGATTTTAAAGCCATCGCAAACTGTTAAGCAACATAAACATGCACCTAAGAAGCAGGATATATACAAAGACCATTATTTTCACACAACAAGGGCAGCATTACCTTTGTTGCAAGCCTCATTGTTTCTGCTAAATTCTTGTCCTTGAGAGCATCAAAGTAACACTCACGTTTTATTGAATCCTTGACTAATTCTGCCCATATTGAATTGCTAGCAAGCAAAGTGGTTCCATTTCCAAGGATCCAAAGGCAGTACCTGAGGAAATCATATAGGTATTTCAATGAAAAGGCAGAAACAAACTCTTGAATATCACTGAATCAGGAAAACTTACTTGGCTCTTGTCAAAGCCACATTTATTCTTCCAGCATCAGAGAGAAAACCCACTTTCCCATCTTTGTTGGACCTAACTGTTGAAATTATTATTATGTCTTCCTCGCCACCTTGAAATCCATCAATAGATTTTACTGTAACAGACAGAAACTCATGTTTCTCAAACTTTCTTCCAATTCTTTCTTGCATTGCAATTACTTGGGCGGTATACGGAGATATTACACCAACATTGGTTCTCTGCTTCTTCTCCCAGCATTCTACGACAGTTTTACACAAACAGTGATTAGCTTTATTCTCCTGCAGCTTAGCAATAACTTGTTCATCCAACATGATATGTAAAAGTTGAAGCTTTTGATATTACCTTGGACAGAGATTTGGTGCACATGGGCACCAGTGATCTCGTATTTTAAAAAAATTAAAAATAATAGTTTTGAGTTGTAAAAAATTCTGAAAAAAAATCTACACATAGTCAATGATGTATCCCACAAACGGGCAAAAAATCAATTTCAAACATTTAATATTTTGAACTACACAAAAATGACAAAATTGTAGATCTGAGTAGTCATTTTCAAATCTCCAAAACATATCAGAATTTGTTATTTTTGTCCAGGTCAAAATAAAAAGAATTTCGAATTGAGATTTTTCATGATTGTGGGATGTATCAATGGCAATCTACAGAATTATTTTCATGATTTTTTATAACTTGTAAAAATATTTTAATTTTTTTTAACTGAGCGAGAGCACTGGAGCTCGTGAGCTAAAAGCACTTTTCGTATTACCTTTCGCAAGTCTTTCAATAATATTGGCTGCTACAGCAACCTCCACCATATTTTTTGAACTCTGGCCAAGGTCATCAAGCATTTCCATATCATTTTCAATATGAATGAATGAATACGCACCATAAATACGACCGGGGAGATAACTCTTGGTATAATCTTCCCGTTTGACACTGGGACCATCCGAAATTCGGTTACCGTAGAAGTTAGCATTTGGAAATTTATTAATGTAAGGGTGCATTCTATATTGTACTTCCAGCAAGTGCTTGTCGTAACCCATTTCACACCATCTCTCGTAGAGGCTTCGTCCAAAGGCAGCATCTTTAGCAATCTAGCAGGTAGCAGCAAAGAGAAAGTATGATCAACTAAGGAAGTGTGAACATAATCAGCAACACGTGCGGAGGATAACAGACAATATGACACTCAAAATGTTCTTAGAAACAAAAGGGTACCTTGCTCTTGACCAATGATGATAGCTGGTTTTCATCCCCAATTAGCAGCACATGTTTTATTCCTGGTAGCAAGAGAGGAACCAGTGATTCGGCTTCTTTTAGTTGTGCTGCCTCGTCAATAACTAAGATGCTTATAGGCATCACACCTTGCAGCCTGAACAGTTCAAACGAACCAGAAGCAGTGCAAAATATGAGTTTTGCTTGCTTCAAACACAAGTCTCTGATTGAAGATTCATTCTCTTCACAAGGAAGCCGCATCTTTGAAAGATCCATCAGGGTTTTAATGCACTTAGAGTTTATCTCCAAAGGGTTATCTAGAGAGATGGCATAGTCAGGAAGATCCTCAGTTGCATCATCTTTCAGGCCATCATGATCAATAGAAGGGTCAGAAAGTTCATCAGAGGGCTCGAAGATTGTAAAAAGACGCTCATCAGAGACATCATCTGCACACACTAATTGCTGCAGTTTATATATCATACTTTTCACAAACATCATCTTTTCAAAGTTCTTGCCCAGGGTATCCGCTGGAAGATGGTCAAAGAATGTATCAATACATGCTACCAGTTCTTTTGCTAAAATGCTGAATTTACTTGTAAAATACTTCTTAAAAGTGGGGTTGCAATCATCACTGCTTGCTTCTATGTCTAGGGACATTTTGTACCGAGAAATGCAATTTGTTAGGAATTTCAGGACAGAATCCACACAATGCTTCCACCCAACTTCTCGGTTGAAGCACCTCAGCAAACTCTTGACACGGTCATCCAAATATATTTTTGACAACTCCTTGCCAATGTGCAAACGGTCCTTGTTACCAAATAAAATGATGTCACCAAGGGAATAATGATGGCTTAGAGAGAAGTTCTCAACCAACCCAATAAGACGAGAAGCTACTTGCAAGACAGCCATGTTGGTTGGAGCACATGCAAGAATTCGCTGTTTCTTCATCAGAAGCATGTGTAGCATTACTGCAAGCGTTGTAGTTTTACCTGTGCCAGGTGGGCCCCAAATTAGCCCCACGGAAGATGATCTATGAGGACAATTAGTAGCTGAAATACAACTTGCTACTGCATCAAGCTGTGAGTCATTCAACTTAAAATTGCAAAGATCATCCTTGATTTCACCATGTGATTCATTGCTGCAGTGCCTACAATGTCTAATAGCCTGCAAAAACATCAATTTGAAAACAGCGCTCAATACAAAATGCAGAAGGACACAACAGTTGCATAGAGGGGCTATGTTAACAAAGAAGAGAAATAATATCAATACCAAAATATGGAACAGTATGACAAAGCATGCATCGCATTCAGCTTTTACAATAAGAATGTATCTAGCTTCTTAACTAAAACACATGACAGCTGAGGTGTAAAGTCTAATGGTAGCAATGTAATGATAGGGATGAGATACAATATGTCACAACATGTACAGCTAAACCAACGGATAAACATTAAGATGGAGTTGACCATACCACATGAACTGGAAAGTAATCTTTTACAAAGTTCTGATATCCATATACCATCGACTATATAGCAACTACATCAGCAATATTATGCAAATTTATGTGTATGGTAAAACAAGGGCTCTAGCATATAGTTCAATAGCATGTAGATAAATAAATATATTCTTTCATTCCATGCAAACAGAGAGAAAAAGATGAACCGGTATCAAATATGCACTTCATTCACATGATATATAAGATATGGAACAAGATGATCCTTAGGTACCTCCACACAACATATATCAGATCAAAATTCCATGTGCATTCTCTTACATACCAAAGCAATTTAACCACTTGAGCGGTGCAAATTAACCATGGAAGGAAACATTGAAGCTGAAAGAAAGACTTACATAATTGTTTTTGCCCAGCATGTTAAGAATGACATCTGACTGCATTGTCAGCCCCCTTCGGAGCGTAATCCAAACACGATCATATGTTATCATATTAGTCAGGTTCATAGCATAGAAGGACCATCGCCTTGATGAATTTCCAGACATCCCTGTGCCATTTTGTTCCAGCGGATCACTACACTTCTCAAGAGACTTTCTACCTTTTGGTGGCTCTTTCCTGTTTTTTTCATTTAAACGGGAGTTGATGGATTTCTGCATTGCTTCTTGATCCAATATCTCCCACGACTTGTCCAGATCTTCAGCGTGCAACTTCTCATACTTGTTAACACCCATTGGGTGCCGCTCATCTCCATCAGCCCCAATCTCCATCCTCCGTGATGCCTTGACGGTCATTTTATTACCCTGGACCTTATTAATCCATACGATGACACAGGATTTGGACTGCTTGAGAATATCTGATTGATTTGCTGGTCTTGTTTCTGAAATAAGTAGAATGTCTGCTGCTTTCGGCCTATATCCATCGGCCCCAGAACCAGGAAACACTCCCTTCCATCTGTCGAACTTGATCTCATACATCCCATTCCCTTTTCTCATTGCATTGATTGATAGCAATCTTGCATATGGAGCTCCGGAGATGTCCTCCATGCTTGAGCACATATCACCCCGGACCTCCTCTAGAAGTGGCCCAAAAAACGATGTCATGTAATGCTCCATGCTGTTAAATGTCTGAGGGATCTTGGACACCTGTAAAGACAATTTCATTCCGTGAATCCATAGTTTTATTGTAGGCAATTGGCAAAACAAAGTCCATATAGCTCATGAACAGCATACCAATGGGCTTCCTTTGTTAAGGTAGTTAAGCATTTCAATTTCCCGCAGTTCTACTACACATTTTTCATTTATTGGCCAGATAAGAATGTGCGTCAATGCTCCCCTTAAAAGTGAAAACCTCTACCAGTAAAGCGCATCAAAAGTAGCACAATTTTCAAGTGTGCCCGGCATATTTACCAGCTCCACACAAAATTCTCTACCTATGCACAGCACAAGCACCCAAAATGGCTAATAGCAATTCAAAATTACCCCAGTATAAACCCCAATTCAGGCTTATGAAGGCACGCGTTCCTTCAGATCCACAGGGACCACTCGCAACCCACACCAAGTAGCTAAGCGGCGAATTGAGGGGACGGAGGAGGGATGGAGGTTAGCGGGTCGTTACCTTATCGCGGAGCAGATCCTTGTTGAGGATTTGGTCTACCGACCACGAGAGCACCACCTCGGAGAGGCCCTGGCTCCGCCACTGCCACAGCGAGTCGCTGGAGGAGACTACCGTCGTCGTCGGCTCGTCGTCGCTGCCGTCGAACGCGTGAGAGGACTCCGCGGGATCGCCGCCGCGCCTCCAATCGCCCGCGTCGCCGCCGCTGCCGGCGTCGTTTGGT
The DNA here is from genome assembly GCA_030979885.1 of Lolium multiflorum. Lineage (NCBI taxonomy): Eukaryota > Viridiplantae > Streptophyta > Magnoliopsida > Poales > Poaceae > Lolium > Lolium multiflorum. The sequence goes on along the minus strand of CM061747.1, from coordinate 136,586,642 downwards.
CGCCGCATTTCGCCGCGGCGTCGAGTGCGAGGGGAGCCTGGCTCGCTGCGCTGCTATTTGGGGGAATAAAATTCTTAGGTTTAGTGAGTTCTGACTTCCGATATCTGAATTCTGATTGGTTGCTGTATTTTCGGGCCCACCTATCTGTCGGGTGGCGTACTACCTCCATTCCAAAGTCGTGACTCTAGAGGTTCTAAGACCATCCACTATGTAATTAAAACCATATCTGTATGGTTTGATTTAATATATAGTGAGATATTGCGTCAGATTATTAGACTAGTCATAATGAGAGTAACATAACTAGTACAATCTATGACATAAAAAGATATCCGAATTTGAAGAAATCTTTGGCATCTTTTTATGGACGGAGAGTATCATAAATGTTACGTTAGTAAAAATCTGATGTGACACTATAATTAATAAGGAGAAAGGTGAGAGTGGTACTACCTCCATTCCAAAGCTTAAAACTTATACTCCCTCCGGTCCATATTAATTGACTTCAATATGAATGTATCTAGAACTAAAAATATTTCTAGATACATCCATATTAGAGTCAATTAATATGAATCGGAGGGACTATTATTTTTAGAAAGTCAAAATGTATCAAGTTTGTTTAAGTTTTTACCAAAAAACATTAACATATAAAATAGAAAATCAATATCACTAGGTAGATAATGAAATATATTTTCATATGGTAGATACCGTATCATAGCATGTAAAACTAAAAATTTAATGGCAAATACAACATGTACACAAATTTGGATTGAGATTTTATAAAATTGATACTATACATTGTGGGGGTGATATCATAAACTAGTATTATATGTATGATACTAGTATTATACTTTCCACTGTGATTAATCTCATGGTGTCAGAGCAGAGAACCTAATTAAATTGTTGGTTCAACTACAAGCAAACCATCTGCTAGAAACATGTAAGGAGGCCCTGGCTCCGCCACTGCCACATCGAGTCGCTGGAGGAGACTACCGTCGTCGTCGGCTCGTCGTCGCTGCCGTCGAACGCGTGAGAGGACTTCGCGGGATCGTCGTCGCGCCTCCAATCGCCCGTGTCGCCGCCGCTGTCGGCGTCGTTTGGTCACCGCATTTCGCCACGGCGTCGAGTGCGAGGGGGAGCCTGGCTCGCTGTGCTGCTATTTGGGGGAATAAAATTCTTAGGTTTAGTGAGTTCTGACTTCCGATATCTGAATTCTGATTGGTTGCTGTATTTTCGGGCCCACCTATCTGTCGGGTGCTGTACTCCCTCCATTCCAAAGTCGTGACTCTCGAGGTTCTAAGACCATCCACTATGTAATGAAAACGATTTGATATATAGCAAGATATTGCGTCAGATTATTAGACTAGTCATAATGAGAGTATCATAAGTAGTATCATAAATATTTGTTAGTAAAAATTTGATGTGACACTATAATTAATAAGGAGAGAGGTGAGAGTGGTACTACCTCCGTTCCAAAGCTTAAGACTTATAATATTTTTAGAAAGTCAAACTGTATCAAGTTTGTTTAAGTTTTTTACAAAAAAACATTAACATGTAAAACACAAAATCAATATCACTAGGTAGATAATGAAATATATTTTCATATTGTAGCATGTAAAACTAGAAATTTAATGGAAAATACAGCATGTACACAAATTTGGATTGATATTTTATAAAATTGATACTATATATTATAGGGGTGATATCATAAACTAGTATTATATGTATGATACTAGTGTTATACTTTCCACTGTGACTAATCTCGTGGTGTCAGAGGAGAGAACCTAATTAAATTGTTGGTTCAACTACAAACAAACCATCTGCTAGAAACGTGTAAGAGCAAGTACAAAATTGAGGATTTTTTATTGGAGAGCTGCATCAGACTCTTTGGGAGTTCGCCTGAATTTGAGCAGGCGCATCCATACTATAACACCTATATGCACAATATGTGGACATGCACCAAAAGATGCACATCATGCCCTTATCAGCTTCTGAAGATCTACCAGAACATCTTTGTTCTAAAGGTGGACCGTGTGAACAACGGAGTAGCCCATGTTTTAGCTCAGTTAGGCAAGTCAGGTTTTTCAAATGTTATTTTTGATTCAACTCCTTACTGCGTTCGGGATTTGGTCACATTAGACTGTAGGAACACTATGTAAACTCTCAGGGCAACAAGTTTCTTACGCACTTTTTTTCTTACCAGGGTACCGAAGGGGACTGGAAAGTTTTTAATGAGGCGGCTTGCTGCTCTTTATCTTGTGTTCTTAATTCAAAAAAAAGTACAATAGAGTCCAGTCAACTGACTATAAGACATTAAATAATATATTTGAGATGACTTGAAGGAGAGAGAAGGGGAGAGAGAAGGGAGGTGGGCTCTTATGCAATAGCTAGCTTTTGCATGTGCTTCTAGGCACTTTGTGAGAGTGAAAGGTGTGCTATGTGTTAATAAAGTACTTCATTCTTATGACCAACTATTGTACATGTTAGCGACTACAAATGATATGGCATATTGTTATAGCCAACAGTTGACTATTATTGGAATTGCTCTAAGAAGATCCACTGCCTTGGAGAAAAGTGGACTGCCTTTGGGAAGAGATGATATTAAATAAAATAGAACTGCATGACTGACACATCTATTATGCATGACTGGCACACCTACTATGGCTTCATGCAAAATGCCATTTTAACACAACGGAAAACCCATATCAACATCTAACTCAGGCACCTTTTTCGTTGAATCCAGGCAACATAATGCATGGTCTAAAATCATCTCTCAAAATTGTAAAGTCACGCCAGTGGACCATCGTTCAAGCGGCCGGCTAGCAAAGTCGTCCAACTAGAGGACCAAAAGGAGCCCACAACTTAGAAGTCGGTGTTTGTCCCATCAGGCGTGACGCGCACCTGACTGATGTGACCAGACAACCAGCCCCTGAGCACGTCCATAGTCAGACTAGCGAGGCATGGCCCCTCGCAATATCACATCCCAGCCCTCTGTCCGGCAGAACCATCCCCAGGGGCTCGGAAGTCCATGATGACCTAAGCTATAGTAGAGAAGCTCCTGATGGCCCGACGATAACAAGACGGAGTAGCAGCCAAGAAGCTCGGCACCGCCATGTCCCCTCGATTAAGGTGGTAACCTCTTGCTTATGCCCCCGTGTTCATGGCCAATGGTATAAAAGGAAACATTCCACGAAGAAAGAAGGAGATTGGAAGATGGAGCAAGAGCACACACACGCCACATCCACATACACCAGAAGCCAGAAGACTCCGGCGAAAAGCTCATCGGAAAAACAATTCATAGGTAGTTCATATTTAGGCTCTTAGAGCATACCCACCAGTTTCATTCCACCCGCAGATGTATCCTAGCCGAAAACGACTCGACACACTAGCTAGACTCCTCGTCGTTGTCCACCATACCCGCCCCCCGGGCTAGATTCCTAGCCAAAACACCACCATTTCTAACACCTGAGAACCTCCCACGCTCCATATATTAAAGCCGACACTGGGTGTAAGATTGTTACCGGATAATCATCTAGGGCTGATCGCGTATAAATCTTGCGTGTCTTGAGGTTGTTAGCCTCATGATCATAAGCCCTTACACCTAAAAATTTATGACCGGGAATAAAAAAAATTGTGCGTCACTTTCAAGCATCTCGATGGGTTCATCATTCCCCTTCGGCTCAGGCGACACCGCCGTCAGCGAGAGCCATCCCAACGGTGTCCTCAGGCCCAGCTGGGAAGCTTCAGGTGGCTCCATACACTTCTGAACCTTGGAGCTTTTCACCAAACATTTTGATAACATCGACATCCGTGAGTGGGCACCCACACCGGCGGGAGTCCACAAGGGCTCGGTAGCCCTAGAGAGCTCCCATGAGGCCACCAAGGTGGAACCTTGCGCGAAAATCCTCTGCCACTGCGACCCCTCCTCTGACGCCGACAATGAGGATTCTCCTAGCCCGGAGTGGGAACTCGTGCCCGCCACAGGCGCCTCCCAACGCACCCTCCGCAGGTGCCGGGTGAAAGGACACAGATGCCTCCTAGAGGGGGGTGAATAGGCGGTTAAAAACTTTTCCTAGATGGGCTTAACAAATGCGGAATAAAACTAGTGTTTACTTTGTCAAGCCCAAAACATATATACTATTGTTCACCTATGTGCACCAACAACTTATGCTAAGAAACATAAGCAACTATGTGATAGCAAGATATATATATAACTTCAAGCACGAAGCCTATCACAAGTAAAGTGCATAAGTAAAGAGGTCGGGTATAGAAATAACCGAGGCACGCAGGAGACGATGATTTATCTCGAAGTTCACACTCTTGCGAGTGTTAATTAATCTCCATTGGATAGGTGCGGTGGCTTAGTGCTCCTGAACGCCACAATAGGCCTCACCTTGAGGTGTGGTTGATCGATGCACACCAACACCACAAAGGCATCACCCCAAGATGCGGTAGTCACACCACACACCGAGCGCCACAAAGGCCTCACCTTATTCTCCGGTGACCCTCGCCACAAAGGCCTAGGTCACGGTTCCACTAAGGGATTTCCTTCGAGGCGAAAACCGGGCCTTACATGAAAATTGGGGCTCACATCCACAACTTAATTGGAGGCTCCCAAGAAATCGCCACAAAGATCTCAAAGCCGTCTAGGGTTCCAAGAAGGCAAGAACCCAAGAGTAATAATCTTCTTGCTTTCACCACCACGAATCACCATGGAGAACACAAACCGAGGCACCAAATGCAATGGCAAGAACACCACAAAGATGCTCAAATCCTTCTCTCTCAAATTCCAACAAAGCTGCAAAACCTATTGGGGAATAAGAGAGGAAGAACAAATAGGAAATCCGCAAAGAACTCCAAGATCTAGATCTAGTATGTTTCCCTCACTTAGAGAGGATATTGATTGGTGGAAATGTAGATCTAGATATCCTCTCTCTTTTCTCTAAAAAAATATGCAAGATTCATGGGAGGAAACAAGAACTAGGGCAAGCTTTTGAGGTCAACAATGGAGGGGAGAGATAGGAAAGAGCTACCAGCCTAAGGAGGAAGAAGGGGGTCTTAAATACCCCCTCCCATCGAAATATGACCGTTTGGGTTCTCCCGGGCTGGATTATCCGGAGCCTGGTTATCGTAAAATCCCTCCCCCCCCTCCCAAAAAATGGCTAAGGACAACTGATCGCAGTAAGGGGGCTCGGTCTACGAGCGTACTTCACCGATATCATCTCTGTTAGTGTATTACTCCTTGGATAGATCTTGGGCATATTAGGGTTTGCGTTAACTTAGAATTTTTTATTTTCTAATGCGAACCCCTACAGATCTACCCAAAAGATCAAAAAAATTACCCAAAAATACGTTTTAGCAAAGGTCACATTGAAGTTTATCACACTTAACTTGATGATCTACTTCAATTCCAACAACTTAAGTGAAATCCAATCTATTTGACAAGTTTTATTTAAAAGCGCGGAAAATTCCTAGATTTTCTAGGCACGAATGTAATGCACACGTCCTATTTCCTCTTTTAGTCTCTAATCCTCGGATGTTACAAAGATCATTAGTCGACGTTCACCATCAGCGGGGGCATCGGCCTCCTCTTTCATCAACAGCTCCATCATCGTCTCGTCGTCGTTGTCCACTGTGGCAAAACGCCAAAAACCTTGTGGGCGAGACGAATAAACAACGTTGATGTGTGCCGTTGTTATGCATGTGAGTCGGGGCCGAAGAGGACATGCACTGCCAAACAAGAGGGGACCGTCGACGTGTGGTGTCAGCGACTAGAGAGGTCGGGGCTTGTCTACCCCGTCGGATTTCTCCTAGAGCACGGTGGAAACAGTGGCCATTCTGGCCAAAAAGAGACGGCATTTAGTCGGAGGTGGTGGTGGCGATTCTGGGTAGGTGGGTTGGATGTGGTTGCGTAGACGGCAATTCGCCAGGGTGGGAGGCGGGTCGGGAGAGTTGGAGGGAGTTGGGAATGGGCGCGTGTGGCTGCCAAGGGGTCCCGTAGGCGAAATCTGACGTGGTCTCGAATGCCGGTGCTGGCGTGTAGTCGACACATTCGTTGGGAACCCCAAGAGGAAGGTGTGATGCGCACAGCAGTAAGTTTTCCCTCAGTAAGAAACCAAGGTTATCGAACCAGTATGATAGGGCAAAGGTGGCCGATCTTTCGATGAGACGAGGATAATTCGATTTGTTGGTGGAGTTCGTGCTTGACGATCCGACTACACGTGCAAAGCTCGTGCGCCAATGCAATCGCTAGGACAATCTCCGGGAGTTACTGATCTTGCGGATGCACGATCAGCCTGACCAGCAAGGGTCTTAATTCCTACCTGAAATCAAGAACAAGTAAGAACTAAAGATGCAATCAGAATATTGCGGATATAGATGAAAGCTTTATTGAAAAGGTGGGATTCCAAATAGTCGGTCTTGTTCTGGGCGTTGGCCTCAAAAGAAGTACACGAGAGTTGCAGCAATGGCTAACTTTTAATCTAATCAAAATCCGAGTCTAAACGTGACGGCTATGGGGGTATTTAAAGGAGGAAAAGGTGGGGTTTCGGCCAGCCATGCATATGGTGGCCGAACCAAACCCTAGAAGGCCTTTCCCCTTCAATACGGACTCTAAAAAGTGGCTGACTTAAATCCTGCGAAAATTACATGGGCCTGGCCCAAAACTAATGGTGTCGCAGCACCATGGACTCATGTGGACGAAATTATGAAGTGGAGAACTCTATATTTCGTCCATGTCTTCATCTCCAATTATGGTGGCTTCAAAGTTCTGAAATCTCCACTCGCAGCGTCTTCTTCAATCCTCACATGTTTGCTGCCATCTCCTCCATGTGTGATCATGCTCCAATGTTTGTCCCTCTCATCCATGCTAGGTCCATCATTCCTAAGAGTAACAAACACATCTGATTTAGGCAGCATCATATTCTCATGTATGTGAGGAATAGTTCCAAGAAACGAAAGTACCTGATAGTTAAGTTGTTTGGCACGAGCTCGAGTGATTGGTCCTTGAATTTGTGTGGCTGTAGGTACAGCGGTTGTATCAATAGATGGGATGTCTTCATCATGCTCCCCTTCTTGAATTGAAGTCGTCCTCGACGCGATCTCATCTTCTTCACCAAAGTAAGGCTTCAAATCTGCAATGTTAAATGTAGGACTAACCGGACCCAATTCTGCAGGAAGCTCAAGTTTATATGCATTATCATTTATTTTCTCTAACACCTTAAAAGGACCAGCGGCACGAGGCATTAACTTAGACTTGCGCAATGCAGGAAAACGATCTTTGCGCAAATGTAACCAAACAAGATCACCAACATCAAACACAACATGCTTTCTTCCTCTATCCCCAGCAATTTTATACTTAGCATTCATGTGTTCTATGTTGTCTTTAGTAGTCTCATGCAATTTTAATATCAATTCAGCACGTTGTGTAGCATCCAAATCATTTTGCACCGAAGATGGTAAAGGCAATAAATCAATAGGTGCACGTGGAACAAACCCATACACAATCTCAAAAGGGCACATCTTAGTGGTAGAATGCAGCGAACGATTGTAAGCAAATTCAATATGAGGCAAACACTCTTCCCACAATTTTAAGTTCTTCTTCAAAACAGCCCGCAGCATAGTAGATAATGTTCTATTTACTACTTCAGTTTGTCCATCAGTTTGGGGATGACATGTAGTACTAAACAGCAATTTAGTCCCCAACTTAGCCCATAAACATCTCCAAAAGTGGCTAAGAAATTTAGTATCACGATCAGAAACAATAGTATTTGGCACACCATGTAAACGCACAATTTCGCGAAAGAACAAATCAGCAACATGTGTAGCATCATCAGTTTTGTGACATGGAATAAAGTGTGCCATCTTAGAAAACCTATCCACAACAACAAAGATACTATCCCTCCCCTTCTGTGTACGAGGCAAACCCAAAACGAAATCCATAGAAATATCCTCCCAAGGTACACTAGGAACAGGAAGAGGCATATATAAACCATGTGGATTAAGTCGAGACTTAGCTTTTTGACATGTAGTGCAGCGTGCCACAAATCTCTCAACATCTCGACGCATACGTGGCCAAAAGAAGTGTGCAGCAAGTACATCCTCCGTCTTCTTCACACCAAAGTGACCCATCAATCCTCCTCCATGTGCCTCCTGCAACAACAAAAGACGAACGGAACTATCTGGGATGCATAGCTTGTTAGCACGGAACACAAATCCATCATTGAGGACGAATTTGTTCCATGTTCTACCATCTTTACAATTCAGCAACACATCTTTAAAATCAGCATCATGCAAGTATTGTTCCTTTATGGTTTCTAATCCAAAAATCTTGAAGTCAAGTTGAGATAGCATAGTATAACGGCGCGACAAAGCATCAGCAATAACATTATCTTTACCCTTTTTGTGTTTGATAACATAAGGAAAAGACTCAATAAACTCAACCCACTTTGCATGGCGGCGATTCAACTTAGCTTGACTACGAATATGCTTCAAAGATTCATGATCAGAATGTATAACAAATTCTTTAGGCCATAAATAATGTTGCCAAGTTTGTAATGTCCGAACCAGCGCATATAATTCTTTATCATAAGTAGAATAGTTCAGACTAGGCCCACTCAATTTCTCACTAAAATATGCAACAGGTTTGCCCTCTTGTAATAACACACCTCCTAAACCAATTCCACTAGCATCACATTCAAGCTCAAAAGTCTTATTGAAATCAGGAAGTTGGAGTAATGGAGCATGTGTTAACTTATCTTTCAGATCATGAAGGCGTCTTGTTGTGCATCGCCCCACACAAAGGGCACATCCTTCTTTGTAAGCTCATTCAGCGGCGCAGCAATGGATCCAAAATCTTTCACAAAGCGCCTATAGAAACCAGCGAGGCCAAGAAAACTCCTCACTTGTGTGACCGTCTTTGGCTGCGGCCAATTCTCAATTGCCTCAATCTTGGCTGGATCAACTTCAATTCCCTGCGCAGTAACAACATAGCCAAGAAACGCAACTCGATTGGTGCAAAAGGTGCACTTCTCAAGATTACCATACAAACGTGCATCACGTAAAGCATTGAAAACATCACGTAAATGACCCAAATGTTCCTCCAAAGATTTGCTATAAATCAGAATATCATCAAAGTATACCACCACAAAGCGTCCAATAAAAGCACGTAAAACTTTGTTCATCAGTCTCATGAAAGTACTAGGTGCATTAGTTAAACCAAAAGGCATTACTAACCACTCATATAAACCGAACTTAGTTTTAAACGCTGTTTTCCATTCATCTCCTAATTGCATACGAATCTGGTGGTAACCACTACGCAAATCAACTTTAGAGAACATAATAGAACCACTCAATTCATCAAGCATATCATCTAAACGAGGTATAGGATGACGGTAACGAATGGTAATATTATTAATAGATCTACAATCAGTACACAGGCGTGAAGAACCATCCTTCTTAGGTACCAAGATAATAGGAACAGCACATGGGCTAAGAGACTCACGAATGTAACCTTTATCTTGGAGAACCTGAATTTGTCGCTGAATCTCTTTCGTCTCTTCAGGATTGGTACGATATGGCGCACGGTTGGGCAGCGAAGCACCTGGAATCAAGTTAATCTGGTGTTCTATCCCACGGATAGGTGGTAGTCCAGGTGGTACATCTTGTGGGAACACATCAATGAACTCCTGCAAAAGGTTAGCAACCGCAGGTGGCAAAGAAGGAGGCATATCCTCAAATGAAAACAGAACTTCTTTGCAAATAATAGCATAGCATTGAGTAGTGTTCACATCAAGTTCAGCAATATCAGATTTGCTAGCAATCAAACAAGGATTTTTCAAACGAATTTCAGTAGCATGGTTTGAATCAGATTTAGTATTAGGCTTATGTGGCACAAAATCTGCAGCAACAATCTGATTCTCACTCTTGAGTTTCTCCTCGTTTTTTACTCTACTAGCTCTAGCAAGATCATCTTTTAGTATTTGTTCAGGAGTCATAGGTTTGAGACCAATTTTCTTTCCATTATGCATAAGAGAATACTGATTAGTTTTACCATTATGAACAGATTCTCTATCAAATTGCCAAGGTCTAGCAAGTAACAAAGAACAAGCTTGCATAGGTACAACATCACAATCCACAAAATCAGAATATGTACCGATAGTAAAATGCACACGTGTAGTTCTTGTTACCTTGAGCTTCCGAGAGCTCTCAAACCATTGAATGTAATATGGATGTGTGCGCTGTCTTGTAGGAAGAGAAAGCTTCTCCACCATGTCAACGCTAGCCAGATTATTGCAGCTCCCTCCATCAATGATGATCCTTATAGCTCGCTCTTTGACAATGCCTCTTGTTTGGAACAGATTGTGGCGTTGATCATGCTCAGCTTTGCTCAATTGCACGCTTGATGTCTACGGGTGCTTCTATTCTTGTAGACAGTGTTGGGCCTCCAAGAGCAGAGGTTTGTAGAACAGCAGCAAGTTTCCCTTAAGTGGATTACCCAAGGTTTATCGAACTCGTGGAGGAAGAGGTCAAAGATATCCCTCTCAAGCAACCCCAATCACAAAGCAAGAAGTCTCTTGTGTCCCCAACACACCAAATAGGTGTACTAGTTCGGCGAAGAGATAGTGAAATACAAGTGGTATGAATGAATATGAGCAGAGTATGAAAAGTGCTTGCTGGCGTGCGCTGATGGTAGTAATATTGAAGTAAACATGCGAGTAACGCAGAGTAATTCAAAAAACAAGAATAAGCATGATAGCAGTATTTAGGAACAAGGCCTAGGGATTAGACTTTCACTAGTGGACACTCTCAACATTGATCACATAACAGAATAGATAAATGCATACTCTACACTCTTGTTGGATGATGAACACATTGCATAGGATTACACGAACCCTCAATGCCGGAGTTAACAAGCTCCACAATTCAATGTTCATATTTAAATAACCTTAGAGTGCAAGAAAGATCGAAATGACTAAACCAAGTACTAACATAGCATGCACACTGTCACCTTCATGCTTATGTAGGAGGAATAATACACATCAATACCATCATAGCAATAGTTAACTTCGCAATCTACAAGAGATCATGATCATAGCATAAACCAAGTACTAACACGAGTGCACACACTATTACACCGTGTAGGAGGAATAAAACTACTTTAATAACATCACTAGAGTAGCACATAGATAAATTGTGATACAAAACACATTGCAATCATAAAGAGATATAAATAAGCACTTCGCTATGCCATTCATAAAGTGAATAAGTATTCTGTGAAATATAGCCTAAGAGACCCACACGGTGCACACACTGTCACCTTTACACACGTGGGACAAGGAGTCTCCGGAGATCACATAAGTAAAACTCACTTGACTAGCACAATGACATCTAGATTACAAGCATCATCATATGAATCTCAATCATGTAAGGCAGCTCATGATATTATTGTATTGAAGTACATAGGAGAGAGATGAACCACATAGCTACCGGTACAGCCCCGAGCCTCGATGGAGAACTACTCCCTCTTCATGGGAGCAACAACGTGATGAAGATGGCGGTGGAGATGGCAGCGGTGTCGATGGAGAAGCCTTCCGGGCACTTCCGTCCGGCAGTGTGCAACAGAGACTCTGTCCCCTGATCTTGGCTTCGCGATGGCGGTGGCTCGGGAACTTTTCTCGTACCGTGGCTTCCTCCGTAAGGGTTTTCGACGCAAGGGCTTTATATAGGCGAAAGGGCAGCCTCGAGGGTCGAAGGGGCGACCACACCATAGGCCGCGGCTAGGGCCTGGCCGCGCCACCCTATCATCTGGGCCCACATGGCCCCGCGGCTCTCGGTGTTCGGATGCTTCCGGCAAAATAGGAACCTGGCGTTGATTTCGTCCAATTCCGAGAATATTTCGTTACTAGGATTTCTGAAACCAAAAACAGCAGAAAACAGAACTGGCACTTCGGCATCTTGTTAATAGGTTAGTTCAGAAAATGCGTAAATACGACATATAATGTGCATAAAACATGTAGGTATCATCAATAAAGTAGCATGGAACATAAGAAATTATCGATACGTTGGAGACGTATCAATGCTCAACACACGTTGTGCAACTAAGCTCCTGTACTGATCAGCAGTGTCAGCTTCCATTACCTCCATCTCTCTCAGAATTAGCACCATCACGTGCAGCAATAAGGGCCAATGTATCTTCATCAAAGTCACTTGCAGAATCATATTCGCCATCTTCACGCACCAACATCACACGCTTGGTTCTGCATTCTCTCTCTATGTGTCCAAAACCCAAGCATTTGCGACATTGTATGTCGCGCGTCTTCCCCGTGGAGGCCATCGAAGATGAACTCCGAGGAGGACCAGCAGATGGTGGTGAAGTAGCAGCCGGTGGTCGTGATGCAGGCGCGGTGTACTTGGAGGTAGAAGGTGCTGGTGTAGCCCCACGAGATTGTGGCGCTGATTGTCGCGTAGTCCATGACGATGTACGACCTGCAGAAACATTAGCTTTTCTCCATGGTGGTTGACGATCCTGCACTTCACGTTCAGCTTTGCAAGCAAGATGAAACAAGCGAGTAATAGTGTTGTACTCCTTATAATCTAAAATATGCTGAATCTCTTTATTCAAACCACCAAAGAAACGTGCAAGCATAGCCTCATTATCCTCTACAATACCACAGCGAATCATGCCAGTTTGCAATTCTTGATAATAGTCTTCTACATAATTTTTTCCTTGTTCTAAGCGAGACAATTTCTTTAGCAAATCACGTTGATAATGTGGAGGAACAAAGCGAGTACGCATAGCAAGTTTTAAACCAACCCAAGTAGTAGAAATATTAGCATGGTGTACTCTACAATGCTCAGACCACCAAATAGATGCAAAATCTGTGAACTCACAAGTAGCAGCACTAACACGCAAATGATCAGGATAGCGTAAACATGCAAAGCGTTGCTCTACTTCCAATTCCCATGTAAGATATGCATCAGGATTATATCTACCCTCAAATGGCGGAATATTCAGTTTCAGCTTAGCAACATGATCATCATCATTACGTACCGGGCGGGGAGGTGGTCGAGCGTGGCGGTTCAGCTGCCGTGGACGACCAGGCAGGTTGTTGGACCTCCTCTTCATCCAGCACGTTCTCATCTACTTGCTCATCCTCGTTCCCTCCATAGTCCTCGTTCCCTCCATAGTCCTGCAGCAGGAGCGGTACCCGCCGGAACGTCCGCACGAGGAACGCGGCGTGCGCGGCGTTGCACGTTGGCGCGAGGCGGCGGTAATCGAGTCAACAACTCCTGGAACTTGGCGTCGAGCTTGGAGTTGAAGGCTCCCTCGAGGCCATCGATCTTGTCCAGCGCGTCGGTGAGTTTGGCGTCAACATCACCGAGGCGCCCATCCACGTCGGTTGCATGCCCGCCCAAAAGGTGGAGGAAGTGAGCATGCATCTCTGCATTCGTCATCTTATCTGTGCCTGTCATGGTTAGTACAGAAAAAGCACAAATGTATATGCCTACAAACTACGGAATATGGTGGTTCACGCGCAATTCGTCAAGCAAAATACAAAGCTCTTGCAAGTCCTTACCAAACAGTAGGAAGGCGATGTAACAAACAGCAAGGATCAGCGTCTCCAAAGATTGCCAAAGCGATTACCAGTGTCGACACAAAGCACGTGGAGACAATATGTAGAGCTGTAGGAAGGCTAATATGGTAGCAAAACAGCAATTGTCAAAACAGCAATGCAGTATTGAAAGTATGCTCAACAACGGTACTGTGCTGGTCCTAGGCTAGACCGTACTAGAGACGCGAGCCTAGTTCACCAACGACGTCACGGCGCGGCACACAAGCAACGAGCAGCGATGAAGTGATATATGGTGGCGGTTGGCTCCAACAAGCACAAATGAATAGCTCAAAAGCAAGATATAAGTGAAGAACACAGGAATTCCCGGATAGTAAACTTAAAGGTCAAAAATCTCAACCTTCCCAACGTTTTTTGGCAATTCTGAGAGTTCGGACAGCCCGAAAACCGTGAAACAGTTCTGGCTGGATAGAACTTTTTCTCCCGGTGATTTTGAGTGGTCGCACGTCGAAAACGGAGTTCGTATGCAAAAGTTATGCTCGGTCAAAGTTTGCTGTCCAAAACTGCCCAATTCGGACTTTTTTTTTGTGCTTTGCTCTCCTTCGCAACTCTTGACCGGCGACCGAAACTTATCTCGCGGAATTCTTTTCTTCAGCACGGATGAAATTTTCTGTCAACAATTCAGGAAAACCGTAGTCTAGACGGACTCTGTCGCGGCAGAGAAACAACACAAATCCGTGAACCGGGGTATATGACAGGTGTATATGGCGATGGCGGAAGTATATGGCAGGTGTATATGACAGGTGTATATGGCGGATGGTGCGAGCGCCGGCGATCTGGTGGGTGTATATGGTGGGCGATGATCTGCGAGCGATGCGAGTATGCGGCGGCGGCGTAACTACTATGACCAGAACTCGAAACTCTAAAGGAACTAGACGCTAAGACCAGCAACTCGACACGAAGATGCAGACACAAATTCAACTATGCAAAACTGGAAAGACAATGCAAAGGCGTGGCAGGGGGTTCATGGGACGAGATGATCTAAACCCTAACTGTATTTTTGGCTTTTTCGTGGTTTATGGGTATGATGGCAGATGCAATCTACACTAGGAAAATAGTAAAATCTCACCGAGCAACCTGAAATCTGATACCACTTGATAGGGCAAAGGTGGCCGATCTTTCGATGAGACGAGGATAATTCGATTTGTTGGTGGAGTTCGTGCTTGACGATCCGACTACACGTGCAAAGCTCGTGCGCCAATGCAATCGCTAGGACAATCTCCGGAGTTACCGATCTTGCGGATGCACGATCACCTGACCAGCAAGGGTCTTAATTCCTACCTAAAATCGAGAACAAGTAAGAACTAAAGATGCAATCAGAATATTGCGGATATAGATGAAAGCTTTATTGAAAAGGTGGGATTCCAAATAGTCGGTCTTGTTCTGGGCGTTGGCCTCAAAAGAAGTACACGAGATTTGCAGCAATGGCTAACTTTTAATCTAATCAAAATCCGAGTCTAAACGTGACGGCTATGGGGGTATTTAAAGGAGGAAAATGGGGTTTCGGCCAGCCATGCATATGGTGGCCGAACCAAACCCTAGAAGGCCTTTCCCCTTCAATACGGACTCTAAAAAGTGGCTGACTTAAATCCTGCGAAAATTACATGGGCCTGGCCCAAAACTAATGGTGTCGCAGCACCATGGACTCATGTGGACGAAATTATGAAGTGGAGAACTCTATATTTCGTCCATGTCTTCATCTCCAATTATGGTGGCTTCAAAGTTCTGAAATCTCCACTCGCAGCGTCTTCTTCAATCCTCACATGTTTGCTGCCATCTCCTCCATGTGTGATCATGCTCCAATGTTTGTCCCTCTCATCCATGCTAGGTCCATCATTCCTAAGAGTAACAAACACATCTGATTTAGGCAGCATCATATTCTCATGTATGTGAGGAATAGTTCCAAGATTCGAATGTACCTGATAGTTAAGTTGTTTGGCACGAGCTCGAGTGATTGGTCCTTGAATTTGTGTGGCTGTAGGTACAGCGGTTGTATCAATAGATGGGATGTCCTCATCACAGTAGGAGCCAAGAAGCACGTGAAGGTTGTCGGTGGAGGAATGTAGTGCGGTGATACGCGTAGATGCACACGTCCGTTGGGAACCCCAAGTGGAAGGTATGATGCGTATAGAAGCAAGTTTCCCTCAGTATGAAACCAAGGTTTAATCGAACCAGGAGCCAAGAAGCACGTTGAAGGTTGATGGTGGCGAAATGTGATGCGGCGCAACAACAGGGATTCCGGCGCCAACGTGGAATCTGCACAACAAAACCAAAGTACTTTGCCCCAACGAAACAGTGAGGTTGTCAATCTCACCGCTTGCTGTAACAAAGGATTAAGCGTATCGAGTGGAAGATGATTGTTTGCAAGAAAATAGTAAAACACAATTGCAGTAGATTGTATGCTATGTAAAGAATAGGACCGGGGTCCACAGTTCACTAGAGGTGTCTCTCCCATAAGATAAAAGCATGTTGGGTGAACAAATTACAGTCGGCAATTGACAAATAGAGAAGGGCATAACAATGCATGTACATGATATGATAAATATAGTGAGATTTAATCCGGCATTACGACAAAGTACATAGACCGCCATCCAACCGCATCTATGCCTAAAAAGTCCACCTTCAGTTATCATCCGAACCCCATTCGTATTAAGTTGCAAAGCAACAGACAATTGCATTAAGTATGGTGCGTAATGTAATCGACAACTACATCCTTAGACATAGAATCAATGTTTTATCCCTAGTGGCAACAGCACATCACAACCTTAGAACTTTCTGTCACTGTCCCAGGTGT
Source organism: Lolium multiflorum (assembly GCA_030979885.1). NCBI lineage: Eukaryota > Viridiplantae > Streptophyta > Magnoliopsida > Poales > Poaceae > Lolium > Lolium multiflorum. Next base: position 136,570,223 of record CM061747.1, on the reverse strand, counting down.
CAATGAAGGCATGAACCCACTATCGAGCATAAATACTCCCTCTTGGAGTTAAGAGTACAAACTTGGCCGAGCCTCTACTAATAACGGAGAGCATGCAAGATCATAAACAACACATAAACAATAGATTGATAATCACCATAACATAGTATTCTCTATCCATCGGATCCCAACAAACACAACATATAGAATTACATATAGATGATCTTGATCATGTTAGGCAGCTCACAAGATCCAACAATGAAGCACAACAAGGAGAAGACGACCATCTAGCTACTGCTATGGACCCATAGTCCAGGGTGAACTACTCATCACTCCGAGGCGATCATGGCGATGAAGAGTCCTCCGGGAGATGAATCCCCTCTCCAGCAGGTGCCGAGGCGATCTCCGAATCCCCGAGATGGGATTCGCGGCGGCGGCGTCTTTGGAAGGTTTTCCGTATCGTGGCTCTCGGTACTGGGGTTTTCGCGACGGAGGCTTTATAGGCGGAAGGGCAACGCGGGGGCCACACGAGGCCCCACACCATAGGTCGTCGCCGCCCCCGCCGCCGCCCTATGGTGACGGCGCCTCGTGGCCCCACTTCCTTCCCTTCGGTCTTCTGAAGCTCTGCAAAAATAGGACCCCGGCGTTGATTTCGTCCAATTCGAGAATATTTCTTACTAGGATTTCTGAAACCAAAAACAAAGAGAAACAAAGAACGGCTCTTCGCATCTTGTTAATAGGTTAGTTCCGTAAAATGCATAAATATGACATATAATGTGCATAAAACATGTAGGTATCATCAATAAAGTAGCATGGAACATAAGAAATTATCGATACGTTGGAGACGTATCAGCATCCCAAGCTTAGTTCTGCTCGTCCCGAGCAGGTAAAACGATAACAAAGATAATTTCTGAAGTGACATGCCATCATAATCTTGATCATACTATTTGTAAACATATGTAATGAATGCAGCGATCAAAACAAAAGTAATGACATGAGTAAACAAGTGAATCATATAGCAAAGACTTTTCATGAATAGTACTTCAAGACAAGCATCAATAAGTCTTGCATAAGAGTTAACTCATAAAGCAATAAATCAAAGTAAAGGTGTTGAAGCAACACAAAGGAAGATTAAGTTTCAGCGGTTGCTTTCAACTTATAACATGTATATCTCATGGATATTGTCAACATAAAGTAATATAACAAGTGCAATATGCAAGTATGTAGGAATCAATGCATAGTTCACACAAGTGTTTGCTTCTTAAGGTGGAGGGAGATAGGTAAACTGACTCAACATAAAAGTAAAAGAATGGTCCTTCAAAGAGGAAAGCATCGATTGCTGTATTTGTGCTAGAGCTTTTATTTCGAAAACATGAAACAATTTTGTCAACGGTAGTAATAAAGCATATGAGTTATGTAAATTATATCTTACAAGTTGCAAGCCTCATGCATAGTGTACTAATAGTGCCCGCACCTCGTCCTACTTAGCTTGGACTACCGGATCTTTGCATGCCATGTTTCAACCAAGTGTCACAAAGGGGTACCTCCATGCCGCCTGTACAAAGGTCTAAGGAGAATGCTCGCATTTTGGATTTCTCGCTTTTGATTATTCTCAACTTAGACATCCATACCGGGACAACATGGACAACAGATAATGGACTCCTCTTAAATGCATAAGCATGTAGCAACAATTATTATTCTCATATGAGATTGAGGATATATGTCCAAAACTGAAACTTCCACCATGATTCATGGCTTTAGTTAGCGGCCCAATGTTCTTCTCTAACAATTTTGCATGCTCCAACCACTAAGGTGATAGATCCTTCAGACAAGACGGACATGCATAGCAACTCACATGATATTCAACAATAGTTGATGGCGTTCCCCAGAAGCATGGTTATCGCACAACAAGCAACTTAATAAAAGATAAAGTGCATAAGTACATGTTCAATACTACGATAGTTTTTAAGGCTATTTTGTCCCATGAGCTATATATTGCAAAGGTGAATGATGGAATTTTAAAGGTAGCACTCAAGCAATTTACTTTGGAATGGCGGAGAAATACCATGTAGTAGGTAGGTATGGTGGACACAAATGGCATAGTGGTTGGCTCAAGGATTTTGGATGCATGAGAAGTATTCCCTCTCGATACAAGGTTTAGGCTAGCAAGGTTATTTGAAGCAAACTCAAGGATGAAACAGCAGCAAAACTCACATAAAAGACATATTGTAAACATTATAAGACTCTACACCGTCTTCCTTGTTGTTCAAAACTCAATACTAGATATTATCTAGACCTTAGAGAGACCAAATATGCAAATCAAATTTTAGCAAGCTCTATGTATTTCTTCACTAATGGGTGCAAAGCATATGATGCAAGAGCTTAAACATGAGCACAACAATTGCCAAGTATCACATTATCCAAGACATTTTAGAATTACTACATGTAGCATTTTCCAATTCCAATCATATAACAATTTAACGAAGAAGAAACTTCGCCTTGAACATTATGAGTAAAGCCTAAGGACATATTTGTCCATATGCAACAGCGGAGCGTGTCTCTCTCCCACAAAGTGAATGCTAGGATCCATTTTATTCAAACAAAAACAAAACGAAAACAAACCGACGCTCCAAGTAAAGAACACAAGATGTGATTGAATAAAAATATAGTTTCAGGGGAGGAACCTGATGATGTTGTCGATGAAGAAGGGGATGCCTTGGGCATCCCCAAGCTTAGACGCTTGAGTCTTCTTAAAATATGCAGGGATGAACCACGGGGCATCCCCAAGCTTAGAGCTTTCACTCCTCTTGATCATAGTATATCATACTCCTCTCTTGACCCTTGAAAACTTCCTTCACACCAAACTTCAAGCAAACTCATTAGAGGGTTAGTGCACAATTAATAATTCACATGTTCAGAGGTGGCACAATCATTCTTTACACTTCTGGACATTGCATAAAGCTACTGGACATTAATGGATCAAAGAAATGAATCCAACATAGCAAAAGAGGCAATGCGAAATAAAAGGCAGAATCTGTCAAAAACAGAACAGTCCGTAAAGACGAATTTAAATCTGGCACCAGCCTTGCTCAAATGGAAAAACTCAAAACTAATGAAAGTTGCGTATATCTGAGGATCACGCTTGTAAATTGGCAGATTTTTTCGAATTTTCTACAGAGAACTGTGCCCAGATTCGTGACAGACAGCAATGCTGTTTCTGCGCAGCGATCCCAAATATAACATCAACTTTGACATAGAAACTTTACTTGGCACAAAAACATGATAAGGAGAGGTTGCTACAGTAGTAAACAACTTCCAAGACTCAACAAAACAAAAAATTGCTGTAGTAAAAACATGGGTTGTCTCCCATAAGCGCTTTTCTTTAACGCCTTTCAGCTAGGCGCAGAAAGTGCAAATCAAGTAACATCGAGAGTAGAAGCATCAACATCATAACTTGTTCTAATAATAGAATCAAAAGGCAACTTCATTCTCTTTCTAGGGAAGTGTTCCATACCTTTCTTGAGAGGAAATTGATATTTAATATTACCTTCCCTCATATCAATAACAGCACCAACGGTTCGAAGAAAAGGTCTTCCCAACACAATAGGACAAGATGCATTGCATTCGATATCCAAAACAACAAAATCAACGGGGACAAGGTTATTGTTAACCGTAATGTGCACATTATCAATCCTCCCCAAAGGTTTCTTTTTAACATTATCGGCAAGATTAACATCCAAATAACAATTCTTCAATGGTGGCAAGTCAAGCATATCATAAATCTTTTTAGGCATAACAAAATACTTGCACCAAGATCACATAAAGCATTACATTCAAAGTTATTGAATTTCATTTTAATGATGGGCTCCCAACCATCTTCTAACTTTCTAGGAATAGAAGTTTCAAGTTTTAGTTTCTCTTCTCTAGCTTTTATGAGAGCATTTGTAATATGTTTTGTAAAGGCTAAATTTATAGCACTAGCATTAGGACTTCTAGCAAGTTTTTGTAAGAACTTTATAACTTCAGAGATGTGGAAATCATCAAAATCTAAATCATTATGAGCTACAGCAATGGGATCATTGTTCCCAAGGTTGGAAAAAATTTCAGCAGTTTTATCACAAGCGTTTCAGCAGTTTTAGCAATTTCAGGCAGTTTTGTACGCTTTGCACTAGGAGTAGAAACATTGCCAACACCAATTATTTTACCATTGATAGTAGGAGGTGCAGCAACATGTGAAGAATTAGCATTACTAGTGGTGGTAATAGTCCAAACTTTAGCTATATTATTCTCTTTAGCTAGTTTTTCATTTTCTTCTCTATCCCACCTAGCACGCAGTTCAGCCATTAATCTTATATTCTCATTAATTCTAACTTGGATGGCATTTGCTGTAGTAGTAATCTTATTATCAATATCATTATTAGTCATAACTTTCAATTTTAAAAGATTAACATCAGAGGCAAGCCTATCAACTCTAGAAGCAATAGTATCAATTTTATCAAGCTTTTCCTCAACAGATTTGTTAAAAGCAGTTTGTGTACTAATAAATTCTTTAAGCATAGCTTCAAGACCAGAGGGTACACTCCTATTATTGTTGTAAGAATTCCCATAAGAATTACCATAACCATTACCATTAGCAGAAGGATATGGCCTATAGTTATTACCAGAGTTGTTCCTATAAGCATTGTTGTTGAAATTATTATTTTTAATGAAATTCACATCAACATTTTCTTCTTGAGCAACCAATGAAGCTAAAGGAACATTATTTGGATCAACATTAGATCTACCATTCACAAGCATAGACATAATCACATCAATCTTATCACTCAAGGAAGAGGTTTCTTCAACAGAATTTACCTTCTTACCTTGTGGAGCTCTTTCCGTGTGCCATTCAGAGTAATTTATCATCATATCATCAAGAAGTTTTGTAGCCGCCCCCAATGTGATGGACATAAAGGTACCTCCAGCAGCTGAATCCAATAAATTCCGCGAAGAAAAATTTAGTCCTGCATAGAAGGTTTGGATGATCATCCAAGTAGTCATCCATGGGTTGGGCAATTCTTTACCAAAGTTTTCATTCTCTCCCATGCTTGAGCAACATGTTCAGTATCTAATTGCTTAAAATTCATTATGCTACTTCTCAAAGATATAATTTTAGCGGGAGGATAATATCTACCAATAAAAGCATCCTTACATTTAGTCCATGAATCAATACTATTCTTAGGCAAAGATAGCAACCAATCTTTAGCTCTTCCTCTAAATGAGAAAGGAAACACTTTCAATTTAATAATATCACCATCTACATCCTTATACTTTTGCATTTCACAAAGTTCAACAAAATTATTGAGATGGGCAGCAGCATCATCAGAACTAACACCAGAAAATTGATCTCTCATGACAAGATTTAGTAAAGCAGGTTTAATTTCAAAAATTCTGCTGTAGTAGCAGGTGGAGCAATAGGTGTGCATAGAAAATCATTATTATTTGCATTTGTGAAGTCACACAACTTAGTATTTTCAGGGGTATTCATTTTAGCAACGGTAAATAAAACAAACTAGATAAAGTAAATGCAAGTAACTAATTTTTTGTGTGTTTTTGATATGGAGAGCAAGACAATAAATAAAGTAAAACTAGCAACTAATTTTTTTGTGTTTTGTTTAGGTGCAGCAAACAAAGTAGTAAATAAAATAAAGCAAGACAAAAACAAAGTAAAGAGATTGAGAAGTAGAGACTCCCCTTGCAGCGTGTCTTGATCTCCCCGGCAACGGCGCCAGAAATTTAGCTTGATACGCGTAGATGCACACGTCCGTTGGGAACCCCAAGTGGAAGGTATGATGCGTATAGAAGCAAGTTTCCCTCAGTATGAAACCAAGGTTTAATCGAACCAGAGGAGCCAAGAAGCACGTTGAAGGTTGATGGTGGCGAAATGTGATGCGGCGCAACAACAGGGATTTCGGCGCCAACGTGGAATCTGCACAACAAAACCAAAGTACTTTGCCCCAATGAAACAGTGAGGTTGTCAATCTCACCGCTTGCTGTAACAAAGGATTAAGCGTATCGAGTGGAAGATGATTGTTTGCAAGAAAATAGTAAAACACAATTGCAGAGATTGTATGCTATGTAAAGAATAGGACCGGGGTCCACACCACTAGAGGTGTCTCTCCCATAAGATAAAAGCATGTTGGGTGAACAAATTACAGTCGGGCAATTGACAAATAGAGAAGGGCATAACAATGCATGTACATGATATGATAAATATAGTGAGATTTAATCCGGCATTACGACAAAGTACATAGACCGCCATCCAACCGCATCTATGCCTAAAAAGTCCACCTTCAGTTATCATCCGAACCCCATTCGTATTAAGTTGCAAAGCAATTAATTGCATTAAGTATGGTGCGTAATGTAATCGACAACTACATCCTTAGACATAGAATCAATGTTTTATCCCTAGTGGCAACAAGACATCACAACCTTAGAACTTTCTGTCACTGTCCCAGGTGTCAATGAAGGCATGAACCCACTATCGAGCATAAATACTCCCTCTTGGAGTTAAGAGTACAAACTTGGCCAGAGCCTCTACTAATAACGGAGAGCATGCAAGATCATAAACAACACATAAACAATAGATTGATAATCACCATAACATAGTATTCTCTATCCATCGGATCCCGACAAACACAACATATAGAATTACATATAGATGATCTTGATCATGTTAGGCAGCTCACAAGATCCAACAATGAAGCACAACAAGGAGAAGACGACCATCTAGCTAATGCTATGGACCCATAGTCCAGGGGTGAACTACTCACTCATCACTACGGAGGCGATCATGGCGATGAAGAGTCCTCCGGGAGATGAATCCCTCCGGCAGGGGCCGGAGGCGATCTCCGAATCCCCCGAGATGGGATTCGCGGCGGCGGCGTCTCCGGAAGGTTTTCCGTATCGTGGCTCTCGGGACTGGGAGGCTTTGGCAGGCGGAAGGGCAACGCGGGGGCCACACGAGGGCCCCACACCATAGGTCGGCGCGGCCAGGGCCTGGGCCGCGCCGCCTATGGTGACGGCTCGTGGCCCCACTTCCTTCCCTCTTCGGTCTTTTGGAAGCTCCGTGCAAAATAGGACCCGGCGTTGATTTCGTTCGAGAATATTTCCTTACTAGGATTTCGAAACCAAAAAAGCAGAAAACAGAATGGCTCTTCGGCATCTTGTTAATAGGTTAGTTCCAGAAAATGCATAAATATGACATATAATGTGCATAAAACATGTAGGTATCATCAATAAAGTAGCATGGAACATAAGAAATTATCGATACGTTGGAGACGTATCATGCGGCGCAACACCAGTGAAACCGGCGCCAACGTGGAACCTGCACAACACAATCAAAGTACTTTGCCCCAACGTAACAGTGAGGTTGTCAATCTCACCGGCTTGCTGAAACAAAGGATTAAACGATCGAGTGGAAGATGGTGTTTGTTTGCAAAGAACAGTAAAAGCAGTAGAATGTATTCAGATGTAAAAGAATGGACCGGGACCCAGTTCACTAGTGGTGTCTCTCCAATAAGATAACTAACATGTTGGGTGAACAAATTACAGGTGAGCAATTGACAAATAAAGATTCAATACATATCAATGATGATTACTATGTGATTTAATCAGCATTACGACAAAGTACATAGACCGCTATCCAGCATGCATCTATGCCTAAATAATCCACCTTCAGGTTATCATCCGAACCCCTTCCAGTATTAAGTTGCGAACAAGATAATTGCATTAAGTATGGTGCGTAATGTAATCAACACAAATATCCTTAGACAAAGCATCAATGTTTTATCCCTAGTAGCAACAACACATCCACAACCTTAGAACTTTCTGTCACTGTCCCAGATTTAATGGAAGCATGAACCCACTATCGAGCATAATTACTCCCTCTTGGAGTTACAAGTATCAACTTGGCCAGAGCCTCTACTAGCAACGGAGAGCATGCAAGAACATAAACAACACATATATGATAGATTGATAATCAACTTAACATAATATTCTCTATTCATCGGATCTCACCAAACACAACATGTAGCATTACAAATAGATGATCTTGATCATGTTAGGCAGCTCACAAGATCTATAACAATGAAAGCACAAGCGGAGAAGACAACCATCTAGCTACCGCTATGGACCCATAGTCCAAGGATGAACTACTCACGCATCAATCCGAGGCGGGCATGATGATGTAGAGCCCCTCCGGTGATGATTCCCCTCCGACAGGTGCGGGAGGCGATCTCCGAATCCCCGAGATGGGACTTGGCGGCGGCGGCCTCTCAGCAATGTTTTCCGTATCGTGGCTCTCGCAGGGGTTTCGCGACGAGGCTTTAAGTAGGCGGAAGGGTAGGTCAAAGGGCGACACGAGGTGGCAACACAGGCCGCGCGCCCTGTGCCCGCCGCGCCGCCCGGTGTCCGGCCGCCTCGTGGCCCCACTTCGTCTCCTTCGGTCTTCCGGAAGCTTCGTGCAAAAATAGGCCCCCGGGCGTTGATTTCGTCCAATTCGAGAATATTTCCTTACTAGGATTTCTGAAACCAAAAACAGCAGAAAAACAAAGAACGGCACTTCGGCATCTTGTTAATAGGTTAGTGCCGGAAAATGTAAAATAATGGTAAAGTATGTATAAATCACTCAAGTATTATAATAAAAGTAGCATGGAACATAAGAAATTATAGATACGTTTGAGACGTATCAAGCATCCCCAAGTTCCTACTCGTCCTCGAGTAGGTAAACGATAACACAAATAATTTCTGAAGTGACATGCTACCAACATAGTCTTGATCAACATTATTGTAAAGCATATGAGATGAATGGAGTGATCTGAACAAAAGATTGCTAACAAAGATAATGACTAAACAAATGAATCATATAGCAAAACTTTTCATGAATAGTACTTTCAAGACAAGTATCAATAAGACTTGCATAAGAGATAACTCATAAGCAATAAATTCAAAGTAGAATGAATTGAAGCAACACAAAGGATGATTAAGTTTCAGCAATTGCTTTCAACTTGTAACATGTATATCTCATGGATATTTGTCAACATAGAGTAATATAACAGGTGCAATAAGTAAACATGTAAGAATCAATGCACACAGTTAACACAAGTTTTTGCTTCTAAGATAGAAAGAATGGGTAAACTGACTCAACAATAAAGTAAAAGATTGGCCTTCGCAGAGGGAAGCATTGATTACTATTTTTGTGATAGAGCTTTTTGTTTTGAAAACATGGAAACAATTTTGTCAACGGTAGTAATAATTCATATGTGCTATGCATAATACTTCCTACAAGTTGCATGTCTCATGCATAGAGTACCAATAGTGCTCGCACCTTGTCCTACTATCTCGGAAAACACGGATTCTCATCGCATAACATATGCTTCAACCAAGTGTCACAAAGGGGTACCTCTATGCCGCCCGTACAAATGTCTAAGGAGAAAGCACGCATTGGATTTCTTTTTTGATTATTCTCAACTTAGACATCCATACCGGGACAACATAGACAACAGATAATGGACTCCTCTTTTAATGCTTAAGAATTCAACAATAGTTAATATTCTCATAAGAGATTGAGGTTGTATGTCCAAACTGAAACTTCCACCATGATACATGGCTTTAGTTAGCGGCCCAATGTTCTTCTCTAACATATGCATACTCAAACCATTTGATCATGAAATCCACTACTTCAGACAAGACGAACATGCATAGCATCTCACATGATATCCAACAAAGATGAAGTTGATGGCGTCCCCAGAAACATGGTTACCGCTCAACAAGCAACTTATAAGAATTAAGACACATAACTACATATTCATCACCACAATAGTTTTTAAGCTATTTGTCCCATGAGCTATATATTGTAAAGGTAGAGGAATGAAATTTAAAGGTAGCACTCAAGTAATTTACTTTGGAATGGCAGGAAATACCACATAGTAGGTAGATATGGTGGACACAAATGGCATGGATTTTGGCTCAAGGTGTTTGGATGCACGAGAAGCATTTCCTCTCGTACAAGGTTTGGGCTAGCAAGGTTGTTTGAAGCAAACACAAGTATGAACAGGTACAGCAAAACTCACACAAGAACATATTGCAAGTATTATAAGGCTCTACACCGTCTTCCTTGTTGTTCAAACACTTTACCCGAAAATATCTAGACTTAGAGAGAACAATCATGCAAACCAAATTAAACAAGCTCTACGGTAGTTCTTCATTAATAGATTAAACTACATGATGCAAGAGCTTAAACATGATCTATGAGAGCTCAAACAATTGCCAAATTGTCAAACCATATGCAGCATTTTCCAATTCCAACCAAATAGCAATTTAACGAAGCAATAAGCTTTCGCCATGAACATTAAAGCACAATTAAGAACACAAGTGTTCCATATGAAAAAGCGGAGCGTAATATCTCCAATATAAGAATGGCGAGATCCAACTTTATTCAAAACAAAACAAAAATAAAAACAAACCGACGCTACAAGTAAAGAACATAAGAATGTGACGGAATAAAAATATAGTTTTTTTTTTGAGGTAAAACAGTGGGCAAAAGCCCCCTGCAATTTTTATTAATTAAATAATAAAAGGTTCAGGATTACATAAGGAGAGTGAGAAACTCTCAAGAAACAAAGAACAAAAACCTAAAAAATAGAATCTAACATTATCTTAACGAGTTGATCCATTCATTGAATGAATTGACATGCTTCTTTTTAAGTCTATGCACTAGCAGCCTCAGTTCTTGAAGGAAGATTGCTTTCCAGGTATTGAATTCTGCCTGTTGATCCTTGAAAATTCTGTTATTTCTGACTATCCAAATGCCCCATGCTGACAAAATTATAGTTTCACTAGTTTCACTAGAAGTGACCTGATAATGTTGTCGATGAAGAAGGGGATGCCTTGGGCATCCCCAAGCTTAGATGCTTGAGTCTTCTTAAAATATGCAGGGATGAACCACCGGCATCCCCAAGCTTAGACCTTTCACTCTTCTTGATCATAGTATATCATCCTCTTCTCTTGACCCTTGAAAACTTCCTTCACACAAACTTCAAGCAAACTCATGAGAGGGTTAGTGCATAACCACAAATTCATATATTCAGAGGTGACACAATCATTCTTAACACTTCTGGACATTGCACAAATCTTCTGAAAGTTAATGGAACAAAGAAACTCATTCAACATAGCAAAAGCGGCAATGCGAAATAAAAGACAGAATCTGTCAAAAACAGAACAGTCCGTAAAGATGCATCTGGACTGGGCACTTAACTTCCTCAAATGGAAAAACTCAAAACTAATGAAAGTTGCGTACATATCTGAGGATCACGCTCGTAAATTTGTAGATTTTTTCGAATTTTTTACAGAGACTTATGCCAGAATTCGTGACAGACATCAATGCTGTTTCTGCGCAGCGATCCCAAATATAACATCAACTTTAACATAGAAACTTTACTTGGCACAAAAACATGATAAGGAGAGGTTTCTACAGTAGTAAACAACTTCCAAGACTCAACAAAACAAAAATTGCTGTAGTAAAATAAACACATGGGTTATCTCCCAAGAAGTGCTTTTCTTTAACGCCTTTCAGCTAGGCGCAGAAAGTGCAAATCAAGTAACATCAAGAGATGGAGCATCAACATTATCTGTGGAAGTTTCTTCCACAATGCATGTTATCTTATCTATGTAAGTTTCAGAGGCTCCTTTTTCATTATTCTTAGGCTTGCTATTCTCATCAAAAAAATTTTCAGGAACAAGCCAACCATAGTTATTTTCTAGAACTTCATGCATTCCTAGGAGCTTACAAGGTATTGTTGTCTTAATCTCCCCACCATCATTAACATTGTTAGTGTACTTTATTCTATCAATGTCCATCTTTTCAAGGGTACTAACAAAGTTGGTGTAAGAACCAAGCATTTTATATCTAGCAAAGACTTTTCTAGCCTCTCTCGCTACACCACCAAATTCTTTAAGAAGGGTTTCTAAAACAAAATCTTTCTTTTCTCCTCCTCCATATCACCAAGTGTGAGAAACATGTGTTGGATAATAGGATTGAGATTAACAAATTTAGTTTCCAGCATGTGTACTAAAGAAGCAGCAATTTCATAAGTAGGAGCAAGCTCTGCCAAGTGTCTATCTTCAAAATCCTCAGCGGTACTAACATGAGTGAAAAAATCTTCTATATTATCTCTTCCAATTATAGACCCTCGGCCTACCGGTATGTCTTTTAGAGCGTACTTAGGAGGAAACATAATGAAGTAAACAAAAAGTAAACTAGGCAAATAAAGTAAAGACAAGTAACTAATTTTTTGTGTTTTTGATATAGAGAACAAAACAGTAAATAAAGTAAAGCTAGCAACTAATTTTTGTGTGTTTTGTTTAAGTGCAGCAAACAAAGTAGTAAATAAAATAAAGCAAGACAAAAACAAAGTAAAGAGATTGGAAGTGGAGACTCCCCAGCGTGTCTTGATCTCCCGCAACGGCGCCGAAAAAGTCTTGTCGTGTAGTCGACACGTCCGTTGGGAACCCCAAGAGGAAGGTGTGATGCGCACAGCAGTAAGTTTTCCTCGCAAGAAACCAAGGTTATCGAACCAGTAGCCAAGAAGCACGTGAAGGTTGTTGGTGGAGGAATGTAGTGCGGCGCAACACCAGTGAAACCGGCGCCAACGTGGAACCTGCACAACACAATCAAAGTACTTTGCCCCAACGTAACAGTGAGGTTGTCAATCTCACCGGCTTGCTGAAAACAAAGGATTAAACGTATCGAGTGGAAGATGGTGTTTGTTTGCAAAGAACAAGAAGCAGTAGAATGTATTCAGATGTAAAAGAATGGACCGGGGTCCACAGTTCACTAGTGGTGTCTCTCCAATAAGATAACTAACATGCCGGGTGAACAAATTACAGGTGAGCAATTGACAAATAAAGATTCAATACATATCAATGATGATTACTATGTGATTTAATCGGGGCATTACGACAAAGTACATAGACCGCTATCCAGCATGCATCTATGCCTAAATAATCCACCTTCAGGTTATCATCCGAACCCCTTCCAGTATTAAGTTGCGAACAACAGATAATTGCATTAAGTATGGTGCGTAATGTAATCAACACAAATATCCTTAGACAAAGCATCAATGTTTTATCCCTAGTAGCAACAAGACATCCACAACCTTAGAACTTTCTGTCACTGTCCCAGATTTAATGGAAGCATGAACCCACTATCGAGCATAATTACTCCCTCTTGGAGTTACAAGTATCAACTTGGCCAGAGCCTCTACTAGCAACGGAGAGCATGCAAGAACATAAACAACACATATATGATAGATTGATAATCAACTTAACATAATATTCTCTATTCATCGGATCTCACCAAACACAACATGTAGCATTACAAATAGATGATCTTGATCATGTTAGGCAGCTCACAAGATCTATAACAATGAAAGCACAAGCGGAGAAGACAACCATCTAGCTACGCTATGGACCCATAGTCCAAGGATGAACTACTCACGCATCAATCCGGAGGCGGGCATGATGATGTAGAGCCCTCCGGTGATGATTCCCCTCGGCAGGGTGTCGGAGGCGATCTCCGAATCCCCCGAGATGGGATTGGCGGCGGCGGCCTCTCGCAATGTTTTTCGTATCGTGCTCTCACGGGGGTTTCGCGACGGAGGCTTTAAGTAGGCGGAAGGGTAGGTCAGGGCGACACGAGGTGGTGACACCACGGGCCGCGCGGCCAGCCCAGGCCGCGCCGCCCTGGTGTCCGGCCGCCTCGTGGCCCCACTTCGCTCCTCTTCGGTCTTCGGGAAGCTTCGTGCAAAAATAAGCCCCGGGCGTTGATTTCGTCCAATTCCGAGAATATTTCCTTACTAGGATTTCGAAACCAAAAACAGCAGAAAAACAGCAACTGGCACTTCGGCATCTTGTTAATAGGTTAGTGCCGGAAAATGTAAAGTAATGCTGTAAAGTATGTATAAATCACTCAAGTATTATAATAAAAGTAGCATGGAACATAAGAAATTATAGATACGTTTGAGACGTATCAGCCGGCACTCCCAACCCATCCCTAGCTTGTGTGTAGGGTCGGCATGGGGTTGCCGGATATTGTGTTGGTCTCTAAATTTTTTCGGTTAGTTAAGGGGTCACTGGTGGGAGCCCAATTTGTGGCCAGCACCCCAGTAAGGCTACTAAGGGCGCTATCGAGGCCGCCAATGGAGATGCTCTTAGAAACGGTTGGTTGAAGGTAGATATTTGATTGGGACATAGGCGTGTTATGGAACGTAAATAGAAGCCCACAATGAGCTCTACTAAACAGGCTAAACCAAAATCTGAAGAACGAAAGAGCTGTAAACGAACTGTACATAACCGACATGGGCAGTGACTACCATGACCCAAAATTCTAATATAAGTACTCCCCGGGTTCCATAATTCTAGTTTTAGTTCAAATTCGAACTAGACCACAACAAGAATTATGGAAAGGAGAGATTGGTATTCCCTAAGCAAAAGGAGTAGTAGAAGTATTATTACAATGCTTTCTTGCTATAAGTAGTACTAGCAATGGATGGGCGCGACGACACGCCGCGCCAATTGTCTAATGTGATGGTTGTAATATTTTTCAGACCATGCTTGAATTGATGAAAATAATTAATATTTTATTGTTTATATAGTAGATTTTGAGATGGTTGGCAGTGAAGTTGGATACAGAATACACTGAAGTTAGGTGCATGAAAATTTAATCCTTAAGATCAAGTAAATAAGTGGAATATATGGAATTCTACCCACATTAAGGAGGACATAAAAAATAAATGTAATTAACTTGGACACATGATAGACTGATACCGGGCAGCATACACAAAGAAGGTTTCTCTGGATGATATGGATGATTATAATTTGTAAAGGTTTTGTGTTAGTGCTATTAACCATCAGACTTGATTACAGAGCTCATATCATTGCCTTGCATAAGTAGTAAGTACACTAAGATCTAATTACATCTAACAACATTTTTGAAGTGATTAGATCTGACAACACAGTTCGTGGATAATTTATATATAGAATACATGGAAAAGAAATGAGTTTCTACTTGAACAGAAGTATGACATATATAGTAGGATGTGGTAGTGCTGATGTTCCCTGGTATCCATCCATCAGTGCTTTGCATTGGTGTCCGCATTGTTGCGGGAAAAGATGATGAGTTGTTGGCCTTTGGTGAACAAAGATCTGAGTGTGCTTCATCGTCCAAGGGGAATCAGTGTCCTCTTCTTAAATCCTTGTTTGGGCTCCTCAACAAAGCCGAGAAGACCTCCGGCTGGACTCTCTATCACCCTAACCAATACTACACAACCAGGTTGGTGCGAGGAACAACCAAACCTATAAGTGGTGCAAAACAGTTCAGAAGTGGAGCTACAATGTTAAGTTTTATGTGATAAACCAACAATAAAAGGATATCTCTTACTGCATATTCTCTAACATTTTTTTCACAAAGATTCATGAATGGAATGTAACCTATCTTATCTTGCAGAAGGTCGGGGGCAACTCTCTTCTAATGTTATTTGCAATTGTAAGAGAAAAAATAAGCAATAAGCCAAGAAATTTCAGATTGTCAGTATCACAGAATGAAAAACTGCATAAGTATCTATAGGGAATGGAAAAAAAGTAGCACTCCCCCAAAAAAGTTACAGAACATGATATTTTTCGTCATATTAACTAAGTGTTGACGGAGTGGTAACACATCAATGGTGCTTCGAATAACATTAGATGGGTCAACTTCTTTGTTTGAACCAATTCCATATGCTTGTTCTGCTTGTCCTAAAGAGACTCCAAGTATGACTAATAATGCAAACCTTATGTTCATGTGAAATACTTTAGCATCTCGGTAATTTCATCAAATTGTATAAAATAAAAATAGAGACAGTTCTTACTGATCAGCTAAAGAGATTAATATATGGGAAAGAGATGATCTATATTTTGATCTAATTATGAATGTTTGCAAGAACCATGTGACAGTATTTATAGATACCACGTTGTTTGGAAAGTTTGCTCATATTTTAAAAAGCATAGACAAATGCATGACTACAAATGGCTTAGTCTAAGCTACAGACCCTATCTGCGATTCAGAATTTGTTGTTTGCATTTCAGAGTTAGCTATCAAGACGGAAGCGAGGTCACCGCATGGCAATAGCGTTGTTAACAAAAAAAACTCCAGTATAGGAGTGGCATGAATCGTAGAAATGAAGTGAGACGTACAAACCAGAATCTAAAAGTTAAGAAATAGAAAGCACCATCAAACTGAACACACAGTGCACACATATTAGAAAAGTAAGAGTATGAATAAATCATATACATACCAGTAGGTTTGAGCTAGAATCCATAGAGTATCTTCTAGATATGATGTGTTCCTTGTGTCTATAGATGGTGCACCAGTTTCATCTACTGAAAGTATCTTCAAGCTTTTCCTTAATGTTACTCTCGAGGCTGCAACATTGGTCTGCCCTTGAGAAAATGGAGGCTTTGGCGACTAAAAACAATCTTCTCAAACATTTGGGCTTGTCTTTTGCGAAGAGTCATCAAATAGCAACTGCGAATTGGATACAACCGACACTTTATTGGGAAGGACTACTTTGTAGATGATGCATTTAGCACTATTCGAGATATGCATACATGCTCACCTTTGTTACTTGCAGTCATGATCTTGGCTTACATGACCCATTCGCCTAGAGCCTTGAGAAAGGTACCATTGTATAGTCCAATTGTTTGATCAATATTTGTCAATATAATTTTCAGAGTACCAATATGCAAAGAGATCTTATGACACGGGAAGTTGTTATGTCCATCCACATTATGCCAAAATCTGAAAGAGACAATAAATATGCATCAACCACATGGTCCATTTTCTTGCAAATAATATCAAAACTTCCAAACTCACTTGCATCCCCAAGAGTTGTAGAGAAAACCACATCATAAATTCATAGCATGACCACATTATTAGTAGGAAAAACTATAGCACGTTATGCCAAAAAAGATGTATCAGAATATGTTTTTAGAGAATGAGTCATATAAGCATCAACAATAGCATAAATACAATTAGAGCTGGATAACATTTCCACATCAAGAGGTAGAGAAATCCAACAGTAGGGGGTACAAAAGTCCAAGAGAGGCTAGCCTCCCCTTCTCTCATGCTCCCTTCCCAAGAAGGCAGTGAAGTAAAGTCGATGTCTCATCTGAAACGAAGAAGCCCCCAGAAGACCAGCAATCCTAAGAGTAAAAAAATGAGAGAAAAAAAACGATTATAGATTACCGACATTTCAAAAAAATCACATGTTCCAGAACAAAGGCAATTGACAATCAAGGGAAGCAAACCAAAACCATCACAATGCAGGAAGATATTCAATGAAAAAGTATACCTTTTTGGTTTCAAATGTTAGCTAAATTTACATGTACTGTATTGACACTTCAGCTCATCACATGAGCTTTTAGGTTTCTGATGTCACCCGAATTTCAATTTGGTAAGTTATATCATTACAGATTCTTCAAAGAATTTGGAAACTACCAAGACATATTAGTGTGTTCTCCCTATAGAAAAAAATAGAATATTCAAAGCACATTGGGCTGTAACCTGTGAGACAATGGAATAATTGTGCGAATATTAAAATTAGAATCTGGATTAAGCAAGACTAACCATTTGTCCATGAGAATAATGTAAAAGCACTAAGAGAGATCTTCACAAACAAATTAAAATTGGTGAACAAAAGTGTAAAGATAACTGATAAGACACTGGAGATTATAGACATACGATTTTTTACAAGATAATATAAATAAAAAATATATACTCATCCAGACCCGTGGAAGCATGATTTTCCTTTCAGATTTCTAATGATACAATATACAGAATTTCGTTTTCCACACCAATTGTTGCAATGGAAACCTTGGCCACATATTTCTTCTATTGCAATCAATTAAACAACGATCACAATGCATATAAAGATTAAATTATGTGACAACACTAAAATTTATCAGTGAATAGGCTATCCAATAAAAACATAGTGTTCTAGATCCATCAAGAAAGCAAATATCTTGTTCATAACTTCAAACAAATGCTCATCCGGGGTTTCAAGTAATCAGTTATAATAGTTTCCAGCGTATTAGTTAATGCAAAAAAGTGGGAACTTTTATGCAAAAATCTAACATGCTTGAGTAAGTGGCATACCTTCTCATATGATGGCACTATCTGCAATGAGATCGCATGAAACAGCTCCGGCATGCAGTGCAACCGACCATTAGTCCATTAGCATCCTTACATTTCTATCTCCTCTCTTCCAGATGGCTTATCACTTCCCTACAGAAAACCTTTGTTGAAGTAATTAAGTTGGTGCAAGGTTCTAATAACTCCACACTCGACGTCGGCAGCAGCCATTGATTTTTCTCTGTCAAAAGCAAGAAGACCTGGGAACACTGAAAGGTGTTGTAGACAAAAGAGGAATAAGAGGCAGACTTAGGTACAACCAGCTGCCACTAAATATGCAATATGTACTCAAAATCTATACTGCAATACCCAAGATACTGATCAAATTAGAATGCTTTGTGGAACTATGTAGACATAATAGCAGCACACATAAATATCATAAGACGTCTCCGACAGTAATGTTGATGGATAGTTCATAATGCTTAACAAAAATTACTTCAGTTTAGAGTGATGGGTGCAAGACTGAGATGAACTATATTCGAATACTCACTTTTAGAACAAATTCTGAAAGTGTAAATTTCATACAACTATATAGTACACATAGTTGTTGTCAAGGTCGAACCTATATTGCGCCGAGCATGACACCCTGATGATGACATGGGTTCGTCCTATAAAACAGAATGCTGCAGATTATATGATTCTGGCGAATAACCGCATCAAAATACCTGGAAACAAACAGCCAACATGTCTAATTCAGTGACCGTAACGAAGTTCATCTTATTTGCCACAAATTTATGCCGCACCGGTCGAGTTGAATTAAAACTCACACCAAAACAACTTCATATACTTCAGATAATATAAACACACCAAGTTGGCACAAATCGACAGTCTAATCAAATATCACATCAGTCTCTCTGCCTCATGCCCATCTCAAAACAAACTTACATTAGAGGGACGGGAATGGGAAAGGGATGTAGTAATAAACGAAAGACAAACCTGCACCATCACACGCTAGCAGTAGCAGGCACCAAATCTCCACTCAATTCTGTGACCATCTCGAAGCAAAGAAAGGGAGCGCACAGCTGCACGAGATAGAATCAATTGCCTGACTCGTCCTAGCCCATCTCACGGGCCTCACTGGCTGCTCACCTGCCAGCGAAGGCTGCTTTCGCTCCTCTGCCAACTCCTCGTCCAAGCCACGAGGATGGAAGGATGGGCGAGGTTACCATGTGCATCTTGTATGGAACAGCGTCGCCAAAGCGGACGGCGGCGTGTAGGGTCTCACGCCCAACGCTCCCAGGATGTTGCGCCGCTCGATGATGGCCGACACGACCTCCGCACGCGCCGCGTCGGCGCCGGAGCCTGCGACCCTCAAATTTCTTCCTCCACGCAGGTGTGCGCTCAGCTAGGGCATAAATCCGATGGCGAGACTGTGTGCTGGACGTGAAGGGCGGCGGGTGGAGACGATGGGCCTGTGCAGGACATAAGGCTGGTGCCAATGCATAGCCTCACTCTCACCCGCCACGTCAGCTTTTTCCCTCACTCTCACCCCACGGTGCCAATGCATGGGCTATAGTGCCAGCTCTCACTTCTCTCTCCTCCACATCAGCTTTTTTCTCTCCTCGACATTAGCATTTCTTTTTCAGATTACAACATTAAAAATAATGCAAGGAAATTATTTTATTGAACTAAAATTGTTACCGATTACATCATAAAAAGAAATTACATAAAAATTTGAAAAAATTACATAAAAATTTGAAAAAATTACATAATCTAGGCATTATGAGCCCACACATGCTCAATCAAATCTTGCTGGAGCTGTGTATACATCGGTGAGTCCCTCATTTCGTTGTCCATCTGAATCCTGGCTGCTAGGCTTGGTGGTGCATGGTTGTGTATTGCAGGGCCGACATTGGACTCAACGGTCTCATAGGTGTTCTCCAAATTTGTACCACGCTCATCGTCGATGATCATGTTGTGCAGAATGACACATGCACGCATGATCAACCCAAGAGTACGCCTCGAGTAGGAGCGTCCCGGAACTGCTAGAATGTTAAACCTAGCCTTCAGCACTCCAAAGGCACACTCGACATCTTTGCGCCAAGCTGCTTGAGCAGCAGTGAACACTCGCTGCTTTTCACTTTGTGGAAGAGTAACACCTTTCATGAACACCGGCCAGGAGGGGTAGATGCCGTCGGCAAGGTAGTAACCATAGTTGTACTCGTGTCCATTCACCGTGAAGTTCACTACGGGTGCTTCTCCCCTAAGCACATCAGTGAACAACGGCGACTGGTTGAGTACATTGAGGTCGTTGTTGGACCCGGCCACTCCAAAAAAGGCATGCCAGATCCAACGATCATACGACGCAACGGCTTCTAAGATTATGGTAGGGTGTTTGATGTCTCCCTTGTGAATTGACCAGCATAAGCCACTGGGCAGTTCCTCCACTGCCAATGCATGCAATCGATGCTCCCTAACATCTCAGGAAAGCCACGCTCCTCGGCTTTCGCTAACAGACGCTGAGTATCCTCGACAGTTGGTCGACGGCAAAACGTCTCCCCGTAACAGGCAATGATGCCTTCACAGAATCTATCTAGACAATCTGATGTAGTTTGTCTAGCTAACTTAAGCCACTCATCTATTGTATCTGCAGAGGCTCCATAAGCTAACAGACGCAAAGCCGCAGTACACTTTTGTAGGGGAGAATGACCAGGACGGTTGAGAGCATCAACTCTTTGGGTGAAATACGGAGAGTATTCACCCAATCTATCCACAATGCGCAGAAAAAGGGATCGCCTCATCCGATACCTTCGCCGAAAGAAGCTCGGAGGATAGTTGCAGTCGTCGGCGAAGTAGTCCTCGAAGAGCCGATCGCCTGACGATCACGTCTGATGAACTCTCGGCGGCGTCGCGGCCGTCTTGGCTCCTCCTCCTCGTTCAACATCTCCTCCTCATACTCCGCCTGGAATGCATCGATCAGATCACCCTCTATTCCGTCGCTCGAACTGCTGGACGAAGACATGGCGTTGAGAGGAGTGGAAATGGAGAGTGAAGGAGATGAAGTGAGGTGTGGAATGAGTGAAACCATATGGGGGTATTTATAGGGGGGGATGAATTTTTTGGGTTTTTTTCGGATTTTTTAACCAGCAACGGCTACCCCAACAACCAATCAGAACGCGCCACCTCGCCCTTCACTCTCGCCCGCCTCTCGCCCCCTCTCGCCACCGCGCCGCTTCGCTTCTCGCTCATTGTCGCTTGCTTCGCTTAAGGGCGGGGGCGGCGGCGAACGCGCCTCAGCTGCGCCGCCTCCCGCCCGCTCGCGCCAACACGGGCGATAACGCCCCGGCTACCGCCCCCATTGGCACCAGCCTAAGAGAGAGGAGTCGTGATATGGGCAGAGAATCCCAGAAAGAGTCAAAGCGGTGCGGTTCAATAATTTGCTAGAGCCACCCATGATAAAAGAAAGCCCATCACAATACAAAGAAACGGAATAAAATAAAAGTGCAAGAGGATGCCCGAAATGCACACAAGAAAATCACAGCAAAAATTAACCATTGAGTAACGTACGTGTCTACCCATGGTTAATCCCAAAAATAAATCAAAATTATGAGAAAAAAGATGTTTGTTACCCTATAATATAGTAGTTATTCACTAAAGCTATACGAGGATTCTGTGATGTCACACTCTTTTTCACAAAAAAAAAGCTATACGAGGAGAATATAGTTGCCACACAATACCTTCACGGCTGGTTACCTTTACTGCCACTATTTTCCTTTTTACCGTTTTACCTCTACAGTCTTATCAGTCGTCTGTCAAATTCTCTCTCTTTTACCCTTCCCTTTCCCTTCACCCCCTCTCTTTTCTCTTTTCTCTTTTCTGAGAATATAGGAATCGTTGGTTTAGACACAAGACAAACACAATAAAACAACGAGAGGAAGAAAGATATATTATACTATATGACAGTGCAGTAAAAATCTGAAAATTTGAAACTCTATCACGCATTGTGTATTTCACACCACTATGTAACTAGTATTTATAAGCCATGCCATTGGGCCATCCGTTTGCATTCTTGTGCCCCTACTGGAGACAGGCAAAAACTCTGTCAGTAGAGAAGCAAAATAGTTCAGTGGTAAATAGAAGAGGAGGATGAAGAAGGGGAAGTGGTCCAAGGAAGAGGATCGCTTGATGAAAAACCACATTGAGAAGTATGGCATTGGCCGTAGTTGGCAGACATTGGCCGAAACTTTAGGTTAGTTTTCGTTTCCACGCATAACATACACTTTAAGCTATTCATATTGCTGCTAGGTCGATCTCTATTAACTCCTCTAATCCCATTTATACTTCAAGTTATTGAAGAAAAGGAAAACAGGGCGCTAAATGTGATGCAATTGTTTGTTTGCCTCGCAAATGATTTTCCTGAAAAGTTAAGTTATCAGGATAGTGTAACTTACTGTTGTTTTCGAGCATGTTTTAATTCAGGACATGTGCAGTAGAGATTGGTCCATCTTTTATGGTCTCATAGGTTTATCTTAGTTGCACAAAATGCATACTTTGCTTTCGTTTCTAATATTCCCAGTTTAGTAGAATTACTTGAGATGTTCTGTATCGAATTTGCACTTCCAATGTTTCTGTCAGGAGTTGAGTCGGGTACCCTAGTCTTGTTCTAGTTCTTTGTCCGTTTTTTCCATTCAGAAAACCAGTAGCGTCCTGCACACAAACACCTCTCATGTTCAAATTTGAAATGACCACTGGCACTTTGGCAGGACGTGCATAAGCTAATCGACGCTCACCCCTGTTGCTGAAGCATCATTTCTGATTAGTTTCTTCATGAATTGGCATTTGGCAGGGCTGCAGCGCTGTGGCCGGAGCTGCCGATCGCGATGGCTGAACTACCTCCGTCCGGGCCTGAAGCACGGCAACTTCACGCCGGCTGAGGAGATGATCATCTGCGAGATGTACAGCAAGAGGGGAAGCAGGTAGGCCTGAAAGAAAAACCATGTCCTACTGTCATCGACAACCTAGTGCTCTTTCTTCAGAAGTTAAATTAAACCAGAGCACATTGTGCTTCTTTAATCTGATCCTGCTTTGGTTACAATGTGATCCAACAGCTGGTCCGTCATCGCCGCCCAGCTCCCGGGAAGAACAGACCTCGCCGTCAAGAACTACTTTCACAGCACGATCGCCAAGAGGCTCACCGGCGCGCGCAGGGCTGCCGCCGCGCGCAGCAGGCACCACCGCCCCTCGGCCAGCACGACGTCGGACGCCACGAAGCCGGACGAGCTCGCGCTGGTCGCCCACGACGAGGAGAGCGCCACGACAGGCTCGTCATGCCATGCCGGCGGCATGGCGGACACGCCCGTCCTGGCCGGCCCGCCCCCAGCGCGGCCACCGCTGGCCATCGCCGCCGGCAACGTGGTGAAAGAGGAGGTCCACGAGGCAGAGTGGACTGAGAGTAAGCCGGCCGTGGCGCGTGCGCTTCTGCTGCAGAACGCACCGGCGCCGCCTGGTGATGAGGCTGGCGCGATGGACTTGGTCTGCGCCCCCATGTCCCCGATCCCCCTGGCGTTCATGGAGCCGGGCGGTTTCGACGAGATCGACAGCTTGCTGCTCTGGTTCGATGACTGGTACTCTAGTTAAGTGGCTACGTGCGTAGCATTGGCCATCATCAATGGCTCGTCTTCAAGTAATAGCTGTAAGATTGTCATGTACTGTGAAACAATTACGTTGTGCGGATTGGGAATTTGAGTAGTTGCATGGCCATGAGTGACCTTGTTATTCTGACTTTCAGTTGATGCAATTCCTAACACTGCAAGAGTTTCTTAAGTCTGATCTTTACCTCAGCTCAGTAGCCTGATTCAGCTATCTCGCAGATAACTTTCTGAAGAGATAATCTGTTTAATAAGAAACCAAACTATACTCAGCCAGTGGTTCGCATATCCAACATAATATTGATCGCGTCCTTAACAGAGGATAAATAGAAGACACAGCTAGAATAAGAGTACAAGAAAATTTGTATCAATTAATCCAGAAACAGGGTTCATGCATGACCAGGACTCCTGGTTTTTGAACCGTGGCAGCTCACATCAGATTCATGTATAGGGTACACCTCGGAGAGTGAAACAACCGAACAGCAGGATCATAATGCTTTGCTCTAGGGCGTCCAGTTCAGTGAATACATCAGCCCCGCGCTGCTGATTTCGCTGTCAGAACACTCCGGTTCTTCTTGGAGTCCGGATCTTAACTGGCCTTACCAAGGCTTGGTTAACAAGGTAATGACTAGAGCAGAAGTAACATATGTGCATGAGATGATAACATTTTTTCATGCAGTCTTAGTAGCAAAACAGCTATATATTTAGTCAAACACTTCAGTGGTAAACTAGAAAAAACAAGGTGAACCAGAAACAGAGAACAGCCAATTGTGAGCAGCCAACTATAGTTTATCTTTAACATCGATATTTAAATAGAAAACCTAAAAAAAGTTAAGTAGAAGACCTTTACTGCAAGATTATCCATGCACTATTACATGCTATATAGGCCAAACAATACCTTCAGGCACAGATGGATTGCTTGAAATTGCTAACAGGAGTACAGGACTATACAACAAAGAATGAGCACATCTAATAAAGAAGGAAATATGTCCTAGATAAACCTAAATATTCCTACACGCCACGAGGTTCATGTGGCATTTTTGCAAATTGAAATACTATGAAGCATTGGCTCCTCAGCAGTTCTGGTGGAACTAGTTTGCATCTAGGAAAACTGAAACTAGAATCACAATTAATAGAACAGACCAGAACAGAGGAAGTGCATTGAGCACACATGTTTATTATTGCACGTGTTAACAGTGCATTTAAGGAATATTTTCTCTACAGGACTTCTACAGGTCTTGGGATAAATTAACTACCAGGAAGCATGAAGACCAAAGACTACACAAAGGAAGCAAGCAAATTATTTTTCTTCATGGACAGAATTTTTCCTCAAAAAACAAGAAAGAGTAATATGATTAGAGCTACTGGAATAGTATGCATCCATCCTTTGTAATCTTAGTGTAACCTTGTTCACAATCTAGTCATACGATTATAGCGTGTGTTCAACATCATGTGATGCATTCAGCATGTAGCACAGTCATATGATTATAGGCTTCAAAATCATGCCAATGTTAGAAATACCCCAACTAATTGTGATAAGTACTCTCTCCGTTCCATTATTGTTGTCGTGGTTTTAGTTCAAAAATTTGAACTAATACCACGACAAGAACTATAGAACCGATGGAGTAGTATATAACTATATCGAAGGGATATAGGTACATTTACAGTCATCTGAGAATCAACTTGACATTTAAACATATTACTCAAGTTTGTCAAATTGGATAAGTCAGTGATTCTGACTTCCAATCTGAATGCTGAAAGCGTCACCAAACAATTCATAGAACATTTATGCATGATTAATAACAATAAGAAGACCAATTGCCAGAAAAAGGAAGTTGAATGTTTCCTAGTATTTACTCAATATGTTCTCTCCTACATGCCAGAGTCACCATCTTAGTTATTACTAGAGAAAAAAGTATACAGTACATTTCCTAGAAAAAAAAAGACTAATTCCATTAGAGCTAGTGGAATGATATACATACATCATTTGTACTCTTAATGTAACCTTCTTTACAAAATAGTCACTGTGTTCTATGCATGTGTTCAACATCGTGTGATGCATTCAGGATGTAGTACATTCATAGGATTATAGCTTCAAAATCATGACAATGTTAGAAATACCCCAACTAATGGTGATAAGTAGTACATTAACAGTCATCTGAGCATCAAGTCGACATTTACGCATATATCTTAAGTTTGCCAAATTGGATAATCTGTGATTCTGACTTCCAATCCTGAGTGCTGAAAGCATTACCAAACAACTTCTAGAACATTATGCATGAGTAATAACAAGAAAACAATTGGCAGAAAAAGGAAGTTGAATATTTCCTAGTGATTAGTCAATATGTCCTCTCCTATACATGTCAGAGTTACCATCTTAGTTGTTACCAGAGAGAAAGTATACAGTACGTCATTCCAGTTTGTCATTCAGCGAAAAACACTGTGGTTCTAAGATGTCCCTATATTACACTAATGTTGAGCCATCCAATGGAGACTTCTGGCACACAGCCAAAATGTTGAACCAATCAAAAGAACCTTCCTATTTAACAACACATTCTTTTTTTTTTTGAAAGGGTCAACAACACATTCTAATTACCCGCATATGGTAATGATCCAAAAGAAGAGGGGTTGAGAGCACAACTGCTTCAAAAACCCCTACCAATACTCAAATCCTGTGTTGCGATTCAATCACTAATGCATTGAGCATGATATGCATGACAGCATCGTACACCACGCCATCATAATGCAACCCATCACCTGAGAATCAACTTGACATTTACCCATATATCCCAAGTTTGTCAAATTGGATAAGTCTGCGATTCTGACTCCAGATCCGAATGCTGAAAGCGTCACCAAACAATTTATAGAACATTTATGCATGATTCATAACAAAAAAAAGGACCAATTGCCAGAAAAAGGGAGTTGAATATTTCCTAGTATTCAGTCAATATGTTCTCTCCTACATGTCAGTCACCATCTTATAGTTATTACGAGAGAGACAAGGTATACAATACATCATTTCAGTTTGCCATTCATTCAGCCAAAAAGGGTATGGTTCTAATTAAGATGTCCCTATATTACACTCTAATGTTGATCCATCCAATGGCGACCTCTGGCACGCAACCAAAATGTAGAAGCAATGAAAAGAACCTTCCTAGTATTTCACAACACATTCTAGTTAACACCACGTATGGTGATGATCCAAAAGAAGAGGGGGTTGGGAGCACACCTGCTTCAAGGTAGGACCCCTACCAGCACTCAGATCCTTTGCTGCGACTCAATCACTAGCGCATTGAACATGATATGCATGACAGCGTCATACACCACGCCGTCATAGTGCATCCCGTCAGGCGTGCATTCACATCCCCGGGTGAGTTTTCCAACGTCGAGCAGCAGGAACGGGCCGCCGTCGCGGCGCAAGATGCACCGCTCGTCCACCTCGCGGTCGTAGGCTTGGAGGATGGTGTCGTTCATGCGCGCCCTCTTGGCATCGGTGTTGAGCATGGGGTTGACGAGGTGCGGCAGGCCGAGCCAGAACATGTGCGGCGGCGGCGGCACGGGAAGCGACGAGCGGAGGGCGTTGGCGGCGTCGGCGATGGCCGCGAGCGCGTCGCCGTACCGCGAGGCGTCGGTGGCGTGGAGCATGTGCCAGAGGCCGGAGCCGAGCACGAGCACGTCGGGGGCGCGGGGCGCGAGGCGGAGGTCCTCGCGGAGCAGGCGCGTGAGGTTGGCCTCGAAGGGCGCCCAGATGAAGTCGACGGAGATGCCGCGCGCGGGGACGGCGGCGTGGTAGTCGCTGTGGCGGCGGAAGAGGTCCGGCTCGGCGGCGGCCGCGGCGGCCGGGTCGAGCAGCAGGCGCAGCAGCGCGAGCACGAGCAGCCGCGCCTGCGAGTCCCCGGCGACCATGATCCAGGAGCCGTTGAGCAGGGTGGACGCGTCGTGGCGGGTGAGGCGCGCGAAGCCGCAGGTGGACGCGAGCGAGGGCGGCCACGACCAGGCGCGGGCGGTGGCGGGGGAGGCGGGGGACCAGGTGACGCGGTGGAGGAGGGAGAGGCAGGAGGCGGAGGAGGAGGAGGAGGAGGGGGATGTGGGGTGGAAGGAGGCGATGAGGAGGTGCGGCAGGGAAGGGAGGTAGGGGGAGAGGTGGACCCCGACGGCGAGGGAGACGAAGAGGGCGCCGGAGAAGAAGAGCACCTTGTTGCGGCTGAGGTGCCAGCCGGCGAGGCCCATGGGGACGAAGAGCACCACGCACGCCGCAAACACGCCCACCTGCGCGCCGGCGGAAACCATGGACCGACCTGGCCGGCCCCCACGACCGAGTTTGCAAGCGGTGCCCGCCAAGGCCGAGGTCCACCAGATCTGGGGCGGCAGGAGGTTGGGCGAGCGAGCGGGCGCGCGATCGGCGCGAGAAGTAGGGCCGCCGTGTGGTGCGGGTTGGTGGAGCGGTGGTAGGGCCGGGGTGCGAGGTGGGGGGAGCTGAGGGGAGGAGGTGGCCGGCGGGATGGGAACAGCGGAACGGCAGTCGGGTGCCTCCGGCGATTTGGTGCCTTCTGAGTTTGAGCCGGGGATGGGGGCGGTGACGCGCGTTTCGCCGGCGTGGATCTAGTCCAGCACAAGGCCGTGTGGCCGGCTCGGTTCGGCACCAATTTTTGTGTCGGTTATCAAAACATTATTATTGTCTGCGCCCCATTAATGGCGTGTTTTTCTTGTGCTTCGTTAACTGGGGCTATATTCTAGCGCGAACTTGCAAGTAAAAAAATCCACATATTCCCGAATCTCTCAGAATTGTATTCTTTGCCCTCCCAGATTTCACTCTTTCACTCAGAAGCAGATCATACTCTTAAATGATGTAGGAATATGAATGCAAACGAATTGGATCGGATTTGTACTCTCTGAAACGGATACGAAAACGAATTTGGTACGGAAATTATCCTATCCACTTACACCGCTATAGTAGCCTAATGATAGGTTGAGTTCCACGAACCGGTACATGTCCAGGGATAAGGGCTATAGGTGGCGGCCTAAGTAAACTCGTCGAGGGCTTTCGTCCCCTCGTCGGCGACACCGGCGCTTTGCTCCACCTCCGGTGACCTTGGGGCCTCAGAGGTGTGGCAGACAATGGCCCCCAGCCGGTGGAAGGGTTCTCATTCTTTGTTTAGGTTGTTTTTTCAGTGTCTTTTTTAGGATGGTAAAGGTGCGACTACATCATGCATGCAGTCAGAATAAGTTTCTTCCCGTCCTATCCTTGCTCTAGTGGTGTATATCTAGCGCTGGGGGAGGGTGTGTGGAGTTGTGTGCCCGGCGAATGTCCTGAAAATCGGTCGGTTTTCGACTTAATTGGTATTGTTTCAGGTCGGTGTCTTCCGAACTTCGGTTGTCATCACTGACCATGGTTGCTCTGGTATGTTGGCCCTTCGGCTACTATCTATAGTTAGCGCTATATGATCGAAAGATCTATATGTGTATTTTATTAATTTAACGCTTTTTGTATTAATGATGATTATTACTAGATGAACGAAATTTTTGGAAAGAAGAATGAAAGTTGTCGCTTCTTTTCATAGTTCGTGCAGGTTCAATTGGGATTGTGTTAAGAGATCACCAGGTAACATTCTGGGTACAAAATGCTTGTATTTGCCCCCATGTAGCTTTTGCAACAATGGCAAAGGTGTTGACAGTGCGAGAAGGGTTAGCTAAAACTATGGGGTTCAACGTTATTCAAGCCCAATTAGACTCGATGGAGACTATTGAAGGTTGTACATGAGATGAAATGTGGTGGAATGAATCATCAACTATTTTCGTGGATTGTATCTATTTTGTGTCGCTCATTGTTCGAGGGAAGTCAACTAGGTTTTATATGATCTAGCTAGTGAGTCTTGTGATTGGAAGCCCCAAGCTTTATTTTAAGCAACTGATAAACAATGTGGTATTTGGTTGGTGATTAATAAATCTTCACAGTAAAGTCATGTTGGTTTCTTCAACAAACAAAAAATCACACTCCAATCCATTTGTGTGACACGAATCTTAAAGCGAGAAATCGACGGCAGAAGCAAACTCCCATTCACGGATAAAAGCATTTTTTGCACTATCAGCCTTTCCTGGCACACAACGAACGCACTCATCCCATTAAGGTCTTGTTTATTTCTCTTGTATTTCCACCACTCAGAAGTTTGGAGATGAGTCCTATAGCCTACCATCTCATCAAATACAGAAATACTCTTCAAAGAAATACACTAATATGAAAGGGAGTTTTTAATGTAGGCAAATATAAGGAGATTTACAAGATATCTGAGGATTATTCCATCCAAATCGAGAGAAGAAAACGGACTACTAGTGGTTTTCCGTAATTTGTGACTCACATCCCATCCTCTAAAATAGTAAAATACACTAGAAGTAAACAAGTCACATAACTAATTAGCTGATGTATCACGCCATTAGATCGAATTTTTGGCAGAAGAGACCACCCTGCCCAATTTATTGACAAAAAAGACCACCTGTGAATATAATTGGCCAAAAAGACCATCTTCTCTGTGGCGGCAGCGCCTCCAGGTGACACGTGGCACATGCCGCCACAGCATGTGGAGGCAGGAGCTTGCTGTGCCGTGTTGAGCAGCGCCGTCCATCGCTGTCAACTGTGGCGGGCCATGCCGCCGGAGGCAGAGGCGGCAAGGTGACGTGGAGGATGCCTCCATTGAGTGTGGCGGCAGGCCTCACCCCTTGCCAAAATTTTGTGCATCCCCATTTAAATTTCACATGGCAGGAGAGCATGCGACGCATTGACATTGGAGGAGGAGCTTTTGTGCAAGGGCATCTCCAGGGGCTCACAGCGACCGTTTGCGTCCGTGCTGATCGGAAATGCGTCTGCACCCAGCTCCAGCGGGGCGACGCATCGTGTTCGGGGTGTCCGCTGCGACGCAAACGCGGCGTAAATATGCGGCACTTTTGCGTCTCCGCTGACCTACGCGGTCGCGCCGAGCGTCCTCTCGCTTCCCCCACGGGCCCGCCTGGCAGCGACCCTGGTTCGATCGGCCTCGAAAGCACACAGCAAGCGCGCGAATGTCAACCGCCGGTGTGGCAACCGCGCCGATCAACCCTCCAACCGCCGGAATGGAGCGTCGAACCGCCGCGGAAGAGCAACCGTCGGCCTCTTTGGTATACGCGTCGCCGTTAATCCCTGCAGAATATAACCCCTGCGTCTACTGTAATTCACGTCGAACCGCCTCCTCCTCCTTCTTCTTCTTCTTCTTCTCCAACACCGACACGCCATGGGCGACTACACCCTGCCGTCGGACTCAGACAACGAGGGCAAGTCGCCCGGATGGCTGCATTGGTGGGAATCGCCTGCGACGCCAAGCGATCCGGGCTCCACGGCCAGCGACCCTGCCTCGACGCCGACTGAGGAGGAGGAGGACGGAGGCGCCAATGCCAGCGACGACCAGGAGGAGGACGGAGGCGGTGCTGGCAGCGATGCCGAGGACGAGGAGGAGGGCAGAGGAGAGAGGACTCCGACGCGGCCCGGCCGGCCGAGCAGGAGGCGGCGGACGACAAGGCGGCGGCAAGGAAGAAGTCCAGGGCCCGGGCAAGGGCGAAGGCACGGGCGGCGCGTCATCGTCGTCGTCCGTTCACCGACGACGACGACGAAGACGACACTTCTTCCGACTCCAACTCCTCGACGGGCGCGTCGTCCTCCATTTCCTCTTCCGACGAGGAGGTGACAAGCAAGAGGCGCATGAGTTTCGACGACGAGGCAGGGCGGCGGCGGCACCAAGAAGGAGGAGCGGCGGCAGAGGGTGCCGCTGCCCGTCAATGTGGCGTGGCTAATGCACGCGAACTAGACGCCGTGTGACGGCTGGGGGGACGTGCACATGCATGGCGACTGGCGGCTGAGCTACCTCCGAGTGCCCGTCCAGCCCGCGCCTGCGCGCGAGCCATATAGGAGCGCCGAAATCCGGCGCAGAAGGCGGTACCTGCCGCCAGACCTCCACGCCGACCCCGCCTACGTCATCGACTCTGATAGCTAGCGCACCTATCTCGCGTCCGAGAAGGATCCGAGGAGGAGGGCGGGCTTTCTGGACGATAGGGACTTCCCCTTTGACCGTCCACCGGTGCCTCGTCGTCGAACACGGCAGGCGCCGGCGCCTGCACACGACGACGACGAGGAGGACTACTGCGAGGCACTGGCGTTCCACAACGAGGAGGACATGGACGACACGACGACTGGCCGTGGGTGGTACCGGAGCTCGTCGTGATCGACAGCTACGACGAGAACCAGTAGGCGCATGGATTCTTAGGGTTTTTATTTTCTTTTATTTTACTATGTAAATTATGTTTTCATGTTATAAAAATGCAAAATCGAAAAAATATGGCGTGCCGCTGGAGCCACCCTCGACGCAAACGAACGCGCGATCGATTTCGACCATTTAAACCGACTCAAACGAACGCGTGCGGACGTTTTCGGTGTTCGAAATGCGTCACCCAGTTAAAGATCGTCCCAGCCTTTTGCGGCCACATGCTAGCCCGAAGAAAACACACAAAAAAAGCTATCACACAAAAAAAGCTATCACGGCATGCATGAGCTGATCCACGACAAAGGACTGAAACTGCAAAAGGAAGGCAGTGGTAAGATACTGCAATAGCTAAGCTACATAGCTAGTCCATGCCCAAGACAGTTAGTTAATTTTGGCAGGGGCCTGCCGCCACAATCAGTGGAGGCATCCTCCACGTCACCCTGCCGCTACTACGTCGGGTGGCATGGCCCACCATAGTTGACGGTGACGGATGACACTGCTCGACGTGTAACGTGGGGGCGCTGCCGCCACGGAGAAGATGGTCTTTTTTGTCAATTGCACTCACAGGTGGTCCTTTTTATCAATAAATTAGACATGGTGGTCTCTTTTGCCAAAAATTCCATTAGATCATGTGTTTGTTCTTTTTTGAACACGGAAGGGCGCCCGAGGCACCAGTATTCAGCTCGGCTGAAAAGCAGAGCGTCAATTCCAAAATCTTGCCAGTCTGAATGTTGAAAGATCGAGATACTAGCAGAGCATGATGGAGTAAAATGTAAAATGAGGTAAATACCACGTGATAAGCGTGGCAAGCAACCAAAAATGAAAAAAAAACACACAGCTGTAAATAGGACCTAGAGATATTAGATCGTGTCCAGGTTAAGCCCTAATAATGAAACAGTGTTGCGTTCGCAGATCCTACCGAAGTCTAAACACAGGCTAACTGAACATTCTGCTCAAGTGTTAACGCTCCCAGACTTCAGCCATCGACGAGTGATTCGAACAATCTCCGTCTCGTTCTGAATGACTACAATGGGGCACAAATATACCGAGCGTTCTACTTCAGCAGAAGTTTATAAACTGCAAGTTCAAAAAAAGGGGGGGCTTAAACTACCACGACCTTCATCAAACAACAAAACTGTACATTCATTAGCCGGGGAACTAAATCTAAACAGAGTGCTGAAACCCGAATTCGCTCGGTAGCCATCGCAGATTCGACATCACAGTGGTCAGAGCAAATCACAGGATCGAGCGAAACTCACTGCTAGTTGGAACATCACAGAAAACCAATTTCTCAATTCGAAGGACGAACTCGTTACAAGCACCGGGACGACAGCTACACGCCGAACGGCCACAAGGCCACAAGCCTAATTCCCATCGAAACCCTACAGAGAACGCGAGGACCACCAGCGGGGGCTCAATCAGCCGCCGAAGCCATAGAGGGTGCGGCCCTGGCGCTTGAGCGCGTAGACGACGTCCATGGCGGTGACGGTCTTGCGGCGGGCGTGCTCGGTGTAGGTGACGGCGTCGCGGATGACGTTCTCGAGGAAGATCTTGAGCACGCCGCGGGTCTCCTCGTAGATGAGCCCGGAGATGCGCTTCACGCCGCCGCGGCGGGCCAGGCGCCGGATCGCCGGCTTGGTGATGCCCTGGATGTTGTCGCGCAGCACCTTCCGGTGCCGCTTCGCGCCGCCCTTCCCGAGCCCCTTGCCTCCCTTGCCGCGGCCCGACATGGCTGACGGTGAGTGCTTGGCTGCAGGTGAGTCGAGAGGGATTGGGGAATTTTTGATGCGATGGAGATGGAGTGGTGGGGGGTTGGGTATTTATGGTGGAGACGGGCTGAGGGGATGCTGGATTTCCCGGCCTGTGATTCGTCGAGAGGGTGAGGCGCGGATCGGTGACGTGGCAGGGAGAAGAGGGGGAAGGGGGTGGTTTGTGGAGCGTTGGATGCGGATGGAGGGCTGCTGTTCGTTTGATCTGAGAGGTGCGGATCGCTGACATGGCGGGAGATGGTGGTCTTTCTCAGCTAAGCGCAGCCACACTATTTAGCGAGGGGAAAATATAAAATTATTCCAAGCTTAACCTGATACAATCATAACCACTTCTAAAAATTCAAATTCACTGTTACACATTATTCCAAGCTTCACATGGTGCTTGAAATGCGTTTTTACAAGCCTACGGAGAAGACCACTTAGGATACATTTTGTTCAGGGTGTGTAGGCTTTCGTTAATACGGTGTTTTTGCTAGGTCCAAATGTACCTATTATGAGAACTGCATTTTAAATCCATTTCAAAATGTTAAAAAATCTGAAGAAAAAAATCTAGGTGTACATGTGTTGACCACCAAAACCCACCGGCGAGCAGCGACGGGCAACACGTAGAGCCGGGAGGCTCCCAGAACTGCTGGTGGGCCCTGGTCCCTCGAGCGACGGCCCGCAATGCTCCGGCACGCGTCCAAGCTGGTGCAGGGGCGTGCCACCTGACCTATACCTGATCGGAAGGTGATGGATCGCTT
Source organism: Lolium multiflorum (assembly GCA_030979885.1). Lineage (NCBI taxonomy): Eukaryota > Viridiplantae > Streptophyta > Magnoliopsida > Poales > Poaceae > Lolium > Lolium multiflorum. The sequence goes on along the minus strand of CM061747.1, from coordinate 136,535,594 downwards.
CGACTAGTTTCCTGCATGGCATACACGTAAACATTAAATACGAGCCTCGATCGACTCTCAAGTTATCATGTGAATCGGCTCAAGGAGCCGATCCACCCATGATTCGTATTGGATCTACGATAACATGGTGGTCTTGCTTGATCAATATTAAGTTAACGCGATCTACGACGATCTAGGGTTTTCACCGCATAACCGGAACATCCTACACGTAGTTGAGCCTGACAAGTACGAAAGATAATAGAAAACCAGCCCTAGACAAGGCCTAAAAACCAACGTAGCGTTGATTCCCGGAGCGTCCCATCTAGGATCAGCAAACTATACCTGATGCACTACTGGATCATTCAACCCGTTTGTAAGGCCTAACTATGCAGATATTAAACTAATCCATGGGAGACAAGGAACGACCGTAACAGACCAAATCTACTAAATAAAGACTAAGCAAGGTGCTGCCCTTACACCTAAAATAGGTGTAAAGGCAGCTAGATATCTAGGGATAGCAAAACCAAGCAAATACATCGAGATAATATCGATGCTAGCCCTAATATATCTATGATAACGGCGTTGCTCGCCATCAACAAGGCTTCAGTACGAGCAACACATGAACAACGAATAAACTTGATACTGCCTAGATCGCAAGATGCGATCTAGGCAGCATAGCGCTTACCCGGAAGAAACCCTCGAAACAAGCGGTGGCGATGCGCCTAGATTGGTTTGTTGTGAACGTGATCGTCCTCCTTTCTCAATAACCCTAGATACATATTTATAGTCCGCAGACTTTCTAACTTGGGAATAATCCCAACCGTGCACGAGCTAAACTCTATCTCTTAATTCTAACCGACTCGTAACCTTCTATAATTTACAAATAAACGGGCAATCTTGCCCAAACTCTTATACAAGGCCGATTCATGAATATTTTCCACGCATATTCTCTAAGCCCATCTCAATCACGGCCCACCTCTGACTTGGTTAAAATCTGGTGATAACACATGCCCCCCTGGTTTTGGCAATGATAATTCCAAAACCATTCTGTTTTTTCTTCGTCGGGTCATGTCGTGGCAGAGCAGAACCGTCGCAGTATCCTTCATCATGATGCATTGCCTTCTCAACTTCTCTGCACGATTTGACAGTTTTTTGGCACCACTTCCTCGGAAACCGCTGTGGCATTAAATCTCCACTATATCCCCTTTATTTTAACCGCGCCGAGCCGTTCGCCTCTCCATCCTCTTGCTCTGTTCTAGCCATCGGCAAAAAAAACCCCTTCCCCTGCAGCCATGTCTTCCTCCTCCTCCTCCGCCTCATCAGGCCTCTCCTTCCAATCCTCCTCCTCCAGCGAGCCGATACCAGAGTACGACCTAATGGCGCAGTACGAGAAGGAGGCTCCCGAGCATTGGGACGATGAGGAGTGGGACTTCACCGTCAGGGTGAACGACGACCTACCCCTGACCGCCGTCGGGTCAGACGACGACCTTTCCCTGACCGACGGGGAGGCGGACCTCCGGTTCCTCGCCGACGGGGAACTGGAGGCGGAGAGCGAGGACGACCTCTACTCCTGGGCCAGCTTCACCTCCTACGACGAGGAGGAAGAAGAGGAGGATGACGCCTCCTCCGACGAGCCACCGGCGAAACGCTTCCGCGCCGGGTCGGAGGACGACGACGACGATGATGATGAGGAGGAAGAAGCCCCTGCCGAGGGCTACGGCAGCAGCGACGAGGACGCCGCCGGCAGCAGCGCCGATGGCAGCTATGACGGCGATGACGAGGCCAGCGACGGCCCTTAGAATAGGAACCACTAGCATAGGACTAGTAGTAGTTTCTTGAGCAATCGGCTCTCCTTTTGTTCTTCCTTTCTTGAGCAATCGGCTCTTCTCTGTAAGAAATCCCCTTTATCAATGAAAAAATGTTTTCAATTGATTTTGCCGATAGTCAAAGTAAGTCAACGCTCAAAGAGCCGATGGCAGCGCATCGGCCTTTACCATAAAACGCGAGTAAAGCCAAATCAGTTGCCTCTTCAAACGGTAACCTGCAACCTTCGTCTGAGAGAGTAAACTCAGATCCCCAAATCGCCGCTCGAACAGATCCAACTCACGGCCGCACGAGTCTCAGATCTCAACCGTGCCAAATCAACTCCGCAGCGAATCCAATGGCGGAATCATCCAACGCCAACGCTACGGTCTCCGGTCTGAAGGTAATCCTCAACCATCCCTCGCCATCCGCGCATAGTTTTAGAATTAACAGCAAACACCTGAATTAATTGTCTTATTCCGTTATTAATTTTTAGGTATCAGACATTCTGCTGCCGCATCCTTCTTTCCCAAATTCTCTTTGTCTTGGCCCCCGTTCTTCCGAGAGTCCTGCTCATTTGATTTCATGCGAGGCCAATAGAATTCCCTTCGTGAACCAGAACTTAGATCTGACTTCTTGGGCCGACTACCTACGAGCCTGGCCTAATCCTCCTGAAGATTGGGCGTCATGGTACAATCGAGTATCCAGAACTCACCAAGCCACATGGGAAACTATAGGAATAGCCGATGCTTTATCATTATCATTGTCTCCCCTTGAGAAGCATGAGAACCTTCTGAAAACCATCGGCTACTTTTGGTCTGATGCTCTGAATTGCTTCATGTTTGGCCATGGCCCCATGACACCAACTCTGCTAGATGTGGCCATGATCACTGGTCTAGACATTGCATCCCCAAGCCCTTCTGCTTTCATGCTGCCAAAGGTTCCTTTCACACTCTCCTCCAAAACAGAGTGTACAAGCTGGGGTGCCTACCTTAGACGTTATATGAAAACCAAAGGCCCTGTGACAGAGAAAGAACACACGTCCTTCCTGAACTTCTGGTTGGAACATTTCATATTCTGTGGCCCTTCACTTGCCCCAACCAAGAACTATCTTTCTTTGGCTTATGAACTTGCCAAAGGCACCCAACTTGGCCTCGGCAAACTACTCCTTGGAGAGGTCTATCGATGTCTCCAACTGATGGCTGTCAAACTGTTTTCCCAAAAGACAGTCAAAACAGGAGGCCCCTGGTGGTTTATTCAGCTATGGGCTCAGCTGTATTTCCAGAACCAGATCCCAAATTTTCCACCTCTGGCCACTTGCACCTTCCCAGATGCTAATGGGAAGCAGATCCGATGTACTAGCTATGGCCAAGCTTTATATAGTCTTCCAGGTAGCAGGCTGATCCCTAAGGAAGCATCAGAGTGGTTCAGAATTTTCTTCCAAGGCCTGGACAATCCCTTGTTCTTTCCTTACACTGAATCCGAAAACTTTGAAAATCCTGTCTCCTTCCGGCTGGACAGCTTTGCCAATGACCCTAGCACTCGGCACTTGTATTCCATCATGATCCATCCTTGCTTCCTCCCAGTTGGCATGAGCACCTCAAACAGGATCATCAAACCTGGTTATGAGTCCTATCAGCCGGTGGTAGTGGCCCGGCAGTTTGGTCTTGGGCAGGTGTCTCCACACTTCTTCCTCCACCACTTGACAGAAAGCAGAGCTGAGTTGCCTGATGTCCTCACTGGCCAGAGGTGTTACTCCTTCTTTGATGCTCTAGCCATTCCAATCCCCCACAACCTCCGTTTCACCTCAACAACTGATGGTTTTGGAGATTTGGTGGTCAATGTGGAAGACTCATGCCTTCAGGAGAGCTCTGGAACCGTTGCTGACACAACTCGATGCTGAATATGATATCCCTGCAGAACAGGTACCACTACTCACAATTTTCTTGCAGTAGCTTCTAATGACTTTCATAAACTTGCTCTGTCTCCTTGCAGCAACAAGATGGTCCAGAACCTGTACATGATGATGGCTCCCCCTTCAAGTTCCTTCCACCAGCCCCGGTTGTCCTCTTCTGCAAGAGCTCACCACCCTTGAAGAAGGTTGTGATGCAAAGCCAGCCGATTTCACCGAAATCGGCTCCCAAAAACAAAGCATCCTCTGGGTCAGCTGCCCCCCGAGCCTCAACCAAGGCGAGAAAAGCCGTAAGAAAAGTGGCTGCTAGGAAGACTTTGAAGCGCCAAAACCCTATTCCAGCTCAAGAAAGTTCGCACGTAAGCTGATCCATGCCTTAACTGATGTCATTTATCCTTCTAGGCTTCTGCAACATGCTTGTATTTCTTCTACAGGCCTCTACTGAAGAAAACTCCAGCGAGGAGACTCAGTCCAGTCGAAGGGATTCGAGCTCGGGCAACTCTGGGAGAACCACCACGCAGAGCCAGCCAGACTTGCCACCGTCGGCTTCCAAGAAAAGGTCTGCTCCTAAACTTGCTGCCTCCCAAGCTCCAGTCAGAGCAGGGCTACGCACAAAGAGCCGATGCGTCAAGAGAGCTCGCAAAGAACCGCAAGATTCTTCACCAAGCCAGGAGGTTTCAAATGTAATTACTCCCCCTGGCTCATATTTCATACTAACCCATCGCTACTCGCATCGGCTAACCACTTCCTTTGTAGACTGATGACACCTCTAGTGGGGACGTCGAGGAGGTACTGATGCCATCCGCCACCCTGGATCTAGCAACTTCTAAAAGCGCGGCTGACAAGGTTGCCAACTTAGCCAAGCCCACAGAAAAGCCGATCACCTCAACATCGGCTGTCCCTCTAGTCTTGGGAGAGGTACACCCCTTTCCCTTGGCTCTACCCTTCTCTTTTGCTGCATACTGACGCTGTTCTTGTTTGTCTGTCAGGGTTGTGACCTCTCAAGCTTGCTAACGTTCGACCCTGAATCCATCGAACCAGCTACTTCCAGGGCAGGTGAAGAGCCAAGACCTAGCACTACCCATGGTCAACTCCAGCGTCTCAAGGCTTTGCTCTCCTCTTCAATTGAGACATTGGTTGAAAACCCCGAGGAAGTGAAGGGCATTCTTGAAGACATTCAGCCCCATCTCCCGGTGACACTGCAGGTGAAACTCTGGCCAGTTGTGACTCTATCAGCCTTGAGGTCAAGGGTGAAGTTGGCTCGTCAGAGAATCGACCTACGCCACGCCCAGCTCCCGTTGAAAGCCGATATTGCAGACAAGTGTCAACGGCTTAATGAGAAAAAGGATGCCTTGGACGCCAAGACTGACATCTCTGTCAGTGGCACCGAACTTGAGACCTTGCGCAAGGAACTGGAAGACCTTGAAGAGAGGGTCAGGGTAACCAAACAGCTCATCCAAAATAAGGAAGCTCTTATTGCCCGCTCTCAAGAGGAAGCAGAAGGCCTCAAAGCTGAACTGAAGACGATCCAAATACGTGCCGAAATACTGGTGACGGGCAAGGACGAAGATGACGAGGCCGAGATCGCCGAGGTGGATCGTGTCCGTGCTGACGCCCTCCATGCCCTTGAGGCATTCCTTCAGTAGAGCCTCTCTATGTAAACTGATAACTGCTTCATTAAATTTGTACCTCTAGAGTCGATGGCTGTGCATCGGCTTTTTAGTCTGAAGTCGATGTCTGTGCATCGGCTGTACTTGTATCCTGATGTCTTGCATATTTTTTTTACTGGCCGATTTTTATACATCGGCCCCCATATTTCACTGTCCATCATCCCACATGCTTATCTGTTTAGGTGCCCCCCGAGCCGAATCCTTCAAGTAATTGAAGATATCGGCTCTCCAGTCATCCTGTCTGTATGGCTTGATGAACCCGGCATCCAACACTTTCTTGACTTCTTCTAGAATATCGGCCTTCATCTGACGTGCACGTTGCTGGAACGGCCGAAATCCTTCCTTGAGAGGGAGTCGATGCTCAATGATGCTCTGCTCAACCTGGCATCTCGTGTAATCTCATGCAAACTGGGTATTCTTTCAACGAGCTATCATCGCTCCTCAGGTGTGGATCTAACTTTTTGCTGATAAAAGTTGGTCGTGGCTTATCCCCAGGACCTATGTCGACCTCTTCTAGCTCATCAGCCGATGTAAACCCATACCCTAGCTTTCCGTCGCCTGCTAGATCGATGTTAAACACAGGCAAAATGTATGGCGAGGATAATATGGGCCGATTGCTGGAATCGGCCCCCATTTTGATTGCATTGCTCAATGAAGGTTTACAACTACGACTACGTGACGTGCTTGAGATGAGATCATCACTCTTTATTTTTTGGGGCCGATCGCAGGGATCGGCCTTGGCACGTATGTCCATTGCCTTTGCTCTTGCTACACTGTCAGGCCGGTGGATAAGACCAGCCTTACCCCGTTTTTTGTCACTTCGATGCACTCACAGCCGTCCAAACTGACTCCGGAGAGTGGCTCTTGATCTTCCGCTTCCCAAATGTTCATGCCAGCCGTTGAGATCTCGGCTGAGTCATCTGCATGGACGATCTCCACTTCATCTCCATCCCACTGTATCAAGCATTGGTGCATCGTGGATAGAATGCAGCAGTTAGCGTGGATCCAATCCCTCCCTAGCAGACAGATAGGTGCTTTTGCTGTCGACGATGAAGAATGACGTAGGGATGGTCTTTCGGCCTACAGTTAAATCCACGTTCAGAACGCCTTGCGCTTCTGATTTTTGGCCGTTGAAGTCGTTCAATGTGACGTTGGTTTTGATCAGATCTGCGCTAGAGCGTCCCAGGCGACGTAGCATGGAGTATGGCATTATATTGACTGCCGCTCCCGTGTCAACCAGCATCTTGTTGACAGGCTGCCCGTTGATATAACCTCTTAAGTACATGGCCTTCAGATGCCTGTAGCTCTTTTCTCGTGGCTTCTCAAAGATAACTGGCCGTGGGCCACAGTCTACAGGTGCCTCTTCTGTTCTTGGAGCACAAAACTCCGACGGAAGAATGAACACCATGTGTGTGCCAGCCGATGTCTTATCATCGACTTTCTTTTGTTTGGGGCGCCACTCTTTCTTCTGTGGACGACCCTCCTCGTCCAGAGTTTGCTGAATTTTCGCGGCCAGGTCAGGCCGCGCTTTCCTTAACGCGTGCAGGTATCGTCTCTCGGCTTCCTCCAAGCTACGTAGTCGCTGAACCCTACGCTTTTGAGAGTGACTGAGTCCATCAGGGCACCACCTTGGCCGATGGTATCTATCTTCTTCTTCTTCATCATCTTCTAACTCCTCGAGATCTTTCACCCGAGAGGAATCAGCTTGCTTATTCCGAGATGGGAGAGGTCCTAGACGTTTGAACACTGACACGTCTCCTATATCCTTCTTCTTCTGTCTACACTCTGGGCAGTTGCCGATTGTAGGCAATCGGCTCATTCCTAAGTCCCAGCAATGCTTAAAGAAAGGACAATCCCAGTGTCTGTCCATGTCGTCCTGCTCTCTTGACCTTTCCTTAGCGCGGCGTTCATATCATTCGTCGTCTCTATCATACCGACGATATTTTCTGTTGTCTACGTCGTCTCGCCGGCGTTGGTCGTACTGACTCTCATACTTTTTAAGGAGATGCTCGGAGAGTGGTCGTTGGTACCGCACGTTCCTCACTTGCTCCTCTGTGACGTATCGCTTGTCAGCATATCGGGGCCGGTCGCGTGGGCCGGCCTCCTCTTTTTCCTTGCCACGAGAGCGACTGCCCTCTTCTTTGTCCTTACCAGGGTGGTATACAGGCCCTGCCATGTTAATACTGAACGAGAAATCCGGTTGGCGCCTCACGGCGAGATTGCACCCCACCATGTTGACGGCTGGAAACGGTTGCGTGTCCACTTCCATGGCATACTGGCTGAAAATCAGACGACCTTGTGTTGGAGATATGCCCAAGAGGCAATAATAAAATGGTTATTATAATATCTTTGAGTTTATGATAATGTTTACATACCATGCTATAATTGTATTAACCGAAACATTGATACATGTGTGTTATGTGAACAACAAGGAGTCCCTAGTAAGCCTCTTGTATAACTAGCTTGTTGATTAATAGATGATCATCGTTTCATGATCATGAACATTGGATGTTATTAATAACAAGGTTGTGTCATTATGTGAATGATATAATGGACACACCCAATTAAGCGTAGCATAAGATCACGTCATTAAGTTATTTGCTATAAGCTTTCGATACATAGTTACCTAGTCCTTATGACCATGAGATCATATAAATCATTTATACCGGAAAGGTACTTTGATTACATCAAACGCCACTACGTAAATGGGTGGTTATAAAGGTGGGATTAAGTATCCGGAAAGTATGAGTTGAGGCATATGGATCAACAGTGGGATTTGTCCATCCCGATGACGGATAGATATACTCTGGGCCCTCTCGGTGGAATGTCGTCTAATGTCTTGCAAGCATATGAATAAGTTCATAAGAGACCACATACCATGGTACGAGTAAATAGTACTTGTCAGGAGACAAGGTTGAACAAGGTATAGAGTGATACCGATGATCAAACCCGGACAAGTAAAATATCGCGTGACAAAGGGAATTGGTATCGTATGTGAATGGTTCATTCGATCATCGAAGTCATCGTTGAATATGTGGGAGCCATTATGGATCTCCAGATCCCGCTATTGGTTATTGGTCGGAGTGAGTACTCAACCATGTCCGCATAGTTCGTGAACCGTAGGGTGACACACTTAAGGTTTGATGTTGAAATGGTAGAACTTGAATATGGAATGGAGTTCGAATATTTGTTCGGAGTCTCGGATGAGATCCCGGACATCACGAGGAGTTCCGGAATGGTCTGGAGAATAAGATTCATATATAGGAAGTCATATTCCAAGTTTGGAAATGATCCGTGCATTTATGGCAGGTTCTAGAAGGTTCTAGAAAAGTCCGAAGAAATCACCATGGAAAGTGGAGTCCCGGAGGGACTCCACCTTGCATGGCCAGCCAACCCTAGAGGGAGGAGTCCAAGGTGGACTCCCCAAGGGTGGCCGGCCAACCCCCAAGGAAGGGGTGGGAATCCCACCTTGAGTGGGATTTCCCCTGAGTAGGTTTCCCACCTTGGGAAGTTTTGGTGTTGGGGTCTTATTCAAGACTTGGACTACAACTCTTGGGGCTTCCACCTATATAATGAGGGGCATAGGAGAGGGGGCTGACCACCACAAGCCCATAGCTTGGCCGCACCCATAGCCGGCCACCCCCTCTCCCAAACCCTAGCCGCCCCCTCTCTCCTCCTCTTCTCCCGCACGCTTAGCGAAGCTCCGCCGGAGATCTCCACCGCCACCGCCACCATGCCGTCGTGCTACCGGATTCAAGGAGGAGCTATGATGTCTACGGGTGCTTCTATTCTTGTAGACAGTGTTGGGCCTCCAAGAGCAGAGGTTTGTAGAACAGCAGCAAGTTTTCCCTTAAGTGGATCACCCAAGGTTTATCGAACTCGTGAGGAAGAGGTCAAAGATATCCCTCTCATGCAACCCTGCAACCACAAAGCAAAAAGTCTCTTGTGTCCCCAACACACCAAATAGGTGCACTAGTTCGGCGAAGAGATAGTGAAATAGGTGGTATGAATAAATATGAGTAGCAACGCACCAGCAAAGTGCTTTGCCCAGGACAAGAAACAAGCGTAGTAACGCAGGTAGTAACGCAGTAAAACAAGAAACAAGCAGCGATAGTAGTATTTAGGAACAAGGCCTAGGGATCATAATTTCACTAGTGGACACTCTCAACATTGATCACATAACAATAGATAAATGCATACTCTACACTCTCTTGTTGGATGATGAACACCATTGCGTAGGATTACACGAACCGTCAATGCCGGAGTTAACAAGCTCCACAATTCAATGTTCATATTTAAATAACCTTAGAGTGCATGAAAGATCAACACGACTAAACCAAGTACTAACATAGCATGCACACTTCACCTTCACACTATGTAGGAGGAATAGATCACATCAATACCATCATAGCAATAGTTAACTTCACAATCTACAAGAGATCATGATCATAGCCTACGCCAAGTACTAACACGGATGCACACATTGTCACCATTACACCGTGCAGGAGGAATAGAATACTTTAATAACATCACTAGAGTAGCACATAGATAAATAGTGATACAAAAACTCATATGAATCTCAATCATGTAAAGCAGCTCATGAGATTATTGTATTGAGGTACATGGGAGAGAGATGAACCACATAGCTACGGCGGAGCCCTCAGCCTCGGGGGTGGATTACTCCTCCTCATCATGGAGGCAGCGATGGCGGTGAAGATGGCGGTGAAGACGGCGGCGGAGATGGCTCCGGGATTCCCCGTCCCGGGTGCCGAACAGAGAGTTCGTCCCCCGAATTGGAGTTTCACGACGGTGGCGGCGCCCGGAGTCTTTCGGAGTTTCGCCAATTGGTACTGCGTTTTTAGGTCGAAAGGGGTTTATAGGTGAAGAGGCGGCGCAGGGCTGACAGGTGGCTCACCCTAGGCGACGCGGCGTACCCGCCCGCGCGGCCCTATGGTGTGGGGCCCCCGCTCTCCTCCGACTCTCCTTCGGTGTTCGAGCCTTCCGGAAAAATAGGAGGTTTGTCGTTGATTTCGTCCAATTCCGAGAATATTGCCCGAACAGCTGGACCAAAACAGCAGAAAACAACAACGGCCTTTCGGCATCTCGTCAATAGGTTAGTTCCGGAAAACGCATAATAATGACATAAAGTGTGAACAAAACATGTGGTATTGTCATAAAATAAGCATGGAACATCGAAATTATAGATACGTTGGAGACGTATCAGCATCCCCACTTAGTTCCTACTCCTCGAGTAGGTAAACGATAAAAGATAATTTCTGAGGTGACATGCTACCAACATAATCTTAATCATACTATTGTAAAGCATATGAGATGAATGCAGCGATTCGAAACAATGTAAATGCAATGAGTAAACAATTGAATCATATAGCAAAGACTTTTCATGAATAGTACTTTCAAGACAAGCATCAATAAGTCTTGCATAAGAGTTACTCATAAAGCAATAAATTCTTAGTAAAGGTATTGAAGCAACACAATGGAAGATTAAGTTTCAGCGGTTGCTTTCAACTTGTAACATGTATATCTCATGGATAGTCATCAATGCAAAGCAATATAACAAATGCAATATGCAAATATGTAGGAATCAATGCACAGTTCACACAAGTGTTTGCTTCTTGAGATGGAGAGAAATAGGTGAACTGACTCAACAATAAAAGTAAAAGAATGGTCCTTCAAAGAGGAAAGCATCGATTGCTATATTTGTGCTAGAGCTTCTATTTTGAAAACATAAAGAGAGCATAAAAATAAAGTTTTGAGAGGTGTATGTTGTTGTCAACGAATGGTAGCGGGTACTCTAACCCCCTTGCCAGGCAAACCTTCAAAGAGCGGCTCCCATTTTATTTTATTTTTGGGTGGCACTCCTTCCAACCTTTCTTTCACAAACCATGGCTAACCGAATCCTCGGGTGCCTGCCAACAATCTCATACCACGAAGGAGTGCCTTTTATTTTAGTTTTATTATGATGACACTCCTCCCAACCTTTGCTTACACAAGCCATGGCTAACCGAATCCTTCGGGTGCCGTCCAACAATCACATACCATGGAGGAGTGTCTATTTTTGTTAATTAATTTGGGACTGGGAATCCCATTGCCAGCTCTTTTTGCAAAATTATTGGATAAGCGGATGAAGCCACTAGTCTATTGGTGAAAGTTTCCCAACAAGATTGAAAGATAAACACCACATACTTCCTCATGAGCTATAAAACATTGACACAAATCAGAGATGATAAATTTTGAATTGTTTAAAGGTAGCACTCAAGCAATTTACTTTGGAATGGCAGAGAAATACCATGTAGTAGGTAGGTATGGTGGACACAAATGGCATAGTGGTTGGCTCAAGGGTTTTGGATGCATGAGAAGTATTCCCTCTCGATACAAGGCTTAGGCTAGCAAGGTTGTTTGAAGCGAACACAAGCATGAACTAGTACATCAAAACTTACATAAAAGACATATTACAAGCATTATAAGACTATACATCGTCTTCCTTGTTGTTCAAACACCTCACCAGAAAATATCTAGACTCTAGAGAAACCACTCATGCAAACCAAATTTTAACCAGCTCTATGTATTTCTTCACTAATAGGTGCAAAGTATATGATGCATGAGCTTAATCATGAGCACAACAATTGCCAAGTATCACATTATTCAAAACATTTTACCAATTACTACATGTAGCATTTCCCGATTCCAACCATATAACAAATTAACGAACCAGTTTCAACCTTTGCCATGAACATTAAAAGCTAAGAACACATGTGTTCATACGAACCAGCGGAGCGTGTCTCTCTCCCACACAAGTATTTATTCAAAAACAAAAACAAGAAACATACAGACGCTCCAAGTAAAGTACATAAGATGTGGCCGAATAAAAATATAGTTTCAAGAGAAGGAACCTGATAATTTGTCGATGAAGAAGGGGATGCCTTGGGCATCCCCAAGCTTAGATGCTTGAGTCTTCTTGAAATATGCAGGATGAACCACCGGGGCATCCCCAAGCTTAGACGTTCACTCTTCTTGATCATAGTATATCATCCTCCTCTCTTGACCCTTGAAAACTTCCTCCACACCAAACTCGAAACAAACTCATTAGAGGGTTAGTGCTTAATCAAACACTCACATGTTCAGAGGTGACACAATCATTCTCAACACTTCTGGACATTGCACAAAGCTACTGAAAGTCAATGGAATCGAAATATCCATCGAACATAACAAAACTGGCAATGCGAAATAAAAGGCAGAATCTGTCAAAACAGAACAGTTCGTATTGACGAATTTTATTGAGGCAACAGACTTGCTCAAATGAAAATGCTCAAATTGAATGAAAGTTGCGTACATATCTGAGGATCACTCACGTAAATTGGCATAATTTTCTGAGTTACCTACAGAGAAAACAGCCCAGATTCGTGACAGCAAAGAAATCTGTTTCTGCGCAGTAATCCAAATCTAGTATGAACTTTACTATCAACGACTTTACTTGGCACAACAAAACACTAAACTAAGATAAGGAGAGGTTGCTACAGTAGTAAACAACTTCCAAGACACAAAATAAAAACAAAGTACTGTAGCAAAATAACACATGGGTTATCTCCCAAGAAGTTCTTTCTTTATAGCCATTAAGATGGGCTCAGCAGTTTTAATGATGCACTCGCAGGAAATAGTATTTGAAGCAAAAGAGAGCTTCAAGAGGCAAATTCAAAACAAATTTAAGTCTAACATGCTTCCTATGAAGAGGAATCTTGTACACAAATGAATTCATGAAGAACAAAGTGACAAGCATAAGCGGATAAAACACGAGTAACTTCAAGATTCTCAACATAAAGAGGGGAAACTTAATATTATTAAGATGCATACGACCATATTTCCCTCTCTCATAATAACTTTCAGTAGCATCATTGATGAAATCCACAATATACCCATCACTTAAAACATTCTTATCATGGTTCATATGCATAGAAGTATCATTAAATTTGGCATAAGAAGAGTTATTCTCATTAATAGTAATTGGAGCAAGATTATTATCGAGAATTTGAACATGGTAAACAAGTTGCATATTAAGGGAATTGCTTTTGGTAATCCAATCATGACTATGACAAGCCTCATAAGGATAGTTATAACCTATATCATAGCATTCTTTATAATAATTATCAAAGATCGGAGGCACAGTGTCATCATAAGAAATAGAATAGTTATCTTTCACAGTCGGTTTATCTGTGTCCACACCATCATTGTTATTAGAAGGAGATGTATCAAGAACATAATGACCAGTAGCAAAAGGATTTTCAAACACCTCTTCCCCAAGCTTAGAGCTTCCTATATCATTATGGGAGGAAGCATGGATAGCACTGACACTATGGCAATTATTATCATCATCATTTTCAGAATTAGTTTCCCAGAGATTTCCAATATCAAAAGTAGTGTGCTCATTCAAATCATAATTGCTAATGTATGTAAAGGGCATAGGAAGATCATCGTATTTAGATTCATTATCACAATAATCATTAGGAGCAACATACTTACGGTTACCTAGCGTTATCTCATTCACGCGGGGATACGCCGTTACCTCTTTCTTTTTATTCTCCTTCTTCTTCTTCTTCGTTCCCTTTTTCTTCTTCTTCTCTTCCTTCTCATTGTTCCCTTCTTTAGGAGGAAGAGGCTTGAAGGGTGGCTTGTCCGCATAACCTGATTTACTTTTAGAAACAATAGAAGAAACTTGGGAGGATTCCTCCTTTCCATTAATTAGTTCAAAACACATAGCGGTCCTATCATATTTTGGCAAGGTGTCATCTTCTAAAATATTTTGTATGTAAGTATTTGTATGGCTATTATCAATGCAATAAGAAAAACACCCATGCAGGACATCATCAATATCAAGATCACTCACATGTAACAAAGAGATTTTTCTCGATAGTTCTTCACACCCCAATAAAGTAAGTTCATCATGCTGATTAGGAGTAATTTCATCATCACAATACAAATTTGCAGCACTCATTGGGTTCAAATTATCATTGGAGGAGCATTGAAAATTAAAATGACCCACTTCATGGCAAACTTCACAAATAAAAGGATAGAGGGCACAAACTTTTTTACCAAGATCATCTAGAGCCCTAAGCCACTTTCTAGTTTTTTCATTAGCATGATGGATACAATATTCATCTTTGATTTGATTAATTCCACAAGGTCTATGTATTCCACAAAAATTAACATGCTTATAGGAAATAGCATTCTTAGGAGTTTGAGCATGCTTATTGCAATAATTAACAACAATTTCATTCTTCATGCAAGCCTCTTTAAAAGGTTCATGATACTTATCAAAATTCTTTTTAGGCAATTCAAAATGAGAAGCAAAGGCTTTATAAAGATTTGCAGCAACTTGAGAGTCAAGACCATAAGTAGCACTCATATTTCGGAATTTATCAGTATTCATAAAAGCTTCAATGCATTCATAATCATAATTTATACCTGACTCTTTACCTTTGTCGTTCTCCCATCCTTCAGCATTCTCCTCAATCCGATCAAGAAGATCCCACCTAGCTTCAACCTCCTTGCTTGTGAAAGATCCCTCCGAACAGGCATCCAGATAGTCCTTGTGTTGTCCTGAAAGCCTCGCATAAAAATTATTAACAATAACATTACGGGGAGCTCATGAATGGGACATTTGAGCATTAGTGACTTCAATCTCCCCCACGCTTGAGAAATACTCTCTCCATCACGAGGATAAAAGTTATAAATATAATTCCTATCAATATGCACTTCATGAGGAGGATAAAATTTAGAATAAAAGAGAGGTACAATTTCCTCCCAACCAAGAGAATGACTATTCTCCAACAATTTATACCAATGCGCCGCTTTACCAGACAGCGAAATAGAGAATAGCTTCTTCTTCACTTCATCCATAGAGATACCTGCACACTTGAATAACCCGCATAATTCATGCAAAAATAGTAAATGATCTCCAGGATGGATAGTTCCATCCCCTTTATAGCGGTTATCCATAACGCGTTCAATAATTTTCATAGGTATTTTATACGGAATACTTTCAGCAGGTGGATTCAAAATATCAGAAGCATCATTAGAGTTATCGCATATGGGAGATAAAGCATTATCGGAACAAATTTTCTCCCCTAAAGATGGGAAGCCAAAAAGATCACGAAACTAGCTTCCCCAAGCTTAGACTTATTCATAGCATTAGCAGTGATTGCGTTCATACCAATAATATTGCTACTAGCATGCAAATGAGGTTCCATAGGTTCTTTAATTGTTGCATCACACAATTCATGTCTTAGCTTAGGAAATAAATTAAGAAGCTCATAGTTATATTCCATTATGCCTAACTAGTGTAAAACAAGAAACAAAAAGATGCAATTGCAGGATCTAAAGGAAATAGCTTCGAGCACAAACACAACGGCACCAGAAAAGTTACCTGGAACCGAAGTATGAGTGCCTTTTACCTTTCCTCCCCAACGGTGCCAAAAAATAGCTTGATGTCTACGGTGCTTCTATTCTTGTAGACAGTGTTGGGCCTCCAAGAGCAGAGGTTTGTAGAACAGGCAAGTTTTCCCTTAAGTGGATCACCCAAGGTTTATCGAACTCGGGGAGGAAGAGGTCAAAGATATCCCTCTCATGCAACCCTGCAACCACAAAGCAAAAAGTCTCTTGTGTCCCCAACACACCAAATAGGTGCACTAGTTCGGCGAATATGAAATACGGTGGTATGAATAAATATGAGCAGTAGCAACGCACCGAAAAGTGCTTTGCCCGGACGTAAACAAGCAAGTAACGCGTAGCAACGAGTAAAACAAGAAACAAGCGATAGCGATATTTAGGAACAAGGCCTAGGGATCATACTTTCACTAGTGGACACTCTCAACATTGATCACATAACAGAATAGATAAATGCATACTCTACACTCTCTTGTTGGATGATGAACACCATTGCGTAGGATTACACGAACCCTCAATGCCGGAGTTAATAAGCTCCACAATTCAATGTTCATATTTAAATAACCTTAGAGTGCATGAAAGATCAACACGACTAAACCAAGTACTAACATAGCATGCACACTGTCACCTTCACACTATGTAGGAGGAATAGATCACATCAATACCATCATAGCAATAGTTAACTTCACAATCTACAAGAGATCATGATCATAGCCTACGCCAAGTACTAACACGGATGCACACATTGTCACCATTACACCGTGCAGGAGGAATAGAATACTTTAATAACATCACTAGAGTAGCACATAGATAAATAGTGATACAAAAACTCATATGAATCTCAATCATGTAAAGCAGCTCATGAGATTATTGTATTGAGGTACATGGGAGAGAGATGAACCACATAGCTACAGCGGAGCCCTCAGCCTCGGGGGTGGATTACTCCCTCCTCATCATGGAGGCAGCGATGGCGGTGAAGATGGCGGTGAAGACGGCGGCGGAGATGGCTCCGGGGGCAATTCCCCGTCCCGGCAGGGTGCCGGAACAGAGAGTTCTGTCCCCGAATTGAGTTTCACGACGGTGGCGGCGCCCCAGTCTTTGGAGTTTCGTCAATTGGTGTGTTTTTAGGTCGAAAGGGGTTTTATAGGCGAAGAGGCGGGAGGGGGCTGACAGGGTGGCCTCACCCTGGGCCGCGGCCGGGGTCTGCCCGCGCGGCCTATGGTGTGGGGCCCCGGCTCTCCTCCGACTCTCCTTCGGTGTTCGGAGCCCCGGGAAAAATAGGAGGTTTGGCGTTGATTTCGTCCAATTCCGAGAATATTGCCCGAACAGCCTTTCTCGGAACCAAAAACAGCAGAAAACAACAACTGGCCTTTCGGCATCTCGTCAATAGGTTAGTTCCGGAAAACGCATAATAATGACATAAAGTGTGAACAAAACATGTCGGTATTGTCATAAAACAAGCATGGAACGACAGAAATTATAGATACGTTGGAGACGTATCAAGCTACTACTTCCGCTGCCCGCTGGAACGGGGAGAAGGACGTCGTCTTCATCAACACCGAACGTGTGACCGAGTACGGAGGTGCTGCCCGATCGTGGCACCGTGATCAAGATCTTCTACGCGCTTTTGCAAGCGGCAAGTGATCGTCTACCGCAGCAATAAGAGCCTACTCTTATAGGCTTTGGAAATCTTCAAGGGTTAGTCTTGATCATCCCCTCGTTGCTCCCGTCTTCTAGATTGCATCTTGGCTTGGATTGCGTTCTCGCGGTAGGAAATTTTTGTTTTCTATGCAACGTTATCCTACAGTGGTATCGAGCCGTGTCTATGCATAGATGGTTGCACGAGTAGAACACAATGGTTTTGTGGGCGTTGATGCTCTTGTTGTCTTTAGTTTGAGTACTTTGCATCTTTGTGGCATAGTGGGATGAAGCGGCGCGGACTAACTTTACATGACCGCGTTCATGAGACTTGTTCCTCGTTCGACATGCAACTTGTATTGCATAAGAGGCTTTGCGGGTGTGTCTCTCCTACTATAGTGAAGATTCAATTTACTCTTCTATTGACAATATTAGTATCACCGTTGTGGTTCATGTTCGTAGGTAGATTAGATCTCTCTCGAAAACCCTAAACCATGTAAAATATGCAAACCAAATTAGAGACGTCTAACTTGTTTTTGCAGGGTTTGGTGATGTGATATGGCCATAATGTGATGATGAATATATATGAGATGATCATTATTGTATTGTGGCAACCGGCAGGAGCCTTATGGTTGTCTTTAAATTTCATGTTGAGTAGTATTTCAAAATAGTTGTAATAGTTGCTACATGAGGTGAACAACCATGAAGATGGCGCCATGAACCTTGACGCTACGCCGACGATGATGGAGATCATGCCCGTTGATGATGGAGATCATGTCCGTGCTTTGGAGATGAAGATCACATATTTTGCTTAGAACACGACGGTAGTATTATAAGATGATCCCTCACTTTAATATCAAGATAATAAAGTGTTCTCCCCTCGTATGCACCGTTGATATAGTTTGACATTTTGAAGCATCTCGTGATGATCGGATGTGATAAACTCAACATACAACGGGTGTAAGCCATGTTGCACACGCGGAATACTTGGGTTTGCTTGACGAGCCTGGCATGTACAGACATGGCCTCGGGACAACGGAAACCGAAAGGTTGAACACGAGTCATATGGATGATATGATCAACATGTTGATGTTCACCATTGAAGCTACATCATCTCATGTGATGATCGGTTTTGGTGTAGTGGATTTGGATTGTGTACCACTTAACAACTATGAGGGATGTTGTATTAAGTGGGAGTTCATTAGTAATTAGATTAAAACATGAACTAATTATCATAAACATAGTCTGAATAGTATTTTGAATTAATTTTGTATTGTTGGCATCCGTTTACTACTATGCGCTAGTCTTGTAATTGAGATAGAAATACTGTTAAAATCTGACAAGAAACTTTACGGACTGGTACCGTATTGTTAAAGAATCAAGAATTGATTAAGTCCTATTGCAAACTTTTAGTAAACCTCACATTATTGATTCAAAGAGCCATGGTTTCAATTAGTACCTAAAGTTATCTTGTCTCCGTGAAACTTGAAGTTCAAATCTGTTTGAAAAGTAAGGAGCTGAAAATTTAGTTTTCAGAAATAATCAAGGTATGAGATATATGTGATATCTAAGACCTTATTGCAAGATGATAGAATATAATTTGGTGAGATTACATGAACTCATAAGTTTTATGGGAATGTATGAAGGTTGAAGACGCCAGGCGTCACAATCCTCCAACCATTGGGGCACTAACGATATTCGCATATCCATGAAGTAATCATCCTTAGCATGCACCGTTGGTAAGACTCGTCGTTTCGAAGCATCACGTGATGATCGGGTGTGATAGATTCTACGTGTGCATACAACGGATGCAAGTTAGATTTGCACATGCAAATACTAAGGTTAAAACTTTACGAGCCTAGCATGTACAGACATGGTCTCGAAAAGTAGTCATGATATGATGGATAAAATTATGAGTGAAATTGTTCATCATATTACAAAGTTACTAATAGTGAAATCTGAAACACTTGTCATATGATGATCAACTTCAAAGTAATAACCTGTGGTGACCCTGCATACCACTGCATGTTGTAGTATGCCAGTCGTTGAAATAACATTCACGAAGTACCATTCCGCAAATATTACATCCCTCAGAGTAGTACAACAGAACATAGAAGGTCCATAACTCATTCATTTATTATTACAAATATCATACACATGTCATCTCGGAGCTCCTCTTGGGTCCTAAGAGGAATACTTCTGGGTTCGAGGCGAACCCAACTTAGCTTACAATATAAGAGTCTTATGAAGTTATACATTTATCTCCTCGAGCAGCTAAATACTAAGAGTTCGGGCTGCTCGGCTTCTACTACTACTCGAGATGTTCAGGCTTGATCTCCTCCGGAAACCTCCCCGGTTCCGTAGACGATGAGGTAGTCTACGCCCTCGATACCTCCCGAGAGGTCTGGTTCTTCATAGCCGATGATCTCGCCTCCTTCATTGTTGTCGTAGTCCTCCTCCAGACGATTCGGACAATCTAAGCATGGGATTTAAGAGTGGCATGAGTACGAGCGTACTCAACAAGTTCATTATAGATAAGAGGTGTTTAATGCTCTAGCTACGATATTAGACCGAAAGTCTAATACCAATGCAAGTTTTGATAAACATTTCTTCAAGAGATTGCTTTTATTCCAAAGAGCTATGTCCGTCACCTTCACCGGTTTACTAGAACTTCATGGAGCTCCTTTTCGGCCGCGTTCGTAGTTCCTTATCCCGAACTGACAGTCACAGTTCTTTACACTCTGCAGAGGTGTGTTGCTTTACCCATAAGAGATCTTAACCTTGGTGCCAACCGGGCAGCTTTCCGTCCACACTTCCTTCGGTGTGAGGCTCGGTATAAGGTCTAGCCAATCATGTTCCTCCGCTACCTCGAACACCCACCCTTTGTTGCATACTCCGACCCTGGGTCCACGCCGGCCCCATTATTCCCATAGATTTTAGGGTGGACTCCGACCACGACGTCAATGCAGGGGCTCTACCATACATTCCTACGCCGGCAGATGCAACCCATCATAGACCTCATTACCGTTGGGACTTCTACGGGTTCCCACCCCTGCATCAAGTCTCGCAAGATCATGAGCACCCGGTAATGAGCATCCGTTGATGAACGAGAGGTGGAAACACTCTTGACTACTCCGTCCCACTCCGGATCTTATGGTTAACACGGGTATTACGGCACAAGAATCACTGGCGACATTTGTTGTTTAATCCTAGATGGATATAAGCCCGTGCAATGGAACCTCCACCATATAAACACAATCCATGGTTCCATTGCCCACCACATAGTCATATTCATAGTTATGAAAGTAGTGGTTTTGATTTTTATGCAATAGTGATAACCATAATACTTTGCAAGTAATTTGATAGACATACTCAAATGACATGAGCAAGTGATGAACTTGCCTGAACACTGCAAAGTGTTGCAGTTGGATGGTGTGGACTGACCCTTGTCCTCTGTTGCTGAAAAATAGCATCATTGTCCGATAAGGGCAATGGTTAAAGAAGCAATTATGCATGATTCAGCTTTTAGGGTTGTTCCCCCTTTCCGGTGTTTTATTATTTTATGTGGAAGGTTAATACTAAGAACAATTTAGGGATACTGTTTAGGGTAAAATACAACCTTGAAATGTTGTCAAGGTGTTTTTTATAGTCCAAAGGCATTATTGAACTAATTTTCATTATTGAAAATAATATGAGTGATTTAAATGATTATTTAAATCATCAAATTAAGACTTATTCTTAGTTGTTTTCAAAAATTCCCTTTGATATTTTATTCAGGTAGAGAATTTTATGCTGATCTATTTTCATATTTTTAATTATTTTTTTAGAGCTATTAAGCATTTCTTCTATAATTTCAAAGTTCTGTATTTATTGGAATTATGAAATGACTGAATTGCCCCTGGGCCCACCTGTCAGTGCGGCCAGCGGGTTAACCCTAACCCGGGCCACTCGTGGCTCGGTCGGTCGCACCGACCCCTTCTCCCCACTCGCGCACGAACCCTAGCCCTCACGGGCTCGGCGATCCCGCCGCCCCCTTCACCGAATTACCCCGGCCAACTCCGGCCGTCGCCGCCGGTGAGGTTAGGTGGATCTGAACCGCCTCTCGACGGCGGACACGGTGGTCCGCGTCGATCTGACGCTCGCGTTCCTGTTCGCTCGACCTCGACCCTCCAGTGCGCCAGGCTCTTCGGCGTTCATCGCCGCCGTGCGCTGGAGAAGCCGTGGCTTCTCCCGGCGCCTCGCCGCGCCGTCCACCCGCGAGCTCGCCGTGGTGGCTTCGCCCTCTTCGCCTCGCTGGCCGCTCGCCGTCGTGCGCCCCGCGGTGGCGCTCGGCCGTGTTCGTGTCACCTCTGGCTTCTCACTTCTCTCTCTCTCTCTCTCTCTGTTCGACAGCCTGGCCTGCCTCTACTGCTTGTGCTTGCTGTGCTTGGGTGCTTGCGGCGCTTCTGGGCTAGCTGCTGCGGTTGCTCTACTGCCATGGCCATAGCTTATGTTGCTGCTCTACTGCTTATGTGTGTGCTGCTGCTGTGGCCATTTCTTCTGTGTTCATGCATGTGTTGACTGCTGCTTCCCTGTGCTTCTATTCTTGATGCTGTACCTGCCAATTATTCAAGTGTGTTTATATATGCTGCACTGGCTTGATTGCAGTGTGCAATCCTTGCAAGTTTGCAAGAGTCAGTGCCTCTGTTGTGCCTTTCTGTGTGATATAATTCCTGGAACTGCTCCATTGAGCATAGCTGTGCTTGCACAGCTCTATCACTTGATGAACTGCTACTGGATACTATCATATCTAGCTTATTTGATTATCTGCTATGCCATTGTTTCAGTTCTGTGATCAATTCAATTGACTAGCCGTGTGTTGATGCTATATCTGATGTTTAGCATGCTATTGCATGCTCTTGCAAGCTTCTGGTGGTCATATGATCACCAGTTGCTTGTAGAATCTGCTCTTTGTTGTCGTGCCTCACTGTGGTCCACTCTGTGCTGTGTGTGTGTCACACAGGCTTGGCTTGTGTATGCTGGTGCTTGTCCAAGCATCAGTGGATGCCTGCAATGATCCACTTGGATCATCTGCAGATTTGTGTATAATAGCTTGACTATTTCATTTATCTGTGTAGTTCTGATTGCTTAAAGATAAATGATGTGAACTGTTTAACAGTAATGATCATGTGGATGAATTGGATGTAGCTAGAGGGATGCCAACAGCTGTTGGGTACCCTAGCTCATACTAAACCCTCTTGGATAATGATGTGATAGCTGGAAATGTTGGCTGTGGGTTGAGGTGACCTTGACAGCCACTTGGTGCTGTCATGGTGGCTCCCCCTTTATCTGTGGCTTGCTGTGGTGGTTTGTTGCTCACTGGCCTGACCATGTTTGGTTGCCAGATGCTTTTGATGTTGATAAACCTGGATAGACACATGATAGTCTAATCCTGTCTGATGGCTTGCTTGGCTTTAGGTGCTAGATGATTTTGAATGGCTAGTTAGGGATTTATCCAAGTTGGATTTCCCTGGTATGTCACCATGTTGACATACCACTGTTCCCTTGGTAATTTCCTTCTGACTGTTCTTTGGTTTGCTTGCACCAAAAGGCTTAGTAGCCAGATGATGATACAACTGGGTACTCACACCCCTTTGCTTGTGTGTGATTGATGCATATGCTTATTTATGAGCAAGACAGATGCTTGTTCATGATTCCATGGTATACCTCACTCCAGCTCCTAGAATTTGGTGTTGGTGTAGAGGTTTTGCTTCTGGTGGTTGTTTGGCTTGCCCTGCTCCTCCTTGTGAGCTTGATGCTTGGTTAATTTATGGGTTTGGGGAATAGGTGAGACAGCTCTGGCTGTTCACCTGTTCTTGGTGTTCTTGAGCTGTTCTTGCTATTTGGTGACTTACCCTGCTGCTGTGTCGATGGATGAAGCAAATGACTAGGGTTTGCTTCTGAAAAGTTTATATTTGATCAGCCATTCCTTCCCTGGTCGACAACACTGCCTGGCTGTTTTGCTGACTCCTCTCTGTGCTGTGTGTGTGTGCTGCATGCACAAGGCCTGGTGAGCTGCTAGGCTGTGTGTGTGTGCACATGCTTGGTATCTGGCTTGTGTCTTGACTGAGAGATGGATCAGCTCGGCATCTTTGATCATATCCTCTCCTGATTCAATATTTTTGCTAACCTGCCAATTGGCAATGCCACTTGGCATAATTCTTTGCTTTGTTGTGCTTGTGTGCAGGGTATAAGTGAGCTGATCAAGATAATCCAGAAGATGATCAAGTCCAAGATCAAATGAAGATGATCTTGTAGTATTTAGGATAGAATCTATCCTTGTACTTTTCTTTTTATATTCTTTTCTATTTTTCCCAATTTGTGTAATGTGTTGTAATATATCATATATCTATTCTGGATATTGTAAATGACATTGTATTATGTGTGATTATCAATAAAGCTCCCATTTTCCTTAATGAGCTTTACATAATTGTTGTATTACTTATAATCTTGATTATTGATAATTGTTTATGAAATTATCTCAAGTTTGAATTATGTGATAATCATTTGATGTTTGAATTTGAAATTCAAATTCAAATTTGGATTGAATTCAATCATACAACTTAGTTTAGAATTCAATCATGCAACTTAAGTTTGTGATGCAAACTCTCCACTCTCTTCTCAAAACCCTAGTTTAGTTGAATAAGGAACAAGTTTGTCGCTCTCGAAACCCTAACCTGTAAGGTGTCGAGAACTTGTCCCCCTTCGATGCAGTTTTGTTTAAAAGCGCGAAATTCCCCCGTAAATTACAATCCAATGCACATCCCTTTCTAAAGTCTACCCCTCGATCGTCTCTAAACCTGGGACATTACAGCCTTTCCCCCTTAAAGAAAACTTCGTCCCGAAGTTGTGGTTGTAATACCGAAGAGTTCGGGGTATGTTTTCCTCAGGTCTTCCTCCTTTTCCCAGGTAGCTTCCCTCTCGGGATGATGCTTCCATTGTATCTTGCAGTATTTTATGGCTCGATTCCTGAGTTGTTTCCAGTTCTCCTCGAGAATCTTTGCTGGCTTCTCGATGTAAGTCAAGTCTGGTTGCAACTCGAGCTCCTCATGTGATACTGGTTCATCAGGGGTTTTCAGACACTTTCGGAGTTGCGACACATGGAATACATTGTGAACCTGAGATAACCTTCCCGGTAATTCCAATTCAAAGGCTAACCCTCGGTTTTGACTCAAAATCTTGAAAGGTCCGATGTATCTAGGACTGAGCTTTCCTTTTACTCCAAACCTCTGGAGTCCTTTCATCGGGCTTACCTTAAGATATACCATGTCTCCAACTCGTGGCTCCCATGTTCTCCTCTTCTGATCGGCGTAACTCTTTTGTCGGCTCTGAGCTATTTTGAGCCTATCCCTTATAATGTCAATTATTTGTTGCTTTTCCTTGATGTAATCAGGGTTGAACTCCTTACTTGCTCCGGCTTCATACCAACATATCGGTGATCTACACTTTCTTCCATACAGAGCTTCAAACGGTGCCATCTTGATACTGCTTTGATAGCTATTATTGTATGAAAATTCTGCTAGTGGTAATTGCTCCTCCCATGATCCTCCGAAATCTAGGGCACAAGCCCTAAGCATATCCTCTAAGATCTGGTTGGTTCTCTCTGTTTGTCCACCTGTCTGGGGATGGTAAGCAGTACTATAGTCCAACTTGGACCCTAAAGCCTCGTGTAGTTGCTTCCAAAATGCTGATGTGAACACGGATCCTCGATCCGACACGATCTTCTTAGGCACTCCATGCTTACTCACGATCTCTTTGATGTAAAGATCGATGAGTTTCTCTCCTTTGTCCTGCTGGTTTACCGCTAAGAAGTGGGCGCTCTTCGTCAACCGGTCCACGATTACCCATATCATGTCCTTCTTTTTATTGGTCATGGGTAGTCCGGTGATGAAATCCATCCCTATTTCCTCCCATTTCCACTCTGGAATAGGTAAAGGTTGTAACTTTCCTGCCGGACTCTGGTGTTCAGCCTTCACTCTCTGGCAGGTATGGCATTCCGCCACATATTGTGCTATCTCTCTCTTCATGTTATTCCACCAGAATAGTTCCTTTAGATCCATGTACATCTTTGTACTTCCGGATGTATGGAATATGGTGTTTGATGGGCTTCCCGAGTATTACTTCCTTAATTTCAGCAATATCCGGAACGCAAATTCTCTTCTGGAACCATAATGATCCAGATTCTCCGCGGTGAAATTCTGATGGTCTTCCTTCATCTATTCTTCTCATCTCCTCAACGATAAATGGATCGTCCAGCTGACCCATCATTATCTCATTCTTCAGGTTAACATTTAACTCATCGGCTACTTGCAACGCCAATAATCCTTCATGAGCTTCCTTCTCCCAAAGTTGTATTTGGGCTTGACTTATTTCCTTCCTCAACTCTGGTGAGATTTCTTGTTCCACTCCTCCGGTGATCTTCCTACTCAAAGCATCTGCTACAACATTGGCCTTTCCTGGAGTGTAATTGATTGTCAGATCATAATCCTTGATTAGTTCAAGCCATCTTTTCTGCCTCATGTTGAGTTCCTTCTGGGTGAAGAAATATTTGAGACTCTTATGATCTGTATAGAGCTCACACTTGGCTCCATAAAGAAAATGTCTCCAAGTTTTGAGTGCAAATACAACTGCTGCTAATTCTAAGTCGTGTGTTGGATAATTCACTTCATGAGGTCTGAGTTGCCTCGATCCATAAGATATCACTTTCCGATCTTGCATGAGTACGCAACCCAATCCATGCTTGGATGCGTCACAGTACACGGTGTAATCCTTGCCAACTTCCGAAACTAACACCGGTGTTGGTGAGTTTCTCTTTTAGAGTTTGAAAACTCTCTCACACTCCTCTGACCACACGAAAGGTGTGTTCTTCCTTAACAGCTTCGTCATTGGTCCTGCTATCTTGGAGAATCCTTCAATGAATCTCCGATAGTATCCTGCCATTCCTAGGAATCCTCGGATTTCCTTGACAGTTTTGGGTGCTTCCCATTCTAGAACTGCTGCTACCTTGCTCGGGTTGACAACTATTCCATCTTTACTAATCACATGTCCAAGAAATTCCACTTGATCTAACCAAAATTCACACTTGCTGAATTTGGCATAGAGTTGATGTTCTCTTAGTGTTTGCAACACTAACCTTAAATGTTCAGCATGTTCGGCCTTGTTCTTGGAATAGATCAAGATATCATCGATGAATACGATAACAAACTTGTCTAGATATGGCATGAAAATCTTATTCATGAGATTCATGAATATTTGGGGCATTGGTTAATCCAAAAGGCACTACAAGGTATTCATGATGTCCATACCTTGAGACAAAGGCGGTTTTCGGAACGTCTTCCTTCTTGATCTTTATCTGGTGATAACCGGATCTTAGATCAATCTTGGAAAAGACTCCCGCGCCTCTAACTTGATCAAATAGATCTTGTATTCTTGGAAGTGGATACTTGTTCTTGATTGTGACGTTGTTCAGATTCCTGTAATCTCCGCACATCCTTCTTCCTCCATCCCTTTTATCCACGAAGATCACAGGTGATCCCCATGGTGAAACACTTTCTTGAATAAATCCTTTCTGTTCCAAATCATCCAGTTGCTCCTTAAGTTCTTTCAACTCCTTGGGCCCCATCTTGTATGGTGCCTTAGCAATCGGAGCTGTTCCTGGAATTAGGTCGATAGTGAATTTTATCTCCCTATCTGGTGGCATACGGTAATTCCTTGGGAAATACATCCTGGAATTCATTTACTACAGGTATATCCTCTAATTTCACCTCCTTCATGCTGTTGTAGCTCCACTTCAATCTGTGTATGTTTGTCGCCTTGGTAAATCATTCTACTTCCATCGGGGCTTTTCAAAGATACTGTCTTGTTCACACAGTCGATCAATGCTCCATTAGCTTCCAACCAGTTCATACCAAGAATGACATCAATGTCCTTCATCGGTAAAATGAACAGGTCCGCGTCAAACACGCACTTATTGATCATGATGACTTGTTTTTGTTTGGTGTGGGTTACTACTATCGTTCCCCCGCAGAAAGTATGGTTATGGGTGTATCTAACTTAGTGCAACTAATCCCATGTTTGATGATGAATTGTTGAGAAATGAATGATGTAGTTGCACCAGTATCAAAAAGTACTTTGCCAGGATGAGTGAGTATCTGGAGCGTACCTATCACCGCCTGATCGAGTTGACCACCTCCTCCAGACTAGTGCAGTTCAGCTTGCCGAAGGGCTTCTTATTCTTCCAGTTCCCTCCGTTATTTCCTCCTCGGCTTGCTCCCCCTCCAGATTGACCTCCTTTATTCTTATTCTTAGGGCAATCCCTAAGCATATGTCCTTCCTCACGGCACCCGAAGCAAATGATCCTGGGCTTCTTACAGTCCTTGGAGAAATGCCCCGTACCTCCACAGCTACGGCATACAATCTTATTTGCAGTCTGGAATGCTTGGTTCTTCCTGCTACCGTAGTAGTTGCTGTTGTTGTTGTTGTTGTTGTTGTTGTATCTGGGCTTGAAACTCAAGCTGGTATTAGGTTTGTTACTAACAAACCTCTTAGGCTCAAACTTGGCCTTTTTCCTCTTCTCCTCCTGCAGTTGTTTGAAATCATCTTCCAGAGTGATGGCTGCATCCACCAACTCTTGAAACTCCGTCGCTCTCATCATACGGAGCTGAACCTTGAACTGGGGACTTAACCCCCTCAAAACCTTTTCTTCTTCTTGTCTTCGGTGTTGACTTCTTCAACGCATACCGAGACAACTTGGAGAATTCACGACATAGGTCAGGATGGCCTTGTCTTTCTGCTCGAGACTTTCAAACTCTCGACGCTTCAGTTCCACAATACTTTTAGGGACATTGGATTCCCTGAACTTCCTTGCAAATTCCTCCCAGGTAAATACCTTTCCAGCTGGATAAACGGCTACTATATTGTCCCACCATGATGCGGCAGGTCCACACAATAAGTGTGTAGCATAACGGACCTTCTCCTGGTCATTGCAACCAACCGTGTTGAGCTTTCGCTCAGTGTCCATAAGCCAATCTTCCGCGTCCATTGGCTCGGGCGCGTATGCGAAAGATATAGGCTTGGTGTTTTGGAAGTCTGCTAGGGTGACTCCCGGATTCTCGGGTCTCTCTACCCGGTTCTGTTGCAGCAATTCTTGGAAGAATTTGTTCTGCTGCTCCAACGTTACACGTTGTCTTTCCTCCACCAGCTGCATGTACTGTACAAAATTCTGCTGCGTCATGGGTGGTGGTGGTGGTGGAAACTGATCTCTGGCTGCTCCCTCAACCTCTTCCTTTTGTTTTGCTTCGCGCTCCATGCGCTGTGCTTCGGTCTCCTCTCCTAACGCTCCCGACATAACCCCTAGTTCTGCAACACAAGATGATACTCATAATTACTCCATGCGCAAGTTTTCTGAACTTTGTGCACAGAACTAGTCACGCAATGGAAATCAAGAAGCAAATCCAAATCATACAAAACATATATCATGTATATACATACTTAAGTGGTCTTATTACAATACTCAAGTCGATGTGAGTATGCAAACTCACTTATTAAAGTATATGTACAAATTTATACAAATATTACATACTATAATACATGTGGTACTTGTGTATTATAGCCTCGCCTCCCTTGGTGGACTCTAGTCGATCTTCACTCCCGGTACATCCCAGGCTTCCATCCGGTCGAACGTGTCGTCCTCCTGATAGACCCTGGAACATAAGGTCTCCCCGTCGGCTGGTAATCCGAATCAGATGATGATCCTAGGGAGAAATCAGTGTTCACAAACTGATCATTAAGTGCATCATAGTCCACCCATCGGGTGTACTCCCCTGTAGCTCCACCATAAGTGTTTCCAACACTCATACCCGACTCAACTTGTGTCGGATACCCTCCATCAATTCCTTCATTACTAGGATAACTCTGGTTCTGGGTTGTGGCGTCATCATTCATCTCTCTGTCATAATACACAGAAGTACTATGAGTTCCAGTATCAGATCCCCAACGCCAACCCGTGGAATTTTCTATAGGAGTCTCGGAACGCTGATTGTTTCCGGATTCCTCTCCGCCCTCATATCCCCCATAGGAACTTCCCAGATAGTTCCCAGGTGTAACAGGTGTAGTTTCACGCTCAAGAGGGTCAATACTAATGTAGTCACCAGCTGAGTAAACTGGTGTGTGCACCACATTCTCCATAGGTTCTTTCCCCCTAATCTCCTCCTTGGGTTCAGTAAACTCCTCTAGCATCGTATCAATTGCTCCCGTCAGATGATGGTTCAACTGAAAGAGTAATGATATGAAGTTGCGGCTATTATCCATGTATTTTGCAGCTGCTATTGGTTTGCGTTTTGCATATTTGTAGTGGTTAAGCATGGGATCTTCTTCCTCCTGATTATGAGGAATATGGGAGAATTCGGAACCCATAAGCTCTTTCGTCTTATGTTCCCGAATGTCGGTTATGGCTCTCATAACAGCTATATGGTAGGCTGTGTTGATAGTCCTGGCTTCCCCTGCTGGCATGACTACGCTCATTCCCAGAGATTCGGGAAGTCGCAGTCCTACCCTACACTTGGCCAATACAGTACCATCATAGTACATGTATTTCTTTACTTGGATCTGGGGATCACACCCAAATTCAAGTAACATGGCTCGTAGAATATCTGCAAGTCCTCCTTCGTATTCACTCAGTGTGGAATCCATCACTTTCAAGTTTCGTCCGGACGTGAACTTGCCATGTTGGCTGTAGAAATAGAAAGATTATAAGATTAGTAATAATGCATCATAATAGAGATAATAAAGAATTATCGCACTAAAAGATATGATTGTTGTATTCTCAATTGAATATACACCATATTTTTAGAGAATTCTTTACCAATCCTATTTGACTCCTAACGTTTGGTCCCATTTACTAGGTTCCAACCTAAGGTCAAAGCTTTTGCTCTGATACCAACTGTGGTGACCCTGCATACCACTGCATGTTGTAGTATGCCAGTCGTTGATATAACATTCACGAAGTACCATTCCGCAAATATTACATCCCTCAGTAGTACAACAGAACATAGCAGGTCCATAACTCATTCATTTATTATTACAAATATCATACACATGTCATCTCGGAGCTCCTCTTGGGTCCTAAGAGGAATACTTCTGGGTTCGAGGCGAACCCAACTTAGCTTACAATATAAAAGTCTTATGAAGTTATACATTTATCTCCTCGAGCAGCTAAATACTAAGAGTTCGGGCTGCTCAGCTTCTACTACTACTCGAGATGTTCAGGCTTGATCTCCTCCGGAAACCTCCCCGGTTCCGTAGACGATGAGGTAGTCTATGCCCTCGATACCTCCCGAGAGGTCTGGTTCTTCATAGCCGATGATCTCGGCTCCTTCATTGTTGTCGTAGTCCTCCTCCAGACGATTCAGACAATCTAAGCATGGGATTTAAGAGTGGCATGAGTACGAGCGTACTCAACAAGTTCATTATAGATAAGAGGTGTTTAATGCTCTAGCTACGATATTAGACCAGAAAGTCTAATACCAATGCAAGTTTTGATAAACATTTCTTCAAGAGATTGCTTTTATTCCAAAGAGCTATGTCCGTCAGCCTTCACCGGTTTACTAGAACTTCATGGAGCTCCTTTCCGCCGCGTTCGTAGTTCCTTATCCCGGAACAGGAGTGACAGTCACGTTCTTTACACTCTGCAGAGGTGTGTTGCTTTACCCATAAGAGATCTTAACCTTGGTGCCAACCGGGCAGCTTTCCGTCCACACTTCCTTCGGTGTGAGGCCCGGTATAAGGTCTAGCCAATCATGTTCCTCCGCTACCTCGAACACCCACCCTTTGTTGCATACTCCGACCCTGGGTCCACGCCGGCCCCATTATTCCCATAGATTTCAGGGTGGACTCCGACCACGACGTCAATGCAGGGCTCTACCATACATTCCTACGCCGGCAGATTCAACCCATCATAGACCTCATTACCGTTGGGACTTCTACGGGTTCCCACCCCTGCATCAAGTCTCGCAAGATCATGAGCACCCGGTAATGAGCATCCGTTGATGAACGAGAGGTGGAAACACTCTTGACTACTCCGTCCCACTCCGGATCTTATGGTTAACACGGGTATTATGGCACAAGAATCACTGGCGACATTTGTTGTTTAATCCTAGATGGATATAAGCCCGTGCAATGGAACCTCCACCATATCAACACAATCCATGGTTCCATTGCCCACCACATAGTCATATTCATAGTTATGAAAGTAGTGGTTTTGATTTTTATGCAATAGTGATAACCATAATACTTTGCAAGTAATTTGATAGAAATACTCAAATGACATGAGCAAGTGATGAACTTGCCTGAACACTGCAAAGTGTTGCAGTTGGATGGTGTGGACTGACCCTTGTCCTCTGTTGCTGAAAAATAGCATCATTGTCCGATAAGGGCAATGGTTAAAGAAGCAATTATGCATGATTCAGCTTTTAGGGTTGTTCCCCCTTTCCGGTGTTTTATTATTTTATGTGGAAGGTTAATACTAAGAACAATTTAGGGATACTCTGTTTAGGGTAAAATACAACCTTGAAATGTTGTCAAGGTGTTTTTTATAGTCCAAAGGCATTATTGAACTAATTTTCATTATTGAAAATAATATGAGTGATTTAAATGATTATTTAAATCATCAAATTAAGACTTATTCTTAGTTGTTTTCAAAAATTTCCTTTGATATTTTATTCAGGTAGAGAATTTTATGCTGATCTATTTTCATATTTTTAATTATTTTTTAGAGCTATTAAGCATTTCTTATATAATTTCAAAGTTCTGTATTTATTGGAATTATGAAATGGCTGAATTGCCCCTGGGCCCACCTGTCAGTGTGGCCCAGCGGGTTAACCCTAACCCGGGCCACTCGTGGCTCGGTCGGTCGCACCGACCCCTTCTCCCCCACTCGCGCACGAACCCTAGCCCTCACGGGCTCTAGCGATCCCCGCGTCGCCGCCCCCTTCACCGAATTACCCCGGCCAACTCCGGCCGTCGCCGCCGGTGAGGTTAGGTGGATCTGAACCGCCTCTCGACGGCGGACACGGTGGTCCGCGTCGATCTGACGCTCGCGTTCCCGTTCGCTCGACCTCGACCCTCCAGTGCGCCAGGCTCTTCGGCGTTCATCGCCGCCGTGCGCTGGAGAAGCCGTGGGCTTCTCCCTGGCGCCTCTTGGCGCCGTGTCGCCACCGCGAGCCTCGCCATGGTGGTGCTGGTGCTGCTTCTCCGCCGCGGCCTGGCCTGGCTGGCGCCGCCGTTCGCCCGGCGTGTGCCGTTGTGGCCGTCACGGCCGTGTTCGCTGGCTCACCTCACCGGTGAGTGTTCTACGCCTCTTCTCTCTCTCTCTCACTCTGCTGCATCTGCTCCTGTTCGACTAGCTCCGCCGCTGGCCTGCCTCTACTGCTTGTGCTTGCTGTGCTTGCGGGTGTGCTACTTCGGCGCTTCTGGCTAGCTGCTGCGGTTGCTCTACTGCCATGGCCATAGCTTATGTTGCTGCTCTACTGCTTATGTGTGTGCTACTGCTGTGGCCATTTCTTCTGTGTTCATGCATGTGTTCGGCTGCTGCTTCCCTGTGCTTCTATTCTTGATGCTGTACCTGCCAATTATTCAAGTGTGTTTATATATGCTGCACTGGCTTGATTGCAGTGTGCAATCCTTGCAAGTTTGCAAGAGTCAGTGCCTCTGGTGTGCCTTTCTGTGTGATATAATTCCTGGAACTGCTCCATTGAGCATAGCTGTGCTTGCACAGCTCTATCACTTGATGAACTGCTACTGGATACTATCATATCTAGCTTATTTGATTATCTGCTATGCCATTGTTCATGTTCTGTGATCAATTCAATTGTCTGGCCATGTGTTGATGCTATATCTGATGTTTAGCATGCTATTGCATGCCCTTGCAAGCTTCGGTGGTCATATGATCACCAGTTGCTTGTAGAATCTGCTCTTTGTTGTCGTGCCTCACTGTTGTCCACTCTGTCTTTGTGTGTGTCACAGGCTTGGCTTGTGTATGCAGGTGCTTGTCCAAGCATCAGTGGATGCTTGCAATGATCCATTGGATCATCTGTCAGATTCTGTGTATAATAGCTTGACTATTTCATTTATCTGTGTAGTTCTGATTGCTTAAAGATAAATGATGTGAACTGTTTAACAGTAATGATCATGTGGATGAATTGGATGTAGCTAGAGGGATGCCAACAGCTGTTGGGTACCCTAGCTCATACTGAACCCTCTTGGGTAATGATGTGATAGCTGGAAATGTTGGCTGTGGGTTGAGGTGACCTTGACAGCCACTTGGTGCTGTCATGGTGGCTCCCCCTTTATCTGTGGCTTGCTGTGGTGGTTTGTTGCTGGCCTGACCATGTTTGGTTGCCAGATGCTTTTGATGTTGATAAACCTGGATAGACACATGATAGTCTAATCCTGTCTGATGGCTTGCTTGGCTTTAGGTGCTAGATGATTTTGAATGGCTAGTTAGGGATTTATCCAAGTTGGATTTCCCTGGTATGTCACCATGTTGACATACCACTGTTCCCTTGGTAATTTCCTTCTGACTGTTCTTTGGTTTGCTTGCACCAAAAGGCTTAGTAGCCAGATGATGATACAACTGGGTACTCACACCCCTTTGCTTGTGTGTGATTGATGCATATGCTTATTTATGAGCAAGACAGATGCTTGTTCATGATTCCATGGTATACCTCACTCTAGCTCCTAGAATTTGGTGTTGGTGTAGAGGTTTTGCTTCTAGTGGTTGTTTGGCTTGCCCTGCTCCTCCTTGTGAGCTTGATGCTTGGTTAATTTCTGGGTTTGGGGAATAGGTGAGACAGCTCTGGCTGTTCACCTGTTCTTGGTGTTCTTGAGCTGTTCTTGCTATCTGGTGACTTACCCTGCTGCTGTGTCGATGGATGAAGCAAATGACTAGGGTTTGCTTCTGAAAAGTTTATATTTGATCAGCCATTCCTTCCCTGGTCGACAACACTGCCTGGCTGTTTTGCTGACTCCTCTCTGTGTTGTGTGTGTGTGCTGCATGCACAAGGCCTGGTGAGCTGCTAGGCTGTGTGTGTGTGCACATGCTTGGTATCTGGCTTGTGTCTTGACTGAGAGATGGATCAGCTCGGCAGCTTTGATCATATCCTCTCCTGATTCAATATTTTTGCTAACCTGCCAATTGGCAATGCCACTTGGCATAATTTTTTGCTTTGTTGTGCTTGTGTGCAGGGTATAAGTGAGCTGATCAAGATAATCCAGAAGATGATCAAGTCCAAGATCAAATGAAGATGATCTTGTAGTATTTAGGATAGAATCTATCCTTGTACTTTTCTTTTTATATTCTTTTCTATTTTTCCCAATTTGTGTAATGTGTTGTAATATATCATATATCTATTCTGGATATTGTAAATGACATTGTATTATGTGTGATTATCAATAAAGCTCCCATTTTCCTTAATGAGCTTTACATAATTGTTGTATTACTTATAATCTTGATTATTGATAATTGTTTATGAAATTATCTCAAGTTTGAATTATGTGATAATCATTTGATGTTTGAATTTGAAATTCAAATTCAAATTTGGATTGAATTCAATCATACAACTTAGTTTAGAATTCAATCATGCAACTTAAGTTTGTGATGCAAACTCTCCACTCTCTTCTCAAAACCCTAGTTTAGTTGAATAAGGAACGGTTTGTCGCACTCTCGGAACCCTAACCCTGTAAGGTGTCGAGAGAGAAACTTGTCCCCCTTCGATGCAGTTTTTGTTTAAAAGCGCGAAATTCCCCCGTAAATTACAATGCAATGCACATCCCTTTCTAAAGTCTACCCCTCGATCGTCTCTAAACCTGGGACATTACATAACCTCAAGGTTATTGGTATTTGACCAACAAACCTAGAAGTTATTGATGTTGAAGTGTTTTTCTAAATAATGAGGAAAGCTAAAAGAGAAACTGCAAAAGATATTTTGGCAAAAGAAAAGAAAAGACTAGAAAGTCTAGCTCAGGTGTATATAAATGATATACATGTTTTGGTTTTATTCCTAGTTAAGTCACACTATGAAATTCTTGGGTATTAGTACTATATTGGTTAGTATGAAGTGTCATACAAAACAACGCAATACAAGAATACAATGGCCCAAGTGACTGACAAGGAATATGATAAGGATGCACGTCTGGAACAAAATAAAGTGTTATTATGTTCATCGTTAGCATTTTATCTAGCCCTTAGAATTTATAATAAAGAACTTAATAATTGTTATTTTGCTCTGGTCAAATGAAAACAATGAGTTGTTCAAATTATGACATTACTCCATGTACGATGGATGAGTTATTATAAATCTTAATGGTGAAACACACATACATAACATTGACGCTAAAATGCCATAAGGCAAATGATTTGAATTCCACTTATTTGTGGAACCGCCATTTAGATCATGTTAGAAAGGAACGCATGAAGGAACTCCATGCAAATGGATTTTTGGAGTCATTTGATTTTTGAATCGTTTGGCGCTTGCAAAATCTTTTCTAAAAAGTAATGACTAAAATACCGTTCATAGGCCAAGAGTTGAACGGACAACTAACTTAGTAAAAACATACATAATGATGTATGTGGTTCACTGGACATAGTTGTGTGCGGGAGATTCTTCTACTTCATGAAAACTTCAAACAATGAATTGAATATATATATGTGGATATATTCGATAAGGAAGAAGTTTGAAACATTTGAATAGATTCAAATAAATTTCAGCATGAAGTGGAAATCATCGTAATAAAAAAGTCAAATATCTATGATTGGATCATGGTGGAAATATTTGAATTACGAGTTTTAGCGAACATCTAAGAGAGTTATGAAGTTGTTCTACAACTCACGTTTCTTGGAGTATCATAGTGATGATGAAGTATCCAAAAGACGTATCCAAACCTTGTTGGATCAATGATGAGATAAAATATTGATGCCATTATATTTTTTGTGTATTATGCTTTAGTGATTACCGCTTTTACACTAAATAGAGCATCATCATGATCCGTAGAAATGACACCATACGAGTTATGGCATGGGTATAAACCCTAATA
The DNA here is from genome assembly GCA_030979885.1 of Lolium multiflorum. NCBI lineage: Eukaryota > Viridiplantae > Streptophyta > Magnoliopsida > Poales > Poaceae > Lolium > Lolium multiflorum. The sequence goes on along the minus strand of CM061747.1, from coordinate 136,499,006 downwards.
GTCCTTTCTTTAAATTTTGGTCTAAAAGTTTACAACCAAAATCAGATGAATGTCTTTGTTGGTTATCCCAAAGAATTGATTGGGAATTCTTTCCACTATGAAGTAAAAGACAAAAGTGTTTGTTAATGTTACTTGCATATTTCCAAGAAATTGTTTTCTAGCGAAGTATTTGAGTGGGAGGACAATAGAACTTGATAAGGTTTATGAACCTGAGCATAATGATCAGAGTAGCGCAGCATCAGAAATTGGTTCCGGAAGCGGCCACAACGATCATGGCTCCCTTGACTACAAAGTGTTTTAGCCATGGAGATCGAAGTACATATTGAACCTTGTAGGTATGGTTTACTTTGTGATCAAATAAATGATTTGTGGACAAAGGATTGATTTTGAACAATGATAAACCAACTACAAACAAAGAAGTTATGATGGGCCCTGACTCCGTTAAAATGGCTATACGCCATGAAATCCAAGATAGATGAATACTTTTTGAAAGTAAATGGATCTATAAAAATTGATGAAAGCTTGACTTGTTGAAAAGTTGTTTACGACAAAGTTCAAAGAGTTGACTACGATAAGATTAGATCTTCCGTAGCAATGCTTATAGTCTATGTGGATTATTCTAGTAATCACTACATATTTCTTTTATGAGATATGCTAGTAGGATGGCAAAATACATTGCTTATAAAAAGTGTGTATTAAAGGTGTATACAAGATACAACCAAAAGTTTTGCTAGTCCGTAGAATACTAGATAGGTATACAAACTTCAATCGGATGAAGTAAGTATCATGGAGTTGGAATCTTTACCAGATGAAATAGTCAAAGAGTTTTTGATTTCATCAGAGACGATGAAGAGACTTGCATTTGCAAGAAATTAAGTGGGAGCGCTGAGACATATTTATAATACTTTATGTAGATGACATATAGTTGGTTATAAATGATGTAATTATATACTTGATTAAAAAGGTTTCATTGAGAAATTAACTTCAATGAAAGGATATGGACTGAAACATATCTAGTGTCAAAATCTATGAAGATAGATTGAAACACAAAATAAGTTTAAGTCAAAGTACATTGAATGGATATTGAAATAGTTCAATATAGAAATATTAAGAAAATGTTCTTGTCATTTGAAGTTTTAACAAGACTTGAGTGTATCTGACACTCAATGAGTAAAAACACATGAGTGATTATAGATCACGGATAATATGTACACAATCAGATGTCCTGTGCTCTTAAAAGTGTTATGAGCATGTACCAAAATGATTCATGTGATGATCATTGAAAAACAGTAAGAATATTCTTGAGTACTTAAGAAGAACCAAGGATATATATATAGTTTTGTATGGAGAAATGACAAACAAATTGCTGTAAGGTGTTGCACCGATATTTGTTTTGTCACATATGAAAATAAAATTTCAATCTCAAATTAGACTAAGTGTTGTTTGAAAGGTAGCACAATGAGCTAGAAGTTGTCTATGCTAGATTTAGAAGAGTTCTAAAATATTGTGACGGATTCTACAAAAGAAGGCAGAGTATGTCATTGTTTTGACAATGGCAAAGGATGTTAAGTGAAGAGGTTCTTTGAGAGCTTGGTGTAGTTCCGACAGATTCAGAACTTTGAAGCTATATTGTGTGTGACAATATTAGTGACATATTTCAGACCGCGGAATTAAGGTTCCACCAGAAGACCAAACATATTTAATGCCGACTCATTTGGAAATGAGTGATGCGTTGAGACGCAAATGAATTACAAAATACATACGGTTCTGAGCATGTCAGATCCGTTGACTAAAACCTCTCCCATGAGCAAAACATGATAAAGCACCGAAGGCCAAGGTGTTATATCTTTACAAATGTAAACTAGATTATTGACTCTAGTGCAAGTGGGAGACTGTTGGAGATATGCCCAAGAGGCAATAATAAAATGGTTATTATAATATCTTTGAGTTTATGATAATGTTTACATACCATGCTATAATTGTATTAACCGAAACATTGATACATGTGTGTTATGTGAACAACAAGGAGTCCCTAGTAAGCCTCTTGTATAACTAGCTTGTTGATTAATAGATGATCATCGTTTCATGATCATGAACATTGGATGTTATTAATAACAAGGTTGTGTCATTATGTGAATGATATAATGGACACACCCAATTAAGCGTAGCATAAGATCACATCATTAAGTTATTTGCTATAAGCTTTCGATACATAGTTACCTAGTCCTTATGACCATGAGATCATATAAATCATTTATACCGGAAAGGTACTTTGATTACATCAAACGCCAGCGTAAATGGGTGGTTATAAAGGTGGGATTAAGTATCCGGAAAGTATGAGTTGAGGCATATGGATCAACAGTGGGATTTGTCCATCCCGATGACGGATAGATATACTCTGGGCCCTCTCGGTGGAATGTCGTCTAATGTCTTGCAAGCATATGAATAAGTTCATAAGAGACCACATACCACGGTACGAGTAAAGAGTACTTGTCAGAGACAAGGTTGAACAAGGTATAGAGTGATACCGATGATCAAACCTCGGACAAGTAAAATATCGCGTGACAAAGGGAATTGGTATCGTATGTGAATGGTTCATTCGATCACTGAAGTCATCGTTGAATATGTGGGAGCCATTATGGATCTCCAGATCCCGCTATTGGTTATTGGTCGGAGTACTCAACCATGTCCGCATAGTTCGCGAACCGTAGGGTGACACACTTAAGGTTTGATGTTGAAATGGTAGAACTTGAATATGGAATGGAGTTCGAATATTTGTTCGGAGTCCCGGATGAGATCCCGGACATCACGAGGAGTTCCGGAATGGTCTGGAGAATAAGATTCATATATAGGAAGTCATATTCCAAGTTTGGAAATGATCCGGTGCATTTATGGTAGGTTCTAGAAGGTTCTAGAAAAGTCCGGAAGAAATCACCATGGAAAGTGGAGTCCCGGAGGGACTCCACCTTGCATGGCCAGCCAACCCTAGAGGGAGGAGTCCAAGGTGGACTCCCCAAGGGTGGCCGGCCAACCCCCAAGGAAGGGGTGGGAATCCCACCTTGAGTGGGATTTCCCCTTGAGTAGGTTTCCCACCTTTGGGAAGTTTTGGTGTTGGGGTCTTATTCGAAGACTTGGACTACAACTCTTGGGGCTTCCACCTATATAATGAGGGGCATAGGAGAGGGGGCTGACCACCACAAGCCCATAGCCGCACCCATAGGTGGCCGGCCACCCCCTCTCCCAAACCCTAGCCGCCCCCTCTCCTCCTCTTCTCCCGCACGCTTAGCGAAGCTCCGGAGATCTCCACCGCCACCGCCACCACGCCGTCGTGCTGCCGGATTCAAGGAGGAGCTACTACTTCCGCTACCCGCTGGAACGGGGAGAAGGACGTCGTCTTCATCAACACCGAACGTGTGACCGAGTACGGAGGTGCTGCCCGATCGTGGCACCGTGATCAAGATCTTCTACGCGCTTTTGCAAGCGGCAAGTGATCGTCTACCGCAGCAATAAGAGCCTACTCTTATAGGCTTTGGAAATCTTCAAGGGTTAGTCTTGATCATCCCCTCGTTGCTCCCGTCTTCTAGATTGCATCTTGGCTTGGATTGCGTTCTCGTGGTAGGAATTTTTTTATTTTCTATGCAACGTTATCCTACACCTTGTTCTATCGCCATTTGGATCTGCTGACGCAACACTTTGCAGTCGCTGGTGGTATGAGTGAACGAGTGATGCCACTTGCAGTATGGCCTTCCGTTCATCTCTTGCGCAGTAGGGATTTTATGGCCTTCGGGTAACTTCAGCTGCTTCTCCTTAAGTAAAAGATCAAAAATCTGCTCAGCTTTGCTCACGTCGAAGTCAAACCCTTTTGCAGGACCTTGTGGTTTAACCCATTTGCAGGACACGGGGTTTGCCCCTCGAGCCCATTCAGCCACGTCTACATCCTGGTCTCCTGCGGAGTCTTCATCCTCTTCTATCTCAACCAGGCTTACCGGACGTTTGAATTTGTCCTGGTACAATTCTGGGTGGCGCTGTTCATACAATGATAGTTTCGAACCATATGCGCCAATGAAGTGTATTCCGCTTGGGAAGCCATGTCCTTGATCGGCGACGCGAGACCCAACACCAATCGCTTCTTTCTCACTCAAACGAGCCGAATAACATCGGTTCGACGGTCCTAAAGCGCGAATGTATTCCGATCGTCTCCGCGCGTCGGACTTGCGCGGATCGGCAATGCCAGCCTCGAAGCTTCGAGTGATATTGCATGTGGAACTGTTCTTCCATCCTTCCACGTCCGGATCGAATCGGTGGCAGCGGGTGTACCACCCAAAAGCCGATCCCGTGAGAGATTGTGCAAAAACCTCACGCGTAATCGATCGATGTTGAAATCATGCCAACGCCAAATATCGGCTCACATGCTCAATTGAACTAGAGCCTTCTGATCCACTAAACTTTGAGAACTCAGGGAGCCGATACTTGGGCGGTAGTGGAATCAAATCATACTCGTTGGGGTACGACTTGGAATAGCCGATTGCCCTCCTCTTTGGCACCATGCCGAACTGGTCTCTCAAGATTGCAGTGATCTGGTCCACGGTGTTAGCTGCAGGAGCTGAGCTTTGATGATTCGTGGCGGTGTCATATTTAGCTAGCCACGCCTGCTTCTCGGGATCCGATCCAGAAACCCCTCCTGATGTTCCAGAAATCCCTCCTGCTGCAACCTGGTTCGTGCGCGCCCAGTTATTGCAGTCCGGCACGTATGTGCACATGTATCCGTGCGAGATCTCCTTAGGTGGTTCATACAAGAACTGGTAATCACTAGGATCGCCACCAATCTTGGAGACTACATATGCCGGTGAACCCGACAGTTCTGGAGCTGCTAGCGCGAATGGCAGTGCGGCTGTGCAGGCAGTATTTCCTGATGAGTCCCTAGGGTAGGTCCCGACGGAGAGTACTGATACTTCATGATTTCCTGGACCACACGAAGCGCAACGCGCTCGAAAGCGTTCACCAAGCTCTCAGAATGACGGTGTAGCGAATGAGCCACCATGTAATTGATCTCCTGGCGCAGAGATCTGGTGCGTTCTTCCGAAGAAGTAGACAGATCCACTCCGTCTAGAGCGCCTTCAACTGAGAACCCTTTCCACCTAATGCCATGTGTGCGGGTCCTCTCAAAAGAGCCGATGAGGTCGGCTTCGAAGAGAGCTTTAAGCTCGTTATACTTCTTCTTATGCTCCTCGTCGATCTTCGTACGTGACGGGTCTTCACCATCTCTGTGCAGATGTTGATGTAGTTGATGCGAAGAATGTCCCCGGGCGTGCAAATGTGTTGACCACCAAAACCCACCGGCGAGCAGCGACGACGGCAACACGTAGAGCCGGGAGGCTCCGGGATCTTGGGCCCTGGTTCCTCGGGCGACGGCCCGCAATGCTCCGGTCACGCGGGTGCAAGTGCGTGCCACCGACCTATACTCGGGAAGGTGATGGATTGCTTCGACTAGTTTCCTGCATGGCATACACGTAAACATTAAATACGAGCCTCGATCGACTCTCAGGTTATCCTGTGAATCGGCTCAAGGAGCCAATCCACCCATGATTCGTATTGGATCTACGATAACATGGTGGTCCTGCTTGATCAATATTAAGTTAACGCGATCTACGACGATCTAGGGTTTTCACCGCATAACCGGAACATCCTACCCGTAGTTGAGCCTGGCAGGTACGAAAGATAATAGAAAACCAGCCCTAGACAAGGCCTAAAAACCAACGTACTACAAGAGATCTGATATATTGTGACGAGCTCAAGACGTCATGCAATAGCAATAAACGTCACGGAAGACCCCTTTATGACGTAGTTTGACCGTCACAAGCATCGTCATGAAATCCCCGTCACAGATTACTCCCTCGTGACGCGACGCGCGAGAAAACGTCACGGAGTATATATGACGTCATGTGTATGTCAGCACCAAGCATACCACCCCACAGAATGAAAACGTCATTGATTAGCGTCACATATGTGATGATGTCATAGGTGATGTCATCTGGTTAATTTAGAAAAAATCACGTTTTTTACCTATTTGACATTTTTTTCTTTTTCTCTAGTTTTTCGCAAAAATATATTTTATTTGCTTGTTATTTCTGATAAATATAATTATTTGCCTCATGTTTTGTTTTCTAGATTATTTCGCATGTAATATTAGTTACTTTTTTATCTGATTTTATTTTCAATTATTGCAAGTAATAATTTCTAAATTTTATATACATTAGATTGTGAATTAATATTAAATTTGAATACATATGATCAGATACACTCAATTGTCATCAAAATCACAATAACCAAATATCATCGTATATAATCAAATATGTTGCAAAGTATAATTGCAGTAACTAAACACAAGCAAACTAGATTCATGTTAGAAAGCATCGTCATATAGTAATATCCTTCATGCAGCATTAAGATAGGTGCTTAGTTCTCAGCAGCATGTTTCCGTAATAGGAAACTAAAAGATTGTCCTGTTCCTCGTGCTTTCCTTGTTGCTTTCTTTGCATCCTTCAAGTGCGGCCTATAGCGAATTAATTCTCATGGTCAACTGTTATTGGTACATCTCGTGCCTCTCTAGCTTGTGTTGTTCAGCTATTTCTTCTAACTCTCGGACATCGCCCTCCAAGATCTTGATTGGCACCCCACGGTACAAAGTGCTTGAGGAGTTGTGCTCCTTTAGAACTTCATCCACAATCTGTATATCAAGCACTATCAGGCACCGGCTGCTCATCTTGCAACTGGTATTATTTTCCATGACAATCTGTAGAAGAAAAGCTACAGCTGATGTTATTTCCATAGCGGTCTGTAGAAGAAGAGCACCATTGCTCATGTTAGAGAACAGTGATAGTTCAACCTTACCATATTGCAAATCATTTGATGTTTATCTAGCTGAGTCCATGGTGGATATTGGTCTTTCAAAGCTGGTCGTGCACTTCAGACAAAACTCATTAAATGCAACCATAGTATAATTCTTGACGTGATAAGTTCAATATACACCTAGCTCAATATAGAAGTACCCGTGCAAATATTTCTGGTGTAATTTTTCACTGACTCACTATGCATCTCTAGATTAAATCAGGTTGTGTTAGAGACAATAAATTACAACAAATTGGAGGGGACTCTGCTGAAGCGTTTCTGGTAACAAGGGCGTACTTCTATAGTCAAAGATTGGACTATGGAGAAATTATATAGCATCACATCCATAATCTACAAAATGGACCTATGAACCCATAAATTCTTACAATGTGGATGAACTTCTATCATCATAGTCGTCCCTGTAACACGGGTTACATATCATGTTTCACAAGCTTTAAACATGTATGGAGTAAAATCAGGTTGCTACCTGCTAGGTCGTCAGCATGCACATGCTTTAAACATGGATAATACTTGAAGCAAAGAGGTTGTAGTAGATTAAATTGACTGGTCTTACTATGAGTGAGCATCAAGATTAATGTCGCAGGTAATGTAAAAAAGTAGTAACAAACTAAAACAAAGTAGTATGCAACTTCAGATTCATAATAAGTATTGTCGGTGGCCTATTTTGATACAAACCTTGTTTCTTTCATCCAACCATTTGTTGACAAGAGCTTCCTAATTTTGTTGAGTCACTTTGGGTGGCTTACGGGATAACTGTTCCTCACATACTGCAGAGTGGAGTGTCCAGTTTTCCTCTTTCAGAATCTTCTCTGCATGAGTATATGAATATCTACCCGCACAAAAGAGTATATAAATATCATTTTAGCAAACAAATGCAAAAGAAAACTAATGACTTCAATAAATCTGTCACCTTTTATCATCCATGTGCTGCTGCAGAGCAAGTTACTAAGAATCGGGTGCATAGACGAAGGCAAATAAAAACCTAGAATATGTTTCACTAAGTTCAAAAAATGAACTACTTGCACACCAAGCATAGCTCATATGTAGAAGTCTTGGTTTAACAACATTAAAACCGAAAAATCAATATATATTTGCCAGCTACAGATTATGACAAACATCTCAAACTAAACATGTTTATTTACATGAAACTTGTTTATGCACCCACAAAACTGCTATAACGAAACTAGCATGGTTCTGTCTAGAATGTATTGCACAACATGAAGAAGGATCTTTAATTTAGACATGGCAAGCAAGCAAAGGATTAAAGTAGACACCAAAAGAAGATTCTGAATATATACTTGACTGCTGACCGCTTAACTTTACGAAATCAGAACACCCAACGCAAATAAAAAATGTTCATTTCTACTCTGAATGGTTTGAGCCATCAAGACTGGAGTGACATCTCCATTTCCTGAACAATGAAACAATATGTCAATAAGAAACCTTACATATGTTATTTGGTGTGTGATAACTAATTAGTTAATTACTTTATCAGAATATAAAACTTAGTACTCGTCAGACACACAGGTTGATTATGGGATGGATCTTATCATCTCAAATATCAACCGCAAGCTAGTACGAAAGGGATAAGAAACATCACACCACACAGTCCGTAACCAAGATGGTGGCACAGAGCAACAAATACACGGAGTACCTACAGTTTCCACTAATACGAAAGTTCCTAGATGAGGTTGTTACCTTGATGAGGGCGACGGCGTTCGCACGGGTGAGGGCGGTGGCGTTCTCGCGGGTGCAGGTGGCCGTCTTCGCGCTGGTACGGGCGGGCGGCGGCGTTCGCCTAGGTGTGGACGGAGAACGCCGGGGCGTGGAGGAGTATGCCAAGGATGAGGCCGGCGGCTCCGATCCCACGGTGAGGAGGCGGTGGCGGCGTTCCAGTGCCTGGGCGTGTAGGATTCTCAAGTGAGGACGGCGGCTACAATCCCGTAGATGAGGAGGGCGGGGCCGTTTCTGGGGCGGGTGGATCGAATCCCTCCGATCTGGGTCGTAGCGAGAATGGGGGAGAAGAGTGGCTCCACGCCGGAATAGTAGTGGAAGGAAATTTTGCAACTGACATACACGTGAGGATGCCGCATTTTTTGTCGAGGGGAAATAGTAGTATAATTTTTGGTACCAGGAAAAATTGGATGGAGTAGGTCATTCAGTAGACTGAAATCTCAGCGATCCTAATCAGAAATCAATCGCATTTCCCCTTCTATGTAGTCTTTTTTTCTTCTAAACTAGAATCCTATTCTGAAATAAATTATATGTCCCCTTTCTAATATGTATGCATGCAAGGGAGCAACTTCACATATACAATGATATATTAATGTACACAAAAGATTTTATATACGAAATCAACCGACAATCGTACATTGTCATCTTGATAATGTTACGAAAATGCACGGTTACTTATGAAATGGGGCGCAAGTGAAATCTGAGCCATTGCATGTCATTGGGATGTCCACCAGTGGGGACCGCACATGTGACCACTCATACCAGGAGATTGCCTTCTCCAACTACACTACGAATTGAAAAACGAGGACAACTTTCACGGAACAAATGTAAATGAGATTTTGTTTGCATATTTGACTTCCTCGCGACGAGCTCGTCAAAATGAGTCTAATATTTAATATTTTAAAATTTATTTCGTGACCTATATCTATAGAGTCCTCTATTATTTGCGCATGAAGTTCCTATGACATGACTATGTAGTCCTGCGATATGGCGTGCTAAATTTATAGAGTCCGTCCAAATTTATTAGATGGTACATACAGTCCTGTCAGAAGTACTGTTAATTTTACAAGTATGACAGCTGTAGATTCTTTTTTCATGTGGGATCGTGCCGGACTGAATCTCAAGACACATGAATAACAGGAACGGTTGTGATATCACCTTCGCCCCATTTTGCATGCACCATCTGCGGGTCAATAATGTTACGCGCGATATGGCATAGGTTTGAATTGTGCGCATATACATTTTAATACACTTTAATATCGATCTTTCTTATTACTTCTCCTTTTGCACGAGGTATTTCTTAGTGGCGATATTTCTTATTTCTGCTCGAACTATGCGGGTTCCCTCCGAACATCCCCGGCTGGTCAAGGTACATGTTAAATAACGATATTCATTTATGTATGCAGCAATATGTGGGCCCACCTCGATGGTTCTCCCGTTAGCTATCATATGATGTGATTTGAGTGTAACCTATCGTAATTTTTTTGTGACCCATCAACGCTCGTCACGGAAGCTACCGGGTCGTCATGGAATGTGCTAATCTGTGACGGTGATTGTGTGGTTGTCACGGATATTTGGCAATGCATGACGTTATAGGCAGAACGTCACGCATTATGATATTCCATGACGTTACGGGCCACTGTCACGAGGGTTTTCGTCACGGTATATCAGATCTCTTGTAGTGTACGTAGCGTTGATTCCCGGAGCGTCCCATCTAGGATCAGCAAACTATACCTGATGCACTACTGGATCATTCAACCCGTTTGTAAGGCCTAACTATGCAGATATTAAACTAATCCTTGGGAGACAAGGAACGACCGTAACAAACCAAATCTACTAAATAAAGACTAAGCAAGGTGCTGCCCTTACACCTAAAATAGGTGTAAAGGCAGCTAGATATCTAGGGATAGCAAAACCAAGCAAATACATCGAGATAATATCGACGCTAGCCCTAATATATCTATGATAACGGCGTTGCTCGCCATCAACAAGGCTTCAATACGAGCAACACATGAACAACGAATAAACTTGATACTGCCTAGATCGCAAGATGCGATCTAGGCAGCATAACGCTTACCCGGAAAAAACCCTCGAAACAAGGGGTGGCGATGCGCCTAGATTGGTTTGTTGTGAACGTGATCGTCCTCCTTTCTCAATAACCCTAGATACATATTTATAGTCCGCAGACTTTCTAACTTGGGAATAATCCCAACCGTGCACGAGCTAAACTCTATCTCTTAATTCTAACCAACTCGTAACCTTCTATAATTTACAGATAAACGGGCTATCTAGCCCAAACTCTTATACAAGGCCGATTCATGAATATTTTCCACGCATATTCTCTAAGCCCATCTCAATCACGGCCCACCTCTGACTTGGTTAAAATCTGGTGATAACAACATGATGATACGCTATGTTCACACACAAAAGTCCGTGGAAAACAGACATTTTTTGTGGCTGTCCAGAAAGACAAAAACATATCCCGTGACGGGCTATTTTGGAGTACCGAAAATTATCTTTCTTACACAAGTCACAAAATTGTCACTTTTTCGCGGAATTTTGTGTGCGGGCATAGAATGTTTTGATGTACGCCTATTATTTTTCGGAATTTTCAATACTTTAAAATGAACTTTTTTAACTAATGGGTGCATCTATGCTTACGAGCCAAAATGGATATCCGTTCATCATTGGAATTCAATTTTAGCACATGCAATACAAGCTTTAGGTGCCTAAAATGCCATTTTGCACTGATACAAAGCTACGGAGAATATCACTTTTGCATGTTGGTATGTGTAGGTTTTCTCTATTTTCCCATGGGCTTTTTTTACCACCTACAGAGAATATTTGATGTTGATGTTGTATTATCTTTTGTCGAGTTTCGAACATTTTGGTAAGTTCTAGTGATATGGGTTTCAGTAAAAAATTCAAATTTTGAGCTACTACAGTTACATATAGGCTTGTGAATGGTATTTTAGGTCATGGGCATTGCAAAACTACAAATAGACATTCTTCTTCCTTGAGGAGGTAAGATCAATCATTCCTCTCTTTCTCATACTTTTTTTTGAACCTTGAAAAGCTTGTTTCCTCACCCTTCCCTCTTATAATTCTTGCATCTCTTTGAGGGCTTTGGAAGCGGATATTTGGATTTACAATCTTCACCAATCGATTCCCCCTCTAAGTGAAGGGAACCCATTAGATCTAGATCGTCAAGACATTTGTTGATTCTCTCCTTTGTTCTTCCTTCATAATTCCTCCCTGACACTTGTTGCTTTGGTAGGATTTTAGTGTGAAGGATTTGAACACCTTTGTTGTTCTTGCTTTGCATCATTGCATAGTGTTGAGATCTCCATTATGATTTGTTTGAGTGAGAGAATGTGAGCTTGTTATTCTTGGAGGTCGGTGCTTACCAAGCACCAGACACCCTGGTCGGGTATAGGGCCCGGCCCATTTTCGTTTTTATCTTGTTTTCGTTTTCTGTTTATTCATTTTCTTTTTTTCCTGTTTTCTTTTCTTTTTCTTTCTTTTTTTATTTTTTGAAATTCGGAAAAGATTAAATTTAAAAATTGTTTAAAATTTAAAAATGTCCAAATTTAAAATTTGTTCAAATTTGAAAAATGTTAAAATTTAAAATTTGTTCAAATTTAAAAAAATGTTCAAATATAAAAATCATATTTAAAATTTGTTCACATTGAAAATTGTTCAAAGTAGAAAATTGTTCAAATTAGAAAATAGTTTAAACTTAAAAAATTTCAGATTAGAAAATTGTTGAAACTTAAAATTGTTCAAATTTAAAATTTGTTCCAATTTGAAAATTGTTCAATTTTTTTAAAAAAGGCAAAAATCTTTTAAAAATTGTTCAAATCAGAGATGCTCAATTTTAAAATTTAAAAGTATTCTGATTTTGATAATTTTTTATTTTCCAAAAATATACAAATTGTAAAAAATTAACAGACATAAAAGAAACGAAAAAAGAAAATCGTTTACCTATTGCTATTGGGCCGAGCCCAGTAAGGCACGTCGGGCGTGCATGGGGTGTGCGGTGCCGTACGGGCACCGCACTGGTCGGCATAAAGGATGCCCCCCTTTTCTTCCCATCTACTTTGCCCTATATGAACTGTGCACCAGATCTGGGCCCTTATTTTGCTCGTGCTCTAGGCTGTCGCTCTTCTGCCCTTGGGCCAGAGCCGTTCCTGGTTGGAGAAGCTAAATTTCGTATGGTATCTTCATGATATTAATATATTTCCTTTTATCGGAAAAATCAAAAGCTGACCTTAGTTTTGAGGTGACTATCAAATGTGTTCAGTGATCAGCGGCGTCGACTTGTTCCCGTATTAAAAAGGCAGGTTGTCACGTTCTCCGGACTCGGGCAAGCGAAGAAGATGCATCGACCAAATATATCCCCAATCGCATCTGCCGTGCACACACCGTACCGTACGGCTTAGTAACACAGGTGACAGCTTCCGTGTGTTCAGGTAGTTGAAAGAAATGGTCACAGATCAAAGTTGAGCTGCTCAACAGACCCACCACCACCGCACCACCTCGAAACGACGACGTGCAAGCGATCAGGAAATACGATCTACCACCGGTGCACAGTTCACAAAAGTCAATCAGGATCGGCACGTTCCCATGATCATCCTGTCATGGTGTGATACTGATACCCCGTCCACCGCAGGTTGGTCGATACACGAACGTGGACTGAACCGCCGCATCTGCCGGCGACAAGCGCGCGTGTGTAAAATGCGCTGCTGGCCGTCGCGGCAAATGCCATCTACACTACACGTACGTAGCGCGCGCCGAGGAGGAGAGAAACAACGGCGCGTTTTCTTACCGCGTAACGAGATCTCGTTGCCACGTACTCGTATAAAATGCGCTATTGGTAGTACGTACCGTACGGCAGTACGGACGACCTCTTCCCCTGAACAAGCACTGCCAACTCCTATTCAAATCTCCTGCGTCTGCCACCGTGACGAACGAACTCTCAAGAACCAATAGTCAACGACTAAAGATCTTCAATCTTTTCTTTAGCGACAATCCTTATCCGATGGGCTGACTACCACACTTGCTTGCCGCAAAAGATTGTAAGTTTGACAAGATAAGATAAAAACAGGCTAGCCGTTAGAGGGCGCTCCAGAGGCGGTGGCCGGGGGGATCGCCGCCGCCGGCTTACGTTTGCCACGGGGAACCTCGCCCTTGGTCCCGTTGGGCCGTCGGAGGGCCGGGCGTCGCCTGGTGGATCGAGGTTTGAGGTTCTCGCGGAAGACGCTGCAGTGGATTCATCGGATGACGGTGATTCGGAGGTGCCGGTTGCGGCGGCCATGGAAGTGCTTGTTTCGCCGCGGGCACCTGAGTGGTCTACCGTCGTTCGTAGAGGCAGGAGGTCCGTCGAGGAGCTTGCGCAAGATTTTTGGTCGGACATTGGCTACCCAACCCCGGCGTCGAGGTTCTGGGAGAAGCAATCTCCATCAGACGCAGGTATGGATTCGTTTGTCCCCGTTCTGTGCAGGTCCCAAGAGATGGAGGCACCATCGGCGTTGGAGGAGAAGGGCTCAGCTTCTCTGGCTAGCTGTGTGGTGGGAGGTCGTTCCCAGGGCTCCCCTTGTCCGACAGGGTTTGCTGTTGGCCGGCGGCTGCGGGCCGGGGTGTGGCGAGGTCCGATTCCGCGACGATCCACACCGCCGCCGGTCATCGCCGACTTCGTCCGGTGGCCAGCTTCATCGCAGGAGGCGACGGTTTCTGGATCGGAGGCGGATTTGGCGGATGGTTTGAACAGCATGCATGGGGGTGGGGCTGACGTGCATGGCGGTTTGACTTGGGCCGGGTTGGGCCAAAAACTTCGGTTCCTCTGGCTCGATCGTAGTCCGCAGCACGCTTCGCCCTCGTCAACGCCATCGTCCTCGCCTGCCGCCGCCAACGCTGCTTCTCCTTCATCAAGTTCGCCGCCGCCCCCAAGGTCTCCGGTTTCGCCAGGATCTTCTCCGGCTGCCGCTTCATCCGTGCTGTCGACTAGGTCTTCCTCAGCCCCAAGTGCTTCCGCGTGTTGTTCGCCGTCGCCAAGGTCGGTGGGGTCTCCGGCGCCTTTGGGTCGCTCCCGCTCCGGCGAGGCTGCTGCTCCATCGCCGGCGGCTTCGTCGCCAGCGTCCTCTTCACCGCTACTCCGCAGAGGTTGGCGTCCGCTGCGGCAGCCATCCTTCGCGGAGATCGCAGCTCGCCGCCCTCCCCATATGGCGGGTCAGCATCCTCGTGGCTCCGCTCCTGCGGGTGCGGCTTTGCAGGGAGGTGCCCGGCCGGTTCAGCATGGCATGGTGCCACAGCCCAGGCCTCCTCCGATTCCTCTGGCTCAGGTCCCTTTGCCGCCGGGAACACACGGACCGCCTCGTCCGCAGCCGACGTTTGGTTATGGATATGGGATCGGGCAAGCAACTTCTGTGCCGCCACCTCGTCCTCAATTCATGGTCCCAAGTCCTGGCTTCCAGCAGCCTCAAGCTTTTGCACAGGGGGCTACACCAAGGCACAAGAAGAAGAAAAACAAGGCGGGGGCAGCTCCTTCCAATGCCGCTAGTGTCGCTCAACCTCAGGGACAGCCACCGTCCGGCCCTGGGCAGGGGCAGCAAGTGCAGGGTCATTTGGAGCAAGGTTTGGGTCATCCCAATATGTACCAGTACCCGTTCATTCCGCAAGGTTTTGTCCAACAACCAGTACCGCTCCAACAACAGTTTCAGCCGCAGTCGTCAGCTCAGATCACGCCGGTGCAGCCGCTTGAAGCGCGTCAGCCAGTCGAGCCTCGTGTTGTCGGTGGTGTTGAGACGGTGGAGGTGCTAAGCTCTCAGCCAAGGCAAAGAAGGCGGTGTGGTGTTGGAAGTGCGCAGACCATTCTCATGCGTCTAAGGACTGCAAGGTCAAGCACTACTGCTACATTTGTGATAAAGTTGCTCACCCGACAGTGCGTTGCCCAGTTCTTAAGGCGCCTCGACCGTCTGCTTATGTTTCTGGGGCCGGGCTGCTTGAGACTTATTTCACCGCCTTGCCCGATGCTGTGGTCAACGATGCTCTTACACCTTCTCAGTCTCCTGTGGCCCTCGTCGTGGTTTCTGGGGATGTTGTGCCAGCTGATATAATCGCCAAGCAGGTGGCTAGGCGCTGCACTGATAGGCCTGGATGGAAGTGGGAGGCTATTCCGTCGGAGGAGTTCAAGTTTCTGATCTCGGTCCCTTCCTTCGAAGACCTCGACAGAGTGGACGGCATTCAGGTAGCCGTCCCTGGCTTCAGCTCCACTATGACTATCTCGGCATGGCAATCTGCGGAGGTACCGCATAAGTTTGAGTTACACAAGGTGTGGCTGCACGTTGACGGTGTCCCTCATACGCTAAGGCATTTCCTAGGACTCTGGGCAGTGGGGTCTCTTGTGGGGAAGACAATTGATGTTGATTTGCTTAGCCTCAGACGAAGGGCAGTAGTTCGTATTCAGGTTGCCATGATAGATGCTAAGGTGCTTGAGAAGATCTCTGACTCCGGAAAAATTATTAAGACCGATGTGGTGGTCAAGCTCAAGGCCTTTGAGTTTCGGTTTCGTAAGGAATCAGAGGACTATGTGCCGGAGCCAGATTTTGTACCTTTGGTTTGGATTAAGAGGGACGATGCTGATGATGACGGTGATGGTAATGACGCCGCCGATGATGATGCTATGGACACTACAGACACACATACACACCCATCATCCTCCGCTGCGCCTCAGGGGCCGGTGGGGGGAGCGGGGACGTCGGTTCCCGGTGGCTCTCGTTCGGCGGCACCTCTGATTGCGGTCACCCCTTTTAATCCCAATCCTCAGACGCCCAGAGCAAAGGAGCTTGTCGCGAAGTTGCGGGCTACGAGTCCTGATCTTGAGGCGCGGGCTGTGCATGGGAAGGGTCCGAGAGTCTCGGCCGAGAATCTAAAGGAAGCTTTGTCTTCGGTCTTGTCGCAGTCACAGCCCAGCGGCAATTCTTTGTTGGTACGGGAGGATTTTGTGTCGCCGAGGTCGGATAGACCAGCTCGGGGCCGAGTTTGTACACTTGGGCGTATGACGGCCGCAGCTGCTAGGAGGGCAGCTTCGGCGGCTTCTCCGATGGTGTCTCTCACGGATGCGGCTGCTCTCTCGCCGGCATTTGATGAGGCTGGGTCGGACGCCCCTGCTCCCCTTGCCTTGTCGGGTGCTCTGCCGGGCGGTTCTTCCTCGCTCGTGGCGGCCGCAGCTGGGCAGCAGCCATTTGTTTTATCTTCGTTGCATGCAGGGAGTCCGGCTGAATATGCACATGATGCTGCTGCTGACCAGCTGGGTGCTACCGTTATTTGCATTGGTGTGCAGCAGCAGCAGGGGCACCCGGCCAGGTCGGTTGACACCCAGGATGCGGGGCAGCCTCCAAATGCCCCGGCAAAGTCCATAGCTGATGCAGCTGGGCAGCAGCAGCTGATGTCCTCCACGCCGTTTGGAGTGCAACCGCCTGCTGGTCGCCATCTCTCGCCATCGACCGCTGTCTCGACGGGCGTGGATGGTGCGTCGGCTGCAAGTCCAGGGAGGGGGTCTACCTCGCCATACCCTTCCCCGGTGACGGCTGTTCGGGCTGATGCTGCTCTTGGGGAGGGGACGGTGACCTCTCCTACCCCTAAGGGCACCACCGCCAAATGCTCGGGCATTCAGACTCCGGCGCGGCGCAGTACGCGACATGGGCTCTCCGCTGATGGTGCTTCGGTCACGGACGAGGACTCCATGGCCAAAGCCATGCGCCGCAAGGCAGCGGTGAATCTCGACAACGGAGGTATGAATGGCTCATCTAAATCTTTTTTATCTTTTTCTACACCTCAGGTATCCGCTAATTTACATAAAGTTGGCATCTCCTTAGGTAGTTCTTTACACGCTATTTCTGTTTCGACTAAGGCTCTCAAACATATGGAGTTTGATAGACTAAAATGCACTCCTGTGATTGAAAGTAAGTCGAATACCACTCTCAATATGGATGAGGATGATGAAGCGTACGCCATTTCGGATGGCCAGCTTCTCACCCACCTTGTTGGAGAGGTGTTAGAGGTAGGATCGGATGATGCGATGCTTGGTTCATGCTTCGAACTGAAAGCAACAGAACGCAAATCCGGATCCTCCAATATTAAAAAAAGTGCTTGGCCTAATAAAAAGGCTAGGGTGTCAAAATCTACTATAGTTTCCAAATGAATGGCATGTTTAAAAATAGCAGAGGTCTCCGAGACTTGGCTAAACATTTACACATTGCTGATTCCATTAGGGACTATGGTTTAGATTTTGTTGCCATCTCCGAGACCGGCAAACGAAATTACTCAACAAATTTTCTAAATCGCCTTTCAGGTGGGGAAGATTTTGATTGGGTATCTCGTCCGCCGCGGGGACGTTCTGGTGGCCTATTAATTGGAGTCCGAACTTCGACCATGGAAATTCTTGATAATTCGGGAGGTGATTTTCATATAAAACTTCACATCCGAAATAAATCAGATAATTTCATTTGGAGTTTGGTTTCGGTTTATGGGGCTGCGCAGGACACTTTTAAGCCCGCTTTCCTTCGTGAGTTGGTTAATCTAGCAAAAGATAATCCATATCCTATCATTATAGGTGGTGATTTTAATTTGCTAAGATATCCCCATGAGAAGAGCAAAGGTAGATTCGACAACCATTGGCCTTTTTTGTTCAATGCTGTTATAGACAGTTTGGACTTAAGAGAGGTTGCAATGGTTGGAAGACAATTTACTTGGGCTAACAGTCTTCCAGAGCCTACTTACGAGAAATTAGATCGCGTACTCATGGACTCGGAGTGGGAACAAAAATTCCCTCTTGTCACTGTACGAGTTCTACCTCGTATTGAGTCTTTGTCGGATCATGCTCCTATATTACTAACCACTGGAACACCATCTCCTCAGCGTCGAAGACCGTTCAAATTCGAACTTGGTTGGATGCTTAGAGATGGTTTTGCAGACTTGGTTAAGAATATATGGGAGCAACCAGTTGCTGGATCTACCCCCATCCAAAGGTGGAATAACAAACTCCGGTCACTACGGAGATACCTTGGTGGGTGGGCGAGACATATGGCTGGGATGCTTAAGCAAGAGAAACTCTCTCTGTCATCGAGTATAGATGATCTAGAGGCAATCGCGGAAGTAAGGCCGTTGACTACGCAAGAAATTGACCTTAAAAGTCAATATAATGCGAAGCTAGCGGGTCTGCTGCGAGAAGAGGAACTCAAATGGTACCAGAGATCCAAAGCTCAATTCATTCTTCAAGGAGACTCGAATACGAGATACTTCCATAGTGTAACCAATGGACGGCACCGGAAGAAACTCATTCATTCTCTAACACAAGATGAGGGTTTAATCGAGGGCCATGAGCAGCTTAAAGCATATATTACGACCTACTACAAAGGCTTATTCGGTGCACCGGAGGAATCAGAGGTGACCTTGGATGAGTCAAGAACCGATGATATCCCCCAGGTTTCTCTAGAAGAGAACGCCATTCTTACTAATCCTTACACGGAAGAGGAGGTGAGAACGGCGGTCTTTCAAATGGAGCATAATAAAGCACCAGGACCTGATGGTTTTCCAGCGGAGTTCTATCAGAACTTCTGGGACATCATCAAGGTTGATTTGATGGGTTTATTTGCTCACCTTCATTCTGGGCAGCTGGAACTATTCCGAATCAACTTCGGGGAAATTATACTACTCCCTAAAGTCAATGATGCGGAACGGATTCAACAATACAGACCTATATGCCTTCTAAATGTATGCTTCAAGATTTTCACCAAAGTGGCTACAATTAGACTAAATTCAGTGGCTGATCATGTGGTGCGCCCCACTCAGACTGCGTTCATGCAAGGACGATATATCCTAGATGGAGTCGTCACGCTGCATGAAACAATCCATGAGTTGCATCGCAAAAAGTTGAATGGGGTTATCCTTAAGATCAACTTCGAAAAAGCCTATGATAAAGTTAAATGGTCGTTCCTTCAGCAAACTCTCCGGATGAAAGGTTTTTCTGAGGAGAGGCGCACTTTAATTAATAACTTTGTTTTTGGAGGAAGTGTCGCCATCAAAGTCAATGATGATATTGGTAGATACTTTCAAACAAAAAAAGGTTTAAGGCAAGGTGATCCCCTATCTCCAATGTTATTCAACATTGTGGCGGATATGTTGGCGATTTTAATTGAGCGTGCAAAAGCTGATGGTCAAATTGTAGGAGTGGTACCTCACTTAGTTGATGGGGGTTTATCAATTCTTCAATACGCCGACGATACAATTATTTTTATGGATCATGACCTTGTAAAAGCTACAAACCTCAAGTTAATCTTGACAGCATTTGAGCAATTATCAGGTCTAAAAATAAATTTCCATAAGAGTGAATTGTTTTGTTTTGGCGAGGCCCAAGACGAGGCCAACCTGTATGCCGAATTATTCGGATGTGGGCTGGGTAGTTTTCCACTTAGCCATCTGGGCATTCCGGTCCACCATCGGAGGCTCACACTTGCTGAATGGAAACACGTTGAAGAAAGACTACAGAAACGGCTTAGTAGCTGGAAAGGCAAACTCCTATCTCTAGGGGGGAGATTGGTACTCATTAATTCAGTACTTACGAATATGGTACTCTATATGATTTCTTTCTTCCAGTTGCCTAAAGGAGTCTTGCATAGATTGGATTACTTCCGATCAAGATTCTTTTGGCAAGGAGATTGTGAGAAGAAGAAATACCGGTTGACAAAATGGAATGTTGTTTGCCGTCCAAAAGATCAAGGTGGACTTGGTGTTCATGATCTTGAAGTTAAGAACAGAGCTTTGCTAGGTAAATGGCTAGCTCGGTTACTAACTGAGGATGGTGTATGGCAGGACCTGTTGCGAAGGAAGTATTGCGGCTCAAATGCAATCTCTCAGGTTATATGGAAACCGGGGGACTCGCATTTTTGGGCCGGCATTATGGCAACGAAGAAATACTTCTTCCCTTTTGGTTCATTTTCCATTAGAGATGGGTCGGAGATAAGGTTCTGGGAGGACAAATGGTTGGGACCAACCACACTCCGGGAACAATATCCTGCCTTGTACAATATAGCGCGTCATAAACATGATACCTTACAAAAGGTGATGGAAACATCACCTCCGAATATGACGTTCAGGCGTGACCTCGTTGGACCTCGATTGGTTGCTTGGAATGAGCTAATACAAAGATTAGCTTCAGTCCAGTTATTACAAGGTTCAAACGAGTTCCGGTGGAGCCTAACCAAAAACGGAGTATTCACGGTTGGGTCAATGTATAAGGCTTTAATTGAACCTATTCAGCCGGTTGTAAATAACAAATCAATTTGGAAGATGAAGATTCCCCTGAAAACCAAGGTTTTTGCTTGGTACCTTCGGCGGGGTGTGATTCTTACTAAGGATAACCTTGTAAAGCGGAATTGGCATGGTTGTATGAAGTGTGTTTTCTGTCACGAAGAGGAGACGATAAAACACCTTTTTTTCAATTGCCAGTTTGCGAGATCTATATGGTCCATCATTCAGATAGGCTCTACCCTATACCCACCAAAAAGCATTGCAAATATTTTTGGCAATTGGCTTAATGGAGTGGATTCTAGGTTTAAAGTTCTTATCAGAGTGGGAGCGATTGCCATTATATGGTCGCTTTGGCTATGTAGAAATGACAAGGTTTTTGATAACAAAAATTTGTCTCTTATGCAGGTCATCTACAGGTCTACAGCTTTGCTCCGTTTATGGTCGTCGCTTCAGCGCCTGGAGGACCGCGACCTATTTACGGAGGTGTCTACACGGTTGGAGGAAACGGCCAAGGATTTTACTTCCCAACATGGGTGGCTGCATAATCGAAGAATCCTACCTCCAAACGTCTAGGATTTTGTTTTGATCAAATACTTTTTGTAACTTTCTTTTATCATTGTGTGCGAACTTGAACGGCTGTGTGCATCCCAGTTATGCAGAGGCCGGGTGTATTGCTTAAACTTGAGTAATAAAGCGCCCTTTATCGAGAAAAAATACAGGCTAGACCCTTTCAAGTAACCAACAACAAACGTGTAGAGACGTGTACTAGACTTGGTCACTTTGGTGTTCGATGTATGGATGCATCAAATTTTCTGAAGAACGCTCGAGACCGAAGAATCCACGACTAAATTTTTTCAGTTGAATAGAGGTTTACTTGGGCTATGCATCAAAATAATACACACAACCTTCTTTTTATTAATTATTTATGTAAGCCTTACAAGATTACACATTGATCCTCCGAAGCCACCTTCTTGGCGACAAGAGTTGCAGTGCATAAAAGCTTCATGAATTGTATTTACTGGGACCTTGGACCCGTCTCCTCCCCCGCTACAGTGCCAGAGGCGATTTCTTGGGATCTCCTAGTCAAACCACCTCGCCGGCGTCGATTCGCTGGTTCCCCTTCCCTCCGTCGGCTGCTCCGACGACGGGAGGGTGGGGGAACCCAGATCTCGTCGTGTATATAGTGTAGGCTTGAGTAGGGTGCTTGTCGTCGGCGTCGTGCAGGCGGCGACGTCGGTGGCGGGAGGGTGGGGGAACCCCGGATCTCGTCGTGTATATAGTGTAGGCTTGAGTAGGGTGCTTGTCGTCGGCGTCGTGGAGGCGGCGGCGTCGTCGGCGGTTGGCGTTTTGGGGTCGTCTTTTTCGTCTCCGGTGCGGGCGTTCTTCGGAGCTTCGGCATAAAGTAGGCGTCTTCCCCCGTGCTCGCGGTCCTGGGTGGCCGCCGTGTGCGCTCGTTCCCCGGCTGGATCCCGGAGCGGCGGATCCAGATCAAGAAACCGAAGCTGCTGGTGGTGGAGTCCGGCGGTGGTGCTGGCTTGGCGAAGGATGGAGGCTCTCCGGAGTTCGAGTTTCGGCAACTTCCCGTTCGTGGGGGATCATCTTCCTTCCAAGGTTTGGAATATGTAGCGGGCGGCGCGTCGCCGATGCGTCTGGTTCCTCGCCGGTGTCATTGTGTTGCAGAAGGACCTATGTGCTATTTCTTTCTTTATGGGGTGTCTTTCTGTAATTTCTGGACTTTAATATAATCAGTGGTTTCTCGCAAGAAAAAAGCTTCATGAATGGGGACACACATTATCAGGGTTTTATACCTTGGCCTCACACATACAGACATCGTTTAAAACTGTGGCACTGGTCCAGCGAATGCTACAAAACTCGGCTTCTTCAGCGAAACCGAGTGATATACAGATTGATCGTGTCCCTTCCAAAACTACCCAACCATAGGTCTAGACAGAACCATCGCCATGCGCATCCATCACCACATCCACCGTCAAAAGCCCACTGCACCATACATGCGAGACTTATCGCCGTTGATACCTTCAAAGCCACGCCGCTCCATCGTTTAACCATCGAGCGTCTAATCCAATAAACAATGCCCCCAACACGGAGAACGGTGCCGAGCGTCATCATTGTTCGATCCAAGAGACCCAAAGACGTCCTTCACTAATGGTGGAAGGCAGGTGCTGGAGACGGTCAGGGCCGGGGAGGAGTGGGGGGATACGGTTTTGCTCGCCGCCGCCTCAAAGACGACGTCGTGTGGTCGTGGAGGTCCCGATTTCGACGACTAACTGAAGATACTGAAATATTGTTGCGTGCACATGTACTCCATAGTCCAAACCCTGGCCGCAGTGCACACTCAGTAATCGTCCAGTAACACTACATCTACGGACTCCTTTTTATAAAAACTGGCTTACGGAAAGACGTGGAATCACGTCAGGTATCTACATCCCTACATTCACGGAAGGGAAAGCAAATTAGACCAATCAATTATTTACACGTTTGTCCGTAGGCTTAGTCCGTAGCAATTATTCCGTAGGTCTAGCGTTTTTGATAATCGTCCGGGTACAAGGGAGTAAGGGACTGCTGCTTGAAAGGAGCTGCCAAACGAATCGGAACGTTCCCATCGTACCCAGATCCAGACATACGAACGTGCACCATCCCGGCGTCACATACGTACGCAATCCAACCCGGGTAAAGTACCCGTGCGAATCGGAACGCTCCAACTTCTACGGGACCGCGCGCGAGACAGCGAGGGGCAAGACGACGCGGCTCCAGTGGCTGGGGTCGGAGTTAAAACGATGCGTGTGTTTCCCGCCGCATTAACGCCGGATCGCAATCAGCTTTGCCCCAGCTGACCCGTGATCGCGGCTAGGCCATAAACCAGTTCGGCAGTTCCCGTGGCCACGGGTCGTCTATCCACGCTCCAGCTTCCTCAGCCGTGGATGGAACCAACGACGTGCGAGTCCGAGGACGTTGCGCGCGCTTTGGCCGCCGGTAATGGTAGTTAGCTAGCTTGGCCCGGATGATTCAACTTCCCTTGGCGCCAACGTGGTACACGACGCCACAATCCGAGCGGATCGAAAGCTATATCTTTCGCGATCCGCACCACCACCTCCTGGTCCAGCTCCGATCAAGAAAAGCTTTGGCCAAGCGTGCGTGGAAGTGGAGCTGTGGATAGGCGGCCGGTCGACCAGGGCGGCGAGAGCAAGCGAGCTAGCATGGCCAGGCAAGGCGGCGACGGCCTCGGGATCAGCGACTACCTCGACCGCCCCAACGCCATCCACCGCCGCACGGCGTCGCTCGCCATCGCGCGGTCCGGCGACGACGGCCCGCGCATCGTGGACGGGGCGGGGAGGGAGGGCCGGCGCGCGCGCTCGTCGCGCCGCCTCTCGCTCTCCTCCTGGCTCGGCCCGCTCTCCAGGCATCCTCCGCACCCGCACGCCGACGACGACGAAGCCGCGTCGGCGGACTCCAGGAGCCGCGAGCCCACGCCCGAGCCGAGTGGCACGGCGCCTTCGGCGGCGTGGCGCAGCTGGAAGCCCGTGCGCGCGCTGGCCCACATCGGGAAGCGCCGCGCCGGGTGCCTCTTCTCCGTCGAGGTGGCGGCGGTGCGCGGCGTGCCGGCCTCCATGGACGGCCTCCGCCTCGCCGTCGCCGTCCGCAAGGCCGAGACCAGGGACGGCGCGATGCAGACCATGCCGGCCCGCGTGTCCCGCGACGGCTCCGCGGAGTTCTACGAGACGCTCTTCGTCAAGTGCAACCTCTTCTTCACCGGCGGGCCGGGCACCGGGAAGCCGCTCAAGCTCGAGCCGCGCCGGTTCGTGGTGTCCGTCGTCCCCGTCGAGGCGCCGGACATCCGGCTCGGCACGTACGCCGTCGATGTCAGCGAGCTCGTGCGCGACTCCCTCCAGAGGAGCAACGAGGGGCGCCGTGTCCGGTGGTTCGACAGGGCGTACGGGCTCGCCGGCAAGGCCGCCGGCGGCGAGCTCCTGCTCAGGCTCGGGTTCCAGCTCATGGAGGACGCGGGGCTCCGGCTATACACGCAGGCCGCCGCGGGGCCGGCGGGGACGGGGAGGTCGTCGTCGAGGGACGTGTCCGTGTCGCCCGCTCGCGCCAGGGCGCACAGCAAGAACTCCTTCAGCATCTCGAGCAGCACGCCCAAGCTTTCCGCGTCCGACGCGTCCATCTCGCCTTCCATGCGGGCCTACAGGCAGCTGCTCGACAGGCTCAATGTCGACAAGCGTGCCGGCGACGACGACGAGCTCTCTACCGCCAGCGGCACCGGCGACGGTGACTACGCCTCCATCCCGGAGTACGAGGTGGTGGACAAGGGCGTCGAGTCGGTCAAGGAGGTCGTCCACTTCCAGGCCCAGCGCGACGTGCTGCGGGAGCTCGACTCCATCGCCGACCAGATCGAGGCCATCGAGGCGCTCATGGCCAGCGGCGGGAAGAAGTCGCCCAGGGGAGCGGGTCAGCAGCCAAGCCTCGATGCTGAAGAGGAAATGGTTACCGTTGAGTTCCTCAGGAAGCTCGAGGCGGTGGACGACGATAAGTACAGGAAGCTGAAGCAGCCCATGACGCCGAGATCAAGAGAGGCGGCGGCGGCGACTCCGCCGGTGGTGCCGGACTTGGGACAGAGCCTTGGCCCGGCGGTGCAGACGCGCGACGGCGGGTTCTTGCTGTCCATGAACCCGTTCAACGTGCCTCTGGCAAGCAGAGACGTTCCCCCGATGCTCGCCATGCAACTGTCCAGGCCCTTCGTGCTGCCGAGCGCCATGGCCGCGACTGGGTTCGACGTGCTCCAGAAGATGGCAGCCGCAGGCGGCCCTAACGAGGTACGGGATAAGTTGGTGTCGCTTGGGGGCATGGAAAGCCTTACCGGAAAGACGCCTGAGCAGGTGGGTTTCGAGGGCATTGCGCAGGCGGTTATCGGCGGACGGCGAACCGAGGGCGGCGCGAGCTCGAGCGCGGCGCGGTCCGTGCAGCTCGTACGGAAGTTTGCCGCCGCAGTGTCCGAGGGCCGGAGAGAGCGCGTCGCTACCGGCATCTGGAGCGCCGGGAGCGACCCGGAGACGTTGGAGGAGGTGCTCGCATTCTCCCTCCAGAAGCTAGAGGCCATGGCGGTGGACGCGCTCATGATCCAGGCCGACATGGCCGACGAGGAGCCGCCGTTCGAGGTAGCACCAGCTGCGGGGGACGTGGACGTGTTCGACGCGCTCGTGCCGTGCGAAGAGTGGTCCGATGCCCGCGGCGTCTCGGACGGCCGCGTCACGCTGGTTGCTGCCATCCAGCTGCGCGACCCTTCCCGGCGCTACGAGGCGGTGGGCGCGCCAATGGTCGCCGTCGTGCAGTCGGCGAGGATGCTGGGCGCGGCCGGGATCAGCGGCGGGAGGTTCAAAGTGAGGAGCCTGCACGTCGGTGGAGTGCAGACGAGGAGCTCGTCGGGTGTCGGCGGGAGCGCGAGCTGGCGCGCGGAGCGGCAGAAGCTGACGGCGATGCAGTGGACGGTGGCGCACGGTCCGGGTCGTGCCGGCAAGAGGGTGCAAACGCCGCCGTCGTCTCAGGCAGCGAAGGCGAGGCAGCAGCAGCAGCGGCCCGACGTGGTATGGAGCCTGTCGTCCAGGGTGCTCGCCGGGATGTGGCTCAAGACGGTGCGCAACCCGGACGTGAAGATCGGCAGCGCCTGACATGGACGCTTACCGAGCTGCTATGCCGATTCCAGTAGTTTCTCGTAGATATGTAGACAATTTTTTTTTTTGAACAGGGATATGTAGACAATGTAGGCACATTAAAATGTGCACTCAAATAGAGTTCTCAGAATTGTCAGTGTGTAAATCCTACTCATGCTTTATATGGGCACTTATCGTTTCCGGCATTTTGAAATAAATCATAGGGTCGTTTGATTCAGAGGAATTTCATAACAGATGAATAGGAAAATCCCAGAATAATGACATGTCTTATCCAATCCAGCGGGATTAGAAATATTATAGGATTTTAGAACTACAAATCGCTTTATTGCACAGGAAAGCCAAAGAAATTGTAGGAAAATTCCTGCAATAAATTTTTCACTATTGCTCTAAGATCCATGTCGAGTGTGAGACAAAGTGGTGGAGACGGTGACAGATGATGAGGCAGCCGCCATTGTACCTCCTTCGTTGAGGGCCAAGCCAACACCGCCTCACGAGTGTCGGCGAGACCACTGGCCGCTTAGGAGGAGGTTGTCGAGGCCACAAGAATGTCGTGTGGTGGTGATTTCCGACACTGAGGACCTTGACAATGAAGAGTAGTAGAGGTAGAAAAAGAACATTTCTTCCGAGCTTGTGATATCTGCAAAAAAGAAGAAACAAAAGCTATATAGAGGTCTAGAGAGACAAATATATCAGAAGGCGATCGTAATACTTTTTTTGAAGGAGGAAGAATGAGATAGCTGGCTTGCGAGGTGAACATGGACTGGTTAAGGACATCAAAGGAATGCTCAAAATTACTGTTGATTACTATGCATCTTTATTCTTTAGTGAAGATAGAATAGATATTAGGGATTTCTATTTCCGTGCCCTTGGGTCCTTAGTTGTACTAAGTTTTGCCCAGCTTCTTAGTTTTTTTCCTCAGTTTTCTCCAATTTCTTGTTTGAAACCCGCAGAACGAGCTCAGACGGCAGAATTCCCGTTTAGTTGACCGTCCCGTGCTGACGTGTGGGGCCGCGTTGTGTGGGGCCGTGTCGCGTGGGGCTGGTAGAAAGGGACCGCGTGGGACAGGACGTGTTTCGTTGCACGTGAGCAGGAGCTGAGTTCTGTCTCTCTCGGCCCAAATTGGCATTTTTAAGAGTACCTTTTCCCCTCCTTCTCTCTGTCTTTTTTCACCTAATTAGTATCAAATCTAGAGAAGTTTGCATTTCTGTCTTTCTTCAATTATTTGTGCCTTTTGGCCCTCGTTGTTTGCCCATTATGGCAGCAAATCTAGTACTCCATCTGGTCCATATGTATGTAGTTAAATATAGAAGCAAATCTACAGGGTAATGTACGATAAATTCACACAGTCATATAGTAGAATAGGGATAGATAATAGGGATCCCTTCCTAGATAATAAGCTGCATACATCAGCCAAACATAGTAACAGGTTCGAGGTTCTTCACAACACCACCATACTAACAACATAACAACAAGGGATTCCTAGCTAACAACAAAATAGGAGGCAGCAGCAGCACACGTCCAGGACTCCGCCTACCCCATCTGGCTCTGCCTCCACTTGTTGCTCCCCTTGGGAGCCTTGGGCGAGCAAAGGCATGTGCCCGATGGAGATCTCCACCCGCTGGAAGTTGCGGAGGCGCATGCCGAGCGCCTTGTGCTTGGCGCGGAAGGAGTAGACGTTCACCGTCGTGCCGACCTTGGGGAAGGTGTTGCCGATGTCCTCGGCATGCGTGAGGAGGCAGTTGAAGTCAGTGCCGCCGAGTCTCCTAGTGCAGAAGGGGCACCTGTAGACACCCTTGGCGAAGTAGGAGATGTACTAGCCGACCTGCAGCCTCTGCAGCACCTAACGAGTCTTGGTGTGTTGGTCCTCGTCGTCGCTGCCAGACACCTGATCCATATCAAACGGAAACTATGAGTGAATGAGTTGCAACGATGACTAACGTGCATGATAACAAAGTTAGGAAAACAGAGGCAGCCTCAGTTAGAGTGGACACGATTATATATCTACAGGGATGGTGTTAGCGAACCAAAGCTCATGCACAACTGATTTGTACACGGCAATGGTTCGCTGAACCCTCCCTGTAAAAATTTGTGCCCAACGATTCATCATAGGCAAAGAAACAGATTCCAGATCTGAACTTGAACACATTCCAGATTATTTGCAAAATTAAACGGTTGATATCTTTTGTTTCGTGCATAAAATAACTGATTGAGATCCCATGATTACTTGCATAAATTAACTGATTGAGGTCCCATTATTACTTGCATAAATTAACCGAACGGCCGAACCCCAAATCTTAAACGAAATCAAGAAGGGATCAAAACAAAATGGAATAAAATCGGCGCAAATATTAACCCAATACTCATCCATCTACATATCCATCTACACCAGCAAAAATAGGGTTCAAAAAGAAATGGGGAACAAAAAAGGAAGCAAACCGTAGTTACCTCGTTCCATGGGTCCTCCATGCAGGTGTCGTAGGGGTTCGGGGGCGGGACGTACGGCACCTCGTCATAGGGTCCCATCCCGGCGGGATCGACCGCCACCGCGGCGGCGACGGCTCCGGCGGCGGCGGCGATGAGGGGACAACGTCCAAGAGGGAGGCGTCGCGCTTGGAGCCGATGGCGTCGTGGACGATGGGATCACCGGCAGAGGAGAGGGAGAGGGAGAGGGTTTTTTTTGCTTTGGAAAAGATGATGGGACGTGAGAGAGGCGGCGTTGCGTGAGCGAGTGATAGTGACAGAGATAGTGCGAGGAGGCGTCTATAAAGGCGAGGGGTGGTTAATGTGACCCGCGTCCTACGCGTCCACCGTTGCACGTCTGCACATCTTGGACTTCTGCAACGCGACACGCGTCCACGATTGCACGACTTCGACTTCTGCACCGCGACCCGCGTCTACGCGTCAACAATTGCACGTCTTCCATTTCTGCACCGCAACACGCGTCCTCTAGTCTAACCCTGGAAATTTAGATATACTCAGGTATACCCTCGAGTCTTATACTAGCATTTTTTGTGTGCTCGGTTTTCCCCTTGAGTGCTAATACTGGCTAGTGCAATATACTCAGTTTTACCCTCAAGTGGCTGGTCAACAGAGAGTCAACAAATGGGATTAACTAGTTAAATGAGTCATTTAATGTGCGAAAAATTCCGAAAAAGAGTGGCACTTACTCATGGAGTCTTTACCACAAATTGTCACTTCTCAAATCATAGATAAATCATAGACTAATCAAATTTACCATAAATTGCCACTTCTCAAATCACCTAATAGCTATGAAGGTGCATGGTTTTCCACAATAAGCCCTTCCCAAAATAGCTTTCCCCAAAACATAGTTTGTCTAAATGAGGCCACAATTCTCACACTCATGTATATCTGTATTGCAAATAGTTTGAGTTAGGCCAAGATGGGTTTCATTGTACAAAACACGCATTTTCCATTTTTAAATCTCATATTTGAATCCCTTAGTCTGTTTACTACTCAGGTGCCCTTGGTTTCTTGATACTACTCAGTTTTGCCCTCTCCCTTCACAAATTCTCGCATACGTGCAACATTGCCCTGATTGGTCTAGCCCATGTCATGTGGATCGTGCCCGCCGACCGTTGATCGTATGATCTAACGGGCATGATAACCCCTCTCTCTCTCTGTCGGCGGTTAGCTTCCACCCTCTTAGTATGCTAAAGGGCGGTTTTCTGTATTATTTTTCACGCGCTAAAAATTATAAACTCTTTTAGGCATTACTTTTCACGGAAAAAATGCTAAACCATCACCGATTTGTTGTAGCCATTACTTTTCACGCAAAAAATTATAAACCATCACCGATTTGTTGTAGCCATTAATTTTCACGCAAAAAATGATAAACCATCACCGATTTGTTGTAGCCATTACTTTTCACGCAAAAAATGATAAACCATCACCGATTTCTTGTAGCCATTACTATTCATGGTAAAAATGATAAACGAAACAATCTATCTATCTCTGTATTTGAAGTTTGGGCGGGTTCACCATCTACTTATGTTAACTTTCGAGGTTTTGACCTAAAAATGAAATGGGTATTATAAAGGGAAATAAAAGTTCAAAAAATGTAAAAATGAAACAATCTACCTATCTTTGTATAGAAGATCGTCTGTATGATTTTTGAGGTCATTTAGAGAAGGTAGAAAAAATCCCTTTTGAGAAGGTCGAAAAAACCTAACTTGTTACAAAAGCTGGTTTCAGTGAGACCTAACCAAGTTTGGCATACATGATGCCATACCTATAACAACAAGGAATATCTGAAAGGGAAAGTTTCACAAAATTTGAAATTTAGGGTGAAAATGATGCTATACATGATGCTGTTTTCGAGGTTTTGACCTGAAAATCAATTGGGTATTATAAAGGGAAATAAAAAGTTTGAAAAATGAAAAAACGAAACAATCTATCTATCTATGTATAGAAGATTAGCTGTATGAAATTTGAGGTCATTTAGAGAAGGTAGAAAAAATCACCTTGTTAGAAAAGCTGGTTTCAGTGAGACGAAACGGCATGCGCTTAAGCAAAGTGATTTTTTCAAACATCTCCAAATGACCCAAAATTTGCCATACATGATGCCATACGTGTAACAACAAGGAACCCTATCTAAAAAAGTGTCAAAAAAGTTTGCCCAACCGTATAGATCTATCAAAAAGAACCTCACCATGGCGCTAGTATAATTTTTAGTTACAAACTTTCGTTACCTAACCTTCAACATGAAACTTGTATCAAATTCATTTTGGCGTACAAGAAACAAATCCCACCTTGATTCGAGCACCACAGCCTCCTGATGCGTGTAGTTGACACGTCCGTTGGGAACCCCAAGAGGAAGGTGTGATGCGCACAGTAGTTTCCCTCAGAGAAACCAAGGTTTAATCGAACCAGTAGGAGTCAAGAAGCACGTTGAAGGTTGATGGTGGCGGAATGTAGTGCGGCGCAACACCAGGGATTCCGGCGCCAACGTGGAACACACAACACAATCACGAACTTTGCCCCAACGTAACAGCGAGGTTGTCAATCTCACCGCTTGCTGTAACAAAGGATTAACCGTATTGTGTGGAAGATGATTGTTTGCGAAGAACAGTAAAGAACAAGTATTGCAGTAGATTGTATTTCAGATGTAAAGAATAGACCGGGGTCCACAGTTCACTAGCGGTGTCTCTCCCATAAGATAAATAGCATGTTGGGTGAACAATTACAGTTGGGCAATTGACAAATAAAGAAGGCATAACAATGCACATACATATATCATGATGAGTACTATGAGATTTAATCAGGGCATTACGACAAAGTACATAGACCGCCTTCCGGCATGTATCTATGCCTAAAAAGTCTACTTTCAGGTTATCATCCGAACCCCTTCCGGTATTAAGTTGCAAGCAACAGACAATTGCATTAAGTATGGTGCGTAATGTAATCAACACAAATATCCTTAGACAAAGCATCGATGTTTTATCCCTAGTGGAAACAGCACATCCACAACCTTAGAACTTTCTGTCACTGTCCCAGTTTAATGGAGGCATGAACCCACTATCGAGCATAAATACTCCCTCTTGGAGTCACAAGTATCAACTTGGCCAGAGCCTCTACTAGCAACGGAGAGCATGCAAGAACATAAACAACTCATATATGATAGATTGATAATCAAGTTGACATAGTATTCAATATCCATCGTATCCCAACAAACACAACATGTAGGATTACAAAGAAACGATCTTGATCATGATAGGCAGCTCACAAGATCGAGCATGATAGCACAATTAGGAGAAGATGACCATCTAGCTACTGCTATGGACCCATGGTCTAGGGGTGAACTACTCACACATCAATCCGGAGGCGATCATGGCGATGAAGAGTCCTCCGGGAGATGATTCCCCTCTCCGGAGGGTGCCGGAGGAGATCTCCTAAATCCCCCGAGATGGGATTGGCGGCGGCGGCGGAAGGTTTTCCGTATCGTGGCTCTCGTGCTGGGGGTTTCGCGACGAAGACTTTAAGTAGGCGGAAGGGTAGGTCAGGGCGTCACGAGGGCCCACACGCTAGGGCCGCGCGGCCGGCACCGGGCGCCGCTGTTGTGTGGCCACCTCGTGGTCCCGTTCCTCTTCGGACTGGAAGCTTCGTGGAAAAATAGGCCCCTGGGCGTTGATTTCGTCCAATTCCGAGAATATTTCCTTACTAGGATTTCGAAACCAAAAACAGCAGAAACACAACTGGCTCTTCGGCATCTCGTCAATAGGTTAGTGCCGGAAAATGCGTAATAACGACATATAATGTGTATAAAACATGTGAGTATCATCATAAAAGTAGCATTGAACATAAGAAATTATAGATACGTTTGGGACGTATCAAGCATCCCCAAGCTTAGTTCCTACTCGCCCTCGAGTAGGTAAACGATAACAAAGATAATTTCTGAAGTGACATGCTATCATAATCTTGATCATACTATTGTAAAGCACATGAGATGAATGCAGCGATTCGAAGCAATGATGAAGATAATGAGTAAACAAATGAATCATATAGCAAAGACTTTTCATGAATAATACTTTCAAGACAAGCATCAATAAGACTTGCATAACAGTTAACTCATAAGCAATAAATTCTTAGTAGAAAGCTTTGAAACAACACAAAGGAAGATATAAGTTTCAGCGGTTGCTTTCAATTTCAACATGTATATCTCATGGATAATTGTCAACACAAAGTAATATAACAAGTGCAATAGGTAAACATGTAAGAATCAATGCACACAGTTTACACAAGTGTTTGCTTCTAAGATAGAAAGAATAGGTAAACTGACTCAACAATAAAGTAGAAGAAAGGCCCTTCGCAGAGGGAAGCATGGATTACTATTTTTGTGCTAGAGCTTTTATTTTGAAAACAAGAAACAATTTTGTCAACGGTAGTAATAAAGCATATGTGTTATGTATAAGACATCTTATAAGTTGCAAGCCTCATACATAGTATACTAATAGTGTTCGCACCTTGTCCTAATTAGCTTGGGTTAACACGGATTATCATTGCATAGCATATGTTTCAACCAAGTGTCACAAAGGGGTACCTCTATGCCGCCTGTACAAAGGTCTAAGGAGAAAGCTCGCATTGGATTTCTCGCTTTTGATTATTCTCAACTTAGATATTGATGTCTACGGGTGCTTCTATTCTTGTAGACAGTGTTGGGCCTCCAAGAGCAGAGGTTTGTAGAACAGCAGCAAGTTTCCCTTAAGTGGATCACCCAAGGTTTATCGAACTCGGGGAGGAAGAGGTCAAAGATATCCCTCTCATGCAACCCCAAACCACAAAGCAAGAAGTCTCTTGTGTCCCCAACACACCTAATAGGTGCACTAGTTCGGCGAAGAGATAGTGAAATACAGGTGGTATGAATAAGTATGAGCAGTAGTAACGGCGCAGAAAAGTGCTTGGGCGTGCGGTTGATGGTAGTAATATTGAAGGAAAGTAAAATGAGTAAACAAGCAGCGATAGCATATTTAGGAACAAGGCCTAGGGATCATACTTTCACTAGTGGACACTCTCAACATTGATCACATAAGAATAAATAAATAGATGCTAGACTCTACACCCTCTTGTTGGATGATGAACACCACTAACTGTGTAGGATTACACGAACCCTCAATGCCGGAGTTAACAAGCTCCACAATATTCAATGTTCATATTTAAATAACCTTAGAGTGCATAACAGATCAACATAACCAAACCAAGTACTAACATAGCATGCACACTGTCACCACCTTCACACTATGAAAGGAGGAATAGATCACATCAATACTATCATAGCAATAATTAACTTCATAATCTACAAGAGATCACAATCATAGCCTACGCCAAGTACTACACGATGCACACACTGTCACCATTACACCGTGCAGGAGGAATAAACTACTTTAATAACATCACTAGAGTAGCACACAGATATATTGTGATACAAAACACATTGCAATCATAAAGAGATATAAATAAGCATTTCACTATGCCATTCATAACAGTGAATAAGTATTCTGTGAAATATAGCCTAAGAGACCCACACGGTGCACACACTGTCACCTTTACACACGTGGGACAAGGAGTCTCCGGAGATCACATAAGTAAAATCCACTTGACTAGCATAATGACATCTAGATTACAAGCATCATCATATGAATCTCAATCATGTAAGGCAGCTCATGAGATTATTGTATTGAAGTACATAGGAGAGAGATTAACCACATAGCTACCGGTACAGCCCCGAGCCTCGATGGAGAACTACTCCCTCCTCATGGGAGACAAGGCGTTGATGAAGATGGCGGTGGTGTTGATGGAGAAGCCTTCGGGGGCACTTCCCGTCCCGGCGTGCCGGAACAGAGACTCCTGTCCCCCAGATCTTGGCTTCGCGATGGCGGCGGCTATGGAAGGTTTTCTCTGGTTTCATCGAACGTGGTAGGGTTTTCGCGACGGAGACTTTAAGTAGGCGGAAGGGCAAGGTCGGTGGAATCCTGGTGGGGCCACACACTAGGCCGGCGCGGCCAGGGCTTGGGCCGCGCCGCCCTCTGTGTCCCCACCTCGTGGCCCCACTTCGTTTCCCCTTCGGACTTGGAAGCTTCGTGGAAAAATAGGACCACAGGCATTGATTTCGTCCGATTCCGAGAATATTTCCTTACTAGGATTTCGAAACCAAAAAAAGAAAACACAGCGGCCCTTCGGCATCTCGTCAATAGGTTAGTTCCGGAAACGCATAATAATGACATAAAGTATGCATAAAACATGTAGATATCATCAATAATGTGGCATGGAACATAAGAAATTATCGATACGTCGGAGACGTATCAGCATCCCCAAGCTTAGTTCTGCTCGTCCCGAGCAGGTAAACGATAACAAAGATAATTTCTGGAGTGACATGCCATCATAACCTTGATCATACTATTGTAAGCATATGTAATGAATGCAGCGATCAAAACAATGGTAATGACATGAGTAAACAACTGAATCATAAAGCAAATACTTTTCATGAATAGTACTTCAAGACAAGCATCAATAAGTCTTGCATAAGAGTTAACTCATAAAGCAATAATTCAAAGTAAAAGGTATTGAAGCAACATAAAGGAAGATTAAGTTTCAGCGGTTGCTTTCAACTTATAACATGTATATCTCATGGATAATTGTCAACATAGAGTAATATAACAAATGCAATATGCAAGTATGTAGGAATCAATGCACAGTTCACACAAGTGTTTGCTTCTTGAGATGGAGAGAAATAGGTGAACTGACTCAACATAAAAGTAAAAGAAAGGTCCTTCAAAGAGGAAAGCATCGATTGCTATATTTGTGCTAGAGCTTTGGTTTTGAAAACATGAAACAATTTTGTCAACGGTAGTAATAAAGCATATGTATCATGTAAATTATATCTTACAAGTTGCAAGCCTCATGCATAGTATACTAGTAGTGCCCGCACCTTGTCCTAATTAGCTTGGATTAACACGGATTATCATTGCATAACATATGTTTCAACCAAGTGTCACAAAGGGGTACCTCTATGCCGCCTGTACAAGGGTCTAAGGAGAAAGTTCGCATTGGATTTCTCGCTTTTGATCATTCTTCAACTTAGACACCCATACCGGGACAACATAGACAACAGATAATGGACTCCTCTTTTAATGCTTAAGCATTCAACAACAGTTAATATTCTCATAAGAGATTGAGGTTTTATGTCCAAACTAAAACTTCCACCATGATTCATGGCTTTAGTTAGCGGCCCAATGTTCTTCTCTAACAGTATGCATACTCAAACCATTTGATTGTGAAAACCGCCCTTACTTCAGACAAGACGAACATGCATAGCAACTCACATGATATTCAACAAAGTGTTGATGGCGTCCCCAGGAACATGGTTATCGCACAACAAGCAACTTAATAAGAGATAAAGTGCATAAGTACATATTCAATACCACAATAGTTTTTAAGGCTATTTTGTCCCATGAGCTATATATTGCAAAGGCGAATGATGGAAATTTAAAGGTAGCACTCAAGCAATTTACTTTGGAATGGCGGAGAAATACCATGTAGTAGGTAGGTATGGTGGACACAAATGGCATAGTGGTTGGCTCAAGGAGTTTGGATGCATGAGAAGTATTCCCTCTCGATACAAGGTTTAGGCTAGCAAGGTTATTTGAAACAAACACAAGGATGAACCGGTACAGCAAAACTCACATAAAAGACATATTGTAAACATTATAAGACTCTACACCGTCTTCCTTGTTGTTCAAAACTCAATACTAGAAATTATCTAGACTTTAGAGAGACCAAATATGCAAACCAAATTTTAGCAAGCTCTATGTATTTCTTCATTAATAGGTGCAAAGTATATGATGCAAGAGCTTAAACATGAGCACAACAATTGCCAAGTATCAAATTATTCAAGACATTTTAGAATTACTACATGTAGCATTTCCCGATTCCAACCATATAACAATTAACGAAGCAGTTTCAACCTTCGCCATGAACATTAAGAATAAAGCTAAGAACACATGTGTTCATACGAACCAGCGGAGCGTGTCTCTCTCCCACAAGGATGAACTTATTCAAACATAAACAAAAACAAACAGACGCTCCAAGTAAAGTACATAAGATGTGACCGAATAAAAATATAGTTTCAAGAGAAGAAACCTGATAAGTTGTCGATGAAGAAGGGGATGCCTTGGGCATCCCCAAGCTTAGAGTCTTCTTGAAATATGAAGGGGTGAACCACCGGGGCATCCCCAAGCTTAGAGCTTTCACTCTTCTTGATCGTAGTATATCATCCTCCTCTCTTGACCCTTGAAAACTTCCTCCACACCAAACTCAAAGCAAACTCATTAGAGGGTTAGTGCATAATCAAAAACTCACATGTTCAGAGGTGACACAATCATTCTTAACACTTCTGGACATTGCCCAAAGCTACTGGAAGGTAATGGAACAAAGAAATCCACCCAACACAGCGAAAGAAGCAATGCGAAATAAAAGGCAGAATCTGTCAAAACAGAACAGTCCGTAAAGATGAATTTTAAAATGGCACCAGACTTGCTCAGATGAAAATGCCCAAATTGAATGAAAGTTGCGTACATATCTGAGGATCACGCACGTAAATTGGCAGATTTTTCTAAGTTACCTACAGAGAATTCTGCCCAGATTCGTGACAGACAGAAATCTGTTTCTGCGCAGTAATCCAAATCTAGTATCAACCTTGCTATCAAAGACTTTACTTGGCACAACAATGCAATAAAATAAAGATAAGGAGAGGTTGCTACAGTAGTAACAACTTCCAAGACTCAAATATAAAACAAAAGTGTTGTAGTAAAATAAACACATGGGTTATCTCCCAAGAAGTGCTTTCTTTATAGCCATTAAGATGGGCTCAGTAATTTCAATGATGCACTCCCAAGAAATAAGAGTTGAAGCAAAAGAGAGCATCAAAAAGCAAATTCAAAACACATTTAAGTCTAACCCACTTCCTATGAAAAGGAATCTTGTAGATAAACAAATTCATGAAGCATAATGCAACAAGCATAGAAAGATAAAATAAGTGTAACTTCAAAAATTTCAGCATATAGAGAGGTGTTTTAGTAACATGAAAATTTACCACATGCGACATTTTCCGTTTCCAACCATATATCAATGAATGAGGTAGTTCAACTTTCGCAATGAACATTAAAGATAAAGCTAAGAACACATGTGTTCATACGAAACAGCGGAGCGTAATATCTCCAATATAAAGAATGCTAGGATCCGATTTTATTCAAACAAAAACAAAAACAAAAACAAACAGACGCTCCAAGTAAAGCACATAAGATGTGACGGAATAAAAATATAGTTTCACTAGAGGAACCTGATAATGTTGTCGATGAAGAAGGGGATGCCTTGGGCATCCCCAAGCTTAGACGCTTGGGTCTTCTTAAAATATGTAGGGATGAACCACGGGGGCATCCCCAAGCTTTGACTTCTCACTCTTCTTGATCATATTGTATCATCCTCCTCTCTTGCCCCTTGAAAACTTCCTCCACACCAAACTCGAAACAAACTCATTAGAGGGTCAGTGCATAATTGATATATTCAGAGGTGACATAATCATTCTTAATACTTCTGGACATTGCACAAAGCTACTGAAAGTTAATGGAACAAAGAAATCCATCAAACATAGCAAAACAGGCAATGCGAAATAAAAGGCAGAATCTGTCAAAACAGAACAGTCCGTAAAGACGAATTTTAAAGTGGCACCAGACTTGCTCAGATGAAAATTCCCAAATTGAATGAAAGTTGCGTACATATCTGTGGATCACGCACGTAAATTGGCAGATTTTTTTAATTTTTATACAGAGAATTCTGCCCAGATTCGTGACAGCAAGAAATCTGTTCCTGCGCAGTAATCCAAATCTAGTATTGGCTTTACTATCAAAGACTTTACTTGGCACAACAATGCAATAAAATAAAGATAAGGAGAGGTTTCTACAGTAGTAACAACTTCCAAGACTCAAATATAAAACAAAGTACTGTAGTAAAATCATGGGTTGTCTCCCATAAGCGCTTTTCTTTAACGCCTTTCAGCTAGGCGCAGAAAGTGTGAATCAAGTGTTATCAAGAGAAGAAGCATTGACATCAAAAATTTTCTCACAAACAAGACTTGTTGCAGAGGGTACCTTAGATGTTACATTATCTAAATTTCCC
Source organism: Lolium multiflorum (assembly GCA_030979885.1). Classification (NCBI taxonomy): domain Eukaryota; kingdom Viridiplantae; phylum Streptophyta; class Magnoliopsida; order Poales; family Poaceae; genus Lolium; species Lolium multiflorum. The sequence continues at coordinate 136,459,680 of CM061747.1, read as the reverse complement.
ATAGTGGTATTAAGGGTTTTATCAATTTTAGGCTTATAATTCTTTGGCTTAGGCACCTTAGAGACATACATGAATTTTTGCTCCTTGCTGATACGTCTCCAACGTATCGATAATTTCTTATGTTCCATGCCACATTATTGATGTTATCTACATGTTTTATGCACACTTTATGTCATATTCGTGCATTTTATGGAACTAACCTATTAACAAGATGCCGAAGTGCCAGTTGCTGTGTTCTGCTGTTTTTGGTTTCAGAAATCCTAGTAAGGAAATATTCTCGGAATTGGACGAAATCAACGCCCAGGGGCCTATTTTGCCACGAAGCTTCCAGAAGTCCGAAGACGAAGCGAAGTGGGGCCACGGGTGCCCAAACCCTAGGGCGGCGCGCCCCCCCTTGGCCGCGCCGGCCGTGGTGTGGCCCCCGTGCCCCCTCGACTTGCCCTTCCGCCTACTTAAAGCCTCCGTGACGAAACCCCCAGTACCGAGAGCCACGATACGGAAAACCTTCCAGAGACGCCGCCAACGCCGATCCCATCTCGGGGGATCCAGGATATCGCCTCCGGCACCCTGCCGGAGAGGGGAATCATCTCCGGAGGACTCTACACCGCCATGGTCGCCTCCGGAGTGATGTGTGAGTAGTCTACCCCTGGACTATGGGTCCATAGCAGTAGCTAGATGGTTGTCTTCTCCCCATTGTGCTTCATTGTCGGATCTTGTGAGCTGCCTAACATGATCAAGATCATCTATCTGTAATTCTATATGTTGCATTTGTTGGGATCCGATGAATAGAGAATACTTGTTATGTTGATTATCAAAGTTATATCTATGTGTTGTTTATGATCTTGCATGCTCTGTTACTAGTAGATGCTCTGGCCAAGTAGATGCTTGTAACTCCAAGAGGGAGTATTTATGCTCGATAGTGGGTTCATGCATTGACACCTGGGACAGTGACAGAAAGTTCTAAGGTTGTGTTGTGCTGTTGCCACTAGGGATAAAACATTGATGCTATGTCTAAGGATGTAGTTGTTGATTACATTACGCACCATACTTAATGCAATTGTCTGTTGCTTTGCAACTTAATACGGAGGGGGGATGATAACCTGAAGGTGGACTTTTTAGGCATAGATGCAGTTGGATGGCGGTCTATGTACTTTGTCGTAATGCCCAATTAAATCTCACTATACTCATCATGATATGTATGTGCATGGTCATGCCCTCTTTATTTGTCAATTGCCCAACTGTAATTTGTTCACCCAACATGCTGTTTGTCTTATGGGAGAGACACCTCTAGTGAACTGTGGACCCCGGTCCAATTCTCTTTAAAATACAATCTACTGCAATACTTGTTCTCTGTTTCTGCAAACAATCATCTTCCACACAATACGGTTAATCCTTTGTTACAGCAAGCCGGTGAGATTGACAACCTCACTGTTTCGTTGGGGCAAAGTACTTTGGTTGTGTTGTGCAGGTTCCACGTTGGCGCCGGAATCCCTGGTGTTGCGCCGCACTACATCCCGCCGCCATCAACCTTCAACGTGCTTCTTGGCTCCTCCTGGTTCGATAAACCTTGGTTTCTTTATGAGGGAAAACTTGCTGCTGTGCGCATCATACCTTCCTCTTGGGGTTCCCAACGAACGTGTGAGTTACACGCCATCAAGCTCTTTTTCTCGCCGTTGCCGGGGAGATCAAGACACGCTGCAAGGGGAGTCTCCACTTCTCAATCTCTTTACTTTGTTTTTGTCTTGCTTAGTTTTATTTACTACTTTGTTTGCTGCACTAAATCAAAATACAAAAAAATTAGTTGCTAGTTTTACTTTATTTGCTATCTTGTTTGCTATATCAAAAACACAAAAAAATTAGTTACTTGCATTTACTTTACTTGATTCATCATGTTTCCTTTTAATTTTACCACAAAAGACATACCGGTAGGACGTGGGTCTATAGTTGGGAGAAATAATATAGAAGAATTTTTCAATCATGTTAGTACCATTGAAAATTTTGAAGATAGACATTTGGTAGACCTTGCACCTACTTATGAAATTGCTGTTGCGCATTTAGTTCGTCTGTTGGAAACTAAATTTGTTAATCTCAATCCTATAATCCAACACATGTTTCTCACACTTGGCGATATGGAAGAAGGGGAAAAGAAAGATTTTGTTTTAGAAACCCTTCTTAGAGAATTTGGTGGTCTAGCAAGAGAAGCTAGAAAGGTCTTTGCTAAATTTAATATGCTTGGTTCTCATACTAATTTTGTTAGTCTCCTTGAAAAGATGGACATGGATAGAATAAGATACACTAATAATATTAATGATGGAGGGGAGATCAAAGCACCAATACCATGTAAACTCCTAGCTATGAATGATGCACTAGAAAATAACTATGCTTGGCTTGTTCCTGAAAATTTGTTTGATGAGAGTAGCACGCCTAAGACTAATGAAAAGGGAGATGCTAAAACTTATGTATCTAATATACTATGCCTGGTTGAGAAAACTCCGCACCCCGCTGAGAATGCACCACCTCTTGATAATACTTGATACACACTTTCTGCGCCTAGCTGAAAGGCGTTAAAGAAAAGCGCTTATGGGAGACAACCCATGTTTTTACCTACAGTACTTTGTTTTTATTTTGTGTCTTGGAAGTTGTTTACTACTGTAGCAACCTCTCCTTATCTTAGTTTTGTGTTTTGTTGTGCCAAGTTAAGCCGTTGATAGAAAAGTAAGTACTAGATTTGGATTACTGCGCAGTTCCAGATTTCTTTGCTGTCACGAATCTGGGTCTACCTCCCTGTAGGTAGCTCAGAAAATTAAGCCAATTTACGTGCATGATCCTCAGATATGTACGCAACTTTCATTAAATTTGGGCATTTTCATTTGAGCAAGTTTGGTGCCATTTTAAAATTATTCAATACGAACTGTTCTGTTTTGACAGATTCTGCCTTTTATTTCGCATTGCCTCTTTTGCTATGTTGGATGAATTTCTTTGATCCATTAATGTCCAGTAGCATTATGCAATGTCCAGAAGTGTTAAGAATGATTGTGTCACCTCTGAATATGTTAATTTTTATTGTGCACTAACCCTCTAATGAGTTGTTTCGAGTTTGGTGTGGAGGAAGTTTTCAAGGATCAAGAGAGGAGTATGATGCAACATGATCAAGGAGAGTGAAAGCTCTAAGCTTGGGGATGCCCCGGTGGTTCACCCCTGCATATTCTAAGAAGACTCAAGCGTCTAAGCTTGGGGATGCCCAAGCATCCCCTTCTTCATCGACAACATTATCAGGTTCCTCCCCTGAAACTATATTTTTATTCCATCACATCTTATGTGCTTTTCTTGGAGCGTCGGTTTGTTTTTGTTTTTGTTTTGTTTGAATAAAATGGATCCTAGCATTCACTTTATGGGAGAGAGACACGCTCCGCTGTAGCATATGGACAAGTATGTCCTTAGTTTCTACTCATAGTATTCATGGCGAAGTTTCTCCTTCGTTAAATTGTTATATGGTTGGAATTGGAAAATGATACATGTAGTAATTGCTATAAATGTCTTGGGTAATGTGATACTTGGCAATTGTTGTGCTCATGATTAAGCTCTTGCATCATATGCTTTGCACCCATTAATGAAGAAATACATAGAGCATGCTAAAATTTGGTTTGCATATTTGGTTTCTCTAAGGTCTAGATAATTTCTAGTATTGAGTTTGAACAACAAGGAAGACGGTGTAGAGTCTTATAATGTTTTCAATATGTCTTTTATGTGAGTTTTGCTGCACCGGTTCATCCTTGTGTTTGTTTCAAATAAGCCTTGCTAGCCTAAACCTTGTATCGAGAGGGAATACTTCTCATGCATCCAAAATACTTGAGCCAACCACTATGCCATTTGTGTCCACCATACCTACCTACTACATGGTATTTTCCGCCATTCCAAAGTAAATTGCTTGAGTGCTACCTTTAAAACTCCATCATTCACCTTTGCAATATATAGCTCATGGGACAAATAGCTTAAAAACTATTGTGGTATTGAATATGTAATTATGCACTTTATCTCTTATCAAGTTGCTTGTTGTGCGATAACCATGTTCCTGGGGACGCCATCAACTACTCTTTGTTGAATTTCATGTGAGTTGCTATGCATGTCCATCTTGTCTGAAGTAAGAGAGATCTACCACCTTATGGTTAAGCATGCATATTGTTAGAGAAGAACATTGGGCCGCTAACTAAAGCCATGATTCATGGTGGAAGTTTCAGTTTTGGACATATATCCTCAATCTCAAATGAGAAAATTATTAATTGTTGTTACATGCTTATGCATAAAAGAGGAGTCCATTATCTGTTGTCTATGTTGTCCCGGTATGGATGTCTAAGTTGAAGAATAATCAATAGCGAGAAATCCAATGCGAGCTTTCTCCTTAGACCTTTGTACAGGCGGCATAGAGGTACCCCTTTGTGACACTTGGTTAAAACATGTGCATTATGATGATCCGGTAGTCCAAGCTAATTAGGACAAGGTGCGGGCACTATTAGTACACTATGCATGAGGCTTGCAACTTGTAAGATATAATTTACATGATACATATGCTTTATTACTACCGTTGACAAAATTGTTTCATGTTTTCAAAATCAAAGCTCTAGCACAAATATAGCAATCGATGCTTTTCCTCTATGGAGGACCATTCTTTTACTTTCAATGATGAGTCAGTTCACCTATTTCTCTCCACCTCAAGAAGCAAACACTTGTGTGAGCTGTGCATTGATTCCTACATACTTGCTTATTGCACTTATTATATTACTCTATGTTGACAATATCCATGAGATATACATGTTACAAGTTGAAAGCAACCGCTGAAACTTAATCTTCTTTTGTGTTGCTTCAATGCCTTTACTTTGAATTATTGCTTTATGAGTTAACTCTTATGCAAGACTTAATTGATGCTTGTCTTGAAGTGCTATTCATGAAGTCTTTGCTATATGATTCACTTGTTTACTCATGTCATATACATTGTTTTGATCATTCACTACATATGCTTTACAAATAGTATGATCAAGATTATGATGGCATGTCACTCCAGAAATTATCTGTGTTATCGTTTTACCTGCTCGGGACGGGGATGCTGATACGTCTCCAGCGTATCGATAATTTCTTATGTTCCATGCCACATTATTGATGTTATCTACATGTTTTATGCACACTTTATGTCATATTCGTGCATTTTACGGAACTAACCTATTAACAAGATGCCGAAGTGCCAGTTGCTGTTTTCTGCTGTTTTTGGTTTCAGAAATCCTAGTAAGGAAATATTCTCGGAATTGGACGAAATCAACGCCAGGGGCCTATTTTGCCACGAAGCTTCCAGGAGTCAGACGAAGCAGTGGGGCCACGGGGTGCCCAAACCCTAGGGCGGCGCGCCCCCCCCTGGCGCGCCGGCGTGGTGTGGGGCCCCCGTGCCCCCTCGACTTGCCCTTCCTCCTACTTAAAGCCTCCGTGGCGAAACCCCCAGTACCGAGAGCCACGATACGGAAAACCTTCGGAGAGACGCCGCCAACGCCGATCCCATCTCGGGGGATCCGGGATATCGCCTCCGGCACCCTGCCGGAGGGAATCATCTCCGGAGGACTGTACACCGCCATGGTCGCCTCCGGAGTGATGTGTGAGTAGTCTACCCCTGGACTATGGGTCCATAGCATTAGCTAGATGGTTGTCTTCTCCCCATTGTGCTCCATTGTCGGATCTTGTGAGCTGCCTAACATGATCAAGATCATCTATCTGTAATTCTATATGTTGCGTTTGTTGGGATCCGATGAATAGAGAATACTTGTTATGTTGATTATCAAAGTTATATCTATGTGTTGTTTATGATCTTGCATGCTCTCCGTTACTAGTAGATGCTCTGGCCAAGTAGATGCTTGTAACTCCAAGAGGGAGTATTTATGCTCGATAGTGGGTTCATGCCTCCATTGACACTGGGACAGTGACAGAAAGTTCTAAGGTTGTGTTGTGCTGTTGCCACTAGGGATAAAACATTGATGCTATGTCTAAGGATGTAGTTGTTGATTACATTACGCACCATACTTAATGCAATTGTCTGTTGCTTTGCAACTTAATACTGGAGGGGGTTCGGATGATAACCTGAAGGTGGACTTTTTAGGCATAGATGCAGTTGGATGGCGGTCTATGTACTTTGTCGTAATGCCCAATTAAATCTCACTATACTCATCATGATATGTATGTGCATGGTCATGCCCTCTTTATTTGTCAATTGCCCAGCTGTAATTTGTTCACCCAACATCTTTGTTTGTCTTATGGGAGAGACACCTCTAGTGAGCTGTGGACCCCGGTCCAATTCTCTTTCTGAAATACAATCTCTGCAATACTTGTTCTCTTGTTTTCTGCAAACAATCATCTTCCACACAATACGGTTAATCCTTTGTTACAGCAAGCCGGTGAGATTGACAACCTCATTGTTTCGTTGGGGCAAAGTACTTTGGTTGTGTTGTGCAGGTTCCACGTTGGCGCCGGAATCCCTGGTGTTGCGCCGCACTACATCCGCCGCCATCAACCTTCAACGTGCTTCTTGGCTTCTCCTGGTTCGATAAACCTTGGTTTCTTTCTGAGGGAAACTTGCTGCTGCGCATCATACCTTCCTCTTGGGGTTCCCAACGAACGTGTGAGTTACACGCCATCAAGCTCTTTTGGCGCCGTTGCCGGGGAGATCAAGACACGCTGCAAGGGGAGTCTCCACTTCTCAATCTCTTTACTTTGTTTTTGTCTTGCTTAGTTTTATTTACTACTTTGTTTGCTGCACTAAATCAAAATACAAAAAAATTAGTTGCTAGTTTTACTTTATTTGCTATCTTGTTTGCTATATCAAAAACACAAAAAAATTAGTTACTTGCATTTACTTTACTTGATTCATCATGTTTCCTTTTAATTTTACCACAAAAGACATACCGGTAGGATGTGGGTCTATAGTTGGGAGAAATAATATAGAAGAATTTTTCAATCATGTTAGTACCATTGAAAATTTTGAAGATAGACATTTGGTAGACCTTGCACCTACTTATGAAATTGCTGCTGCGCATTTAGTTCGCATGTTGGAAACTAAATTTGTTAATCTCAATCCTATAATCCAACACATGTTTCTCACACTTGGCGATATGGAAGAAGGGGAAAAGAAAGATTTTGTTTTAGAAACCCTTCTTAGAGAATTTGGCGGTCTAGCAAGAGAAGCTAGAAAGGTCTTTGCTAAATTTAATATGCTTGGTTCTCATACTAATTTTGTTAGTCTCCTTGAAAAGATGGACATGGATAGAATAAGATACACTAATAATATTAATGATGGAGGGGAGATCAAAGCACCAATACCATGTAAACTCCTAGCTATGAATGATGCACTAGAAAATAACTATGCTTGGCTTGTTCTGAAAATTTGTTTGATGAGAGTAGCACGCCTAAGACTAATGAAAAGGAGATGCTAAAACTTATGTATCTAATATACTATGCCTGGTTGAGAAAACTCCACACCCCGCTGAGAACACACCGTCTCTTGATAATACTTGATACACACTTTCTGCGCCTAGCTGAAAGGCGTTAAAGAAAAGCGCTTATGGGAGACAACCCATGTTTTTACCTACAGTACTTTGTTTTTATTTTGTGTCTTGGAAGTTGTTTACTACTGTAGCAACCTCTCCTTATCTTAGTTTTGTGTTTTGTTGTGCCAAGTTAAGCCGTTGATAGAAAAGTAAGTACTAGATTTGGATTACTGCGCAGTTCCAGATTTCTTTGCTGTCACGAATCTGGGTCTACCTCCCTGTAGGTAGCTCAGAAAATTAAGCCAATTTACGTGCATGATCCTCAGATATGTACGCAACTTTCATTCAATTTGGGCATTTTCATTTGAGCAAGTCTGGTGCCATTTTAAAATTAGTCAATACGAACTGTTCTGTTTTGACAGATTCTGCCTTTTATTTCGCATTGCCTCTTTTGCTCTGTTGGATGAATTTCTTTGATCCATTAATGTCCAGTAGCATTATGCAATGTCCAGAAGTGTTAAGAATGATTGTGTCACCTCTGAATATGTTAATTTTTATTGTGCACTAACCCTCTAATGAGTTGTTTCGAGTTTGGTGTGGAGGAAGTTTTCAAGGATCAAGAGAGGAGTATGATGCAACATGATCAAGGAGAGTGAAAGCTCTAAGCTTGGGGATGCCCCGGTGGTTCACCCCTGCATATTCTAAGAAGACTCAAGCGTCTAAGCTTGGGGATGCCCAAGGCATCCCCTTCTTCATCGACAACATTATCAGTTCCTCCCCTGAAACTATATTTTTATTCCATCACATCTTATGTGCTTTTCTTGGAGCGTCGGTTTGTTTTTGTTTTTGTTTTGTTTGAATAAAATGGATCCTAGCATTCACTTTATGGGAGAGAGACACGCTCCGCTGTAGCATATGGACAAGTATGTCCTTAGTTTCTACTCATAGTATTCATGGCGAAGTTTCTCCTTCGTTAAATTGTTATATGGTTGGAATTGGAAAATGATACATGTAGTAATTGCTATAAATGTCTTGGGTAATGTGATACTTGGCAATTGTTGTGCTCATGATTAAGCTCTTGCATCATATGCTTTGCACCCATTAATGAAGAAATACATAGAGCATGCTAAAATTTGGTTTGCATATTTGGTTTCTCTAAGGTCTAGATAATTTCTAGTATTGAGTTTGAACAACAAGGAAGACGGTGTAGAGTCTTATAATGTTTTCAATATGTCTTTTATGTGAGTTTTGCTGCACCGGTTCATCCTTGTGTTTGTTTCAAATAAGCCTTGCTAGCCTAAACCTTGTATCGAGAGGGAATACTTCTCATGCATCCAAAATACTTGAGCCAACCACTATGCCATTTGTGTCCACCATACCTACCTACTACATGGTATTTTCCGCCATTCCAAAGTAAATTGCTTGAGTGCTACCTTTAAAACTCCATCATTCACCTTTGCAATATATAGCTCATGGGACAAATAGCTTAAAAACTATTGTGGTATTGAATATGTAATTATGCACTTTATCTCTTATCAAGTTGCTTGTTGTGCGATAACCATGTTCACTAAGTAGGATAATAGTGGAGTGTTTCTTAGTGCACCTATGATGAGCATCACTAATTCTATACCAAGCATCTTTAAAACTTTCTCCACCTTGTTGTTTAAACGAACGAACTTCAACTTCAGGATTACTCATTTTAGCAGTAGTAAATAAAGCAAACTAGATAAAGTAAATGCAAGTAACTAAATTTTTTGTGTTTTTAATATGGAGAACAAGACAGTAAATAAAGTAAAACTAGCAACTAATTTTTTGTGTTTTGATATAATGCAGCAAACAAAGTAGTAAATAAAATAAAGCAAGACAAAAACAAAGTAAAGAGATTGGAAGTGGAGACTCCCCTTGCAGCGTGTCTTGATCTCCCCGGCAACGGCGCCGGAAATTTGCTTGATGCGTGTAGTTGACACGTCCGTTGGGAACCCCAAGAGCAAGGTGTGATGCGCACAGTAGCAAGTTTCCCTCAGTAAGAAACTAAGGTTTAATCGAACCAGTAGGAGTCAAGAAGCACGTTGAAGGTTGATGGTGGCGGAATGTAGTGCGGCGCAACACCAGGGATCCGGCGCCAACTTGGAACCTGCACAACACAATCACAGAACTTTGCCCCAACGTAACAACGAGGTTGTCAATCTCACCGGCTTGCTGTAAACAAAGGATTAACCGTATTGTGTGGAAGATGATTGTTTGCGAAGAACGGTAAAGAACAAGTATTGCAGTAGATTGTATTTCAGATGTAAAGAATAGACCGGGGTCCACAGTTCACTAGCGGTGTCTCTCCCATAAGATAAATAGCATGTTGGGTGAACAAATTACAGTTGGGCAATTGACAAATAAAGAAGGCATAACAATGCACATACATATATCATGATGAGTACTATGAGATTTAATCGGGGCATTACGACAAAGTACATAGACCGCCATCCAGCATGCATCTATGCTAAAAGTCCACTTTCGGGTTATCATCCGAACCCCTTCCGGTATTAATTTGCAAACAACGAGACAATTGCATTAAGTATGGTGCGTAATGTAATCAACACAAATATCCTTAGACAAAGCATCGATGTTTTATCCCTAGTGGCAACACACATCCACAACCTTAGAACTTTCTGTCCTTGTCCCAGTTTAATGGAGGCATGAACCCACTATCGAGCATAAATACTCCCTCTTGGAGTCACAAGTATCAACTTGGCCAGGAGCCTCTACTAGCAACGGAGAGCATGCAAGAACATAAACAACTCATATATGATAGATTGATAATCAACTTGACATAGTATTCAATATCCATCGGATCCCAACAAACACAACATGTAGGATTACAAAGAAACGATCTTGATCATGATAGGTGATGGCGTGTAACTCACACGTTCGTTGGGAACCCCAAGAGGAAGGTATGATGCGCACAGCAGCAAGTTTTCCCTCAGAAAGAAACCAAGGTTTATCGAACCAGGAGGAGCCAAGAAGCACGTTGAAGGTTGATGGCGGCGGGATGTAGTGCGGCGCAACACCCGGCCAACGTGGAACCTGCACAACACAACCAAAGTACTTTGCCCCAACGAAACAGTGAATCTCACCGGCTTGTTGTAACAAAGGATTAACCGTATTGTGTGGAAGATGATTGTTTGCAAGAAAACAGTATTGCAGTAGATTGTATTTCAGTATAGAGAATTGGACCGGGGTCCACAGGTCACTAGAGGTGTCTCTCCCATAAGATAAACAGCATGTTGGGTGAACAAATTACAGTTGGGCAATTGACAAATAAAGAGGGCATGACCATGCACATACATATTATGATGAGTATAGTGAGATTTAATTGGGCATTACGACAAAGTACATAGACCGCCATCCACTGCATCTATGCCTAAAAAGTCCACCTTCGAGTTATCATCCGAACCCCCTCCGGTATTAAGTTGCTAACAACAGACAATTGCATTAAGTATTGCGCGTAATGTAATCAGTGACTATATCCTCGAACATAGCACTAATGTTTTATCCCTAGTGGCAACAGCACATCCATAATCTTAGAGATTTTATCACTTCCCCAGATTCACGGAGACATGAACCCACTATCGAGCATAAATACTCCCTCTTGGAGTTACAAGCATCTACTTGGCCAGAGCATCTACTAGTAACGGAGAGCATGCAAGATCATAAACAACACATAGACATAACTTTGATAATCAACATAACAAGTATTCTCTATTCATCGGATCCCAACAAACGCAACATATAGAATTACGAGATAGATGATCTTGATCATGTTAGGCAGCTCACAAGACCCGACAATTAAGCACAATGGGAGAAGACAACCATCTAGCTACTGCTATGGACCCATAGTCCAGGGGTAGACTACTCACACATCACTCCGGAGGCGACCATGGCGGCGTAGAGTCCTCGGGGAGATGATTCCCCTCTCCGGCGAGTGCGGAGGCGATCTGGATCCCCGAGATGGGATCGGCGGCGGCGTCTCGGAAGGTTTTCGTATCGTGGCTCTCGGTGGGGGGTTTCGCAACGGAGGCTTTAAGTAGGCGGAAGGGCAGGTCGGGAGGCGGCACGAGGGGCCCACCACGACCGCGCGGCCAGGGGGCCGCGCGCCTAGGGTGTGGCCACCTCGTGGCCCCACTTCGTCTCCTCTTCGGTCTTGGAAGCTTCGTGGCAAAATAGGACCCTGGGCGTTGATTTTGTCCAATTCCGAGAATATTTCGTTACTAGGATTTGAAACCAAAAACAGCAGAACTGGCACTTGGCATCTTGTTAATAGGTTAGTTCCAGAAAATGCACGAATATGACATAAAGTGTGCATAAAACATGTAGATAACATCAATAATGTGGCATGGAACATAAGAAATTATCGATACGTTGACGTATCAGCATCCCCAAGCTTAGTTCTGCTCGTCCCGAGCGGTAAACGATAACAAAGATAATTTCTGGAGTGACATGCCATCATAACCTTGATCATACTATTTGCAAAGCATATGTAGTGAATGCAGCGATCAAAACAATGTATATGACATGAATAAACAAGTGAATCATATAGCAAAGACTTTTCATGAATAGTACTTCAAGACAGGCATCAATAAGTCTTGCATAAGAGTTAACTCATAAAGCAATAATTCATAGTAAAAGCATTGAAGCAACACAATGGAAGATTAAGTTTCAGCGGTTGCTTTCAACTTGTAACATGTATATCTCATGGATATTGTCATCATAGAGTAATATAATAAGTGCAATATGCAAGTATGTAGGAATCAATGCACAGTTCACACAAGTGTTTGCTTCTTGAGGTGGAGAGAAATAGGTGAACTGACTCAACAATGAAAGTAAAAGAATGGTCCTCCATAGAGGAAAAGCATCGATTGCTATATTTGTGCTAGAGCTTTGATTTTTGAAAACATGAAACAATTTTGTCAACGGTAGTAATAAAGCATATGTATCATGTAAATTATATCTTACAAGTTGCAAGCCTCATGCATAGTATACTAATAGTGCCCGCACCTTGTCCTAATTAGCTTGGACTACCGGATCATCACAATGCACATGTTTTAACCAAGTGTCACAAAGGGGTACCTCTATGCCGCCTGTACAAAGGTCTAAGGAGAAAGCTCGCATTGGATTTCTCGCTATTGATTATTCTCAACTTAGACATCCATACCGGGACAACATAGACAACAGATAATGGACTCCTCTTTTATGCATAAGCATGTAACAACAATTAATAATTTTCTCATATGAGATTGAGGATATATGTCCAAAACTGAAACTTCCACCATGGATCATGGCTTTAGTTATCGGCCCAATGTTCTTCTCTAACAATATGCATGCTTAACCATAAGGTGGTAGATCGCTCTTACTTCAGACAAGACGAACATGCATAGCAACTCACATGAAATTCAACAAAGAGTAGTTGATGGCGTCCCCAGTGAACATGGTTATCGCACAACAAGCAACTTAATAAGAGATAAAGTGCATAAGTACATATTCAATACCACAATAGTTTTTAAGCTATTTGTCCCATGAGCTATATATTGCAAAGGTGAATGATGGAATTTTAAAGGTAGCACTCAAGCAATTTACTTTGGAATGGCGGAAAATACCATGTAGTAGGTAGGTATGGTGGACACACATGGCATAGTGGTTGGCTCAAGTATTTTGGATGCATGAGAGGTAATCCCTCTCGATACAAGGTTTAGGCTAGCAAGGCTTATTTGAAACAAACACAAGGATGAACCGGTGCAGCAAAACTCACATAAAAGACATATTGTAAACATTATAAGACTCTACACCGTCTTCCTTGTTGTTCAAACTCAATACTAGAAATTATCTAGACCTTAGAGAAACCAAATATGCAAACCAAATTTAGCATGCTCTATGTATTTCTTCATTAATGGGTGCAAAGCATATGATGCAAGAGCTTAAACATGAGCACAACAATTGCCAAGTATCACATTACCCAAGACATTTATAGCAATTACTACATGTATCATTTTCCAATTCCAACCATATATAACGAAGAAGAAACTTCGCCATGAATATTATGAGTAGAAGCTAAGGACATACTTGTCCATATGCTACAGCGGAGAGTGTCTCTCTCCCATAAAGTGAATGCTAGGATCCATTTTATTCAAACAAAACAAAAAACAAAAACAAACCGACGCTCCAAGAAAAGCACATAAGATGTGATGGAATAAAAATATAGTTTCAGGGGAGGAACTGATAATGTTGTCGATGAAGAAGGGGATGCCTTGGGCATCCCCAAGCTTAGCAGTCTTCTTAGAATATGCAGGGGTGAACCACCGGGCATCCCCAAGCTTAGATTTCACTCTCCTTGATCATGTTGCATCATACTCCTCTCTTGATCCTTGAAAACTTCCTCCACACCAAACTTAGAACAACTCATTAGAGGGTTAGTGACAATAAAAATTAACATGTTCAGAGGTGACACAATCATTCTTAACACTTCTGGACATTGCATAAAGCTACTGGACATTAATGGATCAAAGAAATTCATCCAACATAGCAAAAGAGGCAATGCGAAATAAAAGGCAGAATCTGTCAAAACAGAACAGTTCGTATTGACGAATTTTATCGAGGCACCAGACTTGCTCAAATGAAAATGCTCAAATTGAATGAAAGTTGCGTACATATCTGAGGATCACTCACGTAAATTGGCATAATTTTCTGAGTTACCTACAGAGAAAACAGCCCAGATTCGTGACAGCAAAGAAATCTGTTTCTGCGCAGTAATCCAAATCTAGTATGAACTTTACTATCAACGACTTTACTTGGCACAACAAAACACTAAACTAAGATAAGGAGAGGTTGCTACAGTAGTAAACAACTTCCAAGACACAAAATAAAAACAAAGTACTGTAGGTAAAAACCATGGGTTGTCTCCCATAAGCGCTTTTATTTAACGCCTTTCAGCTAGGCGCGGAAAGTGTGTATCAAGTATTATCAAGAGACGAAGTGTCAACATCATACTTTGTTCTAATAATAGAATCAAAAGGTAACTTCATTCTCTTTCTAGGGAAGTGTTCCATACCTTTCTTGAGAGGAAATTGATATTTTATATTACCTTCCTTCATATCAATGATAGCACCAACAGTTCGAAGAAAAGGTCTTCCCAATATAATGGGACAAGATGCATTGCATTCAATATCCAAGACAACAAAATCAACGGGGACAAGGTTATTGTTAACGGTAATGCGAACATTATCAACTTTCCCCAAAGGTTTCTTTGTAGAATGATCAGCAAGATTAACATCCAAATAACAATTTTTCAGGTGGCAAGTCAAGCATATTATAGATTTTCTTAGGCATAACAGAAATACTTGCACCAAGATCACATAAAGCATTACAATCAAAATCTTTAACCTTCATCTTAATGATGGGCTCCCAACCATCCTCTAGCTTTTTAGGAATAGAGGCTTCGCGCTCTAGTTTCTCTTCTCTAGCTTTTATGAGAGCATTTGTAATATGTTGCGTGAAAGCCAAATTTATAGCACTAGCATTAGGACTTTTAGCAAGTTTTTGCAAGAACTTTATAACTTCAGAGATGTGGCAATCATCAAAATTCAAACCATTATAATCTAAAGCAATGGGATCATCATCCCCAATGTTGGAAAAAATTTCAGCAGCTTTATCACAGGCAGTTTCAGCAGTTTTAGCAGTTTCAGGCAGTTTCTCGCGCTTTGCATTAGGAGTGGAAACATTGCTAACACCAATTCTTTTATTATTAATAGTAGGAGGTGCAGCAACATGTGTAGCATTAACATTGCTTGTGGTGGTAATAGTCCAAACTTTAGCTACATTCTTCTCTTTAGCTAGTTTTTCATTTTCTTCTCTATCCCACCTAGCACGCAGTTCAGCCATTAATCTTATATTCTCATTAATTCTAACTTGAATGGCATTTGCTGTAGTAACAATTTTATTTTCAATATCCCTATTAGGCATAACTTTCGATTTCAAAAGATCAACATCAGCAGCAAGACTATCGACTTTAGAAGCAAGTATATCAATTTTCCCAAGCTTTTCTTCAACAGATTTGTTAAAAGCAGTTTGTGTACTAATAAATTCTTTAAGCATGGCTTCAAGTCCAGGGGTGTGTTCCTATTATTGTTGTAAGAATTCCCATAAGAATTACCATAGCCATTGCCATTATTATAAGGATATGGCCTATAGTTGTTACTAGAATTGTTCCGGTAAGCATTGTTGTTGAAATTATTATTTTTAATGAAGTTCACATCAACATGTTCTTCTTGTGCAACCAATGAAGCTAACGGAACATTATTAGGATCAACATTAGTCCTATCATTCACAAGCATAGACATAATAGCATCAATCTTATCACTCAAGGAAGAGGTTTCTTCGACAGAATTTACCTTCTTACCTTGTGGAGCTCTTTCCGTGTGCCATTCAGAGTAGTTGATCATCATATTATCAAGAAGCTTTGTTGCTTCACCAAGAGTGATGGACATAAAGGTACCTCCAGTAGCTGAATCCAATAAATTCCGCGAAGAAAAATTTAGTCCTGCATAGAAGGTTTGGATGATCATCCAAGTAGTCAGTCCATGGGTTGGGCAATTTTTAACCAGAGATTTCATTCTTTCCCAAGCTTGAGCAACATGTTCAGTATCTAATTGTTTAAAATTCATTATGCTACTCCTCAAAGATATAATTTTAGCAGGGGGATAATATCTACCAATAAAAGCATCCTTGCATTTAGTCCATGAATCAATACTATTCTTAGGCAGAGATAGCAACCAATCTTTAGCTCTTCCTCTTAATGAGAAAGGGAACAATTTTAGTTTAATAATGTCACCATCTACATCTTTATATTTTTGCATTTCACATAGTTCAAAAAAATTATTAAGATGGGCAGCAGCATCATCAGAACTAACACCAGAAAATTGCTCTCGCATAACAAGATTCAGTAAAGCAGGTTTAATTTCAAAATTCTGCTGTAGTAGCAGGTGGAGCAATAGGTGTGCATAAGAAATCATTATTATTTGTGGTTGTGAAGTCACACAACTTAGTATTTTCAGGGGTAGCCATTTTAGCAACAGTAAATAAAGCAAACTAGATAAAGTAAATGCAAGTAACTAATTTTTTTGTGTTTTTGATATAACAAACAAGATAGCAAATAAAGTAAAACTAGCAACTAAATTTTTTGTATTTTGATTTAGTGCAGCAAACAAAGTAGTAAATAAAACTAAGCAAGACAAAAACAAAGTAAAGAGATTGGGATGTGGAGACTCCCCTTGCAGCGTGTCTTGATCTCCCGGCAACGGCGCCAGAAAAAGAGCTTGATGGCGTGTAACTCACACGTTCGTTGGGAACCCCAAGAGGAAGGTATGATGCGCACGGCAGCAAGTTTTCCCTCAGAAAGAAACCAAGGTTTATCGAACCAGGAGGAGCCAAGAAGCACGTTGAAGGTTGATGGCGGCGGGATGTAGTGCGGCGCAACACCAGGGATTCCGGCGCCAACATGGAACCTGCACAACACAACCAAAGAACTTTGCCCCAACGAAACAGTGAGGTTGTCAATCTCACCGGCTTGCTGTAACAAAGGATTAACCGTATTGTGTGGAAGATGATTGTTTGCAGAAAACAGTAGAACAATATTGCAGTAGATTGTATTTCAGTATAGAGAATTGGACCGGGGTCCACAGTTCACTAGAGGTGTCTCTCCCATAAGATAAACAGCATGTTGGGTGAACAAATTATAGTTGGGCAATTGACAAATAAAGAGGGCATGACCATGCACATACATATTATGATGAGTATAGTGAGATTTAATTGGGCATTACGACAAAGTACATAGACCGCCATCCACATGCATCTATGCCTAAAAAGTCCACCTTCAGGTTATCATCCGAACCCCCTCCGGTATTAAGTTGCTAACAACAGACAATTGCATTAAGTATTGCGCGTAATGTAATCAGTGACTATATCCTCGAACATAGCACTAATGTTTTATCCCTAGTGGCAACAGCACATCCATAATCTTAGAGATTTCTGTCACTTCCCCAGATTCACGGAGACATGAACCCACTATCGAGCATAAATACTCCCTCTTGGAGTTACAAGCATCTACTTGGCCAGAGCATCTACTAGTAACGGAGAGCATGCAAGATCATAAACAACACATAGACATAACTTTGATAATCAACATAACAAGTATTCTCTATTCATCGGATCCCAACAAACGCAACATATAGAATTACGGATAGATGATCTTGATCATGTTAGGCAGCTCACAAGACCGACAATTAAGCACAATGGGGAGAAGACAACCATCTAGCTACTGCTATGGACCCATAGTCCGGGGGTAGACTACTCACACATCACTCCGGAGGCGACCATGGCGTAGAGTCCTCGGGAGATGATTCCCCTCTCGGCAGGGTGCGGAGGCGATCTCTGGATCCCCGAGATGGGATCGGCGGCGGCGGCGTCTGGAAGGTTTTCCGTATCGTGGCTCTCGGTGCTGGGGTTTCGCAACGGAGGCTTTAAGTAGGCGGAAGGGCAGGTCGGGGCGGCACGAGGGGCCCACACCACGGGGCGCGCGGCCAAGGGGGGGCCGCGCCGCCCTAGGGTGTGGCCACCTCGTGGCCCCACTTCGTCTCCTCTTCGGTCTTATGGAAGCTTCGTGGCAAAATAGGACCCTGGGCGTTGATTTTGTCCAATTCCGAGAATATTTCGTTACTAGGATTTCTGAAACCAAAAACAGCAGAAAACACAACGGCACTTCGGCATCTTGTTAATAGGTTAGTTCCAGAAAATGCACGAATATGACATAAAGTGTGCATAAAACATGTAGATAACATCAATAATGTGGCATGGAACATAAGAAATTATCGATATGTTGGAGACGTATCAATAGGCAGCTCACAAGATCGAGCATGATAGCACAATTAGGAGAAGACGACCATCTAGCTACTGCTATGGACCCATGGTCCAGGGGTGAACTACTCACACATCAATCCGGAGGCGATCATGGCGATGAAGAGTCCTCCGGGAGATGATTCCCTCTCCGGCGGGTGCCGGAGGCGATCTCTGAATCCCCCGAGATGGGATTGGCGGCGGCGGCGTCTCTGGAAGGTTTTCCGTATCGTGGCTCTCGGTACTGGGGGTTTCGCGATGAAGACTTTAAGTAGGCGGAAGGGTAGGTCAGGGGGCGTCACGAGGGGCCCACGCTAGGGCCGCGCGGCCAGCACCTGGGCCACGCCGCCTGTTGTGTGGCCACCTCGTGGCCCCACTTTTCCTCTTCGGACTTGGAAGCTTCGTGGAAAAATAGCCCCTGGGCGTTGATTTCGTCAATTAGAATATTTCCTTACTAGGATTTAAACCAAAAACAACAGCTTGACAGCGGCTCTTCGGCATCTCGTCAATAGGTTAGTGCCGGAAAATGCGTAATAAGGACATATAATGTGTATAAAACATGTGAGTATCATCATAAAAGTAGCATGGAACATAAGAAATTATAGATACGTTTGGGACGTATCACCTCCAAACAATGCCGATGCCGATATCGGCATGGTCAGAACGGCTATGCTCGCCGCCACTGCTAGGTCACCATCGGGATGCACCCTCAATCCCGTCCCCTCATTCGATCACTGACACACCAGAGATACCGCCGAGGCCAATGCCGAACGTACATGCTGATGCCAATGCCGAACATGCATGCACACCGTTGTGGGCACGGCCACGCCGCCCCACTATGCTGGACGCCACAGACCACCGCGAGGTCTTTCCCTTCGCCACCGCACTCTTCTAGCACCCATCTATACACGCCAGAAAGGATAGACACTAGTTTTCTCTACATTGATCGCGTTCGTGTCTCACACGATCAGTCAAAGTTTTGAGGTAGTCGTCGATGTCGTCGACCATTTCTTCTCTTCTTTGCATGGTTAAACACGTCTAGTTCATATCTATCTAATGCGTCTGGTCTCGCCTCATGCAGTTCTTTGTGGACGTCGATCTCATCTCGGCACCCCGCAGGCCACCTCCTCCGTGCCATCGCTGTAGAGCTCCGTTTAAAAATCTAATCCTACCCGTGTATTGCCCCTTGTATCAGCGTCATGGCCACTTGTCATTTGATATACCGAAGCCCCACTCGTTCGCGTTTTGGTCAGGGATACAGCGATGCTTACGGTCAAACAAAGATGGATGGTCTGACGTGTCTTTACGGGCTCTACGTGGCCCCACTAGTCAGAAGATAACGGTCAACCGTCGGGCAACCAGCCGTTACAGCACCTGTGATGGTTTCAGACAAGGGCTTGGGGAAAACTGAGGAAAAACTAAGGAGCTGGGGAAAACTCAGCACAACTAAGGACCCGAGGGCACGAAAATAGAAAGCCCTAGATATTAATCTAGAAGAGGACTTCTGGCATGATCATGATCTGGTTACTGATGAGCACAATAACATACCTGTGCTGATTTTACTGAACATGAGATTAGGGATGCTATTTTTAGCTCTTACGCTGAAGGGAGCCCTGGCTCTGATGGTTTTTCTTTCTTATTTTACCAACGCTTGGGATCTTATTAAACCTGATTTAAGACTATGGTTAATGACTGGAACAAAGCGGAGTTGGATCTTTTTAGGCTATTTTTTTCCTTTAAACCTTAATCCCAAAAGAGCCTAATGTTGTAACTATGCAACAGTTTAGACCCATTGCTCTAACTAATTGTAGTTTTAAGGTCTTTGTTAAATGTGCAACCACTGGGTTGGGACTTGTGAGTTAAATCTGTTGGAGATATGCCCAAGAGGCAATAATAAAGTGGTTATTATTATATCTTTGTGTTTATGATAACAGTTTGCATCTCATGCTATAATTGTATTAACCCGAAACATTAATACATGTGTGTTTTGTAAACATAAAAGAGTCCCTAGTAAGCCTCTTGTTAAACTATCTTGTTGATTAACAAATGATCATAGTTTCATGATCATGAACATTGAATGTTATTAATAACAAGGTCATATCATTAGGTGAATGATGTGATGGACATACACCCATAGTAAGCGTAGCATATGATCAAGTCATTTAGTTCTTTATGCTTCAAGCTTTAATATGCATAGTAACTTAATCCTTCGACCATGAGATCATGTTAATCACCTACACCGGATGGATACTTTGATGACACCAAACACTACTGCGTAAATGGGTTGTTATAAAGGTGGCATTAAGTGTTCGGAAAGTATAGGGTTGAGGCACTTGTATCAATAGTGGGATTTGTCCATCCAAATGACGGATAGATATACTCTGGGCCCTCTCGGTGGAATGACATCCAATTAGCTTGCAAGCATGTGACTGGCTCACAAGGGATATCATATCACGGTACGAGTAAAGAGTACTTATCAGTAACGAGGTTGAACTAGGTATGGAGATACCGACGATCAAACTTCGGATAAGTAAAATATCGCGAGACAAAGGAATTGTTATTTTATATGAATGGTTCTTTCGATCACGAAGTCATCGTTGAATATGTGGGAGCTATTATGGATCTTCAGGTCCCGCTATTAGTTATGGATCGGAGAGGAGTCTCGATCATGTTCGCATAGTTCTCGAACCGTAGGGTGACACACTTAAGGTTTGATGTCGTTATAAGTAGATATGGAATATGGAATGGAGTTCGAATATTGTTCGGAGTCTCGGATGGGACCCGTGACGTCACGAGGAGTTCCAGAATGGTCCGGAGAATAAGATTCATATATAGGAAGTCACTTTCCAAGTTTGGAAATGATCCGGTGCATTTATGGAAGACACTAGAATATTCTAGAACCTTAGGAAGAAATCACCATGGAAGGTGGAGTCCCGGAAGGACTCCACCAACCCTAACCAGCCAACCAAGAGGGAAGGTGGAGTCCATGGTGGACTCCACCACCTTGGCCGGCCAAGGGAGAAGGAAAGGGAGGAATCCCACTTCCCCTAGGTTTCACCCAAAAGGCAGTTTTTGGAGTTGGACTTCAATATGGTTTTGGGGCAACCCTAGGAGGTTCCACCTATACAAATAGAGGGAGAGGGGAGGGGGCCAGCCACACCAATAGCCGCACCACCCAAGGGCACCAAGGCCGGCGCCCCAAATTCCCCCTCTCCCCAAACCCTAGCCACTCCCCTCCTCCCTATTCTCCAGCGGTGCTTAGGCGACGCTGGGAGATCTCCACCACCGCCACCACGCACGTCGTCTGGCGGGATTCCAAGGAGGATCTACTACATACGCTGGAACGGGGAGAAGGACTTCGTCATCAACACCGAACGTGTGACCGAGTGCGGAGGTGCTGCCCGATTGTGGCACCATCAAGATCTTCTACGCGCTTTTGAAAGCGGCAAGTGATCGACTACATCAACCACGAGATCTATCTCGTTAACGCTTAGCGATCTTCAAGGGTATGATGATCTTCACCTCGTTGCTACCATCTACTAGATTAGATCTTGGCTTGTTATGATTCTGAAGGAATCCTTACATGAGACTGGAGAAAATGTCTCATTGTAATCTATCCCTTCTCTTTGTGTAAATCCTTTTGCCACAAGTCGTGCTTTGTACTTTTCTACATTCCCATTGGAGTCATATTTTATTTTGTAGACCCATTTGCAGCCCACTGTTTTGGCTCCTTTAGGAATATTCTCTAAGTCCCAAACATTGTTGGCACTCATCGATCTCATTTCGTCTTCCATGGCCTCCACCCACTTTGATGAATCTGGGCTTCTCATGGCTTCTTCATATGAAGTGGGATCACCTTCCATATGAACTGTTTCTGTGTTGTAAACTTTGTAATCAGTCGAAATGGCTGATTTTCTAGCTCTTGTAGACCTTCTAGGGGCCTCATTCTCTGGAGAATTCTATTCACCAACTTGCAGCTCAGCTTCTGGAGGTGGTTGTTGTTGCTCCCTTTCATGCTCAAAAATGGTTCATTCGGCTCCTGATGGACAGGTTCCGAATTTTCACTCATCATTGTCATGGGTGGAGTCACAACAGGCGCTTGCACCACAATCGCAGGGATTATCGGTGCAGGTGCACATGGTAGCGCAAAAAATGGCTCCTGAGTCATCGGATTAGGTGCATGCACCCTCTTCTCCTCAAGATCAATTTTCCGAGCTACCATGCTCCCCCTCATCATTTCGTCCTCTAAGAAGACAACATGTCTCATTTCCACAAACTTTGTGTATTTCTCTGGACAGTAGAAACGATAACCTTTTGACTTTTCAGGATAGCCAATAAAATGGCAGCTGACTATTTTGGTATCTAACTTTGCGATATTTGGATTAAATACTTTGGCCTCAGCAGGGCTCCCCCACACTTTCAGGTGGTTTAGAGAAGGCACTCTCCCTGTCCATAGCTCATACGGTGTTTTGGGCACCGATTTGCTTGGTACTCTGTTTAGAATGTGAATAGCGGTTTTTAACGCCTCAATCCACAATCCCAATGGTAGGGTGGAATAGCTCATCATACTGCGCACCATATCCATAAGGGTACGGTTGCGCCTTTCAGCTACCCCATTCTGCTGAGGTTCGCCCGACATCGAGTACTGGGCGACTATTCCAGTCTCCTGTAAGAACCTTGCGAAACATCCAGGGACTTGTCCATATGGAGTATGTCGACCATAGTACTCCCCTCCACGATCAGATCTCACTATCTTTATTCTTTTATCATGCTGATTTTCAACTTCAGCTTTGAATATTTTAAATTTATCCAACGCTTCTGTTCTTTCTTTGATTGGATAAATATAACCATATCGGGAGTAATCATCCGTGAATGTTATGAATGAATCATAGCCATCCACACTTTTCACAGGAAATGGTCCACATATATCGGTGTGAATTATTTCTAGTGTTGCGGTGCTTCGATTTGCACCCTTTTTAATTTGCTTTACAAATTTTCCTTTAATGCAATCGATGCATTGTTCTATGTCTGAGAATTCTAATGGAGGAAGAATATCATTTTTAACAAGTCTTTCTATTCTCCCCCTCGAAATATGGCCTAAGCGACAATGCCATAATTTCGATGATTCATCAGTTCTTTTTCTTTTCTTTTGTTCTTTTTCCGACGCGGGTATTTGTTCATTCACTTTACACACAGACAATACTTTTTCACGCAAGGACAATAAATAAAGCTCATCATGGAGTAAAGCAACCCCACATAAGTATTATTACACCATATGGCACACTTGCCATGTCCAAAATGTCCATGTGTACTTTTCTGTATCCAGTTGATACATGATACGTCTCAACGTATCGATAATTTCTTATGTTCCATGCCACATTATTGATGTTATCTACATGTTTTATGCACACTTTATGTCATATTCGTGCATTTTCGGAACCTATTAACAAGATGCCGAAGTGCCATTCTTTGTTTCTGCTGTTTTGGTTTCAGAAATCCTAGTAACGAAATATTCTCGAATTGGACGAAATCAACGCCCGGGGGCCTATTTTGCCACGAAGCTTCCAGAAGTCCGAAGAGAGCGAAGTGGGGCCACGAGGCCACACCCTAGGGCGCGCGGCCCCCTTGCGCGGCCGTGGTGTGGGGCCTCGTGCGCCTCTTGACCTGCCCTTCCGCCTACTTAAAGCCTCGTTGCGAAACCCCGGTCAAGAGCCACGATACGGAAAACCTTCCGAGACGCCACCGCCGCCGATCCCATCTCGGGGGATCCAGGAGATCGCCTCCGCACCTGCCGGAGAGGGAATCATCTCCCGGAGGACTCTACGCCGCCATGGTCGCCTCCGGAGTGATGAGTGAGTAGTCTACCCCTGGACTATGGGTCCATAGCAGTAGCTAGATGGTTGTCTTCTCCCCATTGTGCTATCATTGTCGGATCTTGTGAGCTGCCTAACATGATCAAGATCATCTATCTGTAATTCTATATGTTGCGTTTGTTGGGATCCGATGAATAGAGAATACTTGTTATGTTGATTATCAAAGTTATGTCTATGTGTTGTTTATGATCTTGCATGCTCTTCGTTACTAGTAGATGCTCTGGCCAAGTAGATGCTTGTAACTCCAAGAGGAGTATTTATGCTCGATAGTGGGTTCATGCCTACATTGACACCTGGGACAGTGACAGAAAGTTCTAAGGTTGTGTTGTGCTGTTGCCACTAGGGATAAAACATTGATGCTATGTCTAAGGATGTAGTTGTTGATTACATTACGCACCATACTTAATGCAATTGTCTGTTGCTTTGCAACTTAATACTGGAGGGGGTTCGGATGATAACCTGAAGGTGGACTTTTTAGGCATAGATGCAGTTGGATGGCGGTCTATGTAATTTGTCGTAATGCCCAATTAAATCTCACTATACTCATCATAATATGTATGTGCATGGTCATGCCCTCTTTATTTGTCAATTGCCCAACTGTAATTTGTTCACCCAACATGCTGTTTGTCTTATGGGAGAGACACCTCTAGTGAGCTGTGGACCCCGGTCCAATTCTCTATCTTGAAATACAATCTACTGCAATACTTGTTCTATTGTTTTCTGCAAACAATCATCTTCCACACAATACGGTTAATCCTTTGTTACAGCAAGCCGGTGAGATTGACAACCTCACTGTTTCGTTGGGGCAAAGTACTTTGGTTGTGTTGTGCAGGTTCCACGTTGGCGCCGGAATCCCTGGTGTTGCGCCGCACTACATCCCGCCGCCATCAACCTTCAACGTGCTTCTTGGCTCCTCTGGTTCGATAAACCTTGGTTTCTTTCTGAGGGAAAACTTGCTGCTGTGCGCATCATACCTTCCTCTTGGGGTTCCCAACGAACGTGTGAGTTACACGCCATCAAGCTCTTTTTCTGGCGCCGTTGCCGGGGAGATCAAGACACGCTGCAAGGGGAGTCTCCACTTCTCAATCTCTTTACTTTGTTTTTGTCTTGCTTAGTTTTATTTACTACTTTGTTTGCTGCACTAAATCAAAATACAAAAAATTAGTTGCTAGTTTTACTTTAGTTGCTATCTTGTTTGCTATATCAAAAACACAAAAAAATTAGTTACTTGCATTTACCTTACTTGATTCATCATGTTTCCTTTTAATTTTACCACAAAATACATACCGGTAGGACGTGGGTCTATAATTGGGAGAAATAATATAGAGGAATTTTTCAACCATGTCAGTACCGTTGACGATTTTGAGGATAGACACTTGGTAGACCTTGCCCCTACCTATGAAATTGCTGCTGCTTTTAGTTCGCATGTTGGAAACTAAATTTGTTAATCTCAATCCTATAATCCAACACATGTTTCTCACACTTGGTGATATGGAAGAAGGGAAAAGAAAGATTTTGTTTTAGAAACCCTTCTTAGAGAATTTGGTGGTATAGCGAGAGAGGCTAGAAAGGTCTTTGCTAAATTTAATATGCTTGGTTCTTACACCAATTTTGTTAGTCTCCTTGAAAATATGGATATGGATAGAATAAAGTACACTAATAATATTAATGATGGAGGGGAGATCAAAGCACCAATACCATGTAAACTCTTAGCTATGAATGATGCACTAGAAAATAACTATGCTTGGCTTGTTCCTGAAAATTTGTTTGATGAGAGTAGCACGCCTAAGACTAATGAAAAGGGAGATGCTAAAACTTATGTATCTAATATACTATGCCTGGTTGAGAAAACTCCGCACCCCGCTGAGAATGCACCATCTCTTGATAATACTTGATACACACTTTCTGCGCCTAGCTGAAAGGCGTTAAAGAAAAGCGCTTATGGGAGACAACCCATATTTTTACCTACAGTACTTTGTTTTTATTTTGTGTCTTGGAAGTTGTTTACTACTGTAGCAACCTCTCCTTATCTTAGTTTAGTGTTTTGTTGTGCCAAGTAAAGCCGTTGATAGAAAAGTTCATACTAGATTTGGATTACTGCGCAGAAACAGATTTCTTTGCTGTCACGAATCTGGGCTTTTTTCTCTGTAGGTAACTCAGAAAATTATGCCAATTTACGTGAGTGATCCTCAGATATGTACGCAACTTTCATTCAATTTGAGCATTTTCATTTGAGCAAGTCTGGTGCCTCGATAAAATTTGTCAATACGAACTGTTCTGTTTTGACAGATTCTGCCTTTTATTTCGCATTGCCTCTTTTGCTATGTTGGATAAATTTCTTTGATCCATTAATGTCCAGTAGCTTTATGCAATGTCCAGAAGTGTTAAGAATGATTGTGTCACCTCTGAATATGTTAATTTTTATTGTCGCTAACCCTCTAATGAGTTGTTCTAAGTTTGGTGTGGAGGAAGTTTTCAAGGATCAAGAGAGGAGTATGATGCAACATGATCAAGGAGAGTGAAAGCTCTAAGCTTGGGGATGCCCCGGTGGTTCACCCCTGCATATATTAAGAAGACTCAAGCGTCTAAGCTTGGGGATGCCCAAGGCATCCCCTTCTTCATCGACAACATTTCCTCCCCTGAAACTATATTTTTATTCCATCACATCTTATGTGCTTTTCTTGGAGCGTCGGTTTGTTTTTGTTTTGTTTGAATAAAATGGATCCTAGCATTCACTTTATGGGAGAGAGACACGCTCCGCTGTAGCATATGGACAAGTATGTCCTTAGTTTCTACTCATAGTATTCATGGCGAAGTTTCTTCTTCGTTAAATTGTTATATGGTTGGAATTGGAAAATGATACATGTAGTAATTGCTATAAATGTCTTGGGTAATGTGATACTTGGCAATTGTTGTGCTCATGTTTAAGCTCTTGCATCATATGCTTTGCACCCATTAATGAAGAAATACATAGAGCATGCTAAAATTTGGTTTGCATATTTGGTTTCTCTAAGGTCTAGATAATTTCTAGTATTGAGTTTGAACAACAAGGAAGACGGTGTAGAGTCTTATAATGTTTTCAATATGTCTTTTATGTGAGTTTTGATGCACCGTTTCATCCTTGTGTTTGTTTCAAATAAGCCTTGCTAGCCTAAACCTTGTATCGAGAGGGAATACTTCTCATGCATCCAAATACTTGAGCCAACTACTATGCCATTTGTGTCCACCATACCTACCTACTACATGGTATTTTCCGCCATTCCAAAGTAAATTGGTTGAGTGCTACCTTTAAAATTCCATCATTCACCTTTGCAATATATAGCTCATGGGACAAATAGCTTAAAAACTATTGTGGTATTGAATATGTAATTATGCACTTTATCTCTTATTAAGTTGCTTGTTGTGCGATAACCATGTTCTTGGGGACGCCATCAACTACTCTTTGTTGAATTTCATGTGAGTTGCTATGCATGTTCGTCTTGTCTGAAGTAAGAGCGATCTACCACCTTATGGTTAAGCATGCATATTGTTAGAGAAGAACATTGGGCCGCTAACTAAAGCCATGATCCATGGTGGAAGTTTCAGTTTTGGACATATATCCTCAATCTCATATGAGAAAATTATTAATTGTTGTTACATGCTTATGCATAAAAGAGGAGTCCATTATCTGTTTTCTATGTTGTCCCGGTATGGATGTCTAAGTTGAGAATAATCAATAGCGAGAAATCCAATGCGAGCTTTCTCCTTAGACCTTTGTACAGGCGGCATAGAGGTACCCCTTTGTGACACTTGGTTAAAACATGTGCATTGCGATGATCCGGTAGTCCAAGCTAATTAGGACAAGGTGCGGGCACTATTAGTACACTATGCATGAGGCTTGCAACTTGTAAGATATAATTTACATGATACATATGCTTTATTACTACCGTTGACAAAATTGTTTCATGTTTTCAAAATCAAAGCTCTAGCACAAATATAGCAATTGATGCTTTTCCTCTATGGAGGACCATTCTTTTACTTTCATTGTTGAGTCAGTTCACCTATTTCTCTCCACCTCAAGAAGCAAACACTTGTGTGAACTGTGCATTGATTCCTACATATTTGCATATTGCACTTGTTATATTACTCTATGTTGACAATATCCATGAGATATACATGTTATGAGTTGAAAGCAACCGCTGAAACTTAATCTTCCTTTGTGTTGCTTCAATGCTTTTACTATGAATTATTGCTTTATGAGTTAACTCTTATGCAAGACTTATTGATGCTTGTCTTGAAGTGCTATTCATGAAAAGTCTTTGCTTTATGATTCACTTGTTTACTCATGTCATATACATTGTTTTGATCGCTGCATTCACTACATATGCTTTACAAATAGTATGATCAAGGTTATGATGGCATGTCACTCCGAGAAATTATACGTGTTATCGTTTTTCCTGCTCGGACGAGCAGAACTAAACTTGGGGATGCTGATACGTCTCGACGTATCGATAATTTCTTATGTTCCATGCCACATTATTGATGTTATCTACATGTTTTATGCACACTTTATATCATATTCGTGCATTTTCTGAACTAACCTATTAACAAGATGCGAAGTGCAGTTGCTGTTTTTGCTGTTTTTGGTTTCAGAAATCCTAGTAACGAAATATTCTCGGAATTGGACGAAATCAACGCCCGGGGGCCTATTTTGCCACGAAGAAGTCCGAAGAGGAGATGAAGTGGGGCCACGAGGGGGCACGCCCTAGGCCGCGCGGCCTGTGGTGTGGGGCCCTCGTGCCGCCTCTTGACCTGCCCCGCCTACTTAAAGCCTCCTTGCGAAACCCCGGTGCGAGAGCCACGATACGGAAAACCTTCCAGAGACGCCGCCGCCGCCGATCCCATCTCGGGGGATCCAGGGGATCGCCTCCGGCACCCTGCCGGAGAGGGGAATCATCTCCGGAGGACTCTACGCCGCCATGGTCGCCTCCGGAGTGATGAGTGAGTAGTCTACCCCTGGACTATGGGTCCATAGCAGTAGCTAGATGGTTGTCTTCTCCCCATTGTGCTATCATTGTCGGATCTTGTGAGCTGCCTAACATGATCAAGATCATCTATCTGTAATTCTATATGTTGCGTTTGTTGGGATCCGATGAATAGAGAATACTTGTTATGTTGATTATCAAAGTTATGTCTATGTGTTGTTTATGATCTTGCATGCTCTCCGTTACTAGTAGATGCTCTGGCCAAGTAGATGCTTGTAACTCCAAGAGGGAGTATTTATGCTCGATAGTGGGTTCATGCCTACATTGACACCTGGGACAGTGACAGAAAGTTCTAAGGTTGTGTTGTGTTGCCACTAGGGATAAAACATTGATGCTATGTCTAAGGATGTAGTTGTTGATTACATTACGCACCATACTTAATGCAATTGTCTGTTGCTTTGCAACTTAATAAGGGGTTCGGATGATAACCTGAAGGTGGACTTTTTAGGCATAGATGCGGTTGGATGGCGGTCTATGTACTTTGTCGTAATGCCCAATTAAATCTCACTATACTCATCATAATATGTATGTGCATGGTCATGCCCTCTTTATTTGTCAATTGCCCAACTGTAATTTGTTCACCCAACATGCTGTTTGTCTTATGGGAGAGACACCTCTAGTGAACTGTGGACCCGGTCCAATTCTCTATACTGAAATACAATCTACTGCAATACTTGTTCTACTGTTTTTGCAAACAATCATCTTCCACACAATACGGTTAATCCTTTGTTACAACAAGCCGGTGAGATTGACAACCTCACTGTTTCGTTGGGGCAAAGTACTTTGGTGTGTTGTGCAGGTTCCACGTTGGCGCCGGAATCCCTGTGTTGCGCCGCACTACATCCCGCCGCCATCAACCTTCAACGTGCTTCTTGGCTCCTCTGGTTCGATAAACCTTGGTTTCTTTAGAAAACTTACTGCTGTGGCACATTTGCCTGTCCTCTTGGGGTTCCCAACTGTCGTTAGTTACAGCGCGATACACTAATCAAATTTCTATGTAAAGAAGGAACAAATAAGACATCTCTAAGCAGAATAGTCAAGCCATCAGCTAGCTCCAAGAGGACGTCGCCAACAGCTTCAACTTCTGCTTGAATTCCATTCGCGACTTCAACGCATCCTTCGCTTCTTTTCGTAGTCCTCGTCGAATGGAATCCCTGTAAAGAATTTGCAACATGAACAGTTGCACCTGAGTCAATCCACCAAGTAGATTTTGAAAACTGTGTATACAAGGATTCATTTACAAAGAAAACTAAATTGTTACCTCTCTTTGCCATTAGTTCTTTCAGCCAATCAGGAGAGTCTTTCTTGTAGTGTCCAGTCTTCTTACAGTGAAGACACTGATCTTTGTTCACTGGGATTTTCTGATCTGATGATGATCTTTGCAACCTTTTGCATATGGCTTTGAAGGAGAGCCATTGTTGCTTTGTGTGAAGGGCCTTTTCTTATTGTCCTTCACATAATTTAGAGAACCTCCATTATGTGCCTTGAGTCTGTCCTCCTCTTGCACAGACATGGCAATGGTCTTTTCAATGTCCCATTTCTCAGGGTTCATGTTGTAATTGACAACAAAATTGTAAAACTGTGATGGCAATGAAGCCATGACCAAGTGAGCCAGAAGTGCAGGCTTCAGCTCCAGGTCATCATCCATGGGCTTCAGCTTTGCATCCAGGTTGCTCATCCTGAGGATGTTCTCTGTTGTGGGTATACTTCATGGGTGTACCATCGACGGTGGCTAGATCCGGCAAACCCGGGTGGCCCATAGACGGTGATGGTGGCGTATGGCCCATCGGGCGGCCCAGTTGTTGTAGATCAAGATGGATGAAGTCCTCCCCAGCGGATCCACCACTCTGAAGTCGGATCCCACCTGGCGTAGTCTCCGATACGACGTATAAGGATAGGTGGATCCTTGACATGCACGACAATGTATATTCTGTAGTTAGACATCTTGTATTCTGGCTAGGACTCTCCGTGTAAACCCTATATCCGGGCGCCTTTATAAGCCGGATCCTGGGAGCCCTAGAGGCAGATCTCGAAGTAGAGACGAGACAACCACAACTCATTGTAACAATGTGAAACGCTCAGATAATTCCAGACAAGCAGCAGTAGGCCTGTCATCGTGCAGGTATTCCGAAGCTGGGAAATCGCGTACCACTGTCCAGAGGACTCTCCGCCCGATGGCCCCTAATTCTTCTCCCCCTCGTGAGGATCCCTCCTCCGAGGTACCGTCGAATAGGCAACGACATGCTCCGTGATGCCATGTGCACCTCCAGTGTACTTCTCTGTCACCAGCTGCTTCAGCAACTGGTTTGCATATGTCTTGGAAGAACCAGTGAACTGGCTCTTTATGTTTTCCAAATACTTCCCAACGAAAGCACACTCTGCAATTGAGCCCACAATGGCGTTCTCAATTGTATTCTTTATAAATGCCATGCACTTTTTGTTGGCAGTCTGCCACTTTCTGTTCTCTAGGGTGTAGGACATCTCCACAGGAGCATGGTCCCTTTTCTTTTTAGCCCATGCATCATCAGTATCCCCGTCAGCTCTGACGGGGTCAGTAGGCTTGATGGGCTGCGGTGTGTCAACCACCCAGTCCACCTCAGCACAGACGAAGGCGAAATCCACCTTCTTCCTCCACTCTGTGTAGTTATCCCCTCTTAGGGTGGGAACATCCTTGATGCATCTCATCAAGTAGTACCCTCCTGAAAACCACAAAGAAGTGAGAACAGTACAATTGCATATTATAATCCAACGTTGGTCCGAATTAAGACATGCAACTGTTAATGCAAATAAAACTATATCACCGTTGGGCAAAAATAGAGATAAATGCACATATCATTGCAACAAAACATGATCATGCCATAAGCCCATAAATAACGTTGGTTATAAAATGACAAAATCATAATTGTTTCAACCGTCACTTTTATTCAACCTTTAAATTTAATAATCAATTTTGCATTTATTCAATTTAAAATGCATCATTTAACTATTTGCAGCGGAAACTATGAATTCAAACTTTAAACTTTAAACTTTAAACTTTTCAGAGGCATAAAATTTCAACTTTTAATTTCTGAACAACTATTTCGTCGGTCCTATTTATTCAGAAAAAATAGACAAAGTTAGGCCTAAAACTACCCTAAAATTGTCAAAAATGCCTATGTAAAATATTTAACAGAAAAACTGTAAAGAGGCAAAAGCCCATAACAAGCGCAAATGATCGACTTTCGGCCTCGGTGGCGGCCTGCCAGCTGCCCGCCCCGACAGCCCGGCGAGAAGACGTCGGGTGTCCGATGCAGATCGGATGGCTATCCGCGCCGATCGGACGGATCAAAACGTTGCCCGACCGCCCGTGCCCTAACCCTAGGGCTCTTTGCGTTCCGCTTGTGTCTCCGCCTCCACGTCTCTCTGGCGGCGCCGAGCGCTCTGCCAGCGGTCGACGATGGCTCTTCAGCCCCGACGTGCTTTTCCCCTCCCCTCTATCATTTCCCTTTCTATTCTCTGCCCCACTCGAAAAACGACGACCACGGTGGAGAGAAAGCAGAGGACGACGGAGGAGAGTTGAGGACGAGCGGCGGCACCCTTGGACCTCGTGCCAGCGGCTCGTGCACCCGAGGGTGGGCGCGTTGCCAGCAAGCGGCACAGAGGTGGCGCTCCTTTGCCGGCAGCAGCAACCGGTGACTCTTGGCGGTGCTGGCCCCACTGCCCCTGTTCTTTCTCGCCGGCGTGCCCAAGGCCCCGGCTGGTAAGGATTTCTCTTTTCCCTTTCCCCTCTCGGATACGATCTAGGGTTAGGGTTTGGGGACGAATTAGGGTTTTGCCTTTTTTACTATCCCGAGCGCAGGATCTAAGGCTCTAGTGCCTCTGATACCAATGATAGAACCTAGGAATCAACTCGGGTAGATGTAATGCCGGGTACTGACTATCTATGTATGTGTACTGGGGTGTGATACGTTTCCAACGTATCTATAATTCTTATGTTCCAAGCTAGTTTTATGACAATACCTACATGTTTTGTTCACACTTTATATCATTTTTATGCATTTTCCGGCACTAACCTATTAACAAGATGCCGAAGCGCCAGTTCCTGTTTTCCGCTCTTTTTGGTTTCAGAAATCTTACACAGGAAATATTCTCGGAATTTGACGAAACAAAAGCCGAACTTCCTATTTTCCTCGGAGGGTTCCAGAACACCGAAGGAGAGACGGAGAGGGCCCACGAGGTGGCCACACCACCTAGCGGCGCGGCCAAGAGGTGGGGCGCGCCCCCTAGGGTGTGGGCCCCTCGGGACTCCGCCGACATCGCCCCTTCGCCTATATATACTCTCCGTCGCGAAAACCCTAAAAACGAAGAGTTCACGTAGCCATCGCAAAGACAAGTTTCGGGGACAGAATCTCTGTTCGGCACTCCGCCGGGACGGGGAATTGCCCCGGAGTCATCTCCATCGACACCACCGCCATCTTCATCGCCGTTGGTCTCCTATGATGAGGAGGGAGTTCTCCCCCGAGGCTGAGGGCTCTACCGGTAGCTATGTGGTTCATCTCTCTCCCCATGGTGTGATCTTTATGAATATGTAGATGTTACTCTTGTCTATTATGCACTCTAGAGGTTACTTTAATATGAACTCCGGATGTTGTGGAGCTTGTTTACTCCGGCTTGAGGTGTGCTCTTGTAGCCATACACAATGAATGGTGTTTGTTATCCAACAAGAGAGTGTTTGAGAGTAGCACTTATTTGTTCATCTATGTGATCGTAGGCTTTGCAATCTAGATGTCATATGCTATTCAAGTGTTTTATTATGTGAACTTTGGAGTTACTGTGACCTCGGTGTAATGGTGACAGTGTGTGCGCCGTGTGTAACTCCCTTATGAATTGTGGACACAAGAGACTTCTTGTATCTTAATTGCAGGATTGCTTGAGAGGAATATCTTTGACCTCTACCTCCCTGAGTTCGATAAACCTTGGGTGATTCACTTAAGGAAACTTGCTGCTGTCTACAAACCTCGCTCTTGGAGGCCCAACACATCTCTCAAAAGAAGCGTGCGTAGACATCAAGCTATTTTTTGGCGCCGTTGCCGGGAGGTAAGGTAAAAGGTATTCACATCCTCCGACTACTAAGCTATTTCCTAGCACTTGTTGCCGGTGTGTGAGTGCTCGAAGCTATTTCCTTTAGATCCTGCAATTATATATTTTTGTTTCTTGTTTTTATTTTCACTAGTTAGGCTTAATGGAAAACAACAACAAAATTAGAGATCTTTATGAACTTTATATTGAATTAGGACATGATGTGTTTGAAGAGAGAATTAAAAAACCCATGGAACTTTGTTTGCAAAATAGTTGTAGCAATGTTATTAGCATGAACTCTTTGAACACTATTATTGCTAATGCTATGGAAGAATTTAAGCTTGGGGAAGCTGGTTGTGATATTTTTAGTCCCCCAAGTTTTGAGGAGAAAATTTACTTTGATGATACTTTGCCTCCTATTTATGATGATTATAATGATAGTGGTATTTTGGTGCCACCTACTATGGAGGATAAAGGTTATTATGATTATACCATGCCTGCAATTTATGATGATTACAATGATGAATATGATATTTTCAGTCCACCTACTATTGAGGATAAAATTAATTATGATTACAATATGCCTCCTATATATGATGATTATGGTGATGAGAATAATAATGAAGGCTATCTTATTGAATTTGCTCCCACTACAATTAATAGTAATGACTATGCTTATGTGGAGAGTAATAATTTTATGCATGTAGCTCATGATAAGAATGCTTTATGTGATAGTTATATTATTGAGTTTGTTCATGATGCTACTGAAAGTTATTATGAGAGAGAGAAACATGGTTATATGCATCTTAATAATATTAAGTTTCCCCTCTTTATGTTGAGAATTTTGAAGTTACTCGTGTTTTATCTTCCTATGCTTGTCACTTTGTCCTTCATGAATTTATTTGTGTACAAGATTCTTATGCATAGGAAGTGGGTTAGGCTTAAATGTGTTTTGAATTTGCTTTTTGATGCTCTCTTTTGCTTCAACTCTTATTTCTTGCGCGAGCATCACTAAAATTACTGAGCCCATCTTAGTGGCTATAAAGAAAGCACTTCTTGGGAGATAACCCATGTTTTTATTTTGCTACTATTTTGTTGTGTCTTGGAAGTTGTTACTACTATAGCAACCTCTCCTTATCTTTATTTTATTGCATTGTTGTGCCAAGTAAAATCTCTAATAGAAAGTTGATACTAGATTTGGATTCCTGCGCAGAAACAGATTTTTACCTATCACGAATTTGAGTAGATCTCTCTGTAGGAGAACCTAAAAATTCTGCAAAATTTCATGCGTGTTCCTCAGATATGTACGCAACTTTCATTCAATTTGAGCTTTTTCATCTGAGCCTGTTAAGTGCCTCGAAAAATTCGTCTTTACTGTTCTGTTTTGACAGATTCTACCTTTTATTTCGCATTGCCCTTTTCTTGTGTTGAGTGGATTTCTTTGTTCCATTAACTTTCAGTAACCTTGGGTAATGTCCAGAAGTGTTAAGAATGATTGTGTCCTCTTTGAACATGTGAATTTTTGATTATGCACTAACCCTCTAATGAGATTGTTTTGAGTTTGGTGTGGAGGAAGTTTTCAAGGGTCAAGAGAGGAGGATGATATGATATGATCAAGAAGAGTGAAAAGTCTAAGCTTGGGGATGCCCCCATGGTTCATCCCTGCATATTTCAAGAAGACTCAAGCATCTAAGCTTGGGGATGCCCAAGGCATCCTTCTTCATCAACAACTTATCATGTCACTCTAGTGAAACTATATTTTATTCCGTCACATCTTATGCACTTTACTTGGAGCGTCTGTGTGCTTTTATTTTCGTTTTGTTATTTTCATTCTCTGAATAAATCGGATCCTATCATGCTTGTGTGGGAGAGAGACACGCTGATGCGTGCAGTTAACACACGTCCGTTGGGAACCCCAATAGGAAGGTGTGATGCGTACAGTAGCAAGTTTTCCCTCAGTAAGAAACCAAGGTTATCGAACCAGTAGGAGTCAAGGAACATGTGAAGGTTGTTGGTGACGGAGTGTAGTGTAGGGATTCGTTGCATAGAAAAAAAAATTCCTACCGCGAGAACGCAATCTAAGTCAAGATGCAATCTAGAAGACGGGAGTAACGAGGGGATGATCGAGACTCACCCTTGAAGATTTCCAAAGCATACAAGATGAGGCTATTGTTGCTGCGGTAGACGATCACTTGCCGCTTTCAAAAGCACGTAGAAGATCTTGACGGTGCCACAATCGGGCAGCACCTCCGTACTCGGTCACACGTTCGGTGTTGATGAAGACGACGTCCTTCTCCCGTTCCGCGGGCAGCGTAAGTAGTAGCTCCTCCTTGAATCCGGCACACGACGGCGTGGTGGCGGTGGCGATGGAGATCTCGGCGGAGCTTCGCTAAGCGTTGCGGGAGAGGGGAGGAGTGGGGCGGCTAGGGTTTGGGGAGAGGGGTGGCCGGCCTCCTTGGGGTGCGGCCAAGGTGGTGGTGTTGTGGTGGCCGACCCCTCCCCTTGTCCCTCATTATATAGGTGGAACACCCAAGAGTTGGTCTACAAGTCTTCGAATAAGACCCCAAACCAAAACCTTCCATATGACATGAAACCTACCCAAGGTGGGAAGTGGGAATCCCACCTTTCCTTGGGAGGGGGTGGCCGGCCACCTTGGTGGAGTCCACCTGGGACTCCACCCCTCTAGGGTTGGCCGGCCATGGGTGGTGGAGTCCCTCCGGGACTCCGCCTTCCAAAGTGATTTCTTCCGGACTTTTCTAGAACCTTCTAGAACCTTCCATAAATGCACCGGATCATTTTCAAACTTATAAAATGACTTCCTATATATGAATCTTATTCTCCGGACCATTCGGAACTCCTCGTGATGTCCGGGATCCCATCCGAGACTTCGAACAAAACTTCGAACTCCATTCCATATTCAAGTTCTACTAATACGACATCAAACCTTAAGTGTGTCACCCTACGGTTCGCGAACTATGTAGACATGGTTGAGAACTCTCTCGACCAATAACCAATAGCGGGATCTGGAGATCCATAATGGCTCCCACATATTCAACGATGACTTAGTGATCGAATGAACCATTCACATACGATACCAATTCCCTTTGTCACGCGATATTTTACTTGTCCGAGGTTTAATCATCGGTATCTCTCTATACCTTGTTCAACATCGTCTCCTGACAAGTACTCTTTACTCGTACTGTAGTATGTGGTCTCTTATGAACCATTCATATGCTTGCAAGCTATTTAGACGACATTCCACCGAGAGGGCCCAGAGTATATCTATCCGTCATCGGGATGGACAAATCCCACTGTTGATCCATATGCCTCAACTCATACTTTCCGGATACTTAATCCCACCTTTATAACCACCCATTTACGCAGTGGCGTTTGATGTAATGAAAGTACCTTTCCGGTATAAGTGATTTACATGATCTCATGGTCGAAAGGACTAGGTAACTATGTATCGAAAGCTTATAGCAAATAACTTAATGACGTGATCTTATGCTACGCTTAAAAAGGGTGTGTCCATTACATCATTCATATAATGATATAACCTTGTTATTAATAACATCCAATGTTCATGATTTATGAAACTCTAATCATCTATTAATCAACAAGCTAGTTAAGAGGCTTACTAGGGACTCATTGTTGTTTACATAACACACATGTATCAATGTTTCGGTTAATACAATTATAGCATGGTATATAAACATTTATCATAAACACAAAGATATATAATAACCACTTTTATTATTGCCTCTTGGGCATATCTCCAACAGTCTCCCACTTGCACTAGAGTCAATAATCTAGATTACATTGTAAGGTACCTAACACCCATGGCATTCTGGTGTTGGTCATGCTTTGCCCTAGGGAGAGCTTTAGTCAACGGATCTGCTACATTCAGATCAGTGTGTACTTTGCAAATCTTTACTTCTCCATCTTCGATGTACTCGCGAATCGAATGATAACGCAGCTTGATATGCTTCAGCCTCTTGTGTGACCTTGGTTCTTGTGCATTGGCGATGGCACCCATGTTATCACAGTAGATGACTAGTGGGTCCAATGCACTAGAAACCACACCGAGCTCTACAATGAACCTTCATCCATACCGCTTCGATGAAGCCTCTGAAGCCGCTATGTCCGATTCTGTTGAAGACTTCGCCACCGTGCACTGCTTCGAGCTTGCCTAGCTTACTGCAGCACCATTCAATATAAACACGTACCCAGACTGTGACTTAGAGTCATCAGGATCAGTGTTCCAACTTGTATCAGTGTAACTGGTTACAACGAGCTCTTGGTGACAAGGTATCAACTTGTCAATGCCTATGGATTGTAGGCTAGGGTTTAGTTGGAAGTAGAGGGTAAGTAGATCTCGAAGGTTTCAGCCGAAAAGTACTCGACGATTGTGAAAACTAGGGTTTGTAGACAATGATTCGATTATCTCTTCGTCCCTCGACTCCCCCTTTATATAGGAGGTGGAGCCGAGGGATTCGTGCTATACAAGTTACAGAGTCCGGGACGGTTTCTAACTCATCCCGCCAGATTACAAATAACACTTCCTATTACAACTCTTAACTTTCCTTAATATATCTTGGGCTCCCGAATCTTCTTATTCTTCGGGTAGTGGGCCTTCGATAAACCCCGGGTACTATCTTCGGCAGGCCCATTTGGGATGCCTATGTCGGTAGCCCCGAGATTTTGCTTGAATCGTAGAGTCGGGGAAAATCTCCTTTGTTTTTTACTTGAAAGCTTTAACTTTTTTATATTTCTTCACATAAAATTCTATATTGTACAGGGATACGGTAGTTGGGGCTAGTTCATCGACGGATCAGGTACTAGTTACTCTCTAGTGGCAATCCGCAAAAACCTACTTCAAGATCACGTCCCTGGACATGATCTCGGGATACGGGTGTAAACTTCGACAGGTGCCGCTTAAGGTCTTACCATTCTGTCGAGTCCCAGTCAAATTTATCGGGTACCTAACGCGTCCGTTAGGATTTTCTTCGTATCTGTTGATACGGATAAAAGTAGCAGAGCGCAGTCTTTGGCGATGCCACGCCCAGCAGAACGGATCTGGGGTCTTACCTTCGCAAATTTGCGGCATTCAGAAATTGATCGCAACTTTGGCGTTCTGAGAATATATTGTCGAGTGCTTTTCCGGCTGTTGGAATGGCACATTTTATCGAGTCAAATATGACTTATATTGCTCTCCCGATGGGAGTATATGTAGAGTTAATTATAACTCGAAATATACTCTCTTGCTTTTCTATCTTTTATTTTTGAACTTCATCGGGTACGCGAACAGCGTTCCCGATGGGAGTAGCCCCCGAGGCTACAGCCAAGAACTTGTGCTTGGTTGTAGGCTCAACATTTTAGTCCACCTTGTCACTATATTGTCATTATGTTCCAATATGATCTTCTTTTTATCTCTCGGGTGCGCGAACAGCGCTCCCGATGGGAGTAGCCCCCGAGGCTACAGCCAAGTTGTGCTTGGTTGTAGGCTCCCGCAATTTCTATATTGCCATACTCGAAATTTTACTTTTGTCGAAGTAGCCCCCGAGCATTTGGGCAAAAACTTGTATTTGATCAAAGGCTCCCGAAGTATTCAAATAACTCCTCCTGTCGCCAATCTTCTTTTATTTTCTTGTCGGCATGCTTCCCTTAATCAAATTTACTTCATCTCTGTTTAATAGTCGTGATTTTTCTGCCCTGTGGGTCCATTGCTTCTACCACGTTGACACGTCGTGCAAGTGGGGGACACACGTCCTCCGCTTTTCCTGGCGCACGTACGGTAACGCTTATCTCAGTAAAAATACCTTTTTACCCTTTTATCTAGAAGATTTGTTGTCACCACACGATTTCTTCATCCAACGGTGCATTGCTTCACCCGATTCTTATATAAACCTTTCTTCAACCTCCGTTCACTCCCTCGCTTGCGCCGCACATCTGTTCCTCTTCGCAAAAGCTTCCCCTGCGCCCAACTCTCTCTGATCTTCCGCACTCACGAACATTGCTTTGCCCATTGCCGTTGATGCCACCGCGTACGCGACTCACTCGCCACAGCACTCCAGAATCCAAGATGGCCGCCGAAGATCTTGAGTGGGAGAGATCTAAAATCTCCAACCAGGACGTCAACACTGAAGAGGCTTGGCCTCATGAAGAAGGAAGACGCCATCCGCTTTCCCAGCGAAGAAAGCTACCCCAACCCTCCAATGGAGTACCGGGTTAGTTTCGTTGATCACCTCATCCGCGGCCTTTCGGCCCCAATTCACGATTTCCTCCGCGGCCTTCTTTTTGTTTACGGGATTCAACTGCACCAGTTGACCCCCAATTCCATCCTTCACATTTCCATTTTTATCACACTTTGCGAATGCTTCCTCGGAATCCCTCCTAATTGGGCTCTGTGGAAACGCATTTTCTGCCTCCGCCGCAATGGCTCCCACAACGCCACTTATAACATAGGCGGCGTTGTTATCTGTGTCCGAACTGACGTTGATTATTTCGACGTCAAGTTTCCTGATTCTGTCCAAGGATGGCGCAAAAGATGGCTCTATATTCACGAAGAAAGTGCCAACTCTGTGGAACACAACATAATTCCTTTCGACGGAAGTGCCAGAATTCAGCGCCGCCGTTCCTGGGACGCTGAAGCTTCCGAAGAAGAGAGAAAGGCGACAGAAGCTCTTATGTCTCGTATTCATCAGCTTCAAAATACTCGAGGCAAAGAACTATCCGGTGTTCAAATCACTGCCTACTTCCTTAGGATTAGAGTGCAGCCTCTTCAGGCTCGCAAAAATCCCCTTTGGACGTATTCTGGTGAAAACGACGCCAATAGAATCTCCAGTGATCTTTCTGCAAAGGACTTGGAGAAATTGATTCGAAGAGTTTCTCGCCTGGCCAAGAAGGATCCTATTCCCTCCTCTTGTCGCGTGGTACCATACAGCTCCGCCAATCCTCTCCCCGAGGTATTTTGTCTTCTCGAGTTTCTGTCTTGTTCCGAACTTTCCCTGCATCTCATTGTATTGATATCTCCCTAATTTTCCTTTTGTCGCTATTTTCTTGCAGAACCATCCTACTATGGCTTCCCTTCCTCCTCTTCCTGAGGATGGAGAAGTCGAAGAAAGGGCCATTGTCACGGATGACAATCAGGAAGCTCCATCTTTTGTGAACGAACCCGTGGATTCTCGAAAATCTGCGGGTAATTCCGAAGATACTTTATCGGCACAATCTCCTCCTCCCGCTGTCTCCCCGAAAGGCAAAAGGAAAAGGAATGATGTCGAAGATTCCGGCACTTCCAAAGCCGAAGAAGTTGATCCTTCACATCAGAAGGCAGCTTACGATCCTTATCTTGGATCCCTCGTCAGCTCGTAAGTCGTCTTTATTTCTTCCTATGTTTGTACTCGAAATATTTATCTTGTCTTGCTTTTTATGCTGCCGATTTTTTGATCAACAGTGATGACGAGGAAGAAGTACCAACTGTTGACGTAGCTCCTCGGACAAGCACGTCATATACTGTACTTGCCTCAGACACGCTAGTTGAAGGAGAAGAATCCTCGCCTCCTCAACAAAACGTCGTCACCACAACTCCACCAGCAAGCCCCCTTGCTCCTTCACCAAAAAGGACAAGGATTGAAACAAATCTTGAACCTGCCCTTCAATTGGGCAGCTCGTCGACTCTGCTCTTAGATGATGTAAGTTTGTCGATATCTATATTTCCTCTATTTTGCTTTTTCGCGCCTTCACTCTCTTTTTCATGCCTATGTTTATCTTGCTGTGTTCTTCTTTAACAGCCCATGATCAAAGAGCTTCTCCGCATCGGATCCCAATTTATTGGGTACCGTGAATATGCTAACAGAGCCGAAGGTAACGACTTTTATACTTGCCGTTTTTCCTTGACTTTTTGCTCCTGTTGCTTGTCGCGATTTTTGATCTTTCTTCTCTCTCTTTTTTATATCTCGACAGAGAAACTTGCAGAGGCCAACAAACGTGCCGACGCACTTGCTCAAAAACTTGAGCAAAGTGAGGCGGCTCGTAAGAAAGCCGAACTTGTTGCTAGCGAAGCCAAGGCCGAGGCTGATGAAGCCAAGGCAAAAGCTGCTAGTGTCGAGGAACTGCAGAAAAAACTTGAGGATACTGCATCTGCCTTAAACGAGCACAAAGCTGCACAAGCTTCTCGTGAACAGGGGATTCTCAAGCGCCTGAAAACACAAAGTCGCCGCACTTTCAGTAATATTATTGATTTCTTCTATTTTTATGAGAGCCGTTGTTTCTTATTGTTTGACCAACGCTTTGTTTCCTTGACAGACCAAACAAACCAAGATTTTGATCTGGCGAATCCTGTCGATGACCCTCTCCTTGACGCACTTTCCTATCTGGAGCTGCATGGGTCCGAAATTCGTGAAGGCGTGGCAAATGCTAATGCAGGATTGTCGGCGTTGTTCCCCTACTTCTTCCCGAAGAAAGAGGAGCCCTCGACTTTCCTTAACCTTGCCAAGATGTTCAATTCATCAGAAGACCTTGGACTGAAGATGCGCCAAGAAAATATGAAAATTGCCGTCGAAAGCACTGTTGCTTTGGTTGCTGACAGTCAACAGGCTGTTGATTGGACGAAAGTTGGCGACACCGAGCAGATAGAGCAATCAAAATGGAGGTCGCTGATTAAGGCAGCCAAGCCCAACACGAAGAAGATCTTGGCCTATCTCGGGATCAAACCAGCGTCGACTCCTAGCTCATCAAGGCCGGAGGTCTAGTTGCATGCCTCTTTATTTTTCTTTCTATGTTTCTTTTGCTCTTGTCGCCAAAGTAGTCATTTGGCGACACGTACTTCCTTAGCTCCACTGTAATGCCTTTGTAATTATTCCGAGAGATTAATGAAAACTCTATCTTTGCTTGTTGTTTGATGTTGTCTTGTCTAAATTTCAGTTGATATTTGATAACTATACTCCATCTTCCGCTCCTTCCAATATTTCGCCTTCTTCTTCTCGCTCGAGGAGAGCTTTTGCTGATACTGCACCTGTCGAAGATACCTTGTCGCAAGAACTGGATGAACTTCGACAACAACTTCAGTATGCGAAGAAGCAAACACTTGTGATGATGGAGAAGTCTCATAAGTCATCTGAAGCCGAAAAAATTGCACTTCAGCAAGCTCGCGAGGCCGTGGCTGCTAAGGAAATTGCTGCTTCCGAGGCTGAAAAGGCGACTACTCGAGAAAATTTCATGCTCGAGTTAATGAATGAAGCCAGTGCAGATATGT
The DNA here is from genome assembly GCA_030979885.1 of Lolium multiflorum. Lineage (NCBI taxonomy): Eukaryota > Viridiplantae > Streptophyta > Magnoliopsida > Poales > Poaceae > Lolium > Lolium multiflorum. The sequence goes on along the minus strand of CM061747.1, from coordinate 136,416,017 downwards.
CGGGTATGCTTGTTTCATCCTCCGATATCTTTCATCTTCATGCTATGTCTCTTAAAGGTTTCTACTTCGTTGTTTTGATAGGTTCCTTTATTGATGCTGCTGCCGAGGAAGAGAGGGTAAATACTAGGACGAACCTCCTTGTTAACCTTTCCCTTGACCATGGTTCTCTGTTTTGGGCTACTCCGGAGAGGACCCGCCAAATCGTCAGGTTTCAGGATCGCACCTCTCAAACTCGCGACTTCCTTGACTTCTGTACCAAGACCTTGTCTATGGTTTATAACTCCATGTTTCCTCGGAACATTCAACCAAAAACTCTTCCTGAGTTAATGGAGAAATTCAAAGAAGCTCACAGGATCCATGACTTCGTCAAAGCTCAATTGGTAGCTGGCGCCAGATTTGCTCTTATCATGCTTCAGATCTGCCACTCAAATCTTGACCTTACCCAAGTTGTCGCGAAAGTTCATCAGAAGGTAAAACGTCGAAGAGTTGGTGTTGACCGAATTAACACGAAGGTTTCGCCTATAGCCGAAGAAATGATTGAAGACCTTCTTCGGATGGATGCCGACTTTTTTGCAGATGGTCATTATGCTGATTTTCTTGGCGCTGCTCCTGAAGAAAACAGAGTTACCCTTGATGACATATTGAATCAAGGCTAGCTATTTTCCCCTTGTAGATAATTCTTCTTTGTGACCCATGACTATGATTATATTGTGAAGCAATCATTATATTTCTATGTTTGTCTAGCCCCCGAGTGTTTTGGTGACTCTTTACTGTATTTGTATATTGCGAGGTTTTGAACCAAGGCATTTATGTATTTATGGCGAATATGAGCCCCCGAGCTTCTTTATTGAGTACTATTTTGTATTTTTATTGACTCACGAGGTATTTTAATACCAAGGCAAGGCTTTTCTTTTTCGATGAACTATATTGAAATTCGTCGGAGCAGAGACTTTAAGCATGTCGATAAAGAAAAGGTTATATTGACACTATCTTTATTATATTGCAGCAGAGCCCGCCTCATTAAAAACCTTTCCCGGCCCCACTCGGTGCCCCGAAAAAGGAAAGAGTGCGTCTGAAAACTCGCGGGCGTTTCGGTACATTGAAGTTTTACAAGGACTATATTTCAACTCTAGGCGTACAACCGCACTGAGTTGCGCCACGTTCCGGGGTTTGGCTCCTCCACCCTGTCTTCTTGTCCTTTATCTGTATGCTCCTCCTCCGATTACTTCCGTGACAATGTAAGGGCCAAGCCATGGTGACTCGAGTTTTTCATGACTTTTTTGCGTGAGCCGAAGAAGGTCTCCCACCTGAAAAGATCTTGGCCGCAAACGTCGTGGTAATTCTTCAAGTCCTGTTGGTATTTGGTTACCCGAGACAGTACTTCATCTCGAGCTTCATCAAGTGCGTCGACATCATCTTCTAGCGCTTTTCTCGACACTTCTTCGTCATATTCGACGACGCGTGGAGAGTTGTGCTCTATCTCGATTGGTAATACTGCTTCTGCTCCATGAACCAAGAAAAACGGAGTTTCCTGTGTTGCTGTGTTTGGTGTTGTTCGGATGCTCCACAATACACTTGGTAGTTCTTCTGGCCAGGTATGTCGAGCTTTTTCCAGTGGTCCTAACAAGCGTTTCTTGATGCCATTGCAGATGATGCCATTGGCTTTCTCGACTTGCCCATTGGTTTGAGGATGTGCAACTGACGCAAAGTGCAACTTGATACCCACCTCTTCGCAATAATCTTTGAATTCGTGGGATGTGAAGTTACTGCCGTTGTCTGTGACGATGCTGTGGGGCACTCCAAATCTGAAGACGAGGCCTTTTATGAATTTTACTGCGGATGCTCCGTCTGGTGAATTTATCGGCTTCGCTTCTATCCACTTTGTAAATTTGTCGACAGCTACTAGCATATACTCCTTTCCTCCTGGCCATGATTTGTGTAACTTGCCCACCATATCAAGTCCCCATTGGGCAAAGGGCCATGACAATGGTATTGGTGCTAGCTCTGCTGCTGGAGAGTGAGGTTTTGCGGCAAACCTTTGACACGCGTCGCAAGTTCTTACTATGTCCTTGGCGTCCTCGATTGCTGTCAACCAGTAGAATCCTGCCCGAAAAACCTTGGCTGCAATAGCTCGACTACTTGCGTGGTGGCCACATATTCCTTCGTGTACATCCTTCAGAATTATTCTTCCTTCTTCGGGTGTGACACATCTTTGCAGGACGCCTGAAATACTCCGCTTGTACAATTCCCCTTTGACTACCGTGAAAGCTTTGGAGCGTCGAATTACTCGCCTTGCCTCAACTGGATCATCGGGTATTTCTTTCCTGAGGATGTACGATATGTACGTCTGCATCCATGGTATCTGTATCACCATGACCAGGTCCTGATCTTCTTCTTCTTCCTCTTGCTTTTCCTTGGTAGCCCCCGAGGGTTTCTTCTCCTTCTTTTTTGATTTTGTCGATTTGGTGGATCTCTCTGTTATCTCTTCCCAGAATACACCTGGCGGGACTGCAAGGCATTGCGACCCGATGTTTGCAAGAACGTCGGCTTCGTCGTTGCTCAATCTACTAATATGATTTACTTCGCATCCATCGAACAACTTCTCGAGCTCGTTGTACACCTCCTTGTATGCCATCATGCTATCATTGACTGCGTCACATTGGTTCATAACTTGCTGAGCCACCAATTGTGAGTCGCCAAAGATTTTTAGTCGAGTTGCACCGCAGGCTTTCGCCATCTTCATCCCGTGTATGAGAGCCTCATATTCTGCTTCATTGTTAGATGCGTTAGGGAACGTCATCCGAAGGATGTACTTCAACTTGTCGCCTTCAGGTGATATGAGTACTACTCCTGCGCCAGCCCCTTCTAGTCTTTTGGACCCATCAAAGTTCATGGTCCAGGTTCTCGACAAGTCTGGAGGTCCTGTGTTTTGCAACTCCATCCACTCTGCGATGAAGTCGGCAAAACTTGCGACTTGATTGCTTTTCTTTTTCATACGTGATGTCTCGAGGGGAAAGTTCTATTCCCCAAAGGGAGACACGACCCGTAGCTTCTGGATTGTTTAGTATATTTGACAAGGGAGCTTCATTGACCACTATGATCGGGTGTGCCGAAAAATAGTGGCGCAATTTTCGTGCTGTTGTGAACACTCCATATGCTAGCTTTTGGTACTGAGGGTACCTTTGTTTTGAGGGCGACAAAACTTCGCTCACGAAGTATACTGGCCTCTGCACTCCATGGATTTTCCCTTCTTCTTCTCTTTCAACAACTAACACCGTGCTAACCACTTGGGGTGTGGCTGCAATATACAGCAGGAGAGGTTCCTTTTCCTTTGGCGCCACCAAAATTGGTGGTGTCGAAATTGTGCGCTTCAAATCCTCGAAAGCTCTGTCGGCCTCTTCGTTCCATTGGAATTTATCTCCTTGCTTTATCAGAGCGTAAAATGGTAACGCTTTTTCTCCCAGTCGCGACGAATCTGCTCAAAGCTGCGACTCGCCCAGTTAGCTGTTGTATCTCTTTCAACTTTGTTGGCTTCCTCATTGTTACTATAGCTTGTATTTTGTCGGGATTTGCTTCAATCCCTCTTGCTGAAACTAGGAACCCCAGAAGTTCTCCTGCTGGGACGCCAAAAGAACACTTCGTCGGGTTCAACTTGAGGCAGAATTTGTCGAGGTTGTCAAAAGTTTCTTTGAGGTCCTCGATCAGCGTTGCCCCCTTTTTTGACGTTATGACGACATCATCGATGTATACTTGCACGTTTTTCCCGATCTGTGTCGCTAAACACTTCTGCATCATCCTCTGATATGTTGCTCCCGCATTTTTTAGACCAAAGGGCATTGTCTTGTAGCAGAACACGCCGTAAGGTGTAATAAACGCTGTTTTGGCTTCATCATCTTCTTTTAATCTGATCTGGTTATAACCAGAGTATGCATCCAAAAAGGAAAGACGTTCACAGCCTGCCGTGGAGTCGATGATTTGATCGATCCTTGGGAGGGGAAAGTGATCCTTAGGACAATGTTTATTGAGACACGTAAAGTCGACGCACATGCGAAGGACTGTCGTGTGTTTCTTCGGCACCATCACTGGGTTAGCTACCCATGTGGCTTCTGTAGATATCTCTTTGATAAAACCAGCCTCCTCAAGTCGATTTATTTCTGATAGCATGGCTTTGCGGTTTGGTTCCGAAAAACGCCGCAAAGGTTGTTTGATTGGTCTCGCTATTGGATCCAAGTTTAGGTGGTGCTCGGCAAGTTCCATGGGTACTCCTGGCATGTCAGCTGGACACCATGCGAAGATTTTCCAGTTCTCACGGAGGAACTTGACGAGCGCGCTTTCCTATGCGATATCCATGTCGTTTGCGATAGATGTCGTCTTTTTCGGGTCTGTCGGGTGAATCTGCACCTCTTTTGAATTTTTCTCGGTATTGAAAGTTGATTCTTTGTTTGGCCTTCCAACGTCTGGCAGTACGTCGTAATCAGTCATGCTTTTTGACGCCAAGTACTCAGCTTGCATCCCGAAAGTTTCTGACAGCCGGTGAAAGTCCTTATCGCACTTATCGGCTAAGGCAAAGCTTCCTTTGACTGTGATTGGTCCCTTTGGTCCAGGCATCCTCCACAGCAGGTATGTATAGTGTGGTACCGCCATAAACCTAGCATATGCTGGTCGTCCCAACAGAGCGTGGTATTGCGACGGAAAATCCACGACTTCAAATTCGAGCCTCTCGATTCTATAATTTTCTCGGGTCCCAAACTGAACGTCAAGATTGATCTTCCCCAATGGATAACTTGGTTTCTCCGGTGTGATGCCGTGGAACCTTGTGTCTGTTGGTTTCAAGTTTGCTAAGGATATGTTCATCTTCCTCAATGTATCTGCATACATAAGGTTTAAGCTGCTGCCGCCGTCTATGAACACTCGAGAGACATCAAATCCCGCGATAACTGCTGGCAGAATAAGTGCTGACTGCCCTGGTCGAGGAACTTGCTGCGGATGATCTGCTATGGTGAAGCCAATATCTTGTCCTGACCAATTAAGATACTCAACTGTTGGTGGAGGCATTTTTTCTGCCATAAACACCTGTCGTGAGATTACTTTCTGAGCTCTATTGGACGGCCTTCCTTCTGAATCATCGACACCGCTCCGTTTGAGTTAGGATCAACATAAGGTGGTGGTGTAGGTGCTGCCGCTATTCTGAGCTGATGCCGATTGTCGTCTGTAACGCGGAGGAGGCGGCAAGTGAATCTCGCTTCTGGGTTCCCGAGGATTTCTCTGTGTTGCTCGCGCGTTAGCGTTTTCTGCATACCGCAACATTGCCTGAAAATTTCGACAGTCTTTCTGCAGGTGCCCTGACTGTCTTTTACCGTTGCTATCGAGGAAAAAGTGCATCTGACACGGTCCATTCATCATCTCTTCAGGGGACACAAAAGGCCTTGGGAATCTAGGCCCGCTATTTTGCCTGTTGCGTGAATCATCCCTGTTATCACCTCGCTGCTCATTGCTTCTCTGATAATCATCTCTGTTGCTTCCTCCTGTGTTTGCCCGAAAGCCTGCCGAAATTTGCCCTGGAGCGTCATAGTTCGGATACTGCCGAGGAAATCGTCGCCTTGGTTGATAGTTTCGACCGCGGTCCTCCTCTGGTGACCTGTGCCGTTTGTTGTGGACAGCATCTTCTCCATCTGCTCTGTTTGCTATCTCCATTAACGCGGATACTGTCTTTGGATTGGTCCTTCCCAAGTCCTCAACAAAATCTCCACGCCTAATTCCTGCGACAAACGCATCTATTGCTCTCTCGTCAGATATATTTTCTGCCGAGTTTTTGATGATATTCCACCTTTGGATATACTTTCTCATTGGCTCGTCTGGCTTTTGTCGACATGCTCTCAACTCCTCTAACGACGAGTTTTTGCACGTGGATCTGAAGTTCTTGACGAACACATCCTCGAAACTTTCCCAGTGTCGATGGATCCTGGAGTGAGTTTCTTTATCCAAGATCGTGCGGCTCCACTCAAATGCACCTGGATGCTTTGCATAGCTGTTGCCCTGGTTCCTCCTGAGCTTCACCGTCTCCAGATAGTCGACTAGCCAATCCTCTGGATCTTGAAGGCCGTCGAACTTTTTGAAATTATCGGGTAACTTGAATCCTGAGGGGACTCGAGTTTTTCGGACTCTCCTCGTGAAGCATGGTAAGCCGCACATATCTTCGTCGTTAAGCTCCGGAGATTGCCGATGATCCCTTCTGCTTTGCCGCGCTCTGTCGACCCTTGCTTGTGCTGCTGTGTCTCTTGCTCCACTTGGTCCTTCAGTGCTGCCGCTGTCTGCTGCAGGTCATGGACTATTTTGCCTTGCTGCTCCTTCGGGAGGCGTTGATACAAACGCTGTCCCCATAGCTCCAACTCCTGCTACCGCCATATTGTACAATGTTTCCCTTGGATCACCTGGAGGTGGTTTAGATGCAAGGATAAAAGCATGTGTCGCCATATACCCAGCTTCTGGTGTCTTAGGGATGATGTTTCCTCTTGTATCTATCGACATGAAGGACATGTCGAGGTTTTGGACCAAGTGTTCTCTTTCTGCTTCGGGTATGTGTTGCAGCCTTGATCTTGCTCTGTTCCGCGCCTCCCTGTGGCTATCACCCGAAGTTCTAGATTGTCGACTTAGATCTGCCCTTCTCCTGCTGGATGCAGAAGCTGCCTCCTTTCTCCTGTTCAACTCAGCTGTCTGTTTTTCCAATTCCCTGGCAGCTCGTGCGAGCCTATATTGATATGCTTGTAATTCCTCTGGTGTGGCCGTGGTAGCCATTGGTTCTGTACCGTTCATAGCTCTCGCGGCTCTGTCCCACGCTGCTTGTGAAAGTTGAACTCTATCTCGCGGCTCTGGCCCGACGTATTTGTTGCCCAGGCCTTGTCGCAGATTGGAGGGATCGACGTATGGATTTCCCAGATCGTCGAAAGCCTCAGATGTTTCCTCTTGATCTTCAATGGCATAAATCTGATGATACTTTGTACTCAGATCTATGTTGGGTTTGGTGACATCATCATTGAGATTGATGAAGACCTTGCCCACTGTGATAGATTTGTCGATGAAGTCATAACTGTCGACATCGCTTGAGCCATCGCTTATATATGAGTCCGCAGATGACTCAAACGACATGTCGTTGAAGATCTTGGCGAGTTTCTCTCTTGCTCTGGTGCTGACGTAGCGTGTCGCCGAAGTTTCTTCTTCTCCTGACTCGGTTGACGATGCATAGCTTGAAAAATCGGAATCGACCGCCGACGATCCCGATGAATTCGGAATTTCGACACGATACGATCCCTCCTTCTCGACGCGAAAGTGAAACCTTCCGAACGTCATCTCCATGGGCTCCGCCAGATACGCATATGCATCCAAACGGGAGGGTGGGTGAGGAACAAAATCGACAAGACCAGCAGCGATCTGTTTACCTCGATCCATTGTGTTGCTTGCGGTTGACGATGTCGAAGATCTTGAACGTGCCATCGAGATCAGATCCTTACGCCTCTAGTCCCCACAGACGGTGCCAATTGACAAGGTATCAACTTGTCAATGCCTATGGATTGTAGGCTAGGGTTTAGTTGGAAGTAGAGGGTAAGTAGATCTCGAAGGTTTCAGGAAAAGTACTCGACGATTGTGAAAACTAGGGTTTGTAGACAATGATTCGATTATCTCTTCGTCCCTCGACTCCCCCTTTATATAGGAGGTGGAGCCGAGGGATTCGTCTATACAAGTTACAGAGTCCGGGACGGTTTCTAACTCATCCCGCCAGATTACAAATAACACTTCCTATTACAACTCTTAACTTTCCTTAATATATCTTGGGCTCCCGAATCTTCTTATTCTTCGGGTAGTGGGCCTTCAGTAAACCCCGGGTACTATCTTCGGCAGGCCCATTTGGGATGCCTATGTCACTTGGTCACCTCCATAACAAAGAAACATATCCTTAGTTCATTTCAAGTACTTCAGGATATTCTTGACCGCTGTCCAGTGTTCCATTCCTGGATCACTTTGATATCTACTAGTCAAACTAACAACATGTGCTATATCCGGTCTAGTACATAGCATGGCATACATGATAGAGCCTACTGCCGAGGCATAGGGGATCTGACTCATCCTTTCTCTTTCTTCTGCCGTAGCCGGACCTTGAGTCTTACTCAAGACCTTGCCTGGTAACATAGGTAAGAATCCTTTCTTACTTTCGTCCATTCTAAACTTCTTTAGAATCTTGTCCAGGTATGTACTCTGTGATAGCCCTATTAGACGTCTTGATCTATCTCTATAAATCTTGATGCCTAATATATACGATGCTTCACCAAGGTCTTTCATTGAAAAACTATTATTCAAATAACCTTTTACACTGCTTAATAGTTCTATATCATTCCCAATCAATAATATGTCATCTACATATAATATCAGGAATGCTACAGAGCTCCCACTCACTTTCTTGTAAATACAGGCCTCGATACGTCGTATCCCGAACACTTTTGCTATTGTTTTGCCTCTAATTTGTGTATTTTGGATGCAACTAACACGGACTAACGCTGTTTTCAGTAGAACTGTTCTGATGTCTCGTTTTTGTGCAGAAATCCAACTTTCGGGAAAATCCTCGGAATTTATACAGAAGGCCCTATTTTCCCAGAGAACTGACGGAGCCAGAAGGACAAACCAGGTGGAGGCCCGAGGGCCCCACACCATAGGGCGGCGCGGCCCGGGGGGGCCCACGCGGCCATGTGGTGTGGCCCCCTCGGCCGGCCTCCGACGCCCTCCTTCGGACTATTTATCGGCCTCGACCTAAAAACGCACGGGAGAAGTCGAAGTTGCCGAAACCCTCCAACGCCACATCGCGAAACTCCGTCGCGGGGCCGAGTCTCCGTTCGGCACTCCGCGGACGGGGAATTGGAGGAGATCATCGCCATCATCACCGCCAACGCCTCTACATCAACCAGCCATGTTTCCCCCATCCATGTGTGAGTAATTCCCCCGCTGTAGGCTGAAGGGGATGGTAGGGATTGGATGAGATTGGTCATGTAATAGCATAAGATTGTTAGGGCATAATGCCTAGTGTCCGTAATTGGTACTTTGATGATATTGTTGCAACTTGTTATGCTTAATGCTTGTCACTAGGGCCCGAGTGCCATGATCTCAGATCTGAACATGTTATTGTTTCATCATGATATTCATTGTTTATTGATCTTACCTGCAAGTTGTATACACATGTCGTGGGAACGATGGCCCCGAAGTGACAGAAATCGGGACAACCGGAGGGAATGGTAGCGATGTGAGGATCACATGTGTTCACGGAGTGTTAATGCTTTGCTCCGGTACTTTATTAAAAGGAGTACCTTAATATCCATAGTTTCCCTTGAGGCCCGGCTGCCACCGGCTGGTAGGACAAAAGATGTTGTGCAAGTTTCTCATCGCGAGCACGCACGACTATATATGGAACACATGCCTATTGATTGCTTTGTACTTGGACACCGTTTTATTATTATCTGCAAATGCCCTGCTATGATTGTTACATGAGTTTCTCTCATCCATGCAACGCCCGTCATCCGTCCCCGTGCCTACAGTATTTTAATCCTGCTGTTTACTAAAATCACTCTCTGTCTCTGTTACTGTCTGCTGTTATTTCACTCTGCTACTGCTATAAAACTGTTACTATTGATAAACTCTTGCGAGCAAGTCTGTTTCCAGGTGCAACTGAATTGACAACTCCGTTGTTAAGGCTTCCAAGTGTTCTTTGTCTCCCCTTGTGTCGAATCAATAAATTGGGTTTACTTCCCTCGAAGACTGTTGCGATCCCCTATACTTGTGGGTCATCAAGACTATTTTCTGGCGCCGTTGCCGGGGAGCATAGCTTTATTTGGAAGTTCACTTGGATTAATATTGTTCGCTGCAAATTCTCCATCATGGGTAAACCTCGCGATACTAAGATCGCCATATTACCATCCACTACAAGAAAAGGTACAATTCTGAGTACCTCCGCTACACTTGATTCACCATCTGTGATTGATAAACTTGTTTCACCGCCACATGCTTCACATGCGGGTACTTCTGCTGAATCTGAAAACTCTCATAATATTGATAATATTTCTGCTGTGCTTGATGATAGTGGTTCATTGGGATCCTTTCTAGATGCTACAATTGCTAGGTCTAGACAAATTGAAAATACTGAAACTCCTAATGCTACTACACCTGTTAATTCACCTGAACTTGATTATTTTAGTGATGATCCTGATGAAGATTATGTGGAGCTTAATGATGATTTTATTGAAAAATGCAATGCTACTACTGATGCAAGAAAAATTAAAAAGTTGCTTGCAGAACATGCTGTTAGATATAAACTGTCTCCTGATCCTAAGTTTGCCACATCTCCCATAAACATTAAGGATAAAGATTATGATTTTTCTCTTGATCTATCTCATATAGCTATTGTTGAGAAAACACCCTTTTGTGGTACTGAAAAAGAAAGTGTTGTTGAACACATGACTGAGTTATCTACTCTAAGTAGCTTGTTTTCTGATGATGTCAAGATGCGTACTTACTTTGTTGCTAAAATCTTTCCATTCTCATTAAAGGATGACGCTAAAACTTGGTATAATAGTTTGCCACCTAATTCTATTAAAAGTCCAAAAGAATTGCTTGATGTTTTCTTCCGTAAATACTTTCCTGCTAGTGCTCAACATATTGCTTTGCAGAGAATTTATAATTTTGACCAGGAAGATGGAGAGAAATTGCCTGAGGCTTGGGCGAGATTTTGCTCTCTTATTAGAGCTCGGCCTGATCATGATTTGGAAAAGCATGATTTACTTGATATATTTTATAGTGGACTAACCATTGAGTCTAGGGCATACCTGGATAGTTGTGCTGGTTGTGTTTTCAGGAAAAGAACTCCAGACGACGCTGAAGAATTATTGGCTAAAATAGGCCGGAATCATGATGATTGGTCTACACCTGAACCAACCCCGAACTGAAGAAGAGGGGTATGATTAAATTGAATGATGAAGATATGAGGGAAGCCAAGAAGTCTCTCAAGGAGAAAGGTATTAAATCTGAAGATGTGAAGAATTTACCTCCCATAGAAGATATATGTGAGATAATTCCCCCTTCATCCATGATTGAGGTAAACTCCCTTCAACGCTTTACTAGGGAAGATATTCCGTATTCGAAACCTCCTGCACAATGCTTAGATGAGTTTGATAATTATATTGTTAAGCAAGAAAATTTTAATATGAGAGTAGAGAATCATTTAATGGAAAATTCTCGAGCTATTAGTGAATTGCATGATATTGTAGAGAGAACCTCCAATGATGTTAAGATGCTTGTTAAACATTTTCATATGATTCAAACTCAAATTGATCAACTCACTAAAGTGCAAAATGACTTGTTAGGGAATAATTCTAAAGAGAAACATGCTTATGAAGTAACAACTAGAGGTGGTGTCTCTACCCAGGATCCTCTATATCCTGAAGGGCATCCCAAAAGAATTGAACAAGATTCTCAACGCATTGAACCTAGTGCTCATTCTAAGAAAAAGAAGAAGAAACATAAAAATGTTGTAGAATCCTCTGAACCTGTTAATGATCCTAATAGTATTTCTATTTCTGATGCTGAAACTAAAAGTGGTAATGAACATGATAATGATAATGATAATAATAAGAATGATGCTTCTGATAAAGAAGAGGTAGAAGATGAACCTGAAAAGCATGCTAAAAATAAAAAGTACACTAAAGAAGATTTTATTGCTGAGAAACATGGTAATGAAAGAGAACCTTGGGTGCAAAAGCAAATGCCTTTTCCTGCTAAGAAACTAAAATCAAAGGAAGAAGAACACTATAATAAATTTTGTGATTGGATGAAACCTTTATTCTTGCAAATCCCTTTGACTGATGCTATTAAATTGCCTCCTTATTCAAAGTATATGAAAGATATTGTTACTAACAAAAGGAAAATCCCCAATGAGGAAATTTCCACTATGCTTGCTAATTACTCTTTCAATGGCAAAGTTCCAAAGAAGTTGGGCGACCCAGGTATACCTACTATTCCTTGTTCTATCAAGAATAATTATGTTAAAACTGCTCTATGTGACTTGGGAGCCGGTGTTAGTGTTATGCCTTTTCTCTTTATAAGAGACTTTACTTAGATAAGTTGATACCTACTGATATATCTTTGCAAATGGCTGATAAATCTACTGCTATTCCTGTTGGTATATGTGAGGATGTTCCTGTTCAAGTTACTACTAACTGCTTAATATTAACTGATTTTGTGTGTTGGAAATGCCTGAAGATGATAATATGTCTATTATTCTTGGGAGACCTTTTCTTAACACCGCAGGGGCTGTTATTGATTGCAATAAAGGAAAGGTTACTTTCAATGTTGATGATAGGGAGCATACCATTTATTTTCCCAAGAGGATTGAGAAAGCGTGTGGAGTTAATACTATTTCTAATGTGAGAACTATCAAAGTGGGAACTATTGATTGTCCTATATATGAGCCTAAAGAAGAATATCAAACTCTTGTGATTGGATCCATATCGATACAATTCAAGGTAACATGATTGATTTGAGGTTTATTTCTTCTTATGCTATGTAAAATTTATTTGGTGGCAAGACTTGATCAACCTTGTTAACGAATACTTTTTATATGCATAGAGGAGGTAAACAACATCTCTTTCTTCCTCCACTTGCTCTAGTTGCTGTAGCATTTTTAATTTGCAAAGTTCCTTAGTTAATTGGAGATTTCAAAATTTTCCTGGCCAGTAATAATAAACTAAATACCCAGAAATGTGCATTTTTCAAAGTTTTCAAAAATTCACAAAAATTATACCGTTGGTCCTATTTTTCGACGAGGCACCTGGGAGCACCGAGGATGACCTGTGGGGGCACCAGGGTGCCACACCACAGGCCGGCGCGGCCAAGGAGGGGCGCGCACCCTGTGGTGTGGGCCCCTCCTTGCCCCACTTTGCCATCTCTTTCTCCCAGCACCTTCTCTCTCCCGAAAAAACTCGTACCAGGTTCCTCTCACTCGCGTTTTTGCTCCAGAGCTCCAGATTTCTCGATCTCTTTGCTCAGCCCAGATTTCTTGAAATTTGGCACATTTGCTCCTTGGTATGTGACTCCTCCACCCATCCAAGTAGAATTTTGTTTGGTTGAGTATATCTTGAATATTTTGCTGCTGTAGGTAACATGTTTAGTGAGCTTGCATGCTTGTTCTAAGTGGTAGAAACTAGTTTTGATGCATGATTAGTACTCTAGCAAGTTCCTATGGTAGTTTCCCTCAATTATATGTCACCAAATCAAATTTTTATATTGTTTGTTGAAATTTCAGAAAATGGAGTGGAATAGATATCAATTGAACCAACAAGAATTGGAAGTCCAACAAGTTATGAGAGTCAATCGTGAAGAGGGAGTATACCCCTCTTACTACCCGTGCGCGGATTTCATGAGAAGCGCGGGAATATTTGAAGATGTTCAAAGCCTAATTTCTCGTGCAGGGCTGAGTGACTTTGTTGAAGGAGAGCCAAGACAATATGCAAAATTAACTATGTCTTTTGTGCAGGACTTTAAGTTCAATTGGTCGCGATCTAACCCCACGGTCCAGTATAAAATTTACAATAAAGCTGTCAACTTGCCATTCAGTGATTTTTGTGCAGCAATTAGAGTACCGCAATGGGGATCATGCGAGAAGATAAGGGGATCGCCGCAAGAACTCTTAAACCTCTTCAAGATGATTTGCTATGGAAGGAGTTTCTCAGAGGATAGTGGTAAAATCACTAGCATTCAGCTCCCGGCTATCCGCTACTTTGCCTATTTTATTACTAAATGCGTTCTTGCTAAAAAGATTGGTGGTAAACTTTCTATCCCGGATTTAGCTTTTCTAGCTGCGGCACTGCAAGGTAGTAGGACTTATAATTTGGGGGCATTGATAGCTTATAGACTTGCTACTAACCGTGAGAAAGGTGGAATTTGTGGAGGTCTCATCACCTCTCGTTTACTAGCTTTTCATAATGTAGAACCTCATCATTTTGATATTCCATTCCCCATAGAAAAACTTGACATAGCCTCTATGATTAAACATGAATTTGTTTCTGATTCCTCCAACTTGGGTAACCTATTTTACAAGATGACATTTTATAAGAAAGTCTGGAGAATAACTAAGAAAACTGAGAAACTAGTAAGATTGCCTGCGCCTGTTCTGTCTAACCTTGATTCCAGGGGAGATTGGTCGGTCACAGAAGGTGCACTGGATGCACACATAGAGAGAGGAGGTCAACATGCAAGAGACGACACGGAGGTCGAGGAGCACCTCGACTCATCATCCGATGCAGCAAGTTCCTCGCATCAACATGGTGGACATGTGGAGCCTCCACGCTTTTCTTCTGCACAGGAACTTTACTATGACTACTCCATGAATTATCCACCGGCGAGAAACAGCGACCCTCGTTGGGGTTGAACTCCACTTAGGCCAAAAGCCTAAGCTTGGGGGGAGGTATACCGGCATCACTCATTCTTTGCATATTATGATTGCTGGATACTTGTACATATTTGTTTTGTTCGTTTGAGTGGCTTTCTAATGAGAGGAAGATGATATTTGGGGAAGTGCTGCCTGAAAACAGATTCTGGACTGTTACTAGAAAAATTCGTGCGCACAGCTAGAGCATTATTTTGAGCTGCCAATTTTTGTGCAGGTTCCCCAGGTTGTTATCTAACTTTCATTAGTTGAACACTTTTCGAGCTGAGCAACGTAAGATTTTTGTAAAAATCAATTTCTGTACTGCTGTCAGGTTTTGGCAGATTTCTGCCATCTCGCTTTTCTGTGTTTCTTTTAGTTTGCTATTTCTTGTTTTCGCTTTGTTTCCTTCCCAAAACACAAAAAGACCAAAAATATTTCTGTTGTTTCTCTTCACCATTTGTTTGCTTTGGTTTCTTGCATTTGTTTCGCTTTATTTGCTATTGCTAGTTTGCTACAAGAAAACCCAAAAAGATTTTGCTTTGTTTGTTTGTTTCCTCTTGTTTTTGTTTGCAACTAGCCAGGTGGCCCTCGCAAATGCGAGGGCATCATCTTTAATATGAGTGACTTTTTTCTTTTTTTACTTATGCAAGTAAGATTTGCCCCAATTACCTTGTTCTTTGCAAAAACACATAGTTTTATATATAAATATATTTCTATAGATGAAAGTTTGACATTTATGTCCATATATGCTTAATTTAATAATAAATAAATTTGAAACATTATGTATATAGAGCGCCAGCAAGCATAGTCATTTACTCATTATCCAAATCTGCACAATTGATAAGAGTAATTTTTTTAGATGCTAATTATCTGAATCATTATTAAAATCTCATAATTCTAATAAGTGAAGATTTTCTCAAAATTTCTAATTATCTTGTACATATGTTAATTTTATTTAGAGCTAGTTACATCACAATATTATCAATATACATATTGTGTTGGTTGGATTTATCCCCCACTCTGAACTATTTCCTATATAGGATTGCAAGTCCGTAAAATCCTCATGTGAATTTATGTAGTTCCTAAATAGAAAAGTAATAATAGTGGAACTAACATTTCCAATGTCCTGTGTTGCACAGGGCTTACATGGAAGCAACAAAATTCTCCTACACAACCATGTAGGATCCATGAAATCGGCTTCTATTCATACACATGCAGTGTTTTTATTGAACAACATGCTAGACGTTTACAAGTTTATTCAGGAAATCAAGCTTTGACGTAAAAAAAATTAAAATATTTTTATTTCACATTTTTGTGGTGTAGGAACTCGGAAAAAGGTGATACCATATTTAACCCAAAGATAATTAACATTGCTCATACCTACTAACAACGACTGAAAAATATTAGTTGTATGATTTCTAATACCCAATAACTTGTGTACCAGTTCTCACGTTAATGGGAAGGCATATAAATGTTCTTATATATAAGTGCAACAATGAGGATCGACAAAGCATAAAATTGTTCCCATTTTCATTTTTTTACATCATGTTGAACACATCATTATAGAACAATTACTATTTATAATTTATGTACAATATAAGTTCTTCTTGACGAACCTGGCGCCGCGAGCACTATTGAGGCTATATGTATTGATACTTGGTACAACAACTTATCCTCGCTCATGAAGCTTTTAATTTCATAGAAACCGTGATACAAATAGTGTGTAATGGTTAAATTAATCCGGATGATTAGAGTTGATGCAAATCTGATCAGTGGTCGAGTAGTATCTCAGAACACATAAAGGAAGTTATTCTAAATATTTACTGACAATTTTCATTGATGTTGAACCTTCCCAAAATAAGAAATATGAAAATACATATTCGGCTAAAATAAGGGCCATCATAAGTTATACTTATAGTAAGTATAGTAGCCAGCAATAGTTCACCTCTTAGAAAATATATTGGAGAGAGAAAGCAAGGACGCTATATAACAATCCATATTTAGATCTTTGTCTACGAAAGGTATTGTGTCGAGATAACCTTGTATCTACCAGCCTAACCCCTCCAATTACGATTCAGGACATGCGGGCTGATGTCGAAATATATCCTCGCTAGAGAGGCCCCTGATTTCATATATTATATACATCAATCAAGTATGATCTGCAGCAGTACTTTTTTCAATGCTACCATTTTAACAATACTTAATCCGTGCTGAATTTAGTGGTTGGGAACTATTCAGGGAACACCCAAAGAAAATAGATCCAGTTTACGCCAATGCGTTGATACTTGACAATATTATTTATCCTTGCTCATGACACCGTGGATTTCGTATCAACCATGACATGGTTAATTTGTAATACTCCTGTAGATCCATAATATGTGTCAGTTATTTAGTACAACTTTGAAAAAAACCTATAAATAAAATCCATGGAGTGTTGAAATTGATACGGAACTTCAGAAAATATAATTATGCAGTTAAAATAAGGATAACAATATTTTCTTTTTGTTAGTATAGTAGCCAGCAATAATTTAGCATATCTAGAGGAGAAAGGAAACATGGATGCTTACGGTCCATGTTTAGATATCTACTTGCCTTAGTATGGTTGAGGTCTTTAGTCTCGGTCAAGAAGCCCCTGATCTCATACCAACCAAGAATAATTTGTCAGTGCCTGTTTTGACAGAAAACACTTGTTAGTACTTTTTTTTTGAAACACAGTACAAACGCAGACGCTCACATACACGCGCATACACTCACCCCTATGAACGCACACACGCACACCCTACCCCTATGAGCACCTCCGGAAGACTGAGCCGGCGGATTGGATCTTGAAATTGACGAAGTCACCACAGGCGCCTCGCTGTCGACGGGAACGTCGCCTCCCACTGAATGAATATTCCGCCTTTATGAGACACACAGATGTCAAACCTGGGGTTTGAACTCTGGTGGGCTGGGGGTACAACCACCCACCTAACCACCCAACCTCAGGTTGGTTCTCAACACTTGTTAGTACTTGATATGTCTGCAAAGGACATGTTACTATCCTAGCAAAATGACATAAGAAAATCTCTACTGATGGCAAGTCCAGAAAAATAAAGTTCAGACCATGTTAGGTAAGCAGAATTTGGCACAATAAAACGATTTAAACACTTCAAAGAACAACTGCACCCTTGCTGAGACAATATTTGCTATTTCTGATCACATACAAATGGCGAGGGAGCTGGTAGACCATATCAGAAGAAAACATATCAACAACTATGGATGCATTCAAATAGATATACACCGAGGGAGAGAAAACCAAGTTGACTTGATGTGCTTGTAGAAAAGAAAAAGATCAGTAGAAATCTTTACGATCCTGAAGCAAAACTATCATTTGTTACCTGCAGAACTAATATTAATATAAATCAGGATGTTTCTCCACTTGATGATGAAAGTTCATTGTGTTCGGCGTGCAAAGCTCGACGATGGACACGGACATGTCCGTATGTAGAAGAAACGACAGGGCTGCTTGTCACCATGTAGGAAGCGGCAACACAACTGAGAAGTAGAAAGCTGATACCAGAAAAGTTCGAACAATGATAGCATAAACTTGTAGGGTTTGGCTAGATTCAGTATGCATTGAGGCACATGTTACACCTGCGTGTAACTATGAAGAAGGATTGAGGCAGGAAATCTACCCACATCAGAGTGGGCTCCTCCCTGTGAAGTCATGCTGCTCTTACTGAAGGTACACATCAGCAATCGCCACCTTCTTTCGATACCTGATCTTGGTGGTCGAGTACGAGAAGGATTGACATGCCCAAAACATAGTATTGCGCCCAGGATAGTTTTGGCGTCATGGCCGCCCGTGCCGCCGCCTGATCTGATCATGTTCTTTCATGCCTACCCATTGACCATTGTTTCCTTAGAAAGGTACATGTGGAACAGTGGAAGAGATGGACAGCCTTTCCGATTCCTTAGATGCTAGGAAACCGAGGATCTGTTTGGCGTCATGGCCGCCAGTGGCACTGACCGTTCTTTGATGTCTACCCTTTGTTTCCTTAGGCATGTACCTGTGGAAGAGATTGTCAGGCTTTCAGATTAGAAGCGCCATGTAAAGCGATCTAGACGGAGCAGCAAACAAAGATACTTGTTACATGCCTGCATGCACCTATCTATTTGATGTGTGTGTATCAGTTGTAGATCGATCTGTAGGACTGCCTTGCACAGTATGGAAACCTCACACCATTGATATGCAATAACGTGGAGGGCCAATCGACCAGCCTAGCAGGGACACCGATGCCGATGATGTGCATGCACGTGGTGGAGACCCAGTCGACTGGCGGAGGGCGCCGAAGGAATACGTTCACGACCTTCGTCGCTGCCACAGAGATCGGTTTGATCTGCTTCACGTATGACATACGCTCGGCCGCCGGTGCTGCGCCATGTAGAGCAATTTGATCTGGTTTACCTGCGATCTGGTCCGGGTGTGACATCCGGCCGGCCGGCCAACGGCGATGCAACGGACATGGATTCTGTATTTTTGCCTGAAAACCACCACTACAGCATATGCACGGCCGCCCGCGCCATGTATTCTTGTTTCTTGCCAATGGATGCATGCTTGCATGGTTTGCACCATCGCATGGATCGTTGCACCCAGCAAATCGTAGGATTGGGAGATTCTTACTTTCTTTTGGCAATATATTCTAGGGTTTGAGACGTAGGAAAAGGGAACCAAAACAAAACGGTGATGGATATCTGATACGGTACTCCAATTGTAATGGCAATGGTGGGTAATTTTTTTACTTAACTTTAATCCAATGGTTATAGTTTTCTAGCCTATCAAATAAATGGACAGATGTTTCTGATTATTGTGGTAATTTCTAGCGGATTTATCTTTTTCTGGTTAGCCCGTAATGTACTTTTAATATATAATAGATTTGAAAACACCAAAAATATTTGCTGTTCTTCTTTGGTTTGTAAAGTTCATTATGAGTTCAATGGTCTTCGGTGGCTGGAGCGTGGTTTTCATTTCATATTATCCAAGCTGCACAAGTGAAAGACAATAATGACGATCTACGACAATTGGATTGTGGTGAGAGGCTGGTATGAACTCTATTTGTTTTCATTTTGTACATATACTCATCCATGTGAGCATGCTTAGTTGGTTCATGTGAGGTATATGTTATTTGAGAAAGTCTAGTAGTTTATGATCTCTCATGTTTAGCTCCAATTTATTAATATGAGTAGCATGTCATGGATGTTTGTTGCATTGTTTTATTCATAAGTAAGTATGGCATTGTGGTGTCCTCCTCTGAATAATTCATTTATATTGACTTGGCACATGCTCACGCATGCATATGACTGAACCAAAGTCAATTAAGCCTCGATGATTTATGTTGCTTCGGAGTTCTTGTATCACTTTTATGCCTCCGTTAATTTATTTTGCCGCAAGCATGATTATGACAGTTACTGCTCTCTTGATTTGTCGCTCCCTAGTCTTTTGCTAGCCTTCACTTGTACTGAGCGGGAACGCTGCTCGTGCTTCCAAATACCTGAAAACCAAGTTATTCCAGAGTGTCCACCATAAATACCTATGCATGGCATTTCAAACCATTCCAAGTAAATTCTCATGCGCTACCTTTAAAACCTTCAAAATGCTTCTCAATTTGTGTTTATGTTTCATAGCTCATGAGGAAGTATGTGGTGTTTAGCTTTCAACCTTGTCATTTACTTTTGACGGACTCTCATATGGACTAGTGGCACATCCGCTTATCCAATAATTTTGCAAAAAGAGCTGGCAATGGGATTCCCAGTCCCGAATTAATTAACTTAAATAGACACTCCTCCATGGTTTGTGATTGTTGGACGGCACCCGAAGGATTCGGTTAGCCATGGCTTGTGTAAGCAAAGGTTGGGAGTGTCATCATCATAATAAAAATAAAATAAAAAGGCACTCCTTCATTGTATGAGATTGTTGGCAGGCACCCGGGATTCGGTTAGCCATGGTTTGTGAAAGAAAGGTTGGAAGGAGTGCCACATAAATATGCAAATAATTCATGGGAGCCGCTCTTGAAAGTCCGGTTGGCGAGGTAGTTAGTGTACCCATTACCATTCGTTGACAACAACAAACACCTCTCAAAATAATTTTACTCCTGATTTCAAAAATGAAAAGCTCTAGCGCATGTTAATCCCTGCTTCCCTCTGCGAAGGGTCAATCTTTTACTTTTATGATTGTGTCTCCATTATTTCTTTGAGCACTATCTTGAGAGCACAACTGTCATTCTTAGTATAATATGCTTGTCTCAAAATATGATTGATTGTGGTATAACTTTGATGCTTTTATCTTTGACAATCACTACTTCTAGTCTTTCTATGAACTCCAGAGGTGCCCGGGCATTTATGTTTTGCCAATCAAATACGGGCAAGCGAGATACCACTTTATCATACTCTCTTATGAACATTGCAATCCTGCCTATATACATGATTCATGATGCTTATTATTAATTGTTGGTACCTCTTCATGATTGACATAACTGTTAGATGATCTTATTTGCATGTATCTCATTATGAGCTGCTTAAGTATTAGCCATAGCATGAGAATATATACATCATATGAGCAAATGTGTTCGTGAAAGTTCTTTTATCGCTCAGTTGTTAACTGAATTGCTTGAGGACAAGCAATAAGCTAAGCTTGGGGGAGTTGATACGTCCAAAACGTATCCACTTTCCCGAACACTTTTGCTATTGTTTTGCCTCTAATTTGTGTATTTTGGATGCAACTAACACGGACTAACGCTGTTTTCAGCAGAACTGTTCTGGTGTCTCGTTTTTGTGCAGAAATCCAACTTTCGGGAAAATCCTCGGAATTTATGCAAGGCCCTATTTTCCCAGAAAACTGACGGAGCCAGAAGGACAGGTCAGGTGGAGGCCCGGGGCCCCACACCATAGGCGGCGTGGCCCGGGGGGCCCGCGCGGCCATGTGGTGTGGCCCCCTCGGCCGGCCTCCGACGCCCTCCTTCGGACTATTTATCGGCCTCGACCTAAAACGCACGGGGAGAAGTCAAAGTTGCCAGAAACCCTCCAGAACGCCGCCACATCACGAAACTCCGTCGCGGGAGCCAGAAGTCTCCGTTCTGGCACTCCGCCGGGACGGGGAATTGGAGGAGATCATCGCCATCATCACCGCCAACGCCTCTACATCAACCAGCCATGTTTCCCCCATCCATGTGTGAGTAATTCCCCCGCTGTAGGCGAAGGGGATGGTAGGGATTGGATGAGATTGGTCATGTAATAGCATAAGATTGTTAGGGCATAGTGCCTAGTGTCCGTAATTGGTACTTTGATGATATTGTTGCAACTTGTTATGCTTAATGCTTGTCACTAGGGCGCGAGTGCCATGATCTCAGATCTGAACATGTTATTGTTTCATCATGATATTCATTGTTTATTGATCTTACCTGCAAGTTGTATACACATGTCGCTGTCCGGAACCGATGGCCCCGAAGTGACAGAAATCGGGACAACCGGAGGGAATGGTAGCGATGTGAGGATCACATGTGTTCACGGAGTGTTAATGCTTTGCTCCGGTACTTTATTAAAAGGAGTACCTTAATATCCAGTAGTTTCCCTTGAGGCCCGGCTGCCACCGGCTGGTAGGACAAAAGATGTTGTGCAAGTTTCTCATTACGAGCACGCACGACTATATATGGAACACATGCCTATTGATTGCTTTGTACTTGGACACCGTTTTATTATTATCTGCAAATGCCCTGCTATGATTGTTACATGAGTTTCTCTCATCCATGCAACGCCCGTCATCCGTCCCCGTGCCTACAGTATTTTAATCCTGTGTTTACTAAAATCACTACTGCTGTCTGTGTTACTCTGCTGTTATTTCACTACTGCTACTGCTATAAAACTGTTAGTCTTGATAAACTCTTGCGAGCAAGTCTGTTTCCAGGTGCAGCTGAATTGACAACTCCGTTGTTAAGGCTTCCAAGTGTTCTTTGTCTCCCCTTGTGTCGAATCAATAAATTGGGTTTTACTTCCCTCGAAGACTGTTGCGATCCCCTATACTTGTGGGTCATCAAGGCCTCTCCATGACACTGTATAAACCCGAAGTCTTTGATCACCTTATCAAAGCGTCGGTTCCAACTTCTCGATGCTTGCTTCAGTCCATAAATTGAACGCTGAAGTTTGCATACTTTGTCAGCATTTTTAGGATCGACAAAACCTTTGGGTTATACCATATACAACTCTTCCTCAATGTCTCCATTAAGGAACGCCGTTTTGACATCCATCTGCCAAATCTCATAATCGAAAAATGCAGCTATTGCTAACAAAATCCTCACAGATTTTAGCTTCGCTACAGGTGAGAAAGTCTCATCGTAGTCAACTCCTTGAATTTGTCGGAAACCCTTTGCGACAAGTCGAGCTTTATAGACAGTAATATTACCATCAGCATCTGTTTTTCTTTTGAAGATCCATTTATTCTCGACAGCCTTGCGGCTATCAGGTAAGTCTACCAAAGTCCACACTTTGTTATCATACATGGATCCCATTTCGGATTTCATGGCTTCTTGCCATTTGTTGGAATCTGGGCTCATCATCGCTTCTTCATACGTCGCAGGGTCTTCATCATTGTTGTCCACAATCATGACATTTAGACAAGGATCATACCAATCAGGAGTGGCATGTTCCCTTGTCGATCTGCGAGGTTCAGTAGCTATCTCGTTTGAAGTTTCATGATCATTATCATTAGCTTCCTCTGTTGCCGGTGTAGGCGGCATAGGAACATCTTCCGGTACTGCGCTACTCTGATCAACGAGTGAAGATTCATCAATCTCATCGAGTTCTACTTTTCTTCCAGTCACTTCTTTAGTGAGAAATTCTTTCTCAAGAAAGGTTCCGTTCTTAGCAACAAAGATCTTGCCTTCGGATCTGTGATAGAAAGTGTACCCTATAGTTTCCTTAGGGTATCCTATGAAGACGCATTTTTCCGCTTTGGGTTCTAGCTTGTCCGGTTGTAACTTTTTTACATAGGCTTCGCAACCCCAAACTTTAAGGAACGATAGCTTAGGTTTCTTATTAAACCATAATTCATATGGTGTCGTTTCAACGGATTTTGATGATGCTCTATTTAAAGTGAATGCGGCTGTCTCTAATGCATAACTCCAAAATGATAACGGCAAATCAGTAAGAGACATCATAGAACGAACCATATCTAAGAGAGTTCAATTACGACGTTCGGACACACCGTTTCGTTGTGGTGTTCCCGGCGGTGTCAATTGTGAAAGTATTCCGCATTTCTTTAAATGCATGCAAAACTCATAACTCAGATATTCACCTCCACGATCAGATCGTAGAAATTTAATCTTCTTGTTACGTTGATTTTCTACTTCACTTTGGAATTCCTTAAACTTCTCGAAAGTTTCGGATTTATGTTTCATGAAATAGATATACCCATATCTACTCAAATCATCTGTGAAGGTTAGAACATAACGATAACCACCGCGCGATGCTACACTCATTGGTCCGCACACATCGGTATGTATGATTTCCAATAAGTCTGTAGCTCGCTCCATAATACCAGAGAATGGAGTCTTAGTCATTTTTCCCATTAGACATGCTTCGCATCTATCAAGTGACTCAAAGTCAAGTGATTCAAGTAATCCATCGGTATGGAGTTTCTTCATGCGTTTCACTCCAATATGACCAAGACGACAGTGCCACATATAAGTAGAATTATCATTCAATTTAATTCGCTTAGCATCAATGTTATGAATATGTGTATCACTACTATCGAGATCTAACAGAAATAAACCATTCTTTTCAGGTGCTCGACCATAAAAGATATTATTCATAAAAATAGAACAACCATTATTCTCAGACTTGAATGAATAACCGTCTTGCATTAAACAAGATCCAGATATAATGTTCATGCTCAACGCGGGTACAAAATAACAATTATTGAGGTTTAAAACTAATCCCGAAGGTAGATGTAGAGGAAGTGTGCCGACAGCGATCACATCGACTTTGGATCCATTTCCAACGCGCATCGTCACTTCATCCTTCAATAGTCTTCGTTTATTCTTTAGTTCCTGTTTCGAGTTACAAATATGAGCAACCGAACCAGTATCAAATACCCAGGTACTAGTACGAGAACCAGTAAGATAAACATCTATAACATGTATATCAGATATACCTTCTTTCTTCTTCTTGACAAGGCCGCTCTTCAGATCCGCCAAATACTTGGAGCAATTACGCTTCCAGTGTCCCTTCTCCTTGCAGTAATAGCACTCAGCATCAGGCTTAGGGCCAGTCTTAGGTTTCATAGGAGGCGTGGCAGCTTTCTTGCCACCCTTCTTGAATTTTCCCTTAGACTTGCCCTGTTTCTTGAAACTGGTGGTCTTGTTGACCATCAACACTTGGTGCTCTTTCTTGATCTCAATCTCAGCAGATTTTAGCATGGCGAAGAGTTCAGGTAACTCTTTGTTCATGTTCTGCATATTATAGTTCATCACAAAGTTCTTGTAACTAGGTGGCAGTGATTGAAGGACACGATTAATCCCCAGTCGGTTAGGAATCACTATTCCCAAGTCACTGAGTTTCTTCGCATGCCCGGTCATGGCGAGCATGTGCTCACTAACGGAGCTGCCTTCTTCCATCATGCAGCTGAAGAAGTGTTTTGATGCTTCATAGCATTCCACGGCCGCATGAGTTTCAAAGATAGCTTTCAGCTCATTGACCAACTCATGAGGATCGTGGTGCTCAAAACGTTTTTGAAGATCGGCTTCCAGACTGCATAGGATGGCACACTGAACTTGAGAGTACCGAGTTTTCCGAGTCTCGTAAACATTCTTTACTTCATCGGTTTCAGTTTCTGCAGGAGGGTCACCTAGCGGTGCATCAAGCACATATTGCAGATTTCCGCCAGCGAGGAAGATCCTCACATGACGGAACCAGTCGGTGAAGTTGCTACCGTTGCTCTTAAGCTTTTCTTTCTCTAGGAACTGGTTAAAATTGATTGGGGATGCCATATCTACAACATATATTTGCAATAGTTTAGACTAAGTTTATGACAAATTGAGTTCAAATTTTAATTCAACAAAATTAAAAACTAGGTGAACTCCCACTCAAAACAATATCCCTCTAATTGTCTTAGTGATCACACGAACCAAATCCACCACACCAAGTCCGATCATCACGAGACAAGATGTAACTTCAATGGCGAACACTCAAAGTGTTCATCATATCAATCATATGATTCATGCTCTACCTTTCGGTATCACGTGTTCCGAGACCATGTCTGTACATGCTAGGCTCGTCAAGGCCACCTTAGTATCTGCATGTGCAAAACTGGCTTGCACCCGTTGTATGCACTTGTTGAGTCTATCACACCCGATCATCACGAGATGCTTCGAAACGACAAGTCTTGGCAATGGTGCTACTAAGGATGAACACTTTATTATCTTGATATTTTAGTGAGAGGGATCATCTTATAATGCTACCGTCGCGATCTAAGCAAAATAAGATGCATAAAAGGATTAACATCACATGCAGTTCATATGTGATATGATATGGCCCCTTTGTCTTTGCGCCTTTGATCTTCATCTCCAAAGCACGGACATGATCTCCATCATCAACGGGCATGATCTCCATCATCGTCGGTGTAGCGTCAAGGTCAATGGCGCCGTCTTCATGATTGTTCTCCCATGTAGCAACTATTACAACTTCTTTGAAATACTACTCAACATGAAATTTAAAGACAACCATAAGGCTCCTGCCGGTTGCCACAATACAATAATGATCATCTCATACATATTCATCATCACATTATGGCCATATCACATCACCAAACCCTGCAAAAACAAGTTAGACGTTCTCTAATTTGGTTTGCATATTTTACGTGGTTTAGGGTTTTCGAGTGAGATCTAATCTACCTACGAACATGAACCACAATGGTGATACTAGTGTTGTCAATAGAAGAGTAAATTGAATCTTCACTATAGTAGGAGAGACAGACACCCGCAAAGCCACTTATGCAATACAAGTTGCATGTCGAGCGTGGAGCAAATCTCATGAACGCGGTCATGTAAAGTTAGCCCGAGCCGCTTCATCCCACTATGCCACAAAGATGCAAAGTACTCAAACTAAAGACAACATAAGCATCAACGCCCACAAAACAATTGTGTTCTACTCGTGCAACCATCTATGCATAGACACGGCTCTGATACCACTATAGGGATTCGTTGCATAGAAAACAAAAATTTCCTACCGCGAGAACGCAATCCAAGCCAAGATGCAATCTAGAAGACGGGAGCAACGAGGGGATGATCGAGACTCACCCTTGAAGATTTCCAAAGCCTACAAGATGAGGCTCTTGTTGCTGTGGTAGACGATTGCCGCTTTCAAAAGCGCATAGAAGATCTTGACGGTGCCACAATCGGGCAGCACCTCCGTACTCGGTCACACGTTCGGTGTTGATGAAGACGACGTCCTTCTCCCCGTTCCAGCGGGCAGCGTAAGTAGTAGCTCCTCCTTGAATCCGGCAGCACGACGGCGTGGTGGCGGTGGCGATGGAGATCTCCGGCGGAGCTTCGCTAAGCGTTGCGGGAGAGGGGGAGGAGTGGGGCGGCTAGGGTTTGGGGAGAGGGGGTGGCCGGCCTCCTTGGGGTGCGGCCAAGGTGGTGGTGTTGTGGTGGCCGGCCCCCTCCCCTTGTCCCTCATTATATAGGTGGAACACCCAAGAGTTGGTCTACAAGTCTTCGAATAAGACCCCAAACCAAAACCTTCCATATGACATGAAACCTACCCAAGGTGGGATTCCCACTTGAGGTGGGATTCCCACCTTTCCTTGGGAGGGGGTGGCCGGCCACCTTGGTGGAGTCCACCTGGGACTCCACCCCTCTAGGGTTGGCCGGCTATGGGTGGTGGAGTCCCTCCGGGACTCCGCCTTCCAAAGTGATTTCTCCGGACTTTTCTAGAACCTTCTAGAACCTTCCATAAATGCACCGGATCATTTTCAAACTTACAAAATGACTTCCTATATATGAATCTTATTCTCCGGACCATTACGGAACTCCTCGTGATGTCCGGGATCCCATCCGAGACTTCGAACAAAACTTCGAACTCCATTCCATATTCAAGTTCTACTAATACGACATCAAACCTTAAGTGTGTCACCCTACGGTTCGCGAACTATGTAGACATGGTTGAGAACTCTCTCCGACCAATAACCAATAGCGGGATCTGGAGATCCATAATGGCTCCCACATATTCAACGATGACTTAGTGATCGAATGAACCATTCACATACGATACCAATTCCCTTTGTCACGCGATATTTTACTTGTCCGAGGTTTAATCATCGGTATCTCTCTATACCTTGTTCAACCTCGTCTCTGACAAGTACTCTTTACTCGTCTGTATATGTGGTCTCTTATGAACCATTCATATGCTTGCAAGCTATTTAGACGACATTCCACCGAGAGGGCCCAGAGTATATCTATCAGTCATCGGGATGGACAAATCCCACTGTTGATCCATATGCCTCAACTCATACTTTCCGGATACTTAATCCCACCTTTATAACCACCCATTTACGCGTGGAGTTTGATGTAATCAAAGTACCTTTCCGGTATAAGTGATTTACATGATCTCATGGTCGAAAGGACTAGGTAACTATGTATCGAAAGCTTATAGCAAATAACTTAATGACGTGATCTTATGCTACGCTTAAAAGGGTGTGTCCATTACATCATTCATATAATGATATAACCTTGTTATTAATAACATCCAATGTTCATGATTTATGAAACTCTAATCATCTATTAATCAACAAGCTAGTTAAGAGGCTTACTAGGGACTCATTGTTGTTTACATAACACACATGTATCAATGTTTCGGTTAATACAATTATAGCATGGTATATAAACATTTATCATAAACACAAAGATATATAATAACCACTTTTATTATTGCCTCTTGGCCATATCTCCAACATGTAGTGCGGCGCAACACCAGGGATTCCGGCGCCAACGTGGAACCTGCACAACACAATCAAAGTACTTTGCCCCAATGTAACAGTGAGGTTGTCAATCTCACCGGCTTGCTGTAAACAAAGGATTAACCGTATAGTGTGGAAGATGATGTTTGTTTGCGAAGAACAGTAAAGAACAAGTATTGCAGTAGATTGTATGTCAGATGTAAAGAATGGACCGGGGTCCACAGTTTACTAGTGGTGTCTCTCCCATAAGATAAATAGCATGTTGGGTGAACAAATTACAGTTGGGCAATTGACATATAGAGAGGGCATAACAATGCACATACATATCACGATGACTACTATGAGATTTAATCAGGGCTTTACGACAAAGTACATAGACCGCTATCCAGCATGCATCTATGCCTAAAAAGTCCACCTTCGGGTTAGCATCCGCACCCCTTCCAGTATTAAGTTGCAAACAACAGACAATTGCATTAAGTATGGTGCGTAATGTAATCAACACAAATATCCTTAGACAAAGCATTGATGTTTTATCCCTAGTGGCAACATCACATCCACAACCTTAGAACTTTCTGTCACTGTCCCAGATTCAATGGAGGCATGAACCCACTATCGAGCATAAATACTCCCTCTTGGAGTTACAAGTATCAACTTGGCCGAGCCTCTACTAGCAACGGAGAGCATGCAAGAACATAAACAACACATATGATAGATTGATAATCAACTTGACATAGTATTCCATATTCATCGGATCCCAACAAACACAACATGTAGCATTACAAATAGATGATCTTGATCATGATAGGCAGCTCACAAGATCTAACATGATAGCACAATGAGGAGAAGACAAGCATCTAGCTACTGCTATGGACCCATAGTCCAGGGGTGAACTACTCACACATCAATCCGGAGGCGATCATGGCGATGAAGAGTCCTCCGGAGATGATTCCCCTCTCCGGCAGGGTGCCGGAGCGATCTCCTGAATCCCCGAGATGGGATTGGCGGCGGCTGCGTCTCTGGAAGGTTTTCCGTATCGTGGCTCTCGGTACAGGGGGTTTCGTGACGAAGGCTTTAAGGGTAGGGTTGGAGGCGGCGCGAGGGGCCCACACAATAGGGCGGCGCGGGCCCCCCTCTGGCCGCGCGGCCCTATGGTGGCGGCGCCTCGTCGCCCCACTTCGTAACCCTTTCGGTCTTCTGGAGCTTCGTGGAAAAATAAGACCGGGCGTTGATTTCGTCCAATTTAGAATATTTCCTTTGTAGGATTTCTGAAACCAAAAAACAGCAGAAAACAGCAGCTCTTCGGCATCTTGTCAATAGGTTAGTGCCGGAAAATGCATAATAATGACATAAAGTGTGTATAAAACATGTGAGTATCATCATAAAAGTAGCATGGAACATAAGAAATTATGGATACATTTGAGACGTATCAAGCATCCCCAAGCTTAGTTCCTACTCGCCCTCGAGTAGGTAAACGATAACAAGGATAATTTCTGAAGTGACATGCTATTATAATTTTGATCAATACTATTGTAAAGCATATGAGATGAATGCAGCGATTCGAAGCAATGCTAAAGACAATGAATAAACAACTGAACCATATAGCAAAGACTTTTCATGAATAGTACTTTCAAGACAAGCATCAATAAGACTTGCATAAGAGTTAATTCATAAAGCAATAAATTCTTAGTAGAAAGCTTTGAAGCAACACAAAGGAAGATATAAGTTTCAGCGGTTGCTTTCAACTTCAACATGTATATCTCATGGATAATTGTCAACATAAAGCAATATAACAAGTGCAATAGGTAAACATGTAAGAATCAATGCACACAGTTGACACAAGTGTTTGCTTCTAAGATAGAAAGAAGTAGGTAAAATGACTCAACATAAAGTAAAAGAATGGCCCTTCGCAGAGGAAGCATGGATTACTATTTTTGTGCTAGAGCTTTTCATTTTGAAAACATAGAAACAATTTTGTCAACGGTAGTAATAATTCATATGTGTTATGTATAAGACATCCTATAAGTTGCAAGCCTCATGCATAGAATACCAATAGTGCTCGCACCTTGTCCTAATTAGCTTGGATTAACACGGATTATCATTGCATAACATATGTTTCAACCAAGTGTCACAAAGGGGTACCTCTATGCCGCCTGTACAGAGGTCTAAGGAGAAAGTTCGCATTGGATTTCTCGCTTTTGATTATTCTCAACTTAGACATCCATACCGGGACAACATAGACAACATATGATGGACTCCTCTTTTAATGCTTAAGCATTCAACAACAGGTAATATTCTCATAAGAGATTGAGGATTTGTGTCCAAACTGAAACTTCCGCCATGATTCATGGCTTTAGTTAGCGGCCCAATGTTCTTCTCTAACAATATGCATACTCAAACCATTTGATCATGAAAATCGCCCTTACTTCAGACAAGACAAACATGCATAGCAACACACATGATATTCAACAAAGGTGTAATAGTTGGTGGCATCCCCAGAAACATGGTTACCGCTCAACAAGCAACTTATAAGAAATAAGATACATAGCAACATATTCAATACCACAATAGTTTTTAAGGCTATTTTCCCATGAGCTATGTATTGTAAAGGCAAAGAATAGAATTTTAAAGGTAGCACTCAAGTAATGTACTTTGGAATGGCAGAGAAATACCATGTAGTAGGTAGGTATGGTGGACACAAATGGCATAGTTTTTGGCTCAAGGATTTGGATGCACGAAGTAATCCCTCTCAATACAAGGCTTAGGCTAGCAAGGTTGTTTGAAGCAAACTCAAGTATAAACCGGTACAGCAAAACTTACATAAGAACATATTGCAAGCATTATAAGACTCTACACTGTCTTCCTTGTTGTTCAAACACCTTAACCAGAAAATATCTAGACTTAGAGAGACCAATCATGCAAACCAAATTTTAACAAGCTCTATGTAGTTTTTCATTAATAGGTGCAAAGTACATGATGCAAGAGTTTTAACATGATCTATATGAGCACAACAATTTCCAAATATCAAATTATTCAAGACATTATACCCATTACCACATGAAGCATTTTCCGTTTTCAACCATATAACAATGAACGAAGCAGTTTTCAACCTTCGCCATGAACATTAAAAGTAGCACTAAGAACACATGTGTTCATATGCAACAGCGGAGAGTATCTCTCTCCCACACAAAGAATGCTAGGATCCGAGTTTATTCAAACAAAAACAAAAATAAAAGCAAACAGACGCTCCAACTAAAGCACATAAGATGTGACTGAATAAAAATATAGTTTCACTAGAGGTGACCTGATAAGTTGTCGATGAAGAAGGGATGCCTTGGGCATCCCCAAGCTTAGATGCTTGAGTCTTCTTGAAATATGCAGGGATGAACCACGGGGGCATCCCCAAGCTTAGACTTTTCACTCTTCTTGATCATATTGTATCATCCCCCTCTCTTGACCCTTGAAAACTTCCTCCACACCAAACTCAAACAAACTCATTAGAGGGTTAGTGCATAATTGAAAATTCATATATTCAGAGGTGACATAATCATTCTTAACATTTCTGGACATTGCACAAAGCTACTGAAAGTCAATGGAACAAAGAAATCCATCAAGCATAGCAAAACAGGCAATGCGAAATAAAAGGCAGAATCTGTCAAAACAGAACAGTCCGTAAAGACGAATTTTTCTGGGGCACTTAACTTACTCAGATGAAAAATCTCAAATTGAATGAAAGTTGCGTACATATCTGAGGATCACGCACGTAAATTGGCAGAATTTTCTGAGTTACCTACAGACGGGGCTGCTAAATTTCGTGACAGTAAGAAATCTGTTTCTGCGCAGTAATCCAAATGTAGTATCAACATTACTATCAAAGACTTTACTTGGCACAACAATGCATCTATTATATACTAAAAGCAAAATAAGGGAGTTTTTCGAGGCGTTACGTTAACCCACATCATCTAAATTATGTAGACGTTTAGATATATAATTGATGGCTATGATTAAACAAAAAGTAACGTAACACGGTGGCTTGACATGTACACGTTTGACACAGTACAGATATACACTTTCAACATGTAACGTGCCTAAGTCTGCCCATTTACCGATAGAATTTTAATTTGATCGTGAGATCTGTATATAGCCATAAAAGGATATAACGGTTTGGTTCAACTGCCGTGACATGAAAGAGTCCGGCTCCATTACGTATGATGATGAAATAATGATATCATCCATTCTTTTTTTCCTTTTGACACTAGCCAGAACGTGAATCATCTCCTGGGTTGCATAGTTCAGAAAAAAAAATTGTTATTCACGTGACATCCAGATTCTCTCAAAGCTCTACAAGCTAATATGCTACAACCTCTATTTTAAAATAAATATTACAGATTTATCTACATTTGTATGTATCTAAACGCGTTTAATATTACTGGTGGCTACGGCTGCCAACTTTCAGTTATATCGTGTGTCAACTTTTGATGGTATCGATGCATGCTGCACGTAAGACGCGCAACACCAATAGCTTTGACCGCACGGTAATAGCATGGTTGACCGCCAACTTTCAGTTGAATCTCACGCCGATTTCGACGTTGTCAATCGTTGTCAATGTATGATTCGCGCAATCGCCCACACCACCACCGGGGTCAACCGATCTAGCAACTGATTTTTTTGAAGATCACATGCTAAGGTCAGCATGATGTCACGTTGATACAAATAATCGACTCCATTAAAAAAATGGTGTGCTCGCTAGCTAGAAGCCGGCTTTTTTGAGATGTGCCACGACATAAATTATATATAAGCTGGTGAATATACTACCCACTCCATTCCAAATAAAAATGCCACGTATTGGTCTAAATTTATATGTATCTATACACTAAAACGTGTCTAGATATATAATTATCTATATAAATTTGTGTCGGCTAATTTCAAACGAAAGGAGTACAATACATATGGTTTTTGGTTGGATAGATTTATCGTAAAGATATATACAAATGTTACGAAGCTAAATATCACCAACACAACATCATTAAGCTCATTTCATTTCATAATACTCTATAACTGGAACTAAACATATGACACCTAATAGATTTTGTAAGCATACCAAATCGTCTCCCATTAAGAAAAATCATGTATATAAACATCATCCAATCAGGATATATTTGGTGGATCCTATTGACCCATGTGACACTATCTTCATCTTATATGAATTAAACAACCTGCGAGGAGCCTCTGTGGGTGTTAGCGCACGATGGTACTATAGTTGCAATGCAAGTTTCATAATTGAGACTTGGTTAAAATGTATAAAAAGTAGTTTGCAAGTGAGGAAGAAAAAAACAAGATAAATTTAGCATGCCTGATAACGATGATGACTGTTTTCCTTTTAGTTTGTCAAGAAAATTAATTGATGTTATTAATGTCGTGTACTGGTCTAACATCATAAGAATACAATAATTCTATTGACAACTTCAATATCTACTCCAAACTAAACACATTAGTGTTTGAATAGTTTGCATAATAATTATTTTCCCACGATTTTAAGATGCATAAATATTCTACTCACATGTGTGTTATTATATTTACCATAATATTTCTACTCACATATGGAATTTTTACTATATTGTTCAAATACTTAGAGCCCAATAAAGATGTTTCCCTCGCATTTACGAGGGCGACTGTGCTAGTTAAAATAAAGATAAGGAGAGGTTGATACAGTAGTAACAACTTCCAAGACTCAAATATAAAACAAAAGTGTTGTAATAAAATAATGGGTTGTCTCCCATAAGCGCTTTTCTTTAACGCCTTTCAGCTAGGCGCAGAAAGTGTGAATCAAGTATTATCGAGAGATGAAGCATCGACATCATAATTTGTTCTAATAATAGAATCATAAGGTAACTTCATTCTCTTTCTAGGGAAGTGTTCCATACCTTTCTTGAGAGGAAATTGATACTTAATATTACCTTCCTTCATATCAATAGTAGCACCAACAGTTCAAAGAAAAGGTCTTCCCAATATAATGGGACAAGATGCATTGCATTCAATATCCAAGACAACAAAATCAACGGGGACAAGGTTATTGTTAACCATAATGTGAACATTATCAATCCTCCCCAAAGGTTTCTTTATAGCATTATCAGCAAGATTAACATCCAAATAACAATTTTTCAATGGTGGCAAGTCAAGCATATCATAGATTTTCTTAGGCATAACAGAAATACTTGCACCAAGATCACATAAAGCATTACAATCAAAATCATTGACCCTCATTTTAATGATGGGCTCCCAACCATATTCTAACTTCCTAAGAATAGAAGTTTCAAGTTTTAGTTTCTCTTCTCTAGCTTTTATGAGAGCATTTGTAATATGTTTTGTAAAGGCCAAATTTTTAGCACTAGCATTAGGACTTCTAGCAAGTTTTTGTAAGAATTTTATAACTTCAGAGATGTGACAATCATCAAAATCTAAACCATTATGATCTACAGCAATGGGATCATTGTCCCCAATATTTTGAAAAATTTCAGCAGTTTTATCACAAACAGTTTCAGCAGTTTCAGCAGTTTCAGGCAGTTTTGTACGCTTTGCACTAGGAGTAGAAACATTGCCAACACCAATTATTTTACCATTGATAGTAGGAGGTGTAGCAACATGTGAAGCATCAACATTACTAGTGGTGGTAATAGTCCAAACTTTAGCTACATTATTCTCTTTAGCAAGTTTTTCGTTTTCTTCTCTTTCCCACCTAGCATGCAATTCAGCCATCAATCTAATATTTTCATTAATTCGAACTTGTATGGCGTTTGCTGTAGCAAATGACTTAATATATTTATCTTCATTAGGCATAACTTTCAATTTTAAAATATCAACATCAACAGCAAGACTATCAACCTTAGAAGCAAGAATATCAATTTTACCAAGCTTTTCTTCAACAGATTTGTTGAAGGCAGTTTGTGTACTAATAAATTCTTTAAGCATGGCTTCAAGACCAGAGGGTACACTCCTATTATTGTTGTAAGAATTACCATAAGAATTACCATAACCATTACCATTATTAAAAGGATATGGCCTATAGTTGTTACCAGAATTATTCCTATAAGCATTGTTGTTGAAATTATTACTTTTAATGAAGTTCACATCAACATTCTCTTCTTGAGCAACCAATGAAGCTAAAGGAACATTATTTGGATCAACATTAGATCTACCATTCACAAGCATAGACATAATAGCATCAATCTTATCACTCAAGGAGGAGGTTTCTTCAACAAAATTTACCTTCTTACCTTGTGGAGCCCTTTCCGTGTGCCATTCAGAGTAATTGATCATCATATTATCAAGGAGCTTTGTTGCCGCCTCCAAAGTAATGGACATAAAGGTACCTCCAGCAGCTGAATCCAATAGGTTCCGTGAAGAAAAATTTAATCCTGTATAGAAGGTTTGGATGATCATCCACGTAGTTAGTCCATGGGTTGGGCAATTCTTTACCAAAGATTTCATTCTTTCCCATGCTTGAGCAACATGTTCATTATCCAATTGCTTAAAATTCATTATGCTACTTCTCAAAGATATAATTTTAGCATGAGGATAATATCTACCAATGAAAGCATCTTTACATTTAGTCAATGAATCAATACTATTCTTAGGCAAAGATAACAACCAATCTTTAGCTCTTTCTCTTAAGGAGAAAGGAAACAATTTCAATTTTATAATATCACCATCTACATCCTTATACTTTTGCATTTCACAAATTTCAACAAAATTATTAAGATGGGCAGCAGCATCATCAGAACTAACACCAGAAAATTGCTCTCTCATAACAAGATTTAGTAAAGCAGGTTTAATTTCAAAAAATTCTGTTGTAGTAGTAGGTGGAGCAATAGATGTGCATAGGAAATCATTATTATTTGTGCTAGTGAAGTCACACAACTTAGTGTTTTCAGGAGCATTCATTTTAACAGTAGTAAATAAAGCAAACTAAATAAAGTAAATGCAAGTAACTAATTTTTTGTGTTTTTAATATAGAGAACGCAAACAAGACAGTAAATAAAGTAAAACTAGCAACTAATTTTTTTGTATTTTTGATATAGAGAACAAACAAAGAAGTAAATAAAGTAAAGTAAAGCAAGACAAAAAAAAGTAAAGAGATTGGATGTGGGAGACTCCCCTTGCAGCGTGTCTTGATCTCCCCGGCAATGGCGCCAGAAAAAGAGCTTGATGCGTGCAGTTAACACACGTCCGTTGGGAACCCCAAGAGGAAGGTGTGATGCGTACAGTAGCAAGTTTTCCCTCAGTAGGAAACCAAGGTTATCGAACCAGTAGGAGTCAAGGAACACGTGAAGGTTGTTGGTGACGGAGTGTAGTGCGGCGCAACACCAGGGATTCCGACGCCAACGTAGAACCTGCACAACACAATCAAAGTACTTTGCCCCAACGTAATGAGGTTGTCAATCTCCGGCTTGCTGTAAACAAAGGATTAACCGTATAGTGTGGAAGATGATGTTTGTTTGCGAAGAACGAAAGAACAAGTATTGCAGTAGATTGTATTTCAGATGTAAAGAATGGACCGGGGTCCACAGTTCACTAGTGGTGTCTCTCCCATAAGATAAATAGCATGTTGGGTGAACAAATTACAGTTGGGCAATTGACAAATAGAGAGGGCATAACAATGCACATACATATCACGATGACTACTATGAGATTCACACGTCATTGGGAACCCCAAGAGGAAGGTATGATGCGCACAGTAGCAAGTTTTCCCTCGAGAAAGAAACCAAGGTTTATCGAACCAGGAGGAGCCAAGAAGCACGTTGAAGGTTGATGGCGGCGGGATGTAGTGCGGCGCAACACCGGGGATTCCGGCGCCAACGTGGAACCTGCACAACACAACCAAAGTACTTTGCCCCAACGAAACAGTGAGGTTGTCAATCTCACCGGCTTGCTGTAACAAAGGATTAGATGTATAGTGTGGATGATGATTGTTTGCAGAAAATAAAACAAGTATTGCAGTAGATTGTATTCGATGTAAAGAATAGGACCGGGGTCCACAGTTCACTAGAGGTGTCTCTCCCATAAGATAAATAGCATGTTGGGTGAACAAATTACAGTCGGGCAATTGACAAATAGAGAGGGCATGACAATGCACATACATGATATGATAAGTATTGTGAGATTTAATTGGGCATTACGACAAAGTACATAGACCGCTATCCATGCATCTATGCCTAAAAAGTCCACCTTCAGTTATCATCCGAACCCCTTCCAGTATTAAGTTGCAAACAACGGACAATTGCATTAAGTATGGTGCGTAATGTAATCAATAACTACATCCTCGGACATAGCATCAATGTTTTATCCCTAGTGGCAACAACACATCCACAACCTTAGAACTTTCTGTCACTGTCCCAGATTTAATGGAGGCATGAACCCACTATCGAGCATAAATACTCCCTCTTGGAGTTAAGAGTAAAAACTTGGCCGAGCCTCTACTAATAACGGAGAGCATGCAAGATCATAAACAACACATAGGTAATAGATTGATAATCACCATAACATAGTATTCTCTATCCATCGGATCCCGACAAACACAACATATAGCATTACGGATAGATGATCTTGATCATGTTAGGCAGCTCACAAGATCCAACAATGAAGCACATAAGGAGAATACGACCATCTAGCTACTGCTATGGACCCATAGTCCAGGGGTGAACTACTCACTCATCACTCCGGAGGCGATCATGGCGATGAAGAGTCCTCCGGGAGATGATTCCCCTCTCCGGCAGGGTGGAGGCGATCTCCAGAATCCCCGAGATGGGATTGGCGGCGGCGGCGTCTCAGTAAGGTTTTCCGTATCGTGGCTCTCGGTACTGGGGGTTTCGCGATGAAGGCTTTAAGTAGGCGGAAGGGCAACGCGGGGGGCCACACGAGGCCCCACACGCTAGGGCCGCGCGGCCAAGGCCAGGCCGCGCCGGTGTGGCGGTGCCTCATGGCCCCACTTCCTTTCCCCCTCGGTCTTCTGGAAGCTTCGTGCAAAATAGGACCCGGGCGTTGATTTCGTTCAATTCCGAGAATATTTCCTTTGTAGGATTTCTGAAACCAAAAACAGAAAACAGCAACCGGCTCTTCGGCATCTTGTTAATAGGTTAGTGCCGGAAAATGCATAAATACGACATATAATGTGTATAAAACATGTAGATATCATCAATAATGTAGCATGGAACATAAGAAATTATCGATACGTCGAGACGTATCAGCATCCCCAAGCTCGGTTCCTGCTCGTCCAGAGTAAACGATAACAAAGATAATTTCTGGAGTGACATGCCATCATAACCTTGATCATACTATTGTAAGCATATGTAATGAATGCAGCGATCAAAAACAATGGTAATGACATGAGTAAACAACTGAATCATAAAGCAAAGACTTTTCACGAATAGTACTTCAAGACAAGCATTAATAAGTCTTGCATAAGAGTTAACTCATAAAGCAATAAATCAAAGTAAAGGTATTGAAGCAACACAAAGGAAGATTAAGTTTCAGCGGTTGCTTTCAACTTGTAACATGTATATCTCATGGATAATTGTCAACATAGAGTAATATAACAAGTGCAATATGCAAGTATGTAGGAATCAATGCACAGTTCACACAAGTGTTTGCTTCTTGAGGTGGAGAGAGATAGGTGAACTGACTCAACATAAAAGTAAAAGAAAGGTCCTTCAAAGAGGAAAGCATCGATTGCTATATTTGTGCTAGAGCTTTTATTTTGAAAACATGAAACAATTTTGTCAACGGTAGTAATAAAGCATATGTATCATGTAAATTATATCTTATAAGTTGCAAGCCTCATGCATAGTGTACTAATAGTGCTCGCACCTTGTCCTAATTAGCTTGGGTTAACACTGATCATCATTGCATAACATATGTTTCAACCAAGTGTCACAAAGGGGTACCTCTATGCCGCCTGTACAAGGGTCTAAGGAGAAAGTTCGCATTGGATTTCTCGCTTTTGATCATTCTTCAACTTAGACACCCATACCTGGACAACATAGACAACAGATAATGGACTCCTCTTTTAATGCTTAAGCATTCAACAATTAATATTCTCATAAGAGATTGAGGTTTTATGTCCAAACTGAAACTTCCACCATGATTCATGGCTTTAGTTAGCGGCCCAATGTTCTTCTCTAACAGTATGCATACTCAAACCATTTGATTGTGAAAACCGCCCTTACTTCAGACAAGACGAACATGCATAGCAACTCACATGATATTCAACAAAGAGTTGATGGCGTCCCCAGGAACATGGTTATCGCACAACAAGCAACTTAATAAGAGATAAAGTGCATAAGTACATATTCAATACCACAATAGTTTTTAAGGCTATTTTGTCCCATGAGCTATATATTGCAAAGGCGAATGATGGAAATTTAAAGGTAGCACTCAAGCAATTTACTTTGGAATGGCGGAGAAATACCATGTAGTAGGTAGGTATGGTGGACACAAATGGCATAGTGGTTGGCTCAAGGATTTTGGATGCATGAGAAGTATTCCCTCTCGATACAAGGTTTAGGCTAGCAAGGTTATTTGAAACAAACACAAGGATGAACCGGTGCAGCAAAACTAACATAAAAGACATATTGTAAACATTATAAGACTCTACACCGTCTTCCTTGTTGTTCAAAACTCAATACTAGAAATTATCTAGACTTTAGAGAGACCAAACATGCAAACCAAATTTTAGCAAGCTCTATGTATTTCTTCATTAATGGGTGCAAAGTATATGATGCAAGAGCTTAAACATGAGCATAACAATTGCCAAGTATCAAATTATTCAAGACATTTTAGAATTACTACATGTAGCATTTCCCGATTCCAACCATATAACAATTCAACGAAGAAGATTCAACCTTCGCCATGAATACTATGAGTAAAGCCTAAGGACATATTTGTCCATATGCAACAGCGGAGCGTGTCTCTCTCCCACACAATGAATGCTAGGATCCATTTTATTCAAACAAAAACAAAAACAAGAACAAACCGACGCTCCAAGCAAAGCACATAAGATGTGACTGAATAAAAATATAGTTTCGGGGAGGAACCTGATAATGTTGTCGATGAAGAAGGGATGCCTTGGGCATCCCCAAGCTTAGACGCTTGAGTCTTCTTAAAATATGCAGGGGTGAACCACGGGGCATCCCCAAGCTTAGAGCTTTCACTCCTCTTGATCATAATATATCATACTCCTCTCTTGACCCTTGAAAACTTCCTTCACACCAAACTTCAAGCAAACTCATTAGAGGGTTAGTGCACAATCAAAAATTCACATGTTCAGAGGTGACACAATCATTCTTAACACTTCTGGACATTGTACAAAGCTACTGGACATTAATGGATCAAAGGAATTCATCCAACATAGCAAAAGAGGCAATGCGAAATAAAAGGCAGAATCTGTCAAAAACAGAACAGTCCGTAAAGATGAACCTGGAAGGGGCACTTAACTTGCTCAAACGGAAAAACTCAAAACTAATGAAAGTTGCGTACATATCCGAGGATCACGCACGTAAATTTGCAGATTTTTTGATTTTTTTACAGAGACTTCTGCGCGAATTCGTGACAGACAGCAATGCTGTTTCTGTGCAGCAATCCAAATCTAGCATCAACTTTACCATAGAGACTTTACTTGGCACAAAAACATGATAAGGAGAGGTTGCTACAGTAGTAAACAACTTCCAAGACTCAAATATAAAACAAAGTACTGTAGTAAAAACATGGGTTGTCTCCCATAAGCGCTTTTCTTTAACGCCTTTTAGCTAGGCGCAGAAAGTGTATATCAAGTATTATCAAGAAATGAAGCATCGACATTACCTTGGGTGTTGGGAGTTGCCTCAACTATGTATTTTATCTTATCTATGTGAGTTTCAGAGGCTCCCTTTTCATTATTCTTAGGTTTGCTATCCTCGTCAAACAAATTTTCAGGGACAAGCTGATGACCCACAAGTATAGGGGATCGCAACAGTCTTCGAGGGAAGTAAACCCAATTTATTGATTCGACACAAGGGGAGACAAAGAACACTTGGAAGCCTTAACGGAGTTGTCAATTCAGCTGCACCTGGAAACAGACTTGCTCGCAAGGGTTTATCGGAGTTTTATAGCGATAGCGATAGTGATAACAGCACGAGAATAACAAAGACAGCAGTAGTGATTATAGTAAACAACAGGATTAAAATACTGTAGGCACGGGGACGGATGACGGGCGTTGCATGGATGAGAGAAACTCATGTAACAATCATAGCAGGGCATTTGCAGATAATAATAAAACGGTGTCCAAGTACAAAGCAATCAATAGGCATGTGTTCCATATATAGTCGTGCGTGCTCGCAATGAGAAACTTGCACAACATCTTTTGTCCTACCAGCCGGTGGCAGCCGGGCCTCAAGGGAAACTACTGGATATTAAGGTACTCCTTTTAATAGAGTACCGGAGCAAAGCATTAACACTCCGTGAACACATGTGATCCTCACATCACTACCATTCCCTCCGGTTGTCCCGATTTCTGTCACTTCGGGGCCATCGGTTCCGGACAGCGACATGTGTATACAACTTGTAGGTAAGATCAATAAACAATGAATATCATGATGAAACAAT
This sequence comes from Lolium multiflorum, assembly GCA_030979885.1. NCBI lineage: Eukaryota > Viridiplantae > Streptophyta > Magnoliopsida > Poales > Poaceae > Lolium > Lolium multiflorum. The sequence goes on along the minus strand of CM061747.1, from coordinate 136,373,937 downwards.
AACATGTTCAGATCTGAGATCATGGCACTCGGGCCCTAGTGACAAGCATTAAGCATAACAAGTTGCAACAATATCATCAAAGTACCAATTACGGACACTAGGCACTATGCCCTAACAATCTTATGCTATTACATGACCAATCTCATCCAATCCCTACCATCCCCTTCGGCCTACAGCGGGGGAATTACTCACACATGGATGGGGGAACATGGCTGGTTGATGTAGAGGCGTTGGCGGTGATGATGGCGATGATCTCCTCCAATTCCCCGTCCCGGCGGAGTGCCAGAACGGAGACTTCTGGCTCCCGCGACGGAGTTTCGCGATGTGGCGGCGTTCGGAGGGTTTCGGCAACTTCGACTTCTCCCCGTGCGTTTTTAGGTCGAGGCCGATAAATAGTCCGAAGGAGGGCGTCGGAGGCCGGCCGAGGGGGCCACACCACATGGCCGCGGGCCCCCCGGGCCGCGCCGCCCTATGGTGTGGGGCCCTCGAGCCTCCACCTGGTTTGTCCTTCTGGCTCCGTCAGTTCTCTGGGAAAATAGGGCCTTCTGCATAAATTCCGAGGATTTCCCGAAAGTTGGATTTCTGCACAAAAACGAGACACCAGAGTTCTGCTGAAAACAGCGTTAGTCCGTGTTAGTTGCATCCAAAATACACAAATTAGAGGCAAAACAATAGCAAAAGTGTTCGGGAAAGTGGATACGTTTTGGACGTATCAACTCCCCCAAGCTTAGCTTATTGCTTGTCCTCAAGCAATTCAGTTAACAACTGAGCGATAAAAGAACTTTCACGAACACATTTTCTCATATGATGTATATATTCTCATGCTATGGCTAATACTTAAGCAGTTCATAATGAGATACATGCAAATAAGATCATCTAACAGCTATGTCAATCATGAAGAGGTACCAACAATTAATAATAAGCATCATGAATCATGTATATAGGCAGGATTGCAATGTTCATAAGAGAGTATGATAAAGTGGTATCTCGCTTGCCTGTATTTGATTGGCAAAACATAAATGCCCGGGCACCTCTGGAGTTCATAGAAAGACTAGAAGTAGTGATTGTCAAAGATAAAAGCATCAAAGTTATACCACAATCAATCATATTTTGAGACAAGCATATTATACTAAGAATGACAGTTGTGCTCTCAAGATAGTGCTCAAAGAAATAATGGAGACACAATCATAAAAGTAAAAGATTGACCCTTCGCAGAGGGAAGCAGGGATTAACATGCGCTAGAGCTTTTCATTTTTGAAATCAGGAGTAAAATTATTTTGAGAGGTGTTTGTTGTTGTCAACGAATGGTAATGTGTACACTAACTACCTCGCCAACCGGACTTTCAAGAGCGGCTCCCATGAATTATTTGCATATTTATGTGGCACTCCTTCCAACCTTTCTTTCACAAACCATGGCTAACCGAATCCTCGGGTGCCTGCCAACAATCTCATACCATGAAGGAGTGCCTTTTTATTTTATTTTTATTATGATGATGACACTCCCCCAACCTTTGCTTACACAAGCCATGGCTAACCGAATCCTTCGGGTGCCGTCCAACAATCACATACCATGGAGGAGTGTCTATTTTTGTTAATTAATTTGGGACTGGGAATCCCATTGCCAGCTCTTTTTGCAAAATTATTGGATAAGCGGATGTGCCACTAGTCCATATGAGAGTCCGTCAAAAGTAAATGACAAGGTTGAAAGCTAAACACCACATACTTCCTCATGAGCTATGAAACATAAACACAAATTGAGAAGCATTTTGAAGGTTTTAAAGGTAGCGCATGAGAATTTACTTGGAATGGTTTGAAATGCCATGCATAGGTATTTATGGTGGACACTTTGGAATAACTTGGTTTTCAGGTATTTGGAAGCACGAGCAGCGTTCCCGCTCAGTACAAGTGAAGGCTAGCAAAAGACTAGGGAGCGACAAATCAAGAGAGCAATAACTGTCATAATCATGCTTGCGGCACAATAAATTAACGGAGGCATAAAAGTGATACAAGAACTCTGAAGCAATATAAATCATCGAGGCTTAATTGACTTTGGTTCAGTCATATGCATGCGTGAGCATGTGCCAAGTCAATATAAATGAATTATTCAGAGGAGGACACCACAATGCCATACTTACTTATGAATAAAACAATGCAACAAACATCCATGACATGCTACTCATATTAATAAATTGGAGCTAAACATGAGAGATCATAAACTACTAGACTTTCTCAAATAACATATACCTCACATGAACCAACTAAGCATGCTCACATGGATGAGTATATGTACAAAAATGAAAACAAATAGAGTTCATACCAGCCTCTCACCACAATCCAATTGTCGTAGATCGTCATTATTGCCTTTTCACTTGTGTAGCTTGGATAATATGAAATGAAAACCACGCTCCAGCCACCGAAGACCATTGAACTCATAATGAACTTTACAAACCAAAGAAAAACAGCAAATATTTTTGGTGTTTTCAAATTGCAAACAAGAACAAGAGGAAACAAACAAACAAAGCAAAATCTTTTTGGGTTTTCTTGTAGCAAACTAGCAATAGCAAATAAAGCGAAACAAATGCAAGAAACCAAAGCAAACAAATGGTGAAGAGAAACAACAGAAATATTTTTGGTCTTTTTGTGTTTTGGGAAGGGAACAAAGTGAAAACAAGAAATAGCAAACTAAAAGAAACACAGAAAAGCGAGATGGCAGAAATCTGCCAAAACCTGACAGCAGTACAGAAATCGATTTTTACAAAAATCTTACGTTGCTCAGATCGAAAAGTGTTCAACTAATGAAAGTTAGATAACAACCTGGGGAACCTGCACAAAAATTGGCAGCTCAAAATAACGCTCTGGCTGTGCGCACGAATTTTTCTAGTAACAGTCCAGAATCTGTTTTCAGGCAGCACTTCCCCAAATATCATCTTCCTCTCATTAGAAAACCACTCAAACGAACAAAACAAGTCTATACAAGTATCCAGCAATCATAATATGCAAAGAATGAGTGATGCCGGTATACCTCCCCCAAGCTTAGGCTTTTGGCCTAAGTGGAGTTCAATCCCATCGATCCCATGAGGTAGTATCTCCGTAGTACGACGAAGATGGATCATCTTCCGGGTATGTGCTAGAAGAGGCACCCGGATACGTGACGGTGTAATCATAGGAGGGCTCGGCGTCCTCGGAGTCATGCTGCTGGTGGAAGTCTTGTATCTTCATATGTTCATCCACCTCCTCCTTAGTGCACGACCATGATTGCCTGTCAATACTGAACAAACCTGGTTGGGGAAGAGGGATTTCCTTCTCATCCCCGTCAGCAAACAACATTCTATAGACCATATTATCTAAAGTAGAATCAGTGGTAACAAAATGATGACTCTTCATAGCAACAATATCGAGTCTCCTAGGGGTCAATGGCACATCATTAGGATCAAGAGGAAGTCTTAAATATGTTAAAACGCGCAGTGCAATAGTTCCTCCAAAAATAGGCCCCCTATTAGACAGGCGGCGAGCAATAAGAGAACCAAGGTGATAAGATGTCCGACCAGTAAGTGCAATATTCAAGAAAGCAAGATGGTAACTAGAAATATTGCTAGTGTTCTCCCTACCAAGAATGCTAGTAGCAATGTAATATGCAAAATACTTAATGGCGGGGAGTTGAATGTTCCTTATCTTGCCACGCTGAATGGTGCGACAATCATCATCGGTAATCCCTCGATAGAGCTCCAACAAGTCCCGGGGGTTGTCATCAATCCTACTTGCTGTACCTACAGGGGCAATATCCAATGCACGACAAAAATCTTCCAATCCCATAGTAACAGGATTACCATAGATCTTGAATGCAACTGTCGGCTCATATTGCTTGTTGTGGAACTTGAAGCTCTCAACGAAGATTTTGGTGAGCATGTAGTATTGCTCCCTTTCATCTCCCACATAGGTGGTTAGGCCTGCCCTGTTGACAAGGGTGGAGAAATCCTCCAATATCCCTGCATTCCTCAGAAAATCATAGCATGGAAAAGACGAAGCATTAGGAGCCCCGTTGTCCTCTTCGGGCGCGAAGCTAGGCGCGATGATATCCTCGTTGTACGATCGCCTAAGCCGGGTGGCGGCCCTAGAAGGCCTCCCGGTGCTGGTTGTTCCTTTCTTGAACAACTCTCCAAAGTTGAACTTCTTCATCTCTTCTCTGAAATTTTCAACAAACAATATAAAATTTTGATTTGGTGACATATAATCAAGGGGAACTACCATAGGAACTTGCTAGAGTACTAATCATGCATCAAAACTAGTTTCTACCACTTAGAACAAGCATGCAAGCTCACTAAACATGTTACCTACAGCAGCAAAATATTCAAGATATACTCAACCAAACAAAATTCTACTTGGATGGGTGGAGGAGTCACATACCAAGGAGCAAATGTGCCAAATTTCAGCAAGAAATCTGGGCTGAGCAAAGAGATCGAGAAATCTGGAGCTCTGGAGCAAAAACGCGAGTGAGAGGAGTTTTTTCGGGAGAGAGAAGGTGCTGGAGAAAGAGATGGCAAAGTGGGGCAAGGAGGGGCCCACACCACAGGGTGGCGCGCCCTCCCGCGCCGGCCTGTGGTGTGGCACCCTGGTGTCCCACAGGTCATCCTCTGTGCTCCCAGTGCCTCGTCGAAAAATAGGACCAACGGCATAATTTTTGTGAATTTTTGAAAACTTTGAAAAATGCACATTTCTGGGTATTAAGTTTATTATTACTGGCCAGGAAAATTTTGAAATCTCCAATTAACTAAGGAACTTTGCAAATTAAAAATGCTACAGCAACTAGAGCAAGTGGAGGAAGAAAGAGATGTTGTTTACCTCCTCTATGCATATAAAAAGTATTCGTTAACAAGGTTGATCAAGTCTTGCCACCAAATAAATTTTACATAGCATAAGAAGAAATAAACCTCAAATCAATCATGTTACCTTGAATTGTATCGATATGGATCCAATCACGAGAGTTTGATATTCTTCTTTAGGCTCATATATAGGACAATCAATAGTTCCCACTTTGATAGTTCTCACATTAGAAATAGTATTAACTCCACACGCTTTCTCAATCCTCTTGGGAAAATAAACGGTATGCTCCCTATCATCAACATTGAAAGTAACCTTTCCTTTATTGCAATCAATAACAGCCCCTGCGGTGTTAAGAAAAGGTCTCCCAAGAATAATAGACATATTATCATCTTCGGGCATTTCCAACACAACAAAATCAGTTAATATTAAGCAGTTAGTAGTAACTTGAACAGGAACATCCTCACATATACCAACAGGAATAGCAGTAGATTTATCAGCCATTTGCAAAGATATATCAGTAGGTATCAACTTATCTAAGTAAAGTCTCTTATAAAGAGAAAAAGGCATAACACTAACACCGGCTCCCAAGTCACATAGAGCAGTTTTAACATAATTATTCTTGATAGAACAAGGAATAGTAGGTATACCTGGGTCGCCCAACTTCTTTGGAACTTTGCCATTGAAAGAGTAATTAGCAAGCATAGTGGAAATTTCCTCATTGGGGATTTTCCTTTTGTTAGTAACAATATCTTTCATATACTTTGAATAAGGAGGCAATTTAATAGCATCAGTCAAAGGGATTTGCAAGAATAAAGGTTTCATCCAATCACAAAATTTATTATAGTGTTCTTCTTCCTTTGATTTTAGTTTCTTAGCAGGAAAAGGCATTTGCTTTTGCACCCAAGGTTCTCTTTCATTACCATGTTTCTCAGCAATAAAATCTTCTTTAGTGTACTTTTTATTTTTAGCATGCTTTTCAGGTTCATCTTCTACCTCTTCTTTATCAGAAGCATCATTCTTATTATTATCATTATCATTATCATGTTCATTACCACTTTCAGTTTCAGCATCAGAAATAGAAATACTATTAGGATCATTAACAGGCTCAGAGGATTCTACAACATTTTTATGTTTCTTCTTCTTCTTTTTCTTAGAATGAGCACTAGGTTCAATGCGTTGAGAATCTTGTTCAATTCTTTTGGGATGCCCTTCAGGATATAGAGGATCCTGGGTAGAGACACCACCTCTAGTTGTTACTTCATAAGCATGTTTCTCTTTAGAATTATTCCCTAACAAGTCATTTTGCACTTTAGTGAGTTGATCAATTTGAGTTTGAATCATATGAAAATGTTTAACAAGCATCTTAACATCATTGGAGGTTCTCTCTACAATATCATGCAATTCACTAATAGCTCGAAATTTTCCATTAAATGATTCTCTACTCTCATATTAAAATTTTCTTGCTTAACAATATAATTATCAAACTCATCTAAGCATTGTGCAGGAGGTTTCGAATACGGAATATCTTCCCTAGTAAAGCGTTGAAGGGAGTTTACCTCAATCATGGATGAAGGGGGAATTATCTCACATATATCTTCTATGGGAAGAAAATTCTTCACATCTTCAGATTTAATACCTTTCTCCTTGAGAGACTTCTTGGCTTCCCTCATATCTTCATCATTCAATTTAATCATACCCCTCTTCTTCACTATCGGTGTCGGGGTTGGTTCAGGTGTAGACCAATCATCATGATTCCGGCCTATTTTAGCCAATAATTCTTCAGCGTCGTCTGGAGTTCTTTTCCTGAAAACACAACCAGCACAACTATCCAGGTATGCCCTAGACTCAATGGTTAGTCCACTATAAAATATATCAAGTAAATCATGCTTTTCCAAATCATGAGGCCGAGCTCTAATAAGAGAGCAAAATCTCGCCCAAGCCTCAGGCAATTTCTCTCCATCTTCCTGGTTAAAATTATAAATTCTCTGCAAAGCAATATGTTGAGCACTAGCAGGAAAGTATTTACGGAAGAAAACATCAAGCAATTCTTTTGGACTTTTAATAGAATTAGGTGGCAAACTATTATACCAAGTTTTAGCGTCATCCTTTAATGAGAATGGAAAGATTTTAGCAACAAAGTAAGTACGCATCTTGACATCATCAGAAAACAAGCTACTTAGAGTAGATAACTCAGTCATGTGTTCAACAGCACTTTCTTTTTCAGTACCACAAAAGGGTGTTTTCTCAACAATAGCTATATGAGATAGATCAAGAGAAAAATCATAATCTTTATCCTTAATGTTTATGGGAGATGTGGCAAACTTAGGATCAGGAGACAGTTTATATCTAACAGCATGTTCTGCAAGCAACTTTTTAATTTTTCTTGCATCAGTAGTAGCATTGCATTTTTCAATAAAATCATCATTAAGCTCCACATAATCTCATCAGGATCATCACTAAAATAATCAAGTTCAGGTGAATTAACAGGTGTAGTAGCATTAGGAGTTTCAGTATTTTCAATTTGTCTAGACCTAGCAATTGTAGCATCTAGAAAGGATCCCAAAGAACCACTATCATCAAGCACAGTAGAAATATTATCAATATTATGAGAGTTTTCAGATTCAGCAGTACCAGCATGTGAAGCATGTGGCGGTGAAACAAGTTTATCAATCACAGATGGTGAATCAAGTGTAGCGGAGGTATTCAGAATTGTACCTTTTCTTGTAGTGGATGGTAATATGGCGATCTTAGTATCGCGAGGTTTACCCATGATGGAGAATTTGCAGCGAACAATATTAATCCAAGTGAACTTCCAAATAAAGCTATGCTCCCCGGCAACGGCGCCAGAAAATAGTCTTGATGACCCACAAGTATAGGGGATCGCAACAGTCTTCGAGGGAGTAAAACCCAATTTATTGATTCGACACAAGGGGAGACAAAGAACACTTGGAAGCCTTAACAGCGGAGTTGTCAATTCAGCTGCACACGGAAACAGACTTGCTCGCAAGGGTTTATCAGTAGTAACAGTTTTATAGCGTGATGAGTGAAATAACAGCGAATAACAAAGACACGGTAGTGATTATAGTAAACAGCAGATTAAAATACGTAGGCACGGGGACGGATGACGGGCGTTGCATGGATGAGAGAAACTCATGTAACAATCATAGCAGGGCATTTGCAGATAATAATAAAACGGTGTCCAAGTACAAAGCAATCAATAGGCATGTGTTCCATATATAGTCGTGCGTGCTCGCAATGAGAAACTTGCACAACATCTTTTGTCCCAGCCGGTGGCAGCCGGCCTCAAGGGAAACTACTGGATATTAAGGTACTCCTTTTAATAGAGTACCGGAGCAAAGCATTAACACTCCGTGAACACATGTTATCCTCACATCACTACCATTCCCTCCGGTTGTCCCGATTTCTGTCACTTCGGGGCCATCGGTTCCGGACAACGACATGTGTATACAACTTGCAGGTAAGATCAATAAACAATGAATATCATGATGAAACAATAACATGTTCAGATCTGAGATCATGGCACTCGGGCCCTAGTGACAAGCATTAAGCATAACAAGTTGCAACAATATCATCAAAGTACCAATTACGGACACTAGGCACTATGCCCTAACAATCTTATGCTATTACATGACCAATCTCATCCAATCCCTACCATCCCCTTCGGCCTACAGCGGGGGAATTACTCACACATGGATGGGGAAACATGGCTGGTTGATGTAGGCGTTGGCGGTGATGATGGCGATGATCTCCTCCAATTCCCCGTCCGGCGAGTGCCGGAACGGAGACTTCGGCTCCCGCGACGGAGTTGCGATGTGGCGGCGTTACGGAGGGTTTAGCACTTCGACTTCTCCGTGCGTTTTAGGTCGAGGCCGATAAATAGTCCGAAGGAGGGCGTCGGAGGCCGGCCGAGGGGGCCACACCACATGGCCGCGCGGGCCCCCCCGCGCCGCCATGGTGTGCCCTCCTCCACTCCAGTTTGTCCTTCTCCGTGATTCTGGGAAAATAGGGCCTTCTGCATAAATTCCGAGGATTTTCCCGAAAGTTGGATTTCTGCACAAAAACGAGACACCAGACAGTTCTGCTGAAAACAGCGTTAGTCCGTGTTAGTTGCATCCAAAATACACAAATTAGAGGCAAAACAATAGCAAAAGTGTTCGGGAAAGTGGATACGTTTTGGACGTATCACAAGCCAACCATAATTAGTTTCTAGAGCATCGCTCATTCCCAGGAGCTTACAAGGTATTGTTGTCTTAATCTCCCCACCATCATTAACATTATTAGTGTACCTTACTCTCTCCATGTCCATCTTTTCAAGGATACTAACAAAATTGGTGTAAGAGCCAAGCATATTGTATTTAATAAAGACCTTTCTAGCCTCTCTTGCTACACCACCAAATTCTTTAAGAAGGGTTTCTAAAACAAAATCTTTCTTTTCCCCTTCTTCCATATCACCAAGTGTGAGAAACATGTGTTGGATTATAGGATTGAGATTAACAAATTTAGTTTCCAACATGCGAACTAAAGAAGCAGCAGCAATTTCATAAGTAGGAGCAAGTTCTACCAAGTGTCTATCTTCAAAATCTTCAACTTTACTAACATGAGTGAAAAAATCTTCTATATTATCTCTCCCAATGATAGACCCACGTCCTACCGGTATGTCTTTTAGAGTGTGAAAGGAAACATGATGAAATAAACAAAGTAAATGCAAGTAACTAATTTTTTTGTGTGTGTTTTGATATAGAGAATAAGACAGTAAATAAAGTAAAGCTAGCAACTAATTTTTTTTGTATTTTGATATAATGCAGCAAACAAAGTAGTAAATAAAATAAAGCAAGACAAAAACAAAGTAAAGAGATTGGGAAGTGGAGACTCCCCTTGCAACGTGTCTTGATCTCCCCGGCAACGGCGCCAGAAAAAATGCTTGATGGCGTGTACAACACACGTCCGTTGGGAACCCCAAGAGGACGGTATGATGCGCACAGTAGCAAGTTTTCCTCAGAAGAAACCAAGGTTTATCGAACCAGGAGGAGCCAAGAAGCACGTTGAAGGTTGATGGCGGCGGGATGTAGTGCGGCGCAACACCAGGGATTCCGCGCCAACATGGAACCTGCACAACACAACCAAAGTACTTTGCCCCAACGAAACAGTGAGGTTGTCAATCTCACCGGCTTGCTGTAACAAATGATTAGATGTATAGTGTGGATGATGATTGTTTGCAGAAAACAGTAAAACAAGTATTGCAGTTGTATTCGATGTAAAGAATAGGACCGGGGTCCACAGTTCACTAGAGGTGTCTCTCCCATAAGATAAATAGCATGTTGGGTGAACAAATTACAGTCGGGCAATTGACAAATAGAGAGGGCATGACAATGCACATACATGATATGATAAGTATTGTGAGATTTAATTGGGCATTACGACAAAGTACATAGACCGCTATCCAGCATGCATCTATGCCTAAAAAGTCCACCTTCAGGTTATCATCCGAACCCCTTCGTATTAAGTTGCAAACAACAGACAATTGCATTAAGTATGGTGCGTAATGTAATCAATAACTACATCCTCGGACATAGCATCAATGTTTTATCCCTAGTGGCAACAGCACATCCACAACCTTAGAACTTTCTGTCATTGTCCCAGATTTAATGGAGGCATGAACCCACTATCGAGCATAAATACTCCCTCTTGGAGTTAAGAGTAAAAACTTGGCCAGAGCCTCTACTAATAACGGAGAGCATGCAAGATCATAAACAACACATAGGTAATAGATTGATAATCACCATAACATAGTATTCTCTATCCATCGGATCCCGACAAACACAACATATAGCATTACAGATAGATGATCTTGATCATGTTAGGCAGCTCACAAGATCCAACAATGAAGCACATAAGGAGAAGACGACCATCTAGCTACTGCTATGGACCCATAGGGGTGAACTACTCACTCATCACTCCGGAGGCGATCATGGCGATGAAGAGTCCTCCGGGAGATGATTCCCTCTCCGGCAGGGTGCCGGAGGCGATCTCCGAATCCCCCGAGATGGGATTGGCGGCGGCGGCATCTCAGTAAGGTTTTCCGTATCGTGGCTCTTGGTGCTGGGGGTTTCGCGATGAAGGCTTTAAGTAGGCGGAAGGGCAACGCGGGGGGCCACACGAGGGTCCCACACGCTAGGGCCGCGCGGCCAAGGCCAGGCCGCGCCGCCTAGTGTGGCGCGCTCATGGCCCCACTTCCTTTCGGTCTTCGGAAGCTTCGTGCAAAAATAGGACCCGGGCGTTGATTTCGTCCAATTCGAGAATATTTCCTTTGTAGGATTTCTGAAACCAAAAACAGCAGAACAGCAACCGCTCTTCGGCATCTTGTTAATAGGTTAGTGCCGGAAAATGCATAAATACGACATATAATGTGTATAAAACATGTAGATATCATCAATAATGTAGCATGGAACATAAGAAATTATCGATACATCGGAGACGTATCAACTACTATGAGCTTTAATCAGGGCATTACGACAAAGTACATAGACCGCTATCCAGCATGCATCTGTGCCTAAAAAGTCCACCTTCGGGTTAGCATCCGCACCCCTTCCAGTATTAAGTTGCAAACAACAGACAATTGCATTAAGTATGGTGCGTAATGTAATCAACACAAATATCCTTAGACAAAGCATTGATGTTTTATCCCTAGTGGCAACAACACATCCACAACCTTAGAACTTTCTGTCACTGTCCCAGATTCAATGGAGGCATGAACCCACTATCGAGCATAAATACTCCCTCTTGGAGTTACAAGTATCAACTTGGCCAGCCTCTACTAGCAACGGAGAGCATGCAAGAACATAAACAACACATATGATAGATTGATAATCAACTTGACATAGTATTCCATATTCATCGGATCCCAACAAACACAACATGTAGCATTACAAATAGATGATCTTGATCATGATAGGCAGCTCACAAGATCTAACATGATAGCACAATGAGGAAGACAAGCATCTAGCTACTGCTATGGACCCATAGTCCAGGGTGAACTACTCACACATCAATCCGGAGGTGATCATGGCGATGAAGAGTCCTCCGGGAGATGATTCCCCTCGGCAGGGTGCCGGTGATCTCCTAAATCCCCGAGATGGGATTGGCGGCGGTTGCGTCTCTGGAAGGTTTTCCGTATCGTGGCTCTCGGTACAGGGGGTTTCGTGACGAAGGCTTTAAGTAGGCGGAAGGGTAGGGTTGGAGGCGGCGCGAGGGGCCCACACCATAGGGTGGCGAGGGCCCCCTCTGGCCGCGCGGCCCTATGGTGGCGGTGCCTCGTCGCCCCACTTCGTAACCCTTTCGGTCTTCTGGAAGCTTCGTGGAAAAATAAGACCCTGGGCGTTGATTTCGTCCAATTCCGAGAATATTTCCTTTGTAGGATTTAAAAACCAAAAACAGCAGAAAACAGCAACGGCTCTTCGGCATCTCGTCAATAGGTTAGTGCCGGAAAATGCATAATAATGACATAAAGTGTGTATAAAACATGTGAGTATCATCATAAAAGTAGCATGGAACATAAGAAATTATGGATACGTTTGAGACGTATCACACGCTCCGCTTTTTCATATGAACACTAGTGTTCTTCGCTTTTACTTTTAATGTTCAATGGCGAAAGTTGATCGCTTCATTTATTGCTATTTGGTTGGAAACAGAAAATGCTTCATGTGGTAATTGGTATATTGTCTTGAATAATTTTATACTTGGCAATTGTTTTGAGCTCTCATAGATCATGTTTAAGCTCTTGCATCATGTAGTTTAAACCTATTAGTGGAGAACTACCGTAGAGTTTGTTGAAATTTGGTTTGCATGATTGGTCTCTCTAAGGTCTAGATATTTTCTGGTAAAAGTGTTTGAGCAACAAGGAGACAGTGTAGAGTCTTATAATGCTTGCAATATGTTCTTATGTAAGTTTTGCTGTACCATTCATACTTGTTTTGCTTCAAACAACCTTGCTAGCCAAAGCCTTGTACTAAGAGGAAATGCTTCTCGTGCATCCAAAACCTTGAGCCAAAACTCATGCCATTTGTGTCCACCATAACTACCTATATGTGGTATTTCTCTGCCATTCCAAAGTAAATTGCTTGTGTGCTACCTTTAAAATTTCATTCCTTGTCTTTGCAATACATAGCTCATGGGAAAATAGCTTAAAAACTATTGTGGTATTGAATATGTTGCTTTTGTATCTTATTTCTTATAAGTTGCTTGTTGAGCGGTAACCATGTTTCTGGGGACGCTGATGCGTGTAGTTGACACGTCCGTTGGGAACCCCAAGAGGAAGGTGTGATGCGCACGGCAAGTTTCCATCAGTTGAAACCAAGGTTTAATCAAACCAGTAGGAGTCAAGAAGCACGTTGAAGGTTGATGGCGGCGGGATGTAGTGCGGCGCAACACCAGAGATTCCGGCGCCAACGTGGAACCTGCACAACACAACCAAAGTACTTTGCCCCAACGAAGCAGTGAGGTTGTCAATCTCACCGGCTTGCTGTAACAAAGGATTAACCGTATTGTGTGGAAGATGATTGTTTGCAGAAAACAGTAAAACAAGTATTGCAGATTGTATGCGATGTAAAGAATAGGACCGGGGTCCACAGTTCACTAGAGGTGTCTCTCCCATAAGATAAAAGCATGTTGGGTGAACAAATTACACGGGCAATTGACAAATAGAGAGGGCATAACAATGCACATACATGTCATGATAAATATAGTGAGATTTAATTGGGCATTACGACAAAGTACATAGACCGCTATCCAGCATGCATCTATGCCTAAAAAGTCCACCTTCAGGTTATCATCCGAACCCCTTCCAGTATTAAGTTGCAAAACAGACAATTGCATTAAGTATGGTGCGTAATGTAATCAATAACTACATCCTTAGACATAGCATCAATGTTTTATCCCTAGTAGCAACAGCACATCCACAACCTTAGAACTTTCTGTCACTGTCCCAGATTCAATGGAGGCATGAACCCACTATCGAGCATAAATACTCCCTCTTGGAGTTAAGAGCAAAAACTTGGCCAGAGCCTCTACTAATAACGGAGAGCATGCAAGATCATAAACAACACATAGGTAATAACTTGATAATTAACATAACATAGTATTCTCTATCCATCGGATCCCGACAAACACAACATATAGTATTACAGATAGATGATCTTGATCATGTTAGGCAGCTCACAAGATTCAACAATGAAGCACAATGAGGAGAAGACAACCATCTAGCTACTGCTATGGACCCATAGTCCAGGGGTGAACTACTCACTCATCACTCCGGAGGCGACCATGGCGGTGAAGAGTCCTCCGGGAGATGAATCCCCTCTCCAGGGTGCCGGAGGAGATCTCAGAATCCCAGAGATGGGATTGGCGGCGGCGGCGTCTCGTAAGGTTTTCCGTATCGTGGCTCTCGGTGCTGGGGGTTTCGCGACGAAGGCTATTTGTAGGCGGAAGGGCAGGTCGGGGGGCACGAGGGCCCCACACTATAGGTCGGCGCGGCCAAGGCGGCCGCGCCGCCTATGGTTTGGCCACCTCGTGGCCCCACTTCGTCTCCTCTTCGGTCTTCTGGAAGCTTCGTGGCAAAATAAGACCCTGGGCGTTGATTTCGTCCAATTCCGAGAATATTTCTTTACTAGGATTTCTGAAACCAAAAACAGCAGAAAACAGCAACTGGCACTTCGGTATCTTGTTAATAGGTTAGTTCCAGAAAATGCACGAATATGACATAAAGTGTGCATAAAACATGTAGATATCATCAATAATGTGGCATGGAACACAAGAAATTATCGATACGTCGGAGACGTATCAGCATCCCCAAGCTTAGTTCTGCTCGTCCCGAGCAGGTAAAACGATAACAAAGATAATTTCTGGAGACATGCCATCATAACCTTGATCATACTATTTGTAAACATATGTAATGAATGCAGCGATCAAAACAATGGTAATGACATGAGTAAACAAGTGAATCATAAAGCAAAGACTTTTCATGAATAGTACTTCAAGACAAGCATCAATAAGTCTTGCATAAGTGTTAACTCATAAAGCAATAAATCAAAGTAAAGGTATTGAAGCAACACAAAGGAAGATTAAGTTTCAGCGGTTGCTTTCAACTTGTAACATGTATATCTCATGGATAATTGTCAACATAGAGTAATATAATAAGTGCAATATGCAAGTATGTAGGAACCAATGCACAGTTCACACAAGTGTTTGCTTCTTGAGGTGGAGAGAGATAGGTGAACTGACTCAACATAAAAGTAAAAAGAATGGTCCTTCAAAGAGGAAAGCATCGATTGCTATATTTGTGCTAGAGATTTTATTTTGAAAACATGAAACAATTTTGTCAACGGTAGTAATAAAGCATATGAGTTATGTAAATTATATCTTACAAGTTGCAAGCCTCATGCATAGTATACTAATAGTGCCCGCACCTTGTCCTAATTAGCTTGGACTACCGGATCATCGCAATACACATGTTTTAACCAAGTGTCACAATGGGGTACCTCTATGCCGCCTGTACAAGGTCTAAGGAGAAAGCTCGCATTTTGGATTTCTCGCTTTTGATTATTCTCAACTTAGACATCCATACCGGGATAACATGGACAACAGATAATGGATTCCTCTTTAATGCATAAGCATGTGGCAACAATTATTATTCTCATATGAGATTGAGGATATATGTCCAAAACTGAAACTTCCACCATGAATCATGGCTTTAGTTAGCGGCCCATTGTTCTTCTCTAACAATATGTATGCTCCAACCATTAAGGTGGTAGATCTCTCTTACTTCAGACAAGACGGACATGCATAGCAACTCACATGATATTCAACAAAGAATAGTTGATGGCGTCCCCAGAAACATGGTTATCGCACAACAAGCAACTTAATCTATACCTACTAATAAAGGAAGTAAGGTTTCTCCCCTAATTTTTCGTCCGTTTTTAATTGCCCTTACAGTTTGTACAAATTACAGCAACTGCCACCGCTCATGTACAAAACGTTTCGTCGTATGAACGCGGAGAAAATCCCGGATCTAACGCGGAGAAAATCCCGGATCTAATTCTACTTCGCCCGTTTTGTCGATATAAGAAGTACTCGAATCCCACCTTCGTCTCCGTCCGCGGGCATGCCCAATCCCTTGCACCCAGCGCCACCCCCGAGCTTGCAGAGGTGCCGATCCCGTCGATTTGAGTAGCGCGAGGATGGGCGGCGGTGGTAGGAGAGGAGGTGGCCTTCAGCCGGAGCGGCGGGGATTTCGTCGTCTTCAGCCGGAGCGTCGCGTCACCGAGGCTGTTCCCCATCACGGTATCCCCTGCAGTCTGCAGGTAAGAACGATAGATCGAATGATCAATTCGATCCGTGCGGCGTAGCAGCGTTGTCCCAAGCACTCTTTGGTGAGGCCCACAACAGGTGCAGCTGGTGTCCCTTCCCGTCTAACCACGATTTCCCCCAGAAACCCTAAATCCGCGAGGGAAGCCACATCGACTAGCCTGGTCGAGCTTCCCGGCCGGCGCACGGAACGCCAGGTTCCCCAGCTCTTCAGCGACCGGATCAAGCACCTGACGGCCAGATCAAGCTCTCTGGCGACCGATCCCTGTCCAGGAAGATGCCCTGCCGATGGCAGCGGGGAAGACCTCGACAACCATTGGACTAGAGCGTGAGGGCGCAGTGGTTCTGCGCCTAAAGGACGTGCGTGACACAATGCTATTGGACGGCGAGGAGTCGACTGCGAGAAGCCCGTGCGGATGGGGTCACGTAAGTGCAGCGCTCGGGTACGACGACGAGTCGACGAGGCGCCGAGCCGTCGCGTTGGAAAGACTCTGACGCCGGGTCTCACGCTCATGGTGGAATTTAGTCTTGCTCAGAGGCGGCGGGGATATGCCGAGTGCTGTGGCAGGGTTATCCTCGAGTTGGATCTCCGCGCGTGGAATTTTCCAGATCGGCCTACTCTATCTAAAAGAACAAGGAAGGGGATCGATCAGTGGTGCTTAGGCTATTCGAGATTGAATAGAAATTGGGATTGGCGGAAATAAATATGGTGGTTTAAGGATTCCACGTCTAGGTGGATTTCGTCAGGCAGTTACAGGTGTATTTTACCATAGCTTATTGGCCCCGAGGTTCAGCCTGACGAGTTCACCTTTGACACTATCCTAAAAATGTTTTCGGTTTGCTGGTCTAGAGGCAGCAGCGCAGATACACTCGATCAGGCTTACAATACAACACATCAGCGCCCTCCAAATCGCGAACGCCGGCATCACGGCAACAGGGACAGAGCGCCCCTGTGGCGCCTTCAACTCGGGGACGCGCATCGCGGCGAGCAGCAGGGCGCGGCTGGCAGCATCATGCTTCTTGCTTCCGACGCGTCCGGCGTCGTGCGCAGCGCCACGGAGAGCTAGGTGGACAAGGAAAAAAGATTAACTAAGCTACGTAGATCCCTGTTTAGTACACCGAACTGCTGTCGGCGGACTCCCGGCGTTCACTGTTCACTGGTGGAGTCTCTCTGCTTTATGGGTCGATGTGGAGACTGCAATGGCGCACCGTCGGCTATTTCTTCAGTGCCTAGATCAGCGCTACTGGGCTGCTACATCGCCACTTCAAGGACAACTCTGGAGATTCCTGGGGGTACTTCTATGATACATAATCCATCCAATCCATGGTTGTCGTAAAGTTCGCATCCAGTACAAGTATAAGAATATGTCGCAGTTTTTTATTCGTACATGTTTCCGGTTTTCTTCATCGTACATACTCTACTGCTTGTGTATGTGCCTATGTGCACATGATGTGCTATTGATTGAAGCTGGCAATTCGTCCAAAGATGGGTCAATATGAATGTATGAATATGGTCCAGGGACGGCGGCGCTCCGCCTCGCTGATCTCCTAGCTCCGGCCTCCTCTGCGTCCACCCCGGCCAGATCCGGTGTCCTCTCGGCCTCCTCTTTCCGCCCATCTCGGAGTCCGGGGCCGCCGTCGCCAGGGTCGTCGCAGAGCTCGCCATGTGACGGGCTCGGGTTCCACCGCGTTCACGCCGGCCGCCGCGTGCCGCCTCCCTCCTCCGTCCGTGGATTCCTCGCGTGGTCAGCCCGGCCACGCTGCTGACGCCCAGCTCCAGCGGCGTTCCCCCGGCCAGCAGTCCGGCACCTTCGCCTGCGTGTCGGGGCAGCCGCCCGCCATCTCCCGGCAAGCTCCCCTGCGCACTCCGGCTCCTCCGCGCTCCGCCTCGAGCCACATCGTCGCCCTGCCTCTTCAGGCGAGATGGGCTCACCCTTGGCCCCCCCTCGCTCGTCGCGGCTGCCTCCAGCTGGGAGGTTTCGCAAGGAGAACCGAGGAGTGGTCGTCCCCAAGCCTGCGACGACAGCCGCTCTAGGCCGAACGCTCAGCGTCAATGCTGCCTCGAGGTCTAAGGCCCGTCCCGTGGCTGCGTTGGCAGCGGGGGTGGACACTCCAGCGTCATCCGCCGCCCTTGCTCCGGCTGCAACAACCCTGCTGGCAGAAGTTCATGTGCCGCCAGTGGCGGACCTAGCAATTTTTCAAAGCCTGGGCACACCGCAAATAAAAAAAATCAATTTGATTTACCAAGAACGACGCATATCATATATTTGTGTAAATATCGTGTGAATACAATCAATAATCATCACAGAAGTAGAAACATGAATTGAAGTAACAAATATCCTGCTGAATATTTCCCACACATAATGACACGGCCAAACTTTTGACAAGCAGCGAATACAAGTTCAATATGCACATTTCATTGTTCAACCGCGCACACACCACCGAGAATCTATTAGGTAGAAAAATATAATAGTAAATAAATTATATAGCAATGCATTGAAATATAAATATATTGGAGATAATGGAGCATACCAATAATAATGTGCTAATTAGGCGTAGGATATTTGTCTTTCCGATTTTTTGTGGCTTATTTTTTTTAACAATTACAGAGTGTATGAAACATACGTATCGATCGATGCCACTTCCGCTTGTTTTCCTAAGCATGAGCAGCCTATGGAGTATGAATCGAAATGGTCCAAGTTATGATGGAAGGGAACCGAACAGGCCTATGTTGGCCCAATTAAACTGATACACGTATTTAGCAGCTAATTCATGACGTTCCAGGCTTCCAGCTACATACTTTGCCTAGCAGCCTAGGGACCTCGCTGAAGTACATGCAAGCGGCCGTGACGAGCCTGGGCACGTGCCCAGGGTGCCCAGACGGTAAGTCCGCCGCTGTGTGCCGCCTCCGCGTTCGAACGTCGACAAGCTCGTCCCCGTGTCTTCCATACAAGAGCAGCGCCCCCAGCACCTCACCGCGCCGCGCCCTATTTCGTGGTCCTCTGCTGTTGATGACGATGAGTTCGATGATGAGGAAGAGCTATTGGCCCCCTGCACGCCGCCGGCTGCCACCAAGACCTCCGATGCTTCGTCTGACCCTGCCGTGTTGATAGAGGGCCTCGGGTTCTTGTCGCTACCGCCTACTGCCTCGGGAGTCCCGATCTCTACGGGGGTGTGCTCTGTCGAGGACCACGATGGTGAGGAGTTTGCTTCACCGTTGGCCTCTTCCAAAGGCACTGTTTCCGACACGGGGCAGGTGATTGTGGAGCCATGCCGTGGCCTCTCTGCTGCTGCTGCCGCTTTTGATGATGAGGAAGGATGGACCCATGTGGGTCGGGGCTGCCGTCCCAGCCGGGCGCCATTGTCTCCGCTTCGTGAAGGTCTCGACCGTAGCCTCGCCTTCAAGCGCTGGGCTCGAGGGAGGTGTTTTCGGTGCCTTGAGCGTGGACACCAGGTCAGCTCATGTCGTGGGTCATTCAGATGCATCCGATGTCGTCGTCCTGGTCATCGGGAGCGTTTCTGCCGTGCGCGTTCTCCTGCTGCTCGTTCTCGCTCTCCGGAGGCTCGGGCTCGTTCTCCGGTCGCTCGTGCTCCTTGCCAGCGGAGCCGCTCTCCGTCCGCTCAGCCTCGTCGCCCCTCGTCGCCTCTGAGTTGGGCTGGGGTTTTGGACCACTCGTCGTTGCGTCCTATGGTGCAGCCATGTTGCAAGGATTCAGTCTCTTCTGTGGAGTCCCAGTTTGCCCTGCTACGCATGGAGGTCCTTCAGAAGTTTGAGTTGCTTCGCTCTGAGGTTCAGGACGCTCTTGCCAAGCTTCAGGTTGCGTCGGTTGTGCCTCTACCACCTGAGATACAGACTGGTTCTGTTGATGAGGGGTTCGAGTGCTGCTTTGGAGAATTTTCTCCCCGTGCTCTACATGCGTCGTCGTCTGTCCTTACGATGGTTGTCGCCACCGAGGTTGTGGCTCCAGTTGTGGAGAACTTGCCTGAGTTGCAGGATCATTGTGGGAAATCATCTGTGGTGCTTCCAGTTGAGCTAGGCCTTTTGGAGCCTTTGGCGGTGGACATCGCGCCATCCCCATCTCCGTCTGAGTCCTGCGAGTTGCCCTCCTCTGTGGATAGTGGAGGTCCGTCCATCCGGTTGCCCCTCTTCGACCGTGAAGCTATGTTGGCACGTATTGAACAGGCGGTCTTCGTGAAAAAGCTTGGTGGCTTGCTCGCTTGCTTGGAGGCAGCTAGCCCTGGATCTGGCGAGGCGATTGCTTGCCTCATAGCTGAGGAGGCTTCTACCGGCAAAATCAAAAAGGTGAAAAAGGCTCTTAGGAGCATAGGCAAGAAGGGTGGTGCCATTGGTAAGGCGCCCGCGACTGCTTAACGGCAGCTGCGTGGTCCTAGGGTAGTCGTCAGTCTGCGGTTGCTTAGCTAGAGTGGGGTTGTCGCTTCGTGAGTTGCTGGTCTTAGGTGTTGCCCTTTGTAGTTGTGTTGCCTCATGTTGTTGGTGTTTGTTGTATGATTTTCGCCCGGTTTCTTCCATTAATAAACCGGGCACTTCCTTCTTAATAAATGGTTGGGGCAAAGCTTTTGCCCCACAATTCAAAAAAAAAAAAAAAGAATGTATGAATATTCAGATTTTGGTTTTACTCAATGGCAAGCAAGGCTTGGACATCTTGCCCTGGCGGCAATGGACACCGCTATATACAATGTGATGCTGCCTTGCCTTTCAACCACGCCGTCTCGATTCAAACCACAACCATGGAGCTCAGCATGATGTTCCACATAATCCCAAAGGTAGTTTTTCTTAACTTGCTTTTTGTAGCCATTGACTTATATGAAAACTGCTAGCAGAAGGTGACTAGAAGAAATGTAGATTGTTTTTCGCTGTAGTAGATTGAAGGATAGGTACAATCACATCAGCTATTTTGTCGCTAGAATTATGGTATATTGAGAATCTGCATGGCTTTGGTTGGTTGGATGGTTAGATGAGGGATTTCAAATCAATTTAAATGGGAGTATTACTATCACATCATATTCTGCAAGAGGAATGCAAAGTCCTGGCCAATGCCTACCATTTTCTTACATTTCACGGGTCAACCTTATATCTTCAGGTGTGTCTATAATTTTTTTTTTGCAGTCATCTTAAGTACTTTCTTATTTATGTTTGCTACTGTAATATTTCTGTTTTTTTAAGTCAAAATATTTTGCTTTTCCACAGCAACGCGTGGGCATTGTCCTATCTATACCTAATACCTAATAATAAAGGGAGAAGTGTTTCCGCGGTTTGGTCCGTCATGTTTCCTTGGTCCGTCCTGGTTTGTTCGCCCGTCCTACCAACGTGATCGATACGTGTATCAATCAAATCATGCTCGATACGGTTTCCTCCGTCCGTCCTACCAAGGTGATTTAATACAACGTGGTCGATCAAATCGTGCTCGATCCGGTCAAGGGGTCATATGCCATATGTACGTGCTTCAAGTAGTCCTCCGCTGCAGCCGTTTGGCTAACCCACCCGACCCTGTCATGAAGCCGAGGCCGCCAGCATCTTGCACCACGAGCGCCTGCGGTCGCAGCGAGCGTGGCCGGCGTGAAGTTGGATGATCTGGAAGAGGAAACGTCTATGGACAGCGTCAGTAGCAGGTGCCCACGAGAATGCGATCTGTCCTTAATCGAATCGAAGCGGCCTTCATACGTCAAACGTCAAAAAAATACACGGATCAGAGCGGCCAATCTGTAATGGAGTACGACAACATCATGGCTCCAGACGCTGATGGAGGCGTTACCACGTTCGGAGCAACTAACCGGATTTCGGAGGGGCGACGTGCGAGCTACAGAGGAGAACTCGCCGGTGCTGATCCGACCTGAACACTCCGAGCGTGATGCTGGCGAACCTTGTGGGGTTGAAGTGGGCGGAGCGGCAGTGTATAGCCAGGACAAGGAGAACGAGATGTGCATAGCATACGTGGGCGTATCTGATGGCGTCGCCGTGCCGGCGCCGCTCGACGAGCTCACTGTCGCGCCCAGCAAGGAGGCAGCGACGAGGATCGTGCTCAAGGAATACCATCAGTTTCGGCGTGGCGCGAGGCGACAAGAAAACACCGCTAGGATCCTGCTCGCCGTGCTGGGCGTCTGTGCCATGAACTAGAGAGCACGTACTTACATTACATATAGTTATGCCTAAGGAACTGTGTGAATTATAATGGATCATTCAACGAGGAAAGATTATTTATTTATTTTTGCGATTGTTTTTTGTGGAATAGGTGGTTAATACAATGACAATGGTGAGCGGCTATATATATAAAAAAACACTTGAACTACTTGAAATATTGTTGGGTTACCGATGTCTTTGTCGCATTTTTATATTATTCTTTTGTGTATCGCCGAGCCGCACTGCGCATGGAAGAAAAAAAAATGACATACATGTGGAACAATTATTTTCTTTTTGCGAAAGAATTTGAGAAAGGGTAGGGATGGGTGGGGAGGAGATGACGGTGATGGAAGATGGAGAACTACGAGGCGGGTCGCGGGTGGAACGTGTGGTGATGTGCCCAAGTTCTCTTGAGGGTTTGATAAGGACCGGGGACGAAGGGGACGGGTCAGCGGGTCTTTTTCATGGGGTGGATTGTTAGGTTTGAGATAAGGGTGTTTAAATAGTTATATTCAATAAAATCAATCCGTAGCAACATACAGGCATATTTCCTATCAAAAAAAAGAACAATGGCAAGTGTACAACAGGTCAGATCAATTTCTGTATGTGTTTTTATGAAGACGGCTGTCTTGCTTCCGTAATGACTCCCATCGCATCTCGCATCTCGGTGGAATCGCCTTAAGTCAATGGCTTCTTGATGTTTCAAATTTGGATATAACCGAATCCATGTTTTTGATTTATTTTTTCTAAATTCTCTATGCTGCAACATGAAATATTGGTGTCTCACTTCAAATTTCTATTTTTTTCCTAGAATATTTACTTTTATACTTTTTAGCTTGATTTTGATTGGTCAAAGTTTCGTGCAAAGATATATGTGGCATTGTGTCAAGGGAGAAGTGGAGAACCCACACATGCCAAATGGTTCATAATACGAAGGAATAGACAAATAACAAGTTTTATACTTATAAGATTGAGTTGTGCAAAATGAATACCTATGTCGTTTATATCCCGGGGTGTAATTCTCCATTGCATAATAAATATTTAATGAAAATCAATATTCGGGAATATTTACTAGGCACATAATATTATGTGTACTACCGGTAAATTATTTTGAATTCTTATATATCTTAATAAAAATTAAGGATGGCGCCCACCATCATTACATTCCCACGATATTACAAGTCAGTACATCGAGATGCTTGCAATCTAATCTTATTATGCATGTTATTTTCATCATGAAAAGGAGATAGAGTGACCACCATCGATGATGGTAACAAGGAGCATAAGTGTCAACGCGGAAGGTTTGCTGAAGTGTTTGACTTTTTGTTCCCGGTGCAACGCACGGGCACTTTTGCTAGTCTATACCTACTAATAAAGGAATGAAGGTTTCTCCCCAAATTTTTCGTCCGTTTTTTAATTACCCCTACATTTCGTCTGAATTACATGCCATGCCACCGCTGAGTCAAAACAAAACGGTTCGCTGGCTTCTTTTGTCGCACGGAGCTTCCTTGGTCGCGTTGCTCCAAACGGCCCAACTTCGACCCGATCTAGCGGCTCACGAGCGGGCCGCCGGTCGCCGGCCTCCACCAGTAGACACTCTACGCTACTGCCCTATTGCTCCTTCTCCAAGGTTTCCCTCTACGGCGCACGGGAGGAGAGGACAACATCACACGGGAGGAGAACAGGCGATCTGAAACGATCCTCGCGCTGGACCTCAAGCCAGGCCTCGCGGTAGGCGGGAGGTGACTGCTTCCTCGTTGGTCGTCCGGGCTGTAGTATGCGACCGGAGAACTGAGGGGCAGGCCGGCAGGGCGGCGCCCTGAAAAGGGAGGGGATGGGAGGGGCAGGGGCGCAGCGAGAGGAGGGAGGGGCGCGGCCGAGGCCGGAGAGAGCGAGGGCGAGCCAGCAGCGGCGGTTGCTGGAGGCGGCCCTCTGGAGTTCCGGCGGCAGGGAGCTGGGACTAGGAGCAGTACTGCCTGAGGAGCAACGAGTGTGCGGGGGAGAGGAGATAAAGGGGAGAGAGTACGCATCGTGTTTTTTGTTTTTCTTCGAGGGAGTCGTGTGCAGTGTGTTTTGGACTTGTGGCGATCAACTGATTTTTCTTTTCTCTGGGAAGAGATGTTGTTGCAACAAGAAATAGACAAATAGATTGAGCGAGGAGATGCTTCTCTTGTTGTGTGCTTTGCCGTTGCTAATTGCTCAGTTGCAACTATAATTTCTGCGGCTAACCGTGACAAATTGTGTGAGAGATTGTGCGAGAGAAGGAGTGAGATACGGGAATGTTCATAAATTATTATGAACTTTTATATTATTTAGGGTGGAGACTATTTATTATATTATGTGAAATCTTCGGTTGGATAGAAAGATGTTTGTGTTTGAGATAGATATATTTGATAGTTACAGAAAATAAGTATAATATAGAGTGAGATTTGCCGTCCACCTGTTTTTTCAATAAAAGGTGCATTATTACTTAGAAGGTATAAGCATTACATCCCGCCTCTGCATAACTGAGATGCACGTCCACACAAACATACAATGACCAACGGTACAAAAGGTAAAATAAAAAATGCGCAATGCACGTAGCCTATGCAGGTCGTCAGGCCCCGAGCTATGGCAACTTGCGGAGGAAGGTCGCCGGTGTCCTGATACAGGGTCGCGGGCGGTACAAATATCCGAGCCTCGCAGCACATTAATTATCAAAAATATTACATACAATTAATAATCCAATAGGATGGAGAGGATGATTTTAGGAGCAACAGAGTATTGGTCTCTCCCGATGCAACGCACGGGCATTTTTGCTAGTCTATATCTATATCTATACCTAATAATAAAGAAAATAAGGTTTTCTTGGTTTGGTCCGTTTGGTTCGTCCGTTCGTGTGTTTTGGTCCGTCAATTTTGTTTGTCGTTCGGCTGGGTCTGACCACGTACGGGAGGAGGTCACCCGAGTACAAAGAGAAAAGGAAAACGTAGAGTCCTTGACCTGTTTTTTCATGTACGGGAGAAGGTCACATATAGATTGAGGTCACCCGATCACCCGAGTCTTGACAGAGAAGGAAAACGTAGAGTCCTACGGATATGTTTGCCGGACGGGGATGACGATAATCGAGTTATAGGTCGATTTCGCCAACTGAAGATGAGGGAGGCCACAGCGCCGCCGGCTGACCACGCCAAGCGACAACGAGTTATAGCTTATAGCTAGGTCGAAGACGAAGACGAGTACGGTTTAGAGAGCCGGTCGACGAGTGGCGGCTCGTGAAGGCCACAGGCCCACAACGCCGGTGGGACCAAGGACGATGCTTTGCCGGGTTGCTCGGAGGTGAAGACCCTGCGACGACGTTCCCTGCCAAGCTGCAGCCGTGAGCCTCCATGGCGAGCATGGCTGCATGGGACAACAATTTTTCTCTGTCCTGCTTCGCGTTGTGTTGTTGTCCGATGCATGCCTCCGGCTCTCGCTAAAGCTGTTTGCATAGAGACAACCACACCTACAAACTGAAATACATCATACTTGAGTTATACGACAAAGTGAGTGTGGATTATTCAAATTTCAAACTATGGTGAATAATCGGGTGCTGATTCTTGAGGTGCCATCATTTGGAACAAACTGAGTCCGTGGGTTTTCTTAAACTCGTGTCCAAGTGCAGAACTAGAAGAAGCAAGTGCAGTTCATGGAGCTTGGCGTTTGCAGTTCTAGAGGGACTGGGCTCATATTCACTAAAAAAATGCCTATCATTGAATCTGATTATAACTCAGTTGTGAAGATTTTGTCCAAACATGATTTTGCATTCAGCCTCAATATAGCATGTTCCATTATTAAGTGATGTGCCAAATATAAGTGATAGACAATGTTCATATATTAGGACAAGTGAAAATGTCCGATTTTATGAAATAATTAAGTACTGCCGGCAGTTCATATCACCAATCGAGCAATGTAAGTCCACTCCGTCCACCTTCCTAAGCCAAGACAATGTGATACGGAAACTCAAAACAAATTATGGACCTTATTCATTAGTAGAAAGTAAACGACACAACTATGGCTGCGATGATTGGCTGCCGATTGACATGGACGTGATCGTGTCCGATGAGGCCCTCCGGCAATGAGCGGGGAGCGATCCTTGGCATGGTGCTCTGCCTACACAACTATGACAAAGAATTGATGCAAGAAACAATCGGTGCCGCGGTGGAAGGATGTCCAGCGACGACCAACAATAACATAGGAAGGAGTGCCCCTTCACATTGTGGCGTCTGTGGATCGATATTGCCAAAAAGTATTTTATTTCTTAAAAGTCAATATTTATTGGTATTCCACAGCAGCGCGCGGGCATTGTACTAGTACCTACTAATAAAGGAAGTAAGGTTTCTCCCCAATTTTTTCGTCCGTTTTTGAATTACCCTTACTTTTCAATCGAATTTACAAGCAATGCCACCGCTCAAGTTACAAAACGGTTGGCTAATCGTATCGCGCCCCGCCTCCATGGCCGACCCAGGGGCTCCGCCCTGAGATCCCCGACACGCCCTGCTTAACCGGCCAAGCTCGCTCGCTCGCCAGGCTCATTTGCGCGACAAGGCGCCTTGCGGACTCTTCGCAGGCGACGCCGTCGAGCTCGCGCAGGAGGGAGACGTGGAGGAGGACAGGGAGCGGCCGAGCGGCGCAGGGAACAAAGGACCGACGGGAACAGAGGACTGGGTGGCGGACCACGAAGGCAGGGGTAAGCGCGCGGCTCTGGCCGGAGCAGGTGCGGCGCGGCTCCAGAATCCAGAGGAAACCGGGACATCGACGGACGGTACACAGTAGAGCGCCGGCCGGAGAGAAGCTAGCAGCGGCGGCAGCAGTGAAGCCTGCGTCTATTGTGAGCGAGGCGAGAGGATAGGGTTCGGTGCATTAGCGGCTGGCCTGGGCCTTCGGCCGTTTTGGCTGGACCTAGCTTGGTTGCTGGGCCAAATATGACTACCTCCTCTGATGGGTTACGATAAATGATAGCCACAGGTCGTGAAATAGTCCCCACCCTGATGCCTTAGGTCGAGCCCCACCAGTTTTTTTTTTTTTTTTTGAAATGGAACACTGATATTCCATTAACTTAACTCGGCAGAATCGCCGGACATGGCAGAGATTACAGTTTCAGGAACTTCGTCTAACCACAGACGAGTCAAACCATAGTTTCCTGAAGCACCTAAACCCGCCAGAATATGAGCTGGCTTGTTACACTCGCGCGGCATATATATAATACTAGACTCAATGAACGCTAGCTCCAACAGTACCTTTGCTTCTCGGAACAGAGCTCCCAATGGCGACATGTCATAAGAAGTATTATTTGTTGCTTGGACAAGACCCATGCAGTCTGATACAAAAATAGGCCGGCCGATACCCATATTTTCTGCAACTCGGATCGCTTGAATCAGCGCTTCCGCCTCAGTGTGCAAGGCTTCACCTGCTGCCTTGACTGAACCGGCCGCTGCAAATATGAGTTTTGCTTCATGGTCTCTACCGATTGCTCCCCAACCACCCCTACCTGAGCGTAAATCATATGAACCGTCAATGTTTATCATAATCCAATCAGCCGGTGGTGGTTTCCACTTGAGATCACGCTCCTGTTTTGGGCCTGTATTCTTTTGACAGAATTCTTTCCATTCTGCACTGAACCGTCCAATCTGAAACCGGAACTCATCAGTATTTAGTCGACGTTCTCCTCTGTTAGATTTATTACGTTCAGTCCACCAACACCAAAGAAGCGCAATGGAACGAAATTTCTTTTCTTCTTCAAAATTGAGCAGAGACTCCAACAGATGCATTGATGAGCTGCATGATAGTAGCATCACGCGTATATCCTCCAGCTGTGTAGCTCTCCACATTTTCTTCACCTCCTTACATCGTAGGAACAGATGGCTCCCATCTTCAAAAAACGATGCGCAGACGGTGCATCTAGTGTCAAGCTCCACATGTCTCCTCTCTATGTTCATTTTCATCGGCAGGCTATTATGTCCAAAACGCCAAAGAAAATGGTGCACTTTTGCAGGGCACTCAAGACGCCAAATTTTACTCCATATCGCCTGCTTCCATTGGCTACCCACAGTCCCCTCTGAATTTCCACTAGAGTGTGCTGGTTTGATCATCTTGACATGCACCTTATATGCAGATTTTACTGAGAACAAACCTCTGTTATCATAGTGCCACGCATAGTGGTCCTCTTCATGCTCACAGATTGGGATAGTTAGGATTGCCTCGGCATCAACTTCATGGAAAGTCTGACGGACTAGGTTCTCGTCCCAGGTTTGGGAGATAGGATCAATAAGTTCAGAGACTCGCGTCACAATATGGTTCCCCTGTAACGTGCGTGGCTTTCTTGTCTCACACTTTGGAACCCATGGATCGTTCCATATCTCAATGTTTTGTCCATCTCCTACCCTCCAGATAAGACCTTGTTTTAGCACTTCTAGGCCTTTGAGGATGCTCCTCCATACATAACTCATTCCAGGAACCGGCGATGCTTTTAAGAGGTTTCCATCAGGGAAATATTTTGCTCGAAGAACTTGGCTGCATAGTGAGTCAGGAGCTTGTAAGAGACGCCAACTCTGCCTCGATAACATGGCCATGTTAAAAGAATATAGGTCCCTAAAACCCAGCCCGCCATCCTCCTTCGGTTTCATCATTTGCTCCCAGCTGATCCAGTGTGCCCTATTTTCCTCTTCATTTTGAGACCACCAATAGTTGCAGATCATCTTGGCAATATCATCACATAGACTTTTTGTAAGATCGAAACACGCCATTGCGTACGCCGGTATTGCCTGCGCAACCGCCTTTATTAAAATTTCCTTTCCAGCCCTTGACAAGAATCTCTCTTTCCAGCCTTTTATTCGTCTCCATATTTTTTCCTTAATGTATTCAAAAGCTTTCACTCTGTCTCTTCCAATATAAGTTGGGAGACCGAGATACTTTCCACCTTGGGCCTCTACGCCAAGCCCAAGAACTCCCATAATCATGCTCTTAAGATGTGTAGGCGTATTAGTGCTGAAAAGAACAGATGACTTTTCCCAATTTATCATTTGCCCCGAAGCTGATTCATACATTTGGAGAATAGAGTTTATTACCCCTGCACTTTGAACTGATGCTTGCATCAACAGGAGTGAATCATCCGCAAACAATAAGTGGTTTACACTTGGTGCAGTTGGTGCCAATTTGATACCCTGGATCTGTTCCGCTGCCTCAGCCGCATGGATAAGAGAAGAGAAACCTTCAGCACAAAGAAGAAAGAGGTATGGGGAGATGGGATCACCTTGCCTCAAACCTCTTCCCGGCACTATCGACTCTGTAATATTGCCATTTACTTTGAACCTATATGTCACTGTGCGAACACAAAGCATGATTCGATCCACAAAATTTGCACAAAAACCCAATCTCCTCATTACCTCTTCTAGGAACGACCACTCTACCCGATCATATGCTTTACTCATGTCAAGTTTCACGGCCATGTAACAATCTTTCCCCCTTCTCTTCCTCTTCATAAAATGTGTCATCTCATAAGCCAAAATTGTGTTGTCCGAAATAAGACGACCAGGTACAAAGGCACTCTGGTTTGGTGAGATAAGCTCATCCAAAGTGACTTTTAGTCGATTTGCAAGCACCTTAGAAATGAGCTTGTAAACCACATTGCAAAGGCTAATCGGGCGCAAGTCTTTCATACTTTCTGGGTTTTGCACCTTCGGGATGAGTACAACAACAGTTTCATTCCATCCCTCCGGTATACTGCCGCCTTGCAACATGCTTAGAACCTCATTGACTACGGTGTCACCAACCGTCCCCCAGTACCTCTTATAGAACACCGCCGGCATGCCATCTGGCCCCGGCGCTTTCAAATCTCCAATACTCTCAAGGGCATCTTTAATTTCCTCCCTTGTGTATTCAGCTGAGAGCATTTCATTCATTTGTTCAGTGACTCTCGGCTGAATGTGCTCCAGGACGTTGTCCATATTTGTACCTGCCACGGGGGTAAACAAGTTAAGGAAGTAGTTAGATACGAGGGCCTGCAAGCCCTCCTCCCCTTCAACTACACCACCATCCTCCCCCCTTAGCTTTTTAATAGTGTTTTGCCTCTTTCTTTCCGAAGCCATTGAGTGGAAATATGTAGTGTTTCGGTCTCCATCCCTTAACCAGTGTACATGAGACCTTTGCTTCCAGAAAGTTTCCAGCTGATCCTCCAAACGTTCCAGTTTAAAATGCATAACCTTTTCTTTATTAACATTTTGTTGTGTCATCTCTCCCCTACGACATTCCTCTAGCTCCACTTTCATCTTCTTTATTCTCTTCTGCAAATCTCCAAGAACATCCTTGCTCCATACATGAAGGTCCTTCGAGACCACCTTCAATTTATCTGCTAGGTTCGACTCGCCCCTTTGATTAGCCGCACCCCATGCATTCTGCACTACATTGTCACAATCTTCCTCCAAAAGCCAACTTGCTTCAAAGCGTTTATTTAGACCACCGCCTCCTGTCCACTTTGGCCTGTACCATGGTTTCATATGAACATGGACTGATCTATGGTCGGAATGGTACGGATCCCCATTGACGACCTTGTAATTTGGAAACCGGGCACGCCATGAAGGAGAAGCCACAGCGCGATCCAACCTCTCACGGATGTAACCCTCAACACGGAAGTTATTATTTCTCCAAGTGAAACAATCACCTTCAAAGCCAAGGTCTTGTAGATTACAGAAATCTAATACATCACGAAATTTATCCATTTGACTCTGGGGTTTTGGTACACCCCCTTGCTTCTCAAAACTAAACAAGATTTCATTAAAATCACCCACACACATCCACGGGAGGTCTGATTGGTGGTAAAGTGTACGCAGTAGCCGCCACGTCTCATCCCTTAGCTCCTGCCTTGGTTCTCCATATATGCCCGTGAGCCTCCATTTGAAACCATCTTCCTCCTTAATATCCACGTCAATGTGCATACGTCCCTTCCATCGCAAACTCACATCAATACCACGCTTCCAAAACAAAGCCAAACCTCCACTCCGTCCCTCACACTTTCTGACGATCATGTGAGGCATTCCCAACCTTATTCTGAATTTCTCCATTCTCTTCTCATCTAACTTCGTCTCAGACAAGAACAGAATATCGGGGTCTTCCTTCTTCTGGAGCTCCAGAAGACCTCTCTCTGCCGGGCCATTCCCCAATCCCCGGCAGTTGTGTGAACTTATTTTCATTGTGCCTCGCGGAGCTGTCCCTGCAGCCCCGCGTTCATCAAGTCCATCTCATGGCTCGTCTTTCCATCCCTCTCCTCCATCACCACATCCGCCTTTTGTTTTTTCTTGTTTTCTTTCTCCTCCAAAAAACCCTCCTCTAATGGTCTTTTCTTTTCAATATTTAGCCTTGTAGTCATCCTCTCAGTCTCCTTTCCTGAGTTATTACGGCCATTTTTCAGCTTTTTGTACTTGGCAGGTTGCTTTCCTGACTCAGTACTCCCCTGCTCTTTGCTTCCTTTTTGTTCAGCGATTGTGGTTCCCTGATCGACATCCTCATGATTGATAAGCCCAGCATTCTCATGCAAATTGGGCTCATGCAAGATGGTATGGCTAGGTGCAGTGACAAGGGCGCCACTCCCTATCTTCCCAAGAGGCCCTCGTATTGCTGCACCACCGTTCCCTGTACCTCCCTCGACACCCTCTTTGAGCTGCTGGTTAGTACCTGTACTTGGAGCCACTTCTAACTGTATGTTTGTTCCCTTTGGCGGAATATAGGCCGTACCTGAACCTACTTGCTGGTTTCTATTGTCTATGTCCTTCCTCCAAGATAGAGTGTTGCTACGCAACTGAAGCTGCCTACCTCCAGAGCTGGAGCTTCTCCACTGACCTCCCGCGTCACTGATTTTCCCCCATTTTGATTTCTCGTTGTCGTTACGACGCTTAGGAATATATGCTATCAGCCACTTCCCGTACTGCTGCTTCTCTCCAGTTGCTAATTGGATCTTACAAGCCTTATCCTCATGCCCTATTATGCCACACGTGAAGCAAAACTTAGGAAGAAATTCAAATTCCAGTGGGCACAACCTTTCTCTCCTGTTATCTCCCAGTTGTACAGTAACACCTCGCATGATGGGGTTTGCCAAATTGATTCTCACTTTGATCCTCAAGTACTCCCCCGCAGCCATATCATCTTCCCCCACATCCAC
Organism: Lolium multiflorum; assembly: GCA_030979885.1. NCBI lineage: Eukaryota > Viridiplantae > Streptophyta > Magnoliopsida > Poales > Poaceae > Lolium > Lolium multiflorum. Next base: position 136,341,427 of record CM061747.1, on the reverse strand, counting down.
ATCCATGTACTCTCCAATTTGATTCCCCAACCTCTCTCCGGTCTTCCTATTCATCATGCCCAAAGGAAGCTTGAGAACTCGTACCCAGATCGGAGTGGTACCAAATTCGTACTCATCCAAAGATTTCTCTGGATCAAAATCCTCCATCACCAACAGATCATTACCAACCTTCCACGGCCCCTCCAACAGGGCCTTTCTTTTTCCCGATTCTTGTTTGAAGGTAAACATAAAAAGATTATCTCTCATTACCTTACAATCTGTGCCTTTTAGGGGACACCAGACTCGTCCAAGGGAATCCTCCAGGCCTTCCACATGCGCTGGTTTTTCTGACAGCAACTTTCCGAGAGCTTGCACAGCCACAACTCCGGCCTTCTTCCCGTCACTCCAGCCCAGCTTCACCCCTTTTCTCTCCGCCTCCGACAGCCTAAGATCCTTTAGCATGTCCTCTACCTTCTCCATCCTTACTTCCGCAACCAGAACTGTGATGACACTAGGTGGGTGTTTTACGATCACGTGCCCTAGCAAACACGCAAAAGGTTTTTTTGGTGTGGTTTTGGTTTTGGGGGTGGGATGGGTCTACAGGAACACGGACGGCCGGGGGAGGAGGCCGGGAAGTAGCAGAAGCAATCGCTAGAAACCAGGCCGGCGGTGGCGAGATTCAGTCAAGGTCGCCGTCGCCAGACACGATCGCCTCATCAATCGCCAGAGCGTAATTATCGGAACCTGAACCGTCACACACGGGACGGACCTAAAAAATTCGAGCCCCACCAGTTTGTATATATAGATTGGAGCATCAGCAAGCCAAGTCCGAAATACACAAACCAAAGATGTGGGGTGTGAGCTGATTAAACGGAAGTGATAGTGAAGGTCTCTCCTAATGGAAATGATTGTGTGTGTGGGCTGACATTGCGGGTGGTGTGAGCTGATTTTAAACAGGTTTGCTAGGATACTGTGAAGGACCGAGTTATTGAGTTCCCGATGGCGGAATTCATGAGGGAAGCTCTCTGCTTATTTCACTTGACAAAATATAGAAAGAGCGATGCGGTGAGGATAATTTAAAATGGCAAGACAATTGTTTACCTTCTCATCCATTATATTATTAGATTAATTTATTAGAATTTTTCAGCTCCGTTCTGTGTGTTTTTTTATGTTAATGTGACCATTTTACGCAAAATTTGCTTGTACACAAACGTGACGTGAATGCGCCATCTCAGCCAGTCTGTCGATATAATGGAGCTCCGTCTTCCCATGCTCTTACATGCTCTGATCTTCATCTTCGTTTTGCCGACTTTCTTGGAGTTTCTTTCGTGCTCCCGTTATGCTCGACGTGTTAATCATGGTTGACATTTTACCCACTTTCTTAGAATTTCATCTCCCACTTGTAGTTTGGATGAAATGATGGTGGTCTAGCCGATATGAGCTTAATTTGGACAAACATAAACCTGTGGCAACGCACCTTGATATCACCACATCAGGATATATGCTGTTGATGAGTATTTGCATTTTTGTAAATAAAAAATTCTTTTTTTTTCTTCCGCAGCAACGCGCGGGCATTGTCCTACTAAGAGATAAAGTGCATAAGTACATATTCAATACCACAATAGTTTTTAAGCTATTTGTCCCATGAGCTATATATTGCAAAGGTGAATGATGGAATTTTAAAGGTAGCACTCAAGCAATTTACTTTGGAATGGCGGAGAAATACCATGTAGTAGGTAGATATGGTGGACAAAAATGGCATAGTGGTTGGCTCAAGTATTTTGGATGCATGAGAAGTATTCCCTCTCGATACAAGGTTTAGGCTAGCAAGGTTATTTGAAACAAACACAAGGATGAACCGGTGCAGCAAAACTCACATAAAAGACATATTGTAAACATTATAAGAATCTACACCGTCTTCCTTGTTGTTCAAAACTCAATACTAGAAATTATCTAGACTTTAGAGAAACCAAATATGCAAACCAAATTAGCAAGCTTTAGGTGTTTCTTCATTAATGGGTGCAAAGTATATGATGCAAGAGCTTAATCATGAGCACAACAATTGCCAAGTATCAAATTATTCAAGACATTTTAGAATTACTACATGTAGCATTTTCCAATTCCAACCATATAACAATTTAACGAAGAAGAAACTTCGCCATGAATACTATGAGTAAAGCCTAAGGACATACTTGTCCATATGCAACAGCGGAGCGTGTCTCTCTCCCATACAGTGAATGCTAGGATCCATTTATTCAAACAAAACAAAAAACAAAAACAAACCGACGCTAAAGCACATAAGATGTGACGGAATAAAAATATAGTTTCAGGGAGGAACCTGATAATGTTGTCGATGAAGAAGGGGATGCCTTGGGCATCCCCAAGCTTAGACGCTTGAGTCTTCTTAGAATATGCAGGGGTGAACCACCGGGGCATCCCCAAGCTTAGAGCTTTCACTCTCCTTGATCATATTGCATCATACTCCTCTCTTGATCCTTGAAAACTTCCTCCACACCAAACTCGAAACAACTCATTAGAGGGTTAGTGGACAATAAAAATTAACATGTTCAGAGGTGACACAATCATTCTTAACACTTCTGGACATTGCATAAAGCTACTGGACATTAATGGATCAAAGAAATTCATCCAACATAGCAAAAGAGGCAATGCGAAATAAAAGGCAGAATCTGTCAAAACAGAACAGTCCGTAAAGATGGATTTTATTGAGGCACCAGACTTGCTCAAATGAAAATGACCAAATTGAATGAAAGTTGCGTACATATCTGAGGATCACGCACGTAAATTGGCTTAATTTTCTGAGCTACCTACAGGGAGGCAGGTCGAAATTCGTGACAGCAAAGAAATCTGAAACTGCGCAGTAATCCAAATCTAGTATGAACTTTACTATCAAAGACTTTACTTGGCACAACAAAACACAAAACTAAGATAAGGAGAGGTTGCTACAGTAGTAAACAACTTTCAAGACTCAAATATAAAATAAAAATACTGTAGTAAAAACATGGGTTGTCTCCCATAAGCGCTTTTCTTTAACGCCTTTCAGCTAGGCGCAGAAAGTGTAAATCAAGTAACATCAAGAGACGAAGCATCAACATCATAATTTGTTCTAATAATAGAATCATAAGGTAACTTCATTCTCTTTCTAAGGAAGTGTTCCATACCTTTCTTGAGAGGAAATTGATATTTAATATTACCTTCCTTCATATCAATAGTAGCACCAACGGTTCGAAGAAAAGGTCTTCCCAATATAATGGGGCAAGATGCATTGCATTCAATATCCAAGACAACAAAATCAACGGGGACAAGGTTATTGTTAACCATAATATGAACATTATAAACTCTCCCCAAAGGTTTCTTTTTAGCATTATCAGCGAGATTAACATCCAAATAACAATTTTTCAATGGTGGCAAGTCAAGCATATCATAGACTTTCTTAGGCATAACAGAAATACTTGCACCAAGATCACATAAAGCATTACAATCAAAATCATTGACCCTCATTTTAATGATGGGTTCCCAACCATCCTCTAGCTTTCTAGGAATAGAAGTTTCAAGTTTTAGTTTCTCTTCTCTAACTTTTATGAGAGCATTTGTAATATGTTTCGTGAAAGCCAAATTTACAGCGCTAGCATTGGGACTCTTAGCAAGTTTTTGTAAGAACTTTATAACTTCAGAGATGTGGCAATCATCAAAATCTAAATCATTATGAGCTACAGCAATGGGATCATCATCCCCAAGGTTGGAAAAAATTTCAGCAGTTTTATCACAAGCAATTTCAGCAGTTTTAGCAATTTCAGGCAGTTTTGTACGCTTTGCACTAGGAGTAGAAACATTGCCAACACCAATTATTTTACCATTAATAGTAGGAGGTGCAGCAACATGTGAAGAATCAACATTACTTGTGGTGGTAATAGTCCAAACTTTAGCTACATTTTTCTCTTTAGCTAGTTTTTCATTTTCTTCTCTATCCCACCTAGCACGCAATTCAGCCAATAATCTTATATTCTCATTAATTCTAACTTGGATGGCATTTGCTGTAGTAACAATTTTATTTTCAATATCCCTATTAGGCATAACTTTCGATTTCAAAAGATCAACATCAGAGGCAAGGCTATCAACCTTAGAAGCGAGAATATCAATTTTATTGAGCTTTTCCTCAACAGATTTGTTAAAAGCAGTTTGTGTACTAATAAATTCTTTAGGCATAGCTTCAAGTCCAGGGGTGTGTTCCTATTATTATTGTAAGAATTCCCATAAGAATTAGCATAACCGTTACCATTATTATAAGGATATGACCTATAGTTATTACTAGAATTGTTCCGATAAGCATTGTTGTTGAAATTATTATTTTTAATGAAGTTTACATCAACATGTTCTTCTTGGGCAACCAATGAAGCTAACGAAACATTATTAGGATCAACATTAGTCCTATCATTCACAAGCATAGACATAATAGCATCAATCTTATCACTCAAGGAAGAGGTTTCTTCGACAGAATTTACCTTCTTACCTTGTGGAGCTCTTTCCGTGTGCCATTCAGAGTAATTGATCATCATATCATCAAGAAGCTTTGTAGCCGCCTCAAAGTGATGGACATAAAGGTACCTCCAGCAGATCCAATAAATTCCGCGAAAAATTTAGTCTGCATAGAAGGTTTGGGTGATCATCCAAGTAGTCAGTCCATGTGTTGGGCAATTTTTAACCAAAGATTTCATTCTTTCCCATGCTTGTGCAACATGTTCAGTATCTAATTGTTTAAAATTCATTATGCTACTCCTTAAAGATATAATTTTAGCAGGGGGATAATATCTACCAATAAAAGCATCCTTGCATTTAGTCCAGGAATCAATACTATTCTTAGGCAGAGATAGCAACCAATCTTTAGCTCTTCCTCTTAATGAGAAAGGAAACAATTTTAATTTTATAATGTCACCATCTACATCTTTATATTTTTGCATTTCACATAGTTCAACAAAATTATTAAGATGGGCAGCAGCATCATCAGAACTAACACCAGAAAATTGCTCTCGCATAACAAGATTAAATAAAGCAGGTTTAATTTCAAAGAATTCTGCTGTAGTAGCAGGTGGAGCAATAGGTGTGCATAAGAAATCATTATTATTTGTGGTTGTGAAATCACACAACTTAGTATTTTCAGGGTGGCCATTTTAGCAGTAGTAAATAAAGCAAACTAGATAAAGTAAATGCAAGTAACTAATTTTTTGTGTTTTTGATATAGAGTGCAAGACAGTAAATAAAGTAAAGCTAGCAACTAATTTTTTTTGTTTTGATATAATGCAGCAAACAAAGTAGTAAATAAAATAAAGCAAGACAAAAACAAAGTAAAGAGATTGGGAAGTGGAGACTCCCCTTGCAGCGTGTCTTGATCTGCGCCAGAAATTTGCTTGATGCGTGTAGTTGACACGTCCGTTGGGAACCCCAAGAGGAAGGTGTGATGCGCACAGCGGCAAGTTTCCCTCAAGAAGAAACCAAGGTTTAATCGAACCAGTAGGAGTCAAGAAGCACGTTGAAGGTTGATGGCGACGGATGTAGTGCGGCGCAACCCGAGATTCCCGCCAACGTGGAACTGCACAACACAACCAAAGTACTTTGCCCCAACGAAGCAGTGAGGTTGTCAATCTCACCGGCTTCTGTAACAAAGGATTAACCGTATTGTGTGGAAGATGATTGTTTGCAGAAAACAGTAAAACAAGTATTGTGATTGTATGCGATGTAAAGAATAGGACCGGGGTCCACAGTTCACTAGAGGTGTCTCTCCCATAAGATAAAAGCATGTTGGGTGAACAAATTACAGTCGGGCAATTGACAAATAGAGAGGGCATAACAATGCACATACATGTCATGATAAATATAGTGAGATTTAATTGGGCATTACGACAAAGTACATAGACCGCTATCCAGCATGCATCTATGCCTAAAAAGTCCACCTTCAGGTTATCATCCGAACCCCTTCCAGTATTAAGTTGCAAAACAACAGACAATTGCATTAAGTATGGTGCGTAATGTAATCAATAACTACATCCTTAGACATAGCATCAATGTTTTATCCCTAGTAGCAACAGCACATCCACAACCTTAGAACTTTCTGTCACTGTCCCAGATTCAATGGAGGCATGAACCCACTATCGAGCATAAATACTCCTCTTGGAGTTAAGAGCAAAAACTTGGCCAGAGCCTCTACTAATAACGGAGAGCATGCAAGATCATAAACAACACATAGGTAATAACTTGATAATTAACATAACATAGTATTCTCTATCCATCGGATCCCGACAAACACAACATATAGTATTACAGATAGATGATCTTGATCATGTTAGGCAGCTCACAAGATTCAACAATGAAGCACAATGAGTAGAAGACAACCATCTAGCTACGCTATGGACCCATAGTCCAGGGGTGAACTACTCACTCATCACTCCGGAGGCGACCATGGCGGTGAAGAGTCCTCCGGGAGATGAATCCCCTCTCCGGCAGGGCCGGAGGAGATCTCCGAATCCCCCGAGATGGGATTGGCGGCGGCGTCTCGAAGGTTTTCCGTATCGTGGCTCTCGCGGGGTTTCGCGATGAAGGCTATTTGTAGGCGGAAGGGCAGGTCAGGGGGCCACACGAGGGCCCACACTATCGGCGCGGCCAAGGCGGCCGCGCCGCCTATGGTTTGGCCACCTCGTGGCCCCACTTCGTCTCTCTTCGGTCTTGGAAGCTTCGTGGCAAAATAGGACCCCGGGCGTTGATTTCGTCCAATTCAGAATATTTCTTTACTAGGATTTCAAAACCAAAACAGCAACGCACTTCGGCATCTTGTTAATAGGTTAGTTCCAAAATGCATGAATATGACATAAAGTGTGCATAAAACATGTAGATATCATCAATAATGTGGCATGGAACACAAGAAATTATCGATACGTCGGAGACGTATCAGACGCCATCAACTTTACACCTTTGTTGAATATCATGTGAGTTGCTATGCATGTTCGTCTTGTCTGAAGTAAGGGCGATTTATCATGATTAAATGGTTTGAGTATGCATATTGTTAGAGAAGAACATTGGGCCGCCAACCAAAGCCATGTATCATGGTGGAAGTTTCTGTTTGGACATTAATCCTCAATATCTTATGAGAATATTATCTGTTGTTGAATGCTTAAGCATTAAAAAGGAGTCCATTATCTGTTTTCTATGTTGTCCCGTATGGATGTCCTCAAGTTGAGATCTATCAAAGTTGAGAAATCAAATGCGATCTATCTCCTTGGACCTTTGTACAGGTGGCATAGAGGTACCCTTTGTGACACTTGGTTGAAACATATGTAATGCAATGATAATCCATGGAAATCCGAGCTAATTAGGACAAGGTGCGGGCACTATTGGTATTCGATGCATGAGGCTTGCAACTTATAGGAGGTCTTATGCATAACACATATGAATTATTACTACCGTTGACAAAATTATTTCCATGTTTTCAAAATAAAAAGCTCTAGCACATGAGTAATCCATGCTTCCCTCTGTGAAGGGCCTTTTTTACTTTATGTTGAGTCGGTTTACCTACTTCTTTCTATCTTAGAAGCAAACACTTGTGTCAACTGTGTGCATTGATTCTTACATGTTTACCTATTGCACTTGTTATATTGCTTTATGTTGACAACTATCCATGAGATATACATGTTACAAGTTGAAAGCAATTGCTGAAACTTAATCATCCTTTGTGTTGCTTCAAAACCTTCTATTAAGAATCTATTGCTTTATGAGTTAACTCTTATGCAAGACTTTTTGATGCTTGTCTTGAAAGTACTATTCATGAAAAGTCTTTGCTATATGATTCAGTTGTTTAATCATCATCTTTACCATTGCTTTGAATCACTTCATTCATCTCATATGCTTTACAATAGTATTGATCAAGATTATGATAGTAGCATGTCACTTCAGAAATTATCCTTGTTATCGTTTACCTACTCGAGGGCGAGTAGGAACTAAGCTTGGGATGCTTGATACGTCTCCAACGTATCTATAATTTCTTATGTTCCATGCTAGTTTTATGACAATACCTACATGTTTTGTTCACACTTTATATCATTTTTATGCATTTTCCACTAACCTATTAACAAGATGCCGAAGCGCCGTTCTGTTTTCTGTTTTTGGTTTCAGAAATCTTACACAGAAATATTCTCGAATTGGACGAAACAAAAGCCGAACTTCCTATTTTCCTCGGAGGGTTCCAAAACACCGAAGGAGAGACGGAGAGGGCCCACGAGGTGGCCACACACCGGCGCGGCCAAGAGGGGCGCCCCCTAGGGTGTGGGCCCTCGGGACTCCACCGACATCGCCCCTTCGCCTATATATACTCTCCGTCGCGAAAAACCTAAAAAACGAAGTCATATTCCACGAAGAGTTCCGTAGCCGCCGCCATCGCGAAGACAAGTTTCGGGGGACAGAATCTTTGTTCCGGCACTCCGCCACGGGGAATTGCCCCCGGAGTCATCTCCATCGAGACCACCACCATCTTCATCGCCGTTGTTGTCTCCTATGATGAGGAGGGAGTAGTTCTGCCCCGAGGCGAGGCTCTACCGGTAGCTATGTGGTTCATCTCTCTCTCCCATGGTGTGATCTTTATGAATATGTAGATGTTACTCTTGTCTATTATGCACTCTAGAGGTTACTTTAATATGAACTCCGGATGTTGTGGAGCTGGTTTACTCCAGCTTGAGGTGTGCTCTTTTAGCCCTACACAATGAATGGTGTTTGTTATCCAACAAGAGAGTGTTTGAGAGTAGCACTTATTTGTTCATCTATGTGATCGTAGGCTTTGCAATCTAGATGTCATATGCTATTCAAGTTTTTTATTATGTGAACTTTGGAGTTACTGTGACCTCGGTGTAATGGTGACAGTGTGTGCGCCGTGTGTAACTCCCTTATGAATTGTGGTGTGTTAGTACCTCCTATGAATGCTCACGGTGACAGTGTGGGGTGTTTATTAGTACTTGGGAATACGCCTTTGAGGTGTGCTTTTGCACACTTGCCCAATGAATTTGAGTTCTTTATCCAACAGGAGAGAGTAGTATGATGAAGTGCTTATATTTATATTCAATTATGATTGCAATGTTGAGAGTGGCCACTAGTGAAAGTAGGATCCCTAGGACTTGTTTCCAAATACTGCAAACATCGCTTATTTACTGTTTTACTGCATCTTTTTTTTTGACACGCAAGACTGTGAGGCAAAAAGCCCCACATCAATTTTCCTTTTTATTTAAATCTCAAAAAAGTCCAAAGTTATGTACAAAGAAAAAGAAACTGTACAAAACCTACAAGAATAAGGCTCTAAGGCAGAGACCTAATCCAAGAAAGAAGTATATCCTTATGCTTCAGTTTAATCCTATATTGCAGCAAAAATATGTCATGTATGAACTTTGTCTTCCACTTAATGAAAAAACTTCTCTCAGCACTGAATATTTTCCCATTCCTGATCAGCCATATTTTCCAACAAGCCAGAATCACGACTTCCATGAAGAAAGGTTGAGAAAAACTTCTTCTGGCCTTATTCAGCACTACTTGCATATCATCATCAGCATCCCAGGTAATCTGTAGATAATTCCATATTCTGGAACTAAAATTGCATTCAAAAAACAAATGTATCCGATCCTCATACCTTCTTCCTGGACACAACACACAATGCTCATCCTCAGTCACTCTCCAATGCCTCCTTTTTAACAAATCCCTTGTATTCAATCTGTCTGACATAAGCAACCAAGCAAATACCTTGTGTTTCATCACACAGCTAGACTTCCAAATCCATTTATACACATTGGGTACCTGAAGATGACTATGGATGTGTCTGTAAAAATTAGTTGAGGAATATTTATCTCCCCAACTATAAGCCCACTGATCATTTCCTTGTGTCAAAGGATTATCCTGCATTAATTGCTTAAGTTGAACTAGCTCCTGGTAAGCCAGAGCAGACAAGGGCAAATAAAACAAAGAGGTAATGTCATCCTCCTGATACACCTGGGCTACTGAATTGTTGGGGAATAAAGCATAAGAAAATAATCTGGGATATCTCTGGCCCATAGGCACAGATGATCCATTCACCTTCCAATTATCAGACCAGAATAGCATAGTATCCCCTTTACCATGAGTGATAGCAGCCACCCCTCTATAATTATCAACATGTATCATAACATCTTTCCACCAAAAAGATCCACATAGTTTCTCTTCATGAGGTATTTTCCCTCCATAATATGCAAACCAAACTAGATTCACCCATGGCAACTCCTTTTTATTATAGAACTTATCCAAAAACTTCAGTAACAAAGCAGCATTTTGTTTCTGGAAATTTACTATCCCTAAGCCTCCCTTGAGATTTGGCTTACAAATCATATCCCATGCTGCCAGGGATTGCTTAGGCATACCATCTTTATCTCTCCACAAGCACTGTCTCAAGATTCTATCCAACTGATTGGTCAGCCCCACTGGTAATTGCAATGAGCACAAAAAGTGCAAAGGCATAGAAGCCAAGGCAGAATTGATTAACTGCAAACGAGCTCCTTGTGATAAAAAACTTGAACTAGAGGTCAACTTCCTCTCCAATCGACATACTAAAGGGGATAGTTCAGTAATGGTTGGTTTGGTAGTACCCACAGGTAAACCAAGGTAAGTAAAAGGCATCTTACCTATTTGACAATCAAACACAGCAGCTAACTCCTGTAGCAAATCATCTGGCACATTGATGGGAAGCATTTGAGACTTATCAAAATTGATCTTTAAACCAGTGGACATAGAGAACTTCCTTAAAACCTCCTTAACCAGCATTAATTGGTCCTTATCAGCAGGAAGTATCAGCAAAGTATCATCAACATATTGCACAACAGGAAAGTCTGGATCATTAGTGATAATTGGTAGAGATAATAATCCTTGCATTACTAAATCATTTAGCACAGACTGTAGAAGGTCAGAGCCAAACAAATAAAACAAAGGAGATATTGGGTCACCCTGCCTTACACCCCTTTTGCACTCAAATTGCTTTCCAGGTATTCCATTCAACAGAATAGATGATGTCCCAGTAGATAAAATAATTCTGGCCCAATGAATCCACTTGGCATTAAACCCCTTATACTGCATTACTTGCAAAATTGCCTCATGCTCAATAGTGTCAAAGGCCTTAGCAAAATCCAACTTGAGTAGGATAATTGGTTTCTTAGATGCATGGCATAAAAACAAATATTCAAACGACCATGCCAAACAATCCTGTATAGACCTATTTCTCAAGAACCCATATTGATTCTTATGAACACAAGCAAGGATCTTATCCTGTAGTCTGTTAGCAGCCAGCTTTGTCAAAAATTTGACACACACATTGGTTAAGGAAATGGGTCTAAAATCATTAACTTGCACAGGGGCTTGCTTTTTTGGCACCAAGGTAATAAAAGATCCATTTATATTCTTCAATTGTATGGTCTCATCATGAAAATCAGCAGCTAACTTATAGAAATCCTGCTTTATAATGGGCCAGCATTTTTTCAGAAAGAGACCATTAAATCCATCAGGTCCAGGTGCTCTATCCACAGGCATATTCTTTATAACTTCATCCATTTCTTTTTCCTCAAAAGGCCTAGTTAACTCATGCAAACCATCCACAACCTGCAAAATTCTAGGCAAATCAAATTGCATAGAGATTGGCTCAGATCTACCCATTCTGTCTTTATATTCTCTCCAAAGCAAACCAGCCATACCCTGATGATCTGTTACTTCATTTCCATCCACATCTTTCAGCATAGCAATAGCATTTTTCCTATACCTCTCTGTAGCCATGGCATGAATTTTTTTTTGTTATCTTCACCCTGCTGTATCCAACATATGGTACATCTTTTTTTTCCAATAATTACACTCTGCCAAAAGCAAACCATCCAAATGGATCTTCACAACATTCCTGAAGTTGAATTCAACTATATACAATGGCCTCTGTTCTTCTAAAGAATCCATGGTTAGAATGACATGATTACAATTTTTTATCAGCTGCTTTAACTGAGCCAAGCTGACATGCCATTTTTTCAATTCATGTCTCAATGTTTTCAGTTTATCAGCTAGAATAGCAGAACTATATTTCTTTACAGACCCTTTGTCCCAAGAATTTTTGACACACTCTATAAACCCTGGCATGCTAACCCAATAATTATCAAATCTGAAGATTGAGGCTTTAGGTATATCAGTGTCAACATTCAACACACAAGGCACATGGTCAGATCCAATTTTGGCCAAAGGCAGTACCATAGTATTTGGATAATCAGCAATCCAATTAGCACTGGTGAAAAACCAATCCAGCTGCTCCAAGAGTGGATCCTTCTGCATATTAGACCAAGTATACACTCTGCCTTTGATGGGCAGTTCCAAGAGGCCTAAATGCCCAATTACTTCATTAAACAAGAACATGTCATTGACATCACCACCAGGTTTATTCCTATTATCTTGTGATCTCATAAAATTAAAATCCCCCAAGATAATCCAGTTATCATCAGCAGGTATGTGCAAATTATACAGCCATGACACAAAATTATCTCTCTCTTCACCTTGACAAGGTCCATACACACAAACCAAACTCCAAGAGGTATTGTTATGTTTTGAGGTGAAATTAACTTGCACACCATATTTCACAGACTGCACCAATAACCCTGAGAAAACTGAAGAGTTCCATATGACAATAATACCCCCAGAAGCTCCCACCGAAGGTGAGAAAACAAAATTATCAAACCTCTTAGGACAGAATTGCCTAATCAACTTCCAGTCAAAAGACTCACATTTTGTTTCTTGCAAACATATGATATCACACTCACTTTCCTCAATTTTTGCTCTTACTTCCCTTTGTCTGTTTTCAGAATTTAAACCACGAACATTCCAACATAACACACGCCATTTCCTTCGAGACAACTTATTCATAGGCAATAAAAAAGCAGAGCATATAAGACTGACACATAATGCCAATCACAGCCATAAGCACATACCACAGAAATAACCCAGGAAAGCTAGCCATATTTCTGACAGAAGCATTAAGATCTTTAACAAAAATATCATTCGACACACCCAAATCATGACAGCTAGCCATATTACTGACAGGAGAAGCAAGAGCTTTAGCAAAAGCAATAACCAGCACCCACACTAGACCCCACAGCAGGTCCCACACCACACTCCACAGTCTAGATTCACCTGGTACATCAAAAGCATTACATAGAGACCACCAATGAACCCATATATATAACATGCACCACAACTTATGCATCAGACTGCTTCTTCTTCTTCTCCTTTCCAGGTGCAGCTTCAAGCTGCTCCTTGCTTAGCTTGTCTGCAGCAATTCCCAATGCCAGCCCAACTCTTTGAAGCACTGCAATAGGAATGGCTGGTGCCTGTGCTTGACTCTCCTCATCATAGGTTTCTGTTGGCTCATCCTGCCCTGGAGACTGATCCTTCTCCTCTTCTGTCACTAGCAGGTTCCTTGCCCTAGACTTCTTCTTGATCTTTGGCTGAACAGACAGTATTGGGGCTGGTCTATAACCATCCAATTTAAGGCAGCTCCTAGTGAATCTTCTCTCAGATGACTGCACTAGTGGTGTAGCATATTTTTTCCTACCCCTACTCTTGGCAACCACATACCTAGATTTTACAGGGGTTTGCTCTTCCATCTCTTCTATCACACCCACCTTCCCTCCACTATGCCAAGATGAACTCCATGGTTGTTTAAAGCATGCCACCATACTACCTTCTTTCTGCAGCTCAACAACTGACAAAGCAGTACCAGACAACTTTGCAAGAAACCCAAAAGGTGCCCTCTTCATAGCCTCTAGAACAGACCTGTTGCACAAGTAGGGTAGCACCAATTGAAGAGCACATGCACACAACATCTCAGGAGGCAAGACAGGTCCAAAAACTGTCTGGACCATTCCAATATTCAGCTCATTATAGAAAACCTGCATATTATTATACTGCTGTTGTGGCTGCACCTCCATCATATTGACAGAAGAACTGGAACTATCTGAGAGGTTGATCACCATCGATTCCTGCATCTCTTGCAGCACTCCCTGGTCTTCTTGCACATCCAACACCTGTTCCTCCACCTGATTCAGCAGATTCTCCTGATGCCAGCCACCTTGCTGCCCCAAACCACCTCCTTGCTCACCTTGCATGCCCTGAACCAGATTCTCCACTGCATCCCATCCAATTTCTGGGAATTGAGGATTAACAAACATATTGTTATTGTGCTGCTGCAGCTCTCCTGGGAAAGGGTGAGGATTCCCATCAGGAGGCATCTGATCCTCATCAGCGGGCAAAGCATCCGCAAAGTCAGCAGACAAGATGTAAACAAGTGCAGTCCAAGACTCCTTGACCCCTCCAACTGTTGCAAACTTGTTAAAAACAACATCTCGAGGCACCAATTGAGGGGAGGGGAAGGATGCATAGACTAGCACTCTATCCTTGACCGGATCATTGCTGTTCCAGGTATGAAACTGCCCAAAAGTAGCAACAGCATGCGCAATATCATAGTCATTGCGATAATCTGGATGCACACCAAGCATCATCAGCCATCCACGACGAAAACCTAGTGTTGCGCGATGATTATGTGGAGCCTCACCAACATGCACAAACCTAAGCAGCCTATTCTGAATCTGGTACTGTCCGTGCTGAACCAACACATTGACAGAGTTTGGGCTTCTCATCTCGTAGAGTCCCACACCAAACAAGCTAGGCTGAGAAGTTACCACATTGCGTTGCAGCGGGCCGATGAGGAAGTCACGTACTTGCTCTCTCCAGAGCGCCAATGCCGCCGGCGGTGGCGTCGGCTCCACCAAGGCAATGTAGTAAGAGAGGTGCCGCGCCGGAGGATCTTGCGCCGGGTAGTAGAACATGCGCGGCAATCGAGTTGGACCTCCATCGATGATCTCATGCCCCCATGGCAGCCATGGGGTTGGATCGACCTCAAAAACCGCCATCGCCTGGGAAGAAGACGGAGCAGCCGAGACAGAGGAGAGATTAGTATTAATGTGGTCGGGGGGTTGCTGTAAGGGCTCCACGGGCTTATTAACCAGAATAGAAGTCGAATCGGCAGCTCCTGATAAGCGCACCTCCTTATCAGCTATAACCCGTGGCGTCGTGTTAGATTGCTTTTCCTTTGGGACCCAAACCTTCCCTTTTGAGCGAATAGCTAAGCAATTTTTCCTGACATGACCGTAGCTGTAACACGATCTACATCTTACCTCATTTGTACAATCTTTAGTAAGATGACCCATATTTAGACATTTACCACAGGACCATACTTTATATGCCATATCATCAATCATACTTTCAAAATCATCCACCTCTGCCTGCACATTACCTTGAGTACCCACCGTACCACTAGATGAGCTTTCCTCCCCAACCCCCACC
Source organism: Lolium multiflorum (assembly GCA_030979885.1). NCBI lineage: Eukaryota > Viridiplantae > Streptophyta > Magnoliopsida > Poales > Poaceae > Lolium > Lolium multiflorum. The sequence goes on along the minus strand of CM061747.1, from coordinate 136,326,013 downwards.
CGCTGCTGCTTGAAAGGGTATGGATTCGCTGGTACAAAAGTTATATTTGGCACAGATGATGTCACAAATTCTTCAACAGGAGCCTTTTCCTTTTCCCTTACTAACTTTGGATCCTGATAACCCAAACATGCTTCATAATCAATGGAAGGAGCAAAAGACAGTTTCTTACCAAGCCCATTAGATTTCCCCAAAATTGGCTTAGACGTAGGTTTCTTTAAAGCAGCTAGGCCATGTTGCAAAATTTTCCTCGAAGGACTAACCATGGTCCACTCCTCATCACATTCCTTCTGCCATCTCTGAAATTCCCACTTCCAATTAGGTCCACCACGACCCCAAAGATGGAAGAAACATTTAAATTGCTCACAAGAGAATTTCCTCAATTTCAGAATATGAAAACCCACATCTTTACAGGACACACAGAAGGAGAAAACTCGATCTCGTATCATAGAAGCCTTTAGCTGTCCACAGAACCCACCAATAACTGCCTCCAAAGCTATACCAACCGAATCATCTTCCAATTTAAAAGAGGCACATCCAAAAGAAACCACCATGATAAAATTACCAGATCGAGCTCTAGGGTGAACCTCTTTATTGAATTTAGAGAGAATATCCTTAGCAAAATTAATGCCATGTGAGAAATCCAAACCCTTAAAAAGAGCTGCATGAACTGAGCTTGCCGAAGAGGAATCCTCTTGTCCTTTAATTTCATTCTCAGTTGTCTTCGTGAGTAAAGGCATTACTGTATCATGCAAAGACTCGGAGCTGCTGACTCCATGAGGAATATCATTAAGAGCCCCCTCAGACATGATCACATCCACTACCGGACCAGATTTAATTAATTTGCCCATTCGGACCACATGCTTTGTGAAATGAATTTTCGCCCCATCATGGAACATATCCCTAGACGACATGCGTTGACATCCAATGGATGCACTCTTTGCATTAAATAACCTCAGAAAATTATCCTTGGACAAACTGAGAGAACCATCATAGGCTTTCATACGCCCTCGATCAAGATCCTTAATTGTGGAATAAGAGATTTTCCACAACTTCACCAAATTTGTGAGATCGTGAGCACTAGACTTATCAATGTTCAGATCATCACCGGATCCATTATCCTCAGGGGGGATAGAATGCAGTGATCCACCAGTGCATGAAATGTAGAGAATTCCACGACAGATCCAACTTCCAGGGCATCCTCTTCCTTCCTCAGGAACTTACCAATGATAGGGGTGCCTTCCGCATCAACCAACGCGATCCACCGCTTGGCCGGCCAGATATGCAGCTCACCATCCAAAAGGTTGCGAACACCAGAATCCATGTCGTCGACCGACATGTAGGACACGTTCCAGATCCATGCAGGAGAAGACATGGCAAAAGACGGGAAAGGGGCCGATTACCTTGATGCGGGGAGAGAGAGGAACCTAATGATCGGATCAGATGGATCTGATCACCAAAGACTCTCCGGCGATCACCGACGGCAAGGACTAGGGTTTAGGAGGAGGGTGAGTCGCCACGTCGCCATGAGAGGTGTTTCGCCCTCGGTTTCTTGCAGGGGCATGTTTTACTGCATCTTTACTTCCTGCAATATTTACTTCAGATCGCAATTACCGTTTACTACCATCTATTGTTGCGGTCAAAACCCACCGGCGGGCAGCGACGGGCAACACAGTAGAGCCGGGAACAACCTAGGGCTTCGGCTGGCCCTGGTCCCTCCGAGCGACGGCCCGCAAAGCCTCGGTACACACGTCCGATGCTGATGCAAGGGCGTGCCACCGACCTATACCTGGTCGGGAAGGTGATGGAGATGCCTCGCTTAGTTTCCTGCATGGCATACACGTAAACATTAAATACGAGCCTCGATCGGCTCTCGGTTATCTGTGAATCGGCTCAGGGAGCCGATCCACCCATGATTCGTACGAGGTGCACGAATATATGGTGGTCCTGCTTGATCAAGATAAAGCTAATGCGATCTACGACGATTTAGGGTTTTCACCGCATAATCGGATCATCCTACTCACGATTGCCTCGCGACCACGCACGGTGATCGTAAGCCGATCCTAGATAGGGCCTAAAAACCAACACGAGGCTGATCCCCGGAACATCCTGCCTAGGACTAGCAAACGACACCCTACGTGCCGCTGGATCCTCCAACCCTTTGTAAGGCCTAACTATTGCAGATATTAAACTAATCCTTGTAGAACAAGGAGCAATAACGGATCGAATCTACTAAATAATGATCAAGCGGGTGCCGCCCCTACACCTAAGATAGGTGTAAGGGCGGCTAGATATGTAAGGGTTGCACTACGATAGCATGTTATACGAAGAACTATGCTAACCCTAACACATCTATGATAACTACGTTGCTCGCCATCAAAAAGGCTTCAGTACGAGCAACGCATGAACAACATGAAGCGTATGCTGCCTAGATCGCAAGATGCGATCTAGGCAACATGATGCTTACCGGTAGAAACCCTCGAGACGAAGGAGTTGGCGATGCGCCGAGATTGATTGGTTGGTTGAACGTTGGTTGTTGTTTATTCCATAAACCCTAGATACATATTTATAGTCCAGGGGACTTTCTAACGTGGGAATAATCCCAACCGTGCACGAGGCCAATTCTAACTAAAACGACACGTAATCTACTATGTTACAGATACACGGGCCAACTAGCCCATATTTTGCATATAAAGGCCGATCCACATATTTCTTCCATGTATATTCTTCAAACCCATCTTGATCGCGGCCCACCTCTGACTCGGTCAAATTCTGGTGATAACACATGCCCCCCTGGTTTTGGAATTGGTAATTCCAAAATCACTCCTTTCCTTCGTTGGGTCATGTCGTGGCAGAACCGTTGCAGTATCCGTCATCATGATGCCTTGCCTTCTCAACTTCTCCGCAGTTTTTTTACCACTTCCTCGGAACTGCTGTGGCATTGAATTTCCACTATATCCCCTTTTATTTAACCGCTCCGCACAGTTTATCTCCGCATCTTCTTCGCATTAGCACTCCAAAAACCCTCCTGCGCCACCATGTCTTCTTCCTCCTCTGCTTCTCTTTCCACCCTCCTCCTCTCGCGAGCCGACGCCGGAACCGAACCCGGCGGAGGCCCACGCAGCCAACACCCGCCGCGCCATTGAGGCCGGGGAGGAGTCTAGCCATGACTTCTCCATCTGGTCGGAGGACGACAAGTCCCTGACCGACGGGGAAAGCGACCTCCGCTTCCTCGCCGACGGGGAACGGAGGAGGAGAGCGACGACGATCGCTTCTCCTGTGACCTCACCTCTCCCGAGGAGGAGGAGGAGGAAGAAGAGGAGGAGGAGGAGGACGACACTCCTCCGACGAGCCGCCGCCAGCGGTTCTGCCCGGCCGGGGAACCTCGGCGACTTCGACAGCGACGATGACGCCGACGAAGAGGACGAGGACAATGAGGGCCGGTCGGCGGCCATTGGAGCGACGACGAGCCCGCCGAGGCCGACAGCGGCGACGACGGCGACGACGAGGGCAGCGACGGCCCGTAGATAGGACCTCTAGTATAGGACCAGTAGCAGTACATGGGGCAATGTATCCCCTAGTACTTCCTTTTGAGAGCAATCAGCTCTTTATGTAAGAAATCTATCAATGAGGAACTTTTCCCAATTTGATCTTGCCGATTTCCTTTGAGCTTAATTTAGCCGATTTCTTCTCATACTGACCTTGCCGATTTGTCCCCTTTGCCAATGTGTAATGAGCCGATAGCAACGCATCGGTCCTTTAAAATTCATCCTTCCATTCTTCAACTGATGATTTTGAAATCTGGTGGATAATGTAGAGTCTTCCGGGAAGCCTTTGAATTCTTCCAACCAAACTTAATGATCTTCTTTAAACACTCATCATTTTGTGAAGAAGGTTCCGACGAAAGATCAGCCGATGGTACCCCAATCGGCTCTGAACAGAGCGTCCACCAGGCTGCGCCCCCGAGCCTTACTCGGGCGAGAATGTCAGAGAGGATGCACCAAAGCCGATCACCTTTCTTCCTTAGAAAGCCGATATACCCCTCTGTCAACACTGCTGAACTAGTACCAAGGGTTGAAAATCCTCGACAAGAAGGTTCAGGAACCCGGATCGGCTCAAAGCAGCTGAAGAAGTTCTCATTGTTTTACTCCCGAAGAAGCAGAGGGCCCCACAGCTGAACTGGATTTGGTGGAGATCCGGTAAACCTCGTATAATTGCACTAGAGTCGATGGCTGCGCATCGGCTTCGTTTCTTAGTTCTAAAGTCGATGCCCTTGCATCGGCTGTAAAATTTTTTTTTACTGGCCGATTTTCCTATCGGCCCCAATATTTCACTGCACACATGTTCACATGTTCATCGAGTTTAGGTGCCCCCCGAGCCGAATCTGTCAGGGAATGGCAGATATCGGCTCTATAATTCGTCCGTCGGCTCCGGTAGGATCAATGACGAACACAAGCAGAACATGTGGTGAGGATATTTTTGGCCGATTGCTGGGATCGGCCTCCATATTGATTGAAGTGCTGACTGAAGGTTCTGTAATGTCCCTTCATAGATTTTTGGGGCCGATCACAAGGATCAGCCTCGCCACGTTTGCCCATCGCTTTGCTTCAGCTACATAGTCAGGCCAGTGGATAAAACCAGCTTAACCCTTCCCTTCGTCACGTCGATGCGCTCGCAGTCGTCCAAATTGATACGAGAGGGGTTCTTGGCCTCTGCTTCCCATGCGTTCATGCCCCGTTGAAATTTCGGCTGAGTCATCGGCTGGACGACCTCTACCTCATCTCCATCCCATGTATTATGCATTGGTGCATCGTGGAGGAAATGCAACAAGCGTGGATCCAATCCCTTCCTAGCGAACAGCATAAGTGCTCGTGCTATCGACGATGAAGAACGTTGTAGGGATAGTTTTCCTTCCTACGGTCAGATCCACGTTCGGAACACCTTGTGCGTCGACGCTTGGCCGTTGAAATCGCTCAATGTCACGTTGGTCCCGATTAGATCTGAGCTAGAGCGTCCCAGCCGACGTAGCATAGAGTACGGCATGATGTTGACTGCGCTCCGGTGTCCACCAGCATCTTATTTACAGGCCTCCCATCGATATAACCTCGCAAGTACAGGGCCTTCAGATGTCTGTAGCTTCTTTCTCGTGGCTTCTCAAAGATAACCGGCCGTGGGCCGCAGTCAAGTTGTGCCACGGGTGCCTCGTCTAATCCTGAGCACCGAACTCCGAAGGGAGGATGAACACCATGTTTGTGCCAGCCGATGTTTCATCATCGGCTTTCCTTTGCTTGGGACGCCACTCCATTTTCCGTGGACGACCCTCTTCGTCCAGGTTCGCTGAACTTTCGCAGCCGATCAGGTCGTGCCTTCCTTAGCGTATGCAAGTATAACCTTTCGGCTTCCTCCAGCCGCGCAATCGCTGAACCCTGCGCTTTTGGGAACGGCTGAGACCATCGGGCACCACCTTGGACGGTGGTACCTGTCTTCTTCTTGTCCCTCGTCTTCGAATCCTCGAGATCTTCCCATCGAGGGGACTCAGCGCGTTTGCTTTGTGGCGGGAGAGGCCTGCGCGAACACGGACACGTTGGCTGCCTCCTTCTTCTTTTGGTTGCATTCTGGGCAATTGCCGATTGTGGGCAATCGGCTCATTCCTGAATCCGCATGTCAAGAAGGGACAGTCCTGCCTGTCCTCGTTGTCTTGCTCCCTTGTCTTTTCCTTGGCACGGCGCTCGTACTCCTCCTCATCGCGATCATGCCGACGATGTCTTGGCTTCTCTAGCCGGACGATCTCTTTCATCTTCATCACTGGATCGTCGGCGTTGGTCATACTGACTCACATACTTGTTGAGGAGGTGATCGGAGAGGGTCGCTGATATCTTATGTTCTTCACTTCTCCCTCGTGACGTAGCGCTTGCATCATGCGGAGCCGATCGCGTGGAGCGGCCTCCTCTGTGTCCTTGCTACGAGAGCAAGCCTCGTCTCCATCCTTGCCAGCGTGGTTTCCAAGTCCTACCATGTTGATGCTGAACGATGATCCTGGCAACCTTCAGGGTAAGTGCATTCCACCATGTTAACGGCGGGAAAGGGTTGGGTGTCGACCTTCATGGCGTACTGGTTGAAAATCAGACGTCCTTTTCTATCGCCATTTGGATCTGCGACGCCACACCCTGCCGTTGGTGGCATGGGAGAGCGAGTTATGCCATTTGCGTATGGCTTTCCGTTCAGCTCTTGTACCGTGGGGAATTTGAGACCTTCGGGAATCGTCAACTGCTTCTCCTTGAGCAGGAGGTCGAAGATTTGCTCTTTTGGTCACGTCAAAATCAAACCCCGGGCGGGCCTGGTGGCTTTACCCATTTGCGGACACGGGGTTTGCCCCCGAGTCCATTCAGCCACCGCTACCTCTTGGTCTCCCGCAGAAACTTCGTCTTCTCTGCCTCGACCAGGACTACGCACGCTTGAATTTGTCCTTGCAGTCCGGGTGGCGCTGTTCATATGCCGATAGTTTCGAACCATGTGCGCCGGTGAGGGGTACGTGGGAGGCCATGTCCTTGAGCGGTGTTGCAAGGCCCGCTACTGCCAACTCGATGCTTCCTTTCATCCACGAACCGAATAACATTGGTTCCTAAGATTCCTGAAGCGCTGGATGTATTCGTCACTTTCTCCACGCTTTTGACGTATTTGTGCTAGATCGGCAAGGCGACTCGGAAGCCTCGATACGCATATGGAATTGTTCTTCCAACTGCTTCCAAGTCCGGATCGAATCGGTGGCAACGAGGTGTACCACCCGAAAGCCGATCCCGTGAGGGACTGTGAGAAGAACCTCACGCGTAGTGCATCCGACACTGAGGCCGTTCCTAGCTGTGCCAAATATCGGCCCACATGCTCAATGGAGCTGGAACCATCTGATCCACTGAATTTGGAGAAATCAGGGAGCCGATATTTAGGTGGTAGCGGGATCAACTCGTAGTCGTCAGGGTACGGCTTGGAATAGCCGATTGCCCTCCTTTTCGGCACCATGCCGAACTGGTCTCTCGATGGTGCTGATCTGATCCTGTGCTGGCTGCAGGAGTTGAACTCGAAGATTCGCCGGGTGGCGTACTTAGCCAGCCATGTTTGCTTTTCCAGCTCGAGCCAACTGCAGGAGCTGAGCTCTGAGGTTCGTCGGAGTGGCGTACTTAGTTAGCCACGTCGCTTCTCGAGATCTGTCGCCGACGTTCCTCCTGCTTTCCCGAAGTCCCCGATGTTGTGGCCTGGTTTGTGAGTGCCCAGTTACCGCAATCCGCACATACGTGCACATGTACCCGTGAGGGATCTCCTTAGGCGCCTCATGCAAGAACGGCAGTCACTAGGGTCACCACCGATCTTGTAGACGACGAATGCCGGTGAAGTCGGCACTGGTGCTGCCAACGCAAATGGCAGCGGTGGACGGGACCGGGTGGCAACTCTCCTTGATGCGTCCCGAGAGCTGGTCCCGACGGCGAGTACTGGTGCCTCATGATCTCCTGGATCACGCGAAGAGCGACACGCTCCAACGTGTTTACCAGGTTCTCAGAGTGGCGGTGTAGCGAGTGAGCCACCAAGTAGTTGATCTCCTGCCGCAGGGACCTGGTGCGTTCTTCCGACGGGGCAGAGTCTATCCCATCGAGTGCACCATTAGGCGAGAACCCCTTCCACCCGATGCCATGTGAACGGGTTCGTGGAAAGAGCCGATGAGGTCGGCTTCGAGGATGACTTTGATCTCGTCATACTTCTTCTTGAGCTCGTCGGTCAGATCCTCGTACGTGACTGGAGTGCCGTCCGCCATCTCGGATGTAGATGGCGAGGTGGTTGATGTCGAAGCTTGTCCCACCGGGCGTGCCAAATGTGTTGCGGTCAAAACCCACCGGCGGGCAGCGACGGGCAACACAAGAGAGCCGGGAACAACCTAGGGCTTCGGCTGGCCCTGGTCCCTCCGAGCGACGGCCCGCAAAGCCTCGGTACACACGTCCGATGCCGATGCAGGGCGTGCCACCTGACCTATACCTGTCGGGAAGGTGATGGAGATGCCTCGCTTAGTTTCCATGGCATACACGTAAACATTAAATACGAGCCTCGATCGGCTCTCGGGTTATCCCGTGAATCGGCTCAGGGAGCCGATCCACCCATGATTCGTACGAGGTGCACGAATATATGGTGGTCCTGCTTGATCAAGATAAAGCTAATGCGATCTACGACGATTTAGGGTTTTCACCGCATAATCGGATCATCCTACTCACGATTGGGCCTCGCGGCCACGCACGGTGATCGTAAGCCGATCCTAGATAGGGCCTAAAAACCAACACGATGCTGATCCCCGGAACATCCTGCCTAGGACTAGCAAACGACACCCTACGTGCCGCTGGATCCTCCAACCCTTTGTAAGGCCTAACTATTGCAGATATTAAACTAATCCTTGTAGAACAAGGAGCAACCGTAACGGATCGAATCTACTAAATAATGATCAAGCGGGGTGCCGCCCCTACACCTAAGATAGGTGTAAGGGCGGCTAGATATGTAAGGGTTGCACTACGATAGCATGTTATACGAAGAACTATGCTAACCCTAACACATCTATGATAACTACGTTGCTCGCCATCAAAAAGGCTTCATACGAGCAACGCATGAACAACATGAAGCTTGTGCTGCCTAGATCGCAAGATGCGATCTAGGCAGCATGATGCTTACCGGTAGAAACCCTCGAGACGAAGGAGTTGGCGATGCGCCGAGATTGATTGGTTGGTTGAACGTTGGTTGTTGTTTATTCCATAAACCCTAGATACATATTTATAGTCCAGGGGACTTTCTAACGTGGGAATAATCCCAACCGTGCACGAGGCCAATTCTAACTAAAACGACACGTAATCTACTATGTTACAGATACACGGGCCAACTAGCCCATATTTTGCATATAAAGGCCGATCCACATATTTCTTCCATGTATATTCTTCAAACCCATCTTGATCGCGGCCCACCTCTGACTCGGTCAAATTCTGGTGATAACACACCATCTGCGTTTTACTACCTCTTCGCCGAACTAGTGCACCTATACATCTGACAAGTGTATTAGGTGTGTTGGGGACACAAGAGACTTCTTGTATCTTAATTGCAGAATTGCTTGAGAGGAATATCTTTGACTTCTACCTCCCTGAGTTCGATAAACCTTGGGTGATTCACTTAAGGGAAACTTGCTTCTGTTATACAAACCTCTGCTCTTGGAGGCCCAACACTGTCTACAGGAAAAGAAGCGTGCGTAGACATCAGGGTGGTACTATACGTAAGAGAGAGAACGAGAGAGACAGTGACATACCTTCTCCCTTTGAGGATGAACCTTCAGACTTCGACAAGGTGGAGATGGCGGTGGCGTGGGTGAGAGTGGCATCAGTGGTGGCGCTTCCCGTCGGCACTGCGCAAAACCCTAATCGGTGGGGTGTCTGGCAGCTCGGGGAACCTCGTACCGAGTGCCACCGGCCCCACCTATCTATATAGCGCATGCGACAGGGCCCAGTGCCCCACCAACCAGATGCGGTTGGGCGCCCCCGATCAGGGCACAAGTCACAAGGGGCCCGGTGGGCCGTTGGGCCCACATCGGAAAGAGATCAACCTAACAGTAGTAGGGAGATGTGTCTTTACACGGGTCAGGAACATGACCGTGGCGAGATTGTTGCCAAAGTTGACAGCCGAGCGAGATGTTGAACACCTTGTGGGCATGGTGAGGTTGAAAACTGCGTCAATGTGTAGAGCACCACCAGCAACAACCTGCTGAAGGGATAAATAAGCAAGGGAGATGAATGCTTTGTCTCCAGCTGCTTGCGTACTTGATCTGGTGCAGACAATGATGCGGCAGTGGTGGCAAACAAAGGCGTGGTGGCCGCCTGCCGTTTCTGCTCCATGACGCCCAATCGTCGCGCACAAGAAGTGAGCAACGTCTGCGGCTCATTAAGGCTCGCCGTGATTTTCGTTGGTCTCGCTTCCATCGTTGCTTCCTCCTCATCCATTGCATCCACAACGTCAACTAAACCAAATAGAATTGGGGAAAAGCTATGGGATTTTTTTTGAATTTTGACGGGATTTTTTTGGAGGAATCGTTGGCTCTGATACCAACTGTTCTATCCCGTGGCCGCCGACGAGCGCCGTGAAGTGAGTTGGATACAATAGCAGAGAGCTCCTAGACCCGGAGAAGGAGGGAATCCAGAGGACTCAAAGAGAAGAAAGGAGTGGACATACGAAGGAGACGAGAGTTCAGTTCATTTCTTATTCCATCCCTTCTTTTTTTAGTGATGTTGTCCTGCAGCCCAACCCAGTTGGTCCAAAGCCCATGATGGAAAAGGCCGGTCCATGCCCAATGGACCTACAAATGACATCCCCTACGCCAATGGCCATTATAGGAATAAGTATATCCACATTAGGTGTGGGAGAAATCTTGTGCGGATGCGGACCACAATGATATCTGCGGGTGTGGTTACCTTCTTGAAGGCGTCTTCGACATCATTTTCATTTTGCGCCCCTCTCGGACGATGGGGCGAAATCAGGCACTGGTGGTGCTTCGATGTGTTCCCCTCGTTGGAGGCACTATCGAGATTGCTCGTGGAGTACCAAGACCACAATTGGAGTCTGGGGTAGCCGCTACTCAGAGCATGGGCCTTCGGGCGTAATGTACACTAGTCGCAATGTCCTGTGGATAATGATTCCTTCGGGTCTGGTTAGATCTGCTGCCCGCTCGCTGACTTCTTCTAGGCACTATGGGTGGATTGTATTTGCCGACGTGTAACATACTTGGTTCACTGGTTAGGGTCCTTTCGAGATGATCTGTACCTGTTGTGAGACCTTGTGTCCTCATCTCGCGCCATTGCTGGCCGGTGGGTGGGCAAGAGGTGTGCTTGTCCTGTGTTTGTGAGGTTGTGTGTTGTAAGCCAAATGGCATCATATGTATGGTTTTTAGGTCTAGTTTATCTCGATCTTTTTTCCACTTTTTAAGCATACAAAGATGCACGACAACGACAAAGTGAACCTCATTGCAACTTATGGCAACAAAGCTTCCAAAAAGCATGTCTTATTGTTACACCTAGACATTCTTTTTGTTGGTAAGTGTCAATAGGAAGCATCAACATTGTTTTTAAGCATACCTTCCGCTGGAACACTACCACATTGGCTTCTTCCTAGACCTCCAATAGTCACTAGCACGAACTCCGAAGGCCATGGCAGTCGCCACTCCGCTGTTCTATTTGAAAATTTTCACCATGTACACATGGGCCTCTTCCCACCAAATGTACCATGCATGTGTAAGTGTAACATCTGATAGACCGATGCCATTCATAGGTGCCCACGGCCCTATATTCAGAATGATATGCTCCAAAGACATCGAACACACTGATCTATTTGGACAATATCACTGATCAAGTAGCCCATAGCTCAGACCAAACCTCTGGACTTCTAGAGCACTTAAACAACATACTCCCTCACATCCGACACTACGGATTGGGCATTGGCTGCTAGCTGCGATGTGTCTGTTTGCTAGAATTCCCACACGAGGTACCAGATCATGGAGTGCAGACCATCTAAAGATTGTAGTCTTTAATGAAATTTGCAACTTTCCTAAAAGCTTCTTTCGCATGCAGTTCCCCTCTGGTCATTTGAATTAGAAAACATTGTGTTCACCTCCACCATACTGGTATTCCCCGAGGTATGCCGATCGAACGGTAAAGATCTGGGTCTTGTAAGATGTCATGCAACAAGATCTGGGATTCCCAGCATTTTGTCCGCATAATTTCCCCAAAAAATTATCCCGGGTCGGTTCTGGACACCATGTACCTTTAATTGGCTCTATCAAATCGGAAACTTAGAAACACTCGTCAATTTCCCAAACGTGTTCAGCTCGTAAGGAGGTGGTGGCGTGATCGAAAAACAGAAAAGAACAAGTTAATGGGCCCGATTGGAAAAGAAAAACGAACTGGATGGTGAAAAGGCTTCAACGTTTCAAGGCTTACTCCAGGTTTCTCAGTTGCATTTGCCACTGGGCCTCACAGCCCCCAAAGAACAGAGGTTCTATATCTCAGGCGGATCCTATATACCGACCAGGTCGGCACGTACTGCGCACCGCACACCCCTGTGCGGTACGGGCCAGCCCAGTTAGGTGCAGGACGTTTTCTTTTATAATTTTTTTTTCTATTTCTATTTTCTGTTTCCTTTTCTTTTCTGTTTATTTTTTCTTCTTTTTAAGATTTAAAAAATTAAAATTTGGACAACTTTTTAAAATTCATATATTTGAAAAATATGTAGATATAAATTTTTTAAAATTTAGAAAAACAAAATTTGAAAAAATAATCTTAAAAAAATGTTCAATTACTATAAAATGTTCAAATCCGAAAAATGGTCAAATATGGAAAAAAAAATTAAATTTGAAAATTGTTCAAATTTAAAAAATATTCATATCCGAAAAGTGTTCAAATTCTAAAATTGTTCAAATTTGGAAATATTCTAATTCAAAGATTGTTTAGGTTCAAAAATTGTTCAAATTCGTAATTATTCGGATTTGAGAAATAACAGAGAAATGGATAGAAAAATGAAAAAGGAAAAAAACAAAAGAGAAACAAGGCCAGCCCAACATTGCCCGCCTGGATGTGCGGTGTTTCTGCCCTGCAGATCAGGTCGGCGGACAGCAACTCCCCGTATCTAATGTTCTCTTGAAGGCCACCCCTGAAACAAAACCTGGCAACATATCGTGGAAGGGCGACTAAATAGCATGTCGCAAAAGAAATGCTCCAGTGAACTACGAGTGGCCACTAGACAGTCGAGTCCCCCTGGGAACGAAGGGAAATCCCCGTGCTTCAAACTAAAGGATTTGCAGATTGCGAGGTCCATAGGTTCACATTTCCTTCCTCCTGAGAACGTCGCCGAGGTGCTATTTCTCGTGTGAAAACTCATATCCTTTTGGACAAGTCGACGACAACGCCGTGCGCCCTTGGCCTCCGGGAGGCGTTGGCGTGGAGCTTAGGTGCCTGGAGTGCATGCTTGGCCTTGCGGTCTTGTTGTCTTTTCATTTCTTGGCATTTTTGTGTGACTTTTGTTGTCTGATTATCAAGGGGATCTAATTTTTAAGCGAGCTACCACAACTATCTTATATTACCGTGTTAGATTTTTCTTTTGCAGAGAATGTATAAAGCCATATAATATCTGAAACCAGCCCTTACAAAAAGAAATAAAACACAAGTCTTTGGAAAGCTCAGCACCGTTTTCCTTTGTTGCACCCCTCAACAGCGCGCCGTGAGCAAAGCATGATGCTGCCTCTAGACCTTTGGCGTAGCAAAGCTCGTGTCAAAAAAAATCTTTAAAAAACTCTTGTATGAGCAGCGCTGGAAAATCGTCGATGTAGCCTAAAAGATGTCGGCAACTTTGATTTATTTATAAGACAGGACAAAGTGTGTTTCATCTGCTCCCTGCTTGTACAGTTGTAGCAGTACCCTGAAACTCTGAAAGTCCAAAACCATATGGAACAGATACGTTGCCTTCGCATGCATGGCTCACCGCTGAGGGCATCTCCAACCGGGCGACCCAAACGGACGCGCTGGGCCGTCCGTTTTGGGCCGTTTGCGTACCCGAGCAGACGCGCGGACGGAGCCCCGCGTCCGCGCGTCCGTTTGGGTCGCAGGCTGCGCCCAACGCAGCGGCCACCCATCCGGCGCCAGAATGCGGTCCCCTTCTGCTCGGCACCCGTCAACACATCTTGCCCGATGGTCAACCATCCATCGACGAGCACCTTGTCCTCCTTCTCCGTGTAGTTGCCGGTTCGTTTGCTTACCCGGCGGGCTCGAGCTTGTGCAGCGCGGCTTGTGTGAGGGCCTCACCGAACAACGGCTCCTCCGCGATGTTTATGCTGCCGGACCGGCAGTTGTGCCCTCTGTGTCAATGGGAGGTGCCTGGGAGCCTGCTGTGTCGAAGGATATGGCAGGGTCGTCGGCATTGTCTGCGCGAAAGACGGAGGGGCCTGCACGGTGGACGGTGACTGCGCGCGCGCGACCGATCGTCGAACAGGTTGCGTGCACCGGCCATCGCAGCTGCTTCCAGGTTCTTCGGGCCTTTGGAGTTCGCCGGCGCACGGTTCAGGTCAATGGACGAAGGTGACGGCCCCGTCATGGACTCGCCCTCCTCCGGTGACCCATCCCGTGACAGGTACGCCTGCCGCCCAGAATGCGCCCCCTTTCGTGCCCAAACGGGGCATCGGTGGGGCTTGACCTTGGAGGAAGGGGCCGGGTCACGGACGAGGCGAGCTCCCCCCGAGGCCGCGCCGGTGCGGGGATGATCATGTGCGGCTGAGCGCAGCGTGGCCGTAAAACTGGCTGCGCTGCTCTTGAAGGAGAGTGGTCTTCGCGACCGGAGTTCGAGGAGCGTCCGCTTGATCATCGTACGCTCCCTTCCGGCGGAAAGGACCTCTCCTAGCTGCGCGGGCCCGCAGTTTTGGCGCGCTCCGTAGGACGCGAGCCTCCACGCGTCCGCGGCACGCAAACTCGTCCAAGATTTGGGCCGGGTTTGGGTCGTCCCGGACGCGCGGCCATCCGTTTTAGGGATGGGTCCGCGCGCTGGGCCGCGTTTTTGTCCGTTTCGACCCATCCGGACGCGCGGGCGCAGGATGGGTCGCCCGGTTGGAGATGCCCTGAGAACCCAAACAAAATTACGGCGTCTTGATCATGCGTACGGCTCCCAGAAAGTGACCTCTGGCCTAACTGCACGCAGAGCATCGCCGTCCGCGTCTCTTCTCTGCTGTGACGTTTATGCGAAGATATTCATGTGTAGCAGGTCCGAGAGACCGACATTGCACACTGCGGGTCCTATGTTACTGTACCATGATGCATTCAGAAGTCTAGCCGGCAATAAGCTTTGTGTAGTAAACCTCATTAATACAACCCTTAATTGCCGATCACACGGCGCTATTAACATGGCATTAATTCGTCGGCTGACAAAAGCTTCAACTAGGTTAAGATTTCCCCACCGATCGACGTGCACTTCTGCACAGCACAGGATAACGCCCTGTGCGCGCGGCAAGAACTCTCACGCATCCTAGCAGTCATTTCCGCCTGCAAAAATAACTCAATATCCCTTCACATCGGTACAAGATTATCTCCACCGGCACTTGCAAAGTAGACACCAACAGGTGCACCGGCGAAATACGGTTGGGGCGTCAGCAGCACCGCCTACAAATGGGGAAGACCGTTCCACACCGCCTAAAAAACTTTAATTTTTCAATTCATATATTTAACAAGAACACTGAAGTTCATTCAAATTTGTAAAAACAGTTTTGTGGAATTTGAAATAAAACATAAAGAAGGTAAAATAATAGAACCTGGGGTGGTTCCTCCTCTCCGCGACATCGCCGCCGTTGTCGCCGGAGGAGGCGAACGCCTCGTTGAGGCTGTCGTAGGCCTCCTCGTTTGGCATCGGAGTTGGCGCGTCTTCGACATGTTGCCGCTATATGCCACCGACCACCACTCCGTGAACCAGTCGCCGGATGTGGGGACGGTGTTGTGGGAGCGATTGAGTAGCGCCACCAGGCCCAAAGCGTCGGTGAGGTCGTCCGGAGCGCGGTGCGCCGCCTGGATCTCGAGCTCGATTCACATCCTGCATGCCACGAGCCGTCGGTGCGGCCGATTCACACCCGTCTGTAGGGGCCGGCAATGGTGTGACGATGGTTTTATTAAGCTCGAGAACACGCCGACGGGTAATAGGGCTCCCGGTGTGAGCCCAAAAAACACACGTCAGCCCCAATAAGGCTATTGGGGTCGATATTGGGGCCAACGGTTCATATGCTCAGAGGAGCACGCGTTACGTTCTCGTGTGGGCTCCCGGGCTCCCGCTGAACATATCCTCATATTAAAATCATAAAAAGTGGATATTCTCTTTTCTTTCTCTTTTTTCCATATCCTTTTCCCAGCGTGGTCTCCTCTAACCTCTACTCGCAGTCCCTGCCTCCCTCACTTGTCGCATCCTCCCCTATCCACCACCACGTAGACCACTCGCTATCGCCACCCTGCCCGCAAGTATACATGGCCATGTGTCCGTCCGGGCCGAGAAAAGCCCGGCGCTGAAAAATCAGGCACAAGCGCGGCCAGCCCGGCCAAATACCCACAAAGCCCGTCAGGCCACGGGCCAGGACACTTTGTTAAACACCATTTTCAGGCTACCCAGGCCCGGCCCAGCTGTCGGGACAACATTGTCAGGCCCAGGCCCAAGTTTTTCGGGCCTGACCTCGGGCCGGGTTGTTGGGCCAACATTGTCAGGCCCAGGTCCGAGTTTTCGGGTCGGGCTGCCAATGGCCAGGCGTGCCCGCAAGGTTCGGCCGCAGCCCCATGCCCCTCTGCTTCACGCCACCAGGTGGAGCGAGGGCTAGTCGCTGCCCGGCAGCGCCGCATGCCCATGCTCCCCTCCCTCTTAGTTCGGCATATCTATTGCCCAAAATGCATACAATTCACCGACTTTGGACCGGAGGTTACTTGCTTGGAATTGAGCTTTCTAGCTTTCTTTCGTTTAATTTGCAGCATGCCACCCGGAGCCCCGCCAAGCACGTCCCGATCATCGTGTGTCTTACTCTTCCTCCTCCGTGGACCATTGGGGTGCTACCTATTATCGTCTTTTTCTTCATTCGACGTTCTCTCATGTGTGGGCTCGCTCGGCTACTCCGGCACAACAACGGTGAGCTTCTCGTTTAATTTCTTCCCCTCCCCTTAGTTTTCGGTGTCGCACGTGTCGCCCGCTGGAATTTGAGCAAACCTCGGGTGGCGGAAGAACTATTCCGACATGAGACTTCCCTCCCGCAATTGTTGACTGGTTTACAAGGCACCGGCAAAAATTACCTCCGAAACTGAGCCTGGATTCTCGGTGCCCCTTAAAAAAAAAACAATCAGCCGAGTTTTACGGGATGTAGAATGAACAATTTGTTGGGCCAAAAACTTGAAAGTCGCACAAACTCTCTGAAGTCTGAACGAAATCCGAAAGCGACTCGCGTTCCACGTAGGGGCACACGTATGCACGAAATCAGAAAGGCTTTCCATACCCCAGGGTCGAGACAATTCGGAGTACATCGCTGGCCACTGGCCAGCTCAACCGAGCTACGCTAGCGAGCTTGGCATGGGCGCCTCGTCGAGCCACTCCGCTAGCGACGCGTGACAGGAACGGTCCGGCGCCCGCCGCCGCCGCCAGCCCGGTGACTCATCGGGGAGACCGGCGGCGTGCCGACATCTGTACGCGTGCCCATGCGTCGACGCGTCCGCCGGTGATTCGCGTCCGTGCCGGCCGAGCTCAAGCTGCGTGCGTGCGCAACACGTACGTCGGTTTTGCTACGATCAGGTGACCGAGGTTTTTCCTCCCCGGCGGCGACCTTGTTTTGCTACGAATGCTGAGGCGGACGTGTTATTCGATCGGCCGGTTTAAGCTACAGTGACCTGGCAGTAGTAGGACGGGGAAAGAGATAAAAAGATGATGCTAATTTTCTGGTGAAAGCAACACCATGATGTAGTGTGGGTCATGCTGTGGATGTTAACCAGTTCGGCAGTGGAAGCTTTTGCTCTAAATTATGAGCAGGATCTTAAAAGCACCTAGATTCTGATGTTAATGGCACGTATACTAGCCCTTTAATTGTTAGGCTGACCGGGGGATGCTGCTCGGTTTAGTCCTACCTCGTTTACAGAAGAGGGCTGCGACCAACTTATATAAGAGAAAAAAAATTATTCTCCCTAATTCGGGTTTTTCTAGATGAAATGAGCTATTCTCTTATAGCTCGGTTGTATGCAAACCAACGTTTAAATATAGACCGAGTGCTGCCTCGAGTCCAAACATTTGCTTGGAGACTCCTTCGTAAGGCGCTAGCCACAGGTAAACGAGCAAGCAGATTATCAAGGCATATTAAACCTGAATGTTCTAGATGTGGTTGTGTAGAAGATGACATGCACCTTTTTTTTTCCTATGCCCTTTCTCCAAAGCAGCTTGGTATTGTCATCCTTGGTATCTTAGAACTGAAGTCCTAGCTGCTTCGCATAGTAATATTCCTGACATGATTCAAGTTTTATTATCATCCGGGCATCCCCTGGTCAATATAGAAAGTTTATACACTTTCCTATGGTGTTTGTGGAAGGCAAGAAATGACTATCTTTTTATCAGGATACATTCTAGCCCTGGCCATGTTTTTGTTGTTTCAAATGCTATAATGCAGGCTATGAAGCTTGAAGGACCAAAACCCTCTGCGGATAAACCGAGCTTACAACAACTCAGCTCTTCGGGGCATGTAATACACACTGCTTCCAATCTCGAAGGGGTAACCATTTTTTGTGATGCAGCCTGGAAGTTGCAGCAAGACGCCCGAACGGCTCAAGCAGGCATAGGTATATTCATCAAAACAGAGCACATTGGACATTGCAATCAGCTATACATATCGGCCAGGTCCCCCCCGGCGTCTTCACCTTTGCAGGCAGAAGCTTTTGCCCTTTTACTGGCCACTAAGCTTGCTGAAATACTTCAGTTACAACAACCACACTTCTATACCGATAGCTCTATCTTGACGTCTGCAGCTGCTACAACAAATATCGTCACGGCTCCAGGACATTGGATAATCAGGCCACTCATTGCAGCTATTCAAGCAAGCTCTTCCTTCCAACCTAGGAGGGTTACTCATTTGCAGAGAAGCTACAATGTTAAAGCACATCATCAGGCTAGATTAGCAACTAGAATTCAAACAAATGTTGTATCCATCAGGTGTATATGCGCCGAGTCAGGTCAATGTCCAACTCAGGACATCTTCTCTGCAAATAGCGTGGCTCCCTTCACGCTACTCTCTGTAAAATGTGCTTAAGTAATAAAATTTTCTTTCTGTTCAAAATAAATAAATAGACCGAGTGCTGAGCTAAGTTTGAGTGGACGTTAATAGTAATCCGTCTAGAAAATGTACAACTACTCTGCACAAATATGTCCTAACGAATCCTACTTTGGCATTTTAAGATTTCGGAATTGATATAACATCTACTCCCTTCTTTCCGTATTAAATCAGCGACAACTAACATAGAGTCCAAATAGTACGCTGTTATATACTCGTAAAACTCGGCTGATTTGTGGTCTTACAAAAAGAAAATCGCGGTGAAACATACTTCAACATTTTAAGTTTTCGGATTTGGTAGTACATATACTCCTTCTTTTTCATAGAAACAGAGAATATATGTTGTCATTATTTTTCTCAAAAGTGTGCCCATTCGTGGTCTTACAAATAGAAAAATAGTCTTGCGTCTACTCTCTCCGTTATCAAATAAGTTTACGTTAAGACGTGTCTTAAGTTAAACTTTATAAGCTTAGACCAATTTTTTTAGGAAAAAGTAGAAATATTTATGACACTAAATTAATATGGCTAGATTCATCTTAACATCTGCTCCGTACATTTTGATTCTAGAAAAAAATGAGACAAAATAGTATTGAATTTATATGTGAGCAACCAATCCAAATTACATTGAAAACAACAATGTTCAATAAAGAGAGCAATACCACTTCGTTTTCAGTGTTGTTGTTGACTAAAAGTTAGAATTGAGATTATTTTAAAATAAATTTTAAGACTAGAATGTAGACAATTTTAGAACGGAGAACTAGTTCAATAATATAGTACTCACCCGTCTCGGTTTAACAGGCGCGCACGTAGTTTAAGAAATTATTTTGACCATTATTTTGGTTAACAAAATATGAAATATATGTCATAAAAATTATATCATTAGAAAGCTTTTTTGCAAACAAATCCAATGATACATATTTTGGAGACATAAAATTTATATTTCATTGACCAAATCAATGGTCAAAATTTATTTTAAACTATGTGCGTGCCTTGTTAAACTGAGACGGAGGGAGTAGTTTGATGTTATGAAAACCTCAGATGTAGCCCAAGCAACATGCAGCCCGGTTTTTCTTTTTCTTTTTTCTTTTTTCAAACTTCAAAACTTTCAATTTCAAAGTTTCACAAAATTTTGATAAATTATATAGACGTATAGAATGTTGTAATCTATCGGTCTGTAAAATTTTCAGATTCAAATACATTATATTTCCCCCTCAGTAGAAATAACAAAATCTCACAAAACGACAAAATCTACATTTTAGTGTACTGTTCATTACTGTTCACCAATGCTGGAATGAAGATTTGTTATTTTTGCTAAGCCCAAAATATAACATATTTCATTCTTACACACTTGTAGATTAAAATAGTGTCTACATCATAGTATTTTTTCGAATATTTTAACATATTTGAAATGAAACATTTATAGGTTCAAAAAATGGCCGACGTGTAGCCCGAGCTACAAAAGTGCATTCTCTTTGATGTTATATATATGTATACTATGTTGCTAGTTTGTGTATAAATGTGGTCAACTAAAAAAATGTTTGACTTTCAAAAAGTTAAAACATACATGGAAATCGATTTCTTTTCTACTTTTCACCCCTTGATCTAGCAACGTGCAATTAGAAAACTACATTGCAAAAGCGCTCTTTTCATTTTCGGTTTCGCTGAAAAGATCAGAAGAAAAGCTCAATATACTCACGTTGCAATATACTAGTAAAACCTAGCAATATTGATTAGGCGTATATATGAAAAGATCTTGCTTAACGTGTCATATCCACGAATAAAAAATGTGAGATTAGGTGTGTCCAGCTCAGCTCGCAGAACCTACTCGTCGACCAGTGTCTGGAGAAAAGATCTACGTGGTATTTGACGTCTTGCTTGCTCCCAAATTAGCAGCATAATTAAACCGGGCGCGATCGGTGCCACGCCAAGCGCATCTAGATCGAAACCATCACAAAAAAATAATATCAATAGACCTCTCCCGGCGCAAAGAAGATTGTGATAGGTTGGATGGCGTCTGCCTCTCGCTGCAGCAATCACACGGCACCATTTGGAATAAAGGAGAAAATTCTGCACCAGAGAATTATAGAAACCTGAATGTGTCGCTGTCCTTTCGAGCGTTGCCGACGTAGCTCGGGCCCATTGTTTTCCTGCCATTCTTCGGAGGTACTCCTTCGAAAATTGTCTAGAGATGGATGGGGCCATTCGATCTTTGGAGCAACCTAGTCCGCAGCTGTCCGTTTCAGCAACTCTAGTACCCATCTCCTCCGGAATAATATCTGTTAGTAGCATACAGTATGATCTTAAATTCTTACATGAACATGGGATGCTATGTGAGGGGTAAATTGCAGTAGCTCCCTCGATACATTTTTTTTCTTAGGAAACTTGCGCTTAACAATTTAGAAAATATTGTATAGATCGTGGTTCCACAATTTTCGTTGTGGATTTTGTTCAAAAGAAGCGAAGAGAATAAATAAAAATCTGTAGGGAGATTCGATCCACTATGCCAAGGGAAAAACACCTACAAAACGAAGTCCAAAGGAAGATTGCTTATGTTGGACATGCATACTCTCGTCGAGGTTTGGGTTCTTTTCATGCGAGTCATGGTTGTAGAGGGAGTTTGTCATAGCGGCTAGGATGGTCGAAAGATGTTGAATTCAATGCGACAAGTGTCACACAACAAGTATATGTAACAAAGAATCCAAGACTATGTATAGCCTACACTACGACAAATTAGGGTTTGGGAGGTGACGACATCCCCTTTGGGGACCTGGTCCATCTATTTGACGGTGGTCGGTGCTAGGATGATTTTGTACCCTTTAGTGCTGACATTGATTTAAGGGATTTGAGGCTAGATAGTATGCTTTGGTTCACTCAAAACCATTGTAGGAGGTTACATATAATACAACTACTAACTTGTACACCCATTGTATTGTATTTTCACGAGGGTCTGGTCCTCGAAATAAAGCCTTGAATGTGACTAGATTGTGAAGAGAAGGAGGAAATGTGCATGTTTTCACCCATGTGATCCTTATAAATATACCCAACTCTCCTATTTATGCATTGCTTACCAATATTTGTTTTTTTCGACAAAGAGTCAATTTGCTATGTCGACAATCGAGCAATGCTAATACTTACATGGGATCTTCTATCCTCTATGACCCACCCACGTAGTTACCGACTCTCCCCTCGTGATGATGGTACTGACAACCGTTGGTATATCCAATGGTACGACAACCATCATCCTTTCCATGTGGAAGGGGAGGCGCCCCACATTTGCTAGACTATAACATTCTTCTTTATAGTTATTTTTCTTCATGCGACAACTATAGAATTTGGGAAAAAAAGAACTTTTTTAGTACACCTCCTCTCCAAAAAAAAAAACTACATCCAACATGGGGAAACCTCATTTTGGATATTGAAACCTACAATGTTCCTTCAAGTCCTCAAATCCAAAAAGGAAAGGATGTCCTAGACCCACTTGAACCTCCATCGTACAAAATGAGACACGATTCAACCATAGAGCATGATTTTTCTTTTCGATAAAGGGCGCTTTCATTAATTTTAAAGGAAAGCATTACATCCGGCCTCTGCATAACACGATGCACACAACCGCACACACGCAAGTATCAATCTAGCACACACACATAGTATCAGTCTAGCATAAAAAACTGAATAAACACCAACATGGAAACACGCCTAAGACGCGGAAGGCTCTATTCGTAGATTACGCCGTCACCCATGTTGGAAAAAAATATCCTTCGCAACATCCTCCAACCGTGTAGATACCTCCATAAAGAGGTCTCGACTCTCTATGCGTTGAATCAAAGCCCACGAACAGAGCAACGCGGTGAATCGGTAGATAACCTGCAAACAAAAAGAGTTAATATCATGGAAAATCTTGTCATTTCTACATAGCCAAAGCGACCAAATAATGGAAATCGCGCCCACCTGAATACAAGTTTTATACCTGCGTTCCACCCCATTGAGACAGCTGCCAAAAAGATTAGCAATGCTCTAAGGTGGGTACAAGGTAGAACCTATTTGGGTTATTGACCATATAGATCTCGCAAATTGACATTGGGAAAAAAGATGATTGATCATCTCATCTTGTTGACAAAAGACACACTTTTTACTACCTTGCCAATTACGCTTTACAAGATTATCCTTCGTAAGAATTACCCCCTACGAAGATACCAAGCAAAGACCTTCGTCTTTAGTGGAATCTTCATAGAACGGTTTTTTGTATTATTAAAAACTGACGTATCGGATTGGATCAACGCATTATACATTGAATCAACAGAGAATTTACCACTCTCATTTAGATTCCATCTAACCACATCAGGCCCATGCGTCAAGTGAACCCTTTCGAGTCGGTGAAGCAACGTATTCCAGGATACGATCCTAGGACCTGCAAGATCCCGTCTGAATGACATTTCAACTGGCGTATCTTGCATCACCGTTGCAATGGTAACAGATTTGTGACGTACAATACTGTATAAAGCTGAATACTGTTCCCGAAGAGTGGTATTTCTAACCACTTATCCTCCCAAAAACGTATCTGAGATCCATCCTTAATAGAGAAAGATGTGTATGGGAAAAAGAATTTCTTTGTTGCCATAAGACTAGCCCAGAAATGCGAGTCTCCAGGTTTCCAAACCACCTGGGACAAGGCCTTCGAGCCTACATACTTTCTTTTGAGAATTGTTTGCCATATACCTTTTTCTGAAAGAAGCTCAAATAACCATTTTTCAAGTAGGGCTCGATTTTTTTTATCTCAATATCATGAATACCAAGTCCTCCCTGGTCTTTTGGACGGCAAACCATATTCCATTTAGCCAATCGGTATTTCTTTTTTCTCACTATCTTCTTGCCAAAAGAATCTAGATCGGAAGTAATCCAACCAATGCAAGACACCTTTAGGTAAGTGGAAGAAGGAAATCATATACATCACCATATTACTTAGTACTGTGTTAATGAGAACCAAAGGTCCACCTATAGATGGCAATTTTCCTTTCCAACTTGATAGACGTTTTTGAAGTCTTTCCTCAACATGTTTCCACTCAGCTAAAGTGAGTCGCCGATAATGAATCGGTGTACCTAGGTAGCTAATAGGAAACTGACCAATCCCGCAGGCAAAGAGTTCAGCATATAAGGAAGCCTCATCGTGGGCTTTGCCGAAACATAACTATTCACTTTGATGTAAGTTTTATGAAAGTTAATTTTAAGACATGAAAGCTTCTCAAAAGCTGATAGAATCAACTTAAGGTTCATCGCCTTCTCAAGGTCATGTTTCATGAAGAGAATTGTGCCATCAGGATATTGAAGTATGGAGAGGCCACCATCAACCAGATGTTGTATTATCCTTTCAATAAGACCGTCCACTTTTGCACGCCCAATAATAATAGCAAGCATATCCACCATTATGTTAAACAACATAGATGATAGGATCGTCTTGCCGTAATTTCTTTTTGGTCTGAAAGTATTTGCCCACAGCATGATGTAGTATATGTAATTTTGAATACTCTGTTGCAAGCTCATCACCTCAATTCAAAATGAGCATGGCATTGATTTGGTGAGCGAGCATGTGGCACAAAAAACCTTTCAAAATTAATAAGTACTATATTAACCGGTAACAAACATCTTTTTTCTCAGAATTTTGGGACCTGGTTAAAATTAACCTTATATTGACACGTATGCTGTTTGTAAGACTGGGTACCTCCAGACTTTTTCTTGTGTGTATTTTTTGTGCTCTGTGAGATTTTAGGGAGAGCGTCGCATGTGCAGTTTAGTCTCTTTCCTTTCTTTAAGGCTAGACTCTAGATTGTTTCTGGTGCGTTGATTGTGTGACTATAGCTGGGAGATGGTTCGACTGGACAAGCACGTGGTCTTCGTGCCACCGCTTTACTTTCTGTCTCCCTACGTGGCCTGACGAGATTTCCCCAACGCTGTCATTTTCTCTAGATTTCCATCTCTCTTCACCGTTTTGACCAGATCTCCTCCACCTTCACCGGCCCTTCCCTGCCTGAGCTCTTCGCCCCCCTTTCAATGTCGTCTTCTCTCTGTTTCCATGCCTTTTTTTCTTTGATGATTTGATTTCTATGGCTTTTTCTCTTCTCAGATCTTCTTGTGTGGTTGTTTCCTTGATCTGATTTTCTTTTCGTTATATTGCTTCCTTTACGAGACTGCTCAAGAAGCTCCTTCTCCGACGACCTTCAGCTCTGCGTGGTTCCTTCTCAGCCTCCGCGCCGGCGCCTCCCGACGCCGCCCGACTCGGCCAGAGGACGAGCTGGTTGGGCCTTCCAGCGCTGCCCCGGCTCCCACTGGAGAGCAAGCATTTTTGCAGTAATGGGCGGCAGCGGTTCCATGGTTCGGCAGAGTTCGAGCACAATCCTTGGGCACCACGGCTGCCTACATCAGTTGCCTCACCATTGCCGCCAACATACAGCGGGTCGTCGCAATCTCCATCGCCAACAAATACAATCATTTTGTGTTGCTCTATTAGGATTCGGTATGGATTTTTTCTTAACAACTTCCGTTTGGGGATTAGTTGCTTTGCAGAGACGAGGAGTTGCCGCAGTGACCATCTGGCCAAGGAGCGGATGGTGCTAGGGCGCTGGAGCGCACGCCGTCACACCGCCCTCGATGTGCTTCCCTCCACGGCTCCACCGCAGCATCTGCGCCCCCTGCTCGATGGCGTGAGGATGCGCGCCGTCGACCTCCTCGGCCGAGCCTAGCATGGTCCCCTCAAAGCAGCGCGCCCTGTGGTTTTGCTGGAGTGCATGGGGGCGTTGGCCTCCTCCTCTCTCTGATCTAGATCCTAGAAAGGGAGTGGTGGCGGTTGATGTGCGGCTAGAACAAGCTCGCTATATTAGGCTAGAACAGGCGTATTCAACACATGCTGCGGATTGTTGCGCGACATGTAGTCGTCGCCAGCGGCGAGGCCGGCGGAACACGCCGTTGCCAGACACAGTGGTGCCTCTGGTGGTACCAAGGAACTCTGCCCTGCTTGGATTGTACATGTAGCTGAATTTGTATTGTCCCTGATACGAATCTTGTTCACATGTTCGCTAAGTTCCTTACCCGCGATCCCTTTCCGCTGTTGTTATGACCCATGTCTAACCAAATGCAACACCGGAGGGCCACCACCGCTATTGTGACAGCCGGAAGCTGCACACAACTTACCGTTGAGCCTGTCTGTTCCATCTTCTTTGCCGCCCCGTGTGAATGTTATCATCATTCATGTCACTGAGCTGCCTGACATGATTTAGTTCTATGCTTACTTAATTTGATGACTATGATATTGTGACAATGTTCATAATTCCTTAGTAGATTTATCGTTAGTCTATGCTTGATACTTGATAGCAGATTCTGCTGATGCTGTGCGTGATTTGTATATGCCACAAAGAAAAGTAGGTTTGGTGCATCAGGTTATTACCCTGTCGCATACTTACCTGTGTTTGTTCTAGGAATTTGGTTGCATAATTGCAGGGATGGATGCATAATTGGTAATAATGATGTAGATACTCCATAGAGCTATTACATTTTTGACGGAAAATAAATTTACAAACTGCCGAATACCTGATTGTGTTTTCTTTGTGTGAATTCTATGTAGAATTTTCCTGGGCTTAGGATGGGAAAAACATGTCACGAGCTAGGTTAATTGATGTTTGCATGTTCTAGGAGACAAGGGGAATTAAGCAAAGAGTAGCTGCCAAATTCTACTAGAATTTATGGATTAATTGTGTGTTGTTTGAATCCTCTCTTTGTCTCTTCCAATACAACGATTGATGCATATAGTGGCTTCTTCTCCGTACATATGGTGATGGACGTCGCAATGGAGGGAGGCGGGACACTGATCTTTGTTTACGTGGACGACCTCAACACCTTGTGCAAGTTCAAAGGACTTCCTAAGATTTTCTTCAAACTTCTACAAACAAAGTGGTTAACTGAACTTGCGTGGTTTTCCGGTGTGTAAAATGCTTATGCTTAGTTACCAGTATGTGTTTGATATAAGAATCCTGGTTACTGTATACTTGCCACATAGTTAAGTTTTTGACCCTGCAGCCTATTTATTTTTCTGCATGTTTTTATATGGTTTTGGAGTATTCATTGTATGTGTTTTTATACTTGTCACTTAGTATGCAAGCATGGACATTCGTTTTGGTTCCCTCACCATCTTGTAAGTCACATTGGACATGGTGTGCAAAAGGTATGTCGTATGTTACTGATTCACTTTCATGAAGAGAGCGTCTTCCTTAGTCTGTGAAAATTATCTTTATAGACTGCCCCCTTGTCAGGAAACATAATAAGATCAGTGGGAATAAATATAATTTGAAGAAAAATATATTTCTCATTTATCCTCTGAACCGTAAACCGTTATGGATATGACACCATCAGTTGTGTTCCAATGTAATCTACAGATTCTCCATGCACGAAGGTGGACTGAATCTCTGCATTCAGTTTGGAGAATGAAAAAAGAAAGATAATAGAGGTATGTTGGTTGATGTCCTGTTGGTAATACTCTAGGTAATTAAGGCTATTTTTGAGCACAAAAATGAAATTTGCATTACAACGTGTGTCCTTTCCACTGATTCCCTCTCATCAAAGGTAGGATGCATGTATACTTTTGAAATCAGATTAACCATAAATATTCTTTCTGATCTTCTTAAGCATCTCCTTAAGTTTAATATTACCACTTTTTTGGTCTTTTCTGCCTAGCTGATCGAATCGATGTTATCTTAGTTCGATCAAACAACTAACTGAATTGAGGTGATTATTAATTTAGGTAGCAATGCTCAGTAGCTACTTGGGTCATTGGCTAGGCAGCGGCTAGGCAGCCACGGACAGTTGAGGGGCGATAGCACGATCTACTATGCACTGCCACTGTTCATATCTGACGTTGAAACTTGAGATGTCGATGCATGTCAGACCAATTCCTGGTGGAGATTTTTCCTAACATTTTTATAATTCATTGCGATTTGTGGATTGTGAAATAAAAGAGGGATGGGAGGCATCTGCCAATGATGCCCATAATTTATCGAAAAAATCAAGTTTGTGATACAATAGTTACAGCGATCTGTCCTAAAGACTAACTAATGAGCATATGGGATTTTTGTGTGGATTTGAGTGGCGTTTCTTTAGATATTAACATTAATATTCCATGTTCCTTTTTTGGAATTTACAATGAATCGATGGCTCATTATCATGCAGGTTAGCACTCCTCTTGGAGCACAATTTAACGGAAATCAGTAGCAAAGCATGAGCTGCATCAAAACAGAAATTTATATCTTTTCCTTGCCTTCAAATGGAAGCGCTTTGTAGGAAATAAACAGAGGTATCCAACCACATTCCCATATTTTCCTACAAACCGCTTCCTTTTATAGTGCTACAAGAACGCACAGACCAGAGAATGAGTCTTTTCATAATTGTAGTCTTTTAGGAGTTTCTTATATTTTTCTTTTAGGACAACCTCTAAATTTACCTCACACTCTTAGTTTACTTTCCGTTTGTATTCTGCTGAGAACTAATTAAGATCTAAGACAATATTTACAATTCATTTAGTGCTTCATTATATGAAGCTTGATCTTCTCTTCATAACTGTGGGCATGCTTTAAGATCCATATTCATATCAGTAAAAGTTTTGACCACCTGGTGCACCAACCCCATGCTGGCGACAAATAAATACTACAAACTAATTGAGCACACTCTTCCATAAACTGTGCTGACTTACCATGTTCTAAATCATATGTGAAAGAACATGATTGAGAAATACTTTCTTGCAGATACCAGATCATATATGTATTTGCAACTGGTTCTTAATCTAAGCTACATGTTTACTTTGCATCTATACATCGCCCCCTTTTATATTAGTTAAGTGATGACAACCCTGCATAATTTCAGAAGATAAAAATTCTACTTCTCACTATTTTTTTTCTTCATCACCTTCTTTAGTGCCCGATTTTAAAAGATATATTTTCTCATTGTCGTTGGCATTTGAACTTTATTTGTTCAATTTAAAATAAGTGTACTTGTGATGCATTTGTTCACAGACTTAAATTTGCTCAGGTATCTGAAAAGTTCCACTACTAATAGATTCGGTAAAAGAAGGACTCAAATTTGCATCAGTATCTTTGAGAAATTGGTGCAAAGTCTGTGAATCTTTGAAATCCTCGACAAGAGATGACCTTTGTGCTGAACCACGTCGATGATTACAATCCTGTATCATAGATGGCAAGAATACAGGATTAATAGTCAGTAAGATGTTGTCAATTGCAAGACGGCACTTACCTTAGGCCTATGTGTGTTCGTACAAATTCATAGTTCCAGCTTTTTGTTCGTTTTTCTAATGTAGTAGTCTATTATATTTTTTCCTTAAGGTTACAAGGCAATTAACTACTTCTAAAGGGTGTAATAAATTTGAGTTTTAGTAATAGTAAGTTGGAATATATGACATTTTCACTACTTATGCTGCCACTGTGTCCTATACCTGCAGTTTTCGTATTCTAGCTGTGATCTTGCACCATTCCTTGGATATTAGACAGAAATGGACCTAGATAGGGAAAATGAGCACTATCACAGCAAATTAGATGGTGCTTTATCATTCATGTTAACCAAATACTACAACTATACCATGTACCATTTACATAGTTTATAGGGATCTGGTCATCAATTATCTAGCTGCATGTCACAAAGATCCAATAGAGCACACGAAAACATCACAACACTGCATCGTTGCACCACTCTATCAGCTTTACCATGAATACATGAACCAATTCTCACACTTTAATTGTCAGCATGGCGCGGCGTGCCGCAGCGCCTTTCTTTGCTAGTTAATGAATAATAGGACAAGTACAAAACCGCTAGGTGTCCTACACGAGGCTGGATCCGGGTTTGCCTGCCTGCCGCCTTCAATAATTCCCATATGCGGCTCTGCCCCCTCCCTGAGGCCAGCACCTGGCCCACCTGTCAATTAATTCTCCAATATGTCCATCTAACGTTCTCCACATACAACCCGTTCTACACCCACCCACTGACATCCTGTCCCAGACATCACCGACCCCACCTGCCAGCCTAACGGGTGCCCAGCAGCGGCGTACGGGAGGGAATATGGTATGATAAAAAATCGGAGCCGGCCAGCAGATGATAGTCCACAGAGTCCCAAGCCCACACTCACGCCCACTCATCATCGTCTCCCTCCTCCGCCCGCCCGCCCGCCCCCCCGGGCGAAATCGACACCGCAGCGCTCACGCCGTGGTCACGGAAACCTTCCGGAATCGGCAGGGATTCCCCTCTTATACACCCACCCCACCCCCTCCCGTCTCGCCAGCTCGCCAGATTCCTCTGCCCGATCGGAGATCCAATCTCGGGTAAGCGAGCCAAGCTCTGTTTCCTGCTCTTCTTCTTTGTGTGGAGTCGAGGCTCTCTCGAATCTGATTTGTTCTTCCGGTTCCTGTTGCCGTGTTTACGATCTTTGGCGTGCTGACGGGTGCTCTTGTTGTTTCTTGGTGGTGATTGTGCTGTGCAGCGGTAAGATTCGCCGGCCATGTCGGGCGCCGTGCTCGTCGCCATAGCGGCCTCCATCGGCAACCTGCTGCAGGGCTGGGATAATGCGACCATAGCAGGTATCGTAATTCATCTCTAGTCCAGGAAAAGAGTTTTGGATGCCATGTCTTTATGTTGCACCAGGGGGCCGTGTTAGGTACAGCAATTATTGGGAAATCTTGTCGGCTCCGATCATGACGGATTTCGTGGAGCTGCATGTAGTAGTAGTAAAAAAAAAAGATTCTTTCTCTTGATCCGCTAAACCTGATCAACCAACCGAGATAAAATCCTCGCACCCAGTTTCCAGTTTTCTGGATGGGATCCCATACATGATCCCTGCATCTGAATTCGATGAACACCCTCTAGTCCTCTACTATGTCAATATACGTTTCAGAATTCTGAATTGATACCCATAGTTTTGACTCCATGCTGACTTGCTGGTGTTGATCTCTCCAGGTGCCGTCCTGTACATAAAGAAGGAGTTCAGCCTGGAGACGCAGCCGCTGATCGAGGGGCTCATCGTGGCCATGTCGCTCATCGGGGCGACGGTCATCACGACATTCTCCGGGGCGGTGGCCGATTCCTTCGGCAGGCGGCCGCTGCTGATCGCGTCGGCTGTACTGTACTTCATCAGCGGCCTGGTGATGCTCTGGGCGCCCAACGTGTACGTGCTGCTCCTGGCGAGGCTCATCGACGGGTTTGGCATCGGTCTGTCCGTCACCCTTGTCCCTCTCTACATCTCGGAGACCGCCCCGACCGACATCAGGGGGCTGCTCAACACGCTGCCGCAGTTCAGCGGGTCCGGAGGGATGTTCCTCTCTTACTGCATGGTGTTTGCCATGTCCCTCATGCCGCAGCCTGAGTGGAGGGTCATGCTTGGGGTCTTGTCCATCCCGTCGCTCATATACTTTGCGCTCACTGTCTTCTACTTGCCTGAATCGCCAAGATGGCTTGTGAGCAAAGGAAGAATGGCTGAGGCCAAGCGCGTGTTGCAGAGACTGCGGGGAAGGGAAGATGTCTCAGGTTTGTCTGTCGTTTCCGTAAATATGAGTTGTATGTAACTGTAAAACATCCATGCTGATTTCCCTCATTTTGCATTAACTGTGCAGGAGAAATGGCCCTTCTCGTTGAAGGATTGGGTGTTGGGAAAGATACACACTTCGAGGAATACATAATTGGCCCTGATGACGAGCTTGCTGATGATGGGCTGGCTCCAGATCCAGATAAGATGAAACTCTACGGACCGGAAGAAGGCGTATCTTGGATCGCCCGTCCTGTTAGGGGTGGTGCCCAAAGCGCACTTGGAAGTGCGTTGGGTCTCATGTCTCATCATGGGAGTATGGTTAGTCAGGGTAAATCTATCGTGGACCCTCTAGTCACTCTTTTCGGAAGTGTCCACGAGAAGATGCCTGAGGTAATGGGGAGCATGAGGAGCACGCTGTTTCCTAACTTTGGCAGCATGTTCAGCATGGCGGAACAGCAGCAAGCTAAAGCTGACTGGGATGCCGAGAGTCATAGGGATGATGAGGACTATGCATCAGATCATGGTGCTGATGACATTGAGGATAACCTCAACAGCCCGCTTATTTCTCGTCAAGCGACAAGCGTTGAAGGAAAAGAGATTGCTGCACCTCATGGAAGCATAATGGGTAATGTGGGTAGAAGTAGTAGTATGCAGGGAGGGGACGCCGTCAGCAGCATGGGCATTGGCGGCGGATGGCAGTTGGCTTGGAAGTGGACTGAGAGAGAAGGCGCAGATGGGCAAAAAGAAGGCGGTTTCCAACGTATTTACTTGCATGAAGAGGGTGTGCAAGGCGACCGGAGGGGCTCTATATTGTCTATGCCAGGAGGCGATGTTCCTCCTGGTGGCGAGTATATCCAGGCAGCTGCTCTAGTGAGCCAACCAGCTCTTTACTCAAAGGACATAATAGAGCAGCAGCTGGCTGGTCCTGCCATGGTACATCCATCTGAGACAGCTGCTAAGGGCCCTAAGTGGGCAGACCTATTTGAACCTGGAGTGAAACATGCACTTTTTGTTGGCATAGGACTACAGATCCTGCAACAGGTAAACTAATTTATGCCTTTGTGTAATGTATTGTTAAGTGCACTTGCCACCTAATTTATCACATCAAAAGTACCAAAAGTGTTTCTTACAGAATAGTTTTTATTGCTCTTAGTTCTTTCTCTTCAAACTAAAAATCTAAATTCAAGCATCAATGTTGCCCGTGACTGCTTGAAGTTCCTAATTTTGGACAGAAAAAAAAACGATTTGCTGCCTACGGCAGTAAGCAACTCTCTCGTGTTATGTCGCTATAATTATGATATAATGCTAATCTGGATAACTTAATTCTGCTTATTGAACTGGAATCCTTATGAATACGTCTTTAGTTCTTTGCACAAGTGAAGTCAATTTAGATATGTCATGTAGTATACAACATAAATTTTATAGAAACATGCTGTGGTAGAACACACTAAAACATTCTATTGAATACGAGTATAGTGGAGCTGCTGGGAGTGGACTGTGGTACATACGCATCTGGACGTAAGGCCACAATTTTTTAATAGGTATGTAGTTAGAAGCATGGAAGCAATAGGCTGGCCTTTTTAAATATTTGTCTGCTGAAAATGGTTCTAAAAAATGTAGAATAAACAATCATACAACATTTCAAAATCTGACATAATTCAGTTTCCTCGCCTGTCCCTATGCCAGGGGCGGCGCTAGGGGTATTCCTATGTATTCATGTGAATACCAATGATTTTGGCAAAACATCAACGATTTTGGCAAAATAGGATTGAGTTAACAGGAATGATTTCGTCAAAATAACAGTTATTTTGGCAACACAGCCACGAATTTAGCAAAATTAATACCAAGTTGCAAATTCCTAGCGCCGCCACTGCTGCCCTATGCTACCTTTTTTTTTCTATGTTCCAGTTTTAGTCCTTTCCACAAGTAAAGTCAATTTTGATATGGCATGTAACATAAGTTTTACAGAAACATGCTGCAGTAGAAACACACTAAAACATTCTATTGAATACGATACCTGAGGAACTGCTAGGAGTGGATTGTGGTACATTGGCATCTGGACGTAAGGTCACAAAACTTTTTAATGGGTATGTAGTTGGAAGCATGGAAACAATAGGCTGGCCCTTTTCATATCTGTTTGCTGAATATGGTTCTAGCCTTCGTAGAATAAATAATCAGTACGACATTTCAATTTGTGACATAATTTAGTTTCCTCGTCTGTCTCCGTGCTACTTTTTTTTCTTCTATGTTTCAGGTTTAGCATGGTTTTTAGTACATACCACATGTTTATGTGCTGATTATCAACTTTGTTGTTTTTGTTCAGTTTGCAGGCATCAATGGAGTTCTCTATTACACCCCTCAGATACTCGAGCAAGCAGGTGTTGGGATTCTTCTATCAAACATTGGACTAAGCTCTTTATCTGCATCTATTCTTATTAGTGCATTGACAACCTTGCTGATGCTTCCTAGCATTGGTATTGCCATGAGGCTCATGGATATGTCAGGAAGAAGGTTAGACTTGACAGTTTGC
This sequence comes from Lolium multiflorum, assembly GCA_030979885.1. NCBI lineage: Eukaryota > Viridiplantae > Streptophyta > Magnoliopsida > Poales > Poaceae > Lolium > Lolium multiflorum. The sequence goes on along the minus strand of CM061747.1, from coordinate 136,292,050 downwards.
TTCCCATCGAAAGAATGTGATATTGTTGAATGTAATCAAAGTATTAATCATTCTTCTGATTTGTTTCTCACCCAGGTTTCTTCTCCTTTCGACAATCCCTGTCCTGATAGTAGCACTGGCTATCTTGGTTTTGGTCAACATTCTGGATGTTGGAACCATGGTGCATGCTGCACTCTCGACGATCAGTGTCATAGTCTATTTCTGCTTCTTCGTCATGGGGTTTGGGCCTATCCCAAATATTCTCTGCGCAGAGATTTTCCCCACCTCCGTCCGTGGCATCTGCATAGCCATCTGTGCCCTGACTTTCTGGATCGGTGACATTATCGTGACATACACTCTTCCCGTGATGCTTAACGCGATCGGACTTGCTGGAGTCTTCGGAATATATGCTGTCGTTTGCATACTGGCTCTCGTGTTTGTCTACATGAAGGTGCCTGAGACCAAGGGCATGCCCCTGGAGGTCATTACCGAGTTCTTCTCTGTCGGGGCAAAGCAGGGCAAGGAGGCCATGGACTAGTTGCTCCGATCTGGTGATCCGCGTCGCTGGTGGTAATTTTGTGGTTCCGAAACTACACTGCCACTAACCTGTGATGCTCTGGTAAAGAAACTTCAAGGAGAGCAGAGGGCCTAAAGAGGTGACATGAAGACTGTACATCGTGAGGCTGTAATCCTGGGGTAGACAACTTTTGGAACTAGGCTACTTGTTTAGATCACCGGTTGTTTTCGCTTTGTGACTTTCTGTTTGTGTTATTTGGAACTTTTTGCCTCTGTAACTAGTGCTCTCATCACAATTTTATGTCACTGTTTCCTCTCCTGCTCAATATAGTTTCTCACAGCTGTTTGTCAGTTCTGAAATGCTAATCACCTTAGCAGTTTTGTTGTGTTATTAGTACTTAGTACTTACCCCATTCCAAATTAAGTAACTTGGATTTGTCTAGATTGGCTTGTATCTACACACGAAAATGAGTATAGATACATGTGAATCTACACAAATCTGAGTCAACTTAAATTGGGACGGAGGGTGTACTAGTATGTATTACTTATTGAGGAAAAGTTTAGTTGTATTTCTTGGTGTATGAGACACGGATTTCCTTTCCGCTAAACCGGAGACAGTGAGCCATGTTTGGAGCGCTAGGCATTTCGTGATCCCGAATTTGCTGAAAGATAACAAGGCGAAAAGTGCAGGTCATTTTAGCATCTCCAGCCGTGTACCCGGCAGGTCATTTTAGCATCTCCAGCCGTGTCCCCGGCACATAATCGAGCATTTGGGGGATGAGTTTTGTTCATGCCGCGTTTGACGACGTCGCTCCCCAGCTGTGTCCTCCAAACGCCGTCCTCAAACTTTTTTAATGTTAAAATACTCTTTTTTTTTGCATTTTTATTTAATAGAGAGAAGGAACATTCCACAAACTAATACATAATTGAATACGTGGTTTACACAAACTAAGACATAGTTTGAAACATGGTTTTTATAAATTAATACATAGTTTGAACCATGGTTGACATAAATTAAAACATTGGAAAATGAGGAAAACCTAACCAGTGCTGGCATCGCAGATTTCGTGTGTTCGCTGCCAAGAAAAAACACTCCCAGTCACCCCAACTGAAAAATCTAGCTGGTGATGATAGCCTTATTGGTCCTTTCAAGGAAGAATATCCAGAAACCTCAGTGCCTATTTTCGCTGCGAAGAAACAACACTCAATCGTCCTCCTCATCGCTGATGCCGTGGTAGTGCTGGCGGCAACGCAGTCTCGTCGAACACCTTGACGCTCATATCGGCGTCGCCAAGGTAGGAGAATCTGCGCACACAGCCGGCATCAAGGTCGTGGTAGCGCGCGAACTTCTCCCAGCCGGTGTGGAGGTACATCTTGCCGCGCCCGTCGAAGAGCACGTCCACCGGCCACCGGCAGCAGTCGCAGCCAGCTTCCCGCAGATGCATCGCGGCCGGCTCGTTGCCGGAGACGAAGTCGACGAACTTGTCCGACAGCCTCTGGATGCCGAGTGCGTCGCCCTCGAGGACGACGATGAACTCGAACAACACTTGCTCCTCCTCCTCCTGCAGACGATGAAAACGACGGCGTCGCAGGCGACGGCGAGCGTGCAGCTCTGCCGCGACCATGACCACGACCACGGCCGCGACCTTGGCCTTTGCCTCTGCGTCTACCAACCATGGCGTCGGCTCTTGAGATGGTGGCGGCTAGGGTTGGGGAGAGAGGCGCTAGGGTTTGTGTGTGAGGGACGATGCGAGAGCGCCCCTTTTTATAGGCCGGAGGAGGCAGGGGAGCGGTGGCGCTTGATGTCTACGCACGCTTCTATTCCTGTAGACAGTGTTGGGCCTCCAAGAGCAGAGGTTTGTAGAACAGCAGTTTCCTTAAGTGAATCACCCAAGGTTTATCGAACTCAGGGAGGAAGAGGTCAAAGATATCCCTCTCAAGCAACCCTGCAATCACGATACAAGAAGTCTCTTGTGTCCCCAACACACCCAATACACTTGTCAGATGTATAGGTGCACTAGTTCGGCGAAGAGATAGTAAAATGCAAGTGATATAGATGATGGTAATATTGCAGGAAGTAAATGCAAAAAACATAAACAAGCGGTGCCAGAAAATAGCTTGGCGTGGAAAGCAATTCTCTGTGGTGTAACTTATTCGGAAACAAGGCCTAGGGATCATACTTTCACTAGTGGACACTCTCAACATTGATCACATAACTGAATAAACAAATACTACTTTCTCTACACTCTCTTGTTGGATAACAAACACCATTCATTGTGTAGGGCTACAAGAGCACCTCAATGCCGGAGTTAACAAGCTCCACAACATTCGATGTTCATATTTAAATAACCTTAGAGTGCATAATAGATCATTGCAATTATACCGAGAACTAACATAGCGCACACACTGTCACCATTACACTATGAAAGGGGAATAGATCACATCAATACTATCATAGTAATAGTTAACTCCATAATCTACAAGAGATCACAATCATAGCTTATACCAAGTACTACATGATGCACACACTGTCACCATTACATCATGAAGGAGGAATAGACTACTTTAATAACATCACTAGAGTAGCACATAGATGATATTCAACTAGATCACAAAGCTCATGATCACATAAAGATCACATGGGAGAGAGAGATGAACCACATAGCTACCGGTACAACCCTTAGCCTCGAGAGAGAACTACTCCCTCCTCATCATGGGAGCCAGCAGCGACGATGAAGATGGCGATGGAGTCGATGGAGATGCCTTCCGGGGGCACTTCCCCGTCCCGACGGCGTGCTGGAACAGAGACTTCTGTCCCCCGAATCTTGGCTTCGCGATAGCGGCGGCTGCGTAACTTTTCTCGTCCCGTGGCTTATTCCTCTAGGGTTTTCGCGACGGAGTCCTTAAGTAGGCGGAAGGGCAGCCTCGGAGGGGCCCTGGTGGGACCACACACTAGGGGGGTGTGCCCCACCCCTTGGCCGCGCCGCCCTGGCGTGTGGGGCCCCCTGGCTCCCCTTTGGTCTCTCTCCGGTGTTCTGGAAGCTTCGTTGAAAAATAAGGTTCTGGGCGTTGATTTCGTCCAATTCCGAGAATATTTCCTTACTAGGATTTCTGAAACCAAAAACAGCAGAAAACAGGAACTGGCACTTCGGCATCTTGTTAATAGGTTAGTTCCGGAAAATGCATCAAAACGATATAAAGTATGAACAAAACATGTAGGTAATGTCATAAAACTAGCATGGAACATAAGAAATTATAGATACGTTAGAGACGTATCAAGCATCCCCAAGTTTAGTTCCTACTCGCCCTCGAGTAGGTAAACGATAACAAAGATAATTTCTTAAGTGACATGCTATCATAATCTTGATCATACTATTGTAAAGCATATGAGATGAATGAAGTGATTCAAAGCAATGGTAAAGATAATGACTAAACAACTGAATCATATAGCAAAGACTTTTCATGAATAGTACTTTCAAGACAAGCATCAATAAGTCTTGCATAAGAGTTAACTCATAAAGCAATAGATTCAAAGTAAAAGGCATTGAAGCAACACAAAGGATGATTAAGTTTCAGCAATTGCTTTCAACTTGTAACATGTATATCTCATGAATAGTTGTCAACATAAAGCAATATAACAAGTGCAATAAGTAAACATGTAAGAATCAATGTACACAGTTGACACAAGTGTTTGCTTCTAAGATAGAAAGAAGTAGGTAAACTGACTCAACATAAAGTAAAAGAATGACCCTTCGCGGAGGGAAGCATGGATTACTATTTTTGTGCTCGAGCTTTTATTTTGAAAACATAGAACCAATTTTGTCAACGGTAGTAATAAAGCATATGCGTTATGTATAAGACATCCTATAAGTTGCAAGCCTCATGCATAGAATACCAATAGTGCTCGCACCTTGTCCTAATTAGCTTGGATTAACATGGATTATCATTGCATAACATATGTTTCAACCAAGTGTCACAAAGGGGTACCTATGCCGCCTGTACAAAGGTCTAAGGAGAAAGTTCGCATTGGATTTCTCGCTTTTGATTATTCTCAACTTAGACATCCATACCGGGACAACATAGACAACAGATAATAGACTCCTCTTTAATGCATAAGCATTCAACAACAGATAATATACTCATAAGAGATTGAGGATTAATGTCCAAACTGAAACTTCCACCATGATTCATGGCTTTAGTTAGCGGCCCAATGTTCTTCTCTAACAATATGCATACTCAAACCATTTGATCATGAAAATCACCCTTACTTCAGACAAGACGAACATGCATAGCAACTCACATGATATTCAACAAAGGTGAAAAGTTGATGGCGTCCCCAGAAACATGGTTACCGCTCAACAAGCAACTTATAAGAAATAAGACACATAGGAACATATTCAATACCACAATAGTTTTTAAGGCTATTTTCCCATGAGCTATGTATTGTAAAGGCAAAGAATAGAATTTTAAAGGTAGCACTCAAGTAATGTACTTTGGAATGGCAGAGAAATACCATGTAGGTAGGTATTGTGGACACAAATGGCATAGTTTTTGGCTCAAGGATTTGGATGCACGAGAAGAATTCCTCTCAATACAAGGCTAGGCTAGCAATGTTGTTTGAAGCAAACTCAAGTATAAAACGGTGCAGCAAGACTCACATATGAACATATTGTAAGCATTATAAGACTTTACATCGTCTCCTTGTTGTTCAAACACCTTAACCAGAAAATATCTAGACTCTAGAGACCAATCATGCAAACCAAATTTTAACAAGCTCTATGTAGTTCTTCATTAATAGGTGCAAAGTACATGATGCAAGAGCTTAAACATGATCTATATGAGCACAACAATTGCCAAGTATCAAATTATTCAAGACATTATACCAATTACCACATGCAGCATTTTCTGTTTCCAACCATATAGCAATTAACGAAGCGGTTTTCAACTCCGCCATGAACATTAAAGATAGAACTAAGAACACCAGTGTTCATATGAAAAAGCGGAGCGTGTCTCTCTCCCACACAAGCATGAATTTATTCAGAGAATGAAAATAACAAAATGAAAATAAAAGCACACAGACGCTCCAAGTAAAGTGCATAAGATGTGACTGAATAAAAATAGAGTTTCACTAGAGGTGACCTGATAAGTTGTCGATGAAGAAGGGGATGCCTTGGGCATCCCCAAGCTTAGACGCTGAGTCTTCTTGAAATATGCAGGGATGAACCACGGGGTATCCCCAAGCTTAGACTTTTCACTCTTCTTAATCATATATCATCCTCCTCTCTTGACCCTTGAAAACTTCCTCCACACCAAACTCGAAACAACTCATTAGAGGGTTAGTGCATAATCAAAATTCACATGTTCAGAGGTAACACAATCATTCTTAACACTTCTGGACATTGCCTAAAGCTACTGGAAGTTAATGGAACAAAAAAATCCATTCAACATAGCAAAAGAGGCAATGCGAAATAAAAGGCAGAATCTGTCAAAACAGAACAGTCCGTAAAGACGAATTTTTCTGGGGCACTTAGCTTGCTCAGATGAAAATGCTCAAATTGAATGAAAGTTGCGTACATATCTGAGGATCACGCACGTAAATTGGCAGATTTTTCTGAGTTACCTACAGAGAACCCTTCCCAAATTCGTGACAGACAGAAATCTGCTTCTGCGCAATAATCCAAATCTAGTATGAACCTTGCTATCAAAGACTTTACTTGGCACAACAATGCAATAAAATAAGATAAGGAGAGGTTGCTACAGTAGTAACAACTTCCAAGACACAACAAAACAGTTACAAAATAAAAACATGGGTTATCTCCCAAGAAGTGATTTCTTTATAGCCATTAAGATGGGCTCAGTAATTTTAATGATGCTCGCGCAAGAAATAAGAGTTGAAGTAAAAGAGAGCATCAAGAAGCAAATTAGAAACACTTTTAAGTCTAACCCACTTCCTATGAAAAGGAATCTTGTACACAAATAAATTCATGAAGAACAAAGCATAGGAAGATAGAACAAGAGTAACTTCAAGATTCTCAACACAAAGAGGGGAAACTTAATATTATTAAGATCCATGTAACCATGTTTCCCTCTCTCATAATAACTTTCAGTGGTATCATGAACAAACTCAACAATATAAGTATCACATAAAGCATTCTTATCATGAGCTACATGCATAAAATTATTACTCTCCACATAAGCATAATCAATTTTATTAGTTGTAGTGGGAGCAAATTCAACAAAGTAGCTATCATTATTATTCTCATCAAGTGTAGGAGGCATAGTATAATCATAATAAAATTTACTCTCCATAGTAGGTGGCACCAAAAGACCACTATCATTATAATCATCATAAATAGGAGGCAAAGTATCATCAAAGAAAATTTTCTCCTCAATGCTTGGGGGACTAAAAATGTCATGCTCATCAAAACCAGCTTCCCCAAGCTTAGAATTTTCCATATCATTAGCAACAATGGTGTTCAAAGCGTTCATACTAATATCATTGCTACTAGCACGCAAATAAGATTCTATAGGTTTTTTAATTTTCGCATCAAACCATCCATGTCTTAACTCAGGAAATAGAATAAAAAGCTCATTGTTATTTTCCATTATGCCTAACTAGTGAACAAGAAACAAAAAGATGCAATTGCAGGATCTAAAGGAAATAGCTTCCAGCACTCACAACGGCACCAGAAAATAACTTAGTTACCTGGGACCGGAGTATGAGTGCCTTTTACCTTACCTCCTCGGCAACGGCGCCGCTTGATGTCTACGCACGCTTCTATTCCTAGACGTGTTGGGCCTCCAAGAGCAGAGGTTTGTAGAACAGCAGCAAGTTTCCCTTAAGTGAATCACCCAAGATTTATCGAACTCAGGGAGGAAGAGGTCAAAGATATCCCTCTCAAGCAACCCTGCAATCACGATACAAGAAGTCTCTTGTGTCCCAAAACACCTAATACACTTGTCAGATGTATAGGTGCACTAGTTCGGCGAAGAGATAGTAAAATGCAAGTGATATAGATGATGGTAATATTGCAGGAAGTAAAGATGCAGTAAAACAGTAAACAAGCGGTGCTAGAAAATAGCTTGCTGGCGTGGGAAGCAATTCTCTGTGGTGTAACTTATTCGGAAACAAGGCCTAGAGATCATACTTTCACTAGTGGACACTCTCAACATTGATCACATAACTGTATAAACAAATACTACTTTCTCTACACTCTCTTGTTGGATGACAAACACCATTCATTGTGTAGGGCTACAAGAGCACCTCAATGCCGGAGTTAACAAGCTCCACAACATTCGATGTTCATATTTAAATAACCTTAGAGTGCATAATAGATCATTGCAATTATACCGAGAACTAACATAGCGCACACACTGTTACCATTACACTATGAAAGGGGAATAGATCACATCAATACTATCATAGTAATAGTTAACTCCATAATCTACAAGAGATCACAATCATAGCTTATACCAAGTACTACATGATGCACACACTGTCACCATTACATCATGAAGGAGGAATAGACTACTTTAATAACATCACTAGAGTAGCACATAGATGATATTCAACTAGATCACAAAGCTCATGATCACATAAAGATCACATGGGAGAGAGATGAACCACATAGCTACCGGTACAGCCCTACTCCCTCCTCATCATGGGAGACAGCAGCGACGATAAAGATGGAGATGGAGTCGATGGAGGTGCCTTCCGGGGTCACTTCCCCGTCCCGGCGGCGTGCTGGAACAGAGACTTCTGTCCTCCGAATCTTGGCTTCGCGATGGCGACGGCTGCGTAACGTTTCTCGTCCCGTGGCTTATTCCTCTAGGGTTTTCGCGACGGAGTCCTTAAGTAGGCGGAAGGGCAGCCTCGGAGGGGCCCTGGTGGGACCACACACTAGGGGGGCGCACCCCACCCTTTGGCCACGCCGCCCTGGCGTGTGGGGTCCCCCTGGCTCCCCTCTGGTCTCTCTCCGGTGTTCTAGAAGCTTCGTGGAAAAATAAGGTTCTGGGAGTTGATTTCGTCCAATTCCAAGAATATTTCCTTACTAGGATTTCTGAAACCAAAAATAGCAGAAAACAGGGCACTTCGGCATCTTATTAATAGGTTAGTTCCGAAAAATGCATCAAAACGATATAAAGTATGAACAAAACATGTAGGTAATGTCATAAAACTAGCATGGAACATAAGAAATTATAGATACGTTGGAGACGTATCGGCGCTCATTAACGCCAGCACGCAGAGCTAGGCGCGACGAGACGCTTCGTTGCGCCTCTGCGGGAACTGCACCGTCGCTACGCGTCAATAACTTCCGTCGCGAGGTAGGCGACGGTTAGGTTAAACTTTAATGTGCCGCTGACGCGTCGATCCTGCCACTCCTCGCCTCGCTTTTCGTTGTGTCCGGCGTGCCCGGAGCGTCCCCTGTGTAGCGGGGACGGGCTCGGGACGCCGGACACCGTATTAGGCCGCGTCGGACGAAAGTAGGCTTTAGGGCGCGCGGCTATGAACGTTTTTTATCCGGTGCACCCCAAATCCCTTTAAGGAATGCGGCTGAAGATGCTCTAACTTCCTTCACATCCTTGGCAGCTGCAAAACCCTTGAGCACTAGGACTTCCAGATCTTTAGGAAAAAGTTAAGGTTGGGTTGGCCAGTTGTCGATCTCAAAAGGTGCACACAGAAGACAGAATAGTGCAAAGCCATGTGAGGTTATACAGTATACTAATGGCGTGCTGGAGCAAAAAGAATTCACATAAGGTGTGATCTGTTCAGGTGCCTCCTATGCCCAATAGAGGCGGAGATCGGAAAAGGGCAGATCGGAGTAGAAGTAATCCTACTGGTTACCTGTCAGAGTGGAACGGTACCTAAAAGCTGCTGTTTTTCAGGAAAGCTTAAAACGGGGATTGAGCTATACGTAGCCTTTTATTTGCGAGCAGTCAGAATTCGTTCAAAGGTTCAAAAGTTTGAAGCAAAATTCTAGAGATAGCCAGTCATGTACAATGCTCTAAAATCTCAATACAAGCAACCTCACATTTTAGGCTACACAAAAATGATAAACTGTGACAAATTTTATAGTGAATATTGCACATTTTAATATTATAAATTTGTCAGATTTTGTCAATTTCAAAGCCTAGAATACAATTAGTTTTGCATTTATTGGCTACCTCTAAAATTTTGTTTTGAATTTTTTAAAAACTTTGAAATATAAATTTTAATTGTTTGAAAATAAAGAGCTACATGTATCTTAGCCCCCAAAACACCACTCCTATTCTTCTGTCTTTCTTTCTTGGTGGTTTGGTGGCCTATAGCACGCGAAAAGGGTAACGTGCTCCAGTGGCAACTCCCTTGATCGGGCTGATACTTAATTGATTTCTCGAGCTTGGTTGGAAGCCTAGGTTTAGAGCATCTCCAGTCGCGTCCCCCAAACCGTCCCCCAAAGGGATTTGGGGCGCGCCGGACAAAAAAAGCGTTCCAGCCGCGTCCCCAAAGCCCTTTATTGTCCGGCGCGCCCTATACGGTGTCCGGCGCCCGAGCCCGTCCCGTCCCACGGGGGACGCTCCGGGGACGCGGACACAACAACGAGGCGGGCTCCCACATGTGGCGACTATTTGCATAAACCGTTGGTTCGCGCCTCTTTTCTCGTCCTTCCTTCCTTCGCCTCCCACCCCACCGCCGCTGGATTTCCCGGCCGTTTGGGCGTCGATCTCTGCGAGTCACACCGTTGTCGCGGCTGGGGCTCCCGCCGGTCGTGCCGCCGCCGCCGCGTCGCAGCGCCTCCCGAACGCGCCGTCAAATCCGCCCCACCTCCGCGCACGAAGGTGCTCGACGACTTGCTGGTAGGCGCGATTGGTCGCTGTTTGTTGCGTCGTCTGCCTCGGCGCAATTTTAACCATTGATTTTAGCCATGGACAGCGACGATGAGATGGTTGCCCTGCTGCTGGAGGACGAGCAAGCGTTCGACGACGACCTGCGGGAGCATTTGCTGATCATCGCGTCCCTCCAGGACATGCTTGACGCTGAGGCGGAGAAGAGGAAGAGGCCGCGCCGCGGAGGATCAAGGCCGGGAAGAAGGAAGTCGAAGCCCCGGCAGAGGATGGAGGGGCATGCCATGCTGCACAACGACTACTTCGCCGACGGGGCAACACATGCCGACAATTTTCGGCGCCGGTACAGGATGAGCAAGGGCCTGTTCATGAATATCCTCCACGGCGTTCGAGAGTTCGACCCCTACTTCAAGCTCAAGGTCGACGCTGTAGGCGTTCTCGGGTTCTCATCCATTCAGAAGTGCACCGCCGCCATGAGGATGCTTGCATACGGAGCACCTACCGATACACAGGACGACTACCTTCGCATGAATGAGTCTACTGCCATTGAGTGCATGTACAAGTTTTGCCGAGCTGTGGTGGGAAAGTTTGGCAAATACTACTTGAGAGGGCCAACGAGGAAGAGACTGCAAGGATCATTGCACAAAATGCTGCCAGAGGATTTCCTGGAATGCTTGGAAGCATCGATTGCATGCACTGGCATGGAAGAACTGCCCGTTTGCTTGGCAAGGTATATACAAAGGCGTCATGGATATTGCAGTGTGGTGCTTGAAGCTGTGGAGATTATGACCTGTGGATTTGGCATTCTTTCTTTGGCATGGCGGGATCACACAATGACATCAACGTGTTGCAGCGGTCTCCGTGTTCAGCAGACTAGTGGAAGGGCATGCTCCACCATGCAACTATGAGATCAATGGCCACCAATATACCAAAGGCTATTATCTAGCCGATGGTATATATCCAAAATGGGCCACTTTTGTCAAAACAATCTCGAATCCATCAGGTCTGAAGAATTCTCACTTTGCTACACGACAGGAGGCTTGCAGGAAGGATGTCGAGCGGGCATTTGGTGTGCTTCAAGCAATTTGCCATTGTCCGGTACTGCTCTAAGCTGGTCTCACGACCAAATGTGGGAGGTGATGCAGGCTTGTGTGATCATGCACAACATGATCATCGAGGATGACCGCAAGAATCATGTTAGGTCACATGTTGGTCCCTATGAGTGTCAATGCCCTCTCGCGGAGGTTGATCATGAGTTGCCTGCAGATTTTGCTGATTTTCTCGCCATGCACGCCGAGATCCGTGACAGCAATGTGCATGAGCAACTTCAAGCTGATCTCGTTGAGCATTTGTGGAGGATCAAAGGAAATACCGTGGCACCTTGATGTATCATCTAGCCCTTTTTATTATATTTGATTACTTGTTTTATTGTTTGTTGTAATTTAATTTGAAAACAATCCTCGAAAACATTTTTTTCATATGCTACATTTGATATAAATGGTTTATGTGTTAAAAAATTATTTTAAATGTTTGGGGGCGGCGTTTGGGGGACGCGGGGCGTCCCCCAAAACAACAATCCCCCAAACGCTCAATCCGGCGCGGTTTGGGGGACGCGGCTGGAGATGCTCTTAGGGATGTGCTTGGAAGATTCTTGGGAAGCCGGGGCCCTCCCAGGTTCTCCTTTTCAGGCACGCTCAGCAACTGTGTTTTCTTTACACATTCGGCTGGATTCTAGTGATCGGCTCAGACTTTAGAAACTTCGAATTTCTACAGCTGCAGTTGGATGATTAATGATGTTCAGTTAAAAATGGTGAACATTGTTTCAAAAAGTTAACAACAGTGTTTTGTTTTTTTGGCTGAGAGAAACGAAGTAGATGGAGCAGGTTTGGGACCAATCGCGATTCTTTTCTATGCTCCCTTTCCGATGAAGAATGAACGGAGGACAAAAACCTCGCGCTCACACGCTCCTTTGGGCGATCATTCCCGGTGACGCTGAAACGGACAACCCGTCAGCTCCACTTCACACACATAGTGCGGCATCCGACTGTAGGATCAGCATTCGCAGGAGAACCAATGGTGTCCCGGGGCACCGTTGCTATCTTCATTCAAATGCTCAGATAGTCTCATGTACACCACGGCAGGCACGGCATAGCGACCTCATCAGTGACCTCGAATTCCTGCTTTGTTCAAAGCAGAATAAACGATACGTCGATCTCACTGCTCCATGACTTTGTAGAGGATCCGGACTTGTCAGTACCATTCCAGACTCCTACTCCCTCCGATCGCTTTAAACTGAGTCAATTTAAAGCGACCGGAGGGAGTACATGTTTCTCCATACCAAAAAATCGATAATTCACACCCGTAGGTGCCCCAAACTCCACAAGAATAAGATCAATTCTAGATCTCGGGAAACAGCAAACTTGATAGAGTACATTTTTGCGTTATGCGAAAATATCTATCAGAGTAGATACTGGAAATTCGTGCTTTGTTCACAGCAGAATACTACATGATACGCCGATCTCATTGTTCCACAACTTTGTGCGGATGTACTGGCAAAGGGCAGAGTGCCATAATGTCAGTGCCCGTTTCGTAGCCACGGGTCAGCGCCATTTGTACTTTGTATATGTTTCTCACCACCAAAAACTCAATACTTCACACTACGAAAACCTCGACGGTGTGGTGGATATTGGGGTGGCAGACCGAGAGGTTGTGTTTGTGCGTCGAGGCGGCGGCCTCAGAAACTATCGCGGGTGGTAGCCCTATGAGATAGGGCAATAGCTTGTCATCGATTTGGGTGTTAGTGTTCTGCCGTTTTTGTGGCGGTATTGTTGGCTCGATCGATGCGTCCTAGAGGTATTGGACGGATTTTATATTGGGGCGGCGACCCAAACGAGTTGGTGTGATGGCTTTGGTATGCAGCTGGCTGTCCTATGTGGCTTGGGTTGCGGGTTGACGGTTCGTGCAAGATTGTAGCTCGAGAGCAAGCGGTATGCCAGGGCGACAGCCTCGGAAAGGTGGTGGTCTTGGTCGACCATGTAGAATGCGGCAGAGCAACAGAAATTCCATGTGGTGGCTTTGAGTATTCGACAACTTTGAGTGTGTTTGAGCTTGTGTTAATGGGTGATGAGATGACTCTCGACGTCGGTGGTCCGCGGTTTCGGTTGCCACGTACCGCATCGTCTTGTGCATGCAACTGGGTTTGCTACTCCCAAAACAAGCGTGACTTTTTCTCTTCGGCAGTTAGAGAACGTTATTTTGGTGGTGCCGGTTACCGTTGGTTGTGTTTTTGTGGTTAACGTCCTTTTGTGATCTCCGATGTGTCTTATCGGTAAGAGTGGGTGCACAACTCTGTCATGTTGGTGTTTGGATAGGCACCATCGGACCATCCTGTTTCTATCTATTTTCGCTCAATTTTTTAGTTAACATGGCACTGCTTTATTTAATTAATTGAGCACAATTAATTGACAATGCAAAGCTTTTTTGCCTTCATTTCATAATTATATTTCTCAACACCAAAAATAACTCCGGATACGAGTTTCAGGCGTTTGGAGGAGCAGGCTTATCAGATCCACATGTAAATTGTTGTTTTCATCTTGTCAGCAACTGCCAACCAATAAGTGGAGCAGTAGGATTTTGTTTTAACATGGTCATAATCTTTACATTTTTCTTTACGAGTAGTACAAGTGCAGGACCCAAAAAGGTAGTACAGGAAAGAATCGCAAGCTCTAATTATTCTCCTTTCAATTGTTGCTTTGGAAGAAAACTTCACTGCAGCAGCACTGACATATGGGCCACGGGTAGAAAGGAGCAGCTCAACTACCCACGCCGACCTGGACCCACCCGCCAGGGGACAAGACGGCTTTTCTACCACTACTACTTCTACGGCAAGAATCCCCCATGGCCGCGGTGGCCTCCCGGCGGCGGACGAGGAGGAGGAGGAGGAGGCTGGGACGACCGCCTCGAGGATTAAGTCCTCACACTTGCGGCAACGCTTGGGCGGCGCGGGGTCGTCGAGGACGATGGGGCGGCAGCAGGAGGGGCAGGAGGAGTTTGAGCGCATCCAGGTGTCGACGCATGCGATGTGGAAGCCGTGGCCGCACTGCGGCATCAGACGCACCTCTTGCTGAGGGAAAACTTGCTGTTGTGTTCATCACACCTTTCTCTTGGGGTTTCCCAACCGCTTCCACAACAACGCTTAGCAAGATTGTCTGGCGCCATCACCGGAGCACCATCAGAGACAAGTGGAGACGAAAAATTGTTTCTAAAAACTTTGGTGACTGAGTACCAAACCGGGCCTACCCAGTACAACCACATTACCCTTAAGTGGGACAGGGCGTAGCATAGTAGTTTGTCTCGCCTTATTTTGGGTCCTGCAAGTGTAGTGGCAGTCTGACCATGGACGCTTCGACCGGGGTTCTTCCCGCTGAAAGGGACGCAACCCATTTGCCTGTTTAGGCACGCGGGGTACAACCTAAGATCTCCCATTGAAAGATGCCCCGCAGATGGTCGTGGCATTCCGGAGGGTCGAGCTGGCAGGGGACTTTCCAACTCCTGGGTAAACGGCCCCTCGGACTCTGGTGTTGGGAGGTACACCTCTGGGTGGCATGTCTTAGGCTAAGGCGAGCAAGCGAAAAACTGCGATCGGTTATCTGAGCCTTGCGTTTTGACGCTTGGTGAACCTGGGATGATCCCGGTGGAGTTATCGGCTCTTGTGGGAAAAGTGTACAACCTATGCAGAGTGTAAATCAATTCGAATAGCCGTGTCCGCGGTTATGGACGTGGGAAAGGCTGTTGCTTGGCATTGAAGGAGTTTTGGTTTATAAAAGTGTTTTCCAGAGGGTTTGGAAAAGAATACCAGTGGGACTGGTGGAAGTGTATCTGGGACGTACGGAGGAATACCAGTGGGACTGGTGAAAATGTACCTAGGAGGTACGATTGACATAGGCATCCCAAATGGGCCTGCCGAAGATGGTACCCGGGGTTTACTGGAGGCCCAATACCCGAAGAATAAGAAGATTCGGGAGCCCAAGATTTACTAAGGAAAGGTAGAGTTGTAATAGGAAGTGTTGTTTGTAATCTGGCGGGATGAGTTAGAAACCGTCCCGGACTGTAAACTTGTATAGCACGAATCCCTCGGCTCCACCTCCTATATAAGGGGGAGTCGAGGGGCGAAGAATCAATCGAATCATTGTCTGCAAACCCTAGTTTTTATAATCGTCGAGTACTTTTCGGCTGAAACCTTCGAGATCTACTTACCCTCTACTTCCAAATAAACCCTAGCCTACAATCCATAGGCATTGACAAGTTGATACCTTGTCAATTGGCGCCGTCTGTGGGAACTAGAGGCGTAAGGAGCTGATCTCGATGGCACGCTCAAGATCTTCGACATCGTCAACCGCAAGCAACACAATGGATCGAGGTAAACAGATCGCTGCTGGTCTTGTCGATTTTGTTCCTCACCCACCCTCCCGTTTGGATGCATATGCGTATCTGACGGAGCCCATGGAGATGACGTTCGGAAGGTTTCACTTTCGCGTCGAGAAGGAAGGATCGTATCGTGTCGAGATTCCGATTTCGTCGGGATCGTCGGTAGTCGATTCCGATTTTTCAAGCTATGCGTCGTCAACCGAGTCAGGAGAAAAAGAAATCTCAGCGACACGCTACGTCAGCACCAGAGCAAGAGAGAAACTCGCCAAGATCTTCAACGACATGTCGTTTGAGTCATCCGCGGACTCATATATAAGCGATGGCTCAAGCGATGTCGACAGTTACGACTTCATCGACAAATCTCTCACAGTGGGCAAGGTCTTCATCAATCTCAACGATGATGTCACCAAACCTGAGTACAAAGTATCATCAGATTTACGCCATTGAAGATCAAGAGGAAACATCTGAGGCTTTCGACGATGGGAAATCCATACGTCGATCCCTCCAATCTGCGACAAGGCCTGGGCAACAAATACGTCGGGCCGAGCCGCGAGATAGAGTTCAACTTTCACAAGCAGCGTGGGACAGAGCCGCGAGAGCTATGAACGGCACAGAACCAATGGCTACCACGGCCACAAGAACTGCAAGCATATCAATATAGGCTCGCACGAGCTGCCAGGGTTGGAAAAACAGACAGAGTTGAACAGGAGAAAGGAGGCAGCTTCGCATCCAGCAGAGAAGGGCAGATTTAAGTCGACAATCTAGAACTACGGGTGATAGCCATCGGGAGGCGCGGAACAGAGCAAGATCAAGGCTGCAACACATACCCGAAGCAGAAAGAGAGCACTTGGTCCAAAACCTCGACATGTCCTTCATGTCGATAGATACAAGAGGAAACATCATCCCTAAGACACCAGAGGCTGGGTATGGCGACACATGCTTTTATCCTTGCGTCTAAACCACCTCCAGGTGATCCAAGGGAAACATTGTACAATATGGCGGTAGCAGGAGTTGGAGCTATGGGGACAGCGTTTGTGTCAACGCCTCCCGAAGGAGCGGCAAGATAAAATAGTCCACGACCTGCAGCAGCAACAGCGGCACACGGACCAAGTGGAGCAAGAGACACAGCCGCACAAGCAAGAGTCGACAGAGCGCGGCAGAGCAGAAGGGATCATCGGCAATCTCCGGAGCTGACCGACGAAGATATGTGTGGCTTGCCATGTTTTACGAGGAGAGTCCGGAAAACTCGAGTCCCTTCAGGATTCAAGTTACCCGATAATTTCAAGAAGTTCGACGGTCTTCAAGATCCAGATGATTGGCTAGTCGACTATCTGGAGACGGTGAAGCTGACAGGAGGAACTAGGGCAACAGCCATGCAAAGCATCCAGGTGCACCTGAGTGGTGTCGCACGATCATGGATAAAGAAACTCGCTCCAGGATCCATCGACAGCTGGGAAAGTTTCGAGGACGTGTTCGTCAAGAACTTCAGATCCACATGCAAAAAACCCGCGTCGTTAGAGGAGTTGAGAGCGTGTCGACAAAAGCCAGATGAGCCAATGAGAAAGTACATCCAGAGGTGGAATATCATCAAAAACTCGGCAGAAAACATATCTGACGAGAGAGCAATAGATGCGTTTGTCGCAGGAGTCAGGCGTGGAGACTTTGTCGAGGACTTGGGAAGGACCAATCCAAAGACAATCCGCGTTAATGGAGATAGCAAATAAATGGGCAGATGGAGAAGACGCTGTCCACAACAAACGACACAGGCGAGGAGGAGGACCGTGGTCGAAACTATCAACCGAGGCGAAGATTTCCTCGGACGTACGAACTCGACGCTCCAGACAAATTTCGGCAGGTTTTCGGACAAATACATGAGGAAGCAACAGAGATGATTACCAGAGAAGCAGTGAACAGCGAGGTGATAACAGGGATGATTCACGCAACAGGCAAAATAGCGGGCCTAGGTTCCCAAGACCTTTCGTGTCCCCTGAAGAGATGATGAACGGACCGGATGCACTTTTTCCTCGATACAAAAACAGTCGGGGCACTTGCGAAGGTATCGAAATTTTCAAGCAATGTTGCGGTATGCGAGCTAACATGCGGGCAGCAGAGAAATCCTCGAGAACCCGGCGAGATTCACTTGCCGCCTCCTCCCGCGACAGACGACAATCGGCATCGGCTCAGAATAGCGGCAGCACCACCACCTTATGTTGATCCTAACTCCAATGGAGCAGTGTCGATGATTCAGAAGGGAAGGCCGTCCAATAGAGCTCAGAAAGTAATCTCACGACAGTGTTTATGGCAGAAAATGCCTCCACCAATTGAGTACCTTAATTGGTCGGGACAAGATATCGGCTTCACAATAGCAGATCATCCGCAGCAAGTTCCTCGACCAGGGCAGTCACTTATTCTGCCAGCAGTTATCGCGGGATTTGATGTCTCTCGAGTGTTCATAGACGGCGGCAGCAGCTTAAACCTTATTTATGCAGATACATTGAGGAAGATGAACATATCCTTAGCAAACTTGAAACCAACAGACACAAGGTTCCATGGCATCACACCGGAAACCAAGTTATCCATTGGGAAAGATCAATCTCGACGTTCAGTTTGGGACCCGAGAAAATTATAGAATCGAGAGGCTCGAGTTTGAAGTCGTAGATTTTCCGTCGCAATATCACGCTCTGTTGGGACGACCAGCATATGCTACATTTATGGCAGTGCCACACTATACATACTTGTTGTGGAGGTTGCCTGGACCAAAGGGACCAATCACAGTCAAAGAAGCTGCCTTGCCTTAGCCGATAAGTGCGACAAGGATTTCCACCGGTTGTCGAGAAACTTTCGGGATGCAAGCTGAGTACTTGGCGTCAAAAAGCATGACTGATTACGTACTGCCAGACGTTGGAAGGCCAAACAAAGAATCAACTTTCGATCGAGAAAAATTCAAAAGAGGTGCAGATTCATCCGACAGATCCAAAAAGACGACATCTATCGCAAACGACATGGATATCGCATAGAAAAGCGCTCGTCGAGTTCCTCCGTGAGCACTGGAAAATCTTCGCATGGTGTCCAGTGACATGCCAGGAGTACCAGGGAACTTGCCGAGCACCACCTAAACTTGGATCCACTAGCGAGACCAATCAAACAACCTTTGCGGCGTTTTGAACCAAACCGCAAAGCCATGCTCGAAATCAATCGACTACAAGAAGCTGGTTTTATCAAAGAGATATTCACAGAAGCCACATGGGTAGCAAATCCTGTGCTGGTGCCGAAGAAAAACACTAAGGTCCTTCGCATGTGCGTCGACTTTACGTGTCTCAATAAACATTGTCCAAAGGATCACTTTCCCTCCCGAGGATCGATCAAATTATCGACTCCACGGCTGGATGTGAACGTCTTTCCTTCCTGGATGCATACTCTGGTTATAACCAGATCAGATTGAAAGAAGAAGATGAAGTAAAAACTGCGTTTATTACACCTTACGGCGTGTTTTGCTACGAACAATGCCCTTTGGTCTAAAAAATGCGGGAGCAACATATCAGGATGATGCAGAAGTGTTTGGCGACACAGATTGGGAAGAACGTGCAAGTATACATTGATGATGTCGTCATAACATCAAAAAAGGGGGCAACGCTGATCGAGGATCTCAAGGAAACTTTCACCTTGATAAGTTCTGCCTCAAACTGAACCCGACAAGTGTTCTTTGGCGTCCCAGGAGAACTTCTAGGGTTCCTAGTCTCAGCAAGAGGGGTTGAATCAAATCCCGATAAAATACAAGCTATCGTGACAATGAGGAAGCCAACAAAGTTGAAAGAAATACAACAGCTAACTGGGCGAGTCGCAGCTTTGAGCAGATTCGTCGCGAGGTTGGGAGAAAAAGCGCTGCCGTTCTACGCTTTGATAAAACAAGGAGATAAATTTCAATGGAACGAAGAAGCCGACAGAGCTTTCGAGGATTTGAAGCGCACAATTTCGACACCACCAATTTTGGTGGCGCCAAAAAAGGGAACCTCTCTGCTGTATATCGCAGCCACGCCCAAGTGGTGAGCACGGTGCTAGTTGTCGAAAGGGAAGAAGAAGGAAAACTCCACGCGTGCAGAGGCCATACTTCGTTAGCGAAGTTTTATCGCCCTCAAAACAAAGGTATCCTCAGTACCAAAAGATAGCATATGGAGTGTTCACGACAGCACGAAAATTGCGCCACTATTTTTTGGCACACCCGATCATAGTGGTCAATGAAGCTCCTTTGTCAAATATATTGAACAACCCAGAAGCTACGGGTCGTGTCTCCCTTTGGGGAATAGAACTTTCCCTCGGGACATCACGTATGAAAAAGAAAAGCAATCAAGTCGCAAGTTCTGCCGGACTTCATCGCAGAGTGGATGGAGTTGCAAAACACAGGACCCCAGATTTATCGAGAACCTGGACCATGAACTTTGATGGGTCCAAGAGATTAGAAGGGTGGCGCAGAGAGTAGTACTCATATCACAAGGCGACAAGTTGAAGTACATCCTTCGGATGACGTTCCCTAATCTAACAATGAAGCAGAATATGAGGCTCTCATACACGGGATGAAGATGGCGAAAGCCTGCGGTGCAACTCGACTAAAAATCTTTGGCGACTCACAATGGTGGCACAGCAAGTTATGAACCAATGTGACGCAGTCAATGATAGCATGATGGCATACAAGGAGGTATACAACGAGCTCGAGAAGTTGTTCGATGGATGCGAAGTAAACCATATTAGCAGATTGAGCAACGAAGCCGATGTTCTTGCAAACATCGGGTCGCAATGCCTTGCAGTCCCGCCAGTGTATTCAGGGAAGAAATAACAGAGAGATCCACTAAGTCGACAAAATCAAAAAAGAAGGAGAAGAAACCTCGGGGGCTACCAAGGAAAAGCAAGAGGACGAAGAAGATCAGGACCTGGTCATGGTGATACAGATACCGTGGATGCAGCCGTACATATCATACATCCCGAGGAAAGAAATACCCGACGATCCAGTTGAGGCAAGGCGAGTAATTCGACGCTCCAAAGCTTTACGGTGGTCAAGGGAGAATTGTATAAGCGAAGTATTTCAGGCGTCTTGCAAAGGTGCGTCACACCGAAGAAGGAAGAATAATTCGAAGGATGTACACGAAGGAATATGTGGCCACCACGCAAGTAGTCGAGCTATCGCAGCCAAGGTTTTTCGGGCAGGATTCTACTGGTTGACAGCAATCGAGGACGCCAAGGACATAGTAAGAACTTGAGACACATGTCAAAGGTTTGCCGCAAAACCTCACTCTCCAGCAGCAGAGCTAGCACCAATACCATTGTCATGGCCCTTTGCTCAATGGGGACTTGATATGGGTAAGTTACACAAATCCTGGCCAGGAGGAAAGGAGTACATGCTAGTAGCTGTCGACAAGTTTACAAAGTGGATAGAAGCGAAGCCGATAAATTCACCAGACGGAGCATCCGCAGTAAAATTCGTAAAAGGCCTCGTCTTCAGATTTGGAGTGCCCCACAGCATCGTCACAGACAACGGCAGTAACTTTACGTCCCATGAATTCAAAGATTATTGCGAAGAGGTGGGTATCAAGCTGACTTTGCGTCGTTGCACATCCTCAAACCAATGGGCAAGTCGAGAAAGCCAATGGCATCATCTGCAATGGCATCAAGAAGCGCTTGTTAGGACCACCGGAAAAAGCTCGACATACCTGGCCAGAAGAACTACCAAGCGTGTTGTGGAGCATCCGAACAACACCAAACACAACAACGCAGAAACTCCGTTTTGGTTCATGGAGCAGAAGACTACCAATCGAGATAGAGCACAACTCTCCACGTGTCGCTGAATATGATGAAGAAACATCGAGAAAGCGCTAGAGGACGACGTCGACGCACTTGATGAAGCTCGAGATGAAGTATTATCTCGGGTAACCAAATATCAACAGGACTTGAAGAATTACCACAGTCGACGTTTGCGGCCAAGATCTTTCAGGTGGGACCTAGTTCTTCGGCTCACGCAAAAAAGTCATGAAAAACTCGAGTCACCATGGCTTGGCCCTTACATCGTCATGGAAGTAATCGGAGGAGGAGCATACAGGATAAAGGACAAGAAGACAGGGGTGGAAGAGCCAAACCCCTGGAACGTGGCACAACTTAGGCGGTTCTACGCCTAGAGTCAAAATATAGTCCTTGTAAAACTTCAATGTACTGAAACACCCGCGAGTTTTCAGACGCACTCTTTCCTTTTTCGGGGCACCGAGTGGGGCCGGAGGTTTTTAATGAGGCGGGCTCGCGGTGCTGCAATATAATAAAGATAGTGACAATATAACTTTTCTTCTTTATCGACATGACCAAAGTCTTTGCTCCGACGAATTTCAATATAGTTCATCGACAAAAGAAAAACCTTGCCTTGGTATTCAAATACCTCGTGAGTCAATAAAAATACAAAATAGCACTCAATAAAAAGCTCGGGGGCTCATATTCGCCTTAAATATATAAGTGCCTTGGTTCAAAACCTCGCAAATATACAAATATAGTAAAGAGTCACCGAAACACTCGGGGGCTAGACAAACAGAGAAATATAATGATTGCTTTGCAATATAGTCATGGATTACAAAGAAGAAATATCTACAAGAAGAAAATAACTAGTCTTGATTCAATATGTCATCAAGAGTAACTCTGTTTTCCTCAGGAGCAGCACCAAGAAAATCGGCATAATGACCATCGGCAAAAAGTCGGCATCCATCCGAAGCAGGTCCTCAATCATTTCTTCGGCTATAGGCGTAACCTTCGTGTTAATCCTGTCAACACCAACTCTCCGACGTTTTACCTTTTGGTGAACCTTCTTGATAACCTGGGTAAGGTCAAGCTTCGAGTGGCAGATCTGGAGCATGATAAGAGCAAATCTAGCGCCAGCTACTAGTTGAGCTTTGACAAAATCATGGATACTGCGAGCATCCTTGAACCTTTCCATCAATTCAGGAAGAGTTTTTGGTTGAACGTTCCGAGGAAACATGGAGTTGTAAACCATGGACAAGGTCTTGGTACAGAAGTCAAGGAAATCGCGAGTTTGAGAGGCGCGATCTTGAAATCTGACAATTTGGCGGTCCTCTGGGGTAGCCCAAAACAAAGAACCATGGTCCAGTGAAAGATTAACAAGGAGGCTTGTCCTAGCATTTACCCTCTCTTCTTCGGCAGCAGCATCAGTAAAGGCACCTATCAAAACAAAGAAGTGGAAACCTTTAAGAAACAATAGCATGAAGATGAAAGATATCAGCGGATGAAACAGGCATACCCGACATATCTGCACTGGCTTCATTCATTAATTCGAGCATGAAATTTTCTCGAGTAGTTGCCTTTTCAGCCTCGGAAGCGGCAATTTCCTTAGCAGCCACGGCCTCGTGAGCTTGCTGAAGAAATTTTTTTTCGGATGACTTACGAGATTGCTCCATCATCACAAGTGTTTGCTTCTTCGCATACTGAAGTTGCTGCCGAAGTTCATCCAGTTCTTGCGACAAGGTATCGTCGACAGGAGCGGTATCACCAAAAGCTCTCCTCGCGCGGGAAGAAGAAGGCGAAACATTGGAAGGAGCGGAAGATGGAGTATAGTTGTCAAATATCAACTGAAATTTAAACAAGACAACATCAAACAACAAGCAAAGATAGAAGTTTTCATTAATCTCTTGGAATAATTACAAGGGCATTACAGTGGAGCTAAGGGAGTACGTGTCGCCCAATGACTACTTTGGCGACAGGCAAAAAAACAGAAAGAAAAACAGAGGCAACTAGACCTCCGGCCTTGACGAGCTAGGAGTCGACGATGGCTTAATCCCGAGATACGCCAAGATCTTCTTGGTGTTGGGCTTGGCCGCCTAATCAGCGACTTCCACCTTGATGCTCTATTTGCTCGGTGTCGCAACTTTCATCCAGTCAATAGTCTGATCGGCAACCAACGCGACAGTGTTCTCAACGGCGACCTTCATATTTTCTTGGCGCATCTTCAGTCCAAGGTCTTCCGGTGTATTGAACATCTTGGCAAGGTTGAGGAAAGTCGCAGCTCCTCTTTCTTCGGGAAGAAGTAGGGGAACAATGCCGACAATACTGCGTTAGCGTTCGATACACCTTCACGAATCTCGGACCCATGAAGCTCCAGATAGGAAAGTGCGTCAAGGACCGGGTCATCGACAGGATTCGTCAGATCAAATTCCTGGTTTGTTTGGACTGTCAAGGAAACAAAGTATTAGTGAAAAGACAAGAAACAAAGATTCTCATAAAAATAGAAGGGCAGTAAAATTACCGAAAGTGCGGCGACTCTGAGTCTTCAGGCGCTTGAGGATTCCTTCTTCACGAGAAGCTTGCGCAGCTTTGTGCTCATCTAAAGCAGCTGTAGCATCCTCAAGTTTTTTCTGCGGTTCCTCGACACCAGCAGCTTTCGCCTTGGCTTCATCAGCTTCGGCCTTGGCTTTGCTAGCAGCGAGGTCGGCTTTTTTGCGAGCCGCCTCACTTTGCTCAACTTTTCGAGCAAGTGCGTTGGCGCGTTCGTTGGCCTCTGCAAATTTCTCTGTCGAGATATGGAAAAAAGAGAGAAGAAAGATCAAAAATCGCGACAAGCAACAGGAGTAAAAAATCAAGGACAAACAGCAAGTACAAAAGTCGTTACCTTCGGCTCTATTAGCATATTCACGGTACCCAATAAATTGGGAACCGATGCGGAAGATCCTTGATCATAGGCTATTCAACGTGAACACAAAGAAAAACATCGGCATGAAAAAGAGAAAAGGTGTGAAAAAACAAAATAAGGAAAATATAGATGTCGATAAGCTTACATCATCTAGGAGCAGAGTCGACGAACTGCCCAACTGAGGGGCAGGTTCAACAATATTTTCAACCCTTGTCCTTTTTGGTGAAGGAGCAAGGGGGCTTGATGGCGGAGTAGTGGTGACGACGTTTTGTTGAGGAGGCGACGTTTCTTCTCCTTCAACTAGCGTGTCGAGGCAAGTACATACGTGACGTGCTTGTCCGAGGAGCCACGTCAGTAACTGGTACTTCTTCCTCCTCATCACTGTTGATCAAAAAATCGGCAGTATAAAAAGCAAGACAAGATAAATATTTTGAGTACAAGAATAGGGAGAGATAAAGACGACTTACGAGCTGACGAGGGATTCAACATAAGGATCGTAAGCTGCCTTCGGATGGGAAGGAACAACTTCTTCAGCCTTAGAGGTGCCAGAATCCTCGGCATCAGTTCTTTTCCTTTTGTTCCTTGGAGAAACAGAGAGGAAGGACTGCGTCGACTCAGCAGACTCAACTTCTTTTTCATGAGAAGCCGCAGATTTGTGAGAACCCGCGACTTCACTTTCAGCAGAAGAGCCTTGAGTATCTTCGGCAACGATGGCCATTTCTTCGACTTCTCCACCCTGAAGAGGAGGAGGGAAGTCATAGTAGGATGGTTCTGTAAAAAATAGTGAC
The DNA here is from genome assembly GCA_030979885.1 of Lolium multiflorum. Lineage (NCBI taxonomy): Eukaryota > Viridiplantae > Streptophyta > Magnoliopsida > Poales > Poaceae > Lolium > Lolium multiflorum. The sequence continues at coordinate 136,266,844 of CM061747.1, read as the reverse complement.
AAAAGGGAAATTGAAGAGATGACAATACAATGAGATGCAGAGAAAGTGCGGAACAAGATAAAAACTCGGGAAAACAAAATACCTCGGGGAGTGGATTGGTGGAGCTGTACGGTTCCACGCGACTTGGGGAAGGAATTGGGTCTTTGCCCAGACGAGAAAGTCTTCGAATCAACTTCTCGAAGTCTTTGGTGGAAAGATCACCGGAGATTCTTGGCGTCATTTTTACCAGAGTACGTCCAAAGGGGATTTTGCGAGCCAAGAGGCTGCACTCTAATCCTAAGGAAGTAGGCAGTGATTTGAACACCGACAGCTCCTTGCCTCGAGTGTTTTGAAGCTGATGAATACGAGACATGAGTGCCTCTGTCGCCTTTTCTCTTCTCGAAGCTTCGGCATCCCAAGAGCGGCGGCTGGATTTTGGCACTTCCGTCGAAAGGAATTATGTTGTGCTCAACGGAGTTGGCACTTTCTTCGTGAATGTAGAGCCACTTTTGCGCCATCCTTGGACAGAATCGGGAAACTTGACGTCGAAATAGTCGACATCAGTACGAACACAGATAACAACGCCACCTATGTTATAAGTGGCGTTGTGGGAGCCATTGCGCGGAGGCAGAAAATGCGTTTCCACGAGCCCAATTGGGAGGGATTCCGAGGAAACATTCGCAAGCGTGATGAAAATAGAAATATGAAGGATTGAGTTGGGGGTCAACTGGTGCAGTTGAATCCCATAAACAAAAAGAAGGCCGCGGAGGAAATCGTGGATTGGGGTCGAAAGGCCGCGGATTAGATGATCAACAAAACTAACCCGGTACTCCATTGGAGGATTGGGGTAGCTTTCTTCGCTAGGAAAGCGGATGGCGCCCTCCTTCTTCATGAGGCCAAGCCTCTTCAGCGTGTTGGTGTCTTGGTTGGAGATTTTGGATCTTTCCCACTCAAGATCCTCGGCGGCCATCTTGGATTCCGGAGTGCTGAGTCAGACGCGCGCGCGGTGGCATCAACGGCAATAGGCAGAGCAATGTATGTGCGTGCGGAAGATCGGAGAGAGTTGGGCGCAGGGAAGTTTTGCGAAGAGGAAGAGCGGCGCAAGCGAGGGGATGAACGGAGGTTGAAGAAAGGTTTATATAAGAATCGGGTGAGGCAGTGTGCCGTTGGATGAAGAAATCGTGTGGAAAAGCGGAGGACGTGTGTCCCCCACTTGCACGACGTGTCAACGTGGTAGAAGCAATGGACCCACAGGGCAGAAAAATCACGACTATTCGAGAAGGATGAAGTAAATTTGATTAAGGGAAGTATGTCGACAAGAAAAATAAAAGAAGAGTGGCGACAGAAAGAATTATTCAATACTTCGGGAGCCTTTGATCAAATACAAGTTTTTGCCCAAATGCTCGGGGGCTACTTCGGAAAAAGTAAATTTTCGAGTATGACAAATATAGAAATTGGGAGCCTACAACCAAGCACAAGTCCTTGGTTGTAGCCTCGGGGCTACTCCCATCGGGACGCTGTTCGCGTGCCCGATGAAATTAACAAAGGAAAAATAGAAAAGCAAGAGAGTATATTTCGAGTTATAATTAACTCTACATATACTCCCATCGGGAGAGCAATATAAGTCATATTTGACTCGATAAAATGTGCCATTCTAACAGCCGGAAAAGCACTCGATAATATATTCGCCGAAGTTGCGATCAATTTCTGAATGCCGCAAATTTGCGAAGGTAAGACCCGATCCGTTCTGGCGGCGCATCCAAAATGCGTCTGCTACTTTTATCCGTATCAGATACGAAGAAAATCTAACGGACGCGTTAGGTACCCGATAAATTGGGACTCGACGAATGGTAAGACCTTAAGCGGCACGTCGAAGTTTACACCAGTATCCGAGATCATGTCCAGGGACGTGATTTTGAAGTAGGTTTTTGCGGATTGCCACTAGAGCAGTTAACTAGTACCTGATCCGTCAGATGAACTAGCCCCAACTACCATTATCCCTGTACAATATAGAATTTTATGTGAAGAAGTATAAAAAAGTTAAAGCTTCCGAATAAAAATAAACAGTGGAGATTTTCCCGACTCTACGATTCAAGCAAAATCTGGGCTACTGACATAGGCATCCCAAATGGGCCTGCCGAAGATGGTACCCGGGGTTTACTGGAGGCCCAATACCCGAAGAATAAGAAGATTCGGGAGCCCAAGATTTACTAAGGAAAGGTAGAGTTGTAATAGGAAGTGTTGTTTGTAATCTGGCGGGATGAGTTAGAAACCGTCCCGGACTGTAAACTTGTATAACGAATCTCGGCTCCACCTCCTATATAAGGGGGAGTCGAGGGGCGAAGAATCAATCGAATCATTGTCTGCAAACCCTAGTTTTCATAATCGTCGAGTACTTTTCGGCTGAAACCTTCGAGATCTACTTACCCTCTACTTCCAACTAAACCCTAGCCTACAATCCATAGGCATTGACAAGTTGATATCTTGTCAACGATGAAAAGTTGGAAAAATTGTTTTGGTCATACTGAGATGGCATGAAAGAAAAATGGGTCACCCTTACCTATTAGGTTTCAAACAAAACTTGTTTTCAAAAAGGTTTTCAACAAAAATATAGAGATGTCATACTCTCGAGAGAAACTATCTCTCACTCCTTGTAACCCTAGATTAGTGCCTATTTCCTTGCTACCGTCAAATATGCATATCCTTTACTTCTCTCTAAGGTAGTTTGCGAGTACAATTCATAATGTACTCATGGCTTTTCCCTGGCTATTTACTTGGCCAGACTTGGTGGAGTTCGACTGATGAAAAAGGAGTTGACGATGTCTATGCGAGCTAGAAACGTCTTCCCAGTCAGTTGCCTGTAGGGTTATGGTATGACTTGGGCCATGCGAACGCTTTCGTCTGAAGTATTTTCGCTGTGTGGTTGATGACCTCCTGCCATTATGGCTCTTATGTAAGTACTGATCATGTGACATGTTGTAATCTTTTTATTCGGTACAGTAATAGATGATGTATTTGATACCAGTTCGGTTATGCCTTTACGACATAGTGATCCATCCCATGAATGTGTATGCATAACGGTTGTTTCAGACAGATAGTCCGGGGCCCCACAATGGGTCCTAGAGCCATTTTCATGAGCAAGTATAGAAATCATTAAGACATAAATGTCCCACCATAGCAGTAAGATCATTGGTCCCCACATAAACCTCTCTAATGCAACTCATAGTATTGAAAAACAGTTTATGTCATTCCGTCCCTTCCCACACACATTCATTACATTAAAGTATACCCCTATGAGCCCATATAGATGAAGTAATATGAAGTCGACGTTCGTATAAAACTATCATAGAATAACATAAAATATAAAAAAATGACAAAATAAACATTGCACATCATATAGAATTATAGTCAGATCATCCTATGCCCCCAGGAACGTGGAGAACTACTTACAAGTGTTAAACATGATATGAAACAGAGGCATAATGGTTACAACATAATCTGAATATATAATTTCTGCACCAAATAAATATAATGTATCAATCACAAACATGCAACTAGCCTCAAAACAATATCCGGGTTTCAATTCTACACAAACTATGATGGGGATGAAGTCGATCTTGTAGATGGAGATTGTGGCGATGATGGTCCTAATGGAGATATTGATGGAGATTCCTCCCCCAAGCCAAGGAGGAGTGGTGATGTCAATGACGTTGATTTCCCTTTCACTGGAGGCACCGGTGCAGCAGGATTTGCCCTCTCCCGAAGTAGGAGAGGACTTCGCCTCCGCTGCCTCAATAAATCTCGGAAAAAATATGGCTTAGGTTTTTTGGCGAAACGGAGGCATCGGTTAAAAGGGGGGCCCGAGACGATGCCCGAGGTTCAAACAAGCATGTGTGGCGTGCCCAGCCAGGTAGGGCGCGCCACCTGCCCTCGTTTGGCCTCTGTGGCCCCTCTCGCATGATTCTTTTGCCACGGTTCTTCTTCGTGTGAAAAGCTGATCAGATATTTTTTGCCTCGATGTTTAGGTGTGCAGAAGGTCCCTGAAATAATAAAAATGAAAAGGAGGTTTTCTGCATCCCAGGAATTAAATACCAATGAAATGGACTTTGTAGGAAAGTCTCGGAAATAAAAAATACATAAAAAATGGTATATGATGGCATATATCAATGAAAACTAAACATATATGTAACAATAATGATGCTGTAAAATGCACGTATCAAATATGAACCAATTTTAAAGCTCGACCTTTAACTCGACGCAGTAGACTGCTCGAATTTTGGTATGAGCTGAGCCGAGGCTAGGGTAACTCGCTCGAACTCGACTCGTTTGCAGCTCTAATCGTGGGTGGACCGTCCATTTGAGTTGGGTTGAGTCCGTACTGAGGGCATCTCAGCGGGCCAACCAAAAACGACGACCCAAATGGTCCATTTATGTCCATTGAGGTTGACCCGCAGACAAAATTAGGGCATCGGTCCGGTCGGCCAGGACAGTGCGCCCAACGGCTGAGCCATTCGGTCCGGTGTTTGGCCAAATCTAAATTGCATATGAAATAACATACATATTTGGAGACAAAATTGTTTGAAGCAAATCGGTATAACTTAATAAAAACATAGTAGAAGAGTACATCATCTTCATCTTTTTGTCTCCTAGTCATCCTTGTCGGTGTGGTAGGTCTCGTCGAATACCTTGGCGGTGAAGACACCGTGGCCGCCGTAATCGAAGACGACAAAGTGCCCAACTTCAATGACGTGCGCGCGGGACCATAGGCCGGTCACCGTCAAACATCTGCCCTTCACCGTCGAACAATACCTCCGCGGACCATAGGCCGGTCGCGCCGCTGGACACATGCAGGAGGACATGGTGGGGCTCTTGCCCATAGACGATCAACGCGAACCTCTAGGCAGTCGCATCCTGTCCCATTCCGTGGCCACGTGGATGGTGACGCCGAACTTGAAACCGGACATGTCGATGGCCATGGGGCTGAGAGATGATGGTGGCGATTGCAGTGGTGACGGGGATGGTGGTGGCTGACTCTAGCCTCTCCCACCACGCCTTCCTCGTAGACCTCGGCCTCGGCCAGGCCGACGGCCCGGAGGCCGTCCTAGACGCCCTCCCCTTGAGCCTATGCCACCATCCATTGATGCGGAGATGCCTGTGGTGGTGGTGGGGTATGTAAGAAGTGAGGTTGTGGAAGAAAATGGCTGCCGCTAGCCTTCTTAAAAGGGTCAGGGCATTGGATGCCGGCGCGTAGAATGAAAAGAACGGCATTGATCGCAGTGGGTGGGTGGCACCGCCAGAGCAGGAGCGCAAGCATCGGACGGCGCGGGCAGAGCAGGAGCGCCAGAGTCAGCCTACTTTGGTTGATGGCTAGAGAAAGGAAGTCATTGAGCCGCTGCAATGCGGGGCCTCGATCCACGCGGGCGGAAAAGGGAGGACACGTGCGCTTTTCGCGTGAACGCAATGGTTTTCTAAATTTGGTGTGCCGATAGATTGCACCGAATGGATTGGTTCATTTAAGGGTGTGTTTGGTAGCCCGGTTGAAGTCAGAATTACTTTCTCATACGGGCACTGCCCATGTCATACTAGCTGGACAGAGAATTTGCTGTATGTTTGGTAGATTGTAGGCGTCAAGACATGCTGAACTCAGAATGTGTTTGGTAGGTTCTATCTGGTCCCAGAATGTAAAATTATACAGAGGTCCGACTTTTTTACATCAAAGACCTTAAACAGAAAATGCAAAAAGCAATCGGGTCCTCGTCCCGTATCTTCCACGCCATGGAGGTCTGGCCATGAAGCATGAGGCTCGTCGGCAGAGCTAGGTGGCGGCGCTGGGGGTTAGAAGGCCTCCCGTTGGCAGAGGATAGCGCCCACCGGCAGAGGAGGCCCGCCTGTGCGGCCACCGGCGAGGGAGGTCCGGGGCGCAGATGACCTTGGGGCGGAGGAACTCGCGACTGGTGGAGCTCGGTGTAGGAGCTCGTCCCCGTGGCACTCCAGGCGGAGGAGGCCGCCGGCGCGTCCATGCGTGCAGGAGAAGGAGGCGGCGGTGGCTCTCCAGGCGGAGGAGGTTGCCGCGTAGCGGGAGGACGGCCCTGTGGTCGGGTGAGGAGCTCGTCCCCATGGCCCTCCAGGCGGCGCCTTGTTCCCGTGGCGCTCCAGGCGGAGGAGGCCGCCGGCGAGTCCAAGCGTGGAGGAGAAGGAGGCGACGGTGGCGCTCTAAGCGGAGGAGGTCAGCGGCGCATAGCGGGAGGAGGACTGGGCGAAAATGAGGAGAGGGGGTGGGGGTCTGGGGGTCGGGAGGGGTGCGCGCGGGGCCAGCTACAGTGCTTTGCGGGACGAGGTCAGCCCGGGCGACCTGCGAAGCTCGATTCGAGCTTCCCACCCTGGCCTGGCTGGGAGCCCTTTTCTGTGTGAGTTGGGCAGTGCTGAGACGGACCGAGCCGGGCTACCAATCAGCGGATGGAGCGTTTAGCTGAGTTGAGATGAGATTTTCTGAGCTCCCCCGGGCTACCAAACACACCCTAAGTAGCCCAGCTGAAATTTGAGCAGATGATCCGTTTATCCCCGCGAACCGATTCGAATAGGACAGAGCTTGAATGAGTCGGCCAGATTGTCCCCGCCGTGACCTGCTATGCTAGCTGAGGATTTGAGGCATCTCCAACGGGACTACGCATATCGGACACTCAAAAGTGGTCGCGAGCGTTTGTTTGCGTCGTCTCGCGGATATATTTTGACCGCGTGTCCGTTTACGTCTGGGTGTGCTCCCAACGGGGCGACATATTTTTGGTTTTGCAAAATATTTGAAAAGCATAATCTACTATGTAGAAACTATACAAACTAGTTGTAGAAACCTAGGCTACTTGCTGCCCGACGGCCCGGCCCCATCGTTGTGTCCCTTCGTCGTCTACGACTCCGCCGCCTGCCGCGCGGTCGCTAGGGCTCGGTGCCGCTGCGTCCTCTAGGAGGCACTGCCGCAGCCTCTCGTTCGCGGCATCCACGTCCTTCTTGGGCGTCTCGAAGGAGTCGACTAACGCCCTCTTCTCCGCCGTCTTCTCCTCCGGGGTAGGCGCATCAGGGTCATCAGAAGACCATAAGATCTCGGAGTCGTCGTCCTCTCCGGCTGCGGCGGCCGCCACCCTGCGGCGTGCCATCTCGGCGTCGAACGCCGCGTGGGCCGCCCGCTCCTCCTCTACTTCCTTATCCGTGTCAGCCAGGAACTTGGCGTCCCTGACCGGGTCGAGGAGGTCGTCGGTGCTGTCGTCGTCGTCGAACACCTCGTCCGAGCTCGAGGCCGGGGGAGGTGGGGGTGGAGGTGGAGGTGGAGCGCGGCGCGGCCGGCGCTGCTCATGGTGGCAAAGGTGGAGGTTGAACGGCAGCGGCGCTACGGTGGAGGTTGTGCGGCAGCTAGGGTTTAGTGTGGGAGGAGATGAGATGCGCGTGCCCCTGTTTATATAGGCCGGAGGCAGGCGACGGCCGCAGCACGCGTGGCATCGCCATTACTTCGTGCGCAGAGGTAGGCGATGCCCAGGCGCCACGCAAGCCATCGCCATTATTCGCCATTACGCGGCCACAGACTGCCGAAGCGACGCCTCGGCGCCAGTACTGGCGCGGCTAAGAAGACACATCGAGCCTGGGTCAAAAGTCCGTCAGACGCGAGCGGACACTTTGCGCGTCCACGTAGCGTCCGCAGAGACGCATCCGAGCGCATATTTAGATCATGTTTCCATCACTGCGGACGAACCCGATCACTTGCGTCGCCCCATTGAAGCGTGTTCCAGACGAATTTTTGGGCCGGCCGATCGCAAACAGGGTCGCTCAGCGTGAGATGTCCTGAGCCTGGGTTCGAGTCAGGCTCTGGATTCGCTGCTATGGTATGAACGGCAGCACGGCGTTATTTCCTATTGAGCGAGCCTGATGGTCTCTGTGTTATTTCGATTCAACTCCGATTCAGCTCTAGCTATATCTTCCGTCCAATAAACAAACTGCACTCAGAGCCAGACTAAAACTGGAATCAGTATACGATTAGATGTAACTTCGATAGCCACGGCGGGCCATATATGTACACGTGCCTTTGCCTGTTCTACAATCGCGATAGCAACACAACCGGCCTGAACAAAGCGACATCATATCCTGTTTCCAAACATCGTGAAATCGAAGTGACGGGATTATGGCTGACGAAGAGGTGAACCAGAAGTAAGCTGATCTACGATCTCTTGTTCCCCCATGCCGCATTCATGTTTTTGAGTAAACTTTAGCTTGAAGGAACCTTGCGTAAAAATCCAAGCTACCAGCACCTCAAAATTAGATGCTACAGTTTTCTTGCGGGAAAGGCAGATGCTAAGTTGGTCACATCAGTTTTTCCTCGCTCTTTTTCTTTCTTTTGGAAGCATTACACCGTAGACATAAGAAGGCTCTAGAAAATGATACTGTATATATATTTTGCAAATTTTCCATCATAACAATCTCACCAGTTTGTGTTTGACCAATGAAGGTACCAGGCACTGTCGCTTCTTGATTGCGACGAGGATATACCTTCTGCTTCTGAATCATCTGCAGGGTAATACTTATTATATAAAGTTTTTCTCAATATGGCCGAGATTTTGTTTACTCAAACCACAGTATGGGCGGTGTTTATCATTGTTTTTTTTTGCATCGCTTTCTCCATCGGTTCGTGCGTGTCACTAGCTATTTTTTACGGTTGCTGGATCATTTCAGGCACGGCGCTGATAACAGTGATGGGCAAAATCGTGGTGAAGATGCTGCTGTTCGTCATCACAGGTAATTCTTTTCACCAACATGCCGCCCCATGCGTTTAGTGGAACAAGTACTATGCTTGAATTCACTTACTTCGAATTTGTGCAATTCTGGATGTTGCAATTAGAATTGTAGGTATAACATGAGATCAGATCTTTGTTTGCACCAGTGAGCAACTGCAACTGATATCTCGGCGTGTCAAATGAAAAGTTATTATTGATCAATCACTTGATTGTACTATCAGCACTGTCCAGCGATCCGTCTTGCCTTTGATCTCTTGTACACATACAGAGTGATGTGTGGACAATTCACCTTCAGATTTCTGTGAACAATGCAGCGCAAAGAAATATTTTTTTACTATGACACAATAGATCACAAATTACAAGCCCACACACATGGTAATAGTAAACACAAAGAAATATTCTCCACAGCTCCACTCCGCTCAGGCATGATAATTCAGGTTTGGATCACAGATGATTTAGTGCACCGGTTTATTACAGATGATCATAAAGTACCTTATGAACCATTCTTCTCTGGAAGCAAAATTTCTGTCAAGTTTGTATAAACATTTATGACCACTAGATTAACCATTGCTCACTGGACATACAGTTTTTTGTACAGTTTACATCAATATATCCATAGCTGCAAAATAATCATTCTCTTTTGGTATTACAATTTATTTGCATTTTGCAACGTGGCATAAAGATCATGAACCACAAACTCAACCAATCTTCTCTGGGACATTTTACATAAAGATTCTTGACACCATTCTCGAGAAGTACATTTTCTGACCACAAATTTGAACAATCTTCTCTGCAAGTACAGTTTATATAAAGTTTCATGGCCGTGAAATAACTATTCTTAACTAGAAGTATAACTTTTCTACAGTTCGCAAAGGTTTCTTGACAACAAAAGAATCATTATTCTCTGCAAGTACAATGTTTGTACAGTTGGATAAAGATTCGTGACCCACACAATTTCAGAATATGATGTAGCAAATTCAACTTCCTGCCACCCATCACCAACCCGATCTATTCTGGCGTAAAAATGCACTGGCCAGCCTCCAAGAGGAACACAAGCAAACGAATAACATGCACAAGTTCTGCTAAGTCATCAGCTTAATAGTGGTGCTGGGGTTGACGAGGAGAGGTTACCGGGAGCCTTGCGCCTTCTGCTCTCCAGTCCTAGCTCTGCCACTCAGGGAAAACCAAGTCGCACCACCAGGGGATGGCAAGCGGAGATGAGAAGCAGACTGGTGGTACAGAGGACAATGAAGGGAAGCCGCCGGTGAGATCAATCGGGGTGGGAGACAGCTCTGGGTTGCTGGGCTGTCTCCCTCATGGACATGAGCATCAGAGAAAGGCCTTGAGGGAATGTGAGGGGCAAATTGGTTGCGGGACTTGGTTGGTTTTTTCTTCTTAATGGCGTAGTGCAAGTAATTTTGCAATGAACTTAGGGCCAGATCTTGCCTAGATGTGGTGGGGAGCGATCTTTTTCTTTCAGCTCCATTAAAATGAAATAATGAATTAGGTGACACTCTACTCCAGCTCAACATCACTCCAGTAAAACATCTGTCTACGATAGCTCCATTGAATCAACTTGAGAATGTTGACCAAGGCTTCCCCAAATACCCACTAGAGGATAACCACAAGGAATCTCCCATAGATTTGTAGCTCCAGCATCAAATTGCCAGTCATTATTAGTTGTCGCATGTTATATTTACTAATTGTTGAATCTTTATGGCGGCTTGTTTGAAGTCACTTCAAGTTTCCTAATTTATCATTAGTGTTGCTTATATGATTAATTATGTTTCCAAATTTGTTGTTTCAGTTCTAACGATGATAGTGATGACGATGAGAATCCTTTTCTTACCGATAGTTATGGAAAGGTAACAACTTGGAGGCTGAGTGATTTGGAGGCAGCATTCGAAAAACATCTTGAAGATGAAGAAAGTAAACCAAAGGTAGAAGTGAAAAAGAAAACGAAGGAAGAAATACTAAAGCTTGATAATGATCGTAAGCAAAAGTTCATGGAATATGCTTTAGAGAAGTATAACAATGAAGAGGATCTTGCTGGGGTTTGTGCTCTTTTCCTTTTAATTTGTTATTCTTTATTTGAGTACATTCCCATTTATAATCTGAGAAATGTTTTCAGGAGATGCGCTTTGTGTTCGATGAAATTAAAGGAGAAGTTTACGTTATTGAAGAATGCCTGAAATTCTATGAACATTTCAACTTCACAGCTAAGCAGGCTGGTTCCATGGTTTTATTTTTTGCTGAAGTGATCCCCAGCGGAGAAACTTGTAATGTTCTCTGCTGCAAGCCTTTGGATTGTGATGACAATGGTATGTTTCTAAATTTTACTATGACTAGTAGTAGTATGGTAGTGCTATACAATGACTTGTTGCATGAACGGGGCAGGTGATTTATCTTTAATATGTTCGGAACTTTATTTGACTAATGGCAGGCAAGTTTGTATAGTTAATCTGTTTATCTGTCCACTGCCGTGCTTATAGAGTGGATTGTTAATCTTAAATATGTAAAACCTTACAAAAATGACTTCTTAAGCAGGAATTCCACTCATATGAATTGTTTGAAAAGTTTGTGTAAATTTAATACCCTGAGCTGATGTTTTTTCATGTGGCGATTAACCTTGTAAACTGATCTTTTGTCATATGGGGATTAACCTACAGCTGATATGGCATACCTGGTTAGGCCCCCCTTGGTCCGTTACCTTGCCCAGGCCTAGCGTTCATATTTAGTCATGATTTATACCTGATTGCTACTCAACTTGGTTTGTTCTTAAGCAAGTGTCCTCGATAAGATTGAATCTGTATCAAGCTATAGGCACACTTCTATTTGTTTTCTGATAGTCTTGCGTAAAGACATTCTTCATATAAGATCGCAATCACGTTGGTTCTTAAGCTTTTCAAACAATCATCCTCCTGTTCTGTTCGCTAGCGACAACACTTACCTGCCCGCGTCCTGTTGGTTCTCAAGCTCCTACCGGCATGGGCTATGCCCTCAAATCAAGGAGCCATGGATGAGATAATGCCTGGCATGCAGTTCTGGAGGAGGCAATAGGAACAGCGCCCTCCAGAATCAACAGCAGGTGGAGGAGTCATGGGGCGCATCGGCTATTGGGCCACCTAGATGGTACCCTTTGAGCCCATTGCTGGATGTTCTGGCCTCACCGTGCACTGGTCATCCTCCCACAACCGCCTTCTGCTGTCCGCCAGCATTTCTGCATTGTTCATCCATCCCTCCTTTTCCTTACCCAGAACCACCACCGGGACCACCCAATTTCCACCCACCATGACACCAGCACCACCATGCTCCCAATTACCGCTGTCCAGACACAGGCCCTGTACCAAAACCCCTCAGCGTTGGCTTGTGTGGTGCCTACCAGAAGCAGGAGTGTGCAATTAATTCTGTTTATTGAAGCACCATAATAGGGTTTTTGATAGAGGTTCATGGCATGTTAATCTCTCAAATTTCTTTCTAATGTTCAGTTATCACACAAATCACATGTGGTAAATCACGTGGTCTCCATATATTTTGTGTATTCATTGGAGGCATGTATTCGTACTTTCATTATTTTAATCATGTACTGAGCTGACGAGACTGGCTAAATCAGGACTTCCTAGTATTCTGGTCATACTAGAGAAGCCAGAGCTATTATCCTGTTATTTAGAAGATCAGTATGCCATGGATGGATCCCATGTACACAGGCACCCCAGGCTACTTTTTGGGAAATAATATGTATTACGAAGTCTAGAATTTTTAGAAATCAAAAGCGTATACCATCTAAAATTTGTTTCGTTTTTGAAGGACGCTGCCTTAGCTGTGAGGATCATCAATCTTATGTGAAAATGAGGCATCCAGCTGATGAGGCTCTGTATGTTGGAGGTCATGAGGAGGGCCAGTTCCCATTTATTTTGGAGAGTAGCAGTGAGGTATTGTAAATCAAGCTGACATCTTTTTGTTCTGCTTTTTGCCTTAGATATTTTCTATAGTATGCATTATAATGAATTTCACATTTACAGGATGACTCCGATTGAGAGGAAGGCATGACCGTGGAGAAGGCCTTCTGCATTCGCTTCTCATTTTAACGTCTATGATCTATTTGATGCATCTTCTATATGGAGGGCATATATATAAATACTTTTGGTACTAATATGTTGCTTGTAGTATGTGCAATGATGTTTACATCATGCACGGAATCGGCTTAGTCATCAGTATTTTAAACTTTGACGGAACATATGCAACCATTTTATACAGCCTGTTGTTTGCTCGTCTTGGGGTACTATTATCAGCATCGTCATCTCTTTGGAAATGAGTTTGCTCGTTCTGGTAGATCCCATGGGAATGTAGGTTGTTTGTCTTGTCAAGATTTTTGAGAACAAAATAGGCTGGGTTGAAATTAGCGATTGTCTTTCGCAAGAGCTAAAAAGTGCACGCATGCTTGTTGGATGCGTAGTTGCGTACACGGTTCTCCTATTATTCCACCAATTCACCTTATCCACCTCTTGTCTCTCTGCTCTCTCTGTGGAACGACTCAGCTTTGATACCTTAATCTCACCCTCCCCGCATCGACACAGCAGTCCGACTGCCTTGCCATTTGCCTTCCGAGAAGTGGCTTGTGGCTTTGACAACCGAGAGACATGGTAGCACCAGAGGGGAAACCGCCGTATCCCACATGGACGGCGATGTCATTTGCGTCGTAGCTGCCGGTTTGGCAGAGAGGGAGGACGGGAGTGTAAGAGTCTAATCTAGGGTTTAAGGTAGAGAGAATAGGCAACGCACAATGCTCAATTGTATTGATCAAAGGGTTGGCTATATATAGCCTTACAAGCATGCATCCGTATGATATAAGATCCATAGGATAGGCAGGATATCTTACAATTAGGTACAGAATATTAACAACCTAAATTAGCAGATATACATCATTACTAACACCCCGCCGCAGTCTGAGCGTCTGTCTCTGGAAGAACACACAGACTGGAACGAAATGACTCAAACGAAACCCGGGGTAATCCTTTGGTCATAATGTCCGCAAGCTGCTGAGTGGTAGGAACATGAACAACTCGGAGTTCGCCGAGTGCAACCTTCTCACGCACGAAGTGAATGTCTAGCTCAATGTGCTTTGTTCTTCTATGATGAACAGGATTGGTAGACATATAAACTGCGGAGACATTGTCACAGAAAACCACAGTTGCCTTGGGAATGGAACAGCCGAGCTCGCCCAGCAACTGTCGGAGCCATACGCAGTCGGCAACAGCGTTGGCCACCGCTCGATATTCTGCTTCGGCGCTAGATCGCGAGACTGTGGCTTGCCGCTTCGAGGACCAGCTGATGAGAGCCCCGCCGAGGTAAACACAGTAACCAGAAGTGGAGCGACGAGTATCGGGACAGCCTGCCCAGTCAGCGTCTGAATACGCGACGATGTCGGTGGAGGAAGCTGCGTGTAATATCCCAGGTATTGGGGTTACAAATATAGAGGAAACAGTTGTGTGCATTGCATTCATGCATAGAAAATCTGGGGAATTTTCGCGCTTTAAAGTAAAACAGTCACAGTAACTGAAGTTTCACTTGACCTTGGTGGAATTGAAGTAGCTCATCAAGTCAAGCGCTATAAACCTCAATGTGACTCTGTTAAAACTTTGTTTTGGGTAGAGATGATTTGATCTAAGGGGTTAGATCAAATGGAAATACAATCAACACAAGAACTTATTAATCAAGGATCAACTACTTGATCTTATTAAAGATCACAACATGATATTCCTTGCCATACCATATGAACATCCATTTAATTGGAAATCAAGTAACAATAATTGGAGAAACTATTCTTCACTTATCTTCTCCATGTCTTAAACAAATCCATGATCCTACCATGAACCTCATGGTATTCATTCTACTTCATTCTTGGAAACATGACAAGGAGATCAACTCTAGAAATAAATATTCTTCTCTATTCCAAATAGTTAAGCACCAAACCTAGAGGGGTGAGAGTTCTATTATAATTATTAGAGAAGCATTAACAAACCTTGAGTTAAACCTTGTATATACATCCATGTAATCAAATCATCATCTTTCAGAGAAAACCTAGGATGTTAATCAAGACAATCCTTAGAGAGAGAACCCATTTCTGTTAACCATAGGTATTGGTGACCACATCATTATCTTTGGAGAATAAACTTAAGTTAGCATTATAGTTCTTCCCAAAATAAGAGAGACCATTCATACCAATTCCAGCCTTACTTATTAATGAACCAATGATAATCTTTGAACTAAAGTATTAGGTTGTAAACCATTCCTCTTGGAGTAGTAAGATAAACTAATATCACATGGAATAAGATTATATCCATGAATTGATAAGGAAAGGATGAGACTAGTCCAACTAAGCATCTAGGTGGAGACTTAAACCTTTGCTATCTAATGAGATCTTGTGAACATACCATAAACCCTAGAATAATCCATTCCTATATAAGAGAGCTCAAGATATGGTGTTACACTCAAGTTAGTTGAGGCAACACTTGGAATTGGGAGAAAGAACTATTTATATAACCAGATGATTATATCAACATTGTTGAAGTAAAACCCTAACAGAATATCTCAGGCATTCTCCTGGGATATAAGTTATTGAGGCAACCATAGTAGTCCCATCCTAGAAAGTGAAATTGAAGTACTATACCCTAGATGATCAAGACAATGCTTGATCTTAGAAGTGAGAAACTTAACTCAGGAGAGACATACTATAGGAAGCCAAACCTTGATTATTATAAATTGAGTAATGATCATAAACTCTAAGAATTTGAGGTAGAGACCTTAAGAACAAGTTGATCATGTCTAATCCATGATCAAATCCTGGAGAGATATGAACACCAGTTAAACCTTAGAGGGTTAAACAAGTCTAATCTAGCACATAAAATCATAGGAGAAACTAAAACCCTAAAACCATTTCCAGTATATTAATTGGAGAAACAACTTAATAGAAACAAACCTTGTATGGTTCAGCCCCTATATCAATCCAAATGATCTTGGATTGAATCATCCTGTATGTGGGGAGGAAAAGCAAACCTAACCAGAGTAATATGGTGTTAAGTCACATATAGAACCCATGCCCATATTTCCAATTAACTTGTGAATTAATTGTTAGTCACAAGTCAAACCCTAAACAATATCTCAATCCTAGTTTGTGCATCACTTGGGTGATCACAAATATAAACCTAACTTACATTTGAATTCCAAACCATATGCCATTAGATGAATATTATTAGAACCCAAGAATTTCTCACAAACTAAATCTTATGCTTCAATTATTGAACCTAAGATTAACCTAGTGCTAAATTCTATAATTAAAACCATATGTGTAGTGAACAACTACTTATCTTAATAACCAAAACCAAACCCTGATGAGAGTAGTACCTACTCTAGGTATTTTAAGGTGTTACTAAACTATAATATTAATGCAAAACTTGGAAGGAGTTCTAGTAGAAGTTACAATTCATTAGCACTTAGTTATGCACATAAGATAATAGGCAAGTGACAACATTCTCGAATAGGATATCAAGCCCCTATAAATATCCAGGTACATGAAATCATGCCATTAGATCAACTCCTTAAATTATAAAATTTAGGACACATAAGATAACACCCTTGAAATCCTATTTCAAAATAGGAAATTAAGCATTAAGACCACAATGCATTAATCAATTCTTGCTAGATAAAACAAAGCAACATATAACATGCTATTAAAGGAATTACAAGTATTATAAATACTTGGAATACCAATACAAAGAAAAGAGAATTTGCATTTGTTAACACACTTACTTAAAATATTATGTATGTTGAAACTATCAAATTATTAACAAGCAAAATAGTATATCTCAAACTGTATTTATTATTTCAGAGGTATTTGCCAAGTTAAAAAGATTACAAAAACCTGCAAAATAGAAGAACATTAAAATTTGATTCAAATAGAAACTACAAAACAGAAAATAAATAAATAAAACAGAAAAAGGAAGGAGAGAAGAAAAACCTACTTGGACCTTACCTGCACCGCAGCCCATGCTGCAGCCCAGCAACCAAGCCCAGTAGCAACCCAGCAGTAGCCCACCAACGCGGCCCAACGCTAGCCCAAGATACCCCTTCGTCGAATTAAAACAGAGAGAGGGTCATCCTCATCTCTTCGTCGCGCATGGTGGACAGCACGACGCCGTGGCGAGCTTCTCCTCGTCGCTGTCGACATCTCCTCGTTCAGCTGCGTGACGAGGCGTGTTCCCGAGCCGTATAAAGCCCCTGGACGAACTCTAGCCCGATTTTCTTCTCTCTCTGCCCAATTTCGCCCCCAAATTGAAACCCTAACACAACCGGCCACCATTACCGCCGTCGTTGTGGACCTCCCCGTGCCTCGCCGAGGACGCCATCGTCATCGCCATCCTCTCCTTGCTCTTCTGGCACAAGGAATTGAACTAGGGAGCTCCAGAGCATCTCCATCGACCTCATTCCTCCGTCGGCCGGAGCCATGAAGTCCGGCGATACACGCCCCCATCTACCTCGCCGTCATGCTCAACGTGCTCAGGGTGAGTCGCCGGTGCTCAAGCACCCCTTATCTTTCCCTATTACGTCCTCAAGCATGCCCTGCACCATTGGTCCGGGAGCTCTGCCGCTCGGCCTCGCCGGCGAGCGAGCTCCGGCGACCATTTTGGGGCGGCGTTGGTACCCCGGTGTTCCCCACGGCGAGCTGCATCGGTTAGTAGGACTAGTTGGTCCGCTCGAGCCTAGGATCGGCGGCGCCGTCGCCGTCTGACCGCCGGCAGAGAGCCCATCGCCACGCCAGCGATTTTGACCTCGGTCAAAGGCGCGTGGCAGCTGACGTGGACCACTGGCCCACTAGTCAGTGGCCATGGGTAGCTTTAGTGATTTTCTAATTTTAATTTCAATTAAAAAATTACTGCAACTTTGCAAAATTATATAAAATCCATATTAATTCAGAAAAATGAAAATAATATATCAAAATTCTTAGAAAGCTAAACTATATCCAATAAAAATATAAAATGAAATTTTTATTTTAAATAAAAATTCAATTATTTAAGACTTGTTAATTAAGCCTTATTTGTTAATTTTAAATTCAATTAAACTTCAAATATTAGAAAAACTTCTAAAAATTAATAAAAACCGGTAAGTAAATCAGGAAAATATTAAAACTAATTTCCTTTACTTTTAACTTATTAAATCCTTAATAAGAGGATTTAAACCCAAACTAATAATTACCTTAATTATTAATTGTTTAAAAATAATAAAATGCCAAATTCAATATTATTTTTATTCCCAAATTATTATTAACCTCAACTTTAAAATGAAGTTATTAATCTTAGAACTAGATGGTTATTAGAAAACCCTAGTTCCATTATACCTTAAATAGTAGTTCATAATTTCATGTGGGATCATAAAACCCTAATGCCATTCGGAACCCAGCTCCATTACTTCACATGAACCTTAAATGGTTTCCAAACCTGCACCCCAAGTTAACATGTGATCATGTTACTTGAATAGTAGTCATAGAACCATAGTAGCAACCAAATACTCGTCATGCCCACATAAAATATAGAAGACCTATCACTAATAGGTGGGTATCCCATGTGCTCATCTTCATCAGACCTAGATGATCAAATGGGGTTGACCAGATGTAAACCCTAGCTCTAAACCTCAGAGACATTATCTTTAGCTATCCTTACTTAGCATCACACCATCGTGATGAATCCTAATAGCAATCATCCCTAATGTTTAGCATTACATACCACACTCTACTAAACCCTACTAGTGTGAAATACTTAGGAACCATCCCATCTAAGAACCAACCATTCTTTAATTAGGGAATTAAATAGCAAACCTAAACAACCTCAACCTAATTGATATACTTCTTATTACTTAAGAAGTATGTTCTTCAAAAGTTATTCCTTTGAAGAAAATAAGGAATCATCACCAACCCTGCTTATAAGAACCTATAAACCCTAGCTAGCAATCACCAGCCAGATGAATCAACCTAGCAACCATGCATAAATACTTGCTTAAGATGCCTAGGCTTAACACAGCCTTACCAGCCCTAGGTATTGATGAATCCAACATTGTTGTGATCCATCTACTACTTACTCCAGAAACCAATTAGAATCATAGAAAAACATAGAACCCCACCAACCTAGACATCATACTTGTTCTTTATTATAGAACATGTTCTTCAAAAGTTATTCTTTTGAATTATATAACAAGTAATCATCAACCATGCACTAAAGACTTAAAATTGACAAATGCTCTTTACTTATTATACAGCTACTATTCCTGGTTATGTATGATTATTACTATTCATTTTACCACCTGCTTATGATTCTAAAACAACACAACCCTGAATAATAACCTTGTTTGTGAATCACTCTAAAAGTGCAACACACCCTAAACCAATTATTACCACTCACTAATCCTAAATCATCGGGGTTAGGACACGCTTAGAGCGATTGCATCTTATTCTTATGCATTATTGCATCCTTGCCAATCTTTTAAACATCGTCCTTACTGGACGATGATGCCATTTCAGAATTTGGAGTTATTGCGTATCGAAGACCTTTTCTGCATAATCTTGCAGTCAAGAAAGGCAAGTTCATCACTTGCTCATGTCATTCGATTATTTCTATCAAATTACTTGCAAAGTATTATGGTTATCACTATTGCATAAAAACCAAAACCACTACTTTCATAACTATGAATATGACTATGTGGTGGGCAATGGAACCATGGATTGTGTTGATATGGTGGAGGTTCCATTGCAAGGGTTTATATCCATCTAGGATAAAACAACAAATGTCGCCAGTGATTCTTGTGCCGTAATAACCGTGTTAACCATAAGATCTGAAATGGGACGGACTAGTCAATCGTATTTCCACCTCTTGTACATCAACGGATGCGCTTACCATAGCAGTTGTATCTTGCGGAGCAACTTGAGGGTGGGGAACCCATTCTAAGTCCCCACGGTTATGCTGTGCATACCGTAGCGGTTGCGCGGAACAACTTGAGGGTGGGGATCCCACTCTAATTCCCGGTAATGTGGTCTATGATGGGTTGCAGCTACCGGCGAAGGAGTTTGGTTCGATCCCAGTCGTTGTCGTGGTCGGGGTCCGTCCTTAAATGGTGTAAGTGGACCGACGAGGACCCAGGGTCAGGGTTTGCAACAAAGGGTGGGTGTGCGAGGTAGCGGAGGAATATGATTGGCTATGACCTTATACCGGGCCTCACACCATAGGAAGTGTGGACGGGTTGCGCGCCCGGTGATACGTCTCCGACGTATCGATAATTTCTTATGTTCCATGCCACATTATTGATGATATCTACATATTTTATGCACACTTTTTGTCATATTCGTGCATTTTCTGGAACTAACCTATTAACAAGATGCCGAAGTGCTAGTTGCTGTTTTCTGCTGTTTTTGGTTTCAGAAATCCTAGTAACGAAATATTCTCGAAATTGGACGAAATCAACGCCTGGGGTCCTATTTTGCCACGAAGCTTCAGAAGACCGAAGAGGAGAAGTGGGGCCACGAGGCAGCCAAACCCTAGGCGGCGCGCCCACGGCCGCGCGGCCCTATGGTGTGGGCCCCTCGTGCCACCTCCCGACCTGCCCTTCCGCCTACTTAAAGCCTCCGTCGCGAAACCCCTCCGAGAGCCACGATACGGAAAACCTTCCAGATGCCGCCGCTGATCCCATCTCGGGATCCAGAGATCGCCTCCGGCACCCTGCCGAGAGGGGAATCATCTCCCGGAGGACTCTACGCCGCCATGGTCGCCTCCGGAGTGATGTGTGAGTAGTCTACCCCTGGACTATGGGTCCATAGCAGTAGCTAGATGGTTGTCTTCTCCCCATTGTGCTATCATTGTCGGATCTTGTGAGCTGCCTACCATGATCAAGATCATCTATCTGTAATCCTATATGTTGCGTTTGTTGGGATCCGATGAATAGAGAATACTTGTTATGTTGATTATCAAAGCTATGTCTATGTGTTGTTTATGATCTTGCATGCTCTCCGTTATTAGTAGATGCTCGGCCAAGTTGATGCTAGTAACTCCAAGAGGGAGTATTTATGCTCGATAGTGGGTTCATGTCTCCGAATCTGGAGGAGTGACAAGAACCACTAAGGTTACGGATGTGCTGTTGCCACTAGGGATAAAACATTGGTGCTATGTTCAAGGATGTAGTCACTGATTACATTACGCGCAATACTTAATGCAATTGTCTGTTGTTAGCAACTTAATGGAAGGGGTTCGGATGATAACCGAAGGTGGACTTTTTAGGCATAGATGCATGCTGGATAGCGGTCTATGTACTTTGTCGTAATGCCCAATTAAATCTCACTATACTCATCATAATATGTATGTGCATGGTCATGCCCTCTTTATTTGTCAATTGCCCAACTGTAATTTGTTCACCCAACATGCTGTTTATCTTATGGGAGAGACACCTCTAGTGAAGTGGACCCGGTCCAATTCTCTACTGAAATACAATCTGCAATACTTGTTCTATTTTCTGCAAACAATCATCTTCCACACAATACGGTTAATCCTTTGTTACAGCAAGCCGGTGAGATTGACAACCTCACTGTTTCGTTGGGGCAAAGTACTTTGGTTGTGTTGTGCAGGTTCCACGTTGGCGCCGGAATCCCGGTGTTGCGCCGCACTACATCCCGCCGCCATCAACCTTCAACGTGCTTCTTGGCTCCTCCTGGTTCGATAAACCTTGGTTTCTTTCGAGGGAAAACTTGCTGCTGTGCGCATCATACCTTCCTCTTGGGGTTCCCAACGAACATGTGAGTTACACGCCATCAAGCTCTTTTTCGGCGCCGTTGCCGGGAGATCAAGACACGCTGGGGAGTCTCCACTTCTCAATCTCTTTACTTTGTTTTTGTCTTGCTTAGTTTTATTTACTACTTTGTTTGCTGCACTATATCAAAATACAAAAAAATTAGTTGCTAGTTTTACTTTATTTGCTATCTTGTTTGCTATATCAAAAACACAAAAAAATTAGTTACTTGCATTTACTTTATCTAGTTTGCTTTATTTACTACTACTAAAATGAGTAATCCTGAAGTTGAAGTTCGTATGTTTAAGCAACGAGGGGGAGAATGTTTAAGAGATGCTTGGTATAGAATTAGTGGTGCCCATAATAGGTGCACTAAGAAACACTCCACCATTATTTTACTCAGGAATTTTTATGTTGGTATCTCTAGCTGGAATAGGTATGTTCTTGATAGTCTCGCAAAAGGTGACTTCCTAAGTACTCCTGCATTAGAAGCTAGTTGCATTATTGAGAGTCTATTTGGAATACCCCTGTTGATGAAGTTAAAACTGAAATCTCTCTTGAAGATGTTATGAAAAAATTGGAAACCATAGAGAAAATTTTTCAAGTATTGAAGCTAAATTGGAAATGTTACTTGATAAAACTGATGAACTTGATAAATCCTTAGGAGGAATTGATGAAAGAATTAGTGTCCTA
This sequence comes from Lolium multiflorum, assembly GCA_030979885.1. Lineage (NCBI taxonomy): Eukaryota > Viridiplantae > Streptophyta > Magnoliopsida > Poales > Poaceae > Lolium > Lolium multiflorum. The sequence goes on along the minus strand of CM061747.1, from coordinate 136,244,576 downwards.
GGAACTTGTGTTGACCATGATGATCAAATCAATAGGATTGATGAACTTGAAAAAGCTATGGGAACCTTGGGTTCAACATTTTCTTATCTTAAATATAAGGAGAAAGCTTATGTGGGTAAGGAGCAAAAGTTTATGTATGTCTCTAAAGTGCCTAAACCAAAGAAGTATTATTATAGGCCTAAAATTGACAAAGCCCTTAGTACCACTGCGGATGGGGGAGCTCATAATAACGATGCACCACCCTCCGATAATACTTGATACACACTTTGCGCCTAGCTGAAAGGCGTTAAACGCTTATGGGAGACAACCCATGTTTTTATCTACAGTACTTTGTTTTTATTTTGTGTCTTGGAAGTTGTTTACTACTGTAGCAACCTCTCCTTATCTTAGTTTGGTGTTTTGTTGTGCCAAGTAAAGTCGTTGATAGAAAAGTTCATACTAGATTTGGATTACTGCACAGAAACAGATTTCTTTGCTGTCACGAATCTGGGCTGTTTTCCCTGTAGGTAACTCAGAAAATTATGCCAATTTACGTGAGTGATCCTCAGATATGTACGCAACTTTCATTCAATTTGAGCATTTTCATTTGAGCAAGTCTGTTGCCTCGATAAAATTCGTCAATACGAACTGTTCTGTTTTGACAGATTCTGCATTTTATTTCGCATTGCCTCTTTTGCTATGTTGGATGAATTTCTTTGATCCATTAATGTCCAGTAGCTTTATGCAATGTCCAGAAGTGTTAAGAATGATTGTTTCACCTCTGAATATGTTAATTTTTATTGTCGCTAACCCTCTAATGAGTTGTTCTAAGTTTGGTGTGGAGGAAGTTTTCAAGGATCAAGAGAGGAGTATGATGCAACATGATCAAGGAGAGTGAAAGCTCTAAGCTTGGGGATGCCCCGGTGGTTCACCCCTGCATATTCTAAGAAGACTCAAGCGTCTAAGCTTGGGGATGCCCAAGGCATCCCCTTCTTCATCGACAACATTATCAGGTTCCTCCCCGAAACTATATTTTTATTCCATCACATCTTATGTGCTTTGCTTGGAGCGTCGGTTTGTTTTTGTTTTTTGTTTTGTTTGAATAAAATGGATCCTAGCATTCACTTTATGGGAGAGAGACACGCTCCGCTGTAGCATATGGACAAGTATGTCCTTAGCTTCTACTCATAGTATTCATGGCGAAGTTTCTTCTTCGTTAAATTGTTATATGGTTGGAATTGGAAAATGATACATGTAGTAATTGCTATTAATGTCTTGGGTAATGTGATACTTGGCAATTGTTGTACTCATGTTTAAGCTCTTGCATCATATGCTTTGCACCCATTAATGAAGAAATACATAGAGCATGCTAAATTTTGGTTTGCATATTTGGTCTCTCTAAGGTCTAGATAATTTCTAGTATTGAGTTTGAACAACAAGGAAGACGGTGTAGAGTCTTATAATGTTTTCAATATGTCTTTTATGTGAGTTTTGCTGCACCGGTTCATCCTTGTGTTTGTTTCAAATAAGCCTTGCTAGCCTAAACCTTGTATCGAGAGGGAATACTTCTCATGCATCCAAAATACTTGAGCCAACCATGCCATTTGTGTCCACCATACCTACCTACTACATGGTATTCCCGCCATTCCAAAGTAAATTGCTTGAGTGCTACCTTTAAAATTCCATCATTCACCTTTGCAATATATAGCTCATGGGACACATAGCTTAAAAACTATTGTGGTATTGAATATGTAATTATGCACTTTATCTCTTATTAAGTTGCTTGTTGTGCGATAACCATGTTCACTGGGGACGCCATCAACTACTCTTTGTTGAATTTCATGTGAGTTGCTATGCATGTTCGTCTTGTCTGAAGTAAGAGCGATCTACCACCTTATGGTTAAGCATGCATATTGTTAGAGAAGAACATTGGGCCGCTAACTAAAGCCATGATCCATGGTGGAAGTTTCAGTTTTGGACATATATCCTCAATCTCATATGAGAAAATTATTAATTGTTGTTACATGCTTATGCATAAAAGAGGAGTCCATTATCTGTTGTCTATGTTGTCCCGGTATGGATGTCTAAGTTGAGAATAATCAATAGCGAGAAATCCAATGCGAGCTTTCTCCTTAGACCTTTGTACAGGCGTAGAGAGGTACCCCTTTGTGACACTTGGTTAAAACATGTGCATTGTGATGATCCGGTAGTCCAAGCTAATTAGGACAAGGTGCGGGCACTATTAGTATACTATGCATGAGGCTTGCAACTTGTAAGATATAATTTACATGATACATATGCTTTATTACTACCGTTGACAAAATTGTTTCATGTTTTCAAAATCAAAGCTCTAGCACAAATATAGCAATCGATGCTTTTCCTCTATGGAGGACAATTCTTTTACTTTCAATGTTGAGTCAGTTCACCTATTTCTCTCCACCTCAAGAAGCAAACACTTGTGTGAACTGTGCATTGATTCCTACATACTTGCTTATTGCACTGATTATATTACTCTATGTTGACAATATCCATGAGATATACATGTTATGAGTTGAAAGCAACCGCTGAAACTTAATCTTCTTTTGTGTTGCTTCAATGCTTTTACTATGAATTATTGCTTTATGAGTTAACTCTTATGCAAGACTTATTGATGCTTGTCTTGAAGTGCTATTCATGAAAAGTCTTTGCTTTATGATTCACTTGTTTACTCATGTCATATACATTGTTTTGATCGCTGCATTCACTACATATGCTTTACAAATAGTATGATCAAGGTTATGATGGCATGTCACTCCAGAAATTATCTTTGTTATCGTTTTACTGGACGAGAACTAAGCTTGGGATGCTGATACGTCTCCGACGTATCGATAATTTCTTATGTTCCATGCCACATTAATGATGATATCTACATGTTTTATGCACACTTTATGTCATATTCGTGCATTTTGGAACTAACCTATTAACAAGATGCCGAAGTGCCAGTTTTTCTGCTGTTTTTGGTTTCAGAAATCCTAGTAACGAAATATTCTCGGAATTGGACGAAATCAACGCCCAGGGTCCTATTTTGCCACGAAGCTTCCAGAAGACCGAAGAGGAGTGGGGCGAGGCAGCCAAACCCTAGGGCGACGCGCCCCTGCCGCCGCGAGGCCCTATGGTGTGGGCCCTCGTGCCGCCTCCGACCTGCCCTTCCGCCTACTTAAAGCCTCCGTCGTGAAACCCCGTGAGAGCCACGATACGGAAAACCTTCCAGAGACGCCGCCGCCGATCCCATCTCGGGATCCAGGAGATCGCCTCCGGCACCTGCGGAGGGGAATCATCTCCCGGAGGACTCTACGCCGCCATGGTCGCCTCCGGAGTGATGTGTGAGTAGTCTACCCCTGGACTATGGGTCCATAGCAGTAGCTAGATGGTTGTCTTCTCCCCATTGTGCTATCATTGTCGGATCTTGTGAGCTGCCTAACATGATCAAGATCATCTATCTGTAATCCTATATGTTGCGTTTGTTGGGATCCGATGAATAGAGAATACTTGTTATGTTGATTATCAAAGTTATGTCTATGTGTTGTTTATGATCTTGCATGCTCTCCGTTATTAGTAGATGCTCTGGCCAAGTTGATGCTAGTAACTCCAAGAGGGAGTATTTATGCTCGATAGTGGGTTCATGTCTCCGTGAATCGGAGGAGTGACAAGAACCACTAAGGTTACGGATGTGTTGTTGCCACTAGGGATAAAACATTGGTGCTATGTTCAAGGATGTAGTCACTGATTACATTACGCGCAATACTTAATGCAATTGTCTTGTTAGCAACTTAATACTGGAAGGGGTTCGGATGATAACCTGAAGGTGGACTTTTAGGCATAGATGCATGCTGGATAGCGGTCTATGTACTTTGTCGTAATGCCCAATTAAATCTCACTATACTCATCATAATATGTATGTGCATGGTCATGCCCTCTTTATTTGTCAATTGCCCAACTGTAATTTATTCACCCAACATGCTGTTTATCTTATGGGAGAGACACCTCTAGTGAACTGTGGACCCCGGTCCAATTCTCTATCAAATACAATCTACTGTACTTGTTCTACTTGTTTCGCAAACAATCATCTTCCACACAATACGGTTAATCCTTTGTTACAGCAAGCCGGTGAGATTGACAACCTCACTGTTCGTTGGGGCAAAGTACTTTGGTTGTGTTGTGCAGTTCCACGTTGGCGCGGAATCCCGGTGTTGCGCCGCACTACATCCCGCCGCCATCAACCTTCAACGTGCTTCTTGGCTCCTCCTGGTTCGATAAACCTTGGTTTCTTTCTGAGGGAAAACTTGCTGCTGTGCGCATCATACCTTCCTCTTGGGGTTCCCAACGAACGTGTAAGTTACACGCCATCACCCGGTTGGCACCAAGGTTAAGATCTCTTATGGGTAAAGCAACACACCTCTGCAGAGTGTAAAGAACCGTGACCTGTCACTCCGGGATATGGAACTGCGAACGCGGCCGGAAAGGAGCTCCATGAAGTTCTAGTAAACCGGTGAAGGCTGACGGACATAGTTCTTCTGAATAAAAGCAACATTTTGAAGAAATGGTTATGAAAATCTGCATTGGTATTAGACTTTCTGGTCTAATGCTGTAGCTAGTGCATTAAACACCTCTTTCCTATAATGAACTTGTTGAGTACGCTCGTACTCATCCCACTCTTAAATCCCCTGCTTAGATATGAAGGCATCGAAGGAGGATCTACGGTGCAACTCGAAGGCCGAGGAGTCAACAACTACTTCAAGAGACAGGACCCTGTCAGAGGAGTTAGATACCACATACATCAAGGAGAAAACCTAGTTTAGCCATAGAAGGGAACTAGTTTCCTAAACTTAGCTCCTACTTAGCTAGAATCTATTCTTAGCCTCTATAGCTAGTTAAATACTCTACAAATAGAGTTCGTAGTAGGATTAGACCACGAGTCATTCTTCTGGAGTTTATTTGCAGTTTTACCTCATTGTATAATAGGAGGCTGTGTGGATCTTTTGTAAAGAGTCGATGTTGTAATTCTATAGACATGCCTTGGATCCGCATATGTTTCTGTTGTACCACTCTGAGCGATATAATACTAGTGGAACGGTGTTTCATTGGTGTTGTATCAGACTTGCATACTACACCATGCAGTGATATGCCGGGTCACCACACTGTGGCGAGAAGGAGACCCGAAGTCGTAGTGCCACGGACGTAGCGCAAGATGCGCTTGACGATGGCGAGGTGACCGTCGCGAGGGTCGTGCATGTGTAAACAGATTTGTTGCACGGCATACGCCAGGTCTGGGCGGGTCATCGTCAAGTACTGCAAGGCACCAGCCAGGCTTCGATATTCCCAAGGATTTTAACGACAGGCTTGCCGGCGTCTGCAGCGACCTTGGAGCTGGTGTCCACAGGAGTCGAGATCGGTGCACAATTTGCCATACCAGCACGTTGCAGAATCTCCTCGGCATACTGACCTTGGCTGAGGAAGAAGCCGCGAGGTGTGCGCCGAACGTGGATGCCGAGGAAAAAATGCAGAGGCCCCATATCTTTCATCGCAAACTCAGTCTTGAGTTGAGCAATGATCTCATGAAGCAATGTCGAAGAGGAAGCCGAGAGCACGATGTCGTCGACGTACAGGAGGATGTACGCTGTCGCAGAGCCACGCTGCAGGATGAAGAGCGATGCGTCGGAGCGAGAGGCGACGAAGCCGATGGTGACCGCGAAGGAGGCGAATCGCTGAAACCATGCGCGCGGAGCCTGCTTCAAGCCGTATAGGGATTTGGCGAGCTTGCAGACATGGTTGCGATGAAGCGCGTCGACGAAACCTGCTGGTTGGTAGCAGTAGACTTGTTCCTTCAAGACGCCGTGGAGGAACGCGTTCTTCACGTCCAGCTGATGAACTGGCCAGTTGCGCGAGCTGGCCAGGGTGAGGACGGCGCGAATCGTCGCTGGTTTGACCACGGGCGAGAAGGTCTCGCCGAAGTCGATGCCGGGGCGCTGAGCGAAACCGCGGACGACCCACCTGGCCTTGTACCGCTCGAGAGAGCCATCTGCCCGAGTCTTGTGCCGGAAAACCCACTTGCCTGTGACAATATTAGTGTGCGGTGGCCGGGGAACAAGGATCCAGGTTTGATTCGAGGTGATGGCATCGATCTCTTCGGTCATGGCCGCATGCCAATTGGGATCCCGTAGAGCTTCGCGAACGGAAGACGGGATCGGCGAGATGACTGTCGTGGCAAGGTTGGCATATTTAGGGTTAGGCATCCGAATGCCGTGCTTGGCGCGAGTAACCATCGGGTGATGGTTGACAGGCGAGGGCGGCGAAGGAGGAGGCGGCGAGGCGTCGGTCGAAGAGGAGCTCGTGGACGACTCGGAGCCAGGAGACGCGTGGGCCGCAGATGGGCCGTGGCTTGGTGAAGAAGCCGAGGGCGTCGAGGCATGGGCTGCAGTAGAGCCCGGCGGAGTGCATGGCGAGCCAGGTGTCGCGCGGCCTGTGGAGGGCGACGTAGGCGGCCATGCAGCTTGGTTGACGTGATCGACGTAGGCTGGTGGCGGCGAGTCGTCTGCTGGCGAAGGAGCGACGGGAGGTGGTTCGGAGAGTGATGACCTGAAAGGGAACACTGTTTCCACGAACGTAACGTGACGGGAAAAAATAATGCGCCGAGAAATAGGATCATAACAGCGATATCCTTTGCGACCGTCAGGGTACCCTAGAAAGATGCAAGCGACAGATCTAGGGGCGAGTTTATGTGGGGCTGTGGCGGCTAGGTTTGGATAGCACAAGCAACCAAAAACTCGAAGGTGACTGTAGGCGGGAACAGAGCCATGAAGCAACTCGAAGGGTGTGGTGAGAAGCTTGGGTTTGCATGGCCGTCGGTTGAGAAGGTATGTGGAGGTGGATAATGCCTCGGCCCACCATTTTGGAGGCATGGAGGCATGTAGAAGAATAGTGCGAACACCATTGTTGAGAGTGCGAAGAATGCGCTCGGCCTTCCCGTTTTGTTGAGACGTGTAGGGACACGTGAGACGAAGAAGTGTGCCATTGGAGGCAAAGAGAGCGCGGTTAGCTAAGTTATCAAACTCACGGCCATTGTCGGTTTGAAACGCTTTGATAGGACGGGAGAATTGTGTCTGAACATATTTGTAGAATAGTGTAAGGAGGTTGTGAACCTCTGATTTTTGGCGAATAGGAAAAGTCCAAACATAATGAGTGTAATCATCAAGGAGAACAAGATAGTATTGATAACCAGAGATGCTTAAAACCGGGCTAGTCCATAAATCGCAATGACACAATTCAAAGGGAAAAGTGGTGATGGTGGTGGAAGTAGCAAAAGGTAACCTAGTATGTTTGCCTAGTTGACATGAGTCACAATGAGTATGTGAACTTTTATTACAATGGAAATCAAAAAATTTGGAGGCCATCTTGAGGACTTGGGCGCCAGGATGTCCGAGCCGTTCATGCCAAAGAGCTGCAGTGACGGTGGCGTGCAGGCAGTGAAGGGGCGGAACGAAGGGGTACAGGTCGCCGGTGGAGTTACATCGGTGGAGGACCCGTCCCGTGGCCAGATCCTTGATGGAAAAACCAAAAGGGTCAAATTCAATTGAAACAAGATTATCACGTGTAAAAGCGCGAACAGAGACTAGGTTTTTGATGATATGAGGACAAAGAAGAATATTGCGAAGAATGAGGGAGCGAGATGCGGTGGAAAGATGAGCAGAGCCAGAGCCAGGAATGGGAAGAACAGATCCATTACCGACAATGATCTGAGTGGGAAAATTGGAGGGGAGCGGGTGAGAAGTTATACCAGACCCGGAGCTCATGTGGGAGGAGGCGCCGCTATCGAAGACCCACTCGGAGCCCTGGGAAGCTTGGCCACCGTGATCCGCGCTGGCCTGGAGGGACATCAGGTTTAGGGCCGCGATGAGGGCGGCCTGATCCCAGGTTGGCGAAGCTTGGCCAACGGCGGGCGCGGTGTTGGCGGTGAGCGCACGTGGAGCTGGTGGAGGTGGTGAGGGGCGTGGACCGAGTACACCAGGCGCAGACCAGGCCTGGAACGTGCCGGCCACCGTTGGAGGACGTGGCGCGGGCGGACGATAGCCAGGGTTGGGAGCCCCACCATAGGGCACAGGGGCTGGAGCAGCAGGATTCTTCTTTCGCTTCTTCTTGCCGTTGCCGTTGCCAGATGTGGCGCCGGAGGAGGACGCACCGGCGTGTGGCGCACCAGCGCCGTAGAGGCCGAGCGCGGCAGGGTTGAAGGGTGCAGGCGCCGGCTGCATCGGAGGAGCGTGGCCAGCGAGGGGGAACGCGGGCACGTAGTGAAACGCGGGAGCGTGCGCCTGGGCGAGGTGAGCCGGGACCGGCGCGCCGGCCGCCTGGTAAGCCTGGGCGAGGAGGGCGTTGTGCGCAGCGACGCGCGCCTGGCGACCGAGGCGCTTCTCTTCCAGCAAGAGAAAAGAGCGGAGTTTGACGAAGGAGGGGAGGCGGCCGCGCGTCATATGAGGGACGGCGTGCTGTAGATGCTGGTCGAGGCCGCGCAGGACATTGTGGACGAGCTCGCGTTCCCGGACGCGAGATCCCAGATCACCAAGCGTGTCCGCCATGTGCTTCATCTGCGAGGTGTATTCCGTGACGGAGAGATCCCCCTGGTTGAAGCCGTGGAACTCGTCGCGAAGGAAGGTCGCGCGAGTGTCGCGGTTGTCACGGAAGACGGCGCGGAGAGAGCGCCAGAGGGTGACGGCGGAGACAGCCCGGGTCTCAACGATGGCCAGGGTGGAGGTGGTGACGGTGGCGTCGTACCAGGAGACGATGGCGAAGTCGTTGAGCACCCAATCGGAGGTGCCCTGGGCGGGAGAGCCGTCGATGTGGTCCCGGAGGCCGAACTTGGAGAGGGCGGTGACGAACTGGCGGCTCCAGATCCCATAGTTGTCCTTCTCGTAGTCGAGGGTGACGAGGACGTGATCGCGGATGCGGAGTGCCTGGAGTTGGGGCGTGGGGAGAGGCTGCGTCGCCACGGGGATGCCGAAGTCCTCGACAGAGCCAACGTCGGAGTCGGACGAGGAGTCGAAGAAGTCGCTCATGGTGGCGGCGCAGATGAGGAGGAGGGGCAGCGGAAGGTAGGATCTAGAAATCTGATACCATGTAAGAGTCTAATCTAGGGTTTAAGGTAGAGAGAATAGGCAACGCACAATGCTCAATTGTATTGATCAAAGGGTTGGCTATATATAGCCTTACAAGCATGCATCCGTATGATACAAGATCCATAGGATAGGCAGGATATCTTACAATTAGGTACAGAATATTAACAACCTAAATTAGCAGATATACATCATTACTAACAGGGAGGAGAACACATATCCAGCGCATTCTGCTCGGCGTCCTCACCATCAACAATTCCTCTAGTAAGCATGGGAGCCCTCGCAAACAGGCGAAAACGATAAACTATTTCATAAAATGAACTCTACTCGAAACTATTTCACAAAACTGATCCATTTGAGTAGCGTATATCACCGGGGCTGCCAGCGTGGAAAAGCGGGGCTCGCATTCATTTATCCATCTCGCCAATTCACTCGATCTTACTTCTAAGCTTGCATGTAGACGTTGTACTAGCCAGCTGATGGTGGTCATCGCTCTTCTAGCAAGCCAGCAGCTTGGTCGTCTTTGCCGGTTGTCGCATCGATCAAATGGAGCAGGAGCACGTGCTAGTAGTTTCTAACGGTAGCTACACTTGCAGTGGGGGTATCTTCTTTAAGTGTTCGATCGAGCTCTCTCGACGCCGAGCTCCGGTGACGACGGCGTCGTCGTTGTCAGCAGGAAGCGGCCGCGCTAGCCTAGGACCCGAAGCACCTGAGCGTCCCGTAGGTCGATCCGCAAGTGGGTGTCCGAAATTAGGGAGCCACACAACAAGTCCTCCTGGCTCGGCACTTTGAACACCGACACACCGTACACCTTTGAGATGGTCACGGGCGCAAGACTCGCCGCCATCGCCAGCAACGGCTGGAGCGCGCACCTCACCTCATCGCCAATGGAGGTCTTTCTTTCATGGTGGTTTTGGTGGCCCAAAGCAGGCGAAAAAGGTATACTGTAACGTGCTTCAGTGGTAACTCCCGAGATTAGGCTGATACTTAATTGATTTCCCGAGCTCGGTTGGAAGCCTAGATTTAGGAATGTGCTTGGAAGATTCTTGGGAAGCCGGAGCACTCCCAGGTTCTCCTTTTCAGGCACACACGCAGCAACTGTGTTTTCCTTGCATTCGCAGGTACTGCGCAGTGTGCTGGATTCTAGTGATAGGTTCACACTTCAGAAACTTCGAATTTCTACAGCCGCAGTTGGATGATTAATGATGTTCAGTTAGAAATGGTGTAGCAATATGTTTCTCGCTGTACCGCAATCACTTGCAGATGACACTTCTTCCCATCAGTGTTTGCGTGAACATTGTTTCAAAAAGTTAACAACAGTGTTTTGTATTTTTGCTGAGATAAACGAAGTAGATGGAGCAGGTTTGGGACCAACCACGATTCTTTTCTATGCTCCCTTTCCAATGAAGAATGAACGGAGGACAAAAACCTCGCGCTCACACGCTCCTTTGGACGATCATTCCCGGTGACCTAACGCTGAAACGGACAACCCGTCAGCTCCACTTCACACACATAGTGCGCGGCATCCTATTGCAGGATCAGCGTTCACAGGAGAGCCAATGGTGCCCCCGTGGCGCCGTCCGTTTGCTGTCTTCATTCAAATGCTCTCGTGGTCTCATTCTCATGTACACCACGGCTGGCACGGCATAGCGACCTCATCAGTCATTAGTGACCCCGAATTCGTGCTTTGTTCACAGCAGAATACACGATACGTCGATCTCACTGTTCCATATCTTTGTGCGGCAAATGACGGTGTGCTGTAAAGTCAGTGTCGTTTCCTTGAATACGAGGTTCGAAAAAAGCTCACTAGAAGATGTAGAGAGATAAAAAAGAAAGAAATAGTTCCTAATGCGGAAATTTAATTCGGCTCCTGGGTGCGTATGCTCCCTCTACCAAAAAAACATATTTCGAAATGTTAAAAAATTTGGATAAAAAATTCTACATGTACATCTCCATAATGTATGTGCATTCGCTAAGTTTCACGAAAAACCAATATTTTTTGTGGTCTATGTAAAAAGGAGAAACTTTATCTTGTGAAAAGCATTATTTTTAGCACTGAATTTTGTCTTTTTTACACACGTCACATGATAAGTCGATTTTTATGAAACAACTTTGTAGCACGTGAAGATGTACGTACAAACTTTTTGTTTCAATTTTTTAAAATTTAAAATGTACATAACATACATTTTAAAATATAGGGAGCATATGCACCCATGTTCCATAATGCCTCTAATAAAACTAGCTCTTTTTTGTGAGATGATTAAGTTTTTTTCTCATCATGAGCATGACTATGTTAACAACAAAGAGGGTGGACTGTTTGGCTGAACAATCGCACTGAAGCTATGAGACATTTTTTATGGTTAGTAGCAAAATATATTTAAATGTTTATTATGTAATAATCCTTTTACCGTGAGATTATTATGGTGACTTACTTTGCATGGTATGCTTTGATCTTATCCACCCTCACTAGCTAACCCTGAAGGTGTGAAAACCTTAATGATTAAGGACTAGGATTCGTTCCTCCTCACAAAGGATAGATATGAACTGGGCCCTTTCGGTATTGTGATGCTAAGTAACATGTCTGGACACGTACTTTGATAATGATCACATGACATCATCAATATACATGAAACGAGAAAACAAGCATTGATACTGGACCGAGGATACCATGTATAGTGATCAAGAGTTGATCACGGTAATACCAAAGTCTCGCCTCAAGTTATCAGCATATATATATCGTGTAACAAAGGGAATGGCATATAACAACACGGAAGGTTCGTTTAAGTTCTAAACTTCGAGTATGGAAAGGAGCCAATGTGGATGTCCAGATCCAAACATTGGTTATTGATCCGAAGGTGTTCGGACTCATGAATGGGCTATACCGAACGTGTCAGCCACACATCCAAGGTTGTACAATCTATTGTGAGAGTTGTATTTATGGAATGTGGTTGAGAAAAGGTGTTCGGAATAATGCCGGCAACATTTGGAATTGTTTTGAGGATTTTTTGACTAAGAGAGAAAGACTTCCAGAGTCACTAAGAGCATGTCATAAGTGATTTGGGGTACTACATATATGTAGTTATTCCTGGGATCATTCCGACAATATTTTGTATAGGTGAAAACTTATTCCGGTGAAATCTAGAGTGTCCCGTGGACACTAGAAGAAGAGAAGGAAGAGTTCTGGTGGAGAGAGAGGGGAGGTGGCCGGCCAAGGCCACTAGAGTCACACGGAGCCGGACAGGCCAGCCCACCTGGGCCAGCTAGCTAGGCCCCATGGCGCCAGCCCCTTCCCCTTGCCCCCTACGAGGGTGGGCCTTAGGGTTTATGGTGGCCGACCCACCCTTGGTTGCACCGACCTAAGGGAGGGCGACAACATGCCTGCACACTAGGGCGGCAGCAACTGCTCCCTCCCGAAGTTGGCCCCCCCTCTTCCACCTATAAATAGAGGTGCCCCCACCTCAATTGGTGTCCAATTCTCTCGGAGTCTCTTCTGGCCCTTTAGTTGGTCGTGTCTATCTCTATAGCTATCCACATACACTGTAAGGCTGGATAACGCTCACCGCGGTAACCTATCCCTGGGCGACGAAGCCCTCGCGGATTGTAACTCCGGACGTGTGGATTACGCCGGAGGAATCATCCTTTCAGTTCTTGGAGCAAGGAGGAGATATCCGCGGCTGGGGGCTATCGCCTAGCTGCGGGGATCACCCGGATCATCATTTTCATCGAGCTCTTCCGCTTTACTTGGTGAGTTGATATCGATCGAATCCCGTTACTGCAACTACATAGTATAGATCTTGGGTGTTTGTGTAGATGTAAATTTTTGAAATACATATATAATCCGCTTCAGATGACATACCTGGAAGGTGGTGGTCTTGGTTGACCATCAGATCGGGGCAGAGCAGCGGAAAGTCCATGCGGTGTCTTTGAGTGTCCGACAACTTTGAGTGTGTTTGACCTTGTGTTAATGGGTGATGAAATTAGTCTCGATGTTGGCGGTTTCAGTTGCTACTTCTGCCACATCGTCTTGTGGGTGCAGACTTCTTCACCTCTGTCAGAGCATCTCGGGCCTGCTTCTCCCATAACAAACGTGACTTCTTCTCTTCGGCAGTTATGAGAGATCGATTAGTTGGTGGAGTAGATCACCGTTGGTTGTGTTTGTGTCGTTGGCGTCCTTTTGTGATTTCCGATACATGCGGTCGGCAAGAATGGCTGCAACTATGTCGTGTCGGTGTTTGGGTAGGCTCAACCCTATTTGTATCTATTTTTCTCTTATTAGCTGGGCACTATTTTAAATTAATTGATAATACAAAGTTCTTTTTTTTCCCTTTGTTTCAAAATATATATGTGTGCGCACCACGAACATCTTCAGACACGAGTTTCACGTACACTTTTGGAGGAGCAGGCTTATCAGATCCACATGTAAATTGTTCTTTTCATCTTGTCAGCAACTGCCAACCAATAAGTGGAGCAGTAGGATTTTTTTTTGACCTGGACTACGGCGGGCTTACGCCAGCCTGAACAATTTTATATCAACCAAAGGAACATACAGGGTTTTCTGTTACAAAGCTAGAAGGGGATCTGAGGGGCAGAAGCTAGGAGAGGGAGGAGCTCAGAGGGGATCGTAACCATTACACCAGGAATTTAGAAAGGAGGTACAGGAGGGGGTGGTGCATCTATAGGCCCAGAGCCTAATATCCTCTATATATCTGCGGGAGACAAGAGCCAGGTCCTCAGAGACGCCATTAAAGGTTAGGGCGTTTCTGCGCTTCCAGATGGTCCAAGCGATGGCAGTATTGATGGTGGACTCCTCGTAGGTACAGTTGCGTTGAAGGCAAAAGTCCGAGAAACTCGTGTAGGCGCCAGGGTCAAAGCTGTGGTGTAAATGACCCCAAACTTCCGTTGCCTGGGGGCAGAAGAGCAGCATGTGGTCGGTGTCTTCATCAAGGGGGCAGGAGAGGCAAGTCGCGGAGGTGGAGAGGTGGTGCCTGAACCGCCGCTCGTAGGTGGGGAGACGCTTTTTCCGGGCAAGCCAGCAGAAAATCTTGCACTTTAAGGGGGCAGCACTCCTCCAAACCGTTGGCGCAACGTCATCAATCTGCAAATGCCTGAAAGAATTGACATAGAAACACTTGTTTGAGAGTTTTTTGTTAGTGAGGCGAGTGCCGCTTAGGTCCGGAACTTCGAGGCGGAGATCCACCAGGTTAAGCTCGATTGTCAAGGCTCGCAGGTCATCCTCCGCGGCAGCAGTAAGGCGCGGTCCAAGGGAGCCACGGAGACCCACAGAGAGGGTGGTCTGAACATTGATGTTGGGGCGGGTAGAGTGAGAGAAGAGGTCAGGAAAGCGTTCCTTGAGGGTTTGAGTTCCATGCCAACAGTCGAGCCAGAAGGCCGTGGAGGAACCATTTCCAAGAGAAACTTTGGAGATCTGACGGAAAGAGGAGAGCCCTGCCACAATGTCCTTCCAGATGGGGGTGTCAAGGTGGTGGCGATCGCCCAAATCCCGAGAGTTGTTCCAACCATACATACGGCGGAACCAGGAAGCCCAGGGGGCAGAAGTGTCGGAGTGAAGCTTGGTGAGGAATTTGGACATGAGAGCAGAGTTCTGGGCTGGGAGGGAAATGACGCCAAGCCCCCCAAGAGCTTTTGGGGTGCAGACGTCATCCCAGGCAACCTTGCATTGGCCGCCATGACAAGTTTCTTCACCAGTCCAGAGGAAAGCGCGACGCCTTTTGTCAATGGCCTCCATAACACCGACGGGGAGGAGCCCAGCGGTCATGGCATGGGAGAGCATAGAGGTGAGCACAGAGTTGACAAGGATCAAGCGGCCGCCAATGGGGAGGCAACGGCCACGCCATCCAGAGAGACGCATGTCGCTTTTGGTCATGATGGTGGCGAAGTCTCCGAAGCGCATTTTGTAGGGGGAGAGTGGGAGACCAAGATAGGTTTGAGGGAAGGAGGAGACCTCGCACCCAAAGGCAGCAGCCATGGAGGTGGCGATGGGACCGTTGAGTTTAATGGGAACAAAGGTGCTCTTGTGGAAGTTGATGGCTAGGCCGGTGGCAGCGGAGAAGTCATCAAGAATCTTTTTAAGATTGGCAACATGCTCTGGGATCGCACGAATGATGATAAGAGTGTCATCAGCATACTGGAGGACGGGACAGGGTAGGTCGTCGACCAGGGGATGGAGGAGGAGCCCCGAGAGGGAGGCAAGGCGGAGCATCTGCTGGAGAACATCAGCAACAATGTTAAACAGGAAAGGAGAGAGGGGATCGCCTTGGCGGAGGCCACGCCGGCATTGGATCCAGCGTCCAGGGATGCCATTTAGGAGGACCGCAGTTTGGCTAGAGTGATTGAGAAGACTGACCCAGGAGCACCAAAGATCAGGGAGCCCTTTGGCTCGCATGATGCAGTCCAGGGCATCCCAGCTAATGGAGTCGAAAGCTTTGCGGAAATCAAGCTTAAAAACAGCGGTGGGGGCAGAGCGCCGATGACAGGATTGGACAATGTCAGCGGCATAAACAAAGTTTTCTGCGATGGAGCGGCCAGAGATGAAGCCAGTCTGGTCCGGGTGGACAAGGTAAGGGATAAGCCCTTTAAGGCGAAGGGTGAGGCATTTAGAGTGGACCTTGAGGCAGCAATTTTGGAGGGAGATAGGGCGGAAGTTTTCTGGTTTGTTAGCGCCAGCTTTTTTGGGGAGAAGGACAATATGGGACTTGTTAATGGGTCGCAGGTCGGTGGTAAGGGAGTGGAAGCCGGCAAGAGCAGCAAGCAAATCGTGCTTGACGAGGTCCCAATTCTTCTTAAAGAAGGCGGGGCCGAAGCCATCAGGGCCCGGACTGGAGTTGTCGTTCATAGAGAAGAGGGAGTCGCGAATTTCTTCGAGGGTGAAGGGGCGAATGAGGGAGGCGGCTTGGGATGGGGTAAGAGAGGTGGATTGAACTAAGTGGGGGAGGTTGAGGTTACTGCTGGCCGGAAGCGGGGTGACAAGAAGGGATTTGAAGAAGGTGTGAAGAATGGAGGCCTTGGCAGAGTGAGAGAAGGTGAGGTTGCCATCATCGGCTTCCAGGTTTTTGATTTGATTTTTTTGCAGGCGTCCAGAGGCGCAAAGGTGGAAGTAGCGAGAGTTTTCGTCTCCCAGGATGCAGTTTTTGATCTTAGCTCTTTGCCTCCAGTAGGTTGCCCGCTCGAAATTCTTTTGGCTGAGGTGGGTTTTTGCGAGGGAGCGAAGGTCGTGCTCCAGCTGGGAGAGGTTGCGGTGTTCCTCAAGTCTATCAAGAAAAGAGATGACCGTACGACAGTTTAGAAGATAAATGGAAGGCATCCTTCGTTCCTTGGCCCAAGCGCGAGCAGCCGCCCGAATACGTTTAAGGCGGAGACAAAGTCTTCCAACAGGAGGAAGGTGGGAGTGGCGTGGGCCAACGCTGTCCCAGTTGGCAGTAACCAGATGGGGGAAGTGGGAGTGGGACAGCCAGGAGTTTTCCAGCCGGAAGACGGTGCTCCTGGGGGCCTTCGAAGAGGCCTCCAGGTGGATGGGCACATGGTCAGAGGTGGGGCGAGGGGAAGACGTCAGCGTAGAGTCTGGAAGGGCGAAACTCCACTCAGGGTTGACCAGGACACGGTCAAGGCGGGCGAGGATAGGAGGGTTCTGCTGGTTGGACCAGGTGAACTGGCGGTCCAGGAGAGGGATCTCAAGGAGGCCGAGGGTGTTGATAAAGTCATTAAAGGAGGCGGCTTCGGTGGCATTGATGGAACCATTGGACTTATCCCGAGGGGAGCGGACGAGGTTGAAATCTCCCAGGAAAGCAACAGGTCCTGCGAGAGAGGGAAAGATCTGCTCAAGAGAGGAAAGGAAACTGGTTTTGAGGGAATGAGTGCAAGGTCCGTAGACATTGACAACGGTGAACAGAAGGTCGTCGGAGCGATGGGAGAAGGTGGTGGTGACAGAGAAATCGTCAATGGAGTGATGGGTAAGATCGAGCACCCTATCATCCCAGGCCGTAAGAATCCCGCCTGAGGATCCGACAGACGGTTTGAACACAAAGGATCTAAGGTTTTGGGGAAGGAAAGAGGAAGCGGTGAAAGAAGAGATGTCCGTAAGCTTAGTTTCCTGTAAGCAAAGGATCGAGGGTGGGTTGCAATCGACAGCCGCACGGACATCATCCCTTTTTTGACGTCCGCCAAGGCCGCGAATGTTCCAACATTCGAGGAGGAGCTTAACTAACATTGGAAACAACAAAAACACCAAAGGCCAGAGACACAGGGATATAGAGGAACAGAGATAACAAACATAGTCCAGATTACAATGAATTTGACAGAGCAGTCATAAGGGAAATAGGAGCAGTTCGAATGTAAGCAAAAAAGCCCAGCAAAGGTGGAGGCTGGGGCTAAGCAACCATACAGAACAGAGGGCTGGAGCCCCAAGTAGCTAAGGTTGGCACCCTTGCGCCGCTGGGTGGTTAAGGAGAGGCGGGCGGCATCCCAGCGAAAGAGGGGATGCGAGGCACAGAGATCGCCAAGGCAAGATTGCTGGCCTAACATGGAGAGTTAGCCAGCAACGGGGTGCCCAGGCCAAGCCCCAGGCTGCTGGAAGGCAGGTCACATGCATTGGCGAGCGCGAGAACATCTTCAGAAGCCAGAGGAGCACCATCCTGGACGGCGATGGCCAGCAGGTCGTCCGCGAACAGCTCACCACGGCGCGGCAGGGGTGCAGGCGCGGAGGAGCCCTCATTGAGGGCTTTCTTCCGCTGGACGGCCTTGTCGACGATGGAGATGTACGCATTGTCCCCCTCCAGCCTAGAGCAGCGGCGAGCCGGTCTGGCCGCGGACACGGGCGGCACCGCCCAGCGCGTGGCGCGCACCGGCGACTGCTCCAAGGCAAGGGAGGAGATGGTCGGCGAGGCGGCATTCTGGATGCCCGGAGACGCTGGAGTAGGGTCAGGGGAATGGCAAGCCTCCAGCAGCACCAGCTCGGGAGAAGCCCCAAGGACGGAGGCTTGGCATGCCTCCAGCGCCGCCGGCTCAGGGATAGCCCCAAGGACAAGGGCCTCAGCAGTAGCCAAGGGCACCTCCATGCTTGAGGCCGGAGCGTCGGCCCGAGCCAGGACCCTGACGGAGAGAGTTGGCCGGCGCAGGGGTCCCACCAGAGCAATGGAGCTGACCAGACCAGCCGATGCAGCAGCAAAGTTGGCGACGAGAAGTCCCTTGCAGCCCGGGTCAGAGGAGGCGCGGCGGAGGGGCAGCCGGAAGGAGAGCTCCGCCCCGTCACTGCCCACGACGAGGACGTCGAAGAAGCCGAGCCGGAGCTTCACCTCGACACGAGCCGGCTTGGAGAGGATCGGGCTGCCGGAGACGATGGGCAGAGGAGGAGCGTTGGCGAGGGCGCGGGCGACGATCGGAGCAGCTGGCGCCGCGCTGCTGGGCTGACCATGAGGCACCAAAGGAGGAGGGATGCCCAGGATTTCCATGGATTCAGCATAGCCATTGCCTCCTTCAAGCTGGACAAACTCGCCATCCTCTTCATCCGAGGAGAAAGCCTCAGGAATAGGGTGCAAGTCAGGCCCGGAAGAACCATCTGAGCCGGGGGCAAGATCCTCGAAGCCCACAATGGTGATATCAGAGAACGAGCCGGTGCTGCAGTGGTTCTTGACAGCGAGGGTGAGGGGAATATCAGAGATCGATTCTGCCTTGACAGTGACAAGAACGGCTTCGAAATCGACTCCGGCAAGGCAGATAGGATCAATGGCATGAGGATTGGCGTAGGGGCCAGAGGAGTGGGATATGTGGGTGCGGCGCCAATGCTCCATGGGGTATCGATTCATGGACAGAGCAGCCATGGATTCATGCTCGAAAAGGAAACGGTTATCGGTTTCATCATGGCGCCGGAAGAAAACAGAGGCCTCAATGCCCAGGAAGGGGCCGTTGTCAACGGCATTTTCGCGATCAGGTGGCGAGGAGAAAACGGCGAGGCGAGCGCCTTCAGAGGAAGGGAACAAGGAGACCCGGTCCGGGCCACAGCCAAGATCGGCAGCTTGAAGGATGAAGCTGTCGGGGTTCTCCATGGGAGGGTTGACGAAGGCGTAGGCGAGGTTGTCGAAGAGGCGCAGGTTGGCGTAAGGCATGTAGACGGCGATGCTGTCGGGCCGCACAGGATCAGCGAGGTCTTCTTCGTCCAGGGGTTCGGAGTCGGAGGCAGGGACGGAGAGGAAGTCAGCCGCATCCGAGATGGGGATGAAGCCAGCCTCCTCATCGCTAGCAACCTCCGCAGAGCCAGCAAGGGAGGCCGCAATGCTGGTGGCCGCAGGCAGAGCCGCGGCCGCACCGTCGATGTCGTCCTCGAACACGAGCTCCTCCGGGTCTTCCTCCTCTTCTTCATCAGCATCGACAGGCGGCGGTGCATCTTCAGCACCAACCGCCGCATCCTCGGCGTCCGCCTCGACCGCGTCGAGCACGTCAGCCTGAGCAAGAGCAGCGGGGACGACGAGGCGGCAGCTGGACCGGGAGTGGTCGTTGCGGAAGCACAGGCAGCAGAAAAGGGGCAGCGGATCCTGGTGGCCATCCTCAGACCCGCCGGCGGCGTCCATCGCAGATCTAAGGTTAACGGGAAGAGGGGTTTGAGCATGGGAGAAAAGGAAGGAGGAGGGAGGGGCGGAGAAAGAATGGGGCGGGAGCTTACAGGCACGCTCCTTGTGGCCGGAGTGGCGGCACCTCCGGCAGCACACAGGGTCCCGGCAAGCAGCGACACGGTGGTCCGGGGACAAGCACTTGAAGCACCGACGAGCAAGGGAGCGCAGCGGAGGGGGAGTGGCGCAAGGAGGAGCGGGTGCAGGCTTAGAAGGGGAGGCCGCCATCTCGGAGTAGGAGGGCACGGGCTGGCCATCCGCGGCGGCGCGAGCCACGAGGGTGCCCAAGGAGGAAAGTTGACCGGCGAGAGGAGAGGCGCTCGAAAGGGGAAAGGGCTCAGAGGAGCATCCGGAGGTTGGGGATGGTGCGGGATGCGGAGGGGAGGGTGGGGAGGGTGGCTCACGGGTCTGGTGCGTCGGCCAAGGCAGCGGCCCATCGGGGCGAGGGAGGATGCCAGGCGAGAGGAGGAAGAGACAAGGAGGAGGGCGGAAACGGCGGCGTTTGGGTTTGGCTGGGCGTGGCCCCGTGGTGGAATCTAGGTCAACAGCAGCAGGGGCAGGCGCAACGTCTCCCGCGTGGGCTGGCAGGGCCGCAGGCCCAGGCCAGGTCACGAGCGCAGACGGCCCAGGAGCAGCAGAAGGAGGGGCAGAGCGCTGACGCGTCAGGGAGGCAGGGTTGGGCCCAAGCGGCGGCCCAGGGAGAGACAGGGCATCCGAAGGAGGAGCACGAGGGAGGGAAAACAGCGCAAGGATCTGTCCATGGCGGATGCCGTCGAGCGAGGCAAGAAACGAGGCAAGCTTTGGGGACGCAACGAAGAGCCGGAACACGTTTAGATCAACCTCAACCACAGATAAACTCTCAAACGGGTTTCCAAGCCAAAACTGCAGCACCGGGGTCGGGGCAAACAGCGGCGAGCAAGGGGCAACCGGAGTACATACCAGAGTGCTGAAGTTCTGCAGGGCGAGCTGGAGGAAGGCGTCTCCGGGCGTGGCGAACGGCGGCGGGAGGGCGAGCGGGTCGACAGCAAGCGCGCGTGGCGTCCTCGCCGACAGGAAGCCTTGGGCAGGCGCATGCCCAGAGGAGAGGCTGCCGACCGGGATGGCCGCGTCCGGTCCCCGAGGACTGCTGGCAGCGCCGTCGAGGAGGAGGAGAGGAGGGGCCGGAGGGGTTTGGTGGCTAAACCTAGGGCTGGAGGGGTGGGTGGGTGCCGCCGGAGGCCATGGCGGCGCGGGGGCGTCCGGGTCGCCCGCGGGGGCGGGAGGGACGCTCATGTCTTGTTTCGAGCAGTAGGATTTTGTTTTAACATGGTCATAATCTTTACATTTTTCTTTACAACAAGAAGTGTATCTGATGTCATGTCCCCCCACGCCCATAGAGACTGGAGTATTACAAAGTGCAGGACCCAAAAAGTTGGAGTACAGGAAAGAATCGCAAGCTCTAATTATTCTCCTTTCCATTGCTTTAGAAGAAAACTTCACTGCAGCAGTACTGACATGTGGGCCACCGGTAGAAAGGAGCAGCTCAACTACCCGCGCCGACCTGGACCCACCCGCCAGGGGACATGACAGCTTTCTACCACTACTGTACTGCTACGGCAAGAATCCCCCACGGCCGCGGCGGCCGCCGGCGGCGGACGAGGAGGAGGAGGAGGAGGCGGCGACGGCCGCCTCGAGGATTAAGTCCTCGCACTTGCGGCAGCGCTTGGGCGGCGCGGGGTCGTCGAGGACGATGGGGCGGCGGCAGGAGGGGCAGGAGGAGTTGGAGCGCAGCCAGGTGTCGACGCAGGCGACGTGGAAGCCGTGGCCGCACTGCGGCATGACGCGCACCTCCTCCCGCTCGCCGAACTCCGACAGGCAGATGGCGCACTCCGGGAGGATGCCCTCGTCGTCCTGCGCGTCCCCCGCCGCGGCGCCCCTCGCCGCCGCCGCCGCGGCCACCGCGTCCGCGTACGCCAGCTTCGGCAGCGCCTTGAGCGCTTTCTTCTTGAGCCCCTTGCTGGCGGTGGTCGTCACGCTGGCCCCCGACGCGCCTGTGGTAGTAGTAGGGGTGGCGTGGGTGTGCCCGCCGCCGCCGAAGGCCGCCGCGGAGTGGGCCGGGCTGCTGGACGTGGTGGAGTGGTTGGTGGCGGCGTTGCTGGAGTTGCGGCGGGAGCGCGCGCAGCGGGCGACGGCGACGAGGCCGACGACGCAGATGAGCGCGCAGAGGAGGGCGGCGAGGATGACGACGACATCGGAGCTGACGCCGGACGGGGGATCGGCCGGGGGGATGCCCGGGATGCGGGCGTCGACGCTCTGGAGGAGGCGCCACGACGAGCACGGCGGGTGCCGGAGCATCGCCCACGTCGGTCCCGCGGCGGGCGGGCGGTGGTTGGAGGGGGCCTTTTCCGTAGAATTAAAGGAGTGGCGAGAGGAGCGAAAGGGAGGTGGCAGTATCGGCAGGTTGGGATTGTTAATGGCGGACGGGTGCGTGGCCAAGCTCTCGTGGCATTTTCCCGCGGGTTAGGCAGGTGTACGCTGGAAAAGCCCCATAGGCCGCGCCAAAAAGAAAAACACTACTGTAGGAATGTTCGTAGATTTTAAATATTAGAAGTCTAATTTTCGTTTTGTGTAGTAACGTGAGTACTGTGTGTACTGTTTTAGGGTATCTCCAAAGACGCAACTTATTTGATCCACACGTGTCTAAATGAATTGCAGCACATAAAAGTCGTACCCAAAGCGACGAGGCGTATTGTCTGCCCGTCGGCGAGGATTCATTTGTGACCCAAATTTGGATCTGCTTTGCGTCCACACGGATATGAGAGAAACATGTTGTTCTAGTCCGTCCTCTTCGAGCCCAGTTGTCGGGGGCACATCGACTCCTCGTGGTCCTATTAAATGGCATCGTCGTCCCCACGCAACCCTATCCCTACTCCCACTTCCCACTACGGTTGCCGACACCATCAAGCCCTAGCCAGCATGGCCCTGAAGCGATGATTTGGGAGAGGGAAGAATTACCACAAGGCATCTTTGAGCACAGCCAATGACCGTCGCGCCATTCTGCCTGATCCCACAAGGGTAGGGCAACTCGTGAACGTGTCGAGTGAAGTGGTGCACACGTTCTGGGAGGCTAGAGCAGCAATGTCATGGAGCAGTGTCCACCTACCGATGGGCGGACACCTGAACCCTGATAGGGTATCGATCCCGTGAGTCCCCTCATCTGTCCGAGCGTCGGTAGGACACCTGAACCCTGATAGGGTATCGATCCCGTGAGTCCCCTCATCTGTCCGGGCGCATCGGATTGTGATTTACCGCTGCTACGCCCCACGTGCCGCTGGACCTGCACGACGACCCCACGTACGTGGAAGGGTTTCTCCACTGGGAAAGCACGGGATCACACCCATTTCGCCTCTTGGGCGGTGGCACTAGAGCCGACGCCAGTGGAGGAGTAAGCTGCCTACTCCGCCTGCTATTGCTTGTCGCTCAAGGAGAAGGTCCTCGGGGATGAGGCGGTTTGTCTGTCGCAAACACCAGCACCACCGACCTCAACTACGGAGGAGGACAAAGACCAGGGAGCCACCATTGAGGCCTTGGCGCTTGACTCGTGGCCCCACCTGGCCAAGACATGTTTAATTAATCAAACGAAGTCTAATTTAATATAGATTGAGTTTTAAATGAATAAAAAGATTTAGGTAGCTGCGTTGGGTACAACGTGCTACCCAAACGAACAAGAGTATGACAATCTGTTCATGCATGTTCGCTGGCCACCCAAACAAAGTACTCTAAATTAAACACATTATGTATCTGATTCTTGTGGACACGTTCGAGATGTCCTTAGAAACACTTACTACATTTTACCGTTCACTTTAAGTAGGCCTGTTGTCCGGTTCCCACTCACCAGCAAGTCAACGGCTAGCCGAACCGGCCCGATCGATCGATTGAAAAATGATCTCAATCATGAGCAGCAGATGCCAAACTGCCTGCCTGCCAATAGTTGGAAGCCCTACCAGCCCCTCGAAGAGCGCGCGGCATCGCCATGCTCCCACATGGGGCAGGTCCGCTTGAGAAGCAAGCGTCCCCAAGACCCCAACCACTAGCAGCTGCAGCTCCAACGAAAATCCAGCGTTATCTAACCCGAGATTCGCACCGATCATCCACGAGGACAAAGCAAAGCAAAGCAGACCTTTGCCACGCTAGCTCCAGGTCGTTTTCCCCCGCCGGCCCCGCGGCAGGAGACGCCCGCGGCCGCCGCGACGGCGATCGATCGCTTTGCCCGTCGACGGGACTGGACGCGCGTGGCGCCGCCCGGTGGTGACCCGTCGCTCGCGGGCCGGTGGAAAACGGTGGCCGGCCTGAAGTGGAGCCGTGTGTCCTGTGTCTGTGCCGCTGCCGTGTGCCGGGCTGGACGGTGCGTGGAAGGGTAGGATAGGAGTGATCTCGGGTGGCGCCGCGAGCGCCAGCGCGCGCCGGCCGTTGACGTCGCGATCGGCGTTGGTGCTGGTTGGGAGAGTAGTGGTGCCGTAAACCTCGAGTCCTCGACGACCTCAGCCCCGTCACGGCTGCGTCATGTATCTCGGAGTTATGGGCGGATGGTCGCCTACGACTCTCGTCACGATTTCTACCAGGGATTGATAAAACTGGAGCACACAACGACGCGGACGGGAGTAGGTATGTGCGTGGACTTGGCACGACTGCACTCACGGCACGCTTCTTTCAGCGGACAGTGACTAGTGAGAAAGAATTGTTTCCGCAGTTATTATTCTGCTGACCCTTCCGACGGTATCAAATCAGATCAGGCTGATATATTGTTGGGTTCAAATCAGCGCGTTTGCACAAGAAAACTTGAACTGCTACTCCTGTGCGTAGTAGTAGAGTAGGCTCCGTAGATACCTTTGGAAAATTAAAATCCCACTCAAAATTAAAATTTTCATGTGGTTCCTTAGTAATAAAGTCCTTTTGACCCGCGATAATCTAGCAAAGCGAAATTGGAATGGAAATACCAAATGCTCTTTCTGTGACAATGAGGAATCAGTTGAAAACTTGTTTATTTCCTGTTCTTTTGCTAAGCTTATCTGGCGAGTAGTTTTTGCTGCATATAATATTCCACCTTCTTCCAATATCACAAATATGTTTGGGAATTGGTTTAATGGAACTGACAAAACTGATAAAGCTCCTGCTTTATGTTGGTCAATATGGAATTGCAGAAACGATATTGTTTTTAATAGAAAAAACTCTACTAATTTCTTGCAGGTTATCCACACTATGGTTCACTGGATACAGCTCTGGTATTTCCTATCCACGAAGGATCATCGGGAGTGCATGGTTTCTGGATGCAGCCACCTTCGAATGGTTACCCAGGATATTTTTTATCAGGCTACTTGGCGGTCTACTAGAAGATTGCAAGATGCCTAGCTTGCTTAGTTTTTCTCTCTTTTTTCGTTGGTTGATCTTTGTAGGGATTTTCGATGATCTTTGAGTTGTAAACTTTTAAATGATTATTATTAATAAATGACTGTGTGCATCAACCGATGCAGATGTCGCGTAATCCCATTTCAGAAAAAAAAGGTACGTGCGTGGACTGGCACGACTGCACTCACGGGACGCTTCTTTCAGCGGACAGTGACAAGTGAGTAACAATTGTTTCCGCAGTTATTATTCTGCTGACCCTTTCGACGGTATCAAATCAGATAAGGGTGATTGTTGGGTTCAAGCCAGTGTGGTTGCACAAGAAAACCGGAACTGCTACTCCTGTGCGTAGTAGTAGAGGATGGAGTTCTTTATCCTAAATGGCCCTTTTCAAAACTTTAGATCTCTTTTGATCCTTCGTGAACTTTCAAATTTCTATGGCCCTTCTTACTCACGCCATGTTGGATGGCTTAATTGAAGTACATTAATTGAAGTACATGACATGTTAGTTGGGTTGCCTAGACCGAAGACTGAAATGACTTGGCCGTTTTTACCCCAAAACGACTAGATCGCGCCATTTAGGTTGAATGAAGACTGAAATGACTTGGCCGTTTTTACCCCAAAACGACTAGATCGCGCCATTTAGGTTGAATAATTTGCAGAAATCTTAGACCATCGAATGTTTTCGGACACTATGGGTAAGAAAACATGTAGGTCACGCCATTTGGTATGGCGAGATTCAAATGACTTAGTTATTTGTAGCATAGATTTTGACCAACATTGCCAACCAAAGTGGCGTGACGTCCACTTCAGTTTAGCCAATGGCGTGACCAAAAAGGACCATACAAATATTAAAGTTTTAGGAAGGACCAAAAGTGATCTAAAGTTAAAAGGGTCATTTAGGACAAACAACTCCAGAAGATGGGGTAGGTGTCTAGGTCTAGGTTTTACCCACGAGGCCCCGCTTGGTTCGCAGTATAATAGGCAAATATCATGTAAAATTTACGGTGTGTAACTATTCCAGATCCCAAGGCTTGGTTCATAGGATTTTTAGTTACTCTGGTTTTTTCTCTCTATTATTTCTTCTATGGAGGCTCGTCAAATTACATGGACGTCCAACCATCCGCAAAATTCGGGGGGTATTGGCGGGGCACAAGGAAACGACGCATCCCTTTTTTTGAACGGGGTATTTAAACGACATTCCAAGCACACCTTGGGGAATTTGTGTGATGCCATCTTGGGTGTTCATCGTAGGGGTCAACGAGCGGCGTACGGTGGTGGTGTTTCTGATAGCGGTGATGCTCTAGTGGATGAAGTTGATGGGCAGCCATGCTATCCAAGGCTCGCTTTTGATGGCGATTCAGATCTAACCAAGTTGATGGGAGTTCATCCTCAACAGCTCATCCTCAACGACTGACTGTCATCCAACAGCTAGAACCTTTGTCTATAGGGTGGCCACTCCCACCCTGGTCGCTGGCTTCAACTGTTTGTGATTTTCAATCCTACTATAGGCGAAAGGTGTGTCTCAACCTACAGGCTATAGATCTATGTTGGAGGCCCTTTGTCTCCGATTAGGTTTGCTCCCGCTACTGCACCCTAAGTGGCCAAGTCTTAGTGGTGTTGCGGCTGGTTGTCGTCGGATGCTTTGTCATTTCGGTGGAGAAGTGAAAGGACGAGATGCCGCATATAGGGGTTGAATAGGCGATTTAAAAACTATTATGGATTTCGCTTGCAAGAATGCAGAATTAAACTAGAGTTTATTTTACAAGAACAAAATCTAAATATGCTAGGCCCAATTAAGTCCAACAACAAGAACTCAAGCTAAGCAAGATAGCCACAAGAAATATGTAACAAAAGTGATGTCAAGATATAAGTACTCCAATCAAGATGGTACTCACAAGGAAAATAAAATTGAGTATAGAGATAAGCGAGGAGCGTGGGGACGAAGATGTATTCCCGTGTTTCCTCACACGGAGTGAGCTATGTCACATTGGCGTGATGCTGGCTACCACGAAGGTCTCCCGAACGCCATGAAGGCTCACATTCTTCTCCAAGCCAAAACCACGAAGGACAAAGGACTTTCCCTTATGGCTAGATTTTCCTCCACTCCGGAGATGCCAAACTCCACAACCACTTCACAAACTACACGAAGGAGAATCATGTGCCTCTTCACAATCTTCCACGAAGAGGTCACCAGAGCACCAACCGTCAAGCCAACTAGGAGGTCTCCCGCCAAGATTAACAAGCTCACAGTCTCTCACTCGAATTAATCGCAATGGAGAGCTCAACACTATGTAAGGATGCAAAACAATAACACCAAAAAGGTAATCAAATCATTCACAATCAAATCCCACCCAAGCGAAAAGTGCTAGTGAGGATTTGGAGAGGAAGAACAAAGGTGAAATCAACAAATGACTCCAAGATCTAGATTTAATGAATTCCTCTCACTTAGAGGATTAATTGATTGGTGGAGATTGTAGATCTAGATCTCCTCTTCTAAATCCCACACGAAGATGCAATAATCATAGGAGGGAAGGGAGAGGAAGCAAGATTTTCAAGGTTCAGTAGTGGAATATGAGAGAAAGAGAGAGAGAGAGAGAGTGAGAGCAAATAGAATGGTTGACCTTACCTCTTGAAGGAGGAAGAAAGTCGATTTATAGTCCAAGGGAGAAAACTAGCCATTTGGAGGGTTTCCTATGAGTAACTCCGCGGGAAGTCAGCAGCGCTGAGCCTCAGGCCGAACCAACCGGCAGGCCGACACATGCGCCGAACCAAACCAACGTGTCGGAGTAGCGCCGGCTCCTATGCCGGACCAACCGGCAGCAGCCGGACTTTAGCGAAATGACATACAGTATAGGGTTCTGGCGGTCACCGACATGATGCCCGGTGCCCGGCCGGTAAATCCAACGTAAGGACCGGTGATGCATGCATGAACTTTGTAGTTTGTTGCAACATATTCCCACATATGTGCAAAATATATGATGTTATATCCATGTTTTATATTTATTTTTGAGGATTTACCAATGACCCCCTTTATTTTGGTTATAACTATGTAGGACAGGAAAACCTTGTTTTGTGTATTTTTATCTTTCAAGGACCTAAACAAAGTCAAATGGAGCTAGGACTTTGGGGATGTCGATATTTCATGAAGAGAAGCGTCTGGAGCACTTGGACCTCACGAGATGAGCCAGGAGGGCCGAAATAGGAATGGTGGCACGCCCAGTCAGGGGGGCACGCCACGCCCATGCTCTTTCCACCTCGACCATTCGATTCGCTTAATTCTTTCGCCCACGGACTCCGCCTGACCTGAAAATCTCTATATAAAGGACTTCCCGAGGCTTCCTCGAGGGGAGCCCCGTAGAAACACAAAAACACTAAAACAGAGCCAGAACAAACGAAGATTGGAGGGGAAACTCCGTAGGAGGGATCTCCACCTTCTCCAACGTCTCGACCATCATCACCATGATGAAGAGAGAGTAGTCCACCTCTGTACTATGGGTTTGTGGCAGTAGCTTGACCTATCTGTTTCTCTTGTTCTTCATAGATATAGGACCATATGAGCTTCCCAACATGATTATGGTCATATATGTAATTTCTATGTGGTGGATCTTTATTCTATGATATTGATATATGAGATTGGAACCTATTATGTGTTGGAGATATGCCCAAGAGGCAATAATAAAATGGTTATTATAATATATCTTTGTGTTTATGATAATGTTTACATACCATGCTATAATTGTATTAACCGAAACATTGATACATGTGTGTTATGTGAACAACAAGGAGTCCCTAGTAAGCCTCTTGTATAACTAGCTTGTTGATTAATAGATGATCATGGTTTCGTGATCATGAACATTGGATGTTATTAATAACAAGGTTATGTCATTATATGAATGATGTAATGGACACACCCAATTAAGCGTAGCATAAGATCACGTCATTAAGTTATTTGCTATAAGCTTTCGATACATAGTTACCTAGTCCTTATGACCATGAGATCATATAAATCACTTATACCGGAAAGGTACTTTGATTACATCAAACGCCACCGCGTAAATGGGTGGTTATAAAGGTGGGATTAAGTATCCGGAAAGTATGAGTTGAGGCATATGGATCAACGGTGGGATTTGTCCATCCGATGACGGATAGATATACTCTGGGCCTCTCGGTGGAATGTCGTCTAATGTCTTGCAAGCATATGAATAAGTTCATAAGAGACCACACACCACGGTACGAGTAAAGAGTACTTGTCAGGAGACGAGGTTGAACAAGGTATAGAGTGATACCGATGATCAAACCTCGGACAAGTAAAATATCGCGTGACAAAGGGAATTGGTATCGTATGTGAATGGTTCATTCGATCACTAAAGTCCTCGTTGAATATGTGGGAGCCATTATGGATCTCCAGATCCCGCTATTGGTTATTGGTCGGAGAGAAGTCTCAACCATGTCTACATAATTCGCGAACCGTAGGGTGACACACTTAAGGTTTGATGTCGTTTAAGTAGATACGGAATATGGAATGGAGTTCGAATTTTTGTTCGGAGTCTCGGATGGGATCCAGGACATCACGAGGAGTTCCGAATGAATGGGAGAATAAGATTCATATATAGGAAGTCATATTCCAAGTTTGGAAATGATCAGGTGCATTTATGGCAGGTTCTAGAAGGTTCTAGAAAAGTCGGAAGAAATCACCATGGAAAGTGGAGTCCGGAGGGACTCCACCTTGCATGGCCAGCCAAAAAGGGGAGTCCAAGGTGGACTCCCCATGGGTGGCCGCCAACCCCAAGGAAGGGGTGGGAGTCCCCTTGAGTGGGATTTCCCCAGTAGGTTTCCCACCTATGGGAGGTTTTGTTGTTGGGGTCTTATTCGAAGACTTGGACTACAACTCTTGGGGATTTCCACCTATAATGAGGAGGAGAGGGAGGGGGCAGCCACTCTTGGCACCACCTAGGGCTGCCCATGGCCGGCGCCCTAGCCACCCCTCTCCCCAAACCCTAGCCTCTCTCTCCTCCACATAATACTCCCCGCGCGCATAAGCGAAGCCTGCCGGAGTTCTCCACCACCACCGCCCCGCCGTGTGCCGGATTCCAAGGAGGATCTACTACTTCGCTGCCCGGAACGGGAGAAGGACGTCGTCATCAACACCGAACGTGTGACCGAGTACGGAGGTGCTGCCGTGTGGCGTCAAGATCTTCTACGCGCTTTTGAAAGCGGCAAGTGATCGTCTACCGCAGCAATGAGAGCCTACTCTCGTAGGCTTTGGAACTCTTCAAGGGTTAGTCTCGTTCATCCCCGTTGCTCCCATCTTCTAGATTGCATCTTGGCTTGGATTGCGTTCTCGCGGTAGGAATTTTTGTTTTCTGCTACGAATCCCTTCAGTGGTATCGAGCCGTGTCTATGCATAGATGGTTGCACGAGTAGAACACAATGGTTTTGTGGGCGTTGATGCTCTTGTTGTCTTTAGTTTGAGTACTTTGCATCTTTGTGGCATAGTGGGATGAAGCGGCCCGGACTAACTTTACATGACCGCGTTCATGAGACTTGTTCCTCGTTTGACATGCAACTTGTATTGCATAAGAGGCTTTGCGGTGTCTCTCTCCTACTATAGTGAAGATTTAATTTACTCTTCTATTGACAACACTAGTATCACCGTTGTGGTTCATGTTCGTAGGTAGATTATCTCTAAAACCTAAACCACGTAAAATGTGCAAACCAAATTAGAGACGTCTAACTTGTTTTTGCAGGGTTTGGTGATATGATATGGCCATAATGTGATGATGAATATGTATGAGATGATCATTATTGTATTGTGGCAACCGGAGCCTTATGGTTGTCTTTAATTTTCATGTTGAGTAGTATTTCAAAGTAGTTGTAATAGTTGCTACATGAGGTGAACAACCATGAAGACGGCGCCATGGACCTTGACGCTACGCCGACGATGATGGAGATCATGCCCGTTGATGATGGAGATCATGTCCGTGCTTTGGAGATGAAGATCAAAGCGCAAAGACAAAAGGGCCATATCATATCACATATGAATTGCATGTGATGTTAATCCTTTATGCATCTTATTTTGCTTAGAGCGACGGTAGCATTATAAGATGATCCCTCACATTAATATCAAGATAATAAAGTGTTCTCCCCTCGTATGCACCGTTGCCAAAGTTCGTCGTTTCAAAGCATCTCGTGATGATCGGATGTGATAGATTCAACGTTCATATACAACGGGTGTAAGCCATGTTGCACACGCGAATACTTGGTTTGCTTGACGAGCCTAGCATGTAGACATGGCCTCGGGACAACGAAACCGAAAGGTTGAACATGAGTCATATGGATGATATGATCAACATGTTGATGTTCACCATTGAAGCTACATCATCTCACGTGATGATCGGTTTTGGTGTAGTGGATTTGGATCGTGTACCACTTAACAACTATGAGGGATGTTGTATTAAGTGGGAGTTCATTAGTAATTAGATTAAAACATGAACTAATTATCATAAACATAGTCTGAGTAGTATTTTGAATTAATTTTTGTAGTATTGGCATCCGCTTTTTACCATGCGCTAGTCTTGTTATTGAGATAGAAATACTGTTAAAATCTGACAAAACTTTACGGATTGGTACCGTATTGTTAAAGAATCAAGAATTGATTAAGTTCTATTGCAAACTTTTAGTAAACCTCACATTGTTGATTCAAAGAACTATGGTTTCAATTAGTACCTAAAGTTATCTTGTCTCCGTGAAACTTGAAAGTTCAAATATGTTTGAAAAGTAAGGAGCTGAAAATTTAGTTTTCAGAAATAATCAAGGTATGAGATATATGTGATATCTAAGACCTTATTGCAAGATGATAGAATATAATTTGGTGAGACTACATAAACTCATAAGTTTTATGGGAATGTACAAAGGTTGAAGACGCAAGGCGTCCCAATCCTCCAACTATTGGGGCACTAACAATATTCACATATCCATGAAGTTATCATCCTTAGTATGCACCGTTGCTAAGACTCGTCGTATCTAAGCATCACGTGATGATCGGGTGTGATAGATTCTACGTGTGCATACAACGGGTGCAAGCCAGATTTGCACATGCGAATACCAAGGTTAAAACTTTACGAGCCTAGCATGTATAGACATGGTCTCGAAAAGTCGTCATGATATCATGGATAAAATTATGAGTGAAATTGTTCATCATATTACAAAGTTACTAATAGTGAAATCTGAAACACTTGTCATATGATGATCAACTTAAAGTAAGAACCTCAAGGTTATTGGTATTTGACCAACAAACCTAGAAGTTAATAATGTTAAAGTGTTTTCTGGATAATGAGGAAAACTAAAAGAGAAACTGCAAAAGATATTTTGGCAAAAAGAAAAGAAAAGACTAGAAGTCTAGCTCAGGTGTATATAAATGATATACATGTTATGGTTGTATTCCTAGTTAGGTCACACAATGAAATTCTTGGGTATTAGTACCATATTGGTTGGTATGAAGTGTCATACAAAACAACACAATACAAGAATACAATGGCCTAAGTGACTGACAAGGAATATGATAGGAATGCACGTCTGGAACAAAATAAAGTGTTATTATGTTCATCGTTGGCATTCTATCTAGCCCTTAGAATTTATAATAAAGAACTTAATAATTGTTATTTTGCTCTGGTCAAATGAATACAATGAGTTGTTCAAATTATGACATTACTCCATGTACGATGGATAAGTTATTATAAATCCTTATGGTGAAACACACACACATAATACTGACTAAATGCCATAAGGCAAATGATTTGAATTCCACTTATTTGTGGAATCGCCATTTAGGTCATGTTGGAAAGAAACACATGAAGAAACTCCATGCAGATGGATTTTTGGAGTCATTTGATTTTTGAATCGTTTGGCGCTTGCAATTTTTTTTTTCTAAAGAGAATGACTAAAATACCGTTCATAGGCCAAGAGTTGAACGGGCAAAGATTTGACTCGATTCAAGTAATGTAGCAGCGGCTGAAAAAGTGAGTCATCAATTTAAGTCTGATTAGATATGTCATTGAAACAAATCTGTTTTGTCTCTGTTTTCTTTTCGGATGATGAGGATGAGCCAGCCGATCCTAACAGAATTTTGGAGGAGCCGGGTGCCCCTTTTTCTAGTAAATAGTTCAAACCATTTTATCGATATGAGTGTTCTATATCAGATAAATTCTACATTAGCTATTTCCTGGTATTGACAAACAAGCCCGCCTGGGAAAGTCTGCTGTGGCTTGTTCGAATAGCAACCTATACTATCATTCTGTTCTTAAAATAAAGTGAACATCGACGGTATCTCCCCAATGTCTATCGAAGCCTTGTTGATTCCCTTCAACAGGTGTGGAAAGTGCGATAGAGCTCGCAAATGGATGCCCGATGCTCTGTCCCAAAGAGACAGGTGAGACTTTGCTTGCCAGCTGAAACTCGGATCCTAGTGGTGAAAGTAGGAGGAAAGGACACAGCCAAGAAAGAGAAGATAGGTCTGTTTTCATTCGTGTAGAACTGCTACCTAAAGAACACTAAAAGGGGAGGTTAGTGAAAAATACATGATGATGTATGTGGTTCACTAGGGCATAGTTGTGTGCGGGAGATTCTTCTACTTCATGAAAACTTTCAACAATGAATTGAGTATATATGGATATATTCGGTAAGGAAGAAGTTTGAAACATTTGAATGGATTCAAATAATTTTCAGCATGAAGTGGAAATCATCGTAATAGAGAAGTCAAATATCTATGATTGGATCATGGTGGAAATATTTGAATTACAAGTTTTAGCGAACATCTAAGAGAGTTATGAAATTGTTCTACAACTCACGTTTCTTGGAGTATCATAGTGATGATGGAGTATCCGAGAGATGTATCCAAACCTTGTTGGATTAATGATGAAATAAAATATTGATGCCATTATATTTTTGTGGATTATGCTTTAGAGACTACCGCTTTTACACTAAATAAGAGCATCATCATGATCCGTAGAAATGACACCATATGAGTTATGGCATGGGTATAAACCCTAATAGTCCTTTCTTTAAATTTTGGTTTAAAAGTTTACAACCGAAATCGGATGAATGTCTTTGTTGGTTATCCCAGAGATTTAATTGGGAATTCTTCCCACGAGACAAAGACAAAAGTGTTTGTCAATGTTTCTTATTTCCGAGAAATTGTTTCTAGTGAAGTATTTGAGTGGGAGGACAATATAATTTGATAAGGTTAATGAACCTGAGCATAATGATCAGAGTAGCGCAGCATCGGAATTGGTTCGAAGCGGCCACGACGATCATGGCTCTCATGACTACAAAGTGTTTTAGCCATGAAGATCGAAGTACAAATTGAACCTTGTAGGTATGGTTTACTTTGTGATCAAATAAATGATTTGTGGACAAAGGATTGATTTTGAACAAATGATAAACCAACTACAAACAAAGAAGTTATGATGGGCCCTGACTCCGTTAAAATGGCTATACGCCATGAAATCCAAGATAGATGAATACTTTTGAAAGTAAATGGATCTATAAAAATTGATAAAGCTTGACTTGTTAAAAAGTTGTTTACGACAAAGTTCAAAGAGTTGACTACGATAAGATTAGATCTTCCGTAGCAATGCTTATATTCTATGTGGATTATTCTAAGTAATCACTACATATTTCTTTTATGAGATATACTAGTAGGATGGCAAAATACATTACTTATAAGAAGTGTGTATTAAAGGTGTATAAAAGATACAACCAAGAGTTTTGCTGGTCCGTGGAATACTAGATAGGTATACAAACTTCAATTGGATGAAGTGAGTATCACGGAGTTGGAATCTTCACCGGATGAAATAGTCAAAGAGTTTTGATTTCATCAGAAACGATGAAGAGGCTTGCATTTGCAAGAAATTAAGTGGGAGCCAGACATATTTATAATACTTTATGTAGATGACATATAGTTGGTTATAAATGATGTAATTATATACTTGATTAAAAAGGTTTCATTGAGAAATTAATTTCAATGAAAGGATATGGACTGAAACAAATTTAGTGTCAAGATCTATGCAGATAGATTGAAACACATAAATAAGTTTAAGTCAAAGTACATAGGATGGATATTGAAGTAGTTCAATATTAAGAAAATGTTCTTGTCATGTGAAGGTTTAACAAGACTTGAGTGTATCTGACACTCAATGAGTAAAAACACATGAGTGATTATAGATCACAAATAATATGTACACAATCAGATGTCCTATGCTATAAAAGTATTATGAGCATGTACCAGAATGATTCATGTGATGATCATTGAAAAACAGTAAAAAAATATTTTTGAGTACTTAAGAAGAACCAAGTATATATATATAGTTTTGTATGGAGAAATGACAAACAAATCGCTGTAAGATGTTGCACCGATATTTGTTTTGTCACATATGAAAATAAAATTTCAATCTCAAATTAGACTAAGTGTTGATTAAAAGGTAGCACAATGAGCTAGAAGTTGTCTATGCTAGATCTAGAAGAGTTCTAAATATTGTGACGGATTCTACAAAAGAAGGCAGAGTATGTCATTGTTTTGACAATGACAAAGGATGTTGAGTCAAGAGGTCCTTTGAGAACTTGGTGTAGTTCCGACAGTCAGAACTTTGAAGCTATATTGTGTGTGACAATATTAGTGACATATTTCAGACCGCGGAATTAAGGTTCCACCAGAAGACCAAACATATTTAATGCCGACTCAT
The DNA here is from genome assembly GCA_030979885.1 of Lolium multiflorum. Lineage (NCBI taxonomy): Eukaryota > Viridiplantae > Streptophyta > Magnoliopsida > Poales > Poaceae > Lolium > Lolium multiflorum. The sequence continues at coordinate 136,208,711 of CM061747.1, read as the reverse complement.
TTGGAAATGAGTGATGCGTTGAGACGCAAATGAATTACAAAATACATACGTCTCTGAGCGTGTCAGATCCGTTGACTAAAATCTCTCCCGTGAGCAAAACATGATAAAGCACCAGAAGGCCAAGGTGTTATATCTCTACAAATGTAAACTAGATTATTGACTCTAGTGCAAGTGGGAGACTGTTGGAGATATGCCCAAGAGGCAATAATAAAATGGTTATTATAATATATCTTTGTGTTTATGATAATGTTTACATACCATGCTATAATTGTATTAACCGAAACATTGATACATGTGTGTTATGTGAACAACAAGGAGTCCCTAGTAAGCCTCTTGTATAACTAGCTTGTTGATTAATAGATGATCATGGTTTCGTGATCATGAACATTGGATGTTATTAATAACAAGGTTATGTCATTATATGAATGATGTAATGGACACACCCAATTAAGCGTAGCATAAGATCGCGTCATTAAGTTATTTGCTATAAGCTTTCGATACATAGTTACCTAGTCCTTATGACCATGAGATCATATAAATCACTTATACCGGAAAGGTACTTTGATTACATCAAACGCCATTGCGTAAATGGGTAGTTATAAAGGTGGGATTAAGTATCCGGAAAGTATGAGTTAAGCATATGGATCAAGTGGGATTTGTCCATCCCGATGACGGATAGATATACTCGGGCCCTCTCGGTGGAATGTCGTCTAATGTCTTGCAAGCATATGAATAAGTTCATAAGAGACCACACACCACGGTGCGAGTAAAGAGTACTTGTCAAGAGACGAGGTTGAACAAGGTATAGAGTGATACCGATGATCAAACCTCGGACAAGTAAAATATCGCGTGACAAAGGGAATTGGTATCGTATGTGAATGGTTCATTCGATCACTAAAGTCATCGTTGAATATGTGGGAGCCATTATGGATCTCCAGATCCCGCTATTGGTTATTGGTCGGAGAGAAGTCTCAACCATGTCTACATAGTTCGCGAGGCGTAGGGTGACACACTTAAGGTTTGATGTCGTTTAAGTAGATATGGAATATGGAATGGAGTTCGAATTTTTTTCGGAGTCTCGGATGGGATCCAGGACATCACGAGGTTCCGGAATGGCGGAGAATAAGATTCATATATAGGAAGTCATATTCCAAGTTTGGAAATCCGGTGCATTTATGGAGTTCTAGAAGGTTCTAGAAAAGTCCGGAAGAAATCACCATGGAAAGTGGAGTCCGGAGGGACTCCACCTTGCATGGCCAGCCAACCCTAAAGGGAGGAGTCCAAGGTGGACTCCCCAGGGTGGCCCAACCCCAAGGAAGGGGTGGGAGTCCCACCTTGAGTGGGATTTCCCTTGAGTGTTTCTCACCTATGGGAGGTTTTGTTGTTGGGGTCTTATTCGAAGACTTGGACTACAACTCTTGGGGATTTCCACCTATATAATGAGGAGGAGAGGGAGGGGGCAGCCACTCTTGGCCGCACCACCTAGGGCTGCCCATGGCCGGCGCCCTAGCCACCCCCTCTCCCCAAACCCTAGCCTCTCCTCCACATAATACTCCCGCAGCGCATAGCGGCCCCCCGGAGTTCTCCACCACCACGTCACCACGCCGTCGTGCTCGAGATTCCGAGGAGGATCTACTACTTCCTGACCGCTGGAACGGGAGAAGGACGTCGTCATCAACACCGAACGTGTGAGTACAGGTGCTGCCCGATTGTGGCATCGTCAAGATCTTCTACGCGCTTTTGAAAGCGGCAAGTGATCGTCTACCGCACAAGAGCCTACTCTCGTAGGCTTTGGAACTCTTCAAGGGTTAGTCTCGTTCATCCCCTCGTTGCTCCCATCTTCTAGATTGCATCTTGGCTTGGATTGCGTTCTCGCGGTAGGAATTTTTTTGTTTTCTATGCTACGAATCCCTTCATTATGTGTAAGAGTTATTGAATAGGGATATATGAGAGTAGTATGGTTGTACTGACTGAATAGTGACAACAACTTCAAGATCTACTATGGTATTTACCTTTCTTTGATGCCTCACTAGGGAGTAAGTGATCCATGTGCCATAATTATCATGTGACAGCTAGACAATCTTACTTGTTCAAGATAGCATATTTGAGATTCAAACAAAATGTCAAATTACTTAAGGCTATACTATGTTGATTCTTAGTTCAAGACTGCTTGGAATTTTCCCTTTCTTTATTTCTTTCGGAATATAAGAGTGATGTGTTGCATCATCTCTATGTTAGGACATAATTCCCATATGAATGCTATCAAACACATGTTGAAGTTCCAACAATATTATGTCTTTGATGAATTGTTAGTGTCCACTACAATTTAAAAAAGAGAGTAAAGAAGTGAACCCATGAAACCGCGGTCCATTTTAAACCATTAGAAACACCTTTCCAACACTATTACCATACTTTGCCTTTATTGATTTATTAATCCGAAAATACCAAAAATACTTTTTCCACTTACACACACATAAAACCCAAAAATCATTACTCTTTTACAATTTTTATATAGCTTGCTTAGTTTGTTTACCTTACTTTACTTTAAGTTGTCCTTATATTTTCTATTATTAATTCAAAACCTTGTGCTTGACAACCACATGGTGGAGGTTGGGACACAAGGCAAGAACTTTACTTTGCAAGTTGGTAGAAGAGGAGAAGAAGAATTTAGCTTCTAAGCCAATTCCCCGAGAGTTCGATATAAACCCTCGAGTCACCCTTGTGGGGAAAAGATGCTTGCTACAACACTCTGCACTTGGAGTCTCAACGAGTTAGTACATACAGAGTTTTTGCCATCAAGAACATTTTTCTGGCGCTGTTGCCTGGGAGATAATAACGACACTCCGTCAAGACAATCGCTCAGCAAGCGCCATCAACCGGTCAAAACGGTTTTGCCAGAAACCCATCAAACGTAGTTTTCTCAAAAGAACTAAATTTTGAGGATATTTTTGTTGGAAATACTAGGATTAAGTTGAAACCAATTTCTGAATACACGAGATGTCGCCTAGAGGGGGGATGGGTGTTTAAAAAACTATTACAAATTTGGCTTGGTAGAATGCAGAATTAAACTTAAGTTTACTTTAAAAGAACAAAACCTAAAGCTAGGCTCAACTAAGTGCAACAACAATAGCGCATGCTAAGCTAGATAGGCACACAATATATGTAACACAAGTTATAGAAAGATATAAGTACTTCAAGTGTGATGGCTATCACAAGGAAAGTAAACTCGGTATAGAGATAACCAAGGCACACGAAGATGAAGATGTAATCCCGTGTTCCCTCACATGAAGTGAGGTACGTCACGTTGGAGATATGCGGGCTACCTTGAAGGTATTACGAATCATATTCATAAATGTAAAGTAATACTTTGCTTTCAAATTCAAGAATCATACGAATAGTATTTTGGAATTTATTTGATAAGAATAATTAAATTGCATGAGCAAGCATTCGAATTCCCTCTTTACTGCAAGAATTCTGAAAATAGTATCATTGGTCCGATAAGAATTTGCAGAATAGATGAATGCAAAGTGTAGCTATGATTTCCTTCCCCATTTTTAGTATTTTAAAAAACACGATGATTCATGACAACAATACAATGACTATCAAAGTTTACCCTTAGTAATGACTTAATCTTAGAGCATCCCCAGTCGTTGGGGCTCCCCAGGCCGATATCCGGCGCTATTTAGCGCCGGATGGATGTATTTTTTTTTGCCTGGGGAGTCCCATTTCCCCAGCGGTGAGCCCATAGTCGCCTTCTGATGCTCACCCACCACGTGCATAGCGACGGTGCATTCGCCGGGAAGGGCAACCAAATAACATCTTGGCAGCCAAATAACTTTGACCTATAAACATTTAGTCGAAGGATTCACGTTGGATATCCACAATTGTGTGGATACACCACCAAGATTCTTCGCGAAACCTTAGAAGAGTACGGACCATAATCTAGACCTAGACCAATATTCTAACCATAAGTCCAATGGTTGGAAGAAAAGGAGCTCAAGACTTTAAGAAAACTCCAAGGGGGAGAGTAAATATTGAGTTGGTTGTACTAGGACTCAATACTTTGAGAAATATAGAAGAAGAAGGTCTGAACTGAGAGAAAGTTCGATCTTATTTTCATAATATTGTTGAACATTACTTTCAGAAGGATGTCAAACCAGAAGCCGAGGTTCATACCTCGAGGAAGTAAGAGTTGGACTTTAACGTGAGAAAGTGAGTAATATCTACTCGGAAGTAAGAAAACTCAAGTAAGTCAAAGATAAGGAAGTTGGATGAAGAAAATATCGGAGTCCAAATATAGCTCAAGAAGGCCAAAGACTGAAGGAGTTTGACCAGACCAAAACTAAATACTAATAGAAAGATTCCCTTCATGGAACCTAAAGGAACCAAGAGAGTTATAGGTATAAATCATAATCCATGATTGGATAGACTAAGTGAGTCTAATCCATTCTTAGTGAAATAAACCATCAAGACCATTCCATGGTAAGTACCTTACTAATTACCATTATTGTAGTTTTGGTAGTAAGGGAAAACAAAGACCTATTCTTACAAACTAGTAAAGGTTATCAAATTAAGTCATCAGTTAAGAATATCAGCACAAGAAGAAGTCCCAATCATTGAATCTTCAAGGAGAAATGAAACAAGCTTATAATATTGGAAGAAATCATGGAAGTGAAGGAAGTAATAGTTGTTTAATGACAAACACTATTGGATTCCAGGAAGAATCTGGACAAGGGATATATTCAATTATATCCAGTATGACCACCATGGAGTTCGAGAAAAGTCGTAGTCTGCACAAGTCGATCCACACTCCAAAACATGAGAGAGTTCAAACTTCGAGGACGAAGTTTAGTTTAAGGTGAGACTGTAATCCCAGGTTTGGGGTTACAAAAATAGAGGAAACAGATGTGTGCATTGCATTCATGCATAGAAAATCCGAGGAATTTTCGCGCTTTCAAGTAAAACATGTCACAGTAACTAAAGTTTCACTTGACTTGGTGGAATTGAAGTAGCTCATCAAGTCAAGCGTTATAAACCTCAATGTGACCTTTACTAAAACTTTGTTTTGGGTAGAGATGATTTGATCTAAGGGGTTAGATCAAATGAAACTAAGACCAACACAACAACACATTAATCAAGGATCAACTACTTGATCTTATAAAAGATCATAATATTGTATTCTTTGCCATAACATATGAACATCTATTCAACTACAAATCAAGTAACAATAAAATGGAGGAAACTATTCTTAACTTATCTTTTCCATGTCTTAAACAAAATTAATATTCCTACCATGAACCTCATGGTATTTCTTGAACTAAAATTTTGAATTTAACACCCACAAGCTTATTATTAAACCCTAGAGATGGGAGAGGTCTATAACCATGTAAGAGATAAGAAACAAACTATAAATTATTAACACTTAAAAGTTGAGCAACTACCTTGGGGTACAATTGAATTCACTTTAAAACTAATTAACAAATATGGTAAAACACAAGGACCTAAGTGCATAAAAGCCACACATTCTGATTTTAAGCATAACTTATTAAATATGTGGAATATCACAAAACTAAATTCGTTTACATTACGAATTATAGTTCAAACTAGTTGAATGTCCGTGCGTTGCCACGGCTCTTTTAGTTTTCATAATGTAGTTACCCTTCTATAATTTTCATTTAAAATAATCAATAAAACATGATAACATTGGAAAATAGAACATGCACGGCTTGGAAAATACAAGGGCTGCTCCAGTTTTAGTGTGACGCCCCAAAACCGGTACCATGAGGATCCCAGCGAATCCGCCGAAATCCGCACGATATCGATTCTAGGAGACGCACCACCAACCGCCTCGTACACGCCATAGCTGATGATGGAAGGAGCATCGGGAGCAGACGGAAACGGCCGGCTGGAGGCGTCAGCGGCGATCTGTGCTTGACCATGCCGTGGCTTAGATGATGGCGGTCGTTGCTGGCCTGCTGCACGCGTGAAGACAACAGCAGCATCAACCAGAGCTCAAGCCCGTTTCCATATCGCAAAAACATGGAACGGAAACAGCGGAATGCGGCGATGCACGAGATGGATAGATAAAGCTAGATGGGGAAGCGGTGCTCACTGTGAAGGAGATGCTGTTGATGGACTAGCAGAGACGTCGACGATGGGGAGCGATACGTCCTGGAGAAACCGGATGGAGAATTGGCGACGAAGACGCGGCCGTTGGAAACAAACTTGACAGGGCGTGGTCGAGGATCCTGTGGAATTGACGTCGACGACGACGGCAACGCACGAAGAACTTGATGAGCGGCCGGCCGGCGCGACGGGGACGATGACGACGACGTGCTCGAGCGGGAGTTGAAGAAGAACATGGGCCGGCGGCGCTGACTGCGGAGGACGACGGCGACGGAGATGGTGCAGCGCAAGGCGCCGACTTGTAGGCAGAGCGGCCGTCGGTGACGAGGTAGAGCACGGGGACCGAGCCAACGGCGGGCTCGCGCAGACGTACGTGAACGAAAGCGAAGACGAGCGGCGGGCGTGGAGCGGGTGGCCGTGGTGATGCAGCGCTCGCTGGCGATTAATAGTGGAGAAAACCGGATACGCAAGAGAGATGAAGAGAGTGGCGGCGAGATGGAAAGAAGAGGGGACTAGGGTTGCAGACTAGGGAGGCGAGAGGATTTTATAGGGAGGAGATCGATGTGATGTCCGTCCATCAACGTGAAAGCGACGTGCAGGCTCATGGATGCTCGTCCGTACTGAGGAGGAAGAAAGGTGTTCTTGGTGGGCTGCTTCGGTAGAGAAGAAAAATAAAGGTGGGCTTCGGTGGTGGCAGATGTGGTTGCTTCGGTGGGCTTCATTCTCTTCTCTACTCTTTATATTCTGCTTCTTCTCTTCTCTTACTGATTCCAGGAAACGAAAAGGGGTAGAGCGAAGGTTTTGAAAAGATTTAAAATCAGTGGCACTATTTCAAAAACTAGATATTTGGTTTTAAAACACTTGCAAAAATTTCCAAAATAATTTATTTTTATCTGGTTTACTATAAAATATGAAGAAAGGTGGGAGGGTTTTATTATAAGATCTTATGAGAAGAAAACACAAATAATTTTTATTTAAAAATAAATTTTATTTGATAAAATATGGTGGATGATATGATGCATGATGCATATGATTGCACAAAAAAGAAAAGGACAAACAAAATCTAATAGGGCTATTTTTCTGGGTCGTTACAATCGACACCACTAACAAGGGATCGCGCCCCGAGATCCCACGTCATGGTACGGGGGAGAGAGGTGAACTATCGGATCTTCTGGCGACGTGTTGATCTCCTCGACACCACTAACAAGAATTGTTGCTCCACGTAGATCGGCGACACCACTAACAAGAAGTCGTTCTTCCGTTGACGATGATGCGCTTCCGTCGGATCCTCCGAATATCGGACCTATTAGGTGAGGGGCAAAGATCGTCCAACCCACGTCGGAACCTAAGACTCAGAGAACTCAGATAAGAGAGAAGACTCAAAACTCGCAAAGGTAAGGGGAGAAAGAATATAGGTAAGGAGAAAAATCAGAGCTAATCAGATCTATCCAACGAGTTTTCAGAAAATAGGTTTGGACTCTCTAAACTCAACGACCGTTTACAAGGTTATCCTAAAGGCTGGACTAGTGGGGTACCGTCAACCTGATGCTCTGATACCAACTTGTGACGCCCCAAACCGGTACCATGAGGATCCCAGCGAATCCGCCGAAATCCGCACGATATCGATTCTAGGAGACGCACCACCAAGCGCCTCGTACACGCCATAGCTGATGATGGAAGGAGCATCGGGAGCAGACGGAAACGGCCGGCTGGAGGCGTCGGCGGCGATCTGTGCTTGACCATGCCGTGGATTAGATGATGGCGGTCGTTGCTGGCCTGCTGCACGCGTGATGACAACAGCAGCATCAACCAGAGCTCAAGCCCGTTTCCATATCGCAAAAACATGGAACGGAAACAGCGGAATGCGGCGATGCACGAGATGGATAGATAAAGCTAGATGGGGAAGCGGTGCTCACTGTGAAGGAGATGCTGTTGATGGACTAGCAGAGACGTCGACGATGGGGAGCGATACGTCCTGGAGAAACCGGATGGAGAATTGGCGACGAAGACGCGGCCATTGGAAACAAACTTGACAGGGCGTGGTCGAGGATCCTGTGGAATTGACGACGACGGCAACGCACGAAGAACTTGATGAGCGGCCGGCCGGCGCAACGGGGACGATGACGACGACGTGCTCGAGCGGGAGTTGAAGAAGAACATGGGCCGGCGGCGCTGACTGCGGAGGACGACTGCGACGGAGATGGTGCAGCGCAAGGCGCCGACTTGTAGGCAGAGCGGCCGTCGGTGACGAGGTAGAGCACGGGGACCGAGCCAACGGCGGGCTCGCGCAGACGTACGTGAACGAAAGCGAAGACGAGCGGCGGGCGTGGAGCGGATGGCCGTGGTGATGCAGCGCTCGCTGGCGATTAAGAGTGGAGAAAACCGGATACGCAAGAGAGAGGAAGAGAGTGGCGGCGGGATGGAAAGAAGATGGGACTAGGGTTGCAGACTAGGGAGGCGAGAGGATTTTATAGGGAGGAGATCGATGTGATGTCCGTCCATCAACGTGAAAGCGACGTGCAGGCTCATGGATGCTCGTCCGTACTGAGGAGGAAGAAAGGTGTTCTTGGTGGGCTGCTTCGGTAGAGAAGAAAAATAAAGGTGGGCTTCGGTGGTGGCAGATGTGGTTGCTTCGGTGGGCTTCATTCTCTTCTCTACTCTTTATATTCTGCTTCTTCTCTTCTCTTACTGATTCCAGGAAACGAAAAGGGGTAGAGCGAAGGTTTTGAAAAGATTTAAAATCAGTGGCACTATTTCGAAAACTAGATATTTGGTTTTAAAACACTTGCAAACATTTCCAAAATAATTTATTTTTATCTGGTTTACTATAAAATATGAAGAAAGGTGGGAGGGTTTTATTATAAGATCTTATGAGAAGAAAACACAAATAATTTTTAAAATAAATTTTATTTGATAAAATATGGTGGATGATATGATGCATGATGCATATGATTGCACAAAAAAGAAAAGGACAAACAAAATCTAATAGGGCTATTTTTCTGGATCGCTACATTTAGATAGGTTTATTATTTCCAAATAAAGTATAGTGTGATTCAACTTTTTATATACAGTAAAAATAAAAAATACATAAGTAATGACTAAAGAGTAATTCTATGTATATTATACATGTGTGATGTTTATAAATACGAAGATCATTACGTATTTTCTCTCTCTCCGGCTACCACCTTCGTCAAGGTTGTCGTTGTGTAACCAAATAGTATCTTGATTTTATTAGGTTAAAACAACACACGTAGAGTATGGTGCCAAATGCTTATAGATCCGGAGCATATGTAAACATGATGAGAAAATAGTGAACTTTATATTTTGTTCAAAGTTCTTAAGCAATGAAGAAGTCGGCCCGAAATTTTCATTTTTTCCTTACATGACAATTAAATCTCGTGATGGTTATTTCTAGATTAGCTTGCTGCAGGTAATGATCTCTTTTGGTCAGTGATAAAATATCTGCAAAAGATCGAACAGTACATTATTTCTCTTTGGGCTATTTTGTCAATGCAAGGAAGGTCACTAATTATCTTAAGCTCCATCGTATAAATTTCCTAAGCAATCTACAAAATTTTAGTTAAGACGGACAACAGATCTGGGCACCTCTTGATCGAAGCCAAGTTGTTTTGCCACACGTGAGGATTGTACTGCTCAATGAAGCTCATGCCTGCAAGCTCACAAGCACTCAAATATTATTAGTTTGCATCTTTATCTGATCCCTGAATATTTTTGTGTAATTAAACTATGTAAATGAATCTAGAGTAAAAGGCATCCACGGTACCTCTATTTGACACCTAAAATCGGTACGGTCACCGACCTTCGGAATACATAACCTAAATACGACGTAGTGTTTATCTAAGTCACTGGGTTAGTTATTAGTAGTGTATAGCTCTGTATTTGCTGACGTGGCGAGTGTTGACCAGTCCAAACTGTGCGAGTTTTTGCAAAAAAGTCCCTTGACAACAATCAGTCTAGCTGATGCCCCCAAAGGCTCACCTGTCAGTGTCACCTTAGTAGTTTTCCTTAACAAAGGGGATTACCGCACGAACAAGAGGAGCCCCGCGTGGCCGCACTGCCCATCTCGCCGCTGGCGGGATTCCTCTTCCGCCACCGTCCATCTCCGCCGCGAGCAGGATCAATGCGCGCAGCTCGCTGCTCCGCTGCCCTTGCCATCGCGGTCTCAGATTGGCAAGCTCTACACCTGGCCGCTGTGCTACGCCGCGCGCCCTGAGCAGCAGAAGCAGCTAGCACGCATGAGCAGCAGTAGCCACAACCACAAGCCCGCATCAGGGGCGCGTCGCCGGCAGGGGCGGAGACAGGGGCGAGCAGGGGCTAGACCCCCCCCCCAACGTTCGGCCCCCCTCAACAATTCTCCTTGTTCACCAGTAGTTCTAAGCAATGTATACAGCGTTAATTTCCATTAGTTTTCGGCCGGCGATTACTAGGCAGGGAAATAGAAGCGTAAGTTCCTGTACTACGGTAGACCAAACCCAATAGGCCAACAGCCCATAACGATTAGTATTCAGCTAAGCAGCCTAGCCTATACCGTAAGCCTATACCTTGCCCACTAACTGATCGCTTCAGTCATCGGCTTTTGGTTGTCTTGCTTATCCCCATCACCCACCGACGCTAGGGCATGATGCCCCATAGATGGAGTCAGGCGCGTCGCTCAACTTCGGTCACCGTAATGGCGCACAGGCGCAGGGTGCGTGTGGCTGCTGCGCATCACCACCCATATCCAGTTCATCCACGGGACGCCTCGGATCCCAGGTAAGTAGTCTTTTGTAGATCTGTGATAAATTAGGTTCTGCCTTGTCTTCAAAAGTTTAATCGAAGGTCTCCAAAAGTGAAATTAGACGCTGCCTTGTTTCCAAATAATATGCTAGACCTCCTTTTTGGTAGTACAATATAGTATAGCTTGATAATAACTGCTACAAAAATTTCACCATTGATGAGATTTTAAACTGGTTTCATAAGTATTCTGAACATATAGGTACAATCTACATGATCTAGCTTTCTTTCAAATGCAAATCATGTGATATCTAATTTGATCGGTTGATTGCTATTTTATTGACAACTTGAAATATATCTCGGTGACATGTGCTGCTCGATTTTTTCTTCAACCCCCCAGGTGGATATATATTTGTGTGACATATGTTGTGCAATTTTTTCTTCGCCCCCCCTATGCCTGAATCCTGGCTCCGCCCCTGGTCGCCGGCACATCTATTATTAGAACACATTCGATTTGTTTAGCTAAGAAAAGAAGCAAACTAATTCTATTGCAGCTTGAGCCAAGGAATTGAAGACGTTTGCGGTCAACAATTTGGGCGGACCCGAGAATCCTGGGGGAACGGTGGCGGCATCGACGACTTTGGAAACGAAGATCCTGGGGGCAGCGCCGTCGCCTTCGTGGCCTCCACGGAATAGGCCTACAATCACAGCCTGCGCCCATTGGCGACCATGCACGAGCTGCAGCGCCTCTTCGTGAAGCCCGTGCTCGAGCTGCGGCGCCTCTCCGGCATCACACGGCACTTGAACTCCTCTCCGTGCATGTCCCTGACGAAGATGTTCTGCACGGGCGGCTCCTCTCCGTAGTCCAGCGCCGGGAAGATGGTCTCCGCACAGAACCGGGGCACCAAGAAGTCGCCGCCGTTGTTGGCAGCGCTAGGTGCGTGGCCCACCCGCGCCCGACCAGGCAGGTGCGCCCCGGCGGCCAGCGGCGAGGACCTGGCGGCCGGCTCCATGGACTCGCAGCTCTGGCTGGCCTGCGCGGGGAGCATGTGCACCGTGCCGCCCGTCGGCACCGCCGTCGACTACTTCCCGCAGGGCCATGCCCAGCAAGCCACCGCCGTCAACCTGTCCGCCGCGCGTCCGGCCGCTCATCCCCTGCCGCGTTGCTGGGTGCGCTTCATGGCCGACGCGCAGAGCGACAAGGTCTTCGCCAAGATCCGCCTCGTCGGCGCCACCGCGCACGAGGGTCGGCTGTCCCTCCTGCTGTTGCCTCGCCGCAACAAGCTGTGAAGTGAAGGGGATGGGAACGACGACGGCCTATTGGGAAGAACGACAACGGCGTGTGGGCAGGATGGCGGCGATTTTTTTTTTTTGCGCAGGCACAGCAGCCTACCCTCTTTGGTTGGGACTACGGGATGATTACGGAAAAAGGCTGTTTGGTTGGGACTACGGGATGATTACGGAAAAAGGGAGGGGCCTAAATGCAAAGCGACGCGACCTACACTTACAGATCCATATTATCCATATTTAATAGTAAAGATTATTTGAATAAAATAAACTATAAACTATGAGTATTTTGAAATTCATATGATCATGCCTTGTTGAAACCAAACATCACCATTCAAAATTGGGGTATAATCCTTGTCTTTGACATTTTTATCCCAATTACAATATAAATATAATCACATATGTTATAGTGACTCACCCACAAGCATAAATTCATTCACAAGATATTTAGTAACAAATGCCACTTGGCTATCCAAAAACAAATCACATGAGAGGATAATACCCATGCCACATAGGATGAAAATATCTTCATAGCTTGAATCATAAGCTATGCCACCTCATGTTGAAAGGATTGCTATGGATGAGAGCATGACAACGAAGCACCTTACTCATCAGATCAAAACAAGAGTCACCCACCTATGTGTCATGATACTAGAGCTTGCTCAATCCTATAAAAGGGAGCCTCACACTTCATCCATTCCATCATCTTGCACCATGATGCAAGAAAACCAACACATTGAGCCACTCCATAAAATAGTTAGGATCAAGATGAAGCAGCTAGGAGGTGGAGGCATGCCACAGGATACAGGTTCATCAGAATTCCTGAAGAACAAGCTACAGAAGATAGCAAGGTAGAATTCTTAGGAAGACCACATATTTAGATAATCACATCATCATTCCTTGAGTAGAACCCTAGATTATTCTCCACATCTTAAGTAGTGAAACAGATATCAAGACTTTGCCTAGTCAATTAGCTGTGCCAACCTTATAAATAATTTGAAGTAACTATTTTATAATGGGAGAAAGATCAAACCCTAGCATATCCTTAGCTTCTTTAGTCAAGTCAACCTAATGTCAATTCCACATAGAACCTATGCCTATAAATCAACCCTAACTTATGAATCACTTGGTGATCATAAGCAGAGCCCATGCTTATGTTTCCAATTGTTGAACATAAGAAACACCTAGTGCTTAATTCCATAATTAAACCCATTGATACGTCCATTTTGCATCACTATTTTATATCATAATTTACTTTTATTCATTGATATATTTCATATTTAGAGGTTATACTTATGTTATTTCATCTATTTTGCATGTTTCATGATTATTGGAGGATCACACACCGATTAGCTAGAAAAAGCCAAATCAGGAATGCAATATTTGGAAGATCAACAATTGACGGAAATTATATGAAAAATCATATTTTCCAGAAAACGAAGGGGGAGCCGGGAAGGGGGAGCCGAGGAGGGCCGCCATGGGCCCACCTCATAGGCGGCGGGCAAGGCCTGGCCGCCCAGCCTTGAGGAGGGGGCCCACAGCCCCCTCGGCCTCTCTCCTTCGCGTACATCTTCGTCCCGAAAACCTAAGCTCCGGAGAGATAGTCGCGAAGAGTCACAGGCCGCCTCTGCGGGGCGGAAAACACCAGAGAGAAAAGAGCTCTCCGGCGGGCTCGATCCGCAGGGGAATTGTAATATCAAGTTTTCAATAAAAGAAACAAGAGAGAGTTTCAAGAATCAAAATGAGCCAACAAAAACTTTTTCTCATCATATAGGACTATGCATATAGCTCACCTTATTAATTATTTGAGTGTGCCTTTTCAATGATGCTTGCTTATGGGTTTATAACTACTCTAAAACCCTAACCATGATCACTTGATCATCCAAAGCCAAAGAAAAAGAAAATCGAAAAGAAATTATAAAAATCAATTCCACACACACATATGGCCTATGCCATTTTTGCAAAACCTTAACCTAGACCATTTTGGTTTGCACCATTAGTTGTAAATGGATACTAAACACTTATTAACACTTTTGGAAACAATCAAACTCAATTCAAATCAAATTTGAATCAAATTTGTGCACATGTGATTATGGTCATATGTGACAATTTCAGGATGATACCCACTTTGAGCCCCTGATTTTTGAGATTTCACTTCTACACTTGACCAACTCTTTGCACCTCTTCCAAGACAACATCAAGGACAACAATTTTTCTCAAAACCCCAAACCCAAACTCCGCCTCAATTTCAAGTTAGAAGCAAGCCAAGTGGAGACATTGAAACAAAATTAAGATCATATGCAAAATGAGATTTTGCAATTCAACTCCATTTTGACCACCACCACCACCATTCTACTCCATTTAATATATGATTACAACCCACCAAAAAGATTTGCAAAATTCAAAAATAAGTTTTTTTCGGGCATTTCATCGAACACTTGTTGGGCAGAGTATCTATTGTTGCCCATACTGAAAATGAGAGAGGACTTGGTCCAACCTGAGCCTCCACTGCACCCCTGGAACCTCCTCTCACTTCACAGCACCAGCACCTCCACTTGCACTCACCTATGCTTGACCAAAATGACCAGAGCAAGACCATGCCGTGGCATGGCATGGCCAGCTCGTTCCTCGTTCCAGCCTTCTCCACTCCATCGAGCCCTGCCATGTCACTTCTCTTCCTCTCACTCACCTGACCCTGCCTAGACCATGACACGATGAATCCCTGCCCTGGAGACGCCTGGACACGACGCGCCCAGACACGCCCAGGCACGCCCATGCACGCGCCAGTGCGCGCACGGCGAGCTCCCTGGACGCGCCAGAACGTCAGCCGCCCGGAGCCCTCGCGTCACCTCCGCTCTCCATCTCTCGCCAGTAGACGCGCCAGGACACCAGCAAGCTCGCAGACACGCCCGTTTGACCACAGGAACGCCATGGCCCTCGTCATCGTCGACGCGATGCAACCCTGACCTGCAAGCTCCCATCAAACGTGCCGTCTCTACAGAGCCCCTTCTGCGCCACGATCAAGCGCGTCGGCCTCGCCAGGACTCCACTAACCCGAGGCACCCATAACTTGCCTCTTCGCGACCTTGGAACGGCGACGACGACCCTAGCTCCGCTCCACGGCCACCTCCCTCTCCTATAAAAGGAGGACCCATCCGCTCGAATTGAGCACACAAAACACTTCCTCTCCTCACCACGACTCTCCTCGAGCTCTCAATTTGCTCGATTAGCCACCGCACTGCTCCAATCGCAAGATCATCGCCGCCGCCAGTACACGGAGCTCGCCGGAGAAGGAGGCTGCCCCTGACGACGCAACTGCTACCGTTGGCTTCCTCATCGATGACAACGTCCCTGCGCACACCTCCGACGACCGCCGGAGCTCCGACGAGCTCGCCGACCCCTTTCCGCCGCCGCTAGTGAGTCCCTCTCTCATCGGCGACGACGACGCATCCCGACCGTGCGATCTCCTTCTAATCGCCCCGCCCTCTTTCCCCGTACTGTTTCGCTGGCCATGCCCCAATGACAGGTGGCCCCCGCCTTGTCAGCTGGCCCGTAGAGATACTGGGCCGGGCCATTCCTTCTCGCACTGCACAGCCCGTTTATTCTCCCGCCAGCCCACGTTTTAAATTTAAAATTTCAAATAGAGAAATATATGCAATCTGATGTTAACTTTGAAATTTAATAGGGACAAATCTACTGGGCCAAATTTTACAAATTTTATATATTTGGAAAGCTTAGGAAATTATCTACACAATGCCACTGGATTGAACCCTAGATCTATTATAGAATTAAAGTGAGAGAATAAACAAGGAAGGGACTTTTCTTCCTTAGAATAATTATTAAAAATCAACCATAAATGCTTTTAAGTTAATTCCAACTCCTATAAATCACATTACACTTGTACTAATTGTTTCTGCAAAAATATGCCATGCTTACTTTGATCATGGCCTAGTTTATTAAAAAGGACTATATGGCTATTTCTAGTCAAAGATATTGTCCAAAACTATTAATAAATCTCATGGGAGTTTTTCTCTCATTTAAATCTTGTCACCAACAACTCAAAATGAGGTAGAGACTCTGGTCATTTAGGTCTCATATGAATTGTTGGTGATATTAAATCTTTACCATGCTAGGATTAAATGGTATGAGGTGCTCACCTCATTTAAATCATTTTCTTAAATGATAGTGTGAAGAGGTTGACTTTGGTCAACCTAGGTCACATATTACTCATGAGAGAAATTAAATCGTAATAAGATAATGAGAGGAAATTATTTCTCTAAGTAATTAAAAGTAACATCTAAATTAGTATGAGAGGAAATTTTTTTAAAATGATAAGAAAAACACATCCACCAACTTAATAGTAATGTGTGATGCTAGTTTAAGTTGTGTGCATCATGAGTGTACCTAGTGACATAGGCATCCCCAATGGGCCTACAAGAAGAAGGTAAGTTTAGGAACGACTGAAGAATAAGAAGATTAGAAGGCAAGATACTATTAAGGAAAGCTAGAGTTGTAATAGGAAGCATTATTTGTAATCTTGGGATGAGTTAAAAACCTTCCCGGACTAAGTAACTTGTACATCACGAATCCTCCACCTCCTATATAGAGCGAGGGACAAAGAAAGCATCGAATCATTGTCTCTGAAACCCTAGCTTTCATATCGTCAGTACTTTTGGTGAAACCTTCAAGATCTCTTTACCTCTACTTCCAACTAAACCTAGTCTACAACCCGTAGGCATTGATTAATCCCTGTCAATTGGCGCCGTCTGGAAATTAGAGGCATCAAGGATCTGATGCGATGGCACGTTCAAGATCGTCGACTTCATCAACAACAAGCAACGCGATGGATCGAGGTAAACAGATGGCAACTGGTTCCGTCGATTTTGTTCCTCACCCGCCCTCCCGTTTGGATGCATATGCGTATCGGAGGAGCCTATGGAGATGACGTTCGGAAGATTCCACTTTCGCGTCGAAAAAGAAGATCGTCTCCAAATTCCGATCTCGTCGGGATTGTCGACGATCGATTCCGATTTTCATCAATCGAGTCAGGCGAAAGGGGAGACATCGCCACGCTTCATCGGCACCAGGGCAAGTGAAAAGCCACGCCAAGATCTTCAGCGACATGTCCTTGAGTCATCCGCGGACTCCTATATAAGCAATGACTCGAGCAGTGTCGACAGCCAGCTTCATCGACAAATCCACTACGGTGGGCAAGGTCTTCACCAATCTTTATGATGGTGTCACCAAACCCAACCAAGATCTGAATACAAAATACCATCAGATTTATGCCATCGGAGAGCCAAGCCGCGATCAGGAGGAAACGTACGAGGCTTTCAACGATTTGGGAAATCCATACGTCGATCCCTCTGATTTGCGACGAGGTCTAGGCAACAAATATGTCGGACCTACGCCTCGTGTCAGGGTTCAACTCCCGCAAGCGGGATGGGATAGAGCCGCAAGAGCTATGGATGGCTCAGAACCAATGGCCACAACAGCCACGCCGGGAAGAGTTGCAAGCATATCAATATAGGCTCGCACGAGTTGCAAGGGAATTGGAAAAACAGACATCATCCTATGAAGAAAGAAAGGAGGCAGCCTCCGCGTCAAGCAGGAAGAGCGAGCTGACGACAATGGAACTTCGGGAGATAGCCACGGGAAGCTCGGAACAGAGCAAGATCAAGGTTGCAACATATACCTGAAGGAGAAAGAGAGCACTTGGAAACCTCGACATGTCTTTTATGTCGATAGACACAGAGGGAATATTATCCCCAAGACACCAGGCTGGGTATATGGCGACACAGGCCTTTATCCTTGCATCAGGCCACCTCCGGGAGATCCAAGGGAGGCATTGTACAAGCATGGCAATGGCAGGAGTCGGAGCCATGGGAACGGCGTTTGCATCAACACCTCCCGAAGGAGCAGCGAGGCAAAATAGTCCACGACCCGCGGCAGCAGCAGCGGCTCCAGAAGGAACAAGTGGGGCAAGAGACATGGCAGCTCAAGCAAGGGTGGACAGAGCAAGGCAAAATAGAAGGGAGCATCGGTCTTCCCCAGAGCTAAACGACGAGGATATGTGTGGTTTGCCATGCTTCACAAGGAGGGTCCGAAAAACTCGGGTCCCTACGGGGTTTAAATTGCCTGATAACTTCAAAAAATTCGACTGCAAGATCAGTTGGCTAGTTGATTACCTCGGGGCAGTGAAACTCACGGGAGGAACCAGAGCAACAGCTATGCAAAGCATCCAGGTGCATTTAAGTGGAGCCGCGAGATCTTGGATAAAGCTCCCTCCAGATCTATCGACAGCTAGGATAGTTTCGAGACGTGTTCGTCAAGAACTTCCGGTCCACCTGCAAAAAACCCGCATCACTGGAAGAATTGAGCGTGTCGACAAAAGCCGGATGAATCAATGAGAAAATACATCCAAAGGTGGAATATCATTAAAACTCGGCGGAGAATATGACGAGGACGATAGATGCATTTGTCGAGAATCGGGCGAGGAGATTTTGTCGAGGACTTGGGGAGAACTAACCCAAAGACAGTATCCGCATTAATGGAGATAGCAAACAGATGGGCAGATGGAGAAGATGTTGTTCACAACAAACGGCATAGGTCACCAGAGGAGGACCGTGGCCGAAACTATCAAAATAGGCGACGATTCCCTGATTACTAGAGCTGTGATGCTCCTGGGCAAATTTCGGCTGGCTTAGACAGCGCAGAAAACAATAGAGATGATTATCGGAGGAGCAACGAGAACGGGCGACAATAGAGAGGACTCTCGAAACAACAAGCAAAGTACAGGTCAAGTTTCCGAGACCTTTCGTGTCTCCCGAAGAAATGATGACACGTGTCGGATCATTTATCTCGACAATAACAAAAAAGACAGTCAGGACACTTGCAAAAGGATTGCCGAATTTCAAGCAATGTTAAGGTGGGCAGGGCATGCCAATGCTCGAGTAAAATCCTCAAGGACCCAGGAGTGAGATTCACTGCCACCTCCTGCCAATTCGTACGACAATCGACATCAGCTCGAGTCGCGGCAACACACCGCCTTATGTTGGTCCCAACTCCAACAAGTGGTCTCGTGATTGAGAAGGCAGGCCATCGAGAACTTAGAAATCTAAATGACAGGTGTTCATGGCAGAAGATGCCTCACCAACGGTTGAGTATCTTAATTGGTCAGGGCAAGATATTGGCTTCTGACTAGCGGATCATCCCAACAAGTTTCTCGACAGGGTCAGCACTTATCTTACAATAATCGCGGGATTCGCGTATCTCGGTATTCATAGATGAAACGGTCTAAACCTATGTGCGCGATACATTAAGGAAGATGAATATATCTCTAGCAAATCTGAAGCCAGCGACACGCGTTTCCACGGATTATGCGGAAAACCAAGTTATCCATTGGGAAGATCAATCTCGGCGTTCGATTTGGGACCGAGAAAGTACAGATGAGGGTGGGTTGAAGTCGTGGATTTCCATCACAGGCCACGCTTTGTTGGGCGTAGCATACTAGGTTATGGTGGTACATTACACGTACCTATTGTGGAGGATGCAGACCTAAGGGACCAATCACAGTTAAAGGCTTCGCGCTAGCCGATAAATGTGACAAGGATTTTCATCGACTCTCAGAAACCTTCGGGATGCAAGCAGAGTGCATGGAGTCAAGGCTCACGACTGACTATGATGTGCTTCCAGATGTAGGAAGGCCAAACAAAGAATCAACGTTCAACACTGAGAAAAATTCTAAGGAGGTGCAGATTCACCCGACAGACCCGAAAAAGACGATGTCCATTGCAAAAGACATGGACCTCTCATAGGAAAAAACGTGAAATGCTGGAAAATCTTCGCATGGTGTCCGGTGACATGCCGGAGTACCAGAACTTGCGAGCACCACCTAAACTTGGATCCATGTGAGACAATCAAACAACCTTTGCGCCATTTTGAGGCCAAACCGCAAAGCTATCTTTGTGAAATCGATCGGTGAGAGAAGCTGGTTTTATCAAGGACACACATAGGCCACATGGGTAGCAAATCCGGTGTTGCCCGAAGAAAACACTAAAGTCCTTCACATGTGCGTCGATTTTACGTGTCTCAATAAACATTGTCCAAAGGATCACTTTCGCTCCCGAGGATAGATCAAATTATCGACTCCACGGCAGGATGTGAACGTCTTTCCTTCCTGGATGCATATTCTGGTTACAACCAGATCAGATTGAAAGAAGAAGATGAAGTCAAAACAGCATTCATCACCTTATGGCGTGTTTTGTTATAGAACAATGCATTTTGCAGCAGAGCAACATACCAGAGGATGATGCAGAAGTGCTTAGCAATACAGTTGGAAAAAATGTACAAGTATACATCGACGATGTCGTCATAACATCAAAAAAGGGGACAAAAGCTAATCGAGGATCTGAAGGAAACTTTCGACAACCTCGACAAGTTTTGCCTCTCAGAATTGAACCCGACGAAGTGTTCCTTTGGTGTCCTGCAGGAGAACTTCTTGGGTTTGTAGTTTCAGCAAGAGGATTGAAGCAAATCCCGAAAAATCAAGCTATCGTAACAATGAGGAAGCCAAAAAGCGGCTCTGACTACTGCAGCGGGGTACATCGCAGCTTTAAGAATTCATTGCAGTGGAGAAAAAGCGTTACCGTTCTACTACTAGGAAGGAGAGAAATTCTGAAATGATGCGGGCTAAGCCCGAGGGTGCCCAATCACGGTTTGACCCGGGTGAGTGTGATTGCGGAGGGGGTTCGCGGGGAAGTGGATGAACGAGACACGATACAAACACGCACACACACAAATCATTATCCTCATGGCGAACCACCAAGCGATAAATTGCGAGAGAAAGACCAAGGTAGAATCTCTTGCAAAAGATCGACAAATCCAAATAGAATTCCCAAAGAGCAAAAGACCAACTAAGAATAGAGTTGCAAAGCAAGAGATTCTCAATTGATAGAATTACTAGAATGGGAAAAGATCCGAATAAGGAGGGATACAATAGATGGGTAATCTAAGGTGGGGGTTTCCCAAATCCACTAGGGGATAATAGAGGCATAAGCCAATTCATCTAAACATCATCTCTCCTCCATGAAGGTGGGGGTAGGTGTCTATTTATAGGTAAGGGGATGAAGGGGTAAGTTACAAGCCAAAGGGGCTGAGATCGGCTGTACCGACGGGCGGAAGTTCCGGTCTGAGGGCAGAGGTTCGATGGGGCGGGATTCCGGCCATGAGGGCGGAAGTTCGGTCGTGATTCTTCAGTACGAGCATCTTCGGTCTTGGATGGAATCTGGGCGAAGTTCCGGCGGTGGTGCGCGGAAGTTACGGCTGGAGCGTCCAGCTCCTCTTTCTCCTTCTCTTCCATGCTTCCGTGACATCGGCCTTGCGTCCTCGGGTCTCATGGCATCCCTCTCTCGTCGTGAGTTCCTATCATGACATATTGGGTATGAAGTAGTATATCGGCCCAAATGGGCGATTCGAGGCACGCGTAAAGGAGAAGATTCACCTTAGCGTGCCGTCTTGGCCATGAAGCACATGATGCGGTGAAGACCGAAGGTCGCCCGTATCATCTCCCCCACTTGAAATCCTCGACGATAAATCTTCATGAATGTGTAGAGGAGGTAGATGACACCAACGCTTGAATGTCCCTTCACTTGTCAAGAGCCCTATCAATAGCACAAGAAAAGCAAGCAACACTCAAAGCATAGCCAATGTTCCACGGGTTTAGCAAGAGAGCGCAAGTAGAAGGAGGTCACCTTTGCATAATGTCGGTGTGCTCTCATCGATAGATCTTGGGTCGTCGAAGTATGTGGGCGGAACCACTCATTGACGCTCATCCACGAGTCACATGTACCTTCACACAACAAAGACCAAGCAAAGTATATGTGTGCGTGATAGAGGAGCATATCATCAACGGCATGTCCATTCATGTTCACAACACCATTAGCACAACACAAATATATCAAGAATAAGGCATGTGCAAGGTCAATGTGTAAGAACTCCATATGAACATCTTCCAAATGCGGGAACACAAAAACTCCAAATTGTGAGACGACCATGGTGTCCATCTCATGTAGAAACTCATGTGCATTATTGCACTCAAGGCATCGGAAAGAGAAATTGTTCAACATCCTTGAAGCAACAAGTGGAGAATTTGGCAAAAACACATACGGAAGAGTGTCCAAAATATCATCAACATGTGTGCACACAAACCATTGGAAAGAGAAATTGGTCCTCATATTTGGTGCAACACACAACATATCATCCAAAAAGTTCACCAAGAAAACATTTGCACAACCATGCGTGCCAACAAACCCAATGAAAGAGCAATTGGTCAACTTGTTTGAGGCAACACCAGCGGTGAAATCACATCATCATGCAAAAGAACCACAAGAAGAAGATTGTTGGTATGTTCAATGCAAAGCATGGGAAAGGTATTAGAGCCGGGTTCGATCTTGAACTTACTTGTATTATGCTCTCTAGAGCTCTCTTTGTCAACTCGTGCTCAATCGAGGTTGACATTGTCATTCTTGTACCTACACACACAATAGGCAAAGCAAAGAACGTGTGTGCATGGTATATGAACACATCATCCATCATGATGGCCATTTCTTTGCACATCACCATTAGCGTTAAGCAAAGCATCATAATAGATATGGTGAATATGTGGAGTAAACACATGAACATCTCATCATGGATATAGGCAAAGTCTCCAAAATTTGAGAATATGGGGCAATCTCATTTACAAGCATGTTAACATCATTGCAAACCAAGCATTGGAAAGAACAATTGTTCAACATTTTGGTTGCATTAATGGGAGAGTATTGCATCTAGACAAAAACATGTTCAACATTTTATCATTGTTGTCGACAAACCTAGGGAAAGAGCAATTGTTCGGCAAGGTTGTCACAACACAAGCATCATTATCATTATCATTGCAAGCAATACAGAGAGCAATTGTTCGACATATTGCAAGCAATAGGATAGAAATCGAAACACTCATAGCATGGCATGGACATATTATCATATTCAACTACTTCCACATGATCAACATTGGTGGTATCACAAGTATCACAAGGGAAAGTGAAAGAAGCATATGACATGGCAATAGGATCATCCAACTCATGCATGCACTCACAAATCATCATGTCCACTAGTGGGATCATGGCATCATCAACACCTATGTTGGTACCTTTGTAGTCCGACTCCTTTGAAGTAGGTGTGGTGGAAGAGGTAGGCTCCATTCGGCCTCCATGTTCATCTTCAATCAAACATGGTGTGATAGCATCATCTTCATGCACCATGTACATCTTCTTGTCTGTGATCGATGTGTCGTCATCCATGGGACCTAATAAGACACAAGGAAACACACTAGAGGTAGAGGGTAAGTTGTTAGAATTCGACGTGGCCTCACATGACCTGTGAACTACCTCTCTCATCTCATGTGGTGTATCACTCATGCTCTCGAAGTGTATGCACTCAAGCTCACATATAGTGGATGCACTCATTCACATATAGTGGAGTCACTCATCTCACATATAGTGGAGTCGCTCATCTCACATATAGTGGAGTCCCTCATCTCCATGGCAATGGCGTCGTCGATGTCCGAGCAACCTAGCAAAGAGGAAGACAACACAAGAGGAATAGAGGTTAATGTGTTAGAAATCAAGCGTCCTCACTCAACTCATGTGGTGTGTCACTCTTGCTCTCAAGGTGTTTGAAGTAACACTCGGCTTTGTCTTTGGGGGTCATATTGGCTTCAAGAGCTTCTAGCTCGGCAAAGTAGGCTCTCATCTCGGCCTTTTCTTGTGGTGTCATTTTGGGTGGCTCTCACTAGGAAGGGTGTATGTATGTGGAAAGAGAACTACCAAAAGGTCAAAACTAGCAACAAAAATCGAGAAAATGGTTCAAGTTAGAGAATAACCGATATGTACTCACACACACACTCAAAGCACACGCAAAAGGCTAAGAACTCTATATGGTGGTAGGTGAGGAAGTGGATAGCAAACGAAAAGAACCAAAGAAAATGTCTATTGTCAAATGTGGGTAAGATCCAAAGTCAAATGTCAAAAGCGGTGATCTATATCAAGGAAACAAAAACACACAAGGAAGAACAATGGGGTTAGGACCAAGGAAGCAGTAACAAAGATGGTCCTAACAGACTATTAGCTCGGTGTCGTAACACAAGAGAGACCGTAGCTTGGTTGCATATGAGAGAAGCAACTAGATTTGCACAAATGCCACTCTTCTCTTATCTCTTAGTGCTTACAAGCTTTGCGCTCTTTTGTATCGGTGGACACACACTCTTTTTCTATTTCTTTTTTTTTTTCTCTTTTTTTCACTTTTTCTATGCTTAGAAGCTTTCTTTTCTCATGTATATGTCACACTTTTCTTCTTTTGTGTATCTTTCTCACCGAGCGTGCTTCGGAGCTTTGCTCAACACACGACACCCTCTCATGGTCGTGACACTTGTGCAATGCTTCGCCACACGGAAAGCCACTCTCAATGGGATAGGTACACAAAGAAAGAAACAAGGGTGGAGGCAAGTTATACCTATTGAAGTTAGGCGGTGTCAAGCACACGAACTTGCGATGAGGTGGTGTCGATGATGGTGTCGAGTTGCGCCGGAATCCGGGTGGAGGTGTCGTCGCGGTGTTGGTGTAGGCGCGGAAGCGGATTAGACAACCAATGCACTCCACAAGAAAATCCGAACACAAAAGTCAATGCCCGAAAAGTTGGGTCAAAACGAGCGGGCGAAGTGGTCAAAATTTTGGAGTCAAATGGGCTCGGGAAAATTGCCAAAATTTGGAGTCAAGATGGTGGTACTATGGTCAAAATTTGAGGTCAAACGGGTTCCGGAAAGTTGTCAAAAGTTGGGTCAAAGTTGGGGGTCAAAAGTTGCTGAAAACTGGGTCAAAAACTGGTCCGGGCGGAACTTCCGGTCAAGTTCCGGAAATAAACAGCGTGTATCCAGGGGTTACTGCGAGCCAAAACGCGCATTTCCGGAAGTTGGGCGGAAGTTGGGCGGAAGTACCGCTGGGGTGGAAGTTCCGGTTGGAAAATTTCTGCGCTGAAACTGTTTGAAACTGGGGATTTTTCTGTTGATGCTGGCAGCGATTCGAGCTGGAGCCTTGCTGCCGGCGCGTGCGCGAGCGGGAGTTGGGCGGGCGATGCGGCGGCTGCGCGGTGTAGGTGTGCGTAGGTGGGCGCAGCGAGCAGCGTGGGGCGGAACGAGCGGCTCGGCCGTGGCGGTCGTGGCCTGGCGATGGGGCGGCCAAGCGGTAGCGGGCCAGGCGGGCTAGGCGGCACTGGTGCGTGGTGATGGGCCAGGGGCGCGCGTGAGCGGAGGCTTGGTGAGCGCAGGTGGCTCGATGGCGCTGACGGGCGTGGTGGTGGTGTGGCTCGTGGCGCGGTTGCAGCGTGCAGCGGCGGTTGCGGGCGGCAGGGGCAGCTAGCGAGCGGAGATGGGCCAGGCAGTGCGCGGGAGGTGGGCCGTTGGCGCTAGGAAGCTGCTGGTTGGCCTGGCGATCGGATTGCTCGCGCGGGAGCGGTGGTTGGCGGGCGTGGGGCGCGCGGCGAGCGATGGATTTTGCGAGCTGCTGTGGATGCGCGCGCGATGCGGCCAGAGGTGGTCAGGCGGATGGGAACTGGGAAGGTGGAAGACGACCCAGCGGAAGTTCCGGGTATGGGGACCGGAAGTACAGGAAATAGCACTTTTCTCAGATCTGGATCTGGATCTGCGCGAATAGCACGAACTGATGAACACAGGCGGAAAAGTGGGCCGAAAATCGATGGATTCGAGTGGTAAATGGTGGAATTTGACGGTGAAAATTGGAGGGATGATAAATCAACACCAATAACACAGAATCTGTGGACAAAACCACAAACAAATGCAACAAATCTGGGATCAGAATTCGATATTTTTGGGGGAAAAATTTTGGGCAAATTCTCAGGCCCGGTGGTGGAATCGGAGGGTGCAATCCGTGGCAACCTTGCCATGATGACCATGATCCCGGAGCTTAAGCCGAGGTGTACTTAATGTTACAGTTTGACCGGGTGAGTGTGATTGCGGAGGGTCGCGGGGAAGTGGATGAACGAAGAACACGATACAAACACACGCACACACAAATCGGTTATCCTCAGTTGGCCTGAACCACCAACCGATAGAATTGCGAGAGAAAGACCAAGGGCGGGGTATTGCCTGTCCAAATAAATAGAGAATTCCAAAGCAAAAGACCAACTAAGAATAGGTTGCAAAGCAAGAGATTCTCAATTGATAGAATTACTAGAATGGGAAAAGATCCGAATAAGGAGGGATACAATAGATGGGTAATCTAAGGTGGGGGTTTCCCAAATCCACTAGGGGATAATAGAGGCATAAGCTGAGATCTGGCTGAGGCTCGACATGGCGGATGTTCCGGTCCACAGGCGGGAAGTTCCGGTCGGGGATGATTCCGGCCATGAGCGAGAAGTTCCGGTCTTGATTCTTCGGTGCGAGCATCTTCGATCTTGGATGGAATCTGGGCGGAAGTTCCGGCGGTGGTGCGCGGAAGTTCCGGCCTTAGCCCTTATCACTCTTTCTCCTTCTCTTCCATGCTTCCGTGACACGGCCTTGCGTCCTCGGGTCTCCCTGGCATCCTCTCTTCCCTTTGTCGCCGAGTTCCTATCATCAAGATATATGACGTGTATGGAGTAGTATATCGTCCCAAATGGGCGATTGGAGGCACGCGGAGAAGATTTACCTTGGCGTGCCGTCTTGGCGATCGAAGCACATGATGCGGTGAAGACGAAGGTCACCCGTATCAAACGCGAAGAAGAAGCCGACAGAGCTTTCGGGGATTTGAAGCGCACAATTTCGACCCCCCACCAATTTTGGTGGCGCGAAAAGAATTTCTCTGTTATACATGAGCACACCTCGGTGGTTAGCACGGCGCTAGTCGTCGAAAGGAAAAGAAGAGAAACTCCGCAGGTGCAATGGCGGTATATTTTATCGGTGGGTTTTATCGCCTTCCAAACAGCGGTACCCGCAGTGCAGAGATTAGCATATGGGTATTGACGGCAAAGAAAAATTAGCCACTATTTTTAAAGCACACGATAATAGTGGTCAATGACACCTCTATCACATATACTGAACAGTAGGAAAGCTGGGGCGTGTCTCCCTTTAGAATAGGGCTTTCCCTCGGGACATCCGTGTAGAAAAAAACAATCAAGTGGCAAATTACATGATTTCATTGCGAGTGGATGGGCTGAAAATACTGGGACCCAGTTGTAAAGGGAACTTGGACCATGAACCCGATGGATCAAAGAAGGTAGAAGGAGCTGGTGCAGGGGTGATACTCACTCATATCACCAGAAGGCGACAAACTAAAGTATGTCCTACGGATGACGTTCCAGCGCATCTATTATTGAAGCAGAACATGAAGCTCTTATACACGGGATGAAGATGGTGAAAGCTTGTGGTGCAACGCGACTAAAAATCTTTGGCGGCTACAATTGGTAGCTCAGCAGGTTATAACCAATGTGATGCGGTCAATGATAGCATGGTGGCATACAAGGAAGTGCAACGAGCTAGAAGACATTTGATGGATGCGGTAATCATCGATGGGTGAGCAACGATGAAACTAGATGTTCTTCTAGGCTGTCGAATTGTGAGTGTCTTACAATCAGCAGTGTGTTTTGGGAAGAGATGGCTGAGAGATCCACAAAGCAAAGAAGGCGCAGAAGAAGAAGGAGGAAGAAAACTTCGGCGCCTCTCAAAGAAACTCCCAGTGAGGACAGGGGAGGAAATTTGGTGATGATGATAGAAAGTCCCATAGTTCTGGTGTATATCGTGCTATCCCTAAGAAAAGAAATACCAGCGACCGGTTGAAACAGGCGTTGTTGAACTCCTCTCAACGCCTTGGAGAGGGCCTTGGCGGAGTTATGTGATATTCGGGGCGTCTTTCAAGTCACGTGCCGAAGAAGGAAGGATAATCTTAAAGGATGTACTCCACGAGGGAATATGTGGTCACCCCGCGAGGAGCAGTCGAGCTATTGCGACCAAGGTTTTTGAGCTGGATTTTACTGGTTGACAACAATCGAGGATGCAAGGAAATAGTAGGACCTCGATGCGTGCCGGTCACTTGTAAGACCCCACTCCCCGACGGCGGAGCTGATGCGATACCATTGTCTTGGCCCTTTGCCCAATGGGGTCTCGATGTGGTGGGAAAATTACAAGGCTTCGCCGGGAGGATACGAGTACATGTTGATTGCTTGTCGATAAATTCACCAAGTGGATAGAAGCAAAATAAATGCGTTCACGAGATGGAGCATGCGGTAAATTCGTGAAGACTGTCATTTTCAGATTTGGAGTACCTCACAACAACAAATCACGGATAATGGCGGTAACTTTACTTCCAAAGATTCCAAGGCATATTCGCGATAGACATCAAATTGCCTTCGCGTCGGTTAGGCCACCCATAAACCAAGCCAAATCGAAAGCCAATGGTATCATACAACGGTATTAAAACGCACTGGGACAGCAGAAAGGCTCGACATACTGGCCGGAAGAGGGTTGCCAAGTGTCTTGTGGAGTATTCGAACAACACCAAACAATACAAGAAACTCCGTTCTTCTTAGTCCATGGAGCCGAGGCGGTTGCCGATAGAAATTGAGCATGACTCCCCAAGAGTGGCAGAGTGTTGATGAAGAAACCTCAAGAAGAGCTTGGAGACGATGTGGATGCTCGTGAAGCTCGAGATGAGAAGTATCTCACGGAGGTCCCCCAGGTACAGGACCAGAAACTACCACGATCAGCAGTTAGACCAAGATCTTTCAGTGTTGTGATTTGGTCCTAAAACAATCAACAAAGTACTAAAGCTCGAAGATGCGCCATGGCTGGGCCCGCCACGTCGTCCATGATAATTGGAGAGAGGCTGACTGTACGGGATCAAGGACAAGAAGACATTGGTTCCCGAGAAAAACCCCTAGAACGTGGCGCGGCGGTTCTACGCCTAGAGTCGAAATATAGATCTCCTTTGTAAAAATACAATGTCTTGGCTCACAGTAGGTTTCAGACCTGCACTACCTTTTAAGACAGAAATTGAAGCGAGAAAGGTTTTTTAATGAGGCGGGCTAGCAGTCCTGCAATATAATAAAAGATAGTGATGAGTATACATCACCTTTTTCTTCGACATGCTGGGGGGCTCATAGCAAGCGATATACAGTACATATGTTCCTCACAAAACGATAAACTCTTGAGAAGAAAAAAATAGTAAGTCCACATTGGCTCGGGGGCTTAAACATTATAGATTACCTCTATAATACGGACAACTTCATCAATACAAAGAGATTCAGAAAAATAGACTGTTTTACAATATAGTACCAACTCATTGACCTAATATACCTATCTATGGATAAAACCTTTTATTTACGACGATTGTCTTACATGTCGACACAAGCTCCCCCTTGACGAAATTCGGGAATCCCTGTCAAAGAGAGAGTTCATCCATCATCGCCGGCCATGAGGTCACCATTTCATTTCATTGATTTGATCGATGTTATTCTTTCGTCATGATTATTTTTGGCTGAAGCAGTCAGGACAATCTTCGTCGGATCTAATTGTGGATGGCAAATATTGTCATGATCATGGCGGAGTCTTGCTCAGCGGATCAGCCCGAGCTCGTACAAAGTTCGCGAATACGAGGAGCATCTGAAACTTCTCCATTAATCCAGAAAGTATGGGATCTTCATCTCGAAGACATAGTCTTGTAAACAAGGGTCAAAGGTTCACCGTGCGGAAGTTAAGGAGTCGCAGCACGCCGAACCTGGCGGGCGCAGTCTTGGAACTTTGACAATTTGTTGGGTCCCGGCTCGGGGTGGCCCACAGAATAGACAACCGTGGATTGCAGAAGAGGACAACGAGGAGGTTCGTCACTTACATTCACCCTCTCATCTTCAGCAGCAGTGTCGAGAGAACCTATCAAGCAAAAGAACAAGAAATTTTAAAAAAAGGGGGTACATACAGAAGAAGTTCTGGGTTGGAAAAAGCATACCAACATATCCCTAGCTTAGGTGTTAACAAGGCATACTATTTTTCTCAATTGGTTGCTTTTACTAAACTTAAAATAACGATTTCCTTAGCGATTATAGCTTCTTTAGCTTGTTGAGCAATCCTCTCCCCTTCCGGATGCTTTGAGAGATTGCTCCATCATCGCAAGAGTCTGCTTTTTCATGGACTGAAGTTGTTGGCCGAAGTTCTTGCAAATCTTGTGAGAGTGTTGCATGAAGAACCTTGACAGGGTCATCGCCGACAAGTGTTTTCTTGCAAGAAAGGAGGAAGCCGGGGAAAAGTATCGACAGGATAAAGTTTGCGAGTAGTTATCAAATATCAACCGGAAAAGAAAATTTCAGTATCAATGATCACAGTAAAATAGAATTCCATTGATCTTCGGGGCATTTACACAGATATTACAGAAGGAGTCTTCAAAGAATCACCTGATAGTTGTCACCAAAAGCTACGTAGCTGACAACATCAAAAGAAATAGTAAAAATAAAGAAAAGGATAGGGCATTCTACTAGACCTCAGAAGCCCACAATGAGCTAGAGGCGAGGAGTAGGCCTGATTCCAGAAAGGCAAGGGATCTTCTTTGTGTTGGGCTTTGCAGCCTTGATTAGCGGTGCCATTGTTGGTCTCTCCATCTCTATGTGTACGCCAACTTTGGTCCGGTCGATGTTTCTTTGGCTGCTCAATAACCAAGGCTGACAGTGCTTTCAAGCAACCTTCATATTTTTCTTGGCTGACTTCGGTCCAAGATCTTACAGCGGATTAAAGCACTTGTAAAGAGCAAGAAAAGTCGCGGGTTCCTTTTTCTTCGGGAAGAAGTAGGGAAGAACATGACAATCCTTTATCTTTGATCAATGCATATTCGCGTGCTTCTTCTCATGAAACTCAAGGCGCAAGTGCATCAAGAGGATCATTGTCGGGGGGATCTTCAGTTCATATTCACCAGAGATGTTTTACATCGAGGCAGAAATTTATTGATCAACAATCAAGTAAAGGAAAGCAAATGGTCATGGTTAGTACTCCCTTCATTAATGACAGTTGACAGTTGTGATAAAAGTCTGCAGAAGCAGTTATATTACTGTGTATCATGAAGTCTCAGGCGTGATGGAAACCTCTGAGGTCTTGGCCACCCGACGGCGTAAGTAACAGCCTTATCAAACTCACCTAGCCTGCACAGCATCTGGATTAGAGTATGAACTCTGCTTTTTGCTCTAAATTGAGCAGAATGTGTGGCCTGACTGTTATTCACTGAGTACTGTGCCAGATCAGGTGAAATCCCAGTTAAATCCGACCAGAAGGTAAAGGAAAGGTAAAGAAGCAAAAGGGCATGCCTTCAAACTTTGCTATACTGTGGTATCGTGAATTGGTGTGGCAGGATGAACTACTTAATCAAGAAACATTAGAAAGATAGAAAGAAAGCATTGGTGGGCGCGATAACTAAATGAAAAACCAAAC
This sequence comes from Lolium multiflorum, assembly GCA_030979885.1. Lineage (NCBI taxonomy): Eukaryota > Viridiplantae > Streptophyta > Magnoliopsida > Poales > Poaceae > Lolium > Lolium multiflorum. Next base: position 136,177,069 of record CM061747.1, on the reverse strand, counting down.
AGTGGCTGTAAACATGAGGCATTCAGAGACATGTTAAAGAAGAAGATGAAGGCTACAGGCCATAGGCAGGCTCTATGATTGGATTTCAACCTGTGTGTGATAAAGGACAGGGGAAGCAGGGAAGGAGCAGGTGTGGGTGTTTGTGTGAGGCGAGGGAGTGCTATATTAAGCACTGAAGCAACTAGAACAGGCATGCTGTTCAGTGATATCAGCTGTGACTCTTCCTCATCTGCTACAGTTAAATGAGCGACGATAAGAAACAGATGGAAATAAGAAATCTTCAACAGCCAGCAATGCAGCAAGGGTGACTTCGGCGGCAGGGGTGTCAGGTATGGATCCGTGTGTTCCAGGTGCAGAAGGCGATTTCTTGACATTTGAGAATAACGATCTAAGAAAAAATCATCTCTTCCTTTTATTCTTTGGAGAAACAGACAGGAAGGAGGGAAATGTGCAGACATCTTAAGCAGCATAAACAATATGCCTTTTGGAAGATCCGCAGGTGCAGGCCTCAGGTTCACTTATCGAGCAGAGCATCTTGGTTGTCATGATGGCTGTTTGCGCTGATTCTGAACCTCACCTTGGGAAGGGAGGAAGAGAGACTAAGCCTATCAGATCAGTTCTATAAAAGAAAACAGGGGGATATCAATAGAAGTTGTCAGGATGTCCAAACAAAAAGCTGAACAAGTCGACAAGATTTACCTTGCGAGGCATTGGTGTTTGTATGGTTCAATGGAAAAGGCAAGAAGAGGTGACATCTTTCTCTTACTGAGAGAGATTTTCAGACAAGTTTTTCAATCATGGTAATAGTCCCATAAACAACCGATCACATCATTGTCATGGCGTGCTGGGGAGAATTCTTCTGTAAAGCCTGGAAGGCTGCACCACAGTCTTAAATAAACCGTGAGTTTGGATACGATAGTTCTTTGCGGTCACTTTGATTCGTGGATGCGGGCCATCGGCGCGCTCCGTGTGATTTTCTTCTTGGTAGCCTCTTGCATCCCAGGGCTTGGCAGCCGAAAGATCTTCTCTTCACCGTCAAAGGAGGAATGTTGTCTTGACAAGACCATGGTCTCTCGTGGATGTGTATTTCATGCAGCCAGACAGTGGGGGTGACATCAGTACTGAGCATAAGATAGCCTTGAATGCTCATGCTATATTGCTGGCTGACATTGGGAAACTTATTCATGTGACAAAAAGAATCATTCCACATGACCTTAGTTAGTGGACGTGAGAAAAGGATTGTAAAGGAAGATGATGAAGATGAAATAGAGGATAGAGTTGGGAGTGAGGTGATGAGATTCTGATCAGTAAACAAGCATACAGAAGAAAAGGGGTAGATAGGGAAGCGGAAGACATAGGATGAGATGATCGCGAAACTATTGACCTACTCATTCAGGAAGGGGTTAGGTGGCCTCTTGGCCAGGAGAGCATGCATGCCTTTGGCTTAGGTGCAGTCCCGGATTCTTCAGTTGATCTTGGGTAGAATTTTGGATCTCTACACTCAGCTCCCCAGAATCTGGAAGCATCTTTGATTCGGGGGGTGCTATGCCAGTGAGTCTGTGATGTGGCATCAGCAGTGGCGCGAGGTGATGAGAATGTGAACTCAGGGTTATGCTACAGAGGCGCAAGAGGATTTCGAGGAGGGAGGAAAACGGAGACGGCGCGGCGAAAGCGCTGAAGGAAGAAGATGAAGTCTTAAATAGAGGTGCGGCGAAGCGGCCGATTGGATGGAAAAAGTGTGGTGGTGTTACCCGTGAGCAGTAAAAAAATAATTTCTCTTGCACGCGTTACGGTGCGTGCGCCGGAAAACGGGCGTGTGTCCCCCGTGCCCAAACCGTCGTCATCTAGTCACCTTAATTTGGTGCATGAAGCGGGAGAGACTTCTCGCCAGTTTCCGAACAGCGGTCTGGGCTGTCGTCGACAATGATGTCATCTTAGCAGAAAGCTTCGACTCATGGTTTCATAAAAGTTAGACAGCAAAAAGAGATGTTGGAGGCCTTTGGTCAAATGCAGTTTTGATTCAAATGCTGGGGGCTCACATCACTAGGAAAAAATGAAAAAGTCAAGAAAGACAAGGCAAAAATAGTGTGACCTGTGATCAGTAAAATATTTGCTCATGGCCTGGAGAGCTCTCATGAGACTGACATTACTTTTAGGAAGTTTGAAAATTCAGAGGAGAAAGAAAATATAGCGACATAAAGTGGAGCCCTATGCAAAGCACAAGTCCTTGAAAAGCTTATGGCCTGGGACATACTCATGAGAGCATGTTGGCGCCACATGATGAAATTATAAAAAAAGAAAGATTGAAGAACAAGAGAGTATATTTTTTAACTCTACATATAGTCCCATCGGGAGATCAATATAAGTCATCCGTTGACTCCCATCAAAATGCTTGTTAACTAGCCCGAATACAGCACTAAATGACTATATTCTCAGGCATGGTTGAGTAATTTAGATGCCCTTAAAACTTTGATGGAACCAGATCCGTTAAACAGCAGGCGCAGGCGTCTCGACGTGGTTTGCTACTTTGTCAAATATCAGCAGATCAGAGAAAAATCTGAGGCCTTTGATGGGTGCACGATAAATATAGTATGGCCTGACATAATGGTAAGACCTTAACGGCACCTGTCGAAGTTTACACTTATACCGAGATCATGTCCCGGGACGTGATCTTGAAGTAAATTTTGCGGATTACCACTAGACGATTAACTAGTGTACAGTCAATCCAGGATATGAACTAATGACTACCATTATCCTGTACAATGAAATTCATATGAAGAATATAGGGTTTAAGGTTGTAGGTAAAATAGCAGGTGGAGCCATGCTCACTGGTTCAAGCAAATCTGGGGAGGACCTCTTGTGTAGGCATCCAATGGGCCTGAAGAAGGTACCGGGTTCTTGAGGCCCGGGCAAGAAATGAAGATTCAGAAGCCAAGATACTATTAGAAAGCTAGGTTGTAATAGGAAGCATTATTTATGTCTTAGGATAGGTTAAAAACCCGGACTACGTAACAACACATCACGAATCCCTCGCTCCCACTTATCCCTATATGAGGGAAGCCAGGGATAAAAAACATCAATCATTGTCTCCCAAACCCTAGCTTTCATATCATTAATTCTTTCGGCTGAAACCATAAGGATCTGCCCTCTACTTTAACTAAACCTAGTCTACAACCAGCTGGGCATTGACAAGTTAACCTTATTCACTGGTTGATAAATAAGGTGGTATGATGAATGTCATGTGTTCGTATTTTAAATGGCTAGTCTGGGAGTATCAAGGAGATCTTCAAGGAGAAAGACCCTTTGGCCAATTTCCAACCAAGGCAAGATAATACTCTTGCAAACATGCAAAAACCACCATAAAACAAACATTACCCATTTACTTCCTTAACCAGTCCCTGACTACCAGTTTACTTTCCAAGATTTATTTACTTTTGTTTATCCAGTGCTTTTTGGTTGATTCACTTGGTTAGTTTTGGATTGGTACAAGAGTATCAAAGTTATTACAAACAGAAGTTATCCTACAAGAACATTATCTGATATGTTTTGGAGATTTAAAAAATGACTACTCAGATCTGCACAGCGAAATGATGATGTTGAAAACCTTGGAATGATTAGTCAATATCCATTGAAAGATTTTGAAAGTGAATATGTATGAATTTGTTGTAGTGAAATGACTAAAGCTGATGATTGGGTTGGATCGATACCATTCCAATCTTTGAGTACCCCCATGATACTACGAATGGGTAAGGCTAGAAATTTATGCACCTTAGTATGGGGTTCCCTCTGAACACACGCTTGGGGTTATGCTTGAGGCTGCCTCCGTTGTTGAGAAAGAAGGATGTGAATTGAGGTGAATTGTCTGTTTAGTACTATGCAGTTCAGTTCACGATTGGTTTTCATGGAAGGTAGCTCATGGGGAAGGTGCCTATACTAGGTGTATGGTGAGGATTCGCGGTTGATGATCCAGCGTCTTGATTCACGATTATTAGGTTTATCCACGACGGATATAAATCAAGTATTGTAGCACAAATTCTGTGCAGCCTCTGCTGATGCAAACTATTGAATAACTTGTGTCATGAATATGGACAATTAGAAAGGTATATACCAACAAATCGCTTGAGAATTTATATCCTCATGACTTATGATTTTTAACTTGAAACGGTGGTTCTGAATCACAGAGTTGTAGGAATGACACTAATGTTTCCAGTTGAGTTAGCACATGAGGAGTTATTTACTAAAATGTTTCTCAACTAAATTGGCTTTATGCAATTAACCTTGAGCTTAGACACTCTCAATGATAATGTTAGCGCGTTATTATTGGATTGCGAAATATAAGTACTCGGCTTTGTCCTAGCTGTCAAACCAGCTGGGACTATGAGGCTCCGAGCAGCGATACGGGGGATGACGATCAGCGGGCGTCTGCACAGCTGGGAGCTTAACGTCAAGCGTTGGCTGTGGATAGAGTCCATTTATCTGCCTTCCAGCTGCATAGACTTGTGTTTTGTTTGGTCATTAGATCAACTATTTGTATATGCAATATGGATCATGTGATTCCAATTTGTAAGACTTTATGGTTTGTAATGAATGATGGCTGTGATACTTAACTATTATGCACTTATATGACCTTCCTGGGATTGATGTATGACATAATAGGCATCCGGACATTAAAAATCCGGGTGTTGACAAGTTGGTATCAGAGCCATTGTTTGACCTTAGGAGACCCTAGTTAGAAATGGACGTTCTAAAATTTTAGTTTCAAAAACAAATGAAGCGAGTATTTGGAAAAAAAATTAGTCTTGCCTTCTCCTTGAGTTCTTTGGGAAAATAAGAAGTCATGCTCTTCCTTAGAAATGTAACTAAAATTCTGCCACACTCTCTACCTTAATCCTTCACTTCACTTTCGAGATGGAGCCCATGAACACGAAGTTTTACACGACTCGGGAATGGGGAAGCTTGGATCTTCGAGCACGACCTCAACGCCCTTTCCAATCACCTTGATCGCACTTCCCGGAGTTCAGATCGGGTCAATAGAGCAGCCCGGAGGAGAATTGCAGTGGATCGTAGTTGCAGATCTGAGGGCAAGATGGAGCCTCCTATCCGAGAGGATCCTCTTCTCCTTGAAGGCCAGCAACTGGATGGACGGACTTGCACGCCCTTCAGGAGGGACTCGCACGCTTGAGCGGGATGAGCGGGGAGGCACTCAAGAGCCCTCGCTTTTCTCACCTCGCGAGGCGTAACGCTGCTGGAGAGCCCATGGACATGCCGCCCCACCCGGAGTGAAGCACCATGTGGAGCATCTCGACTTCATCCTGTACCACACTCAGCAGGACCTCGACCACGCGCGTGAGTACGCCAACCAGACTCATGCCCACATCATCGAGCAAGGCGAAGCCATCAAGCTACTCAACAACGACCGCAAGGCCCTCCGCCAGCAGCGGGCAAAGAAGGATGCCACCATCACCCGTCGCGGGTGCAGCACTTGAGGGTCCGTCAAGAACCGGGAGAACAGGATATGAAGAAGATGGAAGATGGAATGGATGAACTATGGAAGCGCCTTCCTGAGTGACGACGACTTCGAGGAGGATAGAGACAGGGGAGAGGAGCTCGGGTTCTGGAGCGCGGAGAGGATGACCACGTCGCCATAGATGTGGATGGAGAGTAGTTTCACTTGTGCACTATCGTAGGTATGATTGTATCCAGCCATATCGTAACGGAGGAAGAAGGGTTCTTAAAACCATTAGTGTGTTAGCTTATAATGTGTTGTTTGTCATGAATGAATGTATGTTTGTCAGCATGAAAAGACTTCAAGTTTTAAACTTTTGAACTTAAACCCAAAACAAGCCATAGAAGAATTTCCCTCTTATCTCATGATCTATCTCAATGCTCAGATGGCCCCTCCGACTCGCCAACACACGACTCCAAGGCCAACGTGATGCGGATGTTGCAGTTATGCTGGAAGATAGACGAAGAGCTGAAGGCAAACCAACATTACGAAGCACTTTAGCATTAACCAACAACAATCAGAGCCATCATGATCCTTACGATCAAAGCTAAGAACTGGAATACCTTCCGCCAGTTTTCCAGCAAGGCGAGGAACCCTGGATGCATATGATTGGCTCCAAACTGCAGAACAATCTAGAAATGGCAGGTTGAGGAAAATGAAAGTATGACCCCTGCCTTTTCTTTTCGCGGAGACCGACAAGAACTTGGTGGACAAACACCGTGCCATGAGCAGGACGGTTTATGACTTGGACTGATTTCAAGCTCAAGTTCAGCAGATACCATGTGCCCCGGGTCTGATAAAGATGAGAGATGAATTCCGTGAACTGAAGCAGGGGAAGGATGGTGGAATACCGCGACAAGTTCTAACTCATTGGTCGCCAGGATGAGGCCCGGTGCTGCGAGAAGGAAGAAGAGAGTTTACATGAAACGGACTGCATGATGAGATCTGATTGTGTTGATCAACATCCCGCACAAGCCTCGAAGCCCTTGTTGTCCATGCATCAATGGAAGGCAAATTACCAAGCGGCCGAGAACGCCGCAAAGCTTGTGATAGACAGAGTGGGCCCAGGAATGCCCCAAGGTATCGCCCCAACTCAGGGAGGAGGCTTCACCTCCAGGAACAACAAGCCCAATGCACCTGAGATGTCCGCGTCCGGTTCTCCAGGAACGGTCTGGAAAAGCCAGACGGGAGAGGCCACTACGGCAACAATATGACTACAACAGCTGCCACTTCAGCATTGCTCATGAAGTAGCCCCAACAACGTAACAACAACAATATCAACACGCACCAGGGTGAAGACGCCATCCCACAATGCGACCAAAGGACAAGGCCACCATCACTTTCTATGAGTGTGGTGTGGGTAGTGGGTTATCAATGAGCCCAGGAAGCTTACCTTAGGAGACAACCATAGTTAGAAATGGAACGTCCGACAAGAAGTTGGTTTCAAAACAACATGGAGGTCGCTATTCCAATGAAAAACTTAAGTCCTGCCGTGGTCTTGGGTATTTTCGCAACTCAATAACGGCATGTTGTTTGATAGCATAAAGTGACTAAAACTTTGTTGCACTAGTGATTCACCATTCGGCTAAACTGTAATAGTTCAAATTCACAACTCAGATGGAGCCTATGAATTACGAAGTTTTTTATGCAAACTTGATTGAATGGGGGAAGCTACTGGGTATTTGATGAAACACGGACCTAAATGGCCCTTTCCATCACCATGACTCGCTCGCAGCAATAATAGAACATAGTACAGGTCAATGAGCAGCCAGAGGCTGTGCTGCAAAGGATCATCACCGCTGATCTGAGGGGCAAGATGGAGCCCCCCTTCAGAGGATCCTCTTCTCCTTCAGTGAGCAACTGGCTGACGGACTTGCCCGCGCCCTTCAGGAGGGACTCGCACGCTTGAGCGGGATGAGCGGGGAGGCACTCAAGGACCCTCGCTTTTCTCACCTCGCGAGGCGTAACTCTGCTGGAGCCCATGGACATGCCGCCCCACCCGGAGTGAAGCACCATGTGGAGCATCTCGACTTCATCCTGTACCACACTCAGCAGGACCTCGACCACGCGCGTGAGTACGCCAACCAGACTCATGCCCACATCATCGAGCAAGGCGAAGCCATCAAGCTACTCAACAACGACCGCAAGGCCCTCCGCCAGCAGCGGGCAAAGAAGGATGCCACCATCACCCGCCTTCGCGCGAAGATTGCAGCACTTGAGGTCACCGTCAAGAACCAGGAGGAACAGATGAAGAAGATGGAGGAAGATGGAGAAGACATTTAGGGAGGAAGCGCCTTCCTGAGTGACGACGACGACTTCGAGGAGGATAGAGACACTGAGGAGGAAGACTACGAGTTCCTGGACGCCGGAGAGGATGACCACGTCGCCATAGATGTAGATGAGGATGAGGAGTAGTTCACTTGTGCACTATCGTAGGTGTGAGTTGTATCCCGCCCATGTATCGTAGCTTGGAGAAGAAGGGTTCTTAAAACCATTAGTGTGTTAGCTTGTAATGTGTGTTGTTTGTCATGAATGAATGTATGTTTGTCAACATGAAAAGACTTCAAGTTTTAAACTTTTGAACTTAAACCCAAAACAAGCCATAGAGAATTTCCCTCTTATCTCATGATCTATCTCAATGCTCAGATGGCCCCTCCGACTCGCAACACGACTCAAGACGCGATGATGCAGATGTTGCAAGTTATGCTGGAAGATAGAGAAGCAGAAAGAGCTGAAAGGCAAACCAACATTGCAGCACTTCAACAGCTAGCCAACAACAATCAAGGCCATCATGATCACCCACGATCAAAGCTAAAGAACTTCCAGAATACCAACCCGCCAGTTTTCAGCAAGACTGAGGAACCCCTGGATGCATATGATTGGCTCCAAACTATGGAGAACAATCTAGAAGTAGCTGGAGTTGAGGAAAATGAGAAAGTGCTGTTTGCCACGCACTACTTAGCAGGACCAGCAAGAGCTTGGTGGACAAGCACCCGTGCCATGAACGCGGGACAGTTTATGACTTGGACTGATTTCAAGCTCAAGTTCAGCAAGTACCATGTGCCCCCGGGTCTGATAAAGAAGATGAGAGATGAATTCCGTGAACTGAAGCAAGGCCGGATGTCCGTGGTGGAATACCGCGACAAGTTTCTAACACCCAAGGTACGCCCATGAGACCGATACACCGAGAAGAGAAGGAAAGGTTTCTGACGGACTGCATGATGAGATGCGACCGTGTTGATCAACATCCCTTTGCCGACCTCGGCCTCTTGTTGACTCCGCCATCCCAATGGAAGGCAAATTGCACCAAGCCAAGAACCGCAAGCGCCGCATGATGAACCAGAGTGGGCCCAGCAATGCCCCAAGGTATCGCCCAATCAGGAGGAGGCTTCACCTCCAGGAACAACAAGCCCAATGCACAGATGTCACGTCCGGGTTATCAGAACCGGAGTGGAAGAAACCCCAGGCCAGGAGGCCACTACAGCAACAATAGCAACTACAACAACAACAACTTCAACCGTGCTCCGCCGATAGCCCCCAACAACAACAACAACAACAACAATATCAACTACAAACAACTGGGAGCAACGCCATCCCCGTTGCGACCAAGGACAAGGCCACCATCACTTGCTATGAGTGTGGTAGTGGGGCATTACTCCAATGAGTGTCCCAAGAGGCTTGCCAAGCTCGCGGCAACACCGCACACCAGCTCAGCGGCAACGCCGTGTCTCCACCGGCAAGAAGTTCGCCCTCAACAACCCGAACAACCGTGGAGGTTCCCACATGAACGCCGAGGAAGCCTGTGAAGCACCCGACGTGGTGCCGGTATGTTCTCTGTAACTCAATACCAAAAGAGTGTTGTTTGATTCTGGAGCACGTATTCGTTTGTTACAAGACTTTGTTTGCACTAGTAAGATTCAACCAATCAGCTTGAAACATGTCATGATAGTTCAAATACCTCGGATCAACAACTAAAGCTAGAAAATTTTGCAAAAGATGTACCCATCAGAATTCATGAAATAGTTTTTTATGCAAACTTGATTGTTCTGGGAACAAAAGGATTGGAAGTAGTACTGATGGATTGGATGGCGAAACATCATGGATTGATAGACTGCGCCAAGAAGGCCATCACCATGACTAGTAGCACCGGAATAATAATAGAACATGTGTCCGAGAAACTACCTAAATTTCACCGCAACCAAAGTGTAGCCAGCCAACTTCGGATCAAATCAGGGTTGTCCGTCGATACCCCGATGTGTTTCCGGATGATCTACTCGGTATGCCCCCGCATCGGGGTATCGAGTTCATCATCGAGTTAATCCCCGAACAGGACCTATAGCCTGAGAGCCTATAGCATGAACCCCGCAGAGCTAGTGGAACTGAAGAAGCAACTAGTTGATATGCTGTACAAAGGTCTGATTCGACCAAGTGCGTCGCCTTGGAGATCACCAGTTTTGTTTGTGGATAAGAAGGACGGTGCCACTCATTTGGTTACGGATTATCGTAAGCTTAACGATGTCACCATCAAGAACAAATACCCCTTGCCAAAGGTAGAAGACCTGTTTGATCAGCTGACTGGTGCCCAAGTATTCTCGAAGATTGATCTGGAGGACAGGTTACCATCAACCGAAGATCCGAGCAAAGATATCCCAAAGACTCGCTTTACCACTAGATATGGATTGTATGAATACAATGTCATGTCCTTTGACCGACCAATGCCCCCGCTTACCTCATGAATCTCATGAATAAGATCTTTATGGAATTCCTTGATAAGTTTGTCGTTGTCATCGACGACATCCTTATCTACTCCAAATCAAGAAGAACATGAGCAACATTTGGAAGTGGTCCTAGAAACCCTGAGGCAGCACAAGTTGTACGCCAAGTTTAGCAAATGTGAGTTGGTTGGTGGAAGCAGGATCCTGACACATCTTGTCTGCAGGAGGAATTGCCGTAGATCCCGCTTAAAATCAAAACCGTTGAGGAATGGAAAGCCCCAACCACCTGCATCAAGTCCGAGCATTTTTGGGATTAGCGGGATATTACCGCAGATTCGTTGAAGGATTTTCCAGCATCGCAAGACCAATGACTCAACTCTAAAGAAGGACAAGAAGTTTGACTGAATGACAAATGAAGAGAGCTTTCAACAACTCAAGCTCAGATTAACCACAGCCCCAATATTGATCATGCCCGATGTCACCATGCCATTTGATGTCTATTGTGATGCATCCAAGATTGGTCTTGGATGTGTGTTGATGCAAGAAGGCAAGGTGATATCATACCTATCAAGGCAACTGAAGCAACATGAACAGAACTATCTAACCCATGACTTGGAGTTAGCAGCCGTAGTTTAGCCCAAGGTTTGGCGTCATTACCTCAAGGGTAATCGATGCGAGATATATCACAAGAGCTAAGTACATTTTCACCTGAAGGAGCTGAACATGAGACAAAGAGATGGATAGAATTAATCAAGGATTACGACATGGAAATTCACTACCACCCTGGCAAAGCCAATGTGGTAGCGGATGCCTTGAGCAGACTGCCGTGTCAGTTGAACTCCATGCTCGCAATAGAGCAACCCAGCCTGTACCAAGAGTTTGAACAGTTCAGACTAGAGATAGTGAGTGAAGGATTCTTAGCCAGCATTGAACTCCAACCCACCTTGATGAGCCAGATAAAAGAAGCCCAGAAGGGAAATGCCAGCATTGACGGAATCAAGAGTCAGATAGCTGCAGAAAGGCACCAGGATTCACCGTAGATGAAAGGAGTTCTTTGGTACAACGGACGCCGTGTGTACCGTCATTCAGAGTTGAAGCAAGTCATTCTGAAGGAAGCTCATGATACACTGTATTCCATTCATCCCGGAGGAACCAAGATGTACCAAGACCTGAAGGAACAATTCTGGTGGCACGGAATGAAGCGAGAGATAGGAAGCTACATCGCAAAGTGTGATATCTATCAACGAGTCAAGGCAGAACATCAACGCCCACAGATCTGGCAACCTTACATTCCCGAGTGGAAATGGGATTCTGTCGGTATGGACTTTATCACAAGATTGCCCAAATCTAGCAGAGGAAATGACTCCATTTGGGTAGTCATCGATAGGTTAACCAAGGTTGCACATTTCATCCCCGTCAAGACCACATACCAAGGCCCAAAGCTAGCAGAGTTATACATCTCCAGAATAGTCAGCCTGCACGGAACCCCGAAGTCAATTGTGTCAGATAGAGGATCTCAATTTACCTCAAGATTCTGGCAGAAAGTGCATAAAGGACTAGGAACCCGTCTGAATTTCAGCACAACTTATCACCCGCAGACTGACGGATAGACCGAGAGAGTCAACCAGATACTGGAAGATATGTTGAGAGCCTGTGCTAGAGTATGGATCCAAATGGGAAGACTGCCTACCATACGCAGAATTCTCCTACAACAACAGTTATCAAGCCAGCTTACAGATGGCCCCCTTTGAAGCCCTGTACGGAAGGAAATGCCGTACCCCCCTAAATTGGTCAGAAGTCGGAGATAGTCAAGTCTTCGGCCCCGATATTCTCCGCGAAGCCAAAGAGAAGGTGCACAAGATCCGCGAATACCTCAAGACCGCTCAGTCAAGACAGAAGAGCTACGCCGACAAGAGACGCCGAGAGATGACATTCGAGATCAGAGATTTTGTGTATCTCAAAGTTTCACCCCTCAAAGGAATGCAGAGATTCCAACTCAGAGGAAAGCTCGCCCCCAGATATGTCGGACCATTCAAAGTTCTGAGTCGCCGAGGAGAAGTTTCATATCAGCTTGAACTACCGGAAGAAATGTCCGCCGTGCACAATGTGTTTCACATCTCACTACTTCGGAAGTGCCTAGAAGTGCCGGAGAAGACCGAAGTGTTCAAGAACATCGACCACAGAGCCATTGATATCAACAAGGATCTAACATACCGTGAAGTGCCTATTCGCATCCTTGAAGAAGCTTTCAGGACCACCCGCACCAGAAGTATCAAGTTCCTGAAGATACAATGGAGTAATCACACCGAAGAAGAAGCCATTTGAGAACGCGAAGAAGATATGAAGAAGGAATACCCAGATCTCTTTAGTACCTAGTTTTCTTTAGATCTCGGGACGAGATATTTTGTAAGGGGAAGGGTTTGTAACATCCCAAGTTTTCAATAAAAGAAACAAGAGAGAGTTTCCAAGAATCCAAAAATTAAGCCAAAAACCTTTTTCTCATCATATAGGACTATGCATATAGCTCACCTTATTAATTATTTGAGTGTGCCTTTGCCATGATGCTTGCTTATGGGTTTACAACTACTCTAAAACTGTTGCCTGCCAAAACCCACCGGCGAGCAGCGACGGGCAACACGTAGAGCCGGGAGGCTCCCAGGACTGCTGGTGGGCCCTGGTCCCTCGGGCGACGGCCCGCAATGCTCCGGCACGCGTCCAAACTGGTGCAAGGGCGTGCCACCTAACCTATACCTGGTCAGGAAGGTGATGGATTACTTCGACTAGTTTCCTGCATGGCATACACGTAAACATAAAATACGAGCCTCGATCAGCTCTCAGGTTATCCTGTGAATCGGCTCAAGGAGCCAATCCACCCATGACGTGGGCATTACCCTTCGAGTAACCGACGTTACCCTATCCTGTATTGACCAACTGGAGGCCCATGAAGACACCCGAAGGCTAGATGGGCCACTAGGTCGGCACACCAGAAGATCCCTTGACGGGCAAGACAAGGAAGCGAACGAACAAGGAAAGATTGGATCTAAACTATTGTAAAACTAGTCGTATTCGGTTAGACCTTCTGAGACCTGGCCTCCTATATAAAGGCCAGGAGAGGGGCTGCCGAAGGACACGAACAACCTTAGCAATCTTAGCCAGAAAAAGCTTAGAGCTAGGTAACTCTAGCAACAGCAATCTCGCCTGGATCTCAGCCGATTTATTCGGCACCCCATTGTAATCCATTGTTTTCATAATCAAAGAACAGACATGCAGGACGTAAGGGTTTTACCTCATCGAGGGCCCCGAACCTGGGTAAATCGCTCTCCCCGCTTGTCTGTGAACCGATGTCTCGCGTTAGCCTACAGGATTCCACCAACCCTAAGCCCCTATCGGAGGGCATTGGCGAGGAGTACCGACAATTGGCGCCGTCTGTGGGAACCCGTCGGCACAAGATCGGACATCGGCTGAACCCGTCATGTCATCAGCAGCTTCATCAGCACCATCATCGTCTCATCTGGGAAGCCCGATCCGTTTCGGCTCCTACGAATTCACCCCGCACAGCGAATCGGGAGCAAGGCAACATGGACATGGCGTTCGGGAGCGTCCACTACAACGTCAACTCAGAGGTAATTCTCCGGCTACTGGAATCCCCTATCTCCAGATCGACAAGCCCAAGTGCGTCATCGACACCCGACCTTTCGGCTGGCCAAGAAAACCCGTCGAGTCCGTTCGCGCCATCGACTCCTCGCTCGGCATCTTCCATGTCAGTTGGATCTCGATGACCCCGTGCCCTGGGAGATGACCTCGTACTACTGCATAAACTGCGACACCAGGCATGGACTAGGGTCAAGCGACACGCCATTCATCTGCAACGCCTACTATTCGTCTGGAGAGGACAGCATCGGTAGCGTCGTCCGAGGAGACACCCGAAGAGCGCCCCTCCAAGTCTACGTCGCTAATAGGGGAGATGGGGAACGCACCCCCCGTTCCAGCAGGCGGGCTAGTTTCGGAGATAGCGCCAGCAATGACAACAGCGACCACACCATTACAGAAGAAGAGTGGGCAGCAGCCAAGGCAGCCGTGCTCAACAACACACCACTTTCGGCGGGAACCACGGTTGGTACGCTCAACGCTTACCGCTCCATATTGGAGAAAAATCGGGAGCGCCTGTCTAAGGAGCAAGCCACCCTCGAGAAATGACTATCTGCGGCAGACCGGTCCAGCGAGCGACGAAGGGCCTCGCAGGGGAGCGCCTCCCGAAGTACCCACGGAGGGGGCAAACATCGATCGAGGATGTCCAGGCTCTCGGAAGATGATGCAAGGGAGATAACATCAAACTTGACCAAGTCCTTTATGACCACGGACACCGCAGGCATGCCACGGCCAAAAACCGTCGCAGGAGCAACAGCCAATCTTGCAGCGTACCTCATTAACCAGCGTCCCGAAGGATCCATGGCTCAGGCCCACCGCGGTGCTTTGGAGAGTCTTGCGATACTAGGACATAATCTAGTCCCGCCGAAAGAGAAGACCCTGCAGGCCAGCGGGTCAAAACATCGCGCAAGAGACGCTCGGGACGAAATCACACAGAGCAGGATTGACAAAGCAAGGCGACGACGCGCCATGAGAGAAGAACTTGACAGCGATTCTTCGGACGAGACCCAGGAGAACGACGGTGAGCTTAGAGGAGCCGATTGTCTGAGCTACAAAATTTGGGAGGCGATGCCACCCAAAAAGTTCAAACCTACACCTACCGACGCTGCCAAATACGATGGGCAGCAGGAGCCAAGATCCTGGATAGAGGACTATCTGCAGACAGTAATTCTGCAAAAAGGGAATCAGATAGCAGCAATGCAATGTCTGCAGCTTTACCTAAAGGACTCAGCACGAGCCTGGCTCAGAGGGCTGCCGAAGGGTTCCATCAAGTCATGGGATGACTTAGTAGAAGCTTTTGTTGCTAACTTTCAAGCAACCTACAAGAGGCCCGTCGGGATCGAGGAGTTACGGCACTGCCAACAGAAGCAGAAGGAGTCGATGCGCGCGTACATCGGGAGGTTCACCAAACTCCTAAATGCTGCGGAAGACGTATCTGTCGACAGGGCAATTGACGCTTTCAGCGATGGCATCCGACGTGAAAGCTATATAGAAGAGCTTGGGCGCAAAAAGCCGAAGACCATAACCAAGCTAATGGAAATCGCCAACAGCTGGGCCGATGGTGAAGACAATGTCCGAAAACCACGACAGCGCAGCGACGATGAAGAGGATGACCAGCCGAAGAATGATTCGGGTGGTCGAAGGGACCGGAGTAAGAGAAGGAAGAACCGCAGTTACGATGACAACAACCTAGTGGCCGCAGGTTACTCTGATCGACAGGATGATCGGTACGACAACAGGCGAGACGATCGGCAGGACGGTAATCGGAACGACTCTGGGAACCGTGGCAACTATAAACCACGACCTCAGAGAACTCCCAAATTGCCTTACGCTGAACAGATCAACGCCCCTTGCTACCTACATTCTTATACCGATTCCAAGGATGGAAAAGTAAAATCTAGCCACCTGCTCAGGGATTGTCGGCAGTTCCTCGATATGCATGAGCTCATCCAGCAGGCAGGCCAGAAACAGCTACCGCCACCACCACCGCCACCCCCGCCACAGCATCAAGTCCAGCAAGCTCAACCTCATCAACCCAACGAGGCGTTTCCACCGCCACGTGGGCAAATGAACATGATTCACAGGACAGGTGTTTCAAGGAGAGAGATGAAGAAGCTCACCCGAGAAATCAACCTGGCAGAAAGCGTCATGGCGAACATTCCCGAATATGTCGAATGGTCGTCTCAGGAAATCACGTTCAGTCGAATGGATCACCCGATGACCATACCAAAGCCAGGGCACGCCGCCCTAGTGGTCGAAGCACAGATAGGAGGATTCAAGATGAGCAAAGTCTTCATGGATGGAGGAAGTGGACTCAACTTGATATTCCTTGACACAATTCAAAGTATGGGGATCACCATGAGAATGCTGGAAGACTCAGATACTCGCTTCCATGGGATACTCCCTACTTCACCAGCGCATTCTCTTGGCAAAGCTTACTTGAATGTCGTTTTCGGTAAACCCGACAACTTCAGGAAGGAGAAGATCGAGTTCGAAGTCGTGAACTGGGAATCACAGTACCACGCCATACTCGGGAGACCAGCTTACGCCAAGTTCATGGCCGTGCCGCACTACACATACCTCAAGCTGAAGATGCCAGGGAACAATGGAACAAACATCACAGTCTATGGGAGCTTTTCACGCTCGGACAATTGTGACCGTGACTTTCAAAGGATTGCTGCTAAATTTGGGCCACGGCGAGATACTGTCGACCCCCCGCCCAAGCTGACGATACAAGAAATCAAGGAGGAAAAACTCGACAGGGAAATTAAGAAGAAGCCAGCTCCCGAAGGCCCAGCAGCAATAGCATCGGCAGAAAAAGTTTCGGCAGAAGATGCAGGAGGCGGCAAGATACTAACAATTGCTGCTCAAGCATCTGGCGAAATCAACAGCACTGTCGCGACCACCAGCATGACGAAGAAATCGGAAGATCCTTCTGAAGAAGAGAAGAACCCCTTTCTTGATAAAACACTCCCTTAGTTCTTAAATTTTTCCCCTTTTACTTTACACAGGGCCTCTTGTTTTCGCCCTCCAGTTTCATATTTACCCTATCAATAAGTACTTAAGTTCCAATTCTTGTTAAAGTATTGCAGTAATCTAAAGCATCTATGACCGTGCTGCCGCCAAGTAGCGGCATAATTTAACGTGCGGCAGAAGATAGCGCTCAGGACAAAAACCTTTACGGGCACTGCAAAGAAGAATAAGGACATCAATCCGCTCCTCTGCTTCAGATGCCTCTACGAGTGCCGTACAAAGCAAGAGTTTGGAAAACTTACACACAACCCACGCTTGATATTTCACTTATGGAAATATCAGAGAACAACGGGTTCATCGGCAGAATCATTACACCCGAAAAATTCGGGAATGACTGTCGAAATTTATAAACGGTTGAAAGCAAAGTTGCGCATACAACAGGTTTAGCAAAACCTGCAACACGAGCTGATCACTCATAATGATTTGCTAACCAACTAGTACACATACATCCAACGGGCAATTAAGCTTCGCCCCTTTGAGTATTTGCCAACGGCATGGTAAAAGTACATATTCATGTATCAACCAAGACAAAAAAGTTGCGGCTTAAAAATCCGAACACTCGGAAGAACTAGCCAAAACAATTTACAAAAGTAATTTTACACCTTTACATCACCCTTGCGGAGTTTCCTTTTCCTCAGGTACCTTTGACATCTCCTCAAGCCTGTCGACAATTATATGGGCAGGTGCTAAAACCTTCGGGTACAGCTCCTCGAGATCACCAGTTGCATTGGCGATAGACAACAAGCAAGCCGAAGGATAACAAGCAAGCACAAGGGCAAGCGTGCACTTGGCCCCTGCAAAGACTTGAGATCTTACCAGCTCCCGAACCTTCTTGGCGCTCCCAAATTCAGACATCAAAGTCAAGAGGGTAGGAGGAACTGCATTCAGAGGAAACATTGTTTTCCAAACTACCCTCATAGCCTTGTAGCACTTGTCGAAGAACTGGTGGACCTGGTGTACTCGATCCTGAAATTTGACGACAGCCGAGGCCTTCGAGTGTTCCCGCCAGAAAATTTCTTCGGATGAGGACAACTGAGTCAAAGCATGCACCCGCTCGTGTATCCGTTTGTTCTCTTCCGCATGGTTCAACGCTATGACTGCCAAAACAGTTAGTCAAGACTCAGACAAGAAGTTGCTAGCAAAGAGGCAAAGGGATCAGGAAACTTACAGTTTAAACTTTCGGTAGCCTTATGCAGTTCGCCAAGAGTATACCGCTCCACGTCGGCTGCAATCTCGCTCTTTTTGTTGATGATGGCAGCTAAAGCATAAGTGCTGCGTAAGTCCTTTTCCATCTGCGTGATCCGGTCTTTCATGCGCTGGATCCGATCGCTTTCAGGAAGAGCACCCGACGAGTCGTCTGCAAACGAGGGTACTGGGAAGACCTGCAAAAAATACTGGTTATAAAGAAGTGATGGATATGGTACAGCCAAACATCCAAAATAACTCCCATCGGGAGAAGTGCAAGAAAGTGATATCATAACAAAAGTGTGCTAACAACAATGCTAGCACGGAGTTTATTACAAAGCATGAGTTGTGCGGCAGAACAATGTTTTGCATCAGCTCAAGGCACAAGTTTGTTACAAGAATCAAGGGAGCTGGGTTTGAGTCGATGAACTAGGGCCAGTCGACGATTTCCTTGATGAAACTAGCTCAAGAAGCTGACGGGCACAAGTAAGAGCAGAAGCCTTAAAGGTGCTCAAATCAACAGGCTGCCCGTCTTGCTCTTTTGGAAGCCCCTTAGTCATTTCTTCGATGTCACCCTTAAAGCCGTAACCCATCATAAGTTGGAAGGCAAGGACAGCACCAAAAGTGCACGATGTACGCTTGAATACCTCGATGACCTCCTTGGTATCAACCGCGAAGGTATTGATCAGCTGTCCCAGGGTCTTCTCTTGCTTGATCTTGGGAAAGATCATCGAGTGCATCCGCGCCAGAGCACCCTTCCCCTTCACAAGAAGCTCTTGTGTAAGCTGGTGAGAAGCGAGAATCGTTGACACAGCATTCGCTGGGGAGTTATTTGGAACTCTTTCCAGGGCATCGACAGGAATGTTTGCTGCCTCTGCAGTAGAAAGGAAGGAGAAAATTCAGTCATTGACAAAAAGTTTAAATCCATAAGAATGTCACTCGACAGAAGTATGTTAGAAATTACCAAGCAAGGCCAAAGAAGATTGGCGAAGGACTTCATCCTTTTCGGCTGCTCGAGCCTCAGCCACCAGCCTGGATGCTTCTTCCTCCTTCAGCTTCCCTTTCAGTCTGGCCAGCTCCTCCTTCAGAGAATCAATCTCGGCAGCCGCGGCAGCTATCTTGACTGCGCCATCCAGTTTTGAGGAGGAATATTCGACTTCCTTTTGCAGCCGAACTTTGTCAGCCTCTAGAGAAGTGAATCGGGAGGCGAAAACCTCCAGAGAAGAGATAACGCCGCGCAGGTCCTTAAGAGAGAAAGAAAAACAATTAAACAAGGCACGCTCCAAGAAATCTGTACTAAGATCAGAAGAGAACTTACAGAAAAAGGAGCCGCAGTAGCAGCAGTTGGAGAAATATCCTTCCCTTTGGAAAGGGAAGACGCAGTCGATGCTTGAGCCACGGGGGCAGCCTTAGGAGCCGAAGCTTCGGAAGCCACCACGACCGGCGAAACGGCATCAGACTTGGCCTTTTTAGGAGGAGGCTCGATAAAGCCCTCATCACTGTAAAAGAAAACAGTCGACGTGATTATAATGGAGTATGAAAGGTAAAAAGGCACAGATAACTTTCAGAAGAACTACTTACATATCGAAGAGATCATCTTCATCAAAGCCGCCGGTTGATCTCTTTCGCAGGAGAAGCTCTGCCCCATCAGCAGCTGCATCAACAAAAGTATCATGATCAGTGTCGACGTTACGCACTGATCCATCTGCGATACAAGTGTTATCGGAGAGGGGGAATCAGGGCGTGGGCTTCAAGATTCATCGGACCGTTATATTCATCCTCTAGACCTGTTTCATTGGTGTGAAAATCTATGGGGATTGAGGAGCCTCTCCCCTCGGAAGTATCATCCGGCGAATCACGTGTATTTTCAGAAGCCATAGGGATCTGGCAAAGAAAAATGAAAAAGTAAGAACAAAGGTAATCATGTCGGCTGAGCAAGAAGCTATAATAAAGATGTGAAGAAAGGAAAATACCCCTGATGGTGGATGATCAACGTCAAGGGGAGCATAAGAAGAGATTAGCGGAATCGAATCTTCCTGGTTGAAGGAAGTAAGACGACGAACTTCATCAAGCAACTCCTTTTCTGATAGATCGGCAGCATTAATCCTGGTCTCATCCTTTGGACCCGAGTACAACCACATCGGGTGAACTCTGGCCATGACTGGCTGGATTCGACGCTTCAGAAAACTGCTGCCACCTCCGTACCAATCATAGTTTGGCCGTCAGCCTCTTTGATTCAAAGGAATTTGGCAAACAATTCTTCGGCTGAGGCCCTTTCGTCGGCTGAGAGGATGTTCTTCCAAGAGTCCTTAGGGCTTGGCTTCAGAAACGTCGGCATAGCAGGGGAGTCGACACTCGGGTGACGAGGAATCTTTGACGTAAAACCATTTCAGCCTCCATCCTTGCACAGACTCTCTCATTGGGAAATTGAAGTAATTAACTTCTGAGCGGGCAATGAAACCTACCCCTCCGGTGACAAAGTATCCATTACTACTGCTGTATCTCTTCACATAGAAGATCTTTTTCCACAGTCCGAAATGAGGTTCAATACCCAAAAATGCCTCGCAAAGGGTGATAAACACGGCAACATGGAGGATTGAGTTGGGGGTGAGTTGCCATAGTTGGATCTCGTACGTCCGCAAGAGATGGAGGAGGAATCCATGAGAGGGGAGTGAAAGGCCTCGATGAAGAAAAGATAAGAACATCACAGAAAATCCCGCGGGAGGATCAGGCCGAGAAATCGCACCTGGAAGGATCACATCACCCGTGTCGGAGGATATCAATCCTAAGCTTCGGGACCTCTTCTCGTCACGCTTGGTGACGGTTGAAGCTACCCAGTCCCCAGGTTTGACCGTCGAGCCCGACGGCGCTGGCGGCGCCGGAGCTGGGGGAGGGGCGCTCGGGGCGCTCCCCTTCGGAAGAGAAGAGGAGGACTTGGCAGCAGCACCTCCGCTGGTGGAGCTAGCAGCGGCGGCGGTGTTCTTCTTCTTCACCATCGCGAGATCTGAGGAAGATTGAAACTGTGGCGGCGGCGCGACAATGGCGAAAGAAGGGAGAAGAGGGAGAACGAGGAGATGCTGCGGGAACCGTGGAGAAGATTGAGAATTTTTTGCCTTTGGAAATTTTAAGGAGAAGTTAAGGGGTAAGTAAGTACGTGGCGCTTGAGGAAGGGAAGGAACTGACGGCCCACTACGCCCACGATTGCGCGAAAATCGAGGAGCCACCTCGGTCGTTACGCGTATAGTGGTCAAGCCCTAAAACACTGATTGAACAGGGCTAGGGCTAGCTCGTCATGATGGACCTGTCAAATTAGCCTGCAGCAGTAACACGTCAGCAATGACGTCATAATTTGGAAGCATTCGAAGGAAATATTAAAAGTCATCGGATGAAGGATTTGAGTCCACGCACGGATTGCAAGCATCCGAACTGGACTCGGGGGCTACTCCCATCGGGAGCGCTGACGCGCACCCGATAAAAGAAGGTTCGACAGAATGAGCAGAAGGAAAAAGGACTGAGTCTGCACTCAAACGACACACCCTGCACACTCCCATCGGGAGCGCATGATGTACATCTAGTAAAAGTTTTTTGCACTCCAGGATCATGCCCGGGGACTTGATTCTGTGTAGAGTAACGTTGTTTTGCCATCGCAGTTAACCAACAAAAGTTGGGCACGTTGCTCATTATCCTTTGCGTGAAGAAAATATATCGGATGACCTATGAAGCCTTGCGAAAAACTCGGCAGAGGAAAGTATTCGAGTAAACTTGAGCCACGCACGGATTGCAAACATCCGTACCTAGACTCGGTTATCTCCCACGGGAGCGCTGACGCGCACCCGATAAAAGAAGATGAAGCATAATCAAGATGAACAAGAACAATGAAGGAGAAGAATGTCAGGAGAAGACATGCATTAGTCTCTACCCGAATTATCTTCGGCTAGACACTCGGGGTGCGTGGGCATTACCCTTCGAGTAACCGACGTTACCCTATCCTGTATTGACCAACTGGAGGCCCATGAAGACACCCGAAGGCTAGATGGGCCACTAGGTCGGACACCAGAAGATCCCTTGACGGGCAAGACAAGGAAGCGAACGAACAAGGAAAGATTGGATCTAAACTATTGTAAAACTAGTCGTATTCGGTTAGACCTCTTGAGACCTCGCCTCCTATATAAAGGCTGGGAGAGGGGCTGCCGAAGGACACGAACAACCTTAGCAATCTTAGCCAGAAAAGCTTAGAGCTAGGTAACCCTAGCAACAGCAATCTCGCTAGACTCAGCCGACTATTCGGCACCCCATTGTAACCCATTGTTTTCATAATCAAAGAACAGACAGGCAGGACGTAAGGGTTTTACCTCATCGAGGGCCCCGAACTGGGTAAATCGCTCTCCCGCTTGTCTGTGAACCGATGTCTCGCGTTAGCCTACATGATTCCACCAACCCTAAGCCCCTATCGGAGGGCATTGGCGAGGAGTACCCTCGACAACCCATGATTCGTATTGGACCTACGATAGCATGGTGGTCCTGCTTGATCAATATTAAGTTAAAGCGATCTACGACGATCTAGGGTTTTCACCGCATAACCGGAACATCCTACACGTAATTGAGCCTGGCAGACGAAAGATAATGGAAAACCAGCCCTAAAGAAGGCCTAAAAACCAACATAGAGTTGATTCCCGGAACATCCTCTCTAGGATCAGAAACTATACCTTACGCACTAATGGATCATTCAACCCCTTGCAAGGCCTAACTATGCAGATATCAAACTAATCCTTGGGAAACAAGGAGTGACCATAACAGATCAAATCTACCAAATAAAGACTAAGCAAGGTGCTGCCCTTACGCCTAAAATAGGTGTAAAGGCAGCTAGATATCTAGGGATAGCATAACTAAGCGAATTCATCAAGGTAATATCGATGCTAACCCTAACATATCTATGATAACGGTGTTGCTCGCCATCAACAAGGCTTCAGTACGAGCAACACATGAACAACGAATAAACTTGATACTGCCTAGATCGCAAGATGCGATCTAGGCAGCATGGCGCTTACCGGAAGAAACCCTCGAAACAAGGGGTGGCGATGCGCCTAGATTGGTTTGTTGCGAACGTGATCGTCCTCCTTTCTCAATAACCCTAGATACATATTTATAGTCCGTAGACTTTCTAACTTGGGAATAAACCCAACTGTGTACGAGCTAAACTCTATCTCTTAATTCTAACCGACACGTAACCTACTATAATTTACAGATACACGGGCAATCTAGCCCAAACTCTTATACAAGGCCGGTTCGGGAATATTTTCGGTGCATATTCTCTAAGCCCATCTCAATCACGGCCCACCTCTGACTTGGTTAAAATCTGGTGATAACACATGCCCCCTGGTTTTGGTAATGATAATTCCAAACCATTTTTTCTTCGTCGGGTCATGTCGTGGCAGAGCAGAACCGTCATAGTATCCTTCATCATGATGCCTTGCCTTCTCAAATTCTCTGCACGATTTGACAGTTTTTTGGCACCACTTCCTCGGAAACCGCTGTAGCATTAATCCCCACTATATCCCCTTTATTTAACCGCGCCGAACAGCTCGCCTCTTCATCCTCTTGCTCCACACTAGCCATCGAAAGCCCTCTCCTCTGCAACCATGTCTTCCTCCTCCTCCTCTGCCTCATCGGGTCTTTCCTCCCTATCCTCTTCCTCTCGTGAGCCGACGCCGGAGTGGGACTCGCTGGCGGCGTACGACCTCCGCGCCCCAGAGAAGTGGGACAAGGAGGACCATGATTCCTCCGTCTGGTCCGAGGATGACAAATCCTTGACCGACGGAGACGAAGACTTCCAGTTCCTCGTCGACGGGGAGCTGGAGGCGGACGAAGATGACCTCTTCTCCTGGGACGACTTCACCTCCTCCGACGAGGAGGAGGAAGAGGAGGACGACGATTCCTCCGACGAATACCCGCCGGCAAAGCGCTTCCGCGCCGGGTCGGATGACGACGACGACGACGACGACGAGGAAGAGGCCCCTGCCGAGGGCTACGGGAACAGCGACGAGGAGCCCGCCGGCAGCAGTGCCAACGGCAGCTACGATGGCGACGACGAGGGCAGCGACGGCCCTTAGATTAGGGACTACTAGCATAGGACTAGTAGTAGTAATCGGCTCCTCTTTTGTTCTCCTTTTCTTGAGCAATCGGCTCTTCTCTGTAAAACCCCTTCTATTAATGAAGAAAGTGTTTCTATGTCGATTTTGCTTTCATATCAATTTTGCCGATTGTCAAAGCAAGTCAACGCGCAAAGAGCCGATGGCAGCGCATCGGCCTTTACCATAAAACGCGAGTAAGGCCAAATCAGTTGCCTATTCACACGGTAACCTGCAACCTTCGTCTGAGAGAATAAACTCAGATCCCCAAATCGTCGCTCGAACAGATCCAACTCACGGCCACGCGAATCTTAGATCTCAATCACGCAGATTCAACTCCACAACGAATCCAATGGCAGAATCATCTCACGCCAATGCTACGATCTCTGGCCTGAAGGTAATCCTCAATGGTCACCATCCGAGCATAGTGTCGGAATTTAACAGTAAACACCTGAATTAATGTCTCATCCCATCATTAATTTTAGGTATCAGACATTCTGCTGCTGCATCCTTCATACCTTCAGTAGAGCCTCTATATGTAATATGATAACTGTTCAACTGAGCTTGTACCTCTAGAGTCGATGGCTGTGCATCGGCTTTTAGTCTGAAGTCGATATCTGTGCATCGTCTGTACTTGTATTTTGTTGTTTTGCACATTTTTCTAAAGTCGATGTCGTATCGGTGTGATTTGTATGTAAATTTTTTTTACTGGCCGATTTTATGCATCGGCCCCCATATCTCACTGTCCGTCATCCCACATGCTTGGGAAATATTTCTTGAGATGTTGACCATTGACAGCTACTGGGAATTTAACACCGTCCAGCTGCTCGAGCATGTATGCATTACCCTTCAAAACTTGGTCGACTCTATACGGTCCGTGCCAATTAGGAGACCATTTACCATACACTTTATCCTTAGTTCCTAATGGCAATACAGCTTCCCATACTAGATCACCAACCTGAAACTCCTTTGGTCTCACCTTCTTATTGTATGCGTGAGCTACCTTGGCTTTGTTTTCTTTAATCTTCTCCAATGACCAAAGTCTGAGTTCCGTTAGATCCTCAATACTATCACTCACCAGGGCTACATATTCTTCGGTTGTTAGATCATTCTGAAACGTAACACGTCTCGATCCAGCCGTAATTTCCCAAGGCACACGGCTTCTTGTCCATAGACCAGCTGGTATGGCGAGGTTTTTATAGCTCCATGACATGACATGCGATAAGCCCACAAAGCTTCCGACAATACCTCATGCCAACGTCTAGGGTGCTCGTCAACTTTCCTCTTAATCAGCTTGATAAGGCTCTGGTTGGACGCTTCAGCTTGCCCATTTGCTTGAGCATAGTATGGAGATGATCGGATCAGCTTAATTCCCATGTCGTCGCAGAACTTTCTAAACTCTTTAGAAATGAAGACCGAACCTCCATCGGTCGTGATAGTCCGGAATCCCGAATATATGAATGACATGTTCTTTAACGAAATTGATAACATCTTCCGATTTCACCTTCTTCATAGGGACGGCCTCCACCCATTTAGTGAAGTAATCTGTAATGGCCAAAATCCACTCGTGGCCTTTGCTCGATGAAGGA
The DNA here is from genome assembly GCA_030979885.1 of Lolium multiflorum. Lineage (NCBI taxonomy): Eukaryota > Viridiplantae > Streptophyta > Magnoliopsida > Poales > Poaceae > Lolium > Lolium multiflorum. The sequence goes on along the minus strand of CM061747.1, from coordinate 136,151,265 downwards.
TGGATTTTGCCGATCATATCCATGCCCCAACCTCGAAATGGCCAAGGCTTGATGATGGGGTTCATTGCCGATGCGGGTACCATCTGAATTTTCCCAAACATCTGACACGCTTGACACCCTTTATAGTACCTAAAACAATCCTCAAGCATGGTGGGCCAATAAAACCCTGATCGCCGATCAGCCACTTCATCTTATGAGCCGATTGGTGAGTTCCACAGCGCCTTCGTGTACCTCGTGTAAGAGCCGATTCGACTCGGCTGGTCCTGCACTTGAGAAGTAACCCCTCCAAAGTCCTGTAGAACATGTCATCTCCAATAAGGACATATTTCATGGCCTTGTACCTTATCCGTTTAGGTGCCCCCGAGCCGAATCTTTCAAGTAATTGAAGATATCGGCTCTCCAGTCATCCTGTTCCAGGAACTGTACCTGAACATCGGCTCCATCTGTTACGTCCTTGTAGCCTGATGCCATCTGTGCGAGATCGTTGGCCTCGTCATTTTGTGACCTTGGGATCCAATTAAAGTTTATGTACCTAAATTGTGCCATCAGCTCACGGCATTGTATCCATAATGGGAAGAGTGACTCACTCTCGCACTTGTATTCCTCCGTGAGCTGGGAAATCACCAACTTTGAGTCTCCAAAAAGTTCCACCGCTTCTGCCCGGTCCAAAAGTAACTCCATTCCCTTGCGTGTCCCTCATACACAGCGATTACTGTTGGTGCAAGGGGTAGATAACCTGATGGAGAAGGAATATGTTGCCCCCGAGGCGACACGACAGAATGCCGATGCCACAACCATCATCACAAGCCGATCCGTCGAAGAACATGGCCCATGCACGCATTGCTGCTATATCGGTTGATTCGCTCAGCAATAAGATCGGCCAACGCTTGTCCCTTGACTGCTTTCGTAGGCTGATACCGGAGATCAAATTCCGATAATGCAAACATCCACTTACCGAGTCGGCCTTTCAACACAGGGGCCGACAACATATGTTTGATGACGTCTGATTTGCATATGATGATAATTTCTGCTGACAGAAAGATGTGACGAAGCTTGGTGCAGGTGAAAAATAGGCAGAGGCACAACTTCTCGATCTCAGGGTACCTCGTCTCTGCGTCCAACATCCTTCTGCTGAGGTAGAAAGCCACCCTCTCCAGACCATCATAGAGTTGCACCACCACTGAGGCGATGGAAGTGTCAGCTACTGATAAGTAAATATAGAACGGTCTGTCTTGCTGAGGTGGAACTAACACAGGCGGCGTCGTTAGATACTGTTTAATCTCGTCAAACGCTCGCTGCTGCTCTGCCCCCCAGTGAAACTCGTCATCAGATTTAATCTTCACCAATGCCATGAACGGCTCGATTTGCCCTGACAGATTGGAGATGAACCGTCGGACGAAATTGATTTTTCCGATGAGACATTGGAGTTCTTTCTTCGTGGTAGGTGGCTGCATGGTTCGTACTGCCTCCTGACTTTTCAGGCCGATCTCAATTCCACGTTCATGAACCAAAAAACCCAAGAATTGACCGGCCGTTACACCAAAAGCACACTTCTTTGGATTCATTCTTAGCCCGAATTTTCTAGTTCGGTCCAGGATGCGTCGCAAATCCTCCAAGTGCCCTTCTATGGAGACAGACTTGACCACCACGTCATCGATGTAAATTTCCACCAACTTGCCGATCAGATCATGAAAGATGTAATTCATGGCTCTTTGGTATGTTGCACCGGCATTCTTCAGTCCAAAAGTCATGACCACATATTCAAACAAGCCCACTGAACCTGGTACTCTGAATGCAGCTTTGTGTATATCTTCGAGCCATGAAAATTTGGTTGTAGCCGGCATTGCCATCCATGAAACTTAACACCCTATGACCAGCAGCTGCATTGATCAATGTCTCTGCCACTGGCATTGGATACTCATCCTTTGGAGTAGCTCTGTTGAGATCTCGAAATCTATGGCGACACACCATCGGCCGTCCTTTTTCTGTACAGGTACGATACTAGAAATCCATTCAGCATACCTGCATGGCCTGATGAACCCGGCGTCCAATATTTTCTCGATCTCTTTCTTGACTTCTTCTAGAATTTCAGCCTTCATCTGTCGTGCTCGTTGCTGGAACGGCCGAAACCCTTTCTTGAGAGGGAGCCGATGCTCAATTATGCTCCTGTCTAACCTGCATCTCTGGTAATCCCATGCAAAACAACTGGGGTATTCTTTCAACAGAGCTATCATCAGCTCCTCAAATGCGGATCTAACTTTTTGCTGATAAAAGTTGGTCGTGGCTTATCCCCAGACCAATGTCAACCTCTTCTAGCTCAGGCGATGTAAACCCATACCCTAGCTTTCCCGTCACCTGCTAGATCGATGCTCAACACAGGCAAAACGTATGGCGAGGATAATATGGGCCGATTGCTGGAATCGGCCCCCATTTTGATTGCATTGCTCAATGAAGGTTTACATCTTGTTCGTGCTCTACTACGGGAAGGAGTCCCGTTACTACGACTACGTGACATGTTTGAGTTGAGATCATTACTTCTTATTTTTTGGGGCCGATCGCAGGGATCGGCCTTGCCACGTACGTCCATAGACTTTGCTCTTGCTACACTGTCGGCCGGTGGATAAGACCAGCCTCACCCCTTTTTGTCACTTCGATGCGCTCACAGCCGTCCAAACTGACTCCAGAGTGGCTCTTGGTCTTCCGCTTCCCAAATGTTCATGCCAGCCGTTGAGATTTCTGAGTCATCTACATGGACGACCTCCACTTCATCTCCATCCCACCGTATCAAGCATTGGTGCATTGTGGATGGAATGCGGTTGGCGTGAATCCAATCCCTCCCTAGCAGGACAGCGTAGGTGCTTTTGCTGTCGACGATGAAGAATGACGTGGGGATGGTGCCTACGGTTAGATCCACGCTCGAACGCCTTGCGCTTCGATGCTTGGCCGTTGAAGTCGCCAATGTGACGTTGGTTTTGACGATCCGCGCTAGAGCGTCCTGTGCCACGTAGCATGGAGTATGGCATTATATTGACGCCGCTCCGTGTCAACCAACATCTTGTTGACAGGCTGTCGTTGATATAACCTCTAAGTACAGGGCCTTCGATGCCTGTAGCTCTTTTCGTGGCTTTCAAAGATAATCGGCCGTGGGCCGGTCAAGCTGTGGCTTGTGCCTCTTCTTCTGAGCACAAAACTCCGACGGAAGTATGAACACCATGTTTGTGCCAGCCGATGCCTTATCATCGACTTTCTTTTGTTTGGGGGCCATTCTTTCTTCTGTGGACGAACCTCCTCGTCCAAAGTTTGCTGAATTTTCGCGGCCAGATCGGGCTGTGTTTTCCTCAACGTGTGCAGGTATAACCTCTCAGCTTCCTCCAAGCCACGTAGTCGCTGAACCCTACACTTTTGAGAGTGACTGAGTCCATCAGGGCACCACCTTGGACGGTGGTATCTATCTTCTTCTTCTTCTTCTTCTTTTTCTTCTTCAAACTCCTCGAGATCTTCTACCCTAGATGACTCAGCTCGCCTATTCTGAGATGGGAGAGGCCCTAGACGTTTGAACACTGACACGTCTTCTGTGTCCTTCTTCTTCTATCTACATTCTGGGCAGTTGCCGATTGTAGGCAATCGGCTCATTCCTGAGTCCCAGCATTGCTTAAAGAAAGGACAATCCCAGTGTCTGTCCATGTCCTCCTGCTCTCTTGACTTTTCCTTAGCGCGGCGTCCATATCCTTCGTCGTCTCTATCATAGCGACGATATTTTGTGTTGTCTACACCAGACCGACGATCTCTCTCGTCGTCTACGTCATATCGCCGGCGTTGGTCGTACTGACGCTCATATTTGTTAAGGAGATGCTCGGAGAGTGGTCGTTGGTACCGTACATTTCGCACTTGTTCCTCTGTGATGTACCATTTGTCATCATATCGGGGCCGGTCACGGGGCCGGCCTCCTCCTTTTCCTTTTCATGAGAGCGACTGCTCTCTTCTTTGTCCCTACCAGGGTGGTATACAGGCCCTGCCATGTTAATACCGAACGAGAAATCTGGGTGGCGTCTCACGGGGCGATTGCACTCCACCATGTTGACGGCAGGAAACGGTTGCGTGTCCACTTTCATGGCATATTGGCTGAAAATAAGACGGCCTTGTTCTATCGCCATTTGGATCTGCTGACGCAACACTTTGCGCCGGGTGGTATGGGTGAACGAGTGATGCCACTTCTGCGATCTTCCGTTCAGCTCTTGCACCGTAGGGATTTTATGGCCTTCTGGTAACTTCAGCTGCTTCTCCTTAAGCAATAGATCGGAAATCTGCTCAGCTTTGCTTACGTCGAAGTCAAACCCTTTTGCAGGACCTTGGGGTTTAACCCATTTGCAGGACACGGGGTTTGCCCCCGAGCCCATTCAGCCACGGCCACTTCCCGGTCTCCTACAGTTCTTCATCCTCTTCTGTCTCAACCAGGCTTACCGGGCGTTTGAATTTGTCCTGTACAATTTCGGGGTGGCGCTGTTCATACAATGACAGTTTTTGAACCATATGCGCTGAAGTGTATTCCGCTTGGAAAGCCATGTCCTTGATCGGCGACGCGAGACCCAACACTGCCATCGATCGCTTCTTTCTCATTCAAACGGCGAATAACATCGGTTCTGACGGTCTGAAGCGAATGTATTCGATACCGTCTCTCCACGCTGTCGTACTTGTGCGATCGGCAATGCCAGCCTCGAAGCTTCGAGTGATATTGCATGTGAACTGCTCTTCCATCTGTTTCACGTCCGGAATGAATCGGTGGCGCGAGGTGTACCACCCAAAAGCCGATCATGTGAGAGATTGCGCAAAAAACCTTACGCGTAACTGGTCTGATGCTGAGATCATGCCCAACTGTGCCAAATATCGGCTCACATGCTCAATTGAACTATAGCCTTCTGAGCCACTAACTTTGAGAACTCAGGGAGCCGATACTTGGGCGGTGGAATCAAATCATACTCGTTGGTACGGCTTGGAATAGCCGATTGCCCTCCTCTTTGGCACCATGCCGAATGGTCTCTCAAGATTGCACCGATCTGGTCCACGGTGTTAGCTGCAGGGCCGAACTTGATGACTCGTTGCGGTGGCATATTTAGCTAGCCACGCCGTTTCTCAGATCCGCTCCAAAATCCTCTGCTGTTCCAAAATCCCTCCCGTTGTAATCTGGTTCGTGCACGCCAAGTTATTGCAGTCCGGCACGTACGTGCACATGTATCCGTGTGGGATTTCCTTAGGTGGTTCATACGAGAACGGTAATCGCTAGGATCGCTCCGATCTTGTAGACGACGACGCCGGCGAACCCGCAGTTCGCAGCCGCTAGCGCGAATGGCGCGGCGGCTGGTGCCGGAACGGTATTTCTCCTTGGTGTGTCCCTAGGGTAGGTCCTGACGGAGAGTACTGATGCTTCATGATTTCCTGGACCACGCGAAGTGCAACGCGCTCGAAAGCGTTCACCAGGCTCTCGGAATGACGGTGTAGCCAATGAGCCACCATGTAATTAATTTCCTGGCGCAGAGCTCTGGTGCGTTCTTCTGAAGAAGTAGACAGATCCACTTTATCGAGAGCGCCTTCAGCTGAGAACCCTTTCCAGCTAATGCCATGTATGCGGGTCCTCTCGAAAGAGCTGATGAGGTCGGCTTTGAAGAGAGCTTTAAGCTCGTTATACTTCTTCTTATGCTCCTCAGTCAGATCTTCGTACGTGACTGGGTCTTCCGCCATCTCTGGTGCAGATGTTGATGCAGTTTATGTAGAAGAATGTCCCACCGGCGTGCCAGAATGTGTTGCCTGCCAAAACCCACCGGCGACAGCGACGGGCAACACGTAGATCCGGGAGGCTCAGGACTGCTGGTGGGCCCTGGTCCCTCGGGCGACGGCCGCGATGCTCCCGCACACGTCCAAACTGGTGCAGGCGTGCCACCTCGACCTATACAGGTCGGAAGGTGATGGATTACTTCGACTAGTTGCCTGCATGGCATACACGTAAACATAAAATACGAGCCTCGATCGTTCAGGTTATCCTGTGAATCGGCTCAAGGAGCCGATCCACCCATGATTCGTATTGGACCTACGATAGCATGGTGGTCCTGCTTGATCAATATTAAGTTAAAGCGATCTACGACGATCTAGGGTTTTCACCGCATAACCGGAACATCCTACACGTAATTGAGCCTGGCAGATACGAAAGATAATAGAAAACCAGCCCTAAAGAAGGCCTAAAAACCAACATAGAGTTGATTCTCGGAACATCCCCTCTAGGATCAGCAAACTATACCTTACGCACTACTGGATCATTCAACCCGTTTGCAAGGCCTAACTATGTAGATATCAAACTAATCCTTGGGAAACAAGGAGCGACCATAACAGATCAAATCTACCAAATAAATACTAAGCAAGGTGCTGCCCTTACGCCTAAAATAGGTGTAAAGGCAGCTAGATATCTAGGGATAGCATAACTAAGCGAATTCATCAAGGTAATATCGATGCTAACCCTAACATATCTATGATAACGGTGTTGCTCGCCATCAACAAGGCTTCAGTACGAGCAACACATGAACAACGAATAAACTTGATACTGCCTAGATCGCAAGATGCGATCTAGGCAACATGGCGCTTACCCGAAGAAACCCTCGAAACAAGGGGTGGCAATGCGCCTAGATTGGTTTGTTGCGAACGTGATCGTCCTCCTTTCTCAATAACCCTAGATACATATTTATAGTCCGTAGACTTTCTAACTTGGGAATAAACTAACCGTGTACGAGCTAAACTCTATCTCTTAATTCTAACCGACACGTAACCTACTATAATTTACAGATACACGGGCAATCTAGCCCAAACTCTTATACAAGGCCGGTTCGGGAATATTTTCCGTGCATATTCTCTAAGCCCATCTCAATCACGGCCCACCTCTGACTTGGTTAAAATCTGGTGATAACAAAAACCCTAACCATGATCACTTGATCATCCAAAGCCAAAGAAAAAGAAAATAGAAAAGAAATTATAAAAAACAATTCCACACACACATATGGCCTATGCCATTTTTGCAAAACCTTAACCTAGACCATTTTGGTTTGCACCATTAGTTGTAAATGGATACTAAACACTTATTAACACTTTTGGAAACAATCAAAAGTATCTATTGTTATCACCACCACCATTCTACTCCATTTAATATATGATTACAACCCACCAAAAAGATTTGCAAAATTCAAAAATAAGTTTCTTTCGGGCTTTTCATCGAACACTTGTTGGGCAGAGTATCTATTGTTGCCCATACTGAAAATGAGAGAGGACTTGGTCCAACCTGAGCCTCCACTGCACCCGTGGAACCTCCTCTCACTTCACAGCACCAGTACCTCCACTTGCACTCACCTATGCTTGACCAAAACGACCAGAGCAAGACCATGCCGTGGCATGGCATGGCCAGCTCGTGCCATCGCCTCACCTCTCCACTCCATCGAGCCCTGCCATGTCACTTCTCTTCCTCTCACTCACCTGACCCTGCCCAGACCATGACTCGACGAATCCCTGCCCTGGAGACGCCTGGACACGACGCGCCCAGACACGCCCAGGCACGCCCATGCACGCGCCAGTGCGCGCACGGCGAGCGCCCTGGACGCACCAGAACGTCAGCCGCCCGGAGCCCTCGCGTCACCTCCGCTCTCCATCTCTCGCCAGTAGACGCGCCAGGACACCAGCAAGCTCGCAGACACGCCCGTTTGACCGCAGGAACGCCGTGGCCCTCGTTATCATCGACGCGACGCAACCCTGACCTGCAAGCTCCCATCAAACGCGCCATCTCTACAGAGCCCCTTCTGTGCCACGATCAAGCGCGTCAGCCTCGTCAGGACTCCAGTAACCCGAGGCGCCCATAACTTGCCTCTTCGCGACCTTGGAATGGCGACGACGACGGCGACCCTAGCTCCGCTCCACGGCCACCTCCCTCTCCTATAAAAGGAGGACCCCTCCGCTCGAATTGAGCACGCAAAACACTTCCTCTCCTCACCACGACTCTCCTCGACCTCTCAATTTGCTCGATTAGCCACCGCACTGCTCCAATCGCAAGATCATCGCCGCCGCCAGTACACGGAGCTCGCCGGAGAAGGAGGCTGCCCCTGACGACGCAACTGCTACCGTTGGTTTCCTCATCGGCGACAACGTCCCTGCGCACACCTCCGACGACCGCCGGAGCTCCGACGAGCTCGCCGACCCCTTTCCGCTGCCGCCAGTGAGTCCCTCTCTCGTCGGCGATGACGACGCATCCCGACCGTGCGATCTCCTTCTAATCGCACGGCCCTGTTTCCCCGTACCGTTTCGCTGGCCACGCCCCAATGACAGGTGGCCCCCGCCTTGTCAGCTGTCCCATAGAGATACTGGGCCGGCCCATTCCTTCTCGCACTGCACAGCCCGTTTATTCTCCCGCCAGCCCACGTTTTAAATTTAAAATTTCAAATAGAGAAATATATGCAATCTGATGTTAACTTTGAAATTTAATAGGGACAAATCTACTGGGCCAAATTTTACAAATTTTATATATTTGGAAAGCTTAGGACATTATCTACACAATGCCACTAGATTGAACCCTAGATCTATTATAGAATTAAAGTGAGAAAATAAACAATGCAGGGACTTTTCTGCCTTAGAATAATTATTAAAAATCAACCATAAATGCTTTTAACTTAATTCCAACTCCTATAAATCACATTACACTTGTACTAATTGTTTCTGCAAAAATATGCCATGCTTACTTTGGATGATCATGGCCTAGTTTATTAAAAGGACTATATGGCTATTTCTAGTCAAAGATATTGTCCAAAACTATTAATAAATCTCATGGGAGTTTTTCTCTCATTTAAATCCTGCCACCAACAAGTCAAAACGAGGTAGAGACTCTGGTCATTTAGGTCTCATATGAATTGTTGGTGATATTAAATCTTTACCATGCTAGGATTAAATGGTATGAGGTGCTCACCTCATTTAAATCATTTTCTTAAATGATAAGTGTGAAGAGGTTGACTTTGGTCAACCTAGGTCACATATTATTCATGAGAGAAATTAAATCGTAATAAGATAATGAGAGGAAATTATTTCTCTAAGTAATTAAAAGTAACATCTAAATTAGTATGAGAGGAAATTATTATTTTTTAAATGATAAGAAAAACACATCCACCAACTTAATAGTAATGTGTGATGCTAGTTTAAGTTGTGTGCATCATGAGTGTACCTAGTTAGTAAATAAGTTTGGTATGATGAATGTGTACCCCGTATTCGTATTTTAGACGCTAGTACCGAGGAGTATCAAGAGGAGGAGGTCTACTTCCAAGGAGAAGACCACTTTGACCAATTCCCCAACCAAGATAATACTCTTGCAAAGTGCAAAGCTCACCATGAGCAAGGCATTACCCCATTTACTTTATGCTTATGATCCTATTTCCCAGTTTTACTTTCCAAGCTTTATTTACTTTTGTTTTATCAAAGTACTTTTTGATTCATGATTTACTGGGTTAGTATTGGATTAGTGAAGAATATCAAAGTTAGCCTAGAAGCAAAGCAAAGTACTTAGCACCCCTCATACCTAGATGCTAGTGCTAAATTAAAAATGACTACTCTAGATGGGAACATGTGTTTGTGAAATGATGATGTTGAAAACCTTGGAATGATGAGTCATATCCATTGAAAGATTTTGAAGGTGAATATGACATGAATTTGACTTGGTGAAATGACTAAAACTGATGATTGAGTTGGATGCGATACCATTCCAATCTTTGAGTACCCCCACAATACCTGAATATGGGTAAGGCTTAGCTGGAAATTTATGTGTCTTAGTATGGGTTCCCTCTGAACACACATCATAGGGGTTATGCTTGAGGCTGCCTCCGTTGTTGAGAAAGGATGTGAATTGAGGTGAATTGTACGGCCAAGCCCTATGCAGTTCCCAGGTTAACGGTTGGTTTTCACCGGAGGCCAAGCTCATGGGGAGAGGTGCCTATACTAGGGTGTGTAAGTGAAAGGTTAACGGTTGATGATCCGCGTATGAGTTACGATTATTCGGGTTTATCCCTGACGGATGTAATCAAATGTTGTGGCACAAGTGTGCAACCTCTGCAGAGTGTAAACCTATTCGAATAGCCGCGTCCGCGGATATGGACTATTGGAAAGGCCATACTGTTTTCGTCATCAGAATTTATATCTATGTGACTTATGATTTTTAACTTGAACGGTGATTTTGAATTTGAATCACATCAGAGTTGTGGGAATGACACTAATGTTCCCACTTGAGTTAGTTAGCACATGAGGAGTTGTTTACTAAAATGTTTCTCAACTAAAATTGGCTTTATGCAATTAACCTTAGAGCTTAGAACACTCTCAATAGTAATGTTAGTACTTACATTAGTATTGGATTGCGAGTACTTAAAGTACTCACGGCTTTGTCCCTGGCTATTCAAATGGCCAGACTATGAAGCCGAGCAGCAGTACGAGGATGACGATCAGCGGACGTCTACCACAACTAGGAGCTTCTAACGCGTTGGCCCTGGACTAGAGAGTCCATTTATCTTTACGCTTCCGCTATGAACTTGTGTTTGTTCGTTGATCATTAGATCAACTATTCATGTAATATGGATCATGTGATTCCAATTTGTAAGACTTTATGGTTTGTAATGAATGATGACTGTGATACTTAACTATTATGCCTCGCAACAACAATATTCCTGGGATTGCGATGTATGACATAATAGGCATCCGGACTTAAAAATCCAGGTGTTGACAGAAATTCCCTCCCGGAGGGGGAAATCGACGCCATCGTCACCGTCATCGAGCTGGACATTATCTCCATCGTCATCACCATCATCTCCATCATCATCACCGCCGTCTCCACCGCTGCACCTCGTCACCGCTGTAACAATTTGGGTTGGATCTTGATTGTTTGATAGGGGAAACTCTCCGTATTGATTTCTACTTGTTATTGATGCTATTGAGTGAAACCATTGAACCAAGGTTTATGTTCAGATTGTTATTCATCATCATATCACCTCTGATCATGTTCCATATGATGTCTCGTGAGTAGTTCGTTTAGTTCTTGAGGACATGGGTGAAGTCTAAATGTTAGTAGTGAACTATGGTTGAGTAATATTCAATGTTATGATATTTAAGTTGTGGTGTTATTCTTCTAGTGGTGTCATGTGAACGTCGACTACATGATACTTCACCTTTATGGGCCTAGGGGAATACATCTTGTACTCGTTTGCCAATTGCGGGGTTGCCGGAGTGACAGAAACCTAAACCCCCGTTGGTATATCGATGCAGGAGGGATACCAGGATCTCAGAGTTTAAGGCTGTGGTTAGATTTATCTTAATTACTTTCTTGTAGTTGCGGATGCTTGCAAGGGCTATAATCACAAGTTTGTATTAGTCCTAGGAAGGGCGGTGCATTAGCATAGGTTCACCCACACAACACTTATCAAAACAATGAAGATTAATCAGCTATATGAAGCGAAAGCACTAGACTAAATTCCCGTGTGTCCTCAAGAACGTTTGGTCATTATAAGTAAACAAACCGGTGGTGACTCTTGTTTGAGATAAATGAGTAAGGTGCTTTGTTGTCAGACTCTCATCCATGGCAATCCTTTAAGCATGATGTGGCATATAGCTTAGGGTGCAAGTCTTGTAGATATTTTTATCCTATGTGGCATGATCATTATCCTCTCATAAGGTTTGTTTTTTAATAGCCAAGTGTTAGCTGTCATTGCATGGGCTAATTTGGTCATATGACTTTAATATTTTAGATTGACAAAATATTATAAGTTGACTTGTATATTTATGTTAAAAAATAAAATTCAAATGTGGGCTGATTTAAGAAAGATATTTATTTTTATTTTGTTCAATAAGTATCAAATTGAAATCTTAGTTTGATAGACATGCGTTGTAAGCTATATCTTGTGTTTAAAAGATTCAATCCATGTTAGTATTATTTTCTTTCTTGTTCTAAGTCATTTCATAATTTCCTATTGTTACCTAAGGTCAAAGTAATTCCTCTAATCTCATTTGAATGCTTGTTTGGTAGCTGAAGAATAAAATAACAAAAAAGGAAGAAGATCAAGATTATACAAGATCAACTTGGTTTAGGATTGATTCCCATTCTTTTCATTTGTAATCTTGTACTTGATTCACTTACCATCTAGTATTCATTGCAAACTTTTTAAGATTCAATTCATACTCATTAATGTATTATCTATTCAAGAGCTTTTATCACCTTTATGCCAGAGGACGAGCATAGGTTAAGCTTGGGGATGTTGATGCATGTAAAATGCATACATGAACTTTGTACTTTATTAACACATATTTCCACGTATTTGCAACATGTATGATGTTATTTCCATGGTTTATATTGATTTATTGGGATTTAGCAATGATCCCTTTTATTTGGGTTATAACTCTGCAGAACAGGAAACCGCTATTTTGTGTATTTTTCACTTCGGAGACCTATACGGGGTTAAACTGAGCTAGGATTTCGAGGACGCCATTTTTTCATCAAGAGAAGCAACATGGATATTTGGACCAGACCTGGAGGGGCCTAGAGGCCGAAAAGAGGGTATGTGGCGCGCCCAGCAAGGGGGGCACCACCCTACCTCTTTTCGCCGTGGATCGTCCGATTCGCTTGATTATTTCGCTAACCGACTTCTTTTGACCTGAAAAGCCCTATATATATGACCCCTGAGGGTTCTATGGAGGACAACACCGCAGAAACACAGCAACACGAAAATGGAGGCTACAATAGCGAAGATTGGAGGGGGAAACTCTGCCAGAGCCGCCGCCGAAGGGATCTCCACCTTCTCCAATGTCTTCCTCATCAACACCATGATCAAGAGGGAGTAGTCCACCTTTGGAGTACGGGTTTGTGGCAGTAGCTTGATCTTTTACTCTCATGTTCTTCATAGATCTTAGTACTATATGAGCTTCCCAACATGATTATGGTCATATATGTAATTCCTATATGGTTGATCTTTATTTTATGATATTGTGATATGAGATTTGACTCTACTTTGTGTAAGATGTATTGATATAGACATATTATGTACGCCGTTCTTAAGTTTTGGTTCTGATCCAACCAGTATGCAAGAACATGCGTGGGGAGATGTGTGTGTTAGATGGAGTAGTAAGGTTTTAGTGATTGAATAGTGACAATAAATTCATGATCTATTATGGTTTTGCCTCTTCGATATTTTGCTACCTCACTAGAGATAAAGTGAATGTGTGCGCTATGTTCGTCACGTGACAAAAGTGATGGTCTTGTTTGTTCAAGGTAGCATATTTGATATTCAAACATCATGTCTAAGTACTTATGGCTATGCTATGTTAATTCTTAATACAAGATTGTATGGAGTTTTCCTTTATTGTGGAGTATAAGAGATGTGTTGCGTCATCTCTATGTTAGGACGTGATGCTCATATGAATGTGTATCTTACACATATTGAAGTTCTATTCTTATTATCTCATTGATGAATTGTTGTTATTCACTACAACTTTAAAGAGTGAGTAGACAAGTGAACCCATGAACCTAGGTCTAATTTTAATCATAAGAAACATCTTACTTTCTATTATTAGCACTATTTTAATACGAAAATATAAAAAATATTTAGTTCTCCTAATTACACACAAAACCCAAAAACAATCACTCCTTTACTTCTTATACTTAGTTTAGTTTATTTGTCTATTTTACTTTAATTGTGTTACTACTTTTATTTACTATTACTAATATGAAACCTTATGATTGACAACCACACGGTGGAGTTGGGACACAAGGATTTAATTTACTTTGCATGATTGCTATACGAAGAGGAAGAGAGATAACACTTCACTCAATTCCCGAGAGTTCGATATAACCATCGAGTCACCCTTGTGGGGGAAATACTCTGCTGACACAACACTCTGTACTTGGAGTCCCAACGTCATCACGCACACGACTAGTACCTAACATACTAGTCGCGTGTCAGGTACGCACGCGACTAGTAGGCCCTTACCACTGACGAGGTACCACTAGAGGGACATGGCCCACGACTGGTAGCCACTTTTTTCACTGGTAGGATTTTCTGTACTAGTGGCCACATAAATAGACCGGCGACAAGCCTGGCACGCGAGCCCATGCGCCGAACCACTTCTGCGGGCCGGGGCAGCATCGGCGCCCGCGCAGAACCAACCGGCAACCGACGGCCATCAGCCAAAATGGCATCAATTAAGGTGGTTTGGAGGGCACCGGTGTGGCGCCCGACACCCAGCCAGTCATTCCGGCGGTGGGTTTGGCGCTGGCCGCCAGTTTCGCTGGAAATTCTTCAAACTGCGGCTTTCTTAGGACATCTTCAACGGGGCGACGTAAACATACATGGATCAACCGTTTTCGACCGCGCGATCGAAAAATGCGCCTGCACCCGGGCGCAATGGCCCGACGCATAGTGACATGGCTGTTCGCAGAGATGCAAGCGCAACTCAAATACCGTGGACGCTGAGCGGTCACGCCTCGTCAGTCTACGCCACGTTAATGGCGATGCCTCGCCTGCCGAGCGGCCGTCGCCCATGACTGCCAACGAAGTAAATGGCGATGCCACGCATGCCGCGCCCCTCGGCTACCTCCGGAATATATAAAGAGGGGCGCGCGCTCGGCTGCGCCATCTCATCTCTTCCACACAAACCCTAGCCGCAACACAACCTCCACCGTAGTGTTGCCTCGCACCTGTCCTCCACCTTTGCCATGAGTAGCGCCGGACGCGGCCAGGCTACTGCGCCTCCCCCTACGTCTTCACCTGCGACTCCACCTCCCCCAATCGAGAGCTCCGACAAGGAGAACGAAGATAGCGCGGGCAATGTCATCGACGCGATCATGGGCGCGAAGTTCATGGCTAACGCGGAGCGGGAAGCAGAGGAGGAGCGGGCGGCCCACGCGGCGTTCAACGTGGTGCAGGAACGCCGCAGGGAGGCGGCAGCCCCAAAGGACTTCGAGTGAGACTAGAACATGCCTCACCCAAAGGAGAAGGCGGCGGGAACAGAGGGATTTAGTCGAGTCTTTTGAGACGCTCAAGAAGGCCCATGATGCCTCCAACGAGGCGCTAGCAGCAGCGGCTACTGGCGGACGCGGCAACCCACCGAGATCTGGCGGCCGCACGGCGGATGGAGCGGCCGGAGGCGAAGAAGCTGATGAGGAGGAAGGGAGTTAGTATGAAGAATAGCAACTCACTATGCTTTTTTCGTGCATGTTTGTCGTCTCTCGCTCACAATTCTTTCGGTTGTAGGATCTAGCCTGGCTACCTAGAACGCTGCATCGAGATGGTGGAGCTTGGAGTTGTGTCGCTCATGTGACCGTGAGATGGCCCCACAAAATTCAGTCATCCTGATATCTCTCATTTCTACCTAGCTAGTGCGCTCTAGCATCCAGCCCATATAAGAGCATCTCCAGCCGCGTCACCCAAAGTGTCCCCAAAAGGGATTTGGGGCTCGCCGGACAAAAAAAAACGTTCCAGTCACGTCTTCCAAAGCCCATTTTTGTCCGGCGCGTCCCGATACGGTGTCTGGCGCCCCGAGCCCGTCCCCGTCTCACAGGGGACGCACCGGGCACGCCAGACACAACGAAAAGCGAGGCGAAGCGACGCGGGCCCGACGCGTCAGCGGCTCGGAAGCCTAAAACTCCGTCGCCTACATTTGGTCAAGCGACGTTTATGGCGTCCCTGTCCGAGCGACGCAGGGACGCGTCTCGTCGTGCATGGCCGCGTGGCCGTCCGCGCCGGCGTTATTGCGTGCAACCACCCGCTGCCGCCGCTGTTTAAAGACTCCCTGCAGTTCTCACCGCTCACAAACCGTCTCGTCGCCGCCGCCTTCCCCCTCCTAGATCTTGGTCGGTCCGCTCCAAAAATGTCGAGCTCGTCCTCCCGCAAGATCGCCGCGGCGAACGGCTTTGGCCGCGGCAGCCTCACCATGCCGGAGGCGTGGGCGCTGTACAACGGCCGGTATCCAGTCCCGCCAGACATGCGGCTGCCAAGCAGCAGCGGCTGGAAGATGGCCGTGAACGGCATTGGCGTTCCGCCGCCGCCGAAGCCATGCACAGAGCAATGGAGGGACGCCATCAAGGCCCTTCGGGCTCAACTCACCACCGAGGAGCGGTTGGATCTGACGTGGGCGGCCAACAACAACGACGCCTGGTGGACGACGTACTTCAAGGCGAAGTATGACGTCGAGATGCACAACACTGACGGGCTCGTCGGCGGCCCCAACAGCTGGAACAAGGACGGCCGCGCCTGTTCTGCGTTCCGGGCGCACCTCGAGAACGTCATCCGCGGCATCCGCAACGGCGCTCCAAGGTTGGAGATGCCGTCGTCACCGCCGCTGTCTCCTCAATGGCAGCCGAGGAGGACGACGTACTCGTCCTCCTCGCACTCTTCTTCCTTAGGACCGGCGCGATCGACACCATCCTCGTCGTACAGGTCGGCGCCCTACACCGTCCCCAAACGGGAGGTGAAGGAGGAGCCGGCGACGCCTGTCAACACGAGGCGTGGCGGCAGCGGCAGCCGCGGCAAAAAGGGAGGCGCGGCGGCGCCCTCCTCATCCCGAACCGGAGGTGAAGGAGGAGCCGGAGGAACCGCGAGGCGGCGCTGCGCGGAGTACGAGCGGTAGCAGCGGCTCAAAGCCAGCAGCGACGACCCCGAGGACTGCCCAGGTGCGGGCGGCGTTCTTGGCCCATGAACGACAAGGACGCCTGGAGGGGCGACGACGCGGCGATCGCTTTGTCCATCCGTGACTCCGGCAAGCCGCTGGTGGACCTCACCGACGACGGCGAGGAAGGACCAAGCGGCTTGGTGAAGGACGAGCCCGTCGACGAGCGCGTCAAGCAGGAGGTCGTCACCGACGGGATGTACAACTTCCAGCAGTACTACGATGCCTTCGGCCGCCGCAAGTGGTTCAAGATTAGGTTTAGTTTAAATTTAGTCAAATTTCGTTCGAATCTATGTAAGTTTAGACGAATCTTAATCGAATATCGTTAAGTTTAAAATTTCCGAAATTTTGTTTGGGGGACGCGACTGGGACGTCCCCAAACGCGGCACGAACGAAACACGTCCCCCAAACTCTCAATCCGGCGCGGTTTGGGGACACTTTGGAGGACGCGGCTAGAGATGCTCTAACTCCTTGTTTTACTTTTACCATCTGAATGCAGGTGCTAATGGGTTCAAATTTGTGATTTTCAGGTGCTGCTGAACGTGCTAAGAGCATCTCCAGTCACGGTCACTCAAATAACATTTGTGAGACGGCGGATAAAAAATGGAGAAAAACACGGTGCAGTCGCACTAAATAGCGCCTTATTTGATGTCCGACGTCCCCGGTAGAGACTTTGGACGCCGGACACAAAAATAGCGTCCAGACGCATGCATGCAGCTCTACTCCCCACATGTCATTCTCTTTTCCCACATTTTATCTCACCTACTTTTCCCACACGGGGTGGTCCCTTCTATTAAAATACATGCATCCGGACGCTGTTTGAGGGACGTGACTGAAAATGGTCTCTTTTTTGTACAGATTTTTAGTCTCTTTTTGTCCGGTGCGGTTCTATACGTGTCCCAAATCATTGTTGCCGAACGTTTTTTTGAGAGACGCGACTGGAGATGCTCTAAGAGCTGAAATGAAACATCCTATTTTATCCTTTCTGGTGTACGAGTGAGAGATGCAGAGCCCCGAGTCCCGAAATCCTTTTTATAGGTAAGGATTGTGGGAAGTGCATCATTTCACCCACCATGTACCAGGATTCTCTCGTACCAAAGAAAAAAAAAGAAGACCAGATGATTTACCACTCCATGGCCATTGGCTTCGCCACGTGGATTTGTTGTATGATGACGCTGCTGATTTACATGTAAATGTTAGAGAGAAAGAAGCTTTGATGCAGAAGATGGAGCAGGTCTGAAGGAGCCATTGGTTCTGGAAGAAGATTATTGAGGTGGTAGAGGATAAGGACAGTAAGGAAAAGGAGCAGCGAGCAAGGAAAACTTCCTTGCCGAGTCCTAGCACTTTCTGAATTTTAATGTACTTGATGAAACCTGCAAGGAAGAAACATATAATGTGATTATAGAATGTGATTTTAGTTAGAAGATGAGTTTGCAAGCGTAATTACATCTAACAGTATTACCTGACAACCCAGCAGTTGTTGTTGCCAGTTCCTACATGACCATTTCAAATGGTAAGATCACCCATACAGAGTCACTTTCACTTAGAGGAAAGATAAGCAAATCCGAATTACGAAACAGACGAAGGCTAAGAACCTTTCAGAAGCTGCAGTTGAAAGGAATTAATTCCAGTAGAAGCTTTCTTCTTCTTCTCTCTTTTTCTTACAGTTCACCTATCGGAAATAAAAAAAAACTGTGTTGTATGCTTCAGTGCTTGCATGCCAACACGTGCGATTTACTTGTTTGATTCTTATTATTAGAATTTCATTTGGGTACAGTGCGCCATAATTCTGTCACTGAACGCTCTTCCTCTGTATCTGCTGAAAAGTAATCGAAAATGACTCATCCTCGAACATGAACACCGTATAACTAAGTATTGACTGGGACCGGCACGGAGACCAAGACCAGAACCGAGCGACGAAAGTTACGCTGGAGGACTCAATTAAATAGAGAAACCAGATAAAAGATATTGCCCTGATCGTTTTGAATTTATATTCTTTTTATAATTTTCCAGTGCTGATCTGATTTAATCCCCTACTACAAGTTGATGCGGGGCTTCTTCCGTACCGGCTTGGCTTCTCCGGCTCACAGTGCTTACGTCGAAATGGTGGAGCTATATCTTACTCAGAGGTGGGCCGCTCTTGTGAGTGTGAATTCCCCTGCAACCAAACGACTACTAGGTCAGCCAATCCACCCTCGTAGGTTCGCGCCCCCAAACACAGCCCCTCGACCCAACTCTCCTGTATGAACTGGAAGTTGGATGATCTTGGAGGACGGACTGGATCGTCTGTCAATTTTGACGAGTGCACGATGGAACATCATGCCTAAAAGGACACGTTTGGAACGGCGATTCGCTGCCGGACCAGGTGAGTCAAGTCATCCTGATACCTCTCATTCCTACCTAGTGCGCCCTAGCATCAAACCCATATCACTCCTTGTTTTACCATCTGAACGCTGACGCTAACGGGTTCATGTTTGTAATTCTCCTAGCTGCTTGCCGAAACTCAGCTAGCTGCTAAAAGTGCACAACAGATGAAACGAAACATCCTATTTGCTCCTTTCTGGTGTACGCGAGTAAGAAATGCAGAGCCCCTCAGTCTCAAGATCCTTTTTGTAGGCAAGGATAGCGGGAAAGTGCATCATTTCACCCACCATATATTAATTTACTACCCGTTTGGTAATAACTACAAGGATCTTCTATTATCATACGAAAGAGAAAAGAGGAAGAAAATAAATGGAGCAGATGATTTACCACTCCATGGCCATTAGCTGACACGCCTGCTGTTGTCGTTGTCAGTTCCTAGATATGACCATTTCAAATCGTAACATTGGTGATATAAAGTTATTAATTTAAAGCTGAGCTAAGATCTTATGTTTAAAGTATGCATAATCAGCGGAAATTCAATTGGGCTCCCGGGTGCGTATGCTCCCTCTACTAAAAAATTATATTTTCAAATGTTGAAAAATTTGGATAAAAAATTCTACATGTACATCTTCATAATATACGTGCGTTCGTCAAGTTTCACGAAAAACCAATATTTTGTGTGGTCTATATAAAAAAGAGAAAGTTTATCTTGTGAAAAACATTATTTTTAGCACTGAATTTTGTCTTTTTTACACACGTCACATGATAAGTCGATTTTTTATGAAACGACTTTGTGAGCACGTAGCACGTGAAGATGCAGGTGCGAACTTTTAGTTCCAATTTTTTTAAATTTAAAATATATGTAAGATGCATTTCGAAATATAGATGGCATATGGACCCATGTTCCAAAACACCGCTCCCGCATAATCAGGCATTTATCATGTGTGCCATACAAACAAAAGATGCATCCATACATTATATAACTTACATCACATGGCACATTGGTACAGACTACAGAGCACATCGTTAATCTTAAAAAGGAAAAAAAAAGAGGCAAAGCTTATTTTGCGAGGATCTCGTCTAAATGCATTTTGTGTGCTGAGGGGGCTCACGCCTGAGTCCTCATTGGGAGATTTGCCTGGAAAGCAGATTGTCTATTTTGACCTCCTGCCATTTTAAGGGGAACAGAAGTGGATAACTGTATCTTGCTTAGTATCCCCTATGCTTAGCTTCGACATGCCCACCAGTTCATCGACATTGATCGGACTCTTTGAATGAACCAGAACAGGCTTGACAATCTCATGTGTTCCTTGTCCAAGATCATCTCCATCATTCGGATTTTGCCAGAAAGATACTGAGAATTACAAGAATGGTGAGAAATATGCTGGAACTAGCATTAGATAGCTGCTAGACTGCAATTTCTCTGGCATGATGGCCACAAGGAGATGAGAGCATCTCCACCGACGCTTCCATAGCGGCTTCGATAGCGATTTCAGGGTCGGGAGAGAAAATGGGCTCGCACCGGCGCGCCCCAAACGGCGCCGGCCAATTTTCGAGCCCAATAGAATCGCCAGCAACCCCGTGCCGGCCCCTTCGTCAAGGGCGCGAATCGGGCGCGCCGACGCCTCGCGAGGTTGAAAATTTTGGGCATGGAAGCCGCCTGTCAGCCACACATCCCAAAACTCGATGCTAGCGGGGAGTGGCGGGGCCGACGCGTCAGCGGCTCATTCAATTTTAACCTAACCGTCGCCTACCTCAGACGGGAGTTATTGGGGCGCAGCGTCGGTGCAGTTCTGCAGACGCGCAGCGAACCGTCCCGTCGCGTGCGCCTTGCTCTTTGTGCCGGCGTTAATGAGCGTCACCGCTCCCCGCCTCCCTCCGGCCGATAAAAAGGGCCGCCTCTCATCGTGCCTCTCACACACAAACCCTAGTGCCTCTCTTCCCAACCCTAGCCGCCACCATTGATGTCTACGCACGCTTCTATTCCTGTAGACAGTGTTGGGTCTCCAAGAGCAGATGTTTGTAGAACAACAGCAAGTTTCCCTTAAGTGAATCACTCAAGGTTTATCGAACTCAGGGAGGTAGAGGTCAAAGATATCCCTCTCAAGCAACCCTGCAATTACGATACAAGAAGTCACTTGTGTCCTCAACACACCTAATACACTTGTCAGATGTATAGGTGCACTAGTTCGGCGAAGAGATAATAAAATACAAGTAATATGGATGATTGTAAGTAGTAATTGCAATCTGAAATAAAGATGGCAGAAAGCAAACATGTAACAGAATTTGTTGGAAACGGTGTTTCAATGCTTAGAAACAAGGCCTAGGGATCATACTTTCACTAGTGGACACTCTCAACGTTGATCACATAACTGAATAAATAAATGCTACTTTCTACACTCTCTTGTTGGATAACAAACATCATTCATTGTGTAGGGCTACAAAAGCACACCTCAAGCCGGAGTAAACAAGCTCCACAACATCCGGTGTTCATATTAAAGTAACCTCTAGAATAGCATACACACTGTCAACAATAGCTATGAAGGGGGAATAGATCGCATCAATACTATCATAGTAATAGTTAACTTCATAATCTACAAGAGATTACAATTATAACCTACGCCAAGTACTACATGATGCACACACTGTTAACATTACATCATGGAGGAGGAATAGAATACTTTAATAACATCACTAGAGTAGCACATAGATTAATAGTGATACAAAGCCCATGATCACATAAAGATCACACCATGGGAGAGAGAGAGATGAACCACATAGCTACCGGTAGAGCCCTCAACCTCAGGGGAGAACTACTCCCTCCTCATCATAGGAGACAGCAAGGGCGATGAAGATGGCGGTGGTGTCGATGGAGATGACTCCGGGGCACCCCGTCCGGCGGCGTGCCGGAACAGAGACTTCTGTCCCCCAAAACGGAGTTTCACGATGGCGGCGGCGTCCCTTGAGTCTTTCTGGAGTTTCGTCAATTGGTATCGGGTTTTTAGGTCGCGAGAGATTTTATAGGCGAAGAGGCGGCGCAAGGGGGTGCCTGGGGGCCCACCCCATAGGGCGGCGCCCCCCCTCCTGGCCGCGCTAGCCTATGGTCTGGGAGCCCTGGGCCTCCCTCCGGCTCTCCTTCGGTGTTCTGGTCCGTCTCGGTGAATTAAGATGTTTGGCCTTTGTTTTGTCGAATTCGAAAATATTGCCCGAACAGCCTTTGAACCAAAACAGCAGAAAACAGGAACTGGCACTTCGGCATCTTGTTTATAGGTTAGTTTCGGAAAATGCATAAAATCATTATAAAGTGTGAGCAAAACATGTAGGTATTGTCATAAAACTAGCATGGAACATCAGAAATTATAGATACGTTGGAGACGTATCAAGCATCCTCAAGCTTAGTTCCTACTCGCCCTCGAGTAGGTAAACGATAACAAGGATAATTTCTGAAGTAACATGCTACTATCATAATCTTGATCAATACTATTGTAAAGCATATGAGATGAATGAAGTGATTCAAAGCAATGGTAAAGATAATGACTAAACAACTGAATCATATAGCAAAGACTTTTCATGAATAGTACTTTCAATACAAGCATCAATAAGACTTGCATAGGAGTTAACTCATAAAGCAATAAATTCTTAGTAGAAAATTTTGAAGGAACACAAAGGAAGATATAAGTTCCAGCAGTTGCTTTCAACTTCAACATGTATATCTCATGGATAATTGTCAACACAAAGTAATATGATGAATGCAAATAAGCAAGTATGTAGGAATCAATGCACAGAGTTGACACAAGTGTTTGCTTCTAAGATAAAAAGAAGTAGGTAAACTGACTCAACATAAAAGTAGAAGAAAGGCCCTTCGCAGAGGGAAACATGGATTACTATTTTTGTGCTAGAGCTTTTATTTTGAAAACATAGAAATAATTTTGTCAATGGTAGTAATAATTCATATGTGTTATGCATAAGACATCCTATAAGTTGCAAGCCTCATGCATAGAATACCAATAGTGCTCGCACCTTGTCCTAATTAGCTTGGATTTACATGGATTATCATTGCATTACATATGTTTCAACCAAGTGTCACCAAGGGGTACCTCTGTGCCACCTGTACAAAGGTCCAAGGAGGTAGATCGCATTTGATTTCTCGTTTTTGATAGATCTCAACTTAGGACATCCATACCGGGACAACATAGAAAACAGATAATGGACTCCTCTTTAATGCATAAGCATTCAACAACAGATAATATTCTCATAAGAGATTGAGGATTAATGTCCAAACAGAAACTTCCACCATGATACATGGCTTTGGTTGGCGGCCCAATGTTCTTCTCTAACAATATGCATACTCAAACTATTTGATCATGATAAATCACCCTTACTTCAGACAAGACGAACATACATAGCAACTCACATGATATTCAACAAAGGTGTAATAGTTGATGGCGTCCCCAGAAACATGGTTACCGCTCAACAAGCAACTTATAAGAAATAAGATACATAAGCTACATATTCTTTACCACAATAGTTTTTAAGATATTTTCCCATGAGCTATATATTGCAAAGACAAGGAATGAAATTTTAAAGGTAGCACTCAAGCAATTTACTTTGGAATGGCAGAGAAATACCACATAGTAGGTAGGTATGGTGGACACAAATGGCATAGGTTTTGGCTCAAGTATTTGGATGCACGAGAAGTATTCCCTCTCAGTACAAGGTGACGTGGGCACTACCCTACGAGTAATCAACGTTGCCCTATCCTGTATTGACTAATTGGAGGCCCATGAAGACACCCGAAGGCTAGATGGGCCACCCGGACAGCGCACCGGAGGAAACCTTGGCGGGCAAGACAAGGAAGCGATCGAACAAGGAAAGATCGGATCTAAAAGTACTGTAAACCTAGTCATACTCGGTTAGGACCCTTGAGACCTGACCTCCTATATAAAGGCCAGGAGAGGGGCTGCCGAGGGACACGAACAATCTTAGTGATCTTAGCCAGCAAAAGCTTAGAGCTAGGTAACCCTAGCGATAGCAATCTCGACGAGATCTTAGCCGAACTATTCGGCACCCCATTGTAACCCATTGTTTTCATAATCAAAGAACAGACAGGCAGGACGTAAGGGTTTTACCTCATCGAGGGCCCCGAACCTGGGTAAATCGCTCTCCCCGCTTGTCTGTGAACCGATGTCTCGCGTTAGCCTACAGGATTCCACCAACCCTAAGCCCCTATCGGAGGGCATTGGCGAGGAGTACCCTCGACAATTGGCGCCGTCTGTGGGAAGCCTGTCGGCACAAGGCAAGTCATCGGCAGTACCAGTCACGTCTGCAGCGTTCTTACTCGAATCACTGACGCCGACAGAGTCAAGAGATCCGATCCGCTGCGGGTCCTTCGAGTTCATACCGCGCCACGAAGCACTTCACTCAAACTCTATGGCATCGTCTAATGACGCATAAGCTATTTTCAGTGGCATCCACTTCGTCATCGATTCCGGAGGTTTCCTTCGCCTCCCCAGGTCCGCTGCGTCTGACCCAAAGGCCGTACCTCCGGAGGATGTCCCTTCAGCGACAACCCTAAAAATTTCGCCCAGAAGCATACAAGAGAGCGACCGAGGGAATCTCGACACCACGGCTGGACAAAGAAAGAGACGAAGAAGCTCACACCGTGAGGAGGAAGGCAGAACAGCAGTTCACCCTCGACAGTTCGAGCAAGGATGCCACGACACATCGTCAATCAGGGGCCGCACCCGTTCTCCGTACCTTTCGGCTACAGAGCAACTCGAGGCACCATGTTACCTCCACTCCTACTTTGATCCAAAAGATGGTCGGGAGAAGTCCAGTCATTTGTTGAGGAACTGCCGACACTTCCTGGAAATTCGACAGTTCTGTGATGATCTTAGAGCCGAAGCTATATCAAGAGTCCACATGATGGAGGAGAAGGCAATGTCCTACGACCACCCGCCAGAACCGTATGTACCAGAACCATACGAGCCAATGGAAAAAGATGAATATGTACCAGCCGAAGTATACCCAGCGCTACGAGGACAGATCAACATGATCCATAAAACCAGCTTTTCGAAGAGAGAAATCAAGAAGTTCTCCCGAGAAGTAAAATATGCGGAAGTCGCCATGGTTGATACGCCGGATTTCATCGACTGGTCAGAGCAGAGCATCACCTTCAGCAGGGCGGATCACCCGAAAGCTGTCCCAAGACCCGGTCACGCGGCCCTTGTCCTTGAAGCACAGATTGGAGGGTACAATATGGGCAAAGTATTCATGGATGGAGGAAGCGGCTTGAACTTGCTATTCGCCAGCACAATGAGAGCAATGGGTTTAACAGTCGACATGCTAAGAGAATCTGACACAGGGTTCCACGGCATTATACCAACTCGACCCGCTTACTCGCTAGGCAAAATGTCATTGGACGTAGTCTTCGGCACACCTAGTAATTTCAGGAAAGAAAAGATCGAGTTCGAGGTAGTCGACTGGGAATCTCAGTACCACGCCATCCTCGGCAGGCCTGCGTTCGCTAAATTCATGGCCGTGCCTCATTATGCATACCTGAAACTGGAGATGCCAGGCAACAACGGGACCCCAATAACCGTTCACGGCAGCTTCGCTCGATCGGACAACTGCGACAGGGAGTTCCAGAAGATCGCCTCGAAGTTTGGAGCCAAGGAAGAACTCAACGCGATCGATACCGTTACCGACCATACACAACCACCAGCCGACAATCGAAACGTAAGATCCGATGAGTTCGACACTACAAAGGAAACTAAGAAGCTGCAGGTGCACCCTACTGACCCGAAGAAGACGGTCAATACCTCGGCTGATCTCACTGTCGCATAGGAAGGCGCGCTCATCGAGTTCCTCCGTGAGCGCTGGGAGATATTTGCATGGGAACCATCCGACATGCCAGGTATCCCCAGGGAACTCGCTGAGCACGCCCTGAATGTTGACCCGACGGCCAAACCAGTACAGCAATCAATGTGACGATTTTCTGAACCAAAGAGAAGAGCAATCGGCGAAGAAGTTAATCGACTCCGCAAGGCAGGATTTATTCGATAGCTTAAGGAATCTGAGTGGGTGGCCAATCCCGTCATTGTGCCAAAGAAGGACACGACCGCCCTCCGCATGTGCATCGACTACACCAGCCTTAACAAGCACTGCCCGAAAGATCATTTCCCGCTGCCTCGAATAGACCAAATAGTCGACTCCACGGCCGGATGTGACCGTCTCTCTTTCCTCGATGCATACTCCGGGTACAATCAGATTAATCTGAAGAAGGAAGACCAGGAGCTAACCGCGTTCATCACTCCACACGGCGTTTTCTGTTACAACATCATGACCTTCGGGTTGAAAAATGCAGGAGCTACTTACCAACGCTGCATGCAAGCCTGCCTTGCGGAGCAGATTGGAAGAAACATTGAAGTCTACATCGACGACATCGTGGTGAAAACGAAGCACGCAGCCACACTCATCGATGACTTGCGGGAAACCTTCGATAATCTGGATAGATACAAAATCAAGTTGAATCCCAAAAAGTGCTTCTTCGGAGTGCCAGGAGGACAAGTACTCGGGTACTTCATATCAGCCAGGGGAATCGAAGCCAATCCCTTGAAGATCAAAGCTATTCTCGATATGGAGCCGTGATACGCGTACAGCACGCGTCCGTTGGGAACCCCAAGAGGAAGGTGTGATGCGCACAGCAGCAAGTTTTCCCTCAGTATGAAACCAAGGTTTATCGAACCAGTAGGAGCCAAGAAGCACGTTGAAGGTTGATGGCGGCGAGATGTAGTGCGGCGCAACACCAGGGATTCCGGCGCCAACGTGAAACCTGCACAACACAAACCAAGTACTTTGCCCCAACGAAATAGCGAGGTTGTTAATCTCACCGGCTTGCTGTAACAAAGGATTAGATGTATAGTGTGGATGATGATTGTTTGCAGAAAACAGTAGAACAGTATTGCAGTAGATTGTATTTCAGTAAAGAGAATTGGACCGGGTCCACAGTTCACTAGAGGTGTCTCTCCCATAAGATAAACAGCATGTTGGGTGAACAAATTACAGTTGGGCAATTGACAAATAAAGAGGGCATGACCAGGCACATACATATTATGATGAGTATTGTGAGATTTAATTGGGCATTACGACAAAGTACATAGACCGCTATCCAGCATGCATCTATGCCTAAAAAGTCCACCTTCAGGTTATCATCCGAACCCCTCCAGTATTAAGTTGCTAACAACAGACAATTGCATTAAGTATTGTGCGTAATCAGTAACTACATCCTCGAACATAGCACCAATGTTTTATCCCTAGTGGCAACAGCACATCCATAATCTTAGAGGTTTCTGTCACTCCCCGATCACGGAGACATGAACCCACTATCGAGCATAAATACTCTCTCTTGGAGTTACAAGCATCTACTTGGCCAGAGCATCTACTAGTAACGGAGAGCATGCAAGATCATAAACAACACATAGATATAAATTGATAATCAACATAACATAGTATTCTCTATTCATCGGATCCCAACAAACACAACATATAGAATTACAGATAGATGATCTTGATCATGTTCGGCAGCTCACAAGACCCGACAATTAAGCACAATGGGGAGAAGACAACCATCTAGCTACTGCTATGGACCCATAGTCCGGGTAGACTACTCACACATCACTCCGGAGGCGACCATGGCGGCGTAGAGTCCTCCGGGAGATGATTCTCCGGCAGGGTGCCGGAGGCGATCTCCTGAATCCCCCGAGATGGGATTGGCGGCGGCGGCGTCTCTGGAAGGTTTTCCGTATCGTGGCTCTCGGTACTGGGGGTTTCGCGACGAAGGCTATTTGTAGGCGGAAGGGCAGGTCAAGGGGCATCACGAGGGGCCCACACTACAGGTCGGCGCGGCTAGGGCTTGGGCCGTGCCGCCCTAGGGTGTGGCCACCTCGTGGCCCCACTTCGTCTCCTCTTCGGTCTTCTGGAAGCTTCTTGGCAAAATAGGACCCTGGGCGTTGATTTCGTCCAATTCCGAGAATATTTCTTTACTAGGATTTCTGAAACCAAAAACAGCAAAAACAGCAACTGGCACTTCGGCATCTTGTTAATAGGTTAGTTCCAAAATGCACGAATATGACATAAAGTGTGCATAAAACATGTAGATATCATCAATAATGTGGCATGGAACATAAGAAATTATCGATACGTCGGAGACGTATCAGCATCCCCAGCTTAGTTCTGCTCGTCCCGAGCAGGTAAACGATAAACAAAGATAATTTCTGAGTGACATGCCATCATAATCTTGATCATACTATTTGTAAAGCATATGTAGTGAATGCAGCGATCGAAACAATGTATATGACATGAGTAAACAAATGAATCATATAGCAAAGACTTTTCATGAATAGTACTTCAAGACAAGCATCAATAAGTCTTGCATAAGAGTTAACTCATAAAGCAATAATTCATAGTAGAAGCATTGAAGCAACACAAAGGAAGATTAAGTTTCAGCGGTTGCTTTCAACTTGTAACATGTATACCTCATGGATATTGTCAACATAGAGTAATATAATAAGTGCAATATGCAAATATGTAGGAATCAATGCACAGTTCACACAAGTGTTTGCTTCTTGAGATGGAGAGAAATAGGTGAACTGACTCAACATAAAAGTAAAAGAAAGGTCCTTCAAAGAGGAAAAGCATCGATTGCTATATTTGTGCTAGAGCTTTGATTTTGAAAACAAGAAACAATTTTGTCAACGGTAGTAATAAAGCATATGTCTCATGTAAATTATATCTTACAAGTTGCAAGCCTCATGCATAGTATACTAATAGTGCCCGCACCTTGTCCTAATTAGCTTGGACTACCGGGATCATCGCAATGCACATGTTTTAACCAAGTATCACAAAGGGGTACCTCTATGCCGCCTGTACAAATGTCTAAGGAGAAAGCTCGCATCGGATTTCTCGCTATTGATTATTCTCAACTTAGACATCCATACCGGGACAACATAGACAACAGATAATGGACTCCTCTTTTATGCATAAGCATATAGCAACAATTATTTTTCTCGTATGAGATTGAGGATATATGTCCAAAACTGAAACTTCCACCATGGATCATGGCTTTAGTTAGCGGCCCAATGTTCCTCTCTAACAATATGCATGCTCTAACCATAAGGTGGTAGATCGCTCTTACTTCAGACAAGACGAACATGCATAGCAACTCACATGATATTCAACAAAGAGTAGTTGATGGCGTCCCCAGTGAACATGGTTATCGCACAACGAGCAACTTAATAAGAGATAAAGTGCATAAGTACATATTCAATACCACAATAGTTTTTAGGCTATTTGTCCCATGAGCTATATATTGCAAAGGTAGAGGATAGAAATTTAAAGGTAGCACTTCAAGCAATTTACTTTGGAATGGCGGAGAAATACCATGTAGTAGGTAGGTATGGTGGACACATATGGCATAGTGGTTGGCTCAAGTATTTGGATGCATGAGAAGTATTCCTCTCGATACAAGGTTTAGGCTAGCAAGGCTATTTGAAACAAACACAAGGATGAAGCGGTGCAGCAAAACTCACATAAAAGACATATTGAAAACATTATAAGACTCTACACCGTCTTCCTTGTTGTTCAAACTCAATACTAGAAATTATCTAGACCTTAGAGAGACCAAATATGCAAACCAAATTTTAGCATGCTCTATGTATTTCTTCATTAATGGGTGCAAAGTATATGATGCAAGAGCTTAAACATGAGCACAACAATTGCCAAGTATCACATTATCCAAGACATTTTAGCAATTACTACATGTATCATTTTCCAATTCCAACCATATAACAATTTAACGAAGAAGAAACTTCGCCATGAATACTATGAGTAGAGCCTAAGGACATACTTGTCCATATGCTACAGCGGAGCGTGTCTCTCTCCCACATAAAGAATGCTAGGATCCATTTTATTCAAACAAAACAAAAACAAAAACAAACCGACGCTCCAAGCAAAGCACATAAGCTGTGATGGAATAAAAATATAGTTTCAGGGGAGGAACCTGATAATGTTGTCGATGAAGAAGGGGATGCCTGGGCATCCCCAAGCTTAGACGCTTGTCTTCTTGATATATGCAGGGGTGAACCACCGGGGCATCCCCAAGCTTAGAGCTTTCACTCTCCTTGATCATGTTGTATCATCTCCCTCTCTTGATCCTTGAAAACTTCCTCCACACCAAACTTAGAACAACTCATTAGAGGGTTAGTGCACAATCAAAATATACATGTTCAGAGGTGACATAATCATTCTTAACACTTCTGGACATTGCACAAAGCTACTGAAAGTCAATGGAATCGAAATATCCATCAAACATAACAAAACGGCAATGCGAAATAAAAGGCAGAATCTGTCAAAACAGAACAGTTCGTATTGACGAATTTTATCGAGGCACCAGACTTGCTCAAATGAAAATGCTCAAATTGAATGAAAGTTGCGTACATATCTGAGGATCACTCACGTAAATTGGCATAATTTTCTGAGTTACCTACAGAGAATGTTGCCCAGATTCGTGACAGCAAAGAAATCTGTTTCTGCGCAGTAATCCAAATCTAGTATGAACTTTTCTATCAACGACTTTACTTGGCACAACAAAACACTAAACTAAGATAAGGAGAGGTTGCTACAGTAGTAAACAACTTCCAAGACACAAAATAAAAATAGAGTACTGTAGTAAAAACATGGGTTGTCTCCCATAAGCGCTTTTCTTTAACGCCTTTCAGCTAGGCGCAGAAAGTGTGTATCAAGTATTATCAAGAGACGAAGTGTCAACATCATAATTTGTTCTAATAATAGAATTAAAAGGTAACTTCATTCTCTTTCTAGGGAAGTGTTCCATACCTTTCTTGAGAGGAAATTGATATTTTATATTACCTTCCTTCATATCAATGATAGCACCAATAGTTCGAAGAAAAGGTCTTCCCAATATAATGGGACAAGATGCATTGCATTCAATATCCAAGACAACAAAATCAACGGGGACAAGGTTATTGTTAACGGTAATGCGAACATTATCAACTTTCCCCAAAGGTTTCTTTGTAGAATGATCAGCAAGATTAACATCCAAATAACAATTTTTCAGCGGTGGCAAGTCAAGCATATTATAAATTTTCTTAGGCATAACGGAAATACTTGCACCAAGATCACATAAAGCATTACAATCAAAATCTTTAACCTTCATCTTAATGATGGGCTCCCAACCATCCTCTAGCTTCCTAGGAATAGAGGCTTCGCGCTCTAATTTCTCTTCTCTAGCTTTTATGAGAGCATTTGTAATATGTTTTGTGAAAGCCAAATTTATAGCACTAGCATTAGGACTTTTAGCAAGTTTTTGCAAGAACTTTATAACTTCAGAGATGTGGCAATCATCAAAATTCAAGCCATTATAATCTAAAGCAATGGGATCATCATCCCCAATGTTGGAAAAAATTTTAGCAGTTTTATCACAGGCAGTTTCAGCTTTAGCAGTTTCAGCAGTTTCTCGCGCTTTGCATTAGAAGTGGAAACATTGCTAACACCAATTATTTTACCATTAATAGTAGGACGTGCAGCAACATGTGTAGCATTAGCATTACTAGTGGTGGTGATAGTCCAAACTTTAGCTATATTATCTTCTTTTTCATTTTCTTCTTTTTCCCACCTAGCACGCAATTCCGCCATCAATCTTATATTCTCATTAATTCTAACTTGGATGGCATTTGCTGTAGTAACAATTTTATTATGATGATTTTCATTAGGCATAACTTTCGATTTCAAAAGATCAACATCAGCAGCAAGACTATTGACTTTAGAAGCAAGTATATCAATTTTCCCAAGCTTTTCTTCAACAGATTTGTTAAAAGCAGTTTGTGTACTAATAAATTCTTTAAGCATGGCTTCAAGTCCAGGGGGTGTGTTCCTATTATTGTTGTAAGAATTCCCATAAGAATTACCATAGCCGTTGCCATTATTATAAGGATATGGCCTATAGTTGTTACTAGAATTGTTCCGGTAAGCATTGTTGTTGAAATTATTATTTTTAATGAAGTTGACATCAACATGTTCTTCTTGTGCAACCAATGAAGCTAACGGAACATTATTAGGATCAACATTTGTCCTATCATTCACAAGCATAGACATAATAGCATCAATCTTATCACTCAAGGAAGAGGTTTCTTCACAGAATTTACCTTCTTACCTTGTGGAGCTCTTTCCGTGTGCCATTCAGAGTAGTTGATCATCATATTATCAAGAAGCTTTGTTGCTTCACCAAGAGTGATGGACATAAAGGTACCTCCAGCAGCTGAATCCAATAGGTTCCGCGAAGAAAAATTCAGTCCTGCATAAAAGGTTTGGATGATCATCCAAGTAGTCAGTCCATGGGTTGGGCAATTTTTAACCAAAGATTTCATTCTTTCCCATGCTTGTGCAACATGCTCAGTATCTAATTGTTTAAAATTCATTATGCTACTCCTCAAAGATATAATTTTAGCAGGGGGATAATATCTACCAATAAAAGCATCCTTGCATTTAGTCCATGAATCAATACTATTCTTAGGCAGAGATAGCAACCAATCTTTAGCTCTTCCTCTTAATGAGAAAGGGAACAATTTTAATTTTATAATGTCACCATCTACATCTTTATATTTTTGCATTTCACATAATTCAACAAAATTATTAAGATGGGCAGCAGCACAGAACTAACACTAGAAAATTGCTCTCGTATAACAAGATTCAAGAAAGCAGGTTTAATTTCAAAGAATTCTGCTGTAGTAGCAGGTGGAGCAATAGGTGCATAAGAAATCATTATTATTTGTGGTTGTGAAGTCACACAACTTAGTATTTTCAGGAGTACCCATTTTAGCAATAGTAAATAAAGCAAACTAGATAAAGTAAATGCAAGTATCTAATTTTTGTGTGTTTTTGATATAGCAAACAAGATAGCGAATAAAGTAAAACTAGCAACTAATTTTTTTGTATTTTGATTTAGTGCAGCAAACAAAGTAGTAAATAAAACTAAGCAAGACAAAAACAAGGTAAAGAGATTGGTATGTGGAGACTCCCTTGCAGCGTGTCTTGATCTCCCCGGCAACGGCGCCAGAAAAGAGCTTGATACGTGTACAACACGCGTCCGTTGGGATCCCCAAGAGGAAGGTGTGATGCGTACAGGCAAGTTTTCCTCAGTATGAAACCAAGGTTTATCGAACCAGGGGGAGCCAAGAAGCACGTTGAAGGTTGATGGCGGCGAGATGTAGTGCGGCGCAACACCGGGATTCCGCGCCAACGTGGAACCCGCACAACACAAACCAAGTACTTTGCCCCAACGAAAACAGGTTGTCAATCTCACCGGCTTGCTGTAACAAAGGATTAGATGTATAGTGTGGATGATGATTGTTTGCAGAAAATAATAGAACAAGTATTGCAGTAGATTGTATTTCAGTAAAGAGAATGGACCGGGGTCCACAGTTCACTAGAGGTGTCTCTCCCATAAGATAAACAGCATGTTGGGTGAACAAATTACAGTTGGGCAATTGACAAATAAAGAGGGCATGACCATGCACATACATATTATGATGAGTATTGTGAGATTTAATTGGGCATTACGACAAAGTACATAGACCGCTATCCAGCATGCATCTATGCCTAAAAAGTCCACCTTCAGGTTATCATCCGAACCCCTTCCAGTATTAAGTTGCTAACAACAGACAATTGCATTAAGTATTGCGCGTAATGTAATCAGTAACTACATCCTCGAACATAGCACCAATGTTTTATCCCTAGTGGCAACAACACATCCATAATCTTAGAGGTTTCTGTCACTCCCCCAGATTCACGGAGACATGAACCCACTATCGAGCATAAATACTCCCTCTTGGAGTTACAAGCATCTACTTGGCCAGAGCATCTACTAGTAACGGAGAGCATGCAAGATCATAAACAACACATAGATATAAATTGATAATCAACATAACATAGTATTCTCTATTCATCGGATCCCAACAAACACAACATATAGAATTACAGATAGATGATCTTGATCATGTTCGGCAGCTCACAAGACCCGACAATTAAGCACAATGGGGAGAAGACAACCATCTAGCTACTGCTATGGACCCATAGTCCAGGGGTAGACTACTCACACATCACTCCGGAGGCGACCATGGCGGCGTAGAGTCCTCCGGGAGATGATTCCTCTCCGGCAGGGTGCCGGAGGCGATCTCCTGAATCCCCCGAGATGGGATTGGCGGCGGCGGCGTCTCCGGAAGGTTTTCCGTATCGTGGCTCTCGGTACTGGGGTTTCGCGACGAAGGCTATTTGTAGGCGGAAGGGCAGGTCAGGGGCGTCACGAGGGGCCCACACTACAGGTCGGCCACCTGGGCGCGCCGCCCTAGGGTGTGGCCACCTCGTGGCCCCACTTCGTCTCCTCTTTGGTCTTCTGGAAGCTTCGTGGCAAAATAGGACCCTGGGCGTTGATTTCGTCCAATTCCGAGAATATTTCTTTACTAGGATTTCTGAAACCAAAAACAGCAGAAAAACAAACTGGCACTTCGGCATCTTGTTAATAGGTTAGTTCCAAAATGCACGAATAACATAACATGTGCATAAAACATGTAGATATCATCAATAATGTGGCATGGAACATAAGAAATTATCGATACGTCGGAGACGTATCCGCCAAAGAATCTGCACCAAGTGCGCAGTTGGCAGGCCGACTAGCGCGCTCAGAGGTTCATTGCAAAGCTGGGGAGAAGGCCTTGCCCTTCTACAACTTGATGAAAAAATCGGAAAAGTTCGAGTGGACAAAGGAGGCACAGGAATCCTTCGACAACTTGAAGAAAATCCTATCAACCTCCCCAGTACTTGTGACTCCACGCGAGAAGGAGACGTTGCTTATGTACATAGCTGCAACGGCCCAAGTCTTCAGCAGCGTTTTAGTCGTCGAACGAGAGGAAGCAGGAAGAGTTCATGGTGTGCAGAGGCCCGTTTATTACCTTAGTGAAGTGCTCACTCCTGCAAGGCAGAGGTATCCCCATCACCAGAAGCTGGCATATGCAGTATGGAGGTCAGCTCGCAAGTTGCGGCACTACTTCACGGAGCACCCGATTAAAGTTGTAAGTGAAGCGCCCCTGAAGAGCATAATGACCAATCCGGAAGCCACAGGTCGGGTGTCCCAATGGGCTATCGAACTAGCGCCACACGACATAACTTACGTTAATCGAACGGCAATAAAATCCCAAATCCTCCCAGATTTTGTGGCAGATTGGATCCAATCACAGACGCCGGCAACACCCAACATGTCAGGGTCATGGATAATGTACTTCAATGGGTCAAAACGGAGTACAGATGCGGGAGCAGGAGTGGTGCTGATATCACCGCAGGAGATAAGATGAAGTATATACTACGCATGAATTTCTCTCTGCCGACAAACAACGAAGCAGAATATGAAGCGCTGTTGCACGGAATGAAAATGGCAAAGGCGTGTGGTGCTACTCGCATAGAAATCTATGGAGACTCGAACTTGGTGGTGCAGCAGTCGATGAACCTGTGCGATGCAGTCAGTGACAATATGATCGCCTATCGGCAGCTGTATCAGAATATGGAAGCTAAATTCGAAGGATGCGAGCTCAAACATATCGGCAGAGCCAGTAATGAGGAAGCCGACACTTTGGCAAATATCGGGTCTACATGCTCCCCCATCCCAGAGTGTTTTACGAAGTGATCGCTCAACGATCAATAAAAGAAAAGACGTCGGCACCTCCAAAATCATCGGCTGATGAATTAGAGACAAGCTCACAGCAAACTCCTTCGGCTGAAGAATCTCCAGCCCCTCCTGCCGAACAAGTCCTCCTCCTCGAGCCACTATGGACCAAACCGTTCCTAGCGTATCTGACAAAACAAGAGCTGCCAGAGGACTCTGTAGAAGCTAGGCGAATCGTCAGATATTCAAAGGTTTTCACCGTGATAAATGGTGAGCTCTACAAGCGCATCATCTCAGGGATCTTCCAAAGGTGCATCGCCATTGATGATGGAAAAGCACTGTTGCGTGAGATACACGAAGGAACCTACGGACATCATGCAGGGAGCAGGGCCCTTGTGGCAAAAGCCTTTAGGGCAGGATTTTACTGGCCAACGGCAGCGTCGGATGCTAGGGATCTAGTCATGAAGTGCGATCCCTGCCAACGTTTTTCACCAAAACCACACGCTCCTGCAACGGACCTAATGACAATACCCTTGGCATGGCCTTTCGCTCAATGGGGACTCGATCAAGTTGGACCACTGCCAAGATCGTCGCCCGGAGGACACACGTACTTATTGGTTGTAGTCGACAAATTCACTAAGTGGATTGAGGCAGTACCTGTGCGAAACCAAAAAGCTGAAACAGCGGTTCAATTCTTCAAGGGAATAACTTGTCGATTCGGTATGCCCCACAGCATCGTCACAGACAACGGCTCCAACTTTGATTCCGAGGAGTTCAGGAAATTTTGTGATGATGGAGGAATCAAATTGAAATTCGCATCAGTCTCTCACCCCCAGACCAACGGCCAGGTGGAAAGGATCAATGGTCTAATAGGTGATGGCCTCAAGAAACGCCTTAAAGGCGCAGCCGGAGCCTGGGTCGAAGAGTTACCATCTGTGCTCTGGAGTTTGCGTACCACGCCCAACAGGTCGACTCAATACACTCCATTCTTCTTGGTGTACGGAGCCGAAGCAGTCTTACCAGCCGACATCCGATTTGAAGCTCCTCGAGTGACAGCATACACAGAGTCCTCCTCCAACATCGCGCTACAAGATGCTGTCGACCTCCTTGATGAAGCACGAGACATCGCCTTGGCAAGAACAACGGTATACCAGCAAGCGCTGAGAAACTACCACAGCCGACGAATACGCAGTCGAAGCTTCAATGTTGGGGATATGGTACTTCGGCTGAAGCAAAAAGACCCCTGAAGCTAGAATCTCCATGGGAAGGACCGTACATCATCACTGAAGTGATACCAGGAGGAGCCTATCGGCTCAAAAATCCAGCTTCAGGAAAAGACGTCGAGAATCCGTGGAACATCGCGCAGTTGCGACGGTTCTATACATAGGACATGATTGTTTTTAATCATTCAACGGCCTATAAAGTTGCTTTACATTATGAATAAAGATATAATCAGATTTTCTACCTTTTTCTTGCTTCAGTCTTTGGCACCCGAACATAACGTTTGGAGTCCTTACCATCGGCTCTAACTCCCATCGGGAGCGTTGGCCCAAAAGAAATGTGCTTACATAGTGTCATTAATTAAATACTCTCAGCGAGAGCTAAGATTAATGACACACAAAAACAACCAATCCAAGCCTCGAAAAATACGCGAGTGCTGCAGTCGATGGTTACATTATCACAAGATAAGGCTCAAACCGGTGCACCGCGTGACGAAGCCAAGCTCTCGAATAAATTACATATCGACTTCGCAATAACATTGCGTAAAATTCAACGAAGTCGTCGAGAAAGCAGGTTGAACTGATCACTCAGCCGCACTCGACAATAAAATATCAATCAAACTAACATAGCGTGCAGCGTACGCAGTAAACAATCTTATGCAGATACAAGGTTATTACATTTATAATCGGGTTCCCCGGTCCCAGTGGGCCTTCAGTTCCTTTTCAAGGCACGATTCCATCCGAGAAACGACGGTGTAAGCAGGACCTCTAGCAACATCATAGTACTGGCCTAAATCCCTTTCAGTGTTTGCTATGGCTATCAAGTCTAAAGATGGATGGCATGCCAATATTGAAGCAAAGGCAAGCTGTCGAATCCTCTTAGGAGACTTGAATCGGGTGAACAAGCCAGACAAGGTTTCGGGTGCTTGGTCCAGAGGAAACAAGTTGTTCCAAACCATCGTGAGATGGGCATAGTACTTATCAAAGTAATAATGCGCCTTCATCACCCGGTACTTAAACTTCGCCATGACGACAGCCTTCGGACGATGCAGCCATAGACCATGCGTTGGATGCGCGACATCGGTCATCGCCTCAACTTCTTCATGAATCTTTTTGTCCTCTTCAGCTGCATCCGAAGCTACAACTGGAAAAGGAACGAATGTCAGATAAAAGAACATTCAAGCTATGCCAGAAATCAGAAGACAAGCTAATACTTACAGCCTAAACTTTCGGTAGCAACATGAAGACCATCGAGAGCGTATTGTTCGACAGCGGTCGCTATCTCTCCCTTTTCTTCACCAAGGCAGCCATCGCACGAAGAGAGGTGATGTCTTTATTTAGACAAGACACCTGATCACGTAAATGACGAACAAGGTCTGATTCGTCATTACTCGAAGGGTTCGGAAAGAGCTCGGCACGGGAAGAAGATGAAGGAATCTGCAGTATAGTCCTCAGTTCAGACCAAGCATTAATATAAAAACTCCCATCGGGAGCGTTGAGCACACATCATACAGATAAAAGGATGTTTAAATTGGCAACAGAGCCGAATTTTTCGAGTTACGGATGATCTTATGTACAACAAGTCAAATAACAGTTCAAGGAATTGCCAACGTTGAACCAGGGGCAGATTCAGGAACAGGCTCGGCTTGTGCTTCATCCACCAGCTTCAGAAGTCGGTTGGCGCAAGTTATTGCCGATCTCTTGAAAGGCTCAAGATCGACCAGATGGTTTTCATCATCAACAGGCAGTGCCTTAGAAAGCTCCTCCAATTCCGACCCCATCCCATGTCCCATAAGCAACTGAAAAGTAAGGACCGCTCCAATCAAGCGGCTGCGGCGTTTCAGTACCTCCACAGGCTCGGAAGGATCGACAAGGAAAGCTTCCGCCATCTCTTCGAGAGTCTTTTCCAACTTCATCTTTGGGAAGATCATCGAGTATAGCTTTGACAGTGCTCCCTTGGACTTTTGCAGTAGTTTAAGGACCTGGATATTAGACTCGGCGGCAAGTGACAAAGCGTCGGCTGTGGAATCCTCCCGGAGCTGATGGCGTCGGCTGACAGTTATGTTGGCGGCCTCTGAAAGAGAGACATATCAGCAATCAATGAAGAAACATCAAGAAAGAAGCGGAATACCATGAGGATTTTTACCCAATAAATTCTTGACGGATTCACGGAGGACACCTTCCTTCTCATCAACTGCAGCCGCCGCTGCACGCCTGGCATCTTGATCATCCTTCATCTAACGCTTCAGCCTCTTCACTTCTTCCTTCAACAAGACGTTCTCATTCTTGGCATCGGTAGCAAGCCTGTTGGCTTCAACCACCTGATCAGCCGAAGATTTGACGGCCTTCCGAAGTTGGGAGTTCTCGGCCTCAAGGCGAGTGAATTGCTCGGCAAAGTCCGCCACGGCGTCGACTGTAGCGTAAATCGGCTGCAGCCAGAAAAAATCAAGAGGAGACAGACGATAGAAACTCGGCAAAGCCAGATAGATTAAGTACTTACATGATCACGGCCAGCTGACGGGGTGGGAGCATCATCAGGAGGAATAAATCTCGATACGGGGACCTTCTCCACACCCGTTCGTGAAGGAGGTGTCGACTTGGCGGGAGAAGGATTTGACTCTTTAGCCGATGCTGCTCTCTCAGAGGCTAGCTTGGCCCTCTTCGCGAGAGGAACATCGTCATCATCAGAGCTACTTAAGTACAGTGCACAGTTAGCGTGCAGGATGACAAGAAATAAATTAAAAAGAAAAAGAGTATAGATGCTCACAGATCCAGATCATCTTCGTCCACAAAGAAACTTGTTGAACTCTTCTTAGCAGGAGGAGGCGAAGCAGCTTCGTCGGCATCATTATCTCCTCCTCTAGGACTTGATTCAGCCGAAGTGATAAGATCATCGTGTACCTGCTTACGACGCCTGCTCCTGAGGAAGGCGTCATCTTCGGCAGCTTCCTCCTCTTGGACATCGCTGTCCTCAAGAACGTGCTGAACGTCCTCGGTTCCCTCAGAATCATCATCATCATCCTCCAGTACCACGCCGCTCTCGGGTGAGGGAGGATAACATTGGGCAACAGTGGGAGCCTGTAGAAGGAGAGAAACTTGTAAGGCACAGACAGGAAAAGAAATAATAACAATAAACGAGGAGCAGTAAGGTTACCTCGGACGGGAGGTGCTTGAGATCATAAGGAGGACGAGCCGATGTCAAGACAATGGTGTCCTTCGTACTAAGGCATGTTAGGCGACGAACTTCGTCTCGAAGCTCATCTGCCGATAGGTCGGCAGAGTTGATCCTTGACTTGTCGCTTTTGCCAGTATAAAGCCACATCTGGTGAGGGCGGGACATCAGCGGCTGCACTCGACGTTGTAAACTACCAGTTGCGCAATCGTCAGGCCTCCTGTATTCTTCAAAATGACTATCTGCTCAAATAGTTCATCGGCTGTCGCCTTTTCTTCGGGAGAAAGGGCGTTTTGCCAAGACTTCTTCTTTTGAGCTGCCAAGACATCATCCCAAAGAGGGAGATTCGAACGCTGCCCAGGAACGGCGGGATCTCGCAGGTAGAACCACTTGTTGCGCCAGCCCTGGACGGATTCCTTCATCGGATAGTCGAAGTAGTCGACCTCCATCCTGACGACGGAGCCAACGCCACCGACAACGGGGGGGCCATTACTGTCATTGTGATGCTTCACATAGAAAATCTTCCTCCAAAGGCCCCAGTGAGGCTCAATGCCGAGGAAGGCCTCGCAGACAGTAATAAAAATGGAAAGGTGGAGGATGGAATTTGGGGTCAGCTGCCAGAGCTGAATCCCATAGAAGAAAAGGAGGGAGCAAAGAAACTCGTGGGCCGGAAGAGAGAGGCCACGGAACAAGAAAGCAGCGAACATGACAGTGAAGCCCTTCGGGGGCTTTGGGCGAGAAACTGAACCTGGGAGACGAATGTCATCCTCAGATGCGGAAATGAAGCCGAGAGCGTGGAGTTTGTTGATGTCGCGGTTGGAAATGGCGGAGGCACTCCAATCACGGCTAACTTTGCTCGCCTCCGAGGTACTGCCGCTCTTCTTCTTGCCCATGGTGAACGAAGCTTCTGATGAA
This sequence comes from Lolium multiflorum, assembly GCA_030979885.1. NCBI lineage: Eukaryota > Viridiplantae > Streptophyta > Magnoliopsida > Poales > Poaceae > Lolium > Lolium multiflorum. The sequence goes on along the minus strand of CM061747.1, from coordinate 136,110,152 downwards.
GAGGCAGAGGAACAGGAAGGCTTGAAGGGGAAGATGAGCAGTAAACGGGGTAAAAGATAAAAAAGAGAGGAGGCTCCCTATTTATCCCGTAAGAATTTGTGCCCAATCGTGGCCATAACTCCACAAAGCATCGTGGGGGTGGAGCAGATCTGACTGTACACGTGGCGCTTGAAGAAGGAGTGGAACCGGCGGCCCATTATTCCCACGTCGTGCGAAAATTGAGGAGGCGCCTCGATCGCCACGCGTGCATTGGTCAAGCCCTAAAAACTGCCCGCGCAGAGCTAGGGTGGGCCCGTCAGGTCAAGTCCTGTCAATCGGCCCACAGCAGTTACACGTCAGGTCAAGTCCTGTCAATCGGCCCACAACAGTGACATCATAAAAAAAACCTTGAGGCATTCGAAGGAAAAATGAAAAGTTATCGGATGAAGGACTTGAGTCTACGCCCGGCTGCAGACATCCGTACCTAGACTCGGGGGCTACTCCCATCGGGAGCGCTGACGCGCACCCGATAAAATGAAGACTCGACAGAATGAGCAGTCGAAGGAAGAAGGTTTGAGTCTGCATTCGGTTACAAGCGCTTAGACACTCGGGGGCTACACTCCCATCGGGAGCGCGTGATGCACACCCGATAGAAGTTTTTTGCCAGGATCATGCCCGGGGACTTGATTCTGCGTAGGGTAACGTTGTTTTGCCATCGGCAGTTAACCAACAAAAGTTGGGCGCGTTACTCATTATCCTTTGCACAAAGAAAATATATCGATTGACCTATGAAGACCTGCGAAAAACTTCGGCAGAGGAGAATATTCGAGTGGTACAACTTGAGTCTACGCACGGATTACAAGCATCCGTACCTAGACTCGGGGGGCTACTCCCATCGGACGCGCACCCGATAAAATGAAGGAAAAGAACATCAGGAGAAGAACATCAGGAGAAGACATGCATTAGTCTCTATCCGAACTATCTTCGGCTAGACACTCGGGGGCTACTGATGTGGGCACTACCCTACGAGTAATCAACGTTGCCATATCCTGTATTGACTAATTGGAGGCCCATGAAGACACCCGAAGGCTAGATGGGCCACCCGGACAGCGCACCGGAGGAAACCTTGGTGGGCAAGACAAGGAAGCGATCGAACAAGGAAATATCGGATCTAAAAGTACTGTAAACCTAGTCGTACTCGGTTAGGACCCTTGAGACCTGACCTCCTATATAAAGGCCAGGAGAGGGGCTGCCGAGGGACACGAACAATCTTAGTGATCTTAGCCAGCAAAAGCTTAGAGCTAGGTAACCCTAGCGATAGCAATCTCGATGAGATCTTAGCCGAACTATTCGGCACCCCATTGTAACCCATTGCCATCATAATCAAGAACAGACGGGCAGGACGTAAGGGTTTTACCTCATCGAGGGCCCCGAACCTGGGTAAATCGCTCTCCCCGCTTGTCTGTGAACCGATGTCTTGTGTCAGCTTGCAGGATTCCATCAACCCTAAGCCCCTATCGGAGGGCATTGGCGAGGAGTACCCTCGACACAAGGCTTTGGCTAGCAAGGTTGTTTGAAGCAAACACAAGTATGAACCGGTACAACAAAAAATACATAAGAACATATTGCAAGCATTATAAGACTCTACACTGTCTTCCTTGTTGTTCAAACACTTCACCAAAAAATATCTAGACTTTAGAGAGACCAATCATGCAAACCAAATTTCAACAAGCTCTACAGTAATTCTTCATTAATAGGTGCAAAGTACATGATGCAAGAGCTTAAACATGATCTATTGAGCAAAACAATTGCCAAGTATCAAATTATTCAAGACAATATACCAATTACCACATGAAGCATTTTCTGTTTCCAACTAATTAGCAATGAACGAAACAGTTTTCAACTTTCGCCATGAACATTAAAAGTAAAACGAAGAACACAAGTGTTCAAATGAAAAAGTGGAGCGTGTCTCTCTCCCACACAAGCATGATAGGATCAGATTTATTCAGAGAACTAAGATAACAAAATGAAAATAAAAACACACAGACGCTCCAAGTAAAGCACATAAGATGTGACGGAATAAAAATGTAGTTTCACTAGAGGTGACCTGATATGTTGTTGATGAAGAAGGGGATGCCTTGGGCATCCCCAAGCTTAGATGTTTGAGTCTTCTTGAAATATGCAGGGATGAACCATGGGGGCATCCCCAAGCTTAGACTTTTCACTCTTCTTGATCGTATTATATCATCCTCCTCTCTTGATCCTTGAAAACTTCCTCCACACCAAACTCAAAACAAACTCATTAGAGGGTTAGTGCATAATCAAAAATTCACATATTAAGAGGTGACACAATCATTCTTAACACTTCTGGACATTGCTCAAAGCTACTGAAAATTAATGGAACAAAGAAATCCATTCAACATAGCAAAAGAGGCAATGTGAAATAAAAGGCAGAATCTGTCAAAACAGAATAGTACGTAAAGACGAATTTTTTAGAGGCACTTAACTTGCTCAGATGAAAATGCTCAAATTGAATGAAAGTTGCGTACATATCTGAGGATCACTCAAGTAAATTGGCAGATTTTTCTGAGTTACCTACAGAGAGGCCTACTCAAATTCGTGACAGCAAGAAATCTGTTTCTGCGCAGTAATCCAAATCTAGTATCAACCTTACTATCAAAGACTTTACTTGGCACAACAATGCAATAAAATAAAGATAAGAGAGGTTGCTACAGTATTAACAACTTCCAAGACACAACAAAACAGTAGCAAAATAAAAACATGGGTTATCTACCAAGAAGTGCTTTCTTTATAGCCATTAAGATGGGCTCAGTAATTTTAATGATGCTCACATAAGGATGAGAGTTGAAGCAAAGAGAGCATCAAAAAGCAAGTATGGAACAAATTTAAGCCTAACCCGCTTCCTATGAAAAGAAATCTTGTAAATAAACAAGTCATGTAAGCATAATGCAACGAGCATAGAAAGGCAACACAAGCGCGACTTCAAGATTCTCAACATAAAGAGGGAAAACTTAATATTATTAAGATGCACATAACCATGTTTCCCTCTCTCATAATAACTTTCAGCAGCATCATGAACAAACTCAACAATATAACTATCACATAAAGCATTCTTATTCACATGCATAAAAGTATCATTACTCTCCACATAAGCATAATCAATTTTATTGGTAATAGTGGGAGTAAAACTATCACAACCATCATTGTAATCATCATAAATTGCAGGCATGGTATAATCTTAATAAACTTTATCCTCCATAGTAGGTGGCACCAAAATACCACTATCATTATAATCATTATAAATGGGAGGCAAAGTATCATCAAAGAAAATTTTCTCCTCAAAACTTGGGGGACTAAAACTATCACAACCAGCTTCCCCAAGCTTAAATTCTTCCATAGCATTAGCAATAATAGTGTTCAAAGAGTTCATGCTAATAACATTGCTACAACTATTTTGCAAACAAAGTTCCATGGGTTTTTTAATTCTCTCTTCAAACACCTCATGTCCTAACTCAAGATAAATTTCATAAAGATCTCTAATTTTTTTGTTGTTTTCCATTAAGCCTAACTAGTGAAAATAAAAAACAAGAAACAAAAAGATATAATTGCAGGATCTAAAGGAAATAACTTCGAGCACTCACACACCAGCAACAGTGCTAGGAAATAGCTTAGTAGTCGGAGTATGTGAATACTTTTTACCTTACCTCCCGGCAACATCGCCAGAAAATAGCTTGATGTCTACACACGCTTCTATTCCTGTAGATAGTGTTGGGCCTCCAAGAGCAGAGGTTTGTAGAACAGCAACAAGTTTCCCTTAAGTGAATCACCCAAGGTTTATCGAACTCAGGGAGGTAGAGGTCAAAGATATCCCTCTCAAGCAACCCTCCAATTACGATACAAGAAGTATCTTGTGTCCCCAACACACCTAATACACTTGTCAGATGTATAGGTGCACTAGTTCGGCGAAGAGATAGTGAAATAAAAGTAATATGGATGATTGTACGTAGTAATTGCAATCTGAAATAAAGATGGCAGCAAGCAAACATGTAACAGAACTTGTTGGAAACGGTGTTTCAATGCTTAGAAATAAGGCCTAGGGATCATACTTTCACTAGTGGACACTCTCAACATTGATCACATAACTGAATAAATAAATGCTACTTTCTACACTCTTTTGTTGGATAACAAACACCATTCATTGTGTAGGGCTACAAAAGCACACCTCAAGCCGGAGTAAACAAGCTCCACAACATCCGGAGTTCATATTAAAGTAACCTCTAGAGTGCATAATAGATCGTTGCAATTTAGACCGAGTACTAACATAGCATACACACTGTCAACAATAGCTATGAAAGGGGAATAGATCGCATCAATACTATCATAGTAATAGTTAACTTCATAATCTACAAGAGATTACAATCATAACCTATGCCAAGTACTACATGATGCACACACCGTCAACATTACATCATGGAGGAGGAATAGAATACTTTAATAACATCACTAGAGTAGCACATAGATTAATATTGATACAAAGCTCATGATCACATAAAGATCACACCATGGGAGAGAGAGATGAACCACATAGCTACCGGTAGAGCCCTCAGCCTTGGGGGAGAACTACTCCCTCCTCATCATAGGAGACAGCAACGGCGATGAAGATGGCGGTGGTGTCGATGGAGATGACTCCGGGGCAATTCCCCGCCCGGCGGCGTGCCGGAACAGAGACTTCCCCGAAACGGAGTTTCGCGATGGCGGCGGCGTCCCTGGAGTCTTTCTGGAGTTTCGTCAATTGGTATCGGGTTTTTAGGTCGCGAGGGATTTTATAGGCGAAGAGGCGGCGCAAGGAGGTGCCTGGGGGGCCCACCCCATAGGGCGGCGCGCCCCCCTCCAGGCCGCGCCAGCCTATGGTCTGGGAGCCCTGGGCCTCCCCTCCGGCTCTCCTTCGGTGTTCTGGTCCGTCTCGGTGAATTAAGATGTTTGGCCTTTGTTTTGTCGAATTCCGAGAATATTGCCCGAACAACCTTTCTGGAACCAAAAACAGCAGAAAACAGGAACTGGCACTTCGGCATCTTGTTAATAGGTTAGTTCCGGAAAATGCATAAAATCTTTATAAAGTGTGAGCAAAACATGTAGGTATTGTCATAAAACTAGCATGGAACATCAGAAATTATAGATACGTTGGAGACATATCAACCATCTGAAGAGACGACGCTGTGTCTGGTCGAGGCCGAGGTCGCGGTCGTGGTCGTGGTCGTGGCCGCGACAGAGCTGCACGCTCGCCGTCGCCTGCGACGCCGTCGTCTTCATCGTCGGACATGCAGGACGAGGAGGGGCTTGTGCTGTTCGAGTTCATCGTCGTCCTCAAGGGCGACCCACAAGCAATCCAGAGGCTGCCGGACACCTTCGCCGACTTCGTCGCCGGCGACGAGCGCCCGGGCTCGCTACATCTGCGGGAGGCTGCCTGCGGCTGCTGCCGGTGGATCGTCAACGCGATCTACGACGCACGCGGCAAGATGTACCTCCACATCGGCTGGGAGAAGTTCGCGCGCTGCCACCACCTCGAAGCTGGCTTCGTGCTCATGTTCTCCCACTTTGGCGAGAGGGACTTGAGCGTCAAGGTGTTCGATGAGACGCGTTGCCGCCGCCACTACCACGGCGGCATCGCCGAGGAGGACGACGACTGAGTGTTGTTTCTTCGCAGCGAATATCAGCACACATGTTTTTGGATGTTCTTCCTCAAAAGAACCAACAGGGACACCCTCACCAGCTGGATTTTCCAGTTTGGGTGATTGGGTATGCCCTCGAGTGTTCTTTCTTGGCAGCGAACACGCGAAACCTGCGATGACCGGTCTAGTTAGGTTTAGTTTTTTTGCAATATTTTATAATTGTGTCAACCATGGTTCAAACTATGTATTAGTTTGTGGAAAACCATGTTCCAAACTATATCTTCGTGTAAACCATGTTCTCAATTATGTATTAGTTTGTGGAATGGAATGTTTCTTCTCTTTATTCGATTTTCTACGCATTTATTTGTGATTTTAATTCAAAACATCTATCGGGGCCGCCGGTGTGGGAACAGCTCACCCAAATAGAGTATGCAGTGCCGGCGTCCCCATACAGAGGTGCCGACGCCTCTGCCGACAACTATTTGGGGGACCACTCTTACACACTGGTGGTGGTTTCCGCTCTGACTCCTAAGATAAAGGAAAGTGACAATTTTATGTTTTGTTCCCCTGAGCAAGTTACATAGCAGGTCAAGAAGACAACACTACGAAACTGATTGCGCGTCTCTAGTATAAGTTTTTTTAGATAAAAGGTCTAAAGAGCCCGACTTTAAATTAATAAAGCCCTCAACCAGCTAGGAAACGGTGTTGCTTACACAGACTTGAATAAGTTTAAAAGAAAAGCAAAGCCCTATAGAAACTAAAAGCACCGGGCCGCAAGCAGGGTCGAAGCAACAGCAGCAAGTCCTGGAGCGCCCCTGCACATCCAGTGCAAGTTTGGACATTGGCAGGAATTAACCTGCGTCCCTAGACTGCCGAACCTCTGTTGTGGAGGAAACTGCACATTGGCACTCGGAACCAAATTCCATGAAGCCGCGCCATCGAAACACCATCTTGCACAAGCCACGAAGAACTTCCACGGACGCAAAGGGCATGGGCCAAGCAAAGAGGATAAGCACCAACGCCAAAAGGATGAAGAACCGACTCAAAGACCACCTCACCGTGCTGTTGCCGGAGGAGGGACCCTTCCCTCCTCAACCATGCTCGAGGGTGTCGACCCGCCAACAAAAACAGGACATAGAAGTGGTTTAGCACACAAAAAGCTTTGAACTTACTGGGAAGCGCCTCCGACCTTGCCAACACCATGCTCAAACCGCACCATCGTCATAGACTCCATACTGTTGACCCCTCCGTCTCCTCATTCCAAAGCGGCGCCTCCAAGGAGGAGAACGATGCAGTCATCGCTGGTCCAAAGCCTAGGTTTTCACCCGGGGTGAAGGGGAAGGGAGAGGTAAGGTAACCTCATCCGCCCTTCAAGAAGGAGAACAGCAATCGAAGTCATCGTTGCGGATGTGGCTGACGAAGCCAGCCAAGGGGTTCCCCCGGAAAACCAACTAAATGCCTCGCAAGGATGCAGATCAGTCAGTCCGAGGACCATCTGAGCTGGATCTAGCGCGGAAAAGAAGAGCCATGGAGACATCAACAGAGCAGACATAGAGAGCGCCAGGGCACCACTACGTCGTGACAAGAATTCCGCCAGCTCCTCGCCATCCACACGACCAAGAAGACCAGCCAACACTAGCGAGCGCCACCCGCCTTCCGGTCGACGCCGCCACCCACCGTCCAGAGCCGCCACCCTAGGAACCATGCAAGGCTACCGTTTGGTGATTCCTCCGGCACGTTCAGAGAATGCAGCAGCCTCGGAAAGGATAAACTATCATGGTGATCTGGAATTGCAGTGTCCACATCCACACACACCTCCCTATCCCTCTCCTTCGCTTAGTAAGCGAGATGAGGTACCTCATCTGTGTATTGGTGTCCGTGCCAGAGCATTTGGAGTCCGAGAGCGGTCTCTCGTGGCGCCAACTTTTGCTATGGTCATGTTGCGGTGGAGGTGCCGTTGAACCAGCACCACATCAACGAATTGGCACGGGCTAAGCCGGCTTTCCTCGGTTGAGTCTGTGGTTTGAGTCTCAGAGGGGTCACCTAGTTGTGCGATAGTATGGTTTAGGAACTTAGCAGCAACACATCAGAGTCTTTTTCCTGAGCAAGATAGGTAGGCTAGATACGAAACCCAACAGGAAAAGGGAAACCAAAAGAAGAACAAGAAGAAAAAAGAGATTAAACTAAGATTCCGGTACATGGCTTGAAACTTACAAACATGAAAAAAAAATGTTACAAAAGATGCGGTAGCAAGAACTTACTACAAGGGAAATTGTGAAGAACCGTAACAATATATGCCATCCTCAAGAATAATATATTTTCCAAATTGAAAACACACACAGAAAGCGCGCATCTCATAGACCCCTGTGTCTTAGAAGCTATATAGTGCCAAAATGCACTGAAAATTGAATAAAGAAATTTAGGATTATATAGCTCAGCATGAACATTGAAGAGCATGACAGTCAGAGAAGAAGCCCATAAAGGTGAACTAATGAAACAATGATGACATACATAAGTCATTCCGTTCAGTTATTAGGAACATAAAACAAGGATGGTTGATAGGCTTCCTAACCTTAATGCTAACAACTGTCTTGAAATCATCCTCCAAATTAAAGATCTCTTGATGCACCTTTGAAAATCAAATCTAGTCCCTGGGGATAGAAATCAAATCTAGTCCCTGGGGATAGATGGTACTAGTCATAATGCATAGTAAGTATCATGCGTATGACACTACTACATGCTATTATCTTCATAATGCACGGTATCATATACTACTAGTGTCATGGTTTTCTTATATTAATTGATTTGTAGAATCTCAATGCAAATATATGTACAAGATTTACTTGATATTAAATTTTTCTAGCAGTATGTGCTATGATATGGTATCTACCTATAATACTACTATCATCTGTCTTATCCTTAATTGCACTGCCACATCAGCATGCATGCATGCATGAAATGCATAATATTACCTATGATCTATTGTGGGTAGTCTGAGCCTATGCACAGATAATCATCAGTGTAAACTAATAACAGGAAATTACTGGTAAATGTGAAGCTACTCACATAAATGAACTCGGCCGCAGAGTTAGGTATTGCCTAAAGAAGCTCACCTGTATAAAATAAGCAAGTTCCCAAGATATATAAAGCATTTCTAGATATATTATGCAGAAAAATATCACGAGGATGCTTTAACTTTGTTTAGAACAGTTTATCCACTGTTGGGTGTAGCTTATGGTTCCATTGTGAGAAATCACTTTATAATCTTGGAAAACATGCCCCTATTCAGTAGCTTGTTTATAAAAAAGGACTCATATTCAGCAATTTGTACCGGGAATAGATCACCCGATTAAGTATATATTACCCGGCGACAGTCACATTTAAACTCTTCCCATGGCCTACTCGGATCTTTAAATCTGGTCAACAATAGTTCTGTTAAATTCGTGTATCCGAGTAGTTGCCAAGTACACACACCTGACGAGTCTCCTGATTATTTCATGGTGATGATATAATTTCTATGGTTTGGTATTTCCTTTTCGTTACTAGCTTGATGAAATAGTATCACTACTCTCTTTGGGTCGTGCCGTTGGCCACTTGGTGGCACATACTCTGTCACGGTCGACTCCAACCTCAACCGGTCCTGAGCCGACGGCCATAATCGTTGAGTCCATCTATACTGAGATAACCACTGAGAGAAGAGAGAGAATGAGGCATGGATGCTTACTGCTCAGGTAAGGTTAGCTATAGTGCTAGTATCATAGTATCATGCATATTAGTTCCACAAAAATAATAATGTGACAGCTAATTAAGGAGAAGAGAGAATATTAGAATAATATAGATACATATTGTAAATATCGCATATCACGAGAAAATATAATGCCCATACACAAATTTGCTTTATAAGATTCTAAAAAGCATGGGTGCTGAAGTGAGCACATTTGTAGAGGGGAGAGACGAGAGAGCATGGCAAATAGAAAACTATGAATGCATCGTGCTTGACCGAGAGAAATAGTATTCCATCCGTATCAATATTGTAAGACATCTAAGGATTAGCTAAAAATCAAATTTTATTAATTTTGATTAAATATTTAACAAAAAAAATTATATTGTGGGTATACTTCATGTGTGTACCATTGACAGTGCCTAGATCCGGCAAACCCGGGTGGCCCACAGACGGTGATGTGGCATGTGGCCCATCGGACGGCCCAGTTGCTGTTGATCACGAAGGATGAAGTCCAGCTCAGGATAAGGAAGTCGGGTCCCAACCGACCTTCGGAGGAGGCCGGATCCGTGAAGACCCATGAGGAACCCGGATCCAGTACGACGTAGATGGAAGGCGGATCCTTGACGTACACGGCAAGACATTGTACCGTAATTAGGCAACCTGTAATCCGGCTAGGACTCTCCATGTAAAACCTAGATCCGTGCGCTTTTATAAGCCGGATCCCGGGAGGCCTAGAGGTAGATCTCGAGCTAGAAGCGAGACAACCACAACTCATTGTAACAACGCGAAAGCGCCCAGATAATTCCAGACAAGCAGCAGTAGGCCTTGCCATCGTGCAGGTGTTCTGAAACTGGGTAAATCGCATACCACCGTCCCGAGGACTCTCCGCCCTATAGCCCCTACTTCTTCTCCCCTCCGTGGGGATCCCTCCTCTGGAGTACCGTCGAATTGGCAACGACAGTTGGCGCCCACCGTGGGGCCAGCGGCGTCTGGAGGCCGGAACCGGGAGGGTTCCGCCATGGGAAGCTACGACGACTCCATCGCTGTGGGGCGTGTTTGTTTACGCCGAAAACTTTCCATTCCGGCTAGTACCAACCCCGTCAAGTTCTCCATCATCCCGATTGGCGGCATTCACATCTTCATCGGCGAAACCGTCGATTCCGACGGGAACGCACTGGTAAGTAACGCGGACGCGACCGCCGCTGAGCAGGATACAGTCGCGAAGATCCGATCTGAGATGTTGGAGCTTCCTAGGGAAGATTCCGCCTTAGATCTGGAAAAATCAAAACCCACCCTATCGGCCACTGAGCAGGAAATAAAGGTGGAAGAGCAATGCAGATCCGCCTGGGTCTCCCAGGTGTTAAAGAAGCAAAGGTGTCACTCCGTGCACTTCTTAGCCCATACCGCAGGAGCCGCCCCTCTAGAAGTCGGAGCTAGTCCCGTGCAGGTTGAGGCACTGGAAAACAGCGACGCTCCGGATCAGCGAGAGGCTGTCGGAGAAAGCGACGCTCCGGGTGAAGAATCGATCCTGGGCAACCTAAGCCCAATTTCCGGTGATACCTCCTCCATGGATACTGAAGAGTTCGATCGGAAGCTGAAGGAATTCGGAGGCGGTGATCAACCTGAAGTTGAATCCGCCCAGCCTAAGCAGGTCCTCGCAACCTTGGCGGCGCTGGACCAACGGGAATCATAAGATGAGCACACTCAATCCGATCCACGGCCATCCAATGCAGGATCTCCGTTATCGCGGGAACGACCGCAGAAGGAAGTCCTGTCCCCGGAAGAACTGGTTGAGCATGCAGGCTTCGATGCAATCGCACACTCGGATATCCTCAACAAACCTATAACTCCTGAAGATGCAACAGATGCAGAAGCTCTAGAAGCCAAGAGGCAGGAGATGCTGGCAACAGCCAAAAAATTCGTCACCACTGCAGCAGCAATGTTGGACGAGAGGAAAGAGGCTGCGCACTTCGTGGATAATTTTCTCAAGCGAGAACGTCAGGTTGACGAATCACTGGAAAAAGTCAAGCAGCTCCGGAAGCACTGGGAGGACAAGATCACCGATCCTCAACAGGAGGCTGATAGAATCAGGCGAGAAGCTGTAGCTCCCCGCAAGATCACATTCGCAACTCCCACCGAGCAATAGCCATTCACAACTCCAAAGGATAACATGAAAAAGGCTGCGGAGATCTTGAAAAAGAAGGATGAGGAGATTGATATCGACTACGTCCGTACGCTCGTCGCCTCGGCAATGAAGCAGCAGAGCAAGGCAGATACTTCGCGCGGGTTGGAATCCAACCCGGATCTTTGTGTGTCTACCGCGCAGAAGGATGCCCACAACAATCGCCACCGCGATGACGAATCACACACTGGATCTTCGGAGCGCAGGAGGAGAACCAGAGAACACCCACATCCAATCCATGTGCCATCAAAGACACCTCCGTCAGATCCAAGGAAGGGAAAGGATGCAAGGTACACTGGTAGGGACAAGTACCGGAATCCATCACCTCCGCCCAACGGATACCCGCGTCCTCCACTTCCTCGCCACCGTAGTCCAGCCGGAAGCACCAGACCCCATGGGCCAGGTGGAATCAACATCCGCGACAACGTGGTCCCTCAGAGGAACAGAAGCAAAGAGCGAACGTCGGAACCCCGTCGGAGCCGACACGAGGAGCGCGACCCGGAACCTCGCAGAAGCCGGAACAACGAAGGCAGCCAGCACTATCGTGAAGGCAGCCATCGAAGCCGGAGTCAGCAGCGTGAAGGATGAGGAGAATCAGAAGGCGGACACAAGAGGTCACATCGGCCCCCTCGCAGATCTCCCTCCCCACCACCCAGCGGTGGAGGCAGAGGTGCAGGCGGAGACGGTGGCTGGAGATCTCGCTCGCGCTCAAAATCCCCCCACAATGGCTCGCGTGATGCGCGGGAACGTCTCAATGAATACAGAACTGACTACATCGGCCCAAAGTGCTTTGGCAGGATGATTCGAGAGGAACCAAAGTGAAGGATGAACCTCAAGCTACCCGGAAATCCGAAGCACTATGATGGCACCGAAAGGCCGGATACCTGGATCGAGGATTATTACTATGCAGTAACCTTCGTCGGAGGAACCCCTAACATCGCTTGCTGCATGCTTCAGCTGTACCTTGTAGGTCCAGCCCGGATCTAGCTCAGCGACCTCGAGAAGAACTCCATCTTTTGTTGGTTCGACCTGAAGACCTCCTTCGAAAAGCACTTCAGGGGCACCTACAAGAGACCTGCCACAACAAGCGACCTACAGGCCTGTATCCAGAAGAAGGGCGAAACATCAAGGAACTTTCTCACCCGATGGTTGGCAACCAGGAACGAGTGCAAAAACGTTGATAATACAACAGTCATGCACACCTTCATAGGTGGATTGCAGAGGGGAGGACTGCTGCGGCACAAGCTCACTTGCTTGGTCAATGCAAACAAACTGACTTTGGATGACATGATCACCATCGCCAGTGATCACACTGCCGCCGATGATGACGCAGGCGGAGATCTCGCAGCTACAACAATTCCCCTGCATCAGCAAAAGAAGAACCGTGATAACGGTAACAGCAGCGGCAGCAAGCGGAAAAATCCCCCCGATGACCAGAAAAGTGGCGGATCCGAGATGGTCGCCATGGCTTTCCAGCGCGGAGGTCAAGGAGGCGGAAGAGGCCGCGGCCGAGGAGGCGGAGCCGGCAGGGGCCAGCAGCGTGGTGATGAGGTCACCGCTGCCGGAACCCGCGCCCCCCAAACCTACGAGGAGTACAGAGACATGCCCTGCCTGGCCCATCTGGATCCGGCTACGGGAAAGTCCACTCACACCAACCGCAACTGCAAGTGGGTCAATGATCTCAAATCTGACCCGGAAGCAGGATACAAGCGAGCCCGGAAGCACCGCCCGCGCGGCAAAGGAGGCAAGGGCAAGAACAAGGACAAAGAGGAAGACAGTTCCGAGGCGATGGATGAGAATAATGCTTCGCCAGATCCTAAGGAAGGATCCGCAGCTAAACCCAACCCCTTCGGCAAAAAGAGCGTAGGCGCGTACCACACCTTCCTCGGAACCCCAACAGTCTGCGCCAGCAAGTCAGCTTTCCGGATCATGAACGCCACAGTTCTGGCTGTGCCGCAGTATGTCAGGTGGTCGAAAACTCCGTGCACGTTTGATAGGCAGGATCATCCTACCATCATCCCGAAGGAGTGCTATGCCTTGGTTGTAAGTCCCTGCATCGACGGCTATGACTTCTCCAAGTGCCTGATGGACGGCGGAGCCAGCTTGAACATCATGTACCTGGAGACTCTGGAGCGGATGAACCTTACCAAGGAACAGCTCAAACACAGCACCACTGAATTACATGGTGTGGTTCCGGGTAAAAAGGCAAATTCCCTTGGCAGCATTAGACTTCCTGTGGCCTTCGGCGATATCAATAATTTCCGCGAAGAAATGATCACGTTTGAGGTCCTGCCCTTCAAGAGCTCCTACCATGTCATCTTCGGCGGGCCCACCTACCATAAGTTTCACGCAAGAGCATGCTACATCTACAACAAGCTCAAGATTCCGGGTCCCAATGGTATGATTACCATATCCGGAGACTATAAGAAGGCTCACGAGTGCGAGTTGGGCGAAGCCGCCTTCGCAGAGTCTGTGATATCTGGAGAGGAGCTGCAAGGCTACAGAGCCGCGGTGGATCCAAAAGAGATGCACACCACCAAGAAGCAGATCTCCGAACAGAAAACCTCGTTCAAGGCCGCGATAGAGACCAAGAAAATCGACTTCAAGGAAGGAGATACCACTAAACAGGTCTCGGTCGGAGCCAATATGGACCCCAAATAGGAAGACGCGCTCGTCGAGTTCCTCCGCGCTAACATGGACATCTTCGCATGGCAGCCTTCTGACATGTCCGGAGTACCTAGGGAACTCGCCGAGCACTACCTCAACATAAATCCGGGGGCTAAACCGGTGAAGCAAGCTATGCGACGCTTTGGAGATAAGAAGCGCCGCGCCATAGGAATGGAATTAGCAAAGTTACTAGAGGTAGGTTTTGTAGTAGAAGTTATCCATACTGATTGGGTCACAAACCCTGTCCTTGTACCCAAAAAGAATTCTGAAATACTAAGAATGTGCATCGATTACTCCGGCTTGAATAAGCATTGTCCGAAGGATCCGTTCCCCTTGCCGCGCATTGACCAAGTCATTGATTCGATGACAGGGGCGGAACTTCTATGTTTTCTTGACGCATATTCCGGGTATCAATAGATCCGGATGAAGAAGTCCAACCAAAAGGCGACCTATCAACGTACGATGCAGCGGTGCTTGAAGGACCAAATTGGTCGGAACGTACACGCTTACGTCAACGACATCGCGGTCATGACCCAGAAAGGATCCGACTTGATCAGCGACCTCACAGAAACCTTTGAGAACCTCCGACGGTACAAGATGATGTTGAATCCGCTGAAGTGCGTCTTTGGCGTACCAGCCGGAAAACTCCTTGGCTTCATCGTCTCTCATAGGGGCATTGAAGTTAACCCGGAGAAAATCAAGGCAATCATGTGCATCAAAAGGCCAACTTGTCTCAAAGATGTGCAACGACTAACTGGCTATGTTGCAGCAATCAGTAGGTTTGTTAGCCGTCTTGGCGAGAAGGCGCTACCTTTGTACAAGCTGCTGAAGAAAACAGACAAATTTGTCTGGGACGACGCAGCAGATGCAGCACTTCAAGGGTTGAAGGAAATACTCACCTCCCCACCTATCCTAGCAGCTCCAGAAGAGTCAGAGTCCATGCTCCTTTACCTGGCAGCTACTAACAGAGTCATCAGTCTCGTCATCGTGGTGGAGCGAAAGGAAGAAGGTCACGAGTATGGATTCCAAAGGCCAGTCTATTACATTAGCGAGGTACTGACGGAATCCAAACAAAGATATCCTCACTTTCAAAAGCTAGCCTATGGCATGTTCCTAGGTAGCAGGAAGCTGAGGCACTACTTCCAAGAGCATCCAGTAACAGTCGTGAGCAAGGCTCCGTGCTGTCTATTGTTGGCTTCTTTTCCTGTAGACAGTGTTGGGCCTCCAAGAGTAGAGGTTTGTAGAACAGCAGCAAGTTTCCCTTAAATGAATCACCCAAGGTTTATCGAACTCATGGAGGTAGAGGTCAAAGATATCCCTCTCAAGCAACCCTGCAATCACGATACAAGAAGTCTCTTGTGTCCCCAACACACCTAATACACTTGTCAGATGTATAGGTGCACTAGTTCGGCGAAGAGATAGTAAAATGCAAGTGATATGGATGTATATGAGCGGTAATAACAATCTGAAATAAATATGGCAGCGAGTAAACATGCAGTAAAACAGTAAATAAACGGAGATTCGATATTTGGAAACAAGGCCTAGGGATCCTACTTTCACTAGTGGACACTCTCAACAATGATCACATAATAATACTATTCTACACTCTTTTGTTGGATAACAAACACCATTCATTGTGTAGGGCTACAAGAGCTCCCTCAAGCCGGAGTTAACAAGCTCCACAACATCTGGAGTTCATATTTAAGTAACCTTAGAGTGCGTAATAGACCGTTGCAATTTAAACCGAGTACTAACATAGCATGCACACTGTCACCGTCAGGCTATGAAAGGGAGAATAGATCACATCAATACTATCATAGTAATAGTTAACTTCATAATCTACAAGAGATCGAAATCATAGCTTATACCAAGTACTACATGATGCACACACTGTCAACATTACATCATGGAGGAGGAATAGACTACTTTAATAACATCACTAGAGTAGCACATAGATGATATTCAACTAGATCACAAAGAGAGATGAACCACATAGCTACGGTAGAGCCCTCAGCCTCGGGGGAGAACTACTCCTCCTCATCATGGGAGACAGCATGGCGATGAAGATGGCGGTGGTGTCGATGGAGATGCCTTCCGGGGCAATTCCCCGTCCCGCGGCATGCCGGAACAGAGACTTCGTCCCCGAATCTTGGCTTCGCGATGGCTCTGGAAGGTTTCTCGTATCGTGGCTTATTCGTATCGAAGTTTTAGGTCACCGGGCTTAAATAGGCGATGAGGCGGAGTCGGGGGGTCTTGGGGGCCCACACGGGGGCGGCCGCGCTGCCTTGTGGGGTGGGGCCCCCTGGCTCCCCTTTGGCCCCTCTTCGGTGCTCTGGAAGCTTCCGGGAAAAATAAGATATTGGGCGTTGATTTCGTCCGATTTCGAGAATATTTCCTTTGTAGGATTTCTGAAACCAAAAACAGCAGAAACAACAACTGGCTCTTCGGCATCTCGTCAATAGGTTAGTGCCGGAAAATGCATAATAATGATATAAAGTGTGTATAAAACATGTGAGTATCATCATAAAAGTAGCATGGAACATAAGAAATTATAGATACGTTTGAGACGTATCAAGCATCCCCAAGCTTAGTTCCTACTCGCCCTCGAGAAGGTAAACGATAACAAGGATAATTTATGAAGTGACATGCTATCATAATCTTGATCAATACTATTGTAAAGCATATGAGATGAATGAAGTGATTCAAAGCAATGGTAAAGACAATGATTAAACAACTGAATCATATAGCAAAGACTTTTCATGAATAGTACTTTCAAGACAAGCATCAATAAGACTTGCATAGGAGTTAACTCATAAAGCAATAAATTCATAGTCGAAAGTTTTGAAGCAACACAAAGGAAGATATAAGTTTCAGCAATTGCTTTCAACTTTCAACATGTATATCTCATGGATAATTGTCAACACAAAGTAATATGATGAGTGCAAATAAGCAAGTATGTAGGAATCAATGCACACAGTTGACACAAGTATTTGCTTCTAAGATAGAAGGTAGTAGGTAAACTGACTCAACATAAAGTAAAAGAAGGACCCTTCGCAGAGGGAAGCATGGATTGCTATATTTGTGCTAGAGCTTTTATTTTGAAAACAAGAAACAATTTTGTCAACGGTAGTAATAAAGCATATGTGTTATGTATAAGATATCTTATAAGTTGCAAGCCTCATGCATAGAATACCAATAGTGCTCGCACCTTGTCCTAATTAGCTTGGATTTACATGGATTATCATTGCATAGCATATGTTTTAACCAAGTGTCACAAAGGGGTACCTCTATGCCGCCTGTACAAAGGACTAAGGAGAAAGTTCGCATTGGATTTCTCGCTTTTGATTATTCTCAACTTAGACATCCATACCGGGACAACATAGACAACAGATAATGGACTCCTCTTTAATGCATAAGCATTCAACAACAAATAATATTCTCATAAGAGATTGAGGATTGATGTCCAAACTGAAACTTCCACCATGGATCATGGATTTAGTTAGCGGCCCAATGTTCTTCTCTAACAATATGCATACTCAAACCATTTGATCATGATAAATCACCCTTACTTCAGACAAGACGAACATGCATAGCAACTCACATGATATTCAACAAAGAAATAGTTGATGGCGTCCCCAGGAACATGGTTATCGCTCAACAAGCAACTTATTAAGAAATAAGATACATAAGTACATATTCAATACCACAATTGTTTTTAAGATATTTTTCCCATGATCTATATATTGCAAAGACAAAGAATGGAATTTTAAAGGTAGCACTCAATCAATTTACTTTGGAATGGCAGAGAAATACCACATAGTAGGTAGGTATGGTGGACACAAATGGCATAGGTTTTGGCTCAAGGTTTTTGGATGCACGAGAAGTAATCTCTCTCAATACAAGGCTTAGGCTAGCAAGGTTGTTTGAAGCAAACACAAGTATGAACCGGTACAGCAAAACTTACATAAGAAGATATTGCAAGCATTATAAGACTCTACACTGTCTTCCTTGTTGTTCAAACCCTCACCAGAAAATATCTAGACTTTAGAGAGACCAATCATGCAAACCAAATTTCAACAAGCTCTACGGTATTTCTTCATTAATAAGTGCAAAGTACATGATGCAAGAGCTTAAACATGATCTATTTGAGCACAACAATTGCCAAGTATCAAATTATTCAAGACATTATACCAATTACCACATGTAGCATTTTCTGTTTCCAACCATATAACAATTAACGAAGCAGTTTCAACCTTCGCCATGAACATTAAAAGCTAAGAACACCAGTGTTCATATGAACAAGCGGAGCGTGTCTCTCTCCCACACAAGCATGAATTTATTCAGAGAATGGAAATAACGAAATGAAAATAAAAGAACACAGACGGTCTAAGTAAAGTACATAAGATGTGACGGAATAAAAATATAGTTTCACTAGAGGTGACCTGATAAGTTGTCGATGAAGAAGGGGATGCCTTGGACATCCCCAAGCTTAGATGCTTGAGTCTTCTTGAATTATGCAGGGATGAACCACGGGGGCATCCCCAAGCTTAGAGTTTTCACTCTTCTTGATCATATTGTATCATCCTCCTCTCTTGATCCTTGAAAACTTCCTCCACACCAAACTCAAAACAAACTCATTAGAGGGTTAGTGCATAATCAAAAATTCACATGTTCAGAGGTGGCACAATCATTCTTAACACTTCTGGACATTGCCCAAAGCTACTGGAAGTTAATGGAACAAAGAAATCCATTCAACACAGCAAAAGAGGCAATGCGAAATAAAAGGCAGAATCTATCAAAACAGAATAGTCCGTAAAGACGAATTTTTATGGGGTACTTAACTTGCTCAGATGAAAATGCTCAAATTGAATGAAAGTTGCGTACATATCTGAGGATCACTCACGTAAATTGGCAGATTTTTCTGAGTTACCTACAGAGAATCATACTCAAATTCGTGACAGCAAGAAATCTGTTTCTGCGCAGTAATCCAAATCTAGTATCAACCTTACTATCAAAGACTTTACTTGGCACAATAATGAAATAAAATAAAGATAAGGAGAGGTTGCTACAGTAGTAACAACTTCCAAGACTCAAGTATAAAACAAAAATTGCTGTAGTAAAATAAAACATGTGTTATCTCCCAAGAAGTGCTTTCTTTATAGCCATTAAGATGGGCTCAGCAATTTTAATGATGCACTCGAAAGAAATAAGAGTCGAAGCAAAAGAGAGCATCAAGAAGCAAATATGAAACAAATTTAACCCTAACCCACTTCCTATGAAAAGGAATCTTGTAAATAAACAAATTCATGAAGAACAAAGTGACAAGCATAGTTTATACCATCAATTGTGTATATTTGTTATTATATGTGCATAAACATTAATTTATAGCATGTAAATGAGTAAATTTGTAATAACTATCTTTATAATAATGCCCATCTAGGTCGATCATGAAGTATGACATGATTTCTTATTGTGGAAGACAATTTCTTGGTTACACTGCCTAGACTTCCGCTTATGCCCTAGGCGAGGCGTTTGTCCATCGCCTAGTGCCTAAGCGTGCTTAAGCGGTGCCTAGGCGTCGCCTTGTCCAACAGAGGTTGCAGCAATCAGTAGGTTTGTTAGCCGTCTTGGCGAGAAGGCACTACCTTTGTACAAGCTGCTGAAGAAAACAGACAAATTTTATCTAGGACGACGCAGCAGATGCAGCACTTCAAGGGTTGAAGGAAATACTCACCTCCCCACCTATCCTAGCAGCTCCAGAAGAGTCAGAGTCCATGCTCCTTTACCTGGCAGCTACAAACAGAGTCATCAGTCTCGTCATCGTGGTGGAGCGAAAGGAAGAACGTCACGAGTATGAAGTCCAAAGGCCAGTCTATTACATTAGCGAGGTACTGATGGAATCCAAACATAGATATCCTCACTTTCAAAAGCTAGCCTACGGCATGTTCCTAGGTAGCAGGAAGCTGAGGCACTACTTCCAAGAGCATCCAGTAACAGTCGTGAGCAAGGCTCCGTGCTGTCTACTGTTGGCTTCTTTTCCTGTAGACAGTGTTGGGCCTCCAAGAGCAGAGGTTTGTAAAACAGCAACAAGTTTCCCTTAAGTGAATCACCCAAGGTTTATCAAACTCAGGGAGGTAGAGGTCAAAGATATCCCTCTCAAGCAACCCTGCAATCACGATACAAGAAGTCTCTTGCGTCCCCAACACACCTAATACACATGTCAGATGTATACGTGCACTAGTTCGGCGAAGAGATAGTAAAATGCAAGTGATATGGATGTATATGAGCGGTAATAACAATCTGAAATAAATATGGCAGCGAGTAAACATGCAGTAGAACAGTAAATAAACGGAGATTCGATATTTGGAAACAAGGCCTAGGGATCCTACTTTCACTAGTGGACACTCTCAACAATGATCACATAATAATACTACTCTACACTCTCTTGTTGGATAACAAACACCATTCATTGTGTAGGGCTACAACAGCTCCCTCAAGCCAGAGTTAACAAGCTCCACAACATCCGGAGTTCATATTTAAGTGACCTTAGAGTGCATAATAGACCGTTGCAATATAAACCGAGTACTAACATAGCATGCACACCGTCACCATCAGGCTATGAAAGGGGGAATTGATCACATAAATACTATCATAATAATAGTTAACTTCATAATCTACAAGAGATCGAAATCATAGCTTATACCAAGTACTACATGATGCACACACTGTCAACATTACATCATGGAGGAGGAATAGACTACTTTAATAACATCACTAGAGTAGCACATAAATGATATTCAACTAGATCACAAAGAGAGAGATGAACCACATAGCTACGGTAGAGACCTCAGTCTCGGGGGAGAACTACTCCCTCCTCATCATGGGAGACAGCAGCGGCGATGAAGATGGCGGTGGTGTCGATGGAGATGCCTTCCGGGGGCAATTCCCCGTCCCGGCGGCGTGCCGGAACAGAGACTTCTATCCCCCGAATCTTGGCTTCGCGATGGCGGCGGCTCTGGAAGGTTTCTCGTATCGTGGCTTATTCGTATCGAAGTTTAGGTCACCAGGGCTTAAATAGGCGAAGAGGCGGAGTCGGAGGGGTCTTGGGGGGCCCACACAGTAGGGGCGCACCCCCCCTTGGCCGCGCTGCCTTGTGGGGTGGGGCCCCCTGGCTCCCCTTTGGCCCCTCTTCGGTGCTCTGGAAGCTTCCGGGGAAAATAAGATATTGGGCGTTGATTTCGTCCGATTCCGAGAATATTTCCTTTGTAGGATTTCCGAAACCAAAAATAGCAGAAAACAACAACTGGCTCTTCGGCATCTCGTCAATAGGTTAGTGCCGAAAATGCATAATAATGACATAAAGTGTGTATAAAACATGTGAGTATCATCATAAAAGTAGCATGGAACATAAGAAATTATAGATACGTTTGAGACGTATCAAGCATCCCCAAGCTTAGTTCCTACTCGCCCTCGAGTAGGTAAACGATAACAAGGATAATTTATGAAGTGACATGCTATCATAATCTTGATCAATACTATTGTAAAGCATATGAGATGAATGAAGTGATTCAAAGCAATGGTAAAGACAATGATTAAACAACTGAATCATATAGCAAAGACTTTTCATGAATAGTACTTTCAAGACAAGCATCAATAAGACTTGCATAGGAGTTAACTCATAAAGCAATAAATTCATAGTAGAAAGTTTTGAAGCAACACAAAGGAAGATATAAGTTTCAGCAGTTGCTTTCAACTTTCAACATGTATATCTCATGGATAATTGTCAACACAAAGTAATATGATGAGTGCAAATAAGCAAGTATGTAGGAATCAATGCACACAGTTGACACAAGTGTTTGCTTCTAAGATAGAAGAAAGTAGGTAAATTGACTCAACATAAAGTAAAAGAAGGGCCCTTCGCAGAGGGAAGCATGGATTGCTATATTTGTGCTAGAGCTTTTATTTTGAAAACAAGAAACAATTTTGTCAACGGTAGTAATAAAGCATATGTGTTATGTATAAGATATCTTATAAGTTGCAAGCCTCATGCATAGAATACCAATAGTGCTCGCACCTTGTCCTAATTAGCTTGGGGTCCTTGATGTCTACTCACACTTCTTTTGCTGTAGACAGTGTTGGGCCTCCAAGAGCAGAGGTTTGTAGAACAACAGCAAGTTTCCCTTAAGTGAATCACCCAAGGTTTATCGAACTCAGGGAGGAAGAGGTCAAAGATATCCCTCTCAAGCAACCCTGCAATCACGTTACAAGAAGTCTCTTGTGTCCCCAACACACCTAATACACTTGTCAGATGTATAGGTCCACTAGTTCGGCGAGGAGATAGTGAAATACAAGTAATATGGATGTATATGAGTAGTAGTAACGGCGCCAGAAAATAGCTTGCTGGCGTGCAGTTGATGGTGGTAATATTGCAGGAAGTAAAGATGCAGTAAAACAGTAAATAAGCGATGATTGCAGTATTTGGAAACAAGGCCTAGGGATCATACTTTCACTAGTGGACACTCTCAACATTGATCACATAATAAAACCACTCTACACTCTCTTGTTGGATGATGAACACCATTAATTGTGTAGGGCTACAAGAGCACCTCAATGCCGGAGTTAACAAGCTCCACAACATTCGATGTTCATATTTAAATAACCTTAGAGTGCATGATAGACCAACGCAATTATACCAAGTACTATAATAGCATGCACACCGTCACCGACAGACTATGAAAGGAGGAATAGATCACATAAATACTATCATAGTAATAGTTAACTCTGTAATCTACAAGAGATTACAATCATAAACTATGCCAAGTACTACATGATGCACACACTGTCACCATTACATCATGGAGGAGGAATAGAGTACTTTAATAACATCACTAGAGTAGCACATAGATTAATAGTGATACAAAGCTCATCATATGAATCTCAATCATGTAAGGCAGCTCATGAGATCATTGTATTGAAGTACATGAGAGAGAGATTAACCACATAGCTACCGGTACAGCCCTTAGCCTCGATGGAGAACTACTCCTCCTCATGGGAGACAACAGCGTTGATGAAGATGGCGGTGGTGTCGATGGAGATGCCTTCGGGGCACTTCCCCGTCCCGGCGGCGTGCCGGAACAGAGACTTGTCCCCCAGATCTTGGCTTCGCGATGGCGGCGGCTCTGGAAGGTTTCTCGTACCGTGGCTTATTCTCCCGAAGTTTTTAGGTCAGGAGGCTTAAATAGGCAGAGAGGCGGAGTCGGGGGGCTGACGAGGCGGCCAGACAACAGGGGGGCGCGCCCCCTGGGCCGCTTCACCCACACGTGTGGGGCCCCTAGGGCTCCCCTCTGGTGCCTCTCCGGTGTTCTGGAAGCTTCGTGGAATTATAAGATGCTGGGCATTGATTTTGTCCAATTCGAGAATATTTCCTTACTAGGATTTCGAAACCAAAAATAGCAGAAAACTGACACTTCGGCATCTCGTCAATAGGTTAGTTCCGGAAAACGCATAAAATCATCATAAAGTGTGAACAAAACATGTAGGTATTGTCATAAAACAAGCATGAAACATCAGAAATTATAGATACGTTGGAGAAGTATCAGTCCTCCGCCTTCGCCAGGTGAAAGATCATAAGTTGCAATCTCCATGGGAAGGAGCCTTTGTCGTTAGCAAAATGCTTCATAACAGATCGTACTACCTTGTCGATTTCCGGGAGCGAAAGGATAGACCTGCTAATTGGTACCGGAAACGCAAGCGAGAGGATCCAGATGACATTTACGATGAAACAGAACGCCCCTGGAACAATGCACAGCTACGTCCTTTCCACACTTAGCAAAAAAATTTCGAGTTACATACTCTGTAATAGTTATACATGATCAATGAAATAAAGCATCTGGTTCACTCTTTGAGTCTTTTACCTCCTTTATTTGTTCATTTTTAGATCGTGTATGTTTTCCGACTAAAACCACAGAGCTGGATATTTCCGCCTAGGCGTGTATGAAAGATGTGATTTTCAAAATTGTCCTTTAGGACGTAATCTTAAGTTTTCTGGCGGAAAAAATTTCTGTTGCGAACTCATGGATTCCTGGTAGCGATTTCCGGCACCTCGGCTGGGGGCTTGTTTCCGCGGTTATTGACGGATCGCCATTGGGCTTCGTCGCCGCAGGCGAGGGTTTCCGGCTAAAGGTCTTCTGGCTCGCGGAGGGTCAAGTGAGTAAGCCGGAAAATTTGGAAACTAGCACTTGCTTTTTTAACAAACGAAACATGCATTCATAAGTTAAAAGGATCGCAGGATAAGTTTCCGCCCACATGCGCTTGTTTTGTCCCTAGCTACTTAAAAATATTTAAGTCTTATTATAATCCCACTCCGGGGCCAAAATGATGCTCTTTCATTGTTTTGTAGGATCTACTCGGAGACATGATCATCATCCTCCGAGGGCACGTACGCGGAAGCGTCGCCAGAATATTCAGTCGGATTGATCCGCGCTGGAGCCTGAGCCTTCCTCGACATCTTCATCCTCTTCTTCGTTTTCCTCCTCGGAGAAACCTTCGGGAAGATCGTACTTGTCGTACCAGAACGAGTGATTCACTCGCTCGGCTAGAAACCGATCGTACCCTTGGGTCTCCGCGAGGGCGAGCTTGACATTGGTGCCTTTGGGGACTCCGCGTGCGACCTCCGCCAAGTTCATTCCCGGGCAATGAGCTTTGCATGTTGCCAGGGTAAGAGAGGAGGCCCCGCGGGCAGAAGACGCTTGCCAATCTTTGATGAGATCCGGCACCATCCGCATAAGCTTGGTCATGCGATCGATGAAGGTGGTTCCGGCTCTCTTCAAGCTTAGAAACTGGGCGATTCCGCGGCAGGCTTCGAAGAGATCGGTGATGGAGTTCCGTGCATCTTCATAAGCTTCCGTCCTGGTGGCAGTCTCCGGGTTCCATTCGAATCCAAGAGTTGTTGCAAAACACAACGATTAGCTCCTTCCGCGATAAAAGACAGAGTAAATATGAAGAAAGCCGGAAAACATCTATAAGTCCTTACGGAAGATCAGCTTGTCAATATCATCCGCCTCTTTCTCGGAAGTTTTCGCCTTGGAGACTAGTGTCTTTATCCGCGCATTGCTTTTCTTCAGCTTCTCGTTAAGCTCCGCGATGGCCTGAGCATGTTTCTCCTCGCGCTCCTTTTTCTCCTTTGTCTCCTTTTCGGTGGACTCTTTGAGGAACCCCTGGAGAGAATCATGCTCGGCCTTAAGAACTTCTAGTTCCGCAGAAAGCTCGTCGATGGAAGGTTTCTTGGCAAGTTGATCTGCAAGGCGGAAAATAGAAGAATAAAGTTAGTTCACGCAAATAGTCGCATTGCAGAACCTGGGGGCTAAGCCGGAATCATTACCTTCATAATTCTTGAGGCAGGTCTCCAGGGTCGCAATTGACTTCTCTGCGTTTCGCTTCTGCAGCATTGATACGTCTCCAACGTATTCATAATTTCTGATGTTCCATGCTTGTTTTATGACAATACTTACATGTTTTGCTTGCACTTTATAATGTTTTTATGCATTTTCCGGAACTAACCTATTAACGAGATGCCGAAGGCCAGTTGCTGTTTTCTGTTGTTTTTGGTTCCAGAAAGGCTGTGGGCAATATTCTCGGAATTCGACGAAACGAAGACCCAACATCTTATTTTTCCGAAACCTTCCAGAAAGTGAGGGGGACCAGAGGGGTTCCCTGGGGGCCCCACACGTGGCCGGCGCGGCCCGGGAGGGGCGCGCCGCCTAGTGTGAGGAGGCCCCGTGGCCCTCCGACTCCGACTCTTCGCCTATTTAAGTCATCCCGACCTAAAACATCGATACCAATTGACGAAACTCCAGAAAGACTCAGGGCGCCGCCATCGTGAAACTCCATTGGGGGACAGGTCTCTGTTTCGGCACCTGCCGGACGGGGAAGTGCCCCCAAAGCCATCTCCATCGACGCCACCGCCTCCATCATGCTCCGTGAGTAGTTCCCCCATGGACTACGGGTTCTAGCAGTAGCTAGTTGGTACTCTCTATCCCATGTACTTCAATACAATGATCTCATGAGCTACCTTACATGATTGAGATCCATCTGATGTAATCGGTGTTGTGTTTGTTGGGATCCGATGGATGATACATTATGATTAGTCTATCTATAAAGTTTGTGAAGTTATTGTTGCTGCAATCTTGTTATGCTTAATGCTTGTTGATACGTCTCCAACGTATCGATAATTTCTTATGTTCCATGCCACATTATTGATGTTATCTACATGTTTTATGCAAACTTTATGTCATATTCGTGCATTTTCTGGAACTAACCTATTAACAAGATGCCGAAGTGCTGTTTTCTGTTTTTTTGTTTCAAATCCTAGTAACGAAATATTCTCGGAATTGGACGAAATCAACGCCCGGGTCCTATTTTGCCACGAAGCTTCCAGAAGACCGAAGAGGAGACGAAGTGGGGCCACGAGGTGGCCAGACCCTAGGGCGGCGCGGCCCTGCCCTGGCCGCGCGGCCCTATGGTGTGGGCCCCTCGTGCCCCATCCTGACATGCCCTTCCGCCTACTTAAAGCCTCCGTCGTGAAACCCCCACGAGAGCCACGATACGGAAAACCCACCGAGACGCCGCCGCCGCCAATCCCATCTCGGGGATTCAGGAGATCGCCTCGGCACGCCGGAGAGGGGATTCATCTCCCTGAGGACTCTACGCCGCCATGGTCGCCTCCGGAGTGATGTGTGAGTAGTCTACCCCTGGACTATGGGTCCATAGCAGTAGCTAGATGGTTGTCTTCTCCCATTGTGCTTCATTGTCGGGTCTTGTGAGCTGCATAACATGATCAAGATCATCTATCTGTAATTCTATATGTTGCGTTTGTTGGGATCCGATGAATAGAGAATACTTGTTATGTTGATTATCAAAGTTATGTCTATGTGTTGTTTATGATCTTGCAAGCTCTCCGTTATTAGTAGATGCTCTGGCCAAGTTGATGCTAGTAACTCCAAGAGGGAGTATTTATGCTCGATAGTGGGTTCATGTCTCCGTGAATCTGGAGGGTGACAAGAACCTCTAAGGTTATGGATGTGCTGTTGCCACTAGGGATAAAACATTGGTGCTATGTTCAAGGATGTAGTCACTGATTACATTACGCGCAATACTTAATGCAATTGTCTGTTGTTAGCAACTTAATACTGGAGGGGTTCGGATGATAACCTGAAGGTGGACTTTTAGGCATAGATGCATGTTGGATAGCGGTCTATGTACTTTGTCGTAATGCCCAATTAAATCTCACAATACTCATCATAATATGTATGTGCATGGTCATGCCCTCTCTATTTGTCAATTGCCCAACTGTAATTTGTTCACCCAACATGCTGTTTATCTTATGGGAGAGACACCTCTAGTGAACTGTGGACCCCGGTCCAATTCTCTATCTGAAATACAATCTCTGCAATACTTGTTCTACTGTTTTCTGCAAACAATCATCATCCACACTATACATCTAATCCTTTGTTACAGCAAGCCGGTGAGATTGACAACCTCACTGCTTCGTTGGGGCAAAGTACTTGGTTGTGTTGTGCAGTTCCACGTTGGCGCCAGAATCTCTGGTGTTGCGCCGCACTACATCCCGCCACCATCAACCTTCAACGTGCTTCTTGGCTCCTACCGGTTCGATAAACCTTGGTTTCATACCGAGGAAAACTTGCCGCTGTACGCATCACACCTTCCTCTTGGGGTTCCCAACGGACGCGTGTTGTACGCGTATCAAGCACTTTTTCTGGCGCCGTTGCCGGGAACCGAAGAAAACTACACCACGAAATTGCCAACTCCCACGGCAACGCTCTTTTTCTGGCGCCGTTGCCGGGAGATCAAGACACGCCGCAAGGGGAGTCTCCACTTCCCAATCTCTTTACTTTGTTTTTGTCTTGCTTAGTTTTATTTACTACTTTGTTTGCTGCACTAAATCAAAATACAAAAAAATTAGTTGCTAGTTTTACTTTATTTGCTATCTTGTTTGCTATATCAAAAACACAAAAAAAAATTAGTTACTCGCATTTACTTTATTATCATGTCTAGTCCCGTAGTTGTTACTCTATCACCTGAGGAATCGATCTTCACTTTTAAACAAGGAGGTGAAGAGAATTTTAAAGAAGCATGGTCTAGAATTTTTGATGCTTATAGTAAAACTGAACCTAAAATGACCTTAAGTTTGCTTCTTAGTAATTTCTATTTCGGGCTTATTCTTCGCTATAGATATGCCTTAGATGCTGTAGTGGGAGGAGATTTCCTTCATTGTGATGGGGATCAAGCTTTTAATGCCATAAGGAAATTGATTACATCATTTAGCTCCGATAATAATTTTGATCCATCTCATGCTAGCATGCATAATAGATTAAACACTATTGAAACAAATATATCCTGTTTAAAAGAAGTGTATAACCGAATTCGCGAATACTATGATTATGTTCCATTAAGCTTCGAACCTTCAATGTGGGTGCCTACCGTTAAAGCTACTATTGGTGGTGAAACTTTTCCTGCTCGTTGTGATATTATGTCCGAGTTTTGCCTCATGCCTGAAAAAATTTATAAATCTTTGACACTTTGGGGACTTACTGAAGGGGGAGAAGAAATAACTCTTATGGATAACTCTGTTGTAATTCCTAAGGGTATAGATGAAGGTGTTTTCACAACCTTTCTTGGAAGGACGGTATCCACTGATTATCTCGTTATTGAATGTGTAGGGACAGGACAAATCACGCTTGGAAGATCCCTGCTGAAACTCATGGGAGCAGTCATAGATGTTGGGAAAGGCACTCTAAATTTTACCTCTACACCCGGATGCGGTCATGTATTCCCTAGACCAAAGAGTAGGAATAAGAGTAAGAAAGGTAAGAGCAACACCCCTGGTAAGAATGCCGACGCATCGTCTCTTGATAATACTTGATACACACTTTCTGCGCCTAGCTGAAAGGCGTTAAAGAAAAGCGCTTATGGGAGACAACCCATGGTTTTTACTACAGTACTTTGTTTTTATTTTGTATCTTGGAAGTTGTTTACTACTGTAGCAACCTCTCCTTATCTTAGTTTAGTGTTTTGTTGTGCCAAGTAAAGTCGTTGATAGTAAAGTTCATAAAAGATTTGGATTACTGCGCAGTTTCAGATTTCTTTGCTGCCACGAATCTGGGCTAAATTCTCTGTAGGTAACTCAGAAAATTATGCCAATTTACGTGAGTGATCCTCAGATATGTACGCAACTTTCATTCAATTTGAGCATTTTCATTTGAGCAAGTCTGGTGCCATTTTAAAATTCGTCAATACGAACTGTTCTGTTTTGACAGATTCTGCCTTTTATTTCGCATTGCCTCTTTTGCTATGTTGGATGAATTTCTTTGATCCATTAATGTCCAGTAGCTTTATGCAATGTCCAGAAGTGTTAAGAATGATTATGTCACCTCTGAACATGTTAATTTTTATTGTGCACTAACCCTCTAATGAGTTGTTCTAAGTTTGGTGTGGAGGAAGTTTTCAAGGATCAAGAGAGGAGTATGATGCAACATGATCAAGGAGAGTGAAAGCTCTAAGCTTGGGGATGCCCCGGTGGTTCACCCCTGCATATATCAAGAAGACTCAAGCGTCTAAGCATTATCAGGTTCCTCCCCTGAAACTATATTTTTATTCCATCACATCTTATGTGCTTTGCTTGGAGCGTCGGTTTGTTTTTGTTTTTTGTTTTGTTTGAATAAAATGGATCCTAGCATTCACTTTGTGGGAGAGAGACACGCTGCTGTAGCATATGGACAAGTATGTCCTTAGGCTCTACTCATAGTATTCATGGCGAAGTTTCTTCTTCGTTAAATTGTTATATGGTTGGAATTGGAAAATGATACATGTAGTAATTGCTATAAATGTCTTGGGTAATGTGATACTTGGCAATTGTTGTGCTCATGTTTAAGCTCTTGCATCATATACTTTGCACCCATTAATGAAGAAATACATAGAGCATGCTAAAATTTGGTTTGCATATTTGGTTTCTCTAAGGTCTAGATAATTTCTAGTATTGAGTTTGAACAACAAGGAAGACGGTGTAGAGTCTTATAATGTTTTCAATATGTCTTTTATGTGAGTTTTGCTGCGCCGTTCATCCTTGTGTTTGTTTCAAATAGCCTTGCTAGCCTAAACCTTGTATCGAGAGGGAATACTTCTCATGCATCCAAAATCCTTGAGCCAACTACTATGCCATTTGTGTCCACCATACCTACCTACTACATGGTATTTCTCCGCCATTCCAAAGTAAATTTCTTGAGTGCTACCTTTAAAATTCCATCATTCACCTTTGCAATATATAGCTCATGGGACAAATAGCTTAAAAACTATTGTGGTATTAAATATGTACTTATGCACTTTATCTCTTATTAAGTTGCTTGTTGTGCGATAACCATGTTCCTGGGGACGCCATCAACTATTCTTTGTTGAATTTCATGTGAGTTGCTATGCATGTTCGTCTTGTCCGAAGTAAGAGAGATCTACCACCTTATGGTTAAGCATGCATATTGTTAGAGAAGAACATTGGGCCGCTAACTAAAGCCATGATCCATGGTGGAAGTTTCAGTTTTGGACATATATCCTCAATCTCATATGAGAAAATTATTAATTGTTGCCACATGCTTATGCATAAAAGAGGAGTCCATTATCTGTTGTCTATGTTGTCCCGGTATGGATGTCTAAGTTGAGAATAATCAATAGCGAGAAATCCAATGCGAGCTTTCTCCTTAGACCTTTGTACAGGCGGCATAGAGGTACCCCTTTGTGACACTTGGTTAAAACATGTGCATTGCGATGATCCGGTAGTCCAAGCTAATTAGGACAAGGTGCGGGCACTATTAGTATACTATGCATGAGGCTTGCAACTTGTAAGATATAATTTACATGATACATATGCTTTATTACTACCGTTGACAAAATTGTTTCATGTTTTCAAAATCAAAGCTCTAGCACAAATATAGCAATCGATGCTTTTCCTCTATGGAGGACCATTCTTTTACTTTCATTGTTGAGTCAGTTCACCTATTTCTCTCCACCTCAAGAAGCAAACACTTGTGTGAACTGTGCATTGATTCCTACATATTTGCATATTGCACTTATTATATTACTCTATGTTGACAATTATCCATGAGATATACATGTTATAAGTTGAAAGCAACCGCTGAAACTTAATCTTCCTTTGTGTTGCTTCAATACCTTTACTATGAATTATTGCTTTATGAGTTAACTCTTATGCAAGACTTATTGATGCTTGTCTTGAAGTACCATTCATGAAAAGTCTTTGCTATATGATTCACTTGTTTACTCATGTCATATACATTGTTTTGATCGCTGCATTCGCTACATATGCTTTACAAATAGTATGATCAAGGTTATGATGGCATGTCACTCCAGAAATTATCTTTGTTATCGTTTTACCTGCTCGGGACGAGCAGAACTAAGCTTGGGGATGCTGATACGTCTCCAACGTATCGATAATTTCTTATGTTCCATGCCACATTATTGATGTTATCTACATGTTTTATGCACACTTTATGTCATATTCGTGCATTTTGGAACTAACCTATTAACAAGATGCCGAAGCGCCGTTGTTTTTCTGTTTTTGGTTTCAGAAATCCTAGTAACGAAATATTCTCGGAATTGGACGAAATCAACGCCCAGGGTCCTATTTTGCCACGAAGCTTCCAGAAGACCGAAGAGGAGACGAAGTGGGGCCACGAGGTGGCCAAACCCTAGGGCGGCGCGGCCCCTGCCCTGGCCGCGCGGCCCTATGGTGTGGGCCCTCGTGCCCCCCTGACCTGCCCTTCCGCCTACTTAAAGCCTCCGTCGCGAAACCCCCAGTACGAGAGCCACGATACGGAAAACCTCGAGACGCCGCCGCCGCCAATCCCATCTCGGGGGATTCAGGAGATCGCCTCCGGCACCCTGCCGGAGAGGGGATTCCCCTCGGAGGACTCTACGCCGCCATGGTCGCCTCCGAGTGATGTGTGAGTAGTCTACCCCTGGACTATGGGTCCATAGCAGTAGCTAGATGGTTGTCTTCTCCCATTGTGCTTCATTGTCGGGTCTTGTGAGCTGCATAACATGATCAAGATCATCTATCTGTAATTCTATATGTTGCGTTTGTTGGGATCCGATGAATAGAGAATACTTGTTATGTTGATTATCAAAGTTATGTCTATGTGTTGTTTATGATCTTGCATGCTCTCCGTTATTAGTAGATGCTCTGGCCAAGTTGATGCTAGTAACTCCAAGAGGGAGTATTTATGCTCGATAGTGGGTTCATGTCTCCGTGAATCTGGGGGGGTGACAAGAACCTCTAAGGTTATGGATGTGCTGTTGCCACTAGGGATAAAACATTGGTGCTATGTTCAAGGATGTAGTCACTGATTACATTACGCGCAATACTTAATGCAATTGTCTGTTGTTAGCAACTTAATACTGGAGGGGGTTCGGATGATAACCTGAAGGTGGACTTTTAGGCATAGATGCATGCTGGATAGCGATCTATGTACTTTGTCGTAATGCCCAATTAAATCTCACAATACTCATCATAATATGTATGTGCATGGTCATGCCCTCTCTATTTGTCAATTGCCCAACTATAATTTGTTCACCCAACATGCTGTTTATCTTATGGGAGAGACACCTCTAGTGAACTGTGGACCCCGGTCCAATCTCTATACTGAAATACAATCTACTGCACATCGTTCTCTACTGTTTCGCAAACAATCATCATCCACACTATACATCTAATCCTTTGTTACAGCAAGCGGTGAGATTGACAACCTCACTGTTTCGTTGGGGCAAAGTACTTTGGTTGTGTTGTGCAGGTTCCACGTTGGCGCCGGAATCTCTGGTGTTGCGCCGCACTACATCCCGCCGCCATCAACCTTCAACGTGCTTCTTGGCTCCTACTGGTTCGATAAACCTTGGTTTCATACCGAGGGAAAACTTGCCGCTGTACGCATCACACCTTCCTCTTGGGGTTCCCAACGGACGCGTGTTGTACGCGTATCACTTGTCACTAGGGCCCGAGTGGCATGATCTTAGATTTAAGCTCTATACTTATTGCTTAGATTGTATCTACAAGTTGTATGCACATGTCACTGTCCGGAACCAAAGGCCCCGAAGTGACAGAAATCGGGACAACCGGAGGGGATGGCGGTGATGTGAGGATCACATGTTTTCACGGAGTGTTAATGCTTTGCTCCGGTACTGTAATATCCTATATATTGGGGTTACAAAAATAGAGGAAACAGATGTGTGCATTGCATTCATGCATAGAAAATCCGGGGAATTTTCGCGCTTTAAAGTAAAACAGTCACAGTAACTGAAGTTTCACTTGACCTTGGTGGAATTGAAGTAGCTCATCAAGTCAAGCGCTATAAACCTCAATGTGACTTTGTTAAAACCTTGTTTTGATTTGATCTAAGGGGTTAGATCAAATGGAATTAATATTCAACACAACAACACCTTACTCAATAATCAATTGCTTGATCTTATAAAAGATCATAATATGGAATTCCTTGCCATAACATATGAACATCCATTTAATTGGAAATCAAGTAACAATAATTGGAGAAACTATTCTTCACTTATCTTTTCCATGTCTTAAACAAATCCAAGATCCTACCATGAATCTCATGGTATTCATATTATTTCATTCTTGGAAACATAACAAGGAGATCCACTCTAGAAATATATATCCTTTTCTATTCCATATTATTGTACATCAAACCTAGAGAGGTGAGAGTTCTATATATAACAATTATTAGAGGAGCAATAACAACCCTTGAGCTAAACCTTGGATATACATCCAAGTATTCAAATCATCATCTTTAAGAGGAACCCTAGGATATTATTCAAGACATTCCTAGAGAGAGAAACCATTTATGTTAAACATATATATTGATGATCACATCAATTCCTATGGAGCCTAACCTTAAGTTAGTATTAAAGTCCTTTCCAAAATGAGAGAGACCAATCCTACAAAACATAGCTTTATCTATTTAAGAATAAAGGACAACCATTGAACTAGAGTATTAGGAGCACACCATAACCTAAAATAATCCATTCCTATATAAGAGAGTTCAAGATCTGGTGTTACACTCAAGATAGTTGAGGCAGCACCTGGATTTGAGGGAGAGAATTATTCTTATAACCAGATGATCATATCATCATTGTTGAGTAGAACCCTAACATAGTATCTCAGGTATTCTCCTGGGATATAATATATAGAAACAACCATAGCCATGTCCACCCAAGAAACTATAAGGGAGATATTATGCTTAGTAGATCAAGACAGTGATTGATCATGGAAGTGAGAACCTCATCTAATGAGAGATACCTTAGGAAGCCAAACCTTGATCATTACAAATTGAGTGATGATCATAAAACCTAAGAACTTGAGGTAGATATATTATGAACAAGTTGTCCATGATAATGCCATGACCATTATTTGGAGAAAAAGGAGAATAATCCAAATCCTAACATTTATGTGATTAATAGATATTATTCTTCACATGAAATCATAGGGAGGTAACTAGTAAGAAACCCTAAGCTTATACCCCAACCCTAACTTGTGAACCACTTGGTGATCATAAGTAGAATCATACCATATCTATATTTCATAAATTAATGAACCTAAGAAAACCTTAGAGTTAAACACTATACCTCATATGGTGAGAAACCATATACCTATATGACAAAAGTTAACTATAAAAAGAACTATAACCAATGTAGTTACTTAAATGATAAATTGAGGTTAATAATAGAAGCCAATTGGTAGAAGATTAAACCAATTCCCAAATCCTTAGTAATAAGAGAAGCACATAAAATATTAAGCAAGTAACCATCTTATCATGGTTGGGGAAAAATAAACCCTAGCACATGCAATATGGAGACACCCCATCTCTATAACCTAGAATTAAATCTCAACCCTAGTTGAGTATCACTTGGGTGATCACAAATAAAACCTAAACCACAATTAATATTCAAACCATGTGTCATTAGGTAAATATCATTAGAACCCTGGAATGGCATATTAATGAAATCTTATGCTTCACATATTAAACCTCAGAAACATCTAGTGTTTAAAATCACAATTGAAACCCATGTGTGGTAATCAACCACCTATTCCTATAACCAAGATGAAACCATGAAGAGAGTAATACTTTACTCTAGGCATTTTATGGTGATGTTAAAATATAACAATAGCAATAAACTTAAAGGGGGGTTATGATAGAAAATTAGAAAAGCCCTAATAAATTAGTGCTCACATAACATCACATGTAAGTCAATCACTCATCAAATAGGAGGTCAAATCCTTAGAGATATTTAGCACATAAAATCATGTCACTACATCACTTTCTTATTTGAAATCCATAAATAAGTATTACCTTGAGATTATTTCTTGCAAGATGAAACCAAATAAAACTTTATACATCACTAAGTAAGAAAATTATCACTGGAAAACAATTTGAATATTTACAAAGATGATATTCAAATTCATGTTCATATGGGTAATTAAATTCAAATTCCAATCATAATAACTAAACCAAGGTTATAATACCCATATTAATTTTCTAATACACCACCAAAGTGACTGAGGAATCTTGAACTAATCCTTGTACTATTCAAATAAGAAATACCTGCAAAATAGTAAGGCATTAAAAATTGAATTAAAAATAGAATTCAAAATAGTAATAGAAAACATAAAATAGATAAAAAAAGGAAAAGGAATTACCTGGCCATTGAGCAGCCCAGCAGCAGCACGTCCACGCCGTCCGAACCAACCCAGCAGCAGCCCAACAAGCACTGGCCCAGCACAGCCCAACTCAGCCCAAGATACCCCTTCGTCGAATTATAGCAGAGAGAGGGTCGTCCTCATCTCTTCGTCGCGCATGGTGGACAGCACGACGCCGTGGCGAGCTTCTCCTCATCGCTGTCGACATCTCCTTGCTCAGCTGCGTGACGAGGCGTGTTCCCGAGCCGTATAAAGCCCCTGGACGAACCCTAGCCCGATTTTCTTCTCTCTCTACTCCAATTCCGCCCAATCCCGAAACCCTAGTCGACCGGCCGTCGACCATCGCCGCCGTTTGGAGCTTCCCCTGGAACCGCCGTTGGTTCCATCGACACCTCCACCCTCGACTTGCTCTGCCCGCAAAAGGAATCGAGCAGGGGCGACCCATAGCGCCGCCGGCGAGCTCGTCTTCTCCGATGCCGGTACCGACTAATTCCGGCGAACTAGCCATCCATTCGCCTCGCCGTCAAGCCCGCTGTGTCCCTGGTGAGCCCCTGAATCTCATAGCATGCCTATACTGCTCGATTGCGTCCCCTAGCTTCGCCACATCGCGCATACCGTGAGTTCTGCCGCTCCGTCACGCCGCCGGCCGAGCTCCGGCGACCATCTGGTGGCGGCGCGACCACCACTAGCATCGCCTTGTCGTCCTGGTTCCGATGCGCTAACGCACGCCCTTGCGGGAACCCTGCATCGCCGGCGTCGACCACCACTGGCCGCCGGCAGAGCACTTGGTTGCCACGTCGGCACCACATGGCAGCCAACGTGGCTAAGCCCCACCAGTCATTGACTGTGCGGGTATTCAGTCCGTGTAGCTTTAGCAGTTTCCATTTTGAATTTCAATTCAATAAATGCTGCAACTTTACAAATTCGTATCAAATTCATAATAATTCAGAAAAATACAAATTAGATATTAAAATTCTTAGAAAAGAAAACTCTATCCAATAAAAATATAAAATGTAATTTTTATTTTTAATAAAAATTTAATTATTTAATACTTGTTAATTAAGTCTTTAATTTTAATTCCAAATTCAATTAAAATTCAATAATTAGTAAAAATTTCACAAAAATAAATAAAAACCAGTAAGTAAATAAGGAAAACCATAAAATTAATTTTCCTTTGCTTTTAACTTATTAAATCCTTATTAGGAGGATTTAAAACCCTAATTAATAATTACCTAATTATTAATTAATTAAAACTAATAAAATACCAAATTAAATATTATTTTAATTTCAAAGTTCTAATAACTTCAACTTTACCATGAAGTTATTAATCATAGAACCATAGGGTAAATAGCAAACCCTAATTCAATATGGAATGATATTACAACCCTATCATTTCATGTGAAACCTAAAACCCTAATGCAATTGGGACACCTAGCTCCATTATTACATGTGAACCCTAAATTGTTTCCAAACCTAAAACCCAAGTAACATGTGACCATGTTACTTCATCAGTTATCATAGATTCATAGCTAGCAAATAAATACTAGTTCAAACCCACATAAAATATGGGAACCCTATCAGTACTAATTAGCCACCCATGTGTTCATCTTTATCAGACCTAGATAATCCAGTAGGGTTAACCAAGTGTAAACCCTAGATCCTATTACCAAAACTATCATCCTTATTCATTCCTATTTAGCATCACACCAATGTGATGAACCTCAGGAGCAACTATGCCAATTCTTGAGCATTGCCTAACCATATTCCACTAAACCTACTACTGATGGATACAATCAACCATCCTACTTAGGAGCCAATTATTCCTTACTTAATAGAACCAATAGTACAACCCAAACCACCTCAACCCTAATTGCTATACTTCTTATTACTTAAGAAGTATGTTCTTCAAAAGTTATTCTTTTGAAGAAAATAAGGAATCATCAACCCTGCTTATAAGGACCTATAAACCCTAGCCAGCTATCACTAGCAAGATAAACCAATCTTGATAGCACCCATGTGTAAAGAATTGCTTAGGATGCCTAGGCTTAACTCAACCTTACAAGCCATAGGTATTGATGAATTCAACCAGGTTGTGATCCATCTAATACTTACTCCAGAAACTAGATAAAACCATAGTCAACCATAAAACCCCACCAATCTAATTATCATACTTGTTCTTTAATCAAGAACATGTTCTTCAAAAGTTACTCTTTTGAAGTATATGATAATTAATCATTAACCATACCATATAATGCTAAAACCAACAACTAATCTTTACATGTTAACATTATACCAAATGTTATAGTTGTGTACTATTGATATTATTGTTATGACATGTTGCAGCACCTGCTTATGATACCATGTAACCACACCTGAATAAGAACCTTGTATGAGAATCACTCTAAAAAGTGCAACACACCCTGAACCAATCATTACAACTTACTGATCCTAAATCATCGGGGTTAGGCCACGCTTAGAGCAATTGCATCTCATACTTATGCATTATTGCATCCTTGCCAATATTTTAAACATCGTCCTTACCGATGATGCTATTTCAGAATTTGGAGTTATTGCGTAACGAAGACCTTGCCTGCATAATCTTGCAGTCAAGAAAGGCAAGTTCATCACTTGCTCATGTCATTTGAGTATTTCTATCAAATTACTTGCAAAGTATTATGGTAATCACTATTGCATAAAAATCAAAACCACTACTTTCATAACTATGAATATGACTATGTGGTGGGCAATGGAACCATGGATTGTGTTGATATGGTGGAGGTTCCATTGCGGGTTTATATCCATCTAGGATTAAACAACAAATGTCGCCAGTGATTCTTGTGCCGTAATATCCGTGTTAACCATAAGATCCGGAGTGGGACGGAGTAGTCAAAAGTGTTTCCACCTCTCGTTCATCAACGGATGCGCTTACCGTAGCGGTTGTATCTTGCGGAGCAACTTGTGGGTGGGGAACCCATTCTAAGTCCCCACGGTTATGCTGTGCATACCGTAGCGGTTGCGGCTTGCGGAACAACTTGTGGGTGGGGAACCCATTCTAAGTCCCCACGGTATTGCGGTCTATGATGGGTTGCAGCTACCGGCGAAGGAGTTTGGTTCGATCCCATCTGTCGTCGTGGTCGGGGTCCACCCTGAAATTACGGGAATAATGGGACCGGCGAGGACCCAGGGTCGGGGCATGCAACAAAGGGTGGGTGTTCGAGGTAGCGGAGGAACATGATTGGCTAGACCTTATACCGGGCCTCACACCATAGGAAGTGTGGACGGGTCATTCCCGGTTGGCACCAAGGTTAAGATCTCTTATGGGTAAAGCAACACACCTCTGCAGAGTGTAAGAATCGTGACTGACTCCTCGTTCGGATATGGAGCGACGCGAGAAGGGAGCTCCATGAAGTTCTAGTAAACCGGTGAAGGCTGACGGACATAGTTCTTCTGAATAAAAGCAACCTTTTGAAGAAATGATTATGAAATCCTGCATTGGTATTAGACTTTCTGGTCTAATGTAGCTAGTGCATTAAACACCTCTTTCCTATAATGAACTTGTTGAGTACGCTCGTACTCATCCCACTCTTAAATCCCCTGCTTAGATATGGAGGCATCGAAGGAGGATCTACAGTGCAACTCGAAGGCCGAGGAGTCAACAACTACTTCAAGAGACAGGTCAGAGGAGTCAGATACCACATCCAACAAGGAGAAAACCTAGTTTAGCCATAGAAGGGAACTAGCTTCCTAAACCTAGCTCCTATTTAGCTAGAGTCTATTCTTAGCCTCTGTAGTTAGTCAAATACTCTACAAATAGAGTTTGTGATAGGATTAGACCACGAGTCGTTCTTCTGGAGTTATCTGCAGTTTTACCTCATTGTAAAGTAGGAGGCTGTGCTGATCTTATGTAACAGAGTCAATGTTGTAATTCTATAGACATGCCTTGGACCCGCATATGTTTCTGTTGTACCACTCTGAGCGATATAATACTAGTGGAACGGTGTTTCATTGGTGTTATATCAGACTTGCATAT
Source organism: Lolium multiflorum (assembly GCA_030979885.1). Taxonomy (NCBI): domain Eukaryota; kingdom Viridiplantae; phylum Streptophyta; class Magnoliopsida; order Poales; family Poaceae; genus Lolium; species Lolium multiflorum. The sequence continues at coordinate 136,070,093 of CM061747.1, read as the reverse complement.
TACACCATGCAGTGGTATGTCACCACAGTTGGTATCAGAGCAAATGCTTTGACCCTAGGATTAAAACCCTTTAAAGGAGACCTATAGGATTGGTAGTGTCTATAGGAAGTTGTCTTAGATAAACCAAATATTTTTATGACTTGAGATGGATATTCACTTGAGAATAATCCTGACACACTTGAGTCAACATTTCGTACCTATCTTTACTAAGTAAAGTTAGCTAATCCCAAACATATAGCACACCATTAAGTCCTTTAAACAATAGATGAGTAGACCCCAGTTGGTATACAATTCATGGTAGTCCAAAGAGAGGATACAACCATAAGGAAGATATCCTATTGGAAGATGTGTACCAACACCTGTCATTAATAAATAAAAGCTATTCAGACCTGTAATAGGAGTAATATTAAGTGATGAAGATAATTAAGATATCCTAATAGAAAATATAGACCAAGTTAAGTAATGAGTAAGTTAAAAATTTATCTAAATTTGTGAAACAACTGATAGTTAGTGATACAAACAAGTGATATGAGTAGTATAGACCATGATGAGTCAATCATGAGAAATAAGGAAGAGTGATAGGAATAATATATGTCTACTTACAGGGTAGAGTTGCTAATCATATATGATTCACCTGAGAATCATTATGTGATAAACATCTAAAGTATCTAGGAAAAGAACAATAAGAAGCCAAGTGCTAAACAAATAGTGCAAGAGCTGTGTTCCAAAAATATGGGAAGTGTGCCAAGCACATCATGACCATAGTCTCATGATAAGTACAAACACTTGGAAGTATAGGAGCTATATTCCAATAGTTATGTATTTAGAGTAGTGATGTTAGAATCTAGATATACCATATGAAGTAGTCCTCAACATAATGGAAGCTAAGTTAGTACTTCCAAAGAAAATTAGGTTAACCTTAACCATCCCAAACCACTTTGTTTCAAGTTTATCACATTGCAAATGTGCAATTACGGTAAATGTTGAGACAAATAGTAGAAATCCCCATATTCGTGCTAAGAATCACGATATAAACCTATCTTATGTGGTGTTATATACTACACATCAGAGCCTGATGTTTAGAGATATCTTACTCAACTATTATATTCAGGCTTATGATGCTGTGTATTATATACACAAAGCTGAATCTTCTTGGATTTTATTGGATCTTCATTGTTTGACTAGATCCATACATGAAGTTTGACTTTGATATGCAAATGCATGTTGCAATATCAAGTCCTTACTTGATGCTATAGATCTAGAGGGTAATGGTATTTGTGTGAGGAAGTGACGAATTCTGAAGATTGCGAAGACAAGATGAGGGTTCATAAGAGAAAGGAAGCAAAGTTGTGGGAAGTAACCACAATACTCTGAAGATAGTACCAATCAAAACTCATGCTTTGCCTCAACAGAGGAGTACTTTAGTACATAAGAAGCATGAAGGTGAGAAATCTGGTGATTATGGTGAAGCTCAAGCAGATCCATAGTCAACATAGAAGAGGGAATGCATGGGAAATCACTTCGAATACTATAATCATAGTGTCAGCTAGTGGTTTTCTTGCAACAATAAACCCTCGAAGAAAGAAAGATGACCTATGAACCCATAGAAAATATAAGAAGACCATAGTTGGTATCAGAAGATCACAATTGGTATAGGATCAATACTGCGAGATAAAGTAGAAGGTGTCTCGTCCAGTTAATCAGAACCTATAATAGAATCCATCTTCAGATAACAAATAGCCATAATTGGTATCAAGTAGTCCACCATTGGATTATTTGTACCAATAAGATGTAAATAAATAAAATTTTGTCAGCCAAATAACAATGACCTATAATCATTTAGTCGAAGGATTCACATTGGATGTCCACAATTGAGTGGATATACCACAAACATTCTTCATGAGACCTTAGAAGAGTACAAACCATAAACTAGACCAGACCAATATTCTAACCATAAGCTCAATGGTTGGAGGAAAAGGAGTTGAAGACCATAAGAAAACTCTAAGGGGTAGAGTAAAGACTGAATTGGATGTACAATAACTCAACATTGGGAGCAAGATAGTAGAAGAAGGTCTGAACTGAGCGGAAGTTCGATCTTATTTTCATAAGATTGTTGACACCACTTTCAGAAGGATGTCAGACCAGAAGCCGAGGTTCATACCTCGAGGAAGTAAGAAATGGACTATAACTTGAGAAAGTGAGTAATATTTACTCAGAAGTACGAAAGCTCAAGTAAATCAAGCATAAAGAAGTTGGACGAAGAAAATATCATAGACCAAATACAGCTTAATAAGGCCAAAGACCGAAGGAGATTGATCATACCAAAACTAAAGACTAATAGAATGATTCCTTTCATGGAACCTAAATAATCCAAAATAGTTATATGTATCAATTTTAAACCATGATTGGATGGACTAAATGAGTCTAATCCATTCTTAGAGGAATGAACCATCATGATTATTTCCATGTTAAGTACCTTAACAAGTATCATTACTGCAGTTTTGGTAGTAAGGGAAAAACAAAGACCTATTTACCAATTAGAAGTATGTTATCAAACTAGTCTTCAGTTAAGACGAGCAGCACCAGAAGAAGTCCCAATTATTGAATTTTCAATGGGAAATGAAACAAGCTTATAGAGTTGGAAGAAATCAAGGAATCAAAGTAAGAACCATGGTTCAGAGACAAACCCTAATGGATTCCAGGAAGAATCTGGACAAGGGATATATTCAATTATATCCAGTGAGATCATCAAGGAGTTTGAGAAAAGATGTAGTCTGCACAAGACAGATCCACACTCCGAAACGTGAGAGATATCAAACTTCGAGGACGAAGTTTAGTTTAAGGGGTAGAGACTGTAATATCCCAGGTATTGGGGTTACAAAAATAGAGGAAACAGATGTGTGCATTGCATTCATGCATAGAAAATCCGGGGAATTTTCGCGCTTTAAAGTAAAACAGTCACAGTAACTGAAGTTTCACTTGACCTTGGTGGAATCAAAGTAGCTCATCAAGTCAAGCGCTATAAACCTCAATGTGACTTTGTTAAAACCTTGTTTTGATTTGATCTAAGGGGTTAGATCAAATGGAATTAATATTCAACACAACAACACCTTACTCAATAATCAATTGCTTGATCTTATAAAAGATCATAATATGGAATTCCTTGCCATAACATATGAACATCCATTTAATTGGAAATCAAGTAACAATAATTGGAGAAACTATTCTTCACTTATCTTTTCCATGTCTTAAACAAATCCAAGATCCTACCATGAATCTCATGGTATTCATATTATTTCATTCTTGGAAACATAACAAGGAGATCCACTCTAGAAATATATATCCTTTTCTATTCCATATTATTGTACATCAAACCTAGAGAGGTGAGAGTTCTATATATAACAATTATTAGAGGAGCAATAACAACCCTTGAGCTAAACCTTGGATATACATCCAAGTATTCAAATCATCATCTTTAAGAGGAACCCTAGGATATTATTCAAGACATTCCTAGAGAGAGAAACCATTTATGTTAAACATATATATTGATGATCACATCAATTCCTATGGAGCCTAACCTTAAGTTAGTATTAAAGTCCTTTCCAAAATGAGAGAGACCAATCATACAAAACATAGCTTTATCTATTTAAGAATAAAGGACAACCATTGAACTAGAGTATTAGGAGCACACCATAACCTAAAATAATCCATTCCTATATAAGAGAGTTCAAGATCTGGTGTTACACTCAAGATAGTTGAGGCAGCACCTGGATTTGAGGGAGAGAATTATTCTTATAACCAGATGATCATATCATCATTGTTGAGTAGAACCCTAACATAGTATCTCAGGTATTCTCCTGGGATATAATATATAGAAACAACCATAGCCATGTCCACCCAAGAAACTATAAGGGAGATATTATGCTTAGTAGATCAAGACAGTGATTGATCATGGAAGTGAGAACCTCATCTAATGAGAGATACCTTAGGAAGCCAAACCTTGATCATTACAAATTGAGTGATGATCATAAAACCTAAGAACTTGAGGTAGATATATTATGAACAAGTTGTCCATGATAATGCCATGACCATTATTTGGAGAAAAAGGAGAATAATCCAAATCCTAACATTTATGTGATTAATAGATATTATTCTTCACATGAAATCATAGGGAGGTAACTAGTAAGAAACCCTAAGCTTATACCCCAACCCTAACTTGTGAACCACTTGGTGATCATAAGTAGAATCATACCATATCTATATTTCATAAATTAATGAACCTAAGAAAACCTTAGAGTTAAACACTATACCTCATATGGTGAGAAACCATATACCTATATGACCAAAGTTAACTATAAAAAGAACTATAACCAATGTAGTTACTTAAATGATAAATTGAGGTTAATAATAGAAGCCAATTGGTAGAAGATTAAACCAATTCCCAAATCCTTAGTAATAAGAGAAGCACATAAAATATTAAGCAAGTAACCATCTTATCATGGTTAGGGGAGAAATAAACCCTAGCACATGCAATATGGAGACACCCCATCTCTATAACCTAGAATTAAATCTCAACCCTAGTTGAGTATCACTTGGGTGATCACAAATAAAACCTAAACCACAATTAATATTCAAACCATGTGTCATTAGGTAAATATCATTAGAACCCTGGAATGGCATATTAATGAAATCTTATGCTTCACATATTAAACCTCAGAAACATCTAGTGCTTAAAATCACAATTGAAACCCATGTGTGGTAATCAACCACCTATTCTTATAACCAAGATCAAACCATGAAGAGAGTAATACTTTACTCTAGGCATTTTATGGTGATGTTAAAATATAACAATAGCAATAAACTTAAAGGGGGGTTATGATAGAAAATTAGAAAAGCCCTAATAAATTAGTGCTCACATAACATCACATGTAAGTCAATCACTCACAATCAAGAGAGCAGTCACTATCATAATCATGCTTGCGGCAAAATAAATTAACGGAGGCATAAAATTGATACAAGAACTCTAAGGCAAAGTAAATCATCGAGGCTTAATTGACTTTTGTTCAGTCATATGCATGCATGAGCATGTGCCAATTCGATTCAAATGAATTATTCAGAGGAGGATACCATAATGTCATACCTATTTATGAATAAAACAATGCAAGCAAACATCTATGACATGCTACTCATATCAATAAACTGGAGCTAAACATGAGAGATCATGAACTACTAGACTTTCTTAAATGACATATACCTCACATGAACCAACTAAGAATGCTCACATGGATGAGTATATGTACAAAAATGAAAACAAATAGAGTTCATACCAGCCTCTCACCACAGTCGAATTGTCATAGATCGTCATTATTGCCTTTCACTTGTGTAGTTTAAATAATATGGAATGAAAACCACGCTCCAGCCACCGAAGACCATTGAACTCCATAATGAACTTTACAAAACCAAAGAAGAACAGCAAATTTTTTGGTGTTTTCAAATTAGAAACAAGAACAAAAGGAAACAAGCAAACAAAGCAAAATCTTTTTGGATTTTCTTATAGCAAACCAACGATAGCAAATAAAGCAAAATAAAAGCAAGAAACCAAAATAAACAAATGGTGAAGAGAAACAACAGAAATATTTTTGGTCTTTTTGTGTTTTAGGAAAGAAACAAAGAAAAAACAGGAAAATGAAAACTAGAAGAGCCACATAAACACAAAGCAGCAGGAATTCGTCAAACTTGACAGCAGTACAGTAATCGATTTTTAAGAAACTCTTCCGCTGCCCAGCTCGAAAAGTGTTCAACTAATGAAAGTTAGATAACAACCTGGGGAACATGCAGAAAAATTGGCTTCGAAAAGTAACGTTCTGGCTGTTTTTTAGATTTGTTTTGGTATCAGTCCAGAATCTGTTTTCAGGCAACTCTTCCCCAAATATCATCTCCCTCTTATTAGAAAACCACTTTAAGAAGCTAAACAAGTATGTACAAGCATCCAGCAACTATACTATGCAAAGAATGAGTGATGCCGGTATACCTCCCCCCAAGCTTAGGCTTTTGGCCTAAGTGGAGATCAACCCCAGCGAGGGTCGGGTTCCACGCCGGTGGATCATACATGGCGTAGTCATAATAAGGTCCTCGTGTAGAAGAAAAGGGTGAAGGCTCCTCATGCCCAAAATGTTGATGCGAAGAACTTGCTGCATCGGATGACGAGTCGAGGTGTTCCTCGGCCTCCTCCGTGCCGTCCCTTGCATGATGGCCATCCCCCTCTATGTATGCATTCAGCTCACCTTCCGTGACTGACCAATCCTTCCTGGAATCAAGGTTAAACAGAACAGGTGCAGGCAATCCTACTAGCCTTTCAATTTTCTTAGTTGTTCTCCAAGTTTTCTTGTAAAATGTTATCTTATAAGACAGGTTACTCAAATTAGACAAATCAGAAACAAATTCATGTTTAATCATGGAGACTATGTCAAGTTTCTCTATGGAGAGTTGAATATCAAGATGGTGAGGTTCTACACCATGCATAGCTAATAAACGAGAGGCGATGAGACCTCCACAAATTCCTCCCTTCTCACGGTTAGTAGCAAGTCTATAGGCTATCAAAGCACCCAAATTATAAGTCCTATCACCTTGTAATGCAGCAGCTAGGAAAGCTAAATCCTGGATAGATAACTTACTTGCATTCTTTCTAGCAAGAACGCACTTGGTGATGAAATAAGCAAAGTAGCGAATAGCTGGGAGTTGAATACTACTGATTTTACCACTATCATCTGAGAAGCTTCTTCCTTGACAAATCATCTTGTAGAGATTCAAGAGCTCCTGCGGCAGTCCCCTTATCTTCTCGCATGATCCCCATTGTGGCACTCTAATTGCTGCACAAAAATCATCGAATGGCAAGTTGACAGTTTTATTATAAATTTTGTATCGAACCATGGGGTTAGTTTGGGACCAATTGAATTCAAAATCCTGCACCACTGACATGGTCAGTTTTGCATATTGGTTAGGTTCACCAACAACAAAACCATCCAACCCTGCATTGGAAATCAGATTTTGAACATCTCGCAAGATTCCTGCACTCCTCATAAAATCTGTGCACGGGTAGTAAGAGGGGTATACTCCCTCTTCGCGGTGAACTCTCATAACTTGTTGCACCTCCAATTCTTGTTGGTTTAGTTGATGACTATTCCACTCCATTTTCTGAAATTTTTCAACAAACATTATAAAATTTGATTTGGTGACATATAATTGAGGGAAACTACTATAGGAACTTGGTAGAGTACTAAACATGCATCAAAACTAGTTTTTACAACTTAGAACAAGCATGCAAGCTCACTAAACATGTTACCTACATCAGCAAAATATTCAAGAGATACTCAACCAAACAAAATTCTACCTGGATAATCGGAGGAGTCACATACCGGAGAGCAAATGTGCCAAATTTCAGACAGAAATCTGGGCTGAGCAAAGAGATCGAGAAATCTTGAGCTCTTGAGCAGAAACGCGAGTGAGAGAAAGCTGGTGCAAATTTTTTCGGGAGAGAGAATGAGATGGGAGGAAGAGATGAAGTGGTGGGGCAAGGAGGGGCCCACACAATGGGTGGCGCGCCCCCTTGCCGGCCGTGCTGTGGGGTGCCACCTGGAGTGCCCCACTGGTCATCCCCAGTGCTCCCAGTGCCTCTTCGAAAAATAAGACCAACGGTATAATTTTTGTGAATTTTTGAAAACTTTGAAAAACGCACATTTCTGGGTACTCCCTCTGATCCTAAAAAAGTGTCGGAAGCCGTAGTCTAATCACGTTTTATAATTAACCCCTTCTAAATTAATCAATTTTATTAGCTCGCATGCGTGCGTGGTACATGGTCCGCAGTCTGCGCAGCATGCATTTGACCAGAAGACGCACATGCAAGCCAGCTGGCCAGCAAAAGCAAGCACGCCACGCCGTCTCACTCAATGCGATTTCCACTGGTAGAGGAGTGCGGGTTAATAACAACGAAATACCGAGGGTGCGTTTGCGAAATGACATGTCCGACAATTTTTTGGGATCGGAGGGAGTATTAAATTTATTATTACGGGGCAGAAAAATATTTTGAAATCTCTAAACAACTAAAGAACTTTGCAAATCAAGTAGTGCTACAGCAAATAGAACAAGTGGAGGAAGAAAGAAATGTTGTTTAGTTCCTCTATGCATATAAAATGTATTTGTTAACAAGGTTGATCAAGTCTTGCCACCAAATAAATTTTACATAACATATGAAGAAATAAACCTCAAATCAATCATGTTACCTTGAATTGTATTGATATGGATCCAATCATAATATTTTGATATCCTTCTTTAGGCTCATATATAGGACAATCAATAACTCCCACTTTGTTAGTTCTCACATTATAAATTGTATTAACTCCACATACTTTATCAATCCTCTTGGGAAAATAAACAGTATGCTCCTTGTCATCGACATTGAAAGTAACTTTTCCTTTATTGCAATCAATAACACCCCTGCGGTGTTAAGAAAAGGTCTCCCAAGAATAATAGACATATTATCATCTTCAGGCATTTCCAACACAACAAAATCAGTTAATATCAAGCAGTTATTAGTAACTTGAACAGGAACATCCTCACATATACCAACAGGAATAGCAGTAGATTTATCAGCCATTTGCAAAGATATATCAGTCGGTATCAACTTATCTAAATAAAGGCTCTTATAAAGAGAAAAAGGCATAACACTAACACCCGCTCCCAAATCACATAGAGCAGTTCTAACATAATTATTCTTAATAGAACAAGGAATAGTCGGTATACCTGGGTCGCCCAGTTTCTTTGGAACTTTGCCATTGAAAGAGTAATTAGCAAGCATAGTGGTAATCTCCTCATTAGGAATTTTCCTTTTATTAGAGACAATATCTTTCATATACTTTGAATAAGGAGGCAATTTAATAGCATCAGTCAAAGGGATTTGCAAGAATAAAGGTTTCATCCAATCGCAAAATTTATTATAGTGTTCTTCTTCCTTTGATTTTAGTTTCTTAGCAGGAAAAGGCATTTGCTTTTGAACCCATGGTTCTCTTTCATTACCATGTTTCTTAGCCATAAAATCTTCTTTAGTATACTTTTTATTTTTAGCATGCTTTTCAGGTTCATCTTCAACCTCTTCTTTATTAGAAGCATCATTCTTATCATTATCTTTATCATGTTCATTACCACTTTCAATTTCAGCATCAGAAATAGAAATACTATTAGGATCATTAACAGGTTCAGAGGATTCTACAACATTTTTATGTTTCTTTTTCTTTTTCTTAGAATGAGCACTAGTTTCAATTTGTTGAGAATCTTGTTCAACTCTTTTGGGATGCCCTTCAGGATATAGAGGATCCTGAGTAGAAACACCGCCTCTAGTTGTTACTTCATAAGCATGTTTTTCTTTAGAACTATTTTTTAACAAGTCATTTTGCACTTTAGTGAGTTGATCAATTTGAGTTTGAATCATATGAAAATGTTTAACAAGCATCTTAACATCATTGGAGGTTCTCTCCACAATATCATGCAAATTACTAATAGCTTGAGAATTTTCCATTAAATGATTCTCTACTCTCATATTAAAATTTTCTTGCTTAACAATATAATTATCAAACTCATCTAAGCATTGAGCATGAGGTTTTGAATACGGAATATCTTCCCAAGTAAAGCGTTGAAGAGAATTTACCTCAATCATGGATGAAGGGGAATTATCTTACATAAATCTTCTATGGGAGGTAAGTTCTTCACATCTTCAGATTTAATACCTTTCTCCTTAAGAGATTTCTTGGCTTCCCTCATATCTTCATCATTTAATTTAATCAAACCCCTCTTCTTCAATATCGGTGTCGGGGTTGGTTCAGGTGTAGTCCAATCATCATGATTCCGGCCTATTTTAGCCAATAATTCTTCAGCTTCGTCGAGTTCTTTTCCTGAAAACACAACCAACACAACTATCCAAGTATGCTCTAGACTCAATGGTTAGTCCACTATAAAATATATCAAGTAAATCATGCTTTTCTAAATCATGTCCAGGTCGAGCTCTGATAAGAGAACAAAATCTTGCCCATGCTTCAGGCAATTTCTCTCCATCTTCCTAGTCAAAACTATAAATTTTCTGCAAAGCAATATGTTGAGCACTAGCAGGAAAATATTTCTGAAAGAAAACATCAAGCAAACCACTTGGACTATCAATAGAACCAGGAGGCAAACTATTATACCAAGTTTTAGCATCATCCTTTAATGAGAAAGGAAAAATTTTAGCAACAAAATAAGTACGCATCTTGACATCATCAGAAAACAAGCTACTCAAAGTAGAAAGTTCATTCATGTGTTCCACAGCACTTTCTTTTTCAGTACCCCAAAAGGGTGTTTTCTCAACAATAGTTATATGAGATAAATCAAGAGAAAAATCATAATCCTTATCCTTAATATTTATAGGAGATGTGGCAAATTTAGGATCAGGAGACAGCTTATATCTAACAGTATGTTGTGCAAGGAACTTTTTAATTTTTCTTGCATCAGTAGTAGCATTGCATTTATCAATAAAATCATTGTCAAGTTCCACATAATCCTCATCAGGATCACCACTAGAGTATTCAACAGACTCAGGTGAATTAATAGGTGTAGCAGTATTTTCATTAGGAGTTTCAGTATTTTCAATTTGTCTAGACCTAGCAATTGTAGCATCTAGAAAAGATCCCAATGAACCACTATCATCAAGCACAGCAGAAGCATCATCAATATTATAAGAGTTTTCAGATTCAGCAGAAGTACCAGCATGTGAAGCTTGTGGTGGTGAAACAAGTTGACTTATCACAGATGGTGAATCAAGAGCAGCAGAGGTACTCAGAGTTGTACCTTTTCTTGTAGTGGATGGTAATATGGCGACTTTAGGATAGCGTGATTTACCCATGATGGAGAATTTGCAGCGAACAATATCAATCCAAGTGAACTTCCAAATAAAGCTATGCTCCTCGGCAACGGCGCCAGAAAATAGTCTTGATGACCCACAAGTATAGGGGGATCGGTCTTCGGGGAAGTAAAACCCAATTTATTGATTCGACACAAGGGGAGCCAAAGAATACTTGAAAGCCTTAACAGCGGAGTTGTCAATTCAGCTGCACCTGGAAATAGACTTGCTCGCAAGAGTTTATCAGTAGCAACAGTTTTATAGCGTAGCAGAGTGAAATATCAGCATGTAACAAAGACAGCAGTAGTGATTATAGTAAACAACAGGATTAAAATACTGTAGGCACATGGATGGATGAACGGGCATTGCATGGATGAGAGAAACTCATGTAACAATCAAAGTAGGGCATTTGCAGATAGTAATAAAACAGTATCCAAGTAATAAGCAATCCATAGGCATGTGTTCCATATTTAGTCGTACGTGCTCGCAATGAGAAACTTGCACAACATCTTTTGTCCTACCAGCCGGCAGCGCCGGGCCTGGGAATTCATCGGAAATTAAGGTGCTCCTTTTCATAGAGCACCCAATTTAACACTAACACTTTGATCCCTCACATTCCCCTCCGGTCCCAATTTGTGTATACAACTTGCAGGTAATATCATAAAACAATGCATATCATCATGAAACAATAACATGTTCAGATCTGAGATCATGGCACTCGGGCCCTAGTGACAAGCATTAAGCATAACAAGTTGCAACAATATCATAAGAGTACTAATTACGGACACTAGGCACTATGCCCTAACAATCTTATGCTATTACATGACCAATCTCATGCAATCCCTACCATCCCCTTCAGCCTACAGCGGGGGAATTACTCACACATGGATAGGGGAAACATGGCTGGTCGAAGGAGAGGCGTCGGTGGTGATAGTGGTGATGATCTCCTCCAATTCCCCGTCCCGACGGAGTGCCAGAACGGAGTTTCCGGTCCCGAGACGGAGTTTCACGATGGTGGCGGCGTTCTGGATGGTTTCTGGCGACTTCGACTTCCCGTCTCGCGTTTTTAGATCGAAACCCTTAAATAGTCCAGAGGGGGCGTCAGAGGCTGGCCGAGGCGGCCTCACACTAGGGCGGCGCCCCCCCCCAGGCCGCGCCGCCCTATGGTGTGGGGGCCCAGGCCTCCCCAGGCCTGCCCTTCTCGGTCTCCGTGAATCTTACGGGAAAATAGGCCCTTTGACATTAATTCCGGGATTTTCCGAAAGTTGAATTTCTGCACAAAAATGAGACACTAGAGCAATTCTGAAAACAGCGTTAGTCCGTGTTAGTTGTATCCAAAATACACAAATTAGAGGCAAAACAATAGCAAAAGTGTTCGGGAAAGTAGATATGTTTTGGACGTATCACTGCTTGCTGGTGTCAATTTGCTTGAGGCGCTGCTTTTCTTTTTCCGCCCTCCGGGTGGCCGCTACACTTGGTGTCTCGCGGGCGCGTTTTGCAGCTGGGCCGGAAGGAGTAGTTCATTTACGCTTGGCGGGGCCTGATGTTTCAGGAATCTCCGCATCGGAGGCAGCCTCGGGGTCGTTGGTGCCGGAGTGAGGGATCCAGATTAGAGTTCTGAGATCCTTTTCTTCGAGCTCCTCCAGCTGAGCGCATAAACACTTAGATAATTTTGCAAAATAAAGACAAAGGAATGGGCATTAGTGCAAGAAGCATACCGCGATCCCGGATCCATTAACATGGATGTCCTTGTTGCACACATGAATCCAAAGATCACGCGGAATCTTGATCAAGAGCCGGATCCGCTTGTCGATGGCATCGACGGAAAGGTTGTCCTTGGAGGCGCGCATTAGATTGTCGCGCCTCGTGTACTGGAACATCAAGCGGTCCCGATGCTGAAGGGGCTGGATCCGCTTTGTGAACCAGGACATTGTTAGGTCCTTCCCAGACAGACCATCTTCCGTCAGTTTGCAGATCCGCCTAACTGCGCGAGTCGATTGAGGTGACTCGGAGAGATGCGGACATTGTGTCCAGGCCGGAGTCTCGCTGGTGGGGCCATTTTTGAAGGCTGGCAACACCCTCGCGCTCGCTGGGTCGGAAACATCCTTTAGGTAGAAGAAGCCTCCGGACCAGTATCGCGCGGATTCGTGGCGGTTGATACGTCCCCGACGTATCGATAATTTCTTGTGTTCCATGCCACATTATTGATGTTATCTACATGTTTTATGCACACTTTATGTCATATTCGTGCATTTTCTGGAACTAACCTATTAACAAGATGCCGCCAGTTCCTGTTTTCTGTTTTTTGGTTTCTAAATCCTAGTAACGAAATATTCTCAATCGGACGAAATCAACGCCAGTGTTCCTATTTTACCCGGAAGCATCCGAACACACGAGAAGCCGAGAAGGGTGGCAGGGCCACCACACCACACCCCGGCGCTTTAGGGGCGCCCTAGGGTGTGGGCCCCTTCGACCTTCCTGCGCCGCCTCTCCGCCTATAAAAGCCCCGGATCGTAAAACCCTATACCACTGATTTAAAACCACAAACCTTCCGAGCCGCCGCCATCACGAAGCCAAGATCCGGGGGACAGGATCTGCTCGGCACTCCGGAGCGGGAAGTGCCCCGGAAGCTTCTCCATCGACACCGCTGCCATCTCCACCGCCATCTTCATCACCACTGCCGCTCCCATGAGGAGGGAGTAGTTCTCCATCGAGGCTCGGGCTGGTAGCTATGTGGTTCATCTCTCTCCTATGTACCTCAATACAATAATCTCATGAGCTGCTTTACATGATTGAGATTCATATGAGTTTGTATCACTATTATCTATGTGCTACTCTAGTGATGTGTTATTAAAGTAGTTCTATTCCTCCTGCACGTGTGTAAAGGTGACAGTGTGTGCACCGTGTTAGTACTTGGTTTGTGCTATGATCATGATCTCTTGTAGATTATGGAGTTAACTATTGCTATGATAATATTGATGTGATCTATTCCTCCTACATATGCATGAAGGTGACAGTGTGCATGCTATGCTAGTACTTGGTTTAGTAGCGTTGATCTATCTTACAAAGGTTACTTAAACATGAGCATTATTGTGGAGCTTGTTAACTCCGGCATTGAGGGTTCGTGTAATCCTACACAATGTGTTCATCATCCAACAAAAGTGTAGAGTATGCATCTATTCGTTATGTGATCAATGTTGAGAGTGTCCACTAGTGAAAGTGTAATCCCTAGGCCTTGTTCCTAAATACTGCTGAGTTACTACGCTTGTTTACTGTTTTATCGTTACTACTGCTGCAATACCACCACCATCAATTACGTAAGCACTTTTCTGGCACCGTTGCTATGCTCATATATATTCATACCACCTTATTTCACTATCTCTTCGCCGAACTAGTGCACCTATTAGGTGTGTTGGGGACACAAGAGACTTCTTGCTTTGTGGTTGCAGGTTGCATGAGAGGGATATCTTTGACCTCTTCCTCCCCGAGTTCGATAAACCTTGGGTATCCACTTAAGGGAAACTTGCGCTGTTCTACAAACCCTGCTCTGGAGGCCCAACACTGTCTACAAGAAAGGAGGGGGAACGAGACATCAAGCACTTTTCTCGGCGCCGTTGTCGGGAAGAAAGGTAAAAGGCTCTCATACTACGGTCTCAGGTAAAGTATTTTTCAGCCGTCGTGTGTGTGCTCGGCTATTTCCTTTAGATCCTGCAATTGCATCTTTGTTTCTTGTTTACACTAGTTTGGCATAATGGACACAAAGAGCTTCTTGTTCTATTTCCTGATTTAAAACATGGATTGTTTGATGCGAAAATTAAAAACCTATGAAATCTTATTTGCATGCTAGTAATATTAGTATGAACGCTTTGAACACCATTGTTGATAATGATATAGAAAGTTCTAAGCTTGGGGAAGTTGGTTTTCATGATATTTTTAGTCCCCCAAGCATTGAGGAGAAAATTTTTTGATGATACTTTGCCTCCTATTTATGATGATAATGATAGTGGTCTTTTGATGCCACCTACTATGGAGAGTAAATTTTGTTGTGATTATACTATGCCTCCTACACTTGATGAGAATAATGATGATAGCTACTTTGTTGAAATTGCTCCCACTACAACTAATAAAATTGACTATGCTTATGTTGGGAGTAGTAATAATTTTATGCATGAGACTCATGATAAGAATGCTTTATGTGATGGTTATATTGTTGAGTTTGCTCATGTTGCTACTGAAAATTATTATGAGAGAGGAAAATATGGTTGTAGAAATTTTCATGTTACTAAAATACCTCTCTATGTGCTGAAATTTTTCAAGCTTCACTTGTTTTATCTTCCTATGCTTGTTACTTTGCTCTTCATGAACTTGTTTATTTACAAGATTCCTATGCATAGGAAGCATGTTAGACTTAAATGTGTTTTGTATTTGCCTCTTGATGCTCTCTTTTGCTTCAACTACTATTTCTTGCGAGTGCATCATTAAAACTGCTGAGCCCATCTTAATGGCTATAAAGAAAGAACTTCTTGGGAGATAACCCATGTGTTATTTTGCTACAGTACTTTGTTTTTATTTTGTGTCTTGGAAGTTGTTTACTACTGTAGCAACCTCTCCTTATCTTAGTTTTGTGTTTTGTTGTGCCAAGTAAAGCCGTTGATAGAAAAGTAAGTACTAGATTTGGATTACTGCGCAGTTCCAGATTTCTTTGCTGTCACGAATCTGGGTCCACCTCCCTGTAGGTAACTCAGAAAATTATGCCAATTTACGTGCATGATCCTCAGATATGTACGCAACTTTCATTCAATTTGAGCATTTTCATTTGAGCAAGTCTGGTGCCATTTTAAAATTCGTCAATACGAACTGTTCTGTTTTGACAGATTCTGCCTTTTATTTCGCATTGCCTCTTTTGCTATGTTGGATGAATTTCTTTGATCCACTAATGTCCAATAGCATTATGCAATGTCCAGAAGTGTTAAGAATGATTGTGTCACCTCTGAATATGTCAATTTATATTGTGCACTAACCCTCTAATGAGTTGTTTCGAGTTTGGTGTGGAGGAAGTTTTCAAGGATCAAGAGAGGAGTATGATGCAACATGATCAAGGAGAGTGAAAGCTAAGCTTGGGGATGCACCCGGTGGTTCACCCTGCATATATCAAGAAGACTCAAGCGTTAAGCTTGGGGATGCCCAAGGCATCCCCTTCTTCATCGACAACATTATCAGGTTCCTCCCCTGAAACTATATTTTTATTCCATCACATCTTATGTGCTTTTCTGGGAGTCGGTTTGTTTTTGTTTTTGTTTTGTTTGAATAAAATGGATCCTAGCATTCACTTTATGGGAGAGATACACGCTCCGCTGTAGCATATGGACAAGTATGTCCTTGGTTTCTACTCATAGTATTCATGGCGAAGTTTCTTCTTCGTTAAATTGTTATATGGTTGGAATTGGAAAATGATACATGTAGTAATTGCTATTTCTTCTTGGGTAATGTGATACTTGGCAATTGTTGTGCTCATGTTTAAGCTCTTGCATCATATACTTTGTACCTATTAATGAACAAATACATAGAGCATGCTAAAATTTGGTTTGCATAATTGGTCTCTCTAAGGTCTAGATAATTTCTAGTATTGAGTTTGAACAACAAGGAAGACGTGTAGAGTCTTATAATGTTTTCAATATGTCTTTTATGTGAGTTTTGCTGCACGGTTCATCCTTGTGTTTGTTTCAAATAAGCCTTGCTAGCCTAAACCTTGTATCGAGAGGGAATACTTCTCATGCATCCAAAATACTTGAGCCAACCACTATGCCATTTGTGTCCACCATACCTACCTACTACATGGTATTTCCTGCCATTCCAAAGTAAATTGCTTGAGTGCTACCTTTAAACAATTCAAAATTTATCACCTCTGATTTGTGTCAATGTTTTATAGCTCATGAGGAAGTATGTGGTGTTTAGCTTTCAACCTTGTCATTTACTTTTGACGGACTCTCATATGGACTAGTGGCACATCCGCTTATCCAATAATTTTGCAAAAAGAGCTGGCAATGGGATTCCCAGTCCCAAATTAATTAACAAAAATAGACACTCCTCCATGGTATGTGATTGTTGGACAGCACCGAAGGATTCGGTTAGCCATGGCTTGTGTAAGCAAAGGTTGGGAGGAGTGTCATCATCATAATAAAACTAAAATAAAAAGGCACTCCTTCATGGTATGAGATTGTTGGCAGGCACCCGAGGATTCGGTTAGCCATGGTTTGTGAAAGAAAGGTTGGAAGGAGTGCCACCCAAAAATAAAATAATTCATGGGAGCCGCTCTTGAAGTCCGGTTGCGAGGTAGTTAGTGTACCCATTACCATTCGTTGACAACAACAAACACCTCTCAAAACTTTACTTTTTATGCTCTCTATATGTTTTCAAAACCAAAGCTCTAGCACAAATATAGCAATCGATGCTTTCCTCTTTGAAGGACCATTCTTTTACTTTTATTGTTGAGTCGGTTCACCTATTTCTCTCCACCTCAAGAAGCAAACATTTGTGTGAACTGTGCATTGATTCTTACATACTTGCTTATTGCATTTGTTATATTGCTTTGCATTGACAACTATCCATGAGATATACATGTTATAAGTTGAAAGCAACCGCTGAAACTTAATCTTCTTTTGTGTTGCTTCAATACCTTTACTTTGAATTATTGCTTTATGAGTTAACTCTTATGCAAGACTTATTGATACTTGTCTTGAAGTGCTATTCATGAAAAGTCTTTGCTATATGATTCACTTGTTTACTCATGTCATATACATTGTTTTGATGCTGCATTCACTACATATGCTTTACAAATAGTATGATCAAGATTATGATGGCATGTCACCCGAAATTATCTCGTGTTATCGTTTTACCTGCTCGGGACGAGCAGAACTAAGCTTGGGGATGCTGATACGTCCCCGACGTATCGATAATTTCTTGTGTTCCATGCCACATTATTGATGTTATCTACATGTTTTATGCACACTTTATGTCATATTCGTGCATTTTCTGGAACTAACCTATTAACAAGATGCCGAAGTGCCGCTCCTGTTTTCTGCTGTTTTTGGTTTCAAATCTTAGTAAAAATATTCTCGAATCGGACGAAATCAACGCCAGGTTCCTATTTTCCCGGAAGCATCCAGAACACACGAGAACCGCCAGAGAAGGGTGGCAGGGCCACCACACCACACCCGGCGCGGCCTAGTGCGCCTAGGGTGTGGGCCCCCTCGACCTTCCCGCGCCGCCTCCGCCTATAAAAGCCCCGGATCGAAAACCCTATACCAATTGACGAAAACCACAGAAACCTTCCGCGCCGCCATCGCGAAGCCAAGATCTGGGGGACAGGATCTGTTCCGGCACCGCCGGAGCGGGGAAGTGCCCCCGGAAGGCTTCTCCATCGACACCGCTGCCATCTCCACCGCCATCTTCATCACCGCTGCTGCTCCCATGAGGAGGGAGTAGTTCTCCATCGAGGTCGGGGCTGTACCGGTAGCTATGTGGTTCATCTCTCTCCTATGTACCTCAATACAATAATCTCATGAGCTGCTTTACATGATTGAGATTCATATGAGTTTGTATCACTATTATCTATGTGCTACTCTAGTGATGTGTTATTAAAGTAGTTCTATTCCTCCCGCACGTGTGTAAAGGTGACAGTGTGCACCGTGTTAGTACTTTGTTTGTGCTATGATCATGATCTCTTGTTATGGAGTTAACTATTGCTATGATAATATTGATGTGATCTATTCCTCCTACATATGCATGAAGGTGACAGTGTGCATGCTATGCTATGGTACTTGGTTTAGTAGCGTTGATCTATCTTACACTAAAGGTTACTTAAACATGAGCATTATTGTGGAGCTTGTTAACTCCGGGGTTCGTGTAATCCTACGTAATGTGTTCATCATCCAACAAAAGTGTAGAGTATGCATTTATCTATTCTGTTATGTGATCAATGTTGAGAGTGTCCACTAGTGAAAGTGTAATCCCTAGGCCTTGTTCCTAAATACTACCGAGTTACTGCTGCTTGTTACTGTTTCATCAGTTACTACGCTGCAATACCACCACCATCAATTACGCGCCAAGCACTTTTCTGGGCACCGTTGCTACTGCTCATATATATTCATACCACCGTATTTCACTATCTCTTCGTCAACTAGTGCACCTATTAGGTGTGTTGGGGACACAAGAGACTTCTTGCTTTGTGGTTGCAGTGGTTGCATGAGAGGGATATCTTTGACCTCTTCCTCCCCGAGTTCGATAAACCTTGGGTATCCACTTAAGGGAACTTGTCGCTGTTCTACAAACCGCTCTTGAGGCCCAACACTGCTACAGGAAAGGAGGGGAACGTAGACATCGCGGCCGGTGACAAGGGATTAACTTGTCAATGCCTACGGGGTAGACTAGGGTTTTAGCTAGAAGTAGAGGGCAAGTAGATCTCAAGGTTTCAGCCAAAAGTACGACGATATGAAAACTAGGGTTTGTGAGACAATGAATCGATGTTTCTTTGTCCCTCGGCTCCCCTTATATAGAGGTGGAGCCGAGGATTCGTGATACACAAGTTACAGAGTTCGAGAGGGTTTCTAACTCATCCCGCAATATTACAAGTGTTCTCTCCTAATACAACTCTAGCTTTCCTTAACTAGCAACTTGGGCTTCTGATTCTTCTTATCCTTCGGGCAGTGGGCCTTTAGTAAAACCCAGGTACTATATTCGGCAGGCCCATTGGGGATGCCTATGTCAGTAGCCCCCGAGATTTTGCTTGAATCACAGAGTCAGGGAAAATCTCCACCTTTATATTTACTCAATAGCTCTAAACTTTACCACATATCTTTGGATACGAAATTATGTTGTACAGGGATAATGGTAGTTGGGGCTAGTTGATCTGACGGATCACGTACTAGTTAACTGCTCTAGTGGCAATCTGCAAAAACCTACTTTAAGATCACGTCCTTGGAAGGATCTGGATACTGGTGTAAACTTCGACAGGTGCATTAAGGTCTTACCATTCTGTCGAGTCCCAGTCACATTTTATCGGACTAACGCGTCCGTTAGGATTTTTCTTCGTATCCGTTGATACGGAAAAAGTAGCAAACCGACGTCGAGACGGTGCGCCACATAGAACGGATCTGGTATTACCTTCGCAAAGTTTTGCGGCATTCGAAATTGATCGCAACTTTGGCGTTTCGAGAATATATTGTCGAGTGCTTTTTCGGCTATTGGAATAGCACATTTTATTGAGTCAACGGATGACTTATATTGCTCTCCCGATGGGAGTATATGTAGAGTTATTTATATAACTTGAAATATGCTCACTTTTTCTTCTTCTTTCTTTCTTTTCTTTTTTATGATTTCATCGGGCACGCGAACAGCGTTCCCGATGGGAGTAGCCCCCGACGCTACAGCCAAGGACTTGTGCTTGGGTGTAGGCTCCACGCATTATATTGCTATATTTTTCTTCTCTCTCGAAGTTTTCGAATATCTCGGGTGCGCGAACAGCGCTCCCGATGGGAGTAGCCCCCGAGGCTATGAGCAAATACTTGTATTTGATCATAGGCTCTCCCCATTTCTATTTTGTCATACTCGAGTTTTTCATTTTTTCCAAAGTAGCCCCCGAGCATTTGATCAAAAACTTGTATTTGATCAAAGGCTCTCGAAATAATCCACAATCTTCTGCTGTCGCCATTCTTATGAAGCTGCTTAGCCGAATTTTTCTCTTGCCAAGGTGACATCACTTGACGATAGCCACGACCGCGATCGGGAAAACGCGAGAATCGCTCTCTCTCGCCTTGCGGGCCCAAATTACCCATCAAGTTGACACGTCGTGCAAGTGGGGGACACACGTCCTCCGCTTTTTCTGGCGCACGTACTGTAGCTCCTGTTCTTTCTCGTCTGAATGAAATTACTTTTTACCCCTTGTCCACGTGTACACCATCTGTCCCGCAATCTCTCCATCCAACGGTGCGTCGATTCACCACACCTCTATATAAAGTCATCGTCTTCCTCCTTTAGTCCTTTCGCTCGCGCCGCACCTATACTTCTCCTCTGCAAAATCCTCCACTACTCCCATTGCTTCAAGCGGTCAATCACACTCACACCTTTCGCCACCACACTCATTGATGCCACCTCGCGCCCGTTTAACCAGGCATAGCACTCCGGAGTCCAAGATGGCCACCGAAGATCTGGAGTGGGAGAGATCCAATATCTCAAACCAAGACATGAACCTGCTGAAGAAGCTGGGGTTCACCAAGAAGGAGAACTCGCTCCGCTTCCCCAAGGAGGAGAGCTATCCAACGCCTCCAATTGAGTATCGGGTCAGTTTTGTTGACCACCTCATCCGAGGTCTTTCTCCCCCAATCCACGTGTTTCTTCGAGGTCTCCTGTTTGTCTATGGGCTTCAGCTGCACCAGCTGACGCCCAATTCCATCCTCCACGTGTCGATTTTTATCACACTGTGGGAGTGCTTCCTCGGAGTCCAACCTAATTGGGCTATGTGGAAGCGTATCTTCTGTCTCCGCCGTAATGGCTCCCACAACGTCGCCTACGACATTGGCGGCGTTGTTAACTGTGTTCGTTCTAACGTCGAATACTTCGACGTCAAGTTCCCTGACTCCGTCCAAGGGTGGCGCAAGAGGTGGCTGTATGTACATGAAGAAAGCTCCAATCCAGTGGAGGACAACATCGCCCCTTTTGACGGAGGAGCCAAAATCCTTCGCTGCCGTTCCTGGATGCTGAAGCTACCGAAGCTGAGAAGTTGGCGACAGAAGTGCTAATGACTCGCATCCACGAGCTACAAAACACCCGCGGCAAGGAACTGTCGGGTATTGAGATCACAGCATATTTCCTTAGGATTAGAGTGCAGCCTCTCCAGGCTCGCAAAAATCCCCTCTGGAAGTATGCTGGCGAAAAAGACGTCGACAGGCTCTCAAAAGACCTTCCTTTGAAGGATTTTGAAAAGCTTATCCGAAGAATCTCATCGCTCAGCAAGAAGGATACCATTCCATCCTCTTGCCGCATTACTCCATATAGTGGCGCCAATCCCCTTACCGAGGTAATTTTTGCTTTTAGTTGCTACATTGTCTTCTCGAGTTTTATTATTTGTCGACTACTATCTTGCTAGCTTTTATGCATAACTTCTTTTTTTTATCGACACTCTTTCTTTTTCTTAGAACCACCCCGTTCTTGCTTCTCTTCCTCCTCTTCCTGAGGGTGGATAAGTTGGAGATCGTACCGTTGTCGATGATGACAACCAAGGTACCTCGCGCCCTGAGAGTGAAGTCGCGGGTTCTCATAAATCCGTGGCTTCCTCCGAAAAAGAAGCTGAGTCTGAGGCCACTACCTCGACACACTCCCTTCCTTCCGCTGTTTCTCCGAGGAACAAACGGAAAAGGGATGAAGTCGCTGATTCCGGCACCTCCAAAGCCGAAGAAGTTGGTCCTTCTGAAGGGAAGACAACTTTTAACCCTTACGATGATGCCCTCGTCAGCTCGTAAGTTTACTACTGCTTCTTATTTGTTTTTGCTCTCAATGTTCCTATCTATCTTGATTTTTATACTGTTGCCATTTTATTGTAGTGGTGACGAGGAAGAAGCGCAACCTATTGACGCGACTGCTCGAACGAGTACGTCGCGTACTTTAGTTGTTTCTGAAGCGCAGGCTGATGGAGATGAATCTTCGCCTCCTCAGCAAAACACCGAGCAGCCAACTCCTCCTGCAAGCCCCCGTGCCCCTTCGCCAAAGAGGGCAAGGGTCAAATCAATCACGGAGCCTGCCCTACAACTGGGTGACTCCACGACCCCTCTTCTGGATAATGTAAGTCCCTTCTTCTTTGTTGTGCAAAGTACTTTTCGATGCTATCGACTTTTTGTTGTTTGCTTCTTTTTTGCTTTTTGTTGTCGAGCTTTTTACTATATTGACACTTTCTTTCTCTATCTTTCTTTGTCAGCCTTTGATTAAGGAATTCATCCGCTTCGATACCCAGTTCGTCGGGTACGGTGATCATGCTAACATAGCCGAAGGTAATACTTTGCTACTTCTTGTGGTAGATAGCCTCACTCCTTTCTTGTCGTGATTTTGATTGGTTTCGACCACTTTGGCAGAAAATCTTGCGGAAGCCAACAAGCGCGCTGATGCACTTGCTCGAAAACTGGAGCAAAGTGAAAAGGCTCGTAAGAAGGCCGAAGCAGATGCTAAGAAGGCCAAGGCAGATGCCGCTGCTGTCGAAGATCTTCAGAAGAGACTTCATGATGCAGAAACTGCCTTGAGCAATAATGTGGCCGAGCAAGCTGCTCATGAAAAAGAAATCCTCAGTCGCTTGCAGTCGCAAAGTCGATGTTTTGTTAGTAAGTACTCAAATCTTTATTTATTTCTTCGAATTGCTTCACTGTTTCGAGCATTCTTATTGACGAGCTTCCCCTTGCTTGTTTTCAGGGAGAACTCAT
Organism: Lolium multiflorum; assembly: GCA_030979885.1. NCBI lineage: Eukaryota > Viridiplantae > Streptophyta > Magnoliopsida > Poales > Poaceae > Lolium > Lolium multiflorum. Next base: position 136,046,705 of record CM061747.1, on the reverse strand, counting down.
CAAGAATACGAAGTGGAGGATCCTGAAGGCGATCAGCTTATCGACGCGCTTTCTTCTTGAAATCCATGGGGATGAAGCACGCGAAGGCCTTGCTGACGCCAGGTCGCGGCTTTTCCCCTATTTCTTCCCGAAGAAAGTGGAGCCCAACACTTTTACTGCTCTCGCCAAAAGCTTTAACGTGCCGGAAGATCTTGGGCTCAAACTTCGCCAAGAAGGCTTGAAGATTGGTGTTGAAAGCACCATCGCTCTAATTGCTGATAGCCAGCAAAACGTCGACTGGGTTAAAGTTGGCGATATAAAGGAGATGGAGACGAAGAAGTGGCAATCTCTAACTAGAGCTACCAAGCCTCCCTCAAAGCCGATCCTTGCCTTCCTTGGTGTCAAACCAACTCCAGCTCCAAGCGCATCCAACCGGAGGTCAAGTATACCATCCTGTCTTTCTTTTTCTTTTTCCTTTTGATGCTGTCGCCAAAGTAGCTTTGGCGACACTTGCCCCACTAGTTTGTTAGGGCGACCTCCATTGTAATGTCTTGTAAATATTCTGAAAATCAATGAAATTCTATTTTGCTTAATGATTGATGTCGAACCTTTTGTTTCAGTTGACATTTGACAACTATACTCCAACTCCTCGTTCTTCCGATGTTTTTCCTACTTCCTCTCGCTCGAAGAAAACGCCTATTAATAGTAGGCTTGGTGAAGATTCCTCGAGTAAAGGTTCAACGCAAGACTTGGAAGAACTTCGTCAGCAGCTTCAGTATACGAAGAAGCAAACACTTGTGATGATGGAGCAATCTCGAAAGTCTTCCGAAAAAGAGAAAATTGCACTACAGCAAGCTCAAGAAGCCATAGCTGCCAAGGAAGCCGCCGTTTCTGAAGCTGCAAAAGCGACCACTCGAGAGAATTTTATGCTCGAATTGATGAATGAAGCCAGTTTGGATATGTCAGGTTTTCTTTTGCAAACCAAAGCTTCTTCTATTTTTCCGCTGTTTCCTCCTTTAAGATTTTTGTGCTGTCGCCAAATAGGTTCCTTTCTCGACGCTGCTGCTGAAGACCAAAGGGTAGATGCAAGGACAAATCTCTTGGTTAACCTCTTCCTTGACCATGGTTCTCTGTTCGGGGCCACTCCAGAACATACCCGACAGATTGTCAGGTTTCAAGACCGTGCCTGTCAGGTTCGTGAGTTCCTTGATTTCTGTACCAGAACCTTGTCCTTGGTTTATAGTACACTGTTTCCTCGGAACGAGACACCGGACACTCTTCTTGGTCTGATGGAAAAATTTCGGGATGCCCCTCGTATCCATAACTTTGTGCGAGCTCAACTATCTGCGGGAGCAAGGTTCGCCATGATTATGATACAGATCTGCTACCGAAAATTAGACCTCACGAAGATTGTCTCCAAGTGCATGGCCAAGCAGTCGAAGCGAAAAAGGAACATCGATAAAATCAATGATGTTGTAACTCCTGTAGCCGAAGAAATGATGGACGAACTTCTTCGGATGGACTCTGAATTCTTTGTCAAAGGGAGCTATGCTGAACATACGACAACTGCTGCAAATAACAAAGGTCTATCCATAGATAGTATATTAGGCATTAACTGAGTTGTACTATATTGCGAGAAATCATGTCTATATTTTTGTCGAATTCTTCGTGATAATGAAGTTGTCTATATTGTGAAGTGTAATCTATATTGCGAAGCCCCCGAGCCTTTGGCCGGAGCTCTATTTTTTGCGTCTCGAGGAATTTACTATTTTGCGAGAGTATATATATTTTGCTATCGTGGGTTATAAGCCCCCGAGCCTGTCGACGAAAAAGATGTATATCACCAATATCTTTTACTATATTGCAGCACCGCGAGCCCGCTCATTAAAACCTTTCCAGCCCCTCTGCCTCGAAAAGGAAAAGAGTGCGTCTGAAAACTCGCGGGCGTTTCAGTACATTGTATTTTTACAAAGGAAGACTATACGACTCTAGGCGTAGAATCGCCGAGTTCCGCTACGTTTGTGGGTTTTTCTGAACCCCGTCTTCTTGTCCTTGATCCGTCGCTCCTCCTCGATTACCGTGACGATGTAAGGGCCAAGCCATGGCGACTCGAGTTTTTCACTGTTGATTGAGCCGTAGAACTAAATCTCCGACCTAAAAGACCTTGGCCGCATCCGACTGTGGTAGTTTTTCAAGTCTTGCTGATACTTGGTGACCCGTGATAGTACTTCGCCTCGAGTCATCAAGTGCATCGACATCGTCCTCTAATGCTCTTCTTTCTTCATCATTCTGTGACTCTTGGGGAGTCATGCTCTATTTCTATCGGTAGTACTGCCTTAGCTCCATGGACCAGAAAGAACGGAGTTTCTGTCGCCGTATTTGGTGTTGTTCGAATACTCCACAATACACTTGGCAACTCTTCTGGCCAAGTATGTCGAGCCTTTTCCAGCGGTCCTAGTAGACGCTTCTTGATACCATTGCAGATGATACCATTGGCTTTCTCGACTTGACCATTGGTTTGCGGGTGCCCGACTGACGCGAAGTGCAATTTGATGCCTACTTCTGCGCAGTATGCCTTGAATTCCTTGGATGTGAAGTTACTGCCATTGTCAGTGACGATGCTATGAGGTAATCCAAACCGAAAAACAATGCTTTTCACGAACTTTATTGCTTGGTGAATTTAACGGCTTCGCTTCTATCCACTTGGTGAATTTGTCGACAGCGACGAGCATATACTCGTATCCTCCTGGCGAGTCCTTGTGTAACTTTCCCACCATATCGAGACCCCATTGAGCAAAGGGCCAAGACAACGGTATTGGCATCAGCTCTGCTGCCGGAGAGTGAGATTTTGCAGCAAATCTCTGGCATGCGTCACAAGTTCGTACTATCTCCTTCGCGTCCTCGATTGCTGTCAACCAGTAAAATCCAGCCCGAAAAACCTTGGCCGCGATAGCTCGACTGCTCGCGTGATGACCACATATTCCCTCGTGTACATCCTTCAAGATTATCCTTCCTTCTTCGGGTGTGACGCACCTTTGTAACACGCCCAAATACTGCGCTTGTACAACTCCCCTTTGACCACTGTAAAGGCTTTGGATCGTCGAATAACCCGCCTTGCTTCAACTGGGTCGTCGGGTATTTCTTTCCTTAAGATGTATGATATGTATGCTTGCATCCATGGGACCTGCACCATCATCACTAGCTCCTGGTCCTCTTCTTCTTCTGGTGCTTCCTTGGGAGTCGTCGAGGTTTTCTCTTCCTTCTTCTTCTTCTGCGCCTTCTTTGGCTTTGTAGATCTCTCGAATATCTCTTCCCAAAACACACCTGGTGGGATTGCGAGGCACTGAGACCCGATGTTTGCAAGAACATCGGCCTCATCATTGCTCAGCCTGTTGATGTGGTTTACTTCGCACCCATCAAATAACTTCTCGAGCTCATTGTACACTTCCTTGTATGCCATCATGCTATCATTGATTGCGTTACACTGGTTCATGACGTGCTGGCCACCAATTGTGAGTCGCCAAACATTTTTAGTCGAGTTGCACCACAAGCTTTCGCCATCTTCATCCCGTGTATAAGAGCTTCGTATTCTGCCTCATTGTTAGACGCGTTTGGGAATGTCATCCGTAAGACATACTTCAGTTTGTCGCCTTATGGTGATATAAGAATCACTCCTGCTCCAGCTCCTTCTACCCTCTTGGACCAGTCAAATTTCATAGTCCAAGTTCTCGATAAATCCGGGGTCCCGTGTTTTGCAGCTCCATCCACTCTGCGATGAAATCTGTTAATTTGCGACTTTATTGCTTTTTTTTTCATACGTGATGTCCCGAGGAGATAGTTCTATTCCCCAAAGGGAGACACGACCTGTAGCTTCTGGATTGTTTAGTATATTTGATAGAGGTGCTTCATTGACCACTATTATCGGGTGTGCCGAAAAATAGTGCCGCAATTTCCTTGCGGTTGTGATCACTCCATATGCTAGCTTCTGGTACTGCGGTTATCGCTGTTTGAAGGCGATAAAACTTCACCGATGAAATATACGGCCTTGCACTCCATGGAGTTTTCCTTCTTCCTCTCTTTCGACAACTAGCGCCGTGCTGACCACCTGAGGTGTGGCTGCAATGTATAACAGGAGGGGTTCCTTCTCTTTCGGCGCCACTAAAATTGGTGGTGTCGAAATTGTGCGTTTAAGATCCTCGAAGGTTCTATCTGCTTCTTCGTTCCACTGGAACTTCTCTCCTTGCTTGATTAAAGCGTAGAACGGTAACGCCTTTCACCCAGCCTGGCGACGAATCTGCTTAAAGCTGCGACTCGCCCGGTTAACTGTTGTATTTCAACTTTGTTGGCTTCCTCATTGTTACGATAGCTTGGATTTTTTCGGGATTAGCTTCAATCCCTCTTGCTGAAACTAAGAACCCGAGAAGTTCTCCTACAGGGACGCCGAAAGAACACTTCGTCGGATTCAGCTTGAGGCAAAATTTGTCGAGGTTGTCGAAAGTTTCCTTCAGGTCCACGATTAACGTTGCCCCCTTTTTCGACGTTATGACGACATCATCGATGTACACTTGTATGTTTTTTCCAATCTGTGTTGCTAAGCACTACTGCATCATCCTCTGATATGTTGCTCCTGCGTTTTTCAGACCAAAGGGCATTGTTCTATAGCAAAACACGCCGTAAGGTGTGATGAACGCTGTTTTGACCTCATCTTCTTCTTTCAATCTGATCTGGTTATAACCAGAGTATGCATCCAGGAAGGAAAGATGTTCACATCCTGCCGTGGAGTCGATAATTTGATCGATCCTCGGGAGGGGAAAGTGATCATTTGGACAATGTTTGTTGAGACACGTAAAGTCGACACACATGCGAAGGACTTTAGTGTTTTTCTTCGGAACCAACACTGGGTTAGCGACCCACGTGGCCTCTGTATGAAGCTCCTTGATGAAACCAGCTTCTCTCAGTCGATCAATCTCTGACAGCATAGCTTTGTGGTTTGGCTCCGAAAACGCCGCAAAGGTTGTTTTATTGGTCTCGCTAATGGATCCAAGTTTAGGTGGTGCTCGGCAAGTTCCCTGGGTACTCCTGGCATGTCAGCTGGACACCATGCGAAGATTTTCCAGTGCTCACGGAGGAACTCGACGAGCGTTTCCTATGCGAGGTCCATGTCTGTTGCGATGGACGTCGTCTTCTTTGGATCTGTCGGGTGAATTTGCATCCCCTTAGAATTTTTCGCAGTGTTAAAAGTTGATTCCTTGTTAGGACTTCCTACATCTGGCAACACATCATAATCAGTCGTGAGCCTTGACGCCATGTACTCTGCTTGCATCTCGAAGGTTTCTGACAGTCGATGAAAATCCTTGTCACATTTATCGGCTAATGTGAAGCTTCCTTTAACTGTAATTGGTCCCTTAGGTCCAGGCATCCTCCATAACAAGTATGTGTAATGTGGTACCGCCATAAACTGGCATATGCTGGTCGTCCCAACAAGGCGTGATATCGGATGAAATCCACGACTTCAAACTCCAGCCTCTCTATCCTGTAGTTTTCTCGGGTCCCAAACTGAACATCGAGATTGATCTTTCCCAACGGATAACTTGGCTTCTCTGGCGTGATCCCATGGAAACGTGTGTCAGTTGGTTTCAGATTTTCTAGAGATATGTTCATCTTCCTTAGTGTATCTGCATACATAAGGTTTAGACTGCTGCCTCCATCTATGAATACTCGAGATACGTCGAATCCTGCAATTACTGCTGGTAAGTAAGTGTTGACTGCCCTGGTCGAGGGACTTGCTGCGGATGATCCGCTATTGTGAAGCCAATGTCTTGCCCTGACCAATTGAGGTACTCAACCGTTGGTGGAGGCATCTTTTCTGCCATGAACACCTGTCGCGAGATTACCTCCTAAGCTCTATTTGGTGGCCTACCCTTCTGAATCATCGAGACCATTCCGTTGGAGTTAGGATCAACGTATGGAGGTGGCGCTGGTGCAGCCGCTATTCTGAGCTGGTGTCGATTTTCGTCCGTAATTGCGGGAGGAGGTGGCAAGTGGATCTCACTCCTGGGCCCTTGCGGGTTTCTATTTGTCGCCTGGGCATTGGCGTGCCCTGCCCACCTTAACATTGCTTGAAAATTTTGGCAATCCTTTTGTAGGTGTCTTGACTGTCTCTTTCCGTTGTTATCGAGATAAAAATGCATCTGACACGGCCCGTTCATCATATCCTCGGGAGACACGAAAGGTCTCTGGAACCTTGGCCCATTATTTTGCCTATCGTTTCGGGAGTCATTTCTATTGTCACCTCGCTGCTCGTTGCTCCGTTGATAATCATCTCTGTTGCTTCCTCCAGCACTTGCTCGATATCCAGCCGAGATTTGGCCAGTAGCATCGTAATTCGAGAATTGCCGATAAAATCGACGTCTATTTTGATAATTTCGACCACGGTCATCCTCTGGTGACCTATGTCGTTTGTTGTGGACAGCATCTTCTCCATCTGCCCATCTGTTTGCTATCTCTATTAGTGCGGATACTGTCTTTGGGTTGGTTCTCCCCAAGTCCTCGACAAAATCTCCTCGTCGGATTCCTGCGACAAACGCGTCTATCGCTCTCTCGTCAGATATGTTCTCTGCCGAGTTTTTAATGATACTAGTAAAATGCCCGTGCGCTGCCACGGGCAACAATACATGTATACAAATTAAAAAAATATAGAAACATTATGTCATCAACCTATTGTGGATACTATGTAAGGATTATCTAGGATAATAAGTGTTATACATGCGACAAGCAAATAACGAAGAACGATAAAAGAAAACGCAGCGGAGACACAAGATTTAACGTGGAAAACCCCTTCCAACATAGATGGGGGAAAAAGCATGGGCGCCAGCTAGCAAATACTTCACTATATCGGGGAGTGTTTACAAACATCGTGGGTTATCTTATAATCTGGTAAACCCTAGCCGGCGGCTTACAAGATGTATATATAGGTGGTGACGACGATTCGGCCCAAGCCTACCGATGACGGGCCTCACTCCGCTCGTTAGAAGTTAGCCTCCCTTCAGTATATGAATTTGGATCACAATATTACAATAAGTACAAATGTTCTCGAGACATGAACTTAATTATTTGAAGTCTATTATTTAACCACACACACAAAATTAAGAACTATTACCAAGGAATCTCATGGGTCCGCATCATCGGCTGCAATTTTTTTACGTCAAACTATTACAGTCAACGGAAAGAAAACAAAACAAAAAATTAAGCCTGGCAAATGCTCACATTTCTTGGTATATTAATCCTTTTAGCGTTAGGTCGAAGTCGATGTTCTGCAGCGGGTGCATCATATTCTGCGCATCTGACTCCACCTCCAAACATCACAAGCAATATGTGGAAATCATCAGTGCTACAGTCCAGGAGATATGTTTTATATAAGTGCATCAAAATTCAAAATTTCCAACCCATTCTATAGTGGTAGCATCACTTCAATACTTAATTTGTGTATATATGATAGGCAACATAACTCCCTCCTTTGCAATGCAAACCATGTAGTGGGCCCACGACTATATTCGGCAACATGAATAACCTTCAAATCAGAAAACGATAAGCTAATGTTCAAATCTTGCTAGAAAAAAGAGCAGGACGTTACATTTGCTTACACTTTATATATCCATCGTAAAATTTAATCTTGTTTTGCTGCATCTTGAAACTATCATCCTAAGTTAATTGGCTATAGCAATGACCGTGAAACATTCAAGCAAACATCTGGTGGGTATTCTTTGATCCAAATAGTTTAATTTGGATAGTGTGCAACCTAAAATTTTAGGAACAAAAAAAACGTGAGGATGCAAACATTTTCAAATACTAACAAAAAAATGTATGTGGGTTCCCACTATCCAAATTGAACAAGGAGAGGCCTACAAAACAATTACATTGGTTGCATTGAACAAGTGACTGAAGTGAAGCTCTGTATTAGAGGAAATTGTCATCCATCCTTTTCTGTATTTATGGACATGATGAAATGTTTGATGATGCTAACCAGAGCATATGCCTCTTCCATTCTGCAACCAAAACAAAATGGCACCGGGACATTGTAATTAATTTCGAACGAAAAAAGTTCTATCCCATCTGCTAAATGTACCACTTCAAGAAAACGAGCCTAAATTTCACAGAACCCAATATAGTGCAAAGTAACATTTGGATCATAGGTATAGAAATATCTAGTTCATTGTCTCCATTTGATGAATATATCATCTCAAGGAAAGAGCCTGATACTCAAAGCAACATTTGAGAGATAGAAACGGAAATATATAGTATATTATCTCCATCTGCAATAGAAGCTTCCAAACTGCAGCTAGTAAATATTCAAATCTCACAAATCTCCACTATAGCTTAAGTTGGTCAACCTATACATCATTATCATGTTATCCATTATAGAAAAAGGGCAAGAAATGGCTCACCCAAAGATTGGCTAGCCAAAATTATGGTAGCGCAATCTTGGACACAAACCAAACATATCATAACATGCATGATAATGAAAAATCAGCCCACAAAGTGCAAGGCCCGTTATATAGTATCGTAAGCAAATTCGATAGAAGATGAAGTAGCTAATTAGGAAATCATGTAGAAAAGGCAACACTACTTTGTGGATAGCAAGGTCATTGGAGTTCTTCAGTTCTTGGATCCCTCTCTACAAGCAAATTAATTCAAAACGAAATGCTCATGTACGATACAACAACCTTCCATTTTGATCAACATCTTTGTCACTGTAAATGTGCCTATTATAACTAAAGGGTGGTTCGCAAATTTTCGAATGAAAATACATTTGAGAAGGAAATAGATATTCTTCTAAATTTTGCACCACGGGATATGCTCACCTTATGCAACTGCATAAAGTAGTTTTATATTCGACGCTTTGGTATTAATCCAACAACATTGCCAGAAAAGTGAACTGCAGACTTTTCACTACGAGCCTGACAAATGGCATGGTAGTCATTTAAGGCATCATTTTAAGCATTACACTTCTATGATCCCATGGTAAAGTTAACATGCGACTTACAATCAATGTAAGCTCAAACTTCAAAGATCAACAAGAAGAGGTAACTGTTGATGGTTAAGCATAAGTAATATAAATGTTGCGTCTTCGAGACAAGTTAGTGCATAACATCTTACTTCAAGCGTCTAAAATTGAATGGCCCTAAAATGGACTTTGTACATAAAATTAACTCACAGTCTTTTGTGTTCAACACTTCTTGAGATAGAAAATATATGAGGCATCATGAACTCCAACAATGACCACAACTCACGCAGATCATATCATATCCAAGAGCAACTTCATGTAAGAAAATGCCCAACAACTGCTAATTTAGGTCAATTGAAAGGAAATAGAGTTTAAGCAGCCTGTCTAAATATTTCAAATCACAACTGAAAGAAACCATTAGAAATTCACATATAAGTATTTCATCTGGGTAAGCAACAAAGAGCAACCATTAAACCATAAAATAGAAAATCCTTGTGAGAGCACTATGTTCATCACAGGAGCTTAAGTTACTAAATTATGGATTATAAGTAACAAGATGATCATATGATATTGAGAGCCTTTAAATGGTAGTTCTGCACAAAAACATAGTGCTAGTTAGAAATCCTTAGTCGACCAGTACGTACATGTCTTCTGAATATTTGAACCAATACATACATTTGTAACTGCAACGGAAAAACAAGATGTTGGAGCACGAATTTAAACCAAAATCATACATGTTGAGTGACAACCATAAGGTTTCTCCATCTGAAGTTGCCCTTATGTTTCAGCACCTGTGCTTCATCCATCAGTACACAACTTCCTTTCCATCTTTCCAGTGCCTTGCAATCATTTTCGTTTGTCAAGCGTTGCATTATAACATATAGAGCCATCAGTGATCTCATAAGATATTGTACAAACCTCCGCCTTTCAAAGAATGAGTAGCCAACAAGAAGCTCATTAAATGGAGGTGGATAAGCTGATTTGCCTAAAGAACTTAACTCCTTTGAATAGGCAGTCCTTCCAGCACTTTGAAACATGATGATTGAAAACGATGAGACCAAAGTTAGAATATTACAAGATGAATAATAAATTAGCACTAAAGTTTTGTGCATTCAACTAATCAGTTTAATCTTGGACACGTCTTCATAGACCACGGTCAAGTTACATTTTATGGCAAAAGATCCATGAATATCAGTTCTTTATGCCACATGAACAATATATAGCAGAGAAGATGTTATCTAAATTCAGTTTTCAGCTTCCTATTCACATGCCATCATTTTGGGTGTTGTCCATAGTATTGAGTTTTACCCATTACATGCCATCATTTGACTGTTGTCCATAGTATCAACTTTTAACCATTAGGGCAACTAAACGAAAAGAATAGAGATCAAAAGCTAGAAAAATAATGCACAAAAACGAATGTAAAGCAACAAATGCACTGTGTAGAGTGCACTATTTAGGGCATGTACATTCCAAGACGCTTGTGTGGGTGCTAAAAAAGTCAAAGCTGGAAGTTGCATAAGCACCAGGCGCTAGAAACAGTATTTTGTTCCTCATTTCTAAGCGTCCGACTCCTCTTTTTTGCATCGATGACAAAAAACCACCAGCTAACTGCAAGGGAACCGAAAAAACAGCTAGAATTTATTTCCTGGCGCCCCTAAACAAGCGCCCCGTTGTACCTGCCCTTAGGGCATGTTCAATGCGAGACGCCTATTTAGGCGCTTAAGCTGAGAGGAAGAAGGAAATTGATCCTAGCGCTCTCACAAAAAGTCCAGAGCTCCAACGCAGCTTCTACTTCAGGCGTTTGTTTCTAACTCTCTCCGATTTTTATGCCGAAGCCTATTCTAATGAAGCGCCAGGCGCTGTCTTTTGCGTCGACTCCATTAATTAAGCGCCTCTGGTCGGGATGACATGCCATAACTGTCGATTGGCTGGGAACCAAATCCTGGCGCCTGCACATAAGCATCTGCGTTGTAGTTGCCCTTATAACCATAAAATTAACTTTAGCTGTAGTTCTAAAGTTGACCGTTTAACTGCATCAAATTAGAAGCAGAGGGGGTAATCATAAGAAATCAATCACCATCCGATCGGCCATGGGCCTGCGTGTACCGTGTGGAGGAGACACAAATGGTGTTGGCCAAAGTGAGTTGCTTGGGTTGTCCCTGGATCAGCAAGCAATCGACGATGATTATCCCTTCATGGTTCAGTATCTGCACTCCCAGGCAGCTATCGGAGTATATGCATTTCAGCTGCACTTGTACTGCCCATAGTCGTATATATGTGCAGTTCAGCTGATCGGCAACTGTCGACATGGCAGCGCGGGCTGCGCCTGGGCGGCATCACGCAACTGCAGGTGTCGGAGAGAGCGGAACGCCTGGTCATTCCCGCTTCCATGGGCTGACCCGTCCTCGCCGTCGACCGCCTTTCCAGTGAGGCCACCTGGTGGTCGAGGCTGATGTGCTATCTGTTCGAGACGGTCCTGTCGGCCGTGATGGCAGTCCTTTTCGTTATCGCTCGCCGTAGTGAGCAGCGACTGCTGCGAACAATAGGTGGATACGGTGCTTGACATCCTCCTCCCACCTGCACTGCTCGGGTCTGACCCGGTGCTCCTGTGCTTTCTACGTGGGGGCGATCAGGAGAAGGAATTTTGGGAGGTGCTTTCGGAGGACAACAGGGCATCCCTTTGAAGAGGAGAGGACCGGTAGACGCGAGCTCGGGTCGGCGAGGCGGAATCCTATGCGGTGCGGGGTAGGTAGTAGCGAGGATGAATACATAGGGTGGGGGAGAGAGAGAGGATAGTTGGTTTGATTCATTGAGGCGCTGATTAGTGCGAAACATACCCGGGCGAAAATTGGACGAAGGCTGACGATGGACCAGTATCGCGCCTGACGACGGAACACATTCGTGTTTTTTAAGTAGTAAAGATTCCACCTTTGGATATACTTTCTCATTGATTCATCCAGTTTTTGTCGACATGCTCTCAACTCTTCCAACGACGCAGGTTTTTTGCAGGTGGATCGAAAATTCTTGACGAATACGTCCTCGAAGCTATCCCAACTGTCGATAGAACCTGGAGGAAGCTGCTATGTCCAAGATCGCGCAGCTCCACTCAGGTGTACTTGGATGCTCTGCATGGCTGTTGCTCTGGTTCCTCCTATCAGCTTCACCGTCTCGAGATAATCAACTAGCCAATCCTCTGGATCTTGCAGGCCGTCGAATTTTTTGAAGTTATCGGGTAATTTGAACCCCGAAGGAACTCGAGTTTTTCGGACCCTCCTTGTGAAGCACGGCAGCCCACACATATCCTCGTCATCTATCTCTGGGGAGTGCCGATGTTCCCTTCTATTTTGTCGTGCTCTGTCCACCCTTGCTTGCGCTGCTGTGTCTCTTGCTCCACCTGTTCTCTCGGGAACTGTTGCTGCTGCCGTAGGTCGTGGACTATTTTGCCTTGCTGAACCTTCGGGAGGCGTTGTTACAAACGCTGTTCCCATGGCCCCAACTCCTGCCATAGCCATGTTGTACAATGCTTCTCTTGGATCTCCGGGAGGTGGATTCGATGCGAGGATAAAGGCTTGCGTCGCCATATACCCAGCCTCTGGTGTCTTAGGGATAATGTTTCCTCTCGTGTCTATCGACATAAAGGACATGTCGAGGTTTTAAACCAGTGCTGGCGTGCAGTTGACGTGGGAGTTAGAAATCTCTATGGTGTAATTTTCCTTCACGTCCCCGGCAACGGCGCCAGAAAAATTGCTTGATGGCGTGTACAGCACACGTCCGTTGGGAACCCCAAGAGGAAGGTGTGATGCGTACAGCGGCAAGTTTTCCTCAGTATGAAACCAAGGTTTATCGAACCAGTAGGAGCCAAGAAGCACGTTGAAGGTTGATGGCGAGATGTAGTGCGGCGCAACACCAGGGATTCCGGCCAACGTGGAACCTGCACAACACAAACCAAGTACTTTGCCCCAACGAAACAGCGAGGTTGTCAATCTCACCGGCTTGCTGTAACAAAGGATTAGATGTATAGTGTGGATGATGATTGTTTGCAGAAAACAGTAGAACAGTATTGCAGTAGATTGTATTTCAGTATAGAGAATTGGACCGGGGTCCACAGTTCACTAGAGGTGTCTCTCCCATAAGATAAACAGCATGTTGGGTGAACAAATTACAGTTGGGCAATTGACAAATAAAGAGGGCATGACCATGCACATACATATTATGATGAGTATAGTGAGATTTAATTGGGCATTACGACAAAGTACATAGACCGCTATCCAGCATGCATCTATGCCTAAAAAGTCCACCTTCAGGTTATCATCCGAACCCCTTCCGGTATTAAGTTGCTAACAACAGACAATTGCATTAAGTATTGCGCGTAATGTAATCAGTAACTACATCCTCGAACATATCACCAATGTTTTATCCCTAGTGGCAACATCACATCCATAATCTTAGAGATTTCTGTCACTTCCCCAGATTCACGGAGACATGAACCCACTATCGAGCATAAATACTCCCTCTTGGAGTTACAAGCATCTATTTGGCCAGAGCATCTACTAGTAACGGAGAGCATGCAAGATCATAAACAACACATAGATATAAATTGATAATCAACATAACATAGTATTCTCTATTCATCGGATCCCAACAAACGCAACATATAGAATTACAGATACATGATCTTGATCATGTTCGGCAGCTCACAAGACCCGACAATTAAGCACAATGAGGAGAAGATAACCATCTAGCTACTGCTATGGACCCATAGTCCAGGGGTAGACTACTCACACATCACTCCGGAGCGACCATGGCGGCGTAGAGTCCTCCGGGAGATGATTCCCCTCTCCGGCAGGTGCCGGAGGCGATCTCCTGAATCCCCGAGATGGGATTGGGCGGCGGCGTCTCGGAAGGTTTTCCGTATCGTGGCTCTCGGTACTGGGGGTTTCACGACGAAGGCTATTTGTAGGCGGAAGGGCAGGTCAAGGGCGTCACGAGGGGCCCACACTACAGCCGGCGCGGCAGGGCTTGGGCCGCCGCCTAGGGTGTGGCCACCTCGTGGCCCCACTTCGTCTCCTCTTCGGTCTTCGAAGCTTCGTGGCAAAATAGGACCTGGGCGTTGATTTCGTCCAATTCCGAGAATATTTGGATTTCTGAAACCAAAACAGCAGAAAACAAGAACGGCACTTCGGCATCTTGTTAATAGGTTAGTTCCAAAATGCACGAATATGACATAAAGTGTGCATAAAACATGTAGATATCATCAATAATGTGGCATGGAACATAAGAAATTATCGATACGTCGGAGACGTATCAGCATCCCCAAGCTTAGTTCTGCTCGTCCCGAGCAGGTAAACGATAACAAAGATAATTTCTGGAGTGACATGCCATCATAACCTTGATCATACTATTTGTAAAGCATATGTAGTGAATGCAGCGATCAAAACAATGTATATGACATGAGTAAACAAGTGAATCATATAGCAAAGACTTTTCATGAATAGTACTTCAAGACAAGCATCAATAAGTCTTGCATAAGAGTTAACTCATAAAGCAATAATTCATAGTAGAAGCATTGAAGCAACACAAAGGAAGATGAAGTTTCAGCGGTTGCTTTCAACTTATAACATGTATATCTCATGGATATTGTCAACATAGAGTAATATAATAAGTGCAATATGCAAGTATGTAGGAATCAATGCACGGTTCACACAAGTGTTTGCTTCTTGAGGTTAAGAGAAATAGGTGAACTGACTCAACAATAAAAGTAAAAGAATGGTCCTTCAAAGAGGAAAGCATCGATTGCTATATTTATGCTAGAGCTTTGATTTTGAAAACAAGAAACAATTTTGTCAACGGTAGTAATAAAGCATGTATTATGTAAATTATATCTTACAAGTTGCAAGCCTCATGCATAGTATACTAATAGTGCCCGCACCTTGTCCTAATTAGCTTGGACTACCGGGATCATCGCAATGCACATGTTTTAACCAAGTGTCACAAAGGGGTACCTCTATGCCGCCAGTACAAAGGTCTAAGGAAAAAGCTCGCATCGGATTTCTCGCTATTGATTATTCTCAACTTAGACATCCATACCGGGACAACATAGACAACAGATAATGGACTCCCTTTTATGCATAAGCATGTAACAACAATTAATTTTCTCATATGAGATTGAGGATATTATCCAAAACTGAAACTTCCACCATGGATCATGGCTTTAGTTAGCGGCCCAATGTTCTTCTCTAACAATATGCATGCTCTAACCATAAGGTGGTAGATCGCTCTTACTTCAGACAAGACGAACATGCATAGCAACTCACATGAAATTCAACAAAGAGTAGTTGATGGCGTCCCCTGAACATGGTTATCGCACAACAAGCAACTTAATAAGAGATAAAGTGCATAAGTACATATTCAATACCACAATAGTTTTTAAGCTATTTGTCCCATGAGCTATATATTGTAAAGGTGGAGAATGGAAATTTAAAGGTAGCACTCAAGCAATTTACTTTGGAATGGCGGAGAAATACCATGTAGTAGGTAGGTATGGTGGACACAAATGGCATAGTGGTTGGCTCAAGTATTTTGGATGCATGAGAAGTATTCCCTCTCGATACAAGGCTTAGGCTAGCAAGGCTATTTGAAACAAACACAAGGATGAAGCGGTGCAGCAACACATAAAAGACATATTGAAAACATTATAAGACTCTACACCGTCTTCCTTGTTGTTCAAACTCAATACTAGAAATTATCTAGACCTTAGAGAGACCAAATATGCAAACCAAATTTTAGCATGCTCTATGTATTTCTTCATTAATGGGTGCAAAGTATATGATGCAAGGGCTTAAACATGAGCACAACAATTGCCAAGTATCACATTACCCAAGACATTTTAGCAATTACTACATGTATCATTTTCCAATTCCAACCATATAACAATTTAACGAAGAAGAAACTTCGCCATGAATACTTTGAGTAGAGCCTAAGGACATACTTGTCCATATGCTACAGCGGATCATGTCTCTCTCCCACAAAGTGAATGCTAGGATCCATTTTATTCAAATAAAACAAAAACAAAAACAAACCGACGCTCCAAGAAAAGCACATAAGCTGTGATGGAATAAAAATATAGTTTCAGGGAGGAACCTGATAATGTTGTCGATGAAGAAGGGGATGCCTTGGGCATCCCCAAGCTTAGACGTTTGAGTCTTCTTGATATATGCAGGGGTGAACCACCGGGGCATCCCCAAGCTTAGAGCTTTCACTCTCCTTGATCATGTTGTATCATCTCCCTCTCTTGATCCTTGAAAACTTCCTCCACACCAAACTTAGAACAACTCATTAGAGGGTTAGTGCACAATCAAAATATACATGTTCAGAGGTGACATAATCATTCTTAACACTTCTGGACATTGCACAAAGCTACTGAAAGTCAATGGAATCGAAATATCCATCGAACATAACAAAAAGGCAATGCGAAATAAAAGGCAGAATCTGTCAAAACAGAACAGTTCGTATTGACGAATTTTATCGAGGCACCAGACTTGTTCAAATGAAAATGCTCAAATTGAATGAAAGTTGCGTACATATCTGAGGATCACTCACGTAAATTGGCATAATTTTCTGAGTTACCTACAGAGAATTTTGCCCAGATTCGTGACAGCAAAGAAATCTGTTTCTGCGCAGTAATCCAAATCTAGTATGAACTTTTCTATCAACGACTTTACTTGGCACAACAAAACACTAAACTAAGATAAGGAGAGGTTACTACAGTAGTAAACAGCTTCCAAGACACAAAATAAAAACAAAGTACTGTAGTAAAAACACATGGGTTGTCTCCCATAAGCGCTTTTCTTTAACGCCTTTCAGCTAGGCGTAGAAAGTGTGTATCAAGTATTATCAAGAGATGGAGCATCGTTATCATGAGCTCCCCCATCCGTAGTGGTACTAAGGGCTTTGTCAATTTTAGGCCTATAATAATACTTCTTTGGTTTAGGCACTTTAGAGACATACATAAACTTTTGCTCCTTACCCACATAAGCTTTCTCCTTATATTTAAGAGAAGAAAATGTTAAACCCAAGGTTCCCATAGCTTTTTCAAGTTCGTCAATCCTATTGCTTTGATCATCATGGACAACACAAGTTCCTAGGACACTAATTCTTTCATCAATTCCTCCTAAGGATTTATCAAGTTCATCAGTTTTATCAAGTAACATTTCCAATTTAGCTTCAATACTTGGAAATTTTTTCTCTATGGTTTCCAATTTTTTCATAACATCTTCAAGAGAGATTCCAGTTTTAACTTCATCGACAGGGGGTATTCCAAATATACTCTCAATAATGCAGCTAGCTTCTAATGCAGGAGTACTTAGGAAGTTACCTTTCGCGAGACTATCAAGAACATACCTATTCCAGCTAGAGATACCAACATAAAAATTCCTGAGTAGGATAGTGGTGGAGTGTTTCTTAATGCACCTATTATGAGCATCACTAATTCTATACCAAGCATCTCTTAAACATTCTCCCCCTTGTTGCTAAACGTACGAACTTCAACTTCAGGATTACTCATTTTAGCAGTAGTAAATAAAGCAAACTAGATAAAGTAAATGCAAGTAACTAATTTTTTTGTGTTTTTGATATAGCAAACAAGATAGCAAATAAAGTAAAACTAGCAACTAATTTTTTTGTATTTTGATTTAGTGCAGCAAACAAAGTAGTAAATAAAACTAAGCAAGACAAAAACAAAGTAAAGAGATTGGGATGTGGAGACTCCCCTTGCAGCGTGTCTTGATCTCCCCGGCAACGGCGCCAGAAAAATTGCTGCTGGCGTGCAGTTGACGTGGGAGTTAGAAATCTCTATGGTGTAATTTTCCTTCACGTCCCCGGCAACGGCGCCAGAAAAATTGCTTGATGGCGTGTACAGCACACGTCCGTTGGGAACCCCAAGAGGAAGGTGTGATGCGTACAGCGGCAAGTTTTTCCTCAGTATGAAACCAAGGTTTATCGAACCAGTAGGAGCCAAGAAGCACGTTGAAGGTTGATGGCGGCGAGATGTAGTGCGGCGCAACACCAGGGATTCCGGCGCCAACGTGGAACCTGCACAACACAAACCAAGTACTTTGCCCCAACGAAACAACGAGGTTGTCAATCTCACCGGCTTGCTGTAACAAAGGATTAGATGTATAGTGTGGATGATGATTGTTTGCAGAAAACAGTAGAACAGTATTGCAGTAGATTGTATTTCAGTATAGAGAATTGGACCGGGGTCCACAGTTCACTAGAGGTGTCTCTCCCATAAGATAAACAGCATGTTGGGTGAACAAATTACAGTTGGGCAATTGACAAATAAAGAGGGCATGACCATGCACATACATATTATGATGAGTATAGTGAGATTTAATTGGGCATTACGACAAAGTACATAGACCGCTATCCAGCATGCATCTATGCCTAAAAAGTCCACCTTCAGGTTGTCATCCGAACCCCTTCCAGTATTAAGTTGCTAACAACAGACAATTGCATTAAGTATTGCGCGTAATGTAGTAACTACATCCTCGAACATAGCACCAATGTTTTATCCATAGTGGCAACAACACATCCATAATCTTAGAGATTTCTGTCACTTCCCCAGATTCACGGAGACATGAACCCACTATCGAGCATAAATACTCCCTCTTGGAGTTACAAGCATCTACTTGGCCAGAGCATAAACAACACATAGATATAAATTGATAATCAACATAACATAGTATTCTCTATTCATCGGATCCCAACAAACGCAACATATAGAATTACAGATAGATGATCTTGATCATGTTCGCAGCTCACAAGACCCGACAATTAAGCACAATGAGGAGAAGACAACCATCTAGCTACTGCTATGGACCCATAGTCCAGGGGTAGACTACTCACACATCACTCCGGAGGCGACCATGGCGGCGTAGAGTCCTCCGGGAGATGATTCCTCTCTCCGGCAGGGTGCCGGAGGCGATCTCCTGAATCCCGAGATGGGATTGGCGGCGGCGGCGTCTCTGGAAGTTTTTCCGTATCGTGGCTCTCGGTACTGGGGGTTTCGCGACGAAGGCTATTTGTAGGCGGAAGGGCAGGTCAAGGCGGCACGAGGGGCCCACACCACAGGCCGGCGCGACCAGGGCTTGGGCCGCGCCGCCCTAGGGTGTGGCCACCTCGTGGCCCCACTTCGTCTCCTCTTCGGTCTTCTGGAAGCTTCGTGGCAAAATAGGACCCTGGGCGTTGATTTCGTCCAATTCCGAGAATATTTCCTTACTAGGATTTCTGAAACCAAAAATAGCAGAAAACAACTGGCACTTCGGCATCTTGTTAATAGGTTAGTTCCAGAAAATGCACGAATATGACATAAAGTGTGCATAAAACATGTAGATATCATCAATAATGTGGCATGGAACATAAGAAATTATCGATACGTCGGAGACGTATCAACCAGCTTCTCTCTATCTGCCTCTGGTATATTCTGCAGCCGAGATCGCGCTCTATTTCGAGCTGCCCTGTGGCTATATCCTGAAGTTCCTGAATGTCGACTTAACTCCGCCCTTCGCCTGCTTGATGCAGAGGCTGCTTCCTGCCTTCTATCCAACTCGATTTTCTGCTTCTCGAGCTCCCGCCTGGTACGTGCAAGACTATATTGATATGCTTGTAACTCCTCAGTTGTCGCCGTTACAGTCATTGGTTATGTACCATTAATTGCTCTTGCGACTCGATCTCATACTTCCTGTGGAAATCGCACCATCTCTCGTGTTCCTGGTCCAATATATTTTGTTCCTAGACCTCTCGTGAGATCTGCAGGATCGGCATATGGATTTCCCGCCTCGTCGAAATTCTCTGATGTTTCCTCCTGTGGGCGACTCGGATCTCCGATTGCATAAATCTGCTGATATTTTGGATACTGAACCATGTTGGGTTTGGTGACACCATCATAAAGTTTGGTGAAGACCTTGCCAACGGTAGTAGATCTGTCGATGAAGTTGAAGCTGTCGAAGTTATCCGAGTCACCGCTTATATCTGAGTCCGCAGATGACTCGAAGGACATGTCGCTGAAGATCTTGGCGAGCTTTTCGCTTGCCTGGTGCTGATGAAGCGTGGCGATGAAGTCTCCTCTTCGCCTGACTCGATTGACGATGTTGAGTTCAAAAAATCGGAATCGACCGCCGATAATCCCGATGAGATTGGAATTTCGAGACGATACGCTCCCTCTTTCTCGACGCGAAAGTGGAACCTTCCGAACGTCATCTCCATAGGCTCCTCCAGATACGCATATGCATCCAAACGGGAGGGCGGATGAGGAACAAAATCGACAGGACCAGTTTCGATCTGTTTACCTCGATCCATCGCGTTGCTTGCTATTGACGAAGTCGACGATCTTGAACGTGCCATCGAGATCAGATCCTTGACGCCTCAAATTCCCACAGGCGGCGCCAATTGACAAGGGATTAACTTGTCAATGCCTACGGGTTGTAGACTAGGGTTTTAGCTAGAAGTAGAGGGCAAGTAGATCTCGAAGGTTTCAGCCGAAAAGTACTCGAGGATATGAAAACTAGGGTTTGCGAGACAATGAATCGATGCGTTCCCTGCTCCCCCTTCCGAGGTGGGAGATTCGTAAGTACACAAGTCCGGGGGGTTTCTAACTCATCCCGCACATTGTGTTCTCTCCTAATCTCTCTAGCTTTCCTTCTAGCAACTTCCAACATTCTTCCTCCGGGTCGGGGCCTTTAGTAAACCTCCAGACCATTGGGGATGCCTATGTCAGTCGGTGGGAGGATAGACACGGCCGGGGCGGAGCTTGAACGTGATTGTCCCATAGGTGTTCGACTCGGAAGTTTGAGGAATCTTCTCCTTTTTGACGGAGAAGAAGTATTGAAAGAGGGAAAGTTTTGGGGTTACCCGGAGGTGGCCTTCGCACAACTTCACATGATTGCTGATAGCCAGTATGCTGTTTGGAGATATGTTGTGTGGCTGCAGCTCGTACGCCTTTAGAACTTCAAAGAAGAAGTCGCTAGGCGGAAAGGAGAAGCCACACTCCATAAGCGCCTTCGTCACCACCATTTCTCCGGCTTCGGGAGCTGGAGCCAATGAACCCGGAAGCGTCCGCCAGGACCCGGGCTTCAAAAAACCTTCCGCCTCGAGGTTGCGGAGCTCAGTCTCTGTGGTGGTGCAGGGCCACCATTTCCCCTTGGCTTCGCTGTCTCGCGCGCGAGCCTTAGATTTTTTAGCGTCTGCTTCTTCCGCCTTCTTTTCCATTTGATCTGCCCCCGCTGTTTCTTCCGGGTTGGCAGATGTCCCCTCGATGTTCTTGCCAGAATCCTTTGAGGGTTCCAGCTGAACTGGGACGAAAGGGGGAGGAGCGGAGGAGATAGGCGTCGCCATAATCGGCTCGGAGGAGGGAGGCGGAGTTGAAGAAGACATCTGAAAAGAAAAATGCGAAGATAGCTAACTTAGCCGGATCCAACGTTGATATCCTATTCATCCCTACCAACTACGGCGAGAAGGTAAAGCTCTGAGGGATTATCGGAATGGATTCCGCGGTGGTCGGAGTCGCCGGCGGTGAGGTTTTGCTGCGGCGGTTCGCTGAGCATAAGAACACGAAGAACAGCACACGGCGGTGAAGCGGCTCCGGCGAACTTCCGGTGGACTCCGATGCGGCGGAGGGGGAGCTCGGAGGCGGTGCTGTGCGAGAGGTGAAAAGGGGGGCGAATGGGGTGATTAGGGTGAACGGCGGATATTTATAGGCCGCGGGGAGGAGATTCGTGCTCCGCATCCTGTGGTCGGAACGCAAGCATCGCGCCGTTGGATGATCGACACGTGTCAAAAACCCTAAGTGGTAAAAATGGCTAAGGATAAGTTACCGCTCAAATCGCCCAAAAATGGCGCCAAGATTGGCAGAACCGTTTGAACTTTTCGAGGTTCCAGGTAGCAGTTTGAAAAGCTGTAAACTCTTGTCCAAACAGGGGAGTAACCCGGAGACATTGTTGCAACGTTACTGTCGATGGATGAAGTCCCGCGGGATAAAGGTATTTTCTGACTAAAAGTTGGGAAAGAAAATGATATGAAGTTGGAGTTCTTCAAGTTTCTCCATGTTGCCAAGATTGTCGGAAGAAGTGAAGCTTTAGCAAGGCGGAAACAAGAGGAGAATCTCGGAGAACTCTGGGGGCTACTGTTGTGGGTATACTTCATGGGTGTACCATCGATAGTGCCTAGATCCGGCAAGCCCGGGTGGCCCACAGACGGTGGTGTGGCATGTGGCTCATCGGGCGGCCCAGTTGCTATTGATCATGAAGGATGAAGTCCAGCCCAGGATAAGGAAGCCGGATCCCAACCGATCTTCGGAGGATGCCGGATCCGTGAAGGCCCATGAGGAACCCGGATCCAGTACGACGTAGATGGAAGGCCGATCCTTAACGTACACGGCAAGACATTGTACCGTAGTTAGGCAACCAATCCGGCTAGGACTCTCCATGTAAACCCTAGATCCGTGCGCTTTATAAGCCGGATCCCGGAGCCCTAGAGGCAGATCTCGAGCTAGAAGCGAGACAACCACAACTCATTGTAACAACGCGAAAGCGCCTATAATTCCAGACAAGCAGCAGTAGGCCTTACCATCGTGCAGATGTTCCGAAACTGGGTAAATCGCGTCCACCGTCCCGAGGACTCTCCGCCCTATGGCCCCTACTTCTTCTCCCCTCCGTGGGGATCCCTCCTCTGGAGTACCGTCGAGTAGGCAACGACAATATAATATCGAATAAACATATTAAGAAAATATACTTTATGTTGAACCTATTGATATTGATTCAGTATTGTAATCCTCTTAAATATCTTATATTTTAGGACGGAAGTAGTAGCACTAGCTAGCCCCCATTTAAATACAAGTACACGAGACTGCACACGTCTCACTAGCTAGTTGCCCATCTAACAGCGAAATCTGATGTATGCTTGCCCCAATCTGGTGACACAGCATTCTGATGGCTGACAGCAACAGATGGAGTTGAAAAATCTGACAACAATGGTACCTTTTGCCCGCAGAATTAGGGCCATAAGCACTGTATCACACCTATTTAGCAAGTTAAGAGACAGTTTTCACAGGATTGTCCGACTCACGAAAAGGGGAGTCAAATCCGCACTCTTTGGTGTAATGCATTTCTTTCATTACTAAGAACATCTCTAGTTGCCTCTTTTAAAAGTTTTTGAGGCGCGCTGGATATTTTTTTGTTTCATGTCGCGCGCGTTAAAAGCTCTTTCCGTTCGGCGCGGCTTAATACGGTGACCGGCGCCCCGAGCCTGTCCCCAGTCCACAGGGGACGCTCCGGACACGCCGGACAGAGCGAGAAGCGAGGCGGGGAATGGCGGGCCCGACACATCATTGACACATTCAAATTTAACCCAACTGTCGCCTACCTCGCGATGGAAGTTATTGACGTGCATCGACGGTGCAGTTTTCGCAGAGGCTCATCGATACATCTCGTTGCGCCTACCTCTTCGTGCCGGCGTTAATGAGCGCCACCGCTCCCTCCGGCCTATAAAAAGGGTCGCTCTCGCATCGTCCCTCACACACAAATCCTAGCGCCTCTCTCCCCAACCCTAGCCGCCACCATCTCAAGATTCGAGGGTCATTCCATGGCTGGTAAAGGCCAAGATCGCGGCCGTGGCCGTGCTAGAGCAGCAAGGCCTGCACAGTCGCTGTTGCCTGCGACGTCGTATTCTGAGGGGGAGTGGGAGTTCGAGTTCATCGCCGTCCTCAATGGCGACCCACTCGGCATCCAGAGGCTGCCGGACAAGTTCACCGAGTTCGTCGCCAGCAACGAGCCGGCCGCGCTGCAGCTGCGGAAGGCTAGCTGCGGCTTCTGCCGGTGGCCGGTGGACGTGCTCTTCGACGGGCGCGACAAGATGTACCTCCACACCGGCTGGGAGAAGTTCCCGCGCTTTCACGACCTCCAAGCCGGTTGCGTCCTCACATTCTCCTACCAAGGCGACGAGGAGATGAGCGTGAAGGTGTTCGACGACATGTCCTGCCGCCGGCACTACCATGGCGACGATGAAGAGGACGACGATTGAACACGCTGAGTGTTCTTTCTTCGCATCGAAAATGGTCACCGAGGTTTCTGTATGTTCTCCCTGCATAGGACCAACATGCCTATCATTACCAGCTGAATTTTCCAGTTTGGGTGACTGAGAGTGCCTGAAAGTGTTCTTTCTTGGCATCGAACATACAAAATCTGCGAGGTCAATTATAGTTAGGTTTCCTTATTTGGCAATGTTTTAACTATGTATTAGTTTGTGTAAAGCATGTTCCAAACTATGTATTAGTTTGTGTAAAACCATGTTCCCAATTATGTATTAGTTTGTGTAATATTCCTCCTCTCTATTGAAATAAAAATGCAAAAAAGAAATCGAAAAAGTACTGTATAAACAAGTTTGGGGCCGCGTTTAGGGGACACGGCTGGGGAGCGACACCCCGAAACAAAGAAAAAGCGTCCCCTAAACGCTCGATCCGATGCCGTTTAGGGGACACGGCTGGAGATGCTCTAAAGATGTTGGACATGAGCTAAGGTTGTTTACTAGCTTCGTGTTGTTTCTTATGATGGGTGATATCTACTTAACATCTTATAGTTTCTTCGAATTCACATTCACTTATTATTTTTGTAGGTTTATTATTAAGGTCCTTAGTTACTATTGGGCATTCATTTATAAACTCTTGTTGTGATTGATAAATTCTTGCTTTTTAGGGTTTAACCTTAATACTATTCTCAAGGTTCTATAATCAACAACTAAAGGTTTAACTATAAATATTTGACTCTCGTCCCTAAAATCAAGTGCTTGCTCAAATAACTTTAGTTTAACACTTTAGCTTGAGCTCTCATATATAGATATGAATTACTCTAAGGTTTATGATGTGCTAACAAAATCTCTTTAAATATATAAGTTAAGGCTCCGCTTGACTATCTTAGTTGGATTAGTTTCTTCTTTACTTCATGGATTTATAAATATGGTCTTATTCCATTTCATATTGGATTACCTCACCACTCCCAAGTTACATGGATTATATCCTAGGGTTTTAGCTCAAGAATTGATGAGGTGATCATCTAGATATATGGATAATTCACTCGCTTCTCTGGGATTTTGTGTAGAAAGATTTGGATAGATAAAAGTAGGATAGACAAGGGCTTATGTTGATGTCCTTGTCATGGGTTCAAGAATGGAGTTGAATATATACCATGAAAATCAGGGTAAGAACATTGATTTAGGTAAAGACTAGCACAAATACCCGTGCATTGCTACGGTTAATTTTTTATTCAAAATAACTATTTGGAAACCCAACCCTTTAAGATGAACTCAACTTCAAAAAGGAATTCAATTAGGAGCTCTTGGTATTAATTTGCTTTTTTTTTTCTCTTTTCCTATAAGTGAGTTCAGATCCTTTTGTTTGAAATTTCTACTCTTTCTACTAATTCCGAGAGAACCTGAGCAACGCACCATCTACCTGCACTCCGCCTTTCACCGCATGGCTCTGCCTTCGTACCTATTCAATGCCATTGTTCAACCCCGTGCTCCTGCTGCCGCCACCCTCCCCTCCTGCATCACCCTGCTCAACTGAGTGTTTATCCCAATTTCAGTCTTGGCGGGAAGCATCTAATTAAACTTACACATCATGTAGCAAACCCAAATGATATAGGAAACATCAGTCCTTGGGTTTGCTTAACAAAACTATATCTTCCAAGAGTATTGATTACAGTCTTCAGTACCAACTGCAATCACGAATTTAGCCTACTGCACTGTCTCCCATCAAATAATATCACAGCTTCTATGTGGTCCATCGCATGTGGGTGATCAGAAACAGCTTGCAAACACAATTAAAAATCAAATGTGTGAACACTTAATTTTTCCAGCCTAGGATGCCATATTCCAATATGGTATTGGATACCCGTCTTGCCGGAGCGGTTGAGCTGTCGAGGTTTCGGAGGAAGTCGAGGGTGGCTGAGCGGCGCAGTACAAGAGACGACCGCATAAACTTAACCGCATGTACGCCAGCACTATATTTTCTCTACATGGAGTCATATACATATACGATGGTGTTGCCGGCATCAAGCTCAGGGCCGGCCCTGAGGGGGGGCGGGAGGGGCGGCCGCCCTGGGCCCGTGAAACTAAGGGGCCCCTGCCCAGGCATGTGCAAGCAGGATCACCCATACAACAACTGCCGGCGGCGCCATTAGAAGTTCTTCTACATCTCAGAGGAAGAAGAAAACTGAAACGTTATTTACCTTACCGAACCGGGCCTTGTGCTTAATTTAGGCCTATAGAGTCGCATGATATGTTCAAGTGGTGGTGGGCCACACCAAGATGGGCCATACTGCAGACCAAGAGTGACCAGTTTACAAAAAGGAGCGTTCCGCTCAATGAGAGGGAACAGGAGCGCAACAATGGTTCAACCTAGAACTTATAACATGGCATGTGAAAAAAAAAACTTATAACATGGAATCAACCACTAATAAACATGAAGAGTAGCAGAAGAGACAAGAGTATTGGCCATGCCGTCGCTACTTCACTATCTGCACCACTAGCCCGACTCTGGTCGTGCGTGTCGCTTGGGCTACCTGCCACTTCACTTAGTTGCTCTTTTTTTTTTTCATTTTCTTGTCGTTGTCTTTTTGAGAATCAGGTACGTACTAGCTTTGTTAATATATTTGTGTCGGCTGATTATAGTTGTTATCTAGTTGTGTTTTTATTGTCACAATACTTGTTCTTCATGCTATCAATTGGCCATGTAAAAAAAAAGCTCGTCCTCCGCCACTGCTTGCTAGAGCGGTTTGTCTTGATGTACCATAAATATTTTTTTGTTTCATATCCTATGTGATTACCCCTACTTTGCTGCATGCGACCAATGCTTGATCTCCTATGCACCCTGGCTGGAGATGTGGTATCACCACACCCACGTGGCCACGCCGAGAGGAGACCACCCGCCATTGTGGTGACATGATTTCGGAGAATGTATATGGCTCAAATTATGTGTATGTTAGTCCAATCATTAAATTTTTAGGGGACGCAATGGCTAGTGAATTTGTATATCTTATTTTTTTAAGGGCCCATATTCTAAATTTCGCCCCGGGCCCCTAGAAAGTCAGGACCGGGCCTGATCAAGCTGCTCACTGCTCCGGGCTCCGGGCTCACGGTATTGGCTGCAACCTCTACGACATCAGCGGCACATGCAAGGTCGACCATCACACCAGCTTGCTCTGGATGCACACGTCGCACTGCACCCCGGCTGCTCTCGTTCTCACCTTATCCTGTCAGCGAGGTCTGCTACAGTGCTACTTCAAAGACCCTTTGTAATCCTCCACACGCTCATCCGCCGCGCGGCCGCCGGATGTCCGCAACAATGCTGATGCTCAGATCCAGCTCCGCCGCTGACTTCCTTCTGTCCACGATAGGATGATGCTCATGCACCGTTGCCAACCATCCATCAAAGACATCGCGTTCCTGCTCAGGTTTGAAACAGGTAGATCTCCTTATCCTCGTTGGTGCTGACGGAGAGATTTTCTCGGAGCCTCGGACACAGTCAAGCTGCTGTCGTCGACCGATCGTTCGCCAATCCTAACCTTGCTCGATAAGGGAACACCTCGTCTCGCTGCGTGCGATGGCGACCGAAGGAACCGGGGCTACGTCGCCACGAATTTTGTCTGGATCTAACATACGAAGAGATTGAATAATCCCCTGATCGCCCAATCCCAACAGGAGGTGCGACTCGATCTGTCACATCCTCTTCTTCCTGGCATGGTGAGAAGCTAGGGGCGGGGGCAGCGTTGACAGGGGTGGGGTGTGACCTCCGGCGGGAACGCACGGAGCCGACGCGATAATTCAACACGAGCGATGCCATGGCATTGCGGAGGAACACGTGGGAGCCGGCCGGTGTCATCCACCGCCGCCATATATACCGCAGTAGAG
This sequence comes from Lolium multiflorum, assembly GCA_030979885.1. NCBI lineage: Eukaryota > Viridiplantae > Streptophyta > Magnoliopsida > Poales > Poaceae > Lolium > Lolium multiflorum. The sequence goes on along the minus strand of CM061747.1, from coordinate 136,018,759 downwards.
GTCGTGGGGAGCTGCGCCGAGAAGCTCTGCCGACGTCGCAGCGAGGATGCGATCTGAGGACCACGTCGGGTATTGCGGCCTCGATCAGATCGAGGCGGGGTTGAGATTTTGTATGGCTGGGCACCTCGTCTTTGACTCTGGAGACCGTATCTGACCCGGTACCTGCCGTGCCAAGCCTAGAGTACTCCTTGCGCCCGACGAAGGAGCCCAGCTGCTTTGTGCATAGAGTTAGCAAACGTGCCCAATACGTACGGAACCTAAAACATTGATCTAGAGTTGTTTTCTTCTCCACTAATATAAAAAGGGAGAGAGAGGCAGATCCAACAGATCTTAGCCGTTCAACCACATCGATTTGGCGGTGAAGATCGCTCCAATGTTGTGTACCAAAAGCGTTTAGCGCTAAATGCCGTCCAATTCCATGCCAGGCTACCCCAGTAACCACCCCTTTCCCTCGGCCACCTACCCACGATCCACGAATCCACGATCCAGTTCATGGAAACACGCCGATGCGTGTGTCGCCGTTCTCACTTCTCAGGCAAGGCTTCCTGCCTGCGACGTCTTGCCCGCCGAGTCGCCGACGTCCCCAAGCCAGCGGTGTCCTGCGCCCCCACCTCCACGGCTGCGCTGCGTTGCCCTGCCTGCGCCGCCGCCTCCCCGGACCGGTGCACCAACACGCCATGCGCCGGCGCCACCCACACCGGCACCTCGCCGAGTCCGCCCCACCCCGCCGGCACTGCAGCGTGCCCTTCACCGCTCCATCGCCCGCTACGTCGCCTCCCCGCAGTCGCCGTCGTCGCCTTGAAAGACACGGATCTTTCTCCAGACACCTGGAAACCATCCCTTACTCTGCTCAGGAAGCACCGCTGAAATCCAACTGCCTCCATCGACCATCGCTGTGCATCAATCAGATACAAGAGTTGTATGCTCGGTGCTGCTCAAGGCATCGGAGCTCTAGCCTTCTGTCTTGCCAAGAGCATGCGGCACACAGCCTGTTCACGAGCCGCCGTCTCGCCTTGCATCCGACGACCTCGACCTGTAGCCGAACGCTTGTATCTTCATATCAGGTATGATACTCTGCTCTTTCAAGATGCGCACCATGCTGATGAACGTGCGAGCCAACTCAACAGCGAGTCTTTCCAAGATGCGCTCATTCCGCTGATGCATCTTGACGCTACATTCCACGATGTAATTTATGTTTCCAACAGATAATTGCATAAATAATTAATCAATTTTCTTAGAAAGAAAAATATTTTACGTCTGATTCTAGATATAATGATGTGGTATATTGGAGAGAAGAGTATGTCTGCACCTGATTTTGATCTGCCAAGTTCTGTACTTTCTGGGTGAATTTGCTCGATGGGAAGACTACTCGATGGAAATAAATATACAATGCTAATGATGATATACAACATGTTCTGAGCACGAGCAAGTCAGGAAAATAATAAATTATTCTCTCCAATATAATTTTGTAATGTTTACGAATGATTTATGTTTCCGAGTAAAAAAGGGATATGAGGTTATTGTTCACCACTTGAAGAACAGATCTTTGCTGTCATAGTGATACATATGTTCATCAAGAGCCTTGGAAGAAGATTTATCTACAACAGGAAACACACAAAGATGGCATATTAGTTATTCCTATATGTTGAACATTGTAGAAATTGCATCATTTCATAAGGATTGAGATTTATAACATCGTAGTATTTTTTTGTAGTGTGCTCTGGTCGATCGTTTTTGTTATTTGATGTGGCTTTGTTCAACTTTAGGTCATTTACAACAGAGTAGGGCCAGAGTTGTCGATTCTGGAATGTTACCATGAGTACGGTTGAGGAAGCTGACAACACCATTTAGACGGTCAATTCTAACCTTGAACTGATCCTTCTGTTTTCCTTCAGCCAAGGAAACTGGAGAACTTAAAATATTGTGTTGTTATATTCACCGCAGGTTAGTCCCTTTTCTCCTTTCTAAAATTGCAATTCCATTTTACTTCTGGATCTGAACCATTTGCACAGATGTTGTAAACCTTTCATTCTCTATGCTCCTTTCCATAGCAGTCAGCGGGAATTGAGCTCTACCTTGCTGCATAATACAATAATTTAAACAATGGTCATGTTTTCATGGAAATGATCAATAATTGCTTGGATCCATGCATCATCGTCTGAACTTATATATTCATGAGGTGCCATTTTAATTTTGACCAATCTGCTCATGGACGGAACGTAAGTATCATGATTGGCAGAGCAACCCACATAGAATTCTTGGAGACCGACATCTATGCCAAGACATCATGTGGCACTTTCCTAAAATTTTCCGACAACAATGCTCTTATTTGTGGCATCACGTTCGAAAGCAAAACCAAGTACTGCACTAATGAAAAAGAAGGAAAGATTAACCTTGCTCTTGCATAAATGTTTATTAGTAATTTGTCACCAAGATGGGTAGCACTGTAAAGGTCCCTAGCTGTAGCAGCATGCATGCTAGCTTTGTTAGATTTGATTTATATAAATAGTGGGTCGAAAAGATCTCGGACGACTCACCAAAGCACGAAAGCCAGTTAGAAAATCGATTCCTATTTGAAGAGCGCCTATATTTCGATTTGTAGCCCTATAGATGCTCACTTATGTTGTCTTCACAATCTAATTTCATCAGGTGTATTTTAATGCTTCCAGTTTTGTTTCAGGCACATACCACAGGTTATTCTTATGAAACGTCATGTTGATCTACGATATAATCTTCAATTCATTGGATGCCCGAGAAAGCATGTAGTCAAACTTATATGACTAAATGCTATCTATGTACAAACACAATGTTCAGATTGGTGGAATGAAAATTATCATTATATTTCTTATAAATATTATGCCACGATTCTCTAATTTTCATCTTTGATTAAATCAAAAGGATCAATTATCAAAGTTCTGTCCCAGTGGTGTAAACATTTTGTAGATTACATACTTTTTCTTTTTCTTAGCTTACAATTCCAAGAAAAAAATAGTGTTGTGCGTGTGATTAAGCGACTTCACTTTTATTCCGTCCTCTTCTCCTTTTCATTTGGTTGTTACATACTCTTACCTAGGCCTCACGCATGAACTCTGTTGAGAAGGAAGAATGCTGCAAGAAGGTCAGATGATTTCTAGCTCCCACATTGTCGTTGAGAATTGATTTTTTTTTGGTTTGGTTTTAGTCTTGATGAAGACGTGCGTTGCATGTGCACTTTTACTAGTGAACGGAGAGGCTAAACCGTGCGGTGGACGAAATCGTATACTTAAACGGACGAAAGTGTATTATGACGGACCAAACCACGGAAACGTTAGCTCCTTTATTATTAGGTAGGTATAGATAGCAACCCAAAAGTCCTCTTGACCCGTTATCCACGCATGTTGTAGCCAAAAGCTAGCTAGCGTTGCTGCAATGTGAAGACATGGACCTCACACACATCACATGTACGCTGGATAATTGATAGATCTGATCACCTGGCCTGGCACATGTTTGCCGTCTTCACACACGACACCTCCCCCCACGCCCATGGCCCTGCCCCCGACCCTCCGTGCTGGGCTGCTGGCACTGCTGGATGGGGGCAAGCGCACACATTATCCATCCAATATAATCGGTCAATACACCAAGATAAAAACAAGCTCGCAGGGCACCAAGCCACCACGATCATCTTTAGCTTGAGGTTGAAACACTTGATGGCGAGCCATATCTTCCTGCACCTCGCGCTACTGCTGCTACTCTGCAGCGCCAGCCAAGGTAACAAGAGTACCAATATCTTTCCTCTTATAATGTCATTGATAGGATTAGGAAGCATGGTGGCGTGAATATGTCAATACGTATGTGGACAGGTGAGGAACTGGGCGCAGATGCAGCGGGCCGGTCTCCGTGCCGGGCGGCGGACCTGGTGGTGCGGCAGTCGGCGACTGGGCGGATGGTGGAGGGGAAGCCAGAGTACGCGGTTGAAGTGAGCAACCGCTGCCGGTGCGCGCAGTCCAGGGTGCTGCTCCGATGCTACGGCCTCAGCAGCGTCGAGACCGTGGACCCGCGGGCGATCCGGCCAGTGGATGACGAGCGCTGCCTGCTCCGGGACGGACGCCGGATCCAGAGCGGCGCGCCGGTGCGGTTCAAGTACGCCTGGATGACGCCCTTCGACTTCCCACTGCTCAGCTCACAGGTTCGCTGCTAGTTCTAGCTAGGTGCCTGCCAAGCTCGATCGATAGAACCAATGTAAAGAGATGTTTTACATCGCATTGTAAGTGGTAACAGGTGGTACGGATCGATTTGGCCCGCTTGTTTTTGACAACCATATCAATGTTGTGGAATAAATCTTGACGCAGGAACAATTCGAAATCCCTCGCTGGCGTTCGACCGCGCGAAGCGCTCGCGCGAAACATGCGAATCAATTCCCTTTCCTTTTTTTTTCGTTTCATGTTACCCAGCGCATTTACTTACGTTAATTAATTATGGCAGTAAATCTCGCGCATTTAATTCACGATTCATTGTCACGCATAAATTACGTGAGTTAATTACGATAGTAAATATTACGCATTTAATTCGCTGGAGCACTATTTCCTTTTTTGGCGCGTTAATCCACATGATTAATTCCGTATAGTACTAATTTCGCGCATTTATTTCGCGAATTTAATTCCGTCCGGTTAAATCCTTTTTTTTGGCAGTGTCATGCTTTGTCGTTCTTTAGTTTCTATTTTTTGACCGAGATTCCTTTTTTTTAAATTCTCTTTACTCAATTCCCTTTTATCAATTCCCTTTATTTTTCTATTTTTTGTTTCTACTTTTGTGTATACTAGTACAAATGCCCGTGCGTTGCTACGAGTTTTAAATTTTATTTCTCAATGCACACATATATAATAGCATCAAGTCTTGTGAGCCTTCTTTAACCGAGAAACGAATATCTCCAACACTGGTACTATTCTGGTTACCCAACAAGCAGTCATCAGTTGAATCTTCAATTGCTCCGATACTTTCCATACGATATGTAGTGTCATATCAGCATGCTATAGTCCATACTTTCACCACACACCAGGTTAAGGGCCACTTCTTTTGGGCTTCTGCTTATACATAAGCTGGCTTATAGGAAATGGTGGGGAGAAACTGCGGTGGGAAGAAGCTCCTAGAAACCGGTTCATCCTATTCTTTTGGGCTTATGAAGATTTAGCTTATTTGATATGTTGAGTTGTGAAATGACTGTAACGCCCCCAAATTAGAAATGTACCATAAATAAGTGATGATTGTATGTGTAGTTTTAGTGCAATAAAAATGAGCTAGAATTAGTCACACCCATATTTTGGTGTCAAATGGTTAGATGAGCTTGTAATTTTGGAAAACATGAATAATGTCCTAAAATTGTAAATACATCGAAACTATTATTTTAGCCATTAGGCGCAACAACATGGTTAATGATTATCCACTACCAGAGTGCCGGAGTGGTACTTCTGAATACATGTATGCGATACTGACTTTTTTAATATTCATCTCATATGCACTAGGTCTTCCTTCTGATGGGCGGTTGCTGCCATTAATTGATCTGAGAGGTCGTCCTCCTCGTGGGGAGGCTGCCGCCTGCTGCAGATAGAGCCACACCTGGCCGGAAAAGGAGATTAGGAGGGCAGAGTACCGTGGGCGCCGCCGGCGCTGTTAGGCCACGCTTGTTCCCTAACTATCGCGAAGAGACAAGAACGGCGGCTGTGGTGGAATAGCAGCGGGCCAATCACTAGTCGGCTTCTTGTTTCGTGTTCACATGACCGAAACGTTATCTCAAGCGGAGTGGCAATATCCTGTAAATAGAACTCAAACGGGGTGGCAAACTAACATACCGGTTCGGGATTTTGGCTCAGAAGCTCGGGAAGCTGGTCGGATGCAGATTCTGGAATTACACGCGATGGTAGCTTCGCGGTGAAATTAAGCGGGCCGGTGGCCGAAGACTTCTTTTGGGCTTCAGCTGTGTGCAACCTAGAAGCCCGGTTAGAAGCTAAAAAGAAGTGGCCCTAATCTCCTTGCACTTGATGAAAAGATGTGCTCCTTCCTCCTCACTTGTATAGTTATATTGCCAAAGAGACACTTGTTGAAGGGGGACAACCTAGACACTGCGCATATTACACATAAATAATACTCCAACTATCGTTCACAATTGAGATTTAGATTTGAGAGAATGATTCCATACCAACATGAAGTCCACAACAAAGCTAGCTTAGGCATGACCGCATAAGCGTCTCCAGCGCAAAGAAGCAAATATGAGTGAAGGGATCCAAACTTCAAGCTGTTAGCTATTTCGATAGGTCAGCTTTGGAGTTGTAGGTTAGTCAGAGGCTGCCAGATCGACCTTGAGATATTTCCTCTCTCATGCTCTTCCTTTCCTGCATCGCCATGAGGAGAGCAACCTGCGACCAGCGCCGTCGTCGTGGGCGCTCCCAATCATCAACCACCTACACCACGCCCTCTGCCTACATCACAAGTCAAGCTCCTAGCCATCCGTCGACGCCGTCCCGCATGCTCCCTCTGTTCATCCTTCCCGGAGGCAACGACCCTCTAGCGCCTCTTCTCGCACGCGTGGTGAGCAGGAACGGGTGGCAGATGCCGCCTCCATCTCGTCCCTCCACGATCCCCTCGTCGCGCCTCTCCTCCTTTCGGCGGCCGTCGACGCCGTCATGCTAGGATGCTGCCTGATGACCCACAAGTATAGGGGGTGTATCGTAGTATCTTCGATAAGTAAGAATGTCGATCCCAACGAGGAGCAGAAGGACAAGCAGTTCGATGAAGGATTCACCGTAAATGCTCACGACAAGTATTCAGGGGTTTTGATGTAACAGCGAATAAAGTACGAGTAATTAAAGTGCGAGAGTAACAATTAACAGTGGCCCAATCCTTTTAGCACAAAGGACAAGCGGTTTGTTTACTTATAATGACCAAACATTCTCGAGACACACGGATTTTAGTCTAGTGCTTTCGCTACATACGGCTAATTAATCTTCATTGTTTTGATAAGTGTTGTGGTGAACCTGCTAATGCTCCTTCCTAGGACTAATACATACTTGTGATTATACCCTTGCAAGCATCCGCAACTACAAGAAAGTAATTAAGATAAATCTAACCACAACCTTAAACTCGAGATCCTGCTATCCCTCCATCGATATACCAACGGGGCTTAGGTTTCTGTCACTCCGGCAACCCCGCAATTGGCAAACGAGTACAAGATGCATTCCCTAGGCCCATAAGGTGAAGTGTCGTGTAGTCGACGTTCACACGACACCACTAGAAGAATAACACCACAACTTAAATATCATAACATTGAATATTACTCAACCGTACTTCACTACTAACATTTAGACTTCACCCATGTCCTCAAGAACTAAATGAACTACTCACGAGACATCATATGGAACATGATCAGAGGTGATATGATGACAAATAACAATCTGAACATAAACCTTGGTTCAACGGTTTCACTCAATAGCATCAATAACAAGTAGAAATCAATACGGAGAGTTTCCCCTATCAAACAATCAAGATCAAACCCAAATTGCTACGGCGGTGACGATGTCCTGCGGAGATGGCGGTGATGATGGTGAAGATGATGATGGTGATGGAGATGATGTCCGGACTGACGATGGCATGCCGATTTCCCCTCCGAGGGAATTTCCCATGATCTCGCCCACCGGAGAGCTCTTTCTCTCTGGTGTTCTCCCTGCAGAGGCGGTCAGAATCCTTCGCGAGGTACCTCAGGGCTTAGGTCTTTAACGGATTTCGCGAAGAAGGAGGCGAGAGGGCCGTGGCCCCCTATCACTAGGCGGCGCGGTACCCCTTGGGCCGCGCCGGAGGTCTCTGGCTCCCCTGGTCCCCTCGGCTCCCTTTCCGGCTTCCTTCGTCATCCTGGAAAATGAGGATTTTTGGTATAATTTCCTTCCACGGTTGATCTTCCGAAATATTGCGTTCTGACGGTGCTTTTTCCACAGACCTGCTCCGGTGCTCGATCCTCCAATAATGATGAAACATGCAAAATAGATGAAATAACATAAGTATTATGTCCAAACATGAAATATATCAATGAATAACAGCAAATTATGATACAAAATAGTGATGCAAATTGGACGTATCAACTCCCCCCAAGCTTAGACTTCGCTTGTCCCCAAGTGACATAGGCATCCCAAATGGGCTTGCCGAAGATAGTACCCGGGGTTTACTGAAGGCCCAATACCCGAAGAATAAGAAGATTCGGGAGCCCAAGATATATTAAGGAAAGTTAGAGTTGTAATAGGAAGTGTTATTTGTAATCTGGCTGGATGAGTTAGAAACCGTCCCGAACTCTGTAAACATCCTCGGCTCCGCCTCTTATATAAAGGGGAGTCGAGGGACGAAGAGGGAATCGAATCATTGTTTACAAACCCTAGTTTTCATAATCACAGTACTTTTCGGCTGAAACCTTCGAGATCTACTTGCCCTCTACTTCCAACTAAACCCTAGCCTACAATCCATAGGCATTGACAAGTTGATACCTTGTCAATTGGCGCCGACCGTGGGGACTAGAGGCGTAAGGATCTGATCTCGATGGCACGTTCAAGATCTCCGACATCGTCAACCGCAAGCAACACTATGGATCGAGGTAAACATATCGTCTTGGTCCTGTCGATTTTGTTCTCACCCACCCTCCCGCTTTGGATGCATATGCCAATTTATGAGCCTATGGAGATGACGTCGAAGGTTTCACTTTCGCGTCGAGAAGGAAGGATCGTACGTGTCGAAATTCCGATTTCGTCGGGATCGGGCGGTCGATTCCGATTTTTCAAGCTATACATCGTCAACCAAGTCAGGAGAAGAAGAAACTTCATTTCACACGATACGTCAGCACCAAAGAAGAGAGAAACTCATCAAGATCTTCAACGACATGTCGTTTGAGTCATCTCATGGACTCATATATAAGCGATGGCTCAAGCGATGTCGATGTTACGACTTCATCGACAAATCGTCACAGTGGGCAAGGTCCTCATCAATCTCAACGATGATGTCACCAAACCCAACATAGATCTGAATACAAAATATCATCAGATTTATGCCATTGAGGATCAAGAGGAAACATCCGAGGCTTTCACGATCTGGGAAATCCATACGTCGATCCCTCCAATCTCACATAAGGCCTAGGCAACAATACGCCGGCCAGAGCCGCGAGACAGAGTTCAACTTTCACAAGCAGCGTGGGGACGTAGCCGCGAGAGCTATGAACGGACAGAACCATGGCTACCACGGCCACACTGTGAGGAATTACAAGCATATCAATATAGGCTCGCACGAGCCGCCAGAATTGAAAAAACAGACAAATTAGTTAACAGAGAAAGGAGGTGCCTCTCGCATCCAAATTAGGAGAAGGGCAGATCTAAGTCGACAATCTAGAACTTCGGGTGATACAGAGAGGCTCGGAACAGAGGAAGATCAAGGTTACAACACATACCCGAAGCTGAAAGAGAGCACTTGGTTCAAAACCTCGACATTATCCCTAAGACACCGGAAGCTGGGTATATGGCGACACAAGCTTTTATCCTCGCATCTAAACCACCTCCAGGTGATCCAAGGGAAACACTATACAATATGGCGATAGCAGGAGTTGGAGCTATGGGGACAACATTGTTCAACACCTCCCGGAAGGAGCGGGCAAAATAGTCCACGACCTACAAAGAAGACCATGCGGCACTTCTCGAAGGCCAAGTGGGAGCAAGAGACACAAAGAAGACAAGCAAGGATTGACAGAGCGCTGCAAAATGTATGGATCATCGGGCAATCCTCGGAGCTTAACGACGAAGATATGTGCGGCTTACCATGCTTCACGAGGAGAGTCCGGAACTTTCCGAGTCCCTCAGATCTGCCACCCGACAACTTCCAAGAAGTTCGACGGCCTCAAGATCCGTGAGGATTGGCTAGTTGATTAACCCGAGACAAGAAGCCTGCTGTGGAGGAACCAGTGGCAACAAATGGTGCAAAGCATCCAGTGCATTTGAGTGGAGCCGCACGTATCTTGGATAGCAAACTCTACCTGCAGATTCATCGATAGCCGAGCTCGAGACGTGTTCGTCAAGAACCGATCCACGCAAAACCCGTCATAGGAGGAGTTGAGAGCATGTCGACAAAAGCCAGATGAGCCAATGAGAAAGTACATCCAAAGGTGGAATATCATCAAAAACTCGGCAGAAAATATATCTGATGAGAGAGCAATAGATGCGTTTGTCGCAGGAATCAGGCGTGGAGATTTTGTCGAGAACTTGGGAAGGACCAATCCAAGGACAGTATCCGCGTTAATGGAGTAGAACAGATGGGGCGCATGGAGAAGACGCTGTCCACAACAAACGGCACAGGTCGCGGAGGAGGACCGTGGTCGAAACTATCAACCGAGGCGACGATTTCCTCAGCAGTTCCGAACTATGACGCTCCAGGGCAAATTTCGGCAGGTTTTCGGGCAAACACAGGAGGAAGCAACAGAGATGATTATCAGAGAAGCAGTGAACAGCGAGGTGATAACAGGGATGATTCTCGTAATAACAGGCAAAATAGCGGGCCTAGGTTCCCAAGGCCTTTCGTGTCCCCCGAAGAGATGATGAATGGGCCGTGTCAAATGCACTTTTTCCTCGACAGCAACGGTAAAAGACAGTTGGCACCTGCAGAAAGACTGTCGAAATTTTCAGGCAATGCTAAGATATGCAGAGAACGCTAACGCGCGGGCAACACAGAGAAATCCTCGAGAACCCAGAAGTGAGATTCACTTGCCGCCTCCTCCCGCGATTACAGACGACAATCGGCATCAGCTCAGAATAGCGGCAGCACCTCCACCACCACCTTATGTTGATCCTAACTCCAACGGAGCGGTGTCGATGATTCAGAAGGGAAGGCCATCCAATAGAGCTCAGAAAGTAATCTCACGACAGGTGTTCATGGCAGAAAAAATGCCTCCACCAATAGTTGAGTATCTTAATTGGTCAGGACAAGATATTGGCTTCACCATAGCAAACATCATCCTCAGAAGTTCTCACCAGGCAGTCAGCACTTATTCTGCCAGCAGTTATCGCGGGATTTGATGTCTCTGAGTGTTCATAGACGGCGGCAGCAGCTTAAACCTTATATGTATGCATACATTGAGGAAGATGAACATATCCTCTTAGCAAACTTGAAATAATGACAGACACAAGGTTCCACGGTATCACACCGGAGAAACCAAGTTGATTCATTGGGGAAGATCAACCCTGATTGCCTGGCTTGGGACCCGAGAAATCATAGAATCGACAGAGAGAGGTCGAATTTTGAAGTCGGGATTTTCCGTCGCAATACCACGCCCTGTTGGGACAACCAGCATATGCTAGGATTTATATACACACTGTATGATATTCAAGGTAGAGGCGTTCTCTGGACTAAAGGGACCAATCACAACAAAGGAAGCTTCGGCTTTAGCCGATAAGTGTGATAAGGATTTTCACCGGCTATCAGAACTTTCGGGATGCAAGCCGAGTATTTGGCGTCAAAAAGTATGACTGACTACGGTACAAGTTTATCACAGAAGGCCAAATAAAGAATCAACTTTCAATACCGAAAAAATTTAAGGAAGTGCAGATTCGTTCTATGTAGATCCAAAAAAGACGACATCCATTGCAACAAACATTGATATCGCATAGGAAAGCGCCATTGCCGAGTTCTCTCGAGAACTCGAAAATCTTCATCGGTGTCCGTTTTATTGTTTTTCAGAGTACCCAAAGGAACTTGCCGAAAGCAATCACTCCAACTTGGATCCAATAGCGAGAGATTAATCAAACAACCTTATGGCGTTGAACCAAACCGCAGTTATGCTGGTTTTAAATCAATCGGATTGACGAGAAGTCAAGGTTTTATCAAAGAGGATATTCATGCAAGCCACATGGGTAGCAAACCTGCGGTTGGTGCCTAAGAAAAACACTAAAAGGTCCTTCGTGACAAAGGCTTCACTTTACGCAAGGTCTCAATAAACATTGTCCGTGTGATCATTTCCTCCCGAGATTGATCAAATTATCGACTCATCGGGTTGATGAACGCTCTTCCTGATGCATATTCGTTATAACTAGATCGAAGAATGAAAGAAGAAGATGAAGTAAAGACTGCGTTCATTACACCTTACGGCGTGTTTTGTTACAGAACAATGTCTTTCGCCCAAAAAATGGCGGAGCAACGACGAGGATGATGCGTATGTTTGGTGACAATGGGCATTGGGAAAACGTGCAAGTATACATCGACGATGGTTACATATAACGCCAAAAAAGGGGACAACATTGATCGAGGATCTCAAGGAAACTTTTGACAACTCCTATTAAATTCTGGCTTCGAAGTGCTGAACCTATCATGTTCTTTACGCCCCAAAGAAGAGAACTTCGGGGTTTCTTAGTTTCAAGAGGACGAAGCAAACCCTATAAAATACATATCGTGGAATAATGAGGGTGCCAACAAAGAAAGAAATACAACAACCAACTGGGCGCAGTCGCAACTTTGAGCAGATCTGTCGCTGTGGCCGGGAGAAAAAGTTACCATTCTACGCTTTGACAAAGCAAGGAGATAAATTCCATGGAACGAAGAGGCCGACGTAGCTTTCGAGATTTGAAGACCCTCGACACTACCACTCCTGTGTCAAGGAAAAGGAACCTCTCCCGTCAGGAGGTCGCAGCCACGCCCCAAGTGGTGAGCACGTAAAGAAGGTCGAAAGGAGGAAGAAGGAAAACTCATGGCGTGGGCAGAGGCTGCAGATACTGGGTCACGGTTTTATCGCTCAAAACAAAGGTATTCTCAAGACTAAAAGCTAGCATATGGAGTGTTCACAATAGCACGAAAATTGCGCCACTATTTTTCGGCACACCCGATCATAGTGGTCAATGAAGCTCCCTTGTCAAATATACTGAACAATCCAGAAGCTACGGGTCGTGTCTCCCTTTGGGGAATAGAACTTTCTCCTCGGGATATCACGTATGAAAAAAGAAAGGCAATAAAGTCACAAATTCTACCAGACTTCATCGCAGAGTGGATGGAGTTGCAAAACACAAGACCTCCGGATTTATCGAGAACCTGGACCATGAACTTCGACGGGTCCAAAAGGTTAGAAGGAGCTGGAGCAGGGGTAATACTCATATCACCTGAAGGCGACAAATTGAAATACATCCTGCGATGACGTTCCCCTAACGATCTAACAATGAAGCGTAATATGAAGCCTCATACACCGGATGAAGATGGCGGAAAGCCATAAGGTAACTCGACTAAAAATCTTTGGCGACTCACAATTGGTGGCTCAGCAAGTTATGAACCAATGTGACGCAGTCAATGATAGCATGGTAGCATACAAGGAGGTGTATAATGAGCTCGAGAAGTTATTTGATAGATGCGAGGTAAATCACATCAGTAGGTTGAGCAACGATGAAGCTGACGTCCTCGCAAACATCGGGTCGCAGTGCCTTCCAATCCCGCCAGGAGTATTTTGGGAAGAAATAGCGGAGAGATCCACGAAGCCAAAAAAGGTGCAGAGGTGGAAAAATCAAAAGAAGAGAAAACTTCTCACACCCCCTGCTGCAAAACCACTTGAAGATGAAGAAGAGGACCAAGAGCCTGTACCATTGCACAAGTTCCTTGACAAGCATATATGGTCATGCATCCTCGTGAAAGAAATACCCGACGATCCAGTTGAGGCAAGGCGAGTAATTCGATGCTCCAAAGCTTTCACGGTGATCAAAGGAGAATTGTACAAGCGAAGTATTTCAGGGCGTTCCGCAAAGGTGTGTTAACGAAGAAGGAAGAATAATTTCAAGGATGTATTATTTAAGGAATATGTAAAATACCCACGCGAGTAGTCGGCTGTCACAGCTGGACAGTTTTTCGGCAGGATTCTACTGGTTGACAGCAATCGAGGACGCCAAGGAAATAGTAAGAACATGCGACGCGTGTCAAAGGTTTGCCGCAAAACCTCACTCTCCAGCAGCAGAACTAACATCAATACCATTGTCGTGGCCCTTTGCCCAATGGGGACTTGATATGGTGGGCAAGTTACACAAGTCCGGCCAGAGGAAAGGAGCATATGCTAGTAGTCACGAATAAAGTCATATATAAAGTGGATAGAAGCGGTCGATAAATTCACCGCACGGAGCATCCGACAGTAAAATTCATAAAAGGTCTCGTCTTCAGATTTGGAGTGCCTTTCATGCCACAACATGGCAACTTCACATCCCACGAATTCAAAGATTATTGCAAGGAAGTGGGTATCATTTTGCGTCGGTTGCGCACCCGCAGACCAACGGCCAAGTCGAGAAAGCTAATGGAATCATCTGGCAACGGCATTAAGAAACGCTTATTAGCGCCATTGGAGAAAGCTCGACACACCCAGAGGAGCTGCCCAGTGTATTATGGAGCATACGAACAACACTAGCCATAAAGAACACAAACCTGCTTTCTGGTCCATGGAGCAGAAGCAGTATTACCAATCGAGATAGAGCATGACTCTCCACGAGTCGTGGAATATGATGAAGAAGAAACATCGAGAAAAGCGCTAGAAGATGACGTCATGTGCACTGATGAAGCTAGAGATGGTACACTGTCTCTGCAACCAAATACCAACAGACTTGAAGAATTACCACATGCCTTCTATTTATTGCGCCAAGATCTTTCCTGTGGGAGACCTAGGTTCTGGGCCACGCAAAAGTCACAAAATCCCGAGTCACCATGGTTTGGGTCTTTACATTGTCACTAAGTGACCTGAGAGGAGGAGTACATGATAAGGACAAGAATGGACAGGGGTGGAGGAGCAAAACCCCTCTGGAACGTGGCGCAACTTAGGCGGTTCTACGCCAGAGCTGAAACATAGTCCTTAAAACTTCAATGTACCGAACATGAGTTTTCAGACGCACCTTCTTTTTCCTTTTCTAGCACCGAGTGGGGCCGGGAAGGTTTCTTAATGAGGCGGCTCTGCAGTTCCTGTCGCCAATCTTCTTTAACTTTTCTTATCGACATGCTCAAAGTCTCTGACCCGACGAATTTCAATATAGTTCCTCGAAAAAGAAAAGCCTTGCCTTGGTATTAAAATACCTCGTGAGTAAAGAAAAATACAAAATAGTTCTCAATAAAGAAGCTCGGGGGCTAATATTTGCCATAAATATATATTAAATAAATGCCTTGGTTCAAAACCTCGCAATATACAAATACAGTAAATAGCCACCGAAACACTCGGGGGCTAGACAAATATAGAAATATGATGATTGTTTCACAATATAATCACAATCATGGGTTACAAAGAAGAGTTATCTACCAAAGGAAAAAAATTAGTCATGATTTAATATGTCATCAAGGGTAATTCTGTTTTCTTCAGGAGAGCGCCAAGAAAATCAGCATAATGACCATCTGCAAAAAGTCGGCATCCATCCGAAGAAGGTCTTCAATCATTTCTTCGGCTATAGGCAAAACTTTCGGGTGGCATCTGCCTGACACCAACTTTTCCGCTTTACCTTCCCAAGGAATTCGCAGAACAACTTGGGTCAAAGTCAAGATTTGAGTGGCGCATCTGAAGCATGATAAGAGCAAATCTGGCGCCAGCGCTACCAGTTGAGCTCTGACAAAATCATGGATCCTATGGCATCTCTGAATTTCTCCATCAATCTCGGGAAGAGTTTTTGGTTGAACGTCCGAGGAAACATGGAGTTATAAACCATGGACAAGGTCTTGGTGTAGTCAAGAAAATCGCGAGTTTGAGAGGTGCGATCTTGAAATCTGACAATTTGTCCTCTCTGGGGTAGCCCAAAACAGAGAACCATGATCAAGGAAAGGTTAACAAGGAGGTTCGTCCTAGTATTTACCCTCTCTCTTTCAACAAAGACGTAGTTGAACCTATTAAAACAACTGAGTTAAAACTTTAAGATGTAGCATGAAGACTAAGATATTGAGTGATGAAACAAGCATACCCGACATCCGCACCGGGTTTATCTCATCAACTCGAGCATAATTTTCTCGACTAGTTGCCTTTTCAGCCTCGGAAGCAGCGATTTCCTTAGCAGCCACGGCCTCGCGAGCTTGCTGAAGGGCAATTTTTTCGGCTTCAGACGACTTACGAGATTTTTCCATCATCACAAGTGTTTGCTTCTTCGCATACTGAAGTTGCTGTCGAAGTTCATCCAATTCTCGCGACAAGGAATCTTCGACAGGTGAAGCATCACAAGAGGTCTCCTTGAGTGAGAAGAAGAAGGCGAAACATTGGAAGGAGCGGAAGATGGAGTATAGTTATCAAATACCAACTGAAATTTAACAAAACAAGACAACATCAAACAACAAGCAAAGATAGAGTTTTCATTAATCTTTCGGAATAATTACAAAGGCCTTACAATGGAGCTAACGAAGTACGTGTCGCCAAATAACTACTTTGGCGACAAGAGCAAAAGAAACAGAGAAAGAAAAACAAAGAGGCATGCAACTAGACCTCCGGCCTTGATGAGCTAGGAGTCGAAGCTGGCTTGATCCCGAGATATGCCAAGATTTTCTTCGTGTTGGGCTTGGCTGCCTTAATCAGCGACCTCCATCTCGATTGCTCTATTTGATAGGCCGCCAACTTTCGTCCAATCAATACCGTTGGCTATCAAAGAAATCAGTAACAAAGAAGCTTTGAAAGAATCTTCATATGTTTTCGGACGCATTTTCATTCCATATTCTCTGATGAATTGAAGCTCTTGGCAAGGGTAAGGAAAGTCGGGGCTCCTCTTTCTTCTGGAAGAAGTAGGGAATAGCGCGTCGACAATCCTGCATTAGCATTTGCCACGCCTTCACGAATTTCGAACCCATGAAGCTCCAGATAAGAAAGTGCATCAAGGAGAGGGTCATTGACGGGATTCTCCAGATCAAAATCTTGGTTTGTTTGGTCTGCCACAGGAAACAAAACGTTGGTCAAGAAACAAGAAACAGCGGTTCTCATAAAAATAGAAGGGATCAATGGTATTACTGTGAGTGCGTCGACTTTGTGATTTCAGGCGCTTGAGGATCCCTTGTTCACGAGCAGCTTGTGCAGCTATATGCTCAGTTAAAGCAGATTCAGCATCCTCAAGTTTTTTCTGCAGTTCCTCGACACTAGCAGCTTTTGCTTTGGCTTCATCAGCCTCGGCTTTAGCTTCACTAGCAACAAGTTCGGCTTTCTTGCGGACTTTGCTCCAGCTTTTGAGCAAGTGCGTCGGCACGCTTGTTGGCCTCTGCAAAGCTCGCGAGATATAAAAAAAAAGGGGGGAAGAAAGATCAAAAATCGCACAAACAATAGGAGCAAAAAGTCGAAAAAGGCAAGCATAAAAGCTTTTTTGAGTACTCTCTCGGCCGTTTAGCATACCTTACTGCATCTAATGAATCGGGATCCGAGCAAGTGATAAGATCTTGATCATGGCTGTCAAAGAAGAACACAGCAAAGAGAAACATCGGCATGAAAAAAGAGTGAAGGCGTGAAAAACAAAATAGAGAAAATATAGATATCGACAAACTTACATCATCCAAGAGCAAAGTAGATGCCCAATTGAGGGGCAGGTTCAAGAATTGTTTCAATCCTCTTTTTGTCCTTTTTTGTGAAGGGGAGCAAGGGGGCTTTTCATTTTATGGAGTTGTAGTGGATTTACGCTTCGCTGAGGAGGCGACAGGTTTCTTCTCCTTCAACTAGCGTGTCTGAGGTAAAGTATGTGACGTGCTTGTTCGAGGAGCCACGTCAGTAACTGGTTCTTCCTCGTCATCACTGTTGATTAAAAATCGGCAGCATAAAAAGTAAGACAAGATAAATTCGAGTACAGAAATAAGGAGAAATAAAAATGACTTACGAGCTGACGAGGATTCAATATAAGGATCATAAGCTGCCTTCGGATGAAGGAACAACTTTTTCGGCTTTAGAAGTGCCAGAATCCTCGGATCACTTTTCCTTTTGTTCCTTGGGGAAACAGCAGGAGGAAGGGATTGCGTCGATCACGTTCTCGCATTCAATTTCTTTTTCATGGAAGCCGTATAGATTTTGTGAGAACCTCATGTATCAATTTCTTGTGAAATATACAACCTCGTTGTCTTCAACGATAGCTCATTCTTCGACTCCTCCATCCTCGTGAAGAGGAGGAAGGGAAGTCAGTAGTAGGATGGTTCTGTTAAAAGAAAATAGCACAAAGAAAATTAGAGAGATATTAACATAATGAGATGCAGGAAGTTCGAAACAAGACAAAAATTGAAGACAAAATACCTCAAAGGAGAGGATTGGAAGTGAGCTGCATGGTTCCACGCGCAAGAGGAGGGAATAGGATCCTTCTTGTTCAAACGGGAAATCTTCGAATCAGCTTCTCCAAGTCCTTGGTGGAAAGATCACCGGAGATTCTATTGGCGTCACCCAGACGTCCAAAGGGGATTTTGCGAGCCTCGAAGAGGCTGCACTCTAATCCCAAGGAAGTAGGCAGTGACGGAACGCCTCGAGTATTTTGAAGCTGATGAATACGAGACATAAGTGCTTCGTCGCCTTTTCTCTTCCTTCTGCTTCAGCATCCTGCAGAGCTGCGGCGCTGAATTTTGGCATCACGAAAGGACGATGTTGTGTTCCATGTAATTGGCACTTTCTTCGTGTATGTAGAGCCACCTTTTGCGCCATCCTTGGACAGAAATCAGGAAATTTGACGTCGAAATAATCAACGTCAGTTCGGACACAGATAACAACGCCGCCTATGTTATAGGTATGCGGCGGGAGCCATTGCGGGCGGAGGCAAGAAAAATGCGTTTTCCACAGAGCCCGTTTAGAGGGATTCCATGTGAAGCATTCGCACGTCGTGGATAAAATGGAAATGTGGAGGATGGAATTGGGGTCAAATCGCGCAAAATTTAACTCACAAACAAAAAGAAGGCCGCTGAGGAAATCGCGGAATTGGGGCGTAAAGGTCAAGGATGAGGGTGACTAACGGAAACTAACCCAGATCTATTGGAGGGTTTGGGTAGCTTTCTTCACTGGGAAACGGATGGCATCCTCTTTCTTCATCAGGCCAAGCCTCTTCAGCATGTTACGTCTTGGTTGGAGATTTTAGATCTCTCCTGACCCCCAGATCTTCAGCCGCCATCTTGGACTCCGGAGTGCTGTGGCGAGTGAGTCGCGTGCGCGGTGGCATCAACGGACTGGAAAAGCAACGTTCGTGAGTGCGGAAGATCAAAGAGAGTTGGGCGTAGTGGAAGTTTTTGCAAAGAGGAATGTGCGGCGCAAGCGAAGGAGTGAACGGAGGTTGAAGAAAGGTTTATATAAGAATCGGGTGAAGCAATGCACCGTTGGATGAAGAAATCGTGTGGTGAAAAAAGATCTTCTAGATAAAAGGGTAAAAAAGGTATTTTTACCGAGATGGAATAGAATATGCACGCATTTGCGCCATAGAAAGCGAGGACGTGTGTCCCCCACTTGCACGACGTGTCAACGTGGTGGAAACAATGGACCCACAAGGTAGAAAAATCACCTATTAAACAGAGATGAAGTAAATTTGATTAAGGGAAGCATGCCGACAAGAAAATAAAAGAAGATTGGCGACAGGAGGAATTATTGAATACTTCGGGAGCCCTTGATCAAATACAAGTTTTTGCCCAAATGCTCGGGGGCTACTTTGAAAAAAGTAAAATTCGAGTATGACAATATAGAAATTGCGGGAGCCTATGATCAAACGCAAGCCCTCGGGAGCTACTCCCATCGGGAACGCTGTTCGCGTACCCGATGAAGTTCAAAAATAAAAGATAGAAAAGCAAGAGAGTATATTTTGAGTTATAATTAACTCTACATATACTCCCATCGGGAGAGCAATATAAGTCATATTTGACTCGATAAAATGTGCCATTCCAAAGGCGAAAAGCACTTACAATATATTCTCAGAACGCCAAAGTTGTGATCAATTTCTGAACGTAAATTTGCGAAGGTAAGACCTCAGATCCCGTTCTGTTGGGCGTGGCATCGCCGAAGATTGCGCTCTCTGCTATTTTTATCCGTATCAACAGACAATAAGAAAAATCCTCAACGGACGCCACTGGGAGCAAATTTGACCGGGGCTCCTACTGCACGGTAAGACCTTTAAGCGGCACTGTCGAAGTTTATACCGCATCCCGAGATCATGTCCAGGGACGTGATCTTGAAGTATGTATTTGCGGATTGCCACTAGAGCAATTAACTAGTACCTGATCCGTCACATGAACTAGCCCCAACTACCATTATCCCCGGTATAATATAGAATTTTATGTGAAGAAATATAAAAAGGTTAAAGCTCTCTAATAAAAATAAACAGTGGAGATTTTCCCCGACTCTACGATTCAAGAATCTCGGGGGCTACTCACATAGGCATCCCAAATGGGCTTGCCGAAGATAGTACCGGGTTTACTGAAGGCCCAATATCCGAAGAATAAGAAGATTCGGGAGCCCAAGATGTATTAAGGAAAGATAGAATTGTAATAGGAAGTGTTATTTGTAAATCTGGCGGGATGAGTTAGAAACTGTCCCGGACTCTGTAACTTGTACAAAACGAAACCCTCGGCTCCGCCTCTATAAAGGGGGAGTCGAGGGACTAAGAGGGAATCGAATCATTGTTTACAAACCCTAGTTTTCATAATCGTCGAGTAATTTTCGGCTGAAACCTTCGGGATCTACTTGCCCTCTACTTCCAACTAAACCCTAGCCTACAATCCATAGGCATTGACAAGTTGATACCTTGTCACCAAGCGAAACTGAACTCAGTAAACAGGACCACATGTTTATGGAGTGAAGAGTCGATAAATAGAATACGGTACTGACAAGAAGCATCATATTCATTCACACAAGATATTCTAGTAAACAACTTCTCATATAACTCAACTTGAAACCAGTATAAGGGTATCACAAATAAAGGTGCATAAGAAATCATGGTTGGTTGATGATGGCAAACTTCGTTCTTGGTCGAAGAACAATTAACAGGTTATACTTATTTTATTGAGCAGCCTTTCATGTTAAAGTTTATATGGCACAACTTACATACTTAATCATAATAGTCTCCTCATGATCATTGATAACTTTCAAAGCTAATTCATTCATATAAAACTTGTACTAAACAAGGAAAAGTAAAAGACATGATGAAGTAAATCACAACATAATGGTTTGATCACACAACTCAAATGCTTGCTTGAGATGGAGGGAAATAGGTTTACCGACTCAACATAAATTAAAAGACAGGCCCTTCACAGAGGGAAGCAGGGATTAAATCATGTGCTAGAGCTTTTTCAGTTTTGAAATCATATAAAGAGAATAAAAGTAACATTTTGAGAGGTGTTTGTTGTTGTCAATGAATGGTAGCGGGTACTCTAACCCCCTTGCCAGACAAACCTTCAAAGAGCGGCTCCCATTTTTATTTTTGGCGTAGGGCACTCCTTCCAACCTTCTTCACAAACCATGGCTAACCGAATCCCGGGTGCCTGCCAACAATCTCATACCATGAAGGAGTGCCTTTTTATTTTAGTTTTATTATGACACTCCCCCCAACCTTTGCTTACACAAGCCATGGCTAACCGAATCCTTCGGGTACTGTCCAACAATCACATACCATGGAGGAGTGTCTATTTAGTTTAATTAGTTTGGGACTGGGAATCCCATTGCCAGCTCTTTTGCAAAATTATTGGATAAGCGGATGAAGCTACTAGTCCATTGGTGAAAGTTGCCCAACAAGATTGAAAGATAAAACACCACATACTTCCTCATGAGCTATAAACATTGACACAAATAAGAGATACTAAATTTTGAATTGTTTAAAGGTAGCACATGAAGTATTTACTTGGAATGGCAGTAAAACATGTAGTAGGTAGATATGGTGGAGCAAATGACATAGGTTTGGGTTAAGGTTTGGATGCACGAGAAGTGATCCCTCTCAATATAGGTCTTTGGCTAGCAAGGTTAATTAGTGCTTACAAGAGTTGAAGGAAAAACAAACAAATATACATGCGATAGAGATAATCATGCATCTTCCTTGTAAGCACAAAAACAGCTTTAACTTCAGAATAATAAGCTGTGAGCTAACAAGAAAGAAAGAATAATGAAACAACTACATGTATTTCTTTTTTCCTTAAACCTCAAAGTGCTGTTGCTATTGACCAATGCTCTAAGTTTGCCAAACCAAATAGATTTATTCAATGTTCCCAAAGTGATATCAATACTATTAACAAGATAAATCATATAATAGAGATTGCAACTGAAATAAGATGTGCAATATGTAAATGATAAGACTTCTCATTAATATTCCATAACGATAACTCACACTAAGGGAACATAGACAACCAACCAAAGGAGAGATACTTCCAAACTGCAACCCATCTTATATGATAACTTCCTTATTATGATATGACACTACTTGACAGTAAAAAGTAAAAGATAGTGATGATGTACGCGGCACTCCCCCAGGCTTGGAACAAACCAAGGGGATGCCAATAACATGATGAATTACTCCTTCTGCCGATGGTGGTGATGAATTTCTGACAAGCTTCTCAATAAGCTCCTGAAGCTCATCAATCTTGTATGTGAGATTGCGAATCATCTCCGAATTGTGCTCGACGCGGTTAAGAAGTCTGTCCGACGGCGAGTCCCAATTCTTGGAGTTATTTCCCCACTCTTCATCCTCAGGCTTCATCCTTCCTGCAGTGTTAGAACGATCTATATCCCAATTGCTAGGCAATGCTGCCCTGGGAGTCCTTTCAATTTGATTATTGAAAATTAGATTGCGGAAGGTATGGTGAGTGCCTGAGAAAGATGTCTTTGGAGCTAGGTAATGACGTGGAACTCCTCCGTTGCGAATTCTTGCGCTCTTGTTTGCACTGAAGGGGTTGTCCACCACCTTGACGCTTGCGATGGTAGCACGCGGGTGTGCACGCGAGTCTTCCTCCACCTCTTCTTCATCTTCTTCCTTGACGCTCTTGTCCTCCTCTTTCCACTCAAGATCTTGATTATCTTCATCCTGAAAGCCCCTTGCCCTTGTTCTTGGAGACCATGGTGTTTCTAGATCAAAACAGATCCTGGCAGAAAACAGTCAAATAAAACACGTCGAGAAACGATATACGGATCTCCAGTCCGTATTTATATAGCAAAAGATTTTACTAATAGTAAGGAAAGTACCAGACGTAACCGTAGTCGGAAAGGCTACCAGGCAGCCAAAGACATAGTACGGCGTGGCTCCGGTCAGCCCGCCTGCCTATGGCGCACGCCCTCGTGCGTCTCCTCCACTCCGTTTCGATCTCGTAATTTTCATATTTTCCAAAAACAGCAAAAATATTGTTTGGGAAAAGGTAAATTATGGCTTTTTTATTAATATAAGATTTGCTATTTCCATATTCAGTCGAGTTCTCAAGTGACCGTCAATTTGTCCTTTTGATGAAGGCCTTCTGTGTTTCCACTGAATAATATCAACATCAACATTATAAGAATCACCTGAGATATAATGCTTGGAGTCTTTGTCCATTCACCACTTGTGTAGCATTGCCTTCTTTGGAGAGAGCTAATTTTAATTGCTCCCGAACGTACACCTTCTCAACAACATATGGTCCTTCCCATTTCGAGTGTTTCCCCGCAAAGAATCTGAGACGAGACCGATACAATAGGACTTTATCCCCACTTAAATTCTCTTTTGATAATCCTTCTATCATGCCATTTATCTTTCTTTAAAGAGTTTAGCATTTTCATAAGCTTCACTTCTCCATTCATCTAGAGAACTCAATTGCAATAACCTCTTATTACCGGCTCTTTATTTAATTCTCTAACAGCCTAATAAGCTTTGTGCTCTAGTTCTAAAGGTAAATGACAAGCTTTCCCATAAACCATTTTATAAGGTGACATTCACATGGGATTTTTATAAGCAGTTCTATAGGCCCATAGTGCTCTTTCAATTAGCTAGCCCAATTCTTTCTAGTTTTACTAACAGTTCTTACCTAAGATAGATTTAATCTCTCATTTGATAATTCTACTTGCCCACTAGTTTGAGGATGATAAGCTGGAAGCAATTCTATGATTAATACCATATTTAGCAAGAGTTTTCTAAACCACCATGAATAAAATGAGCCCATCAATCATAATATATCTAGGAACTCCATCAAATCTAGGAAAATAATATCTAAAAGCACTTAAAGAGGTCTCACCATCGGCCTCTTTGTAGGTATGGCTTCCACCATTTAGTAACATAATCAACAAGAACAAGTATATGAGTGTTACCTTCCGAAGAGGGAAAAGGTCCCATGAAGTCAAATCCCAACAATCGAACGGTTCAATAACAAGAGTATAATTCATAGGCATTTCATTGCGTCTGGAGATATTACCAACCCTTTGGCATTCATCACACGATAAAATAAACTTTCTTGCATCTTTGAAGAGGGTCGGCCAATAAAAACCTGATTGTAGAACCTTTTGCGCGGTTCTTTCTCCGGCGTGATGTCCTCCATAAGCACTACCATGATTTACCCAATATCTCCTGTTGTTCATATTCTCGAACACATCTTTCTATCACCATCCACTCCTTCTTTATATAAGTGTAAAAAAAAAAAAAAATAATGCCTCAAGTCATAAAAGAATTTCCTCCTTTGTTGAGCTGAAAAGGTTACTTCTAAACAATAAAGTTAGCATAATCAGCATACTCAAGGACTGTTCCCGCTGAAGCTCACCTTTATTGCAATGCACTGTTCATTTGGAAAACAATCATTAACAGAACTGGATCATAAGCAATATTTTCCCAATCTAGACAAATTATCAACAACATGATATCAGGACCTTTCCTATCTACAATATGTGAATCAAATTTTTGCAACAGAAGTACCCATCTAATGAGCCTTGGCTTAGCATCTTTCTTTGCCATAAGGTATCTAATTGAGCATGATTAGTATGAACTGTAACTTTTGAATCAATAATATAAGATCTAAACTTACTCAAGCAAAGACTATAGCCACAATTCTTTTTCAAAGATAGCATAATTTTTTGAGCAAGCATCAAGAGTTTTACCAGCATAATGAATAACATTTAATTTTTATCTACTCGCTGTCCAAGAAACAGCGCCATGTTAAAATCACTAGCATCACACATAATTTCAAATGGTAAGTTCCAATCGGGAGGTTCAACTATAGGAGCAGTTGTTAAGGCTTTCTTTAGAGTTTCAAAAGCTTCCTACAAACATCATCAAAAACAAAAGGTACATCTAAGAAGATTAGTAAGAGGCTTTGAAATCTTGGAGAAGTCTTTAATAAACCTCCTAAAAACCCAGCATGACCAAGAACACTACGAATACCTTTAACATCCCTCGGATAGGGCATCTTCTCAATTGCTTCAATTTTAGCTCTATCAACTTCAATACCTCTCTCGGAAATTTTATGTCCCAATACAATTCCTTCATTAACCATAAAGTGGCATTTCTCCCAATTAAGAACAAGGTTAGTTTCCCACATCTCTCAAGTAAATTTATCAAGGTTTCGCAAACAATTATCAAAAGAATTCCCATAGACAGTAAAAAATCATCCATGAATACCTCTACAATACTCGCAAAAACCATGAAAATAGCAGACATGCATCTTTGAAAAGTAGCAGGAGCA